>OY751336.1:8921239-10226396 GCA_963564715.1 Catocala sponsa | reverse complement strand
TTACTAAAATAATAAGATTGTGATCCCGGTGTACCTCAAAAATATACATTGAATGAATGAAATCGTAATCGCATACAGATAAAATAATTTCATAATGTCATTGAGTGAGTCATCTTTTGGAGGTAGCAATATTTTGATAATTTCAATCGGAGCTTGTTTTTATATTACTATATAAATGTATAATATATGTGTCAATAATTGTATTTTAATTAGTTCTTTATTATGCTGCTATCGTTAGTTTCAAGAGCATTATTACAGAATAAATTATAGGCTATAAAATCTTAATGTAACTAAGAGATTAGATTTGTTTTGGATAGAAAATTGAGCGTAATTAATATTTTTTTATAATTATTGACTCCTTTTACAGTTGTTGCCGTTGTTGGTCATTAATTTTATGAATTATTATTATTTATTTAATATTCGTTAGATTCTGACGTACTTTACTTTCAATCGTTTACTTTATAAATATTGCAGAATTAGTGTTGTTATGTTTGTGTTGTGTTTGTCAGCTGTCAATAAAAAAACAAACTCATTTCATTTCATTTCATTCGAGCGCGTATCTTCGTTCGCGTGAATTTTCTATTAAGACTTCTGGACAGAAGCATTAAAAATGCAAAGTGCATCTGACGTGATATCTTCCTTGTTTTGGTTTAAAGACGACAGTGACATGGATGACGAAAAAGAACAACAAATAATAGAACAGTTTGTGCACAACGTCGAAGATTTTAGTTCACAGTATGGAAGCGAAATCAGTGTTTCTTATACGGCGTTCAATCTTCGTGGGCCGCCTTCTAATTTTCCCGATTATGGCGACTATCCGCAAGCCTTCGTAATGGTAAAATTAGTTTTAAACTGTATTATTTTCTGTAGTTATCAAGATAAATCTTTTGTTATCGTTGTGCCAATTTTGCCGCGGTATTATTGTGTTTATTATTTATATGCATACCTACAGGACCCCACACGGCTTTTGAAACTTGGAAATTGCATACAACAAAATAGGGACAAAATTTACTAAATACTTATTGTTTTAGTACTTATTTTTTATGAATTATTTTTGTGTGAGTTAGTACAATTTCACCGAACTTTTTTATTAATTAAATTAGGCTGGGATGTTTTACATGCATAATACCTCTGTGTCAGAATCTTGTGGTATAGATTCCAGCAAGAGACTTCCTGATAAAGTTAAAAATCAAGGCTACTCTATTATAAACTACTCCAACTAAACATTTTCTTTAATGTGAAGGGGACAAGTTTGTGTGTCTTTAAAAGTAACCAAAACATTATCCAATTCATTTACTAAGCCTTGTAAAATATGAATGTCACTGGAAATATTGTTTCTTTTTTTATGATACTTATCTTTTTAATCTTGTAAGTAATAATTATTTCTGATCTTACAAAATTTATTTTATTTATTTATTTCAGCCTGTATTTTGTCCCACAATTACAAAAGTTTAGTAGATTTTATTTAGTCTGTTTAAAATAATGTGTAATAGATAATTGGTTATCAATTCTAATTCATTTAGTTACTAAGTACTATCATAGTAATGTTTAATACGCTGCTGTTTGTTATCCCTAAATAAATAAATAAATATATTCTATTGTGAAATATGGACTTCTTTCTGTGTTTTAAAATTATAGAGTACTACAGTTTATCTGATATTACTACAAAATAATTAGCTTGATTTATGATTTAGTAGATTTGCAATGAAATTGTGTTACATTGAATTAATTTAATTTTGTGTGGTTGGAAATAAAGCGGTATTAGGCATTGGTTTAGAAATATTGTCAAATATATTTTTTTATTTTTTATTCTTAAAGACCTTTGTGACATAGGGCCTGTCTCTAGAGTAGTAGCAATCTTTTAATAAAGTATTATTTTTAATTATCAATAATACTTACATTATTTACTCACCTTGACTGTAACTGTGTTAATGTAGTTAAGATGATGTCCTTTTTTGTACCCCTGACAATCTGTATGTGAAATTTCATGATGATTGATTGAGTAGTTAAGGTTTGAAAGTGTAACAAACAAACAAACTTATATTCACATTTATAATATTAGTTAGGATATTCTATAATTTATACATTTACATGATAATATTATGAGGAGGCTTATGTCCAGCAGTGGACTGCAGTAGGCTGAAATGATGATGATGATGATGATGATAATATTGAGATTGATAGAATAAATAGGAGTGATCCTATTATAGAATAAATAATTTTATATTTATTGCAAGGAAATTGTTTGAATATTGTGTAGTGATTTCATTTTAATTACAAATCCACTATTTCATAATATATTAACTTTATATATTCATTCTATATTATATCCCTAAATCAGTCAATTACTTTGTCAATGTTTAATCTATTACTATACTATATTCAATTAAATTCTATAAAAAAATAGTTCAACTTTGAAAGAGGTAATTGTTCCCCCTAATATCGGGATTTCAGATTAATATAAATAAATGGTTTTCCTTTGTAGAGAACTTATGGAACATGGTGGGAGGAAGCACCGTCAGCCCAAGAAGACTATATGCCACAAAATGCTAATGCTATAACAAGTCAGGATTTTGTAGGTAAGTACTACAATTTAGCTATATTAGTCAGCTATATACTGACTATATATCTAATACAAGTTTTCGACATTTTAGGTAGCACAGTATATAGGTATATTTCTGCCATACCAGTATCAATTTTATATTTATAGGTCTACAAAATAAATTAAAATATTTTGCACCTGTACTGCAGAGTTAGAATCAACAGCTGTTTTCAAACATGACCTGTCTCTTATGTATATTTAGTGTAGTTTCAAGTCTGCATCATAAGCCCACTGTGAGCACATCAATGAACGAATATATAGTAGAGCTTGTAATATGTATAATTTTTTTTGTTACATGTTTCAAAACAAATTCACGGGCATTTTATTTGTTGTATTCCGGGACTCAGAAAAACTATCTAAGTATACATAAAATTCTGTCAAATTTTAGATACCAATGTGGTAGCTTACCCTAAATGTCCTTTTTTGGTGATGAAATTATAAATTAGTCTATTAATTCAGGGATAAAATTAGAAATACATTGTAACATGAGTGACTAGGTATTTGGAATTGGGATTAAATATAATGACCACCAAAAATAGTTCTTGCACACCAAAATATGGTTACTAAAATATATCATAATGAGCACCTATACACCTCAAATCACTGCATTCCATCTCGGAAGGGTTAGGTTATGTTAGGTTCCTTCTTAAACCCACCCAAAAATAGGCTCCGTCGACTTATTTTGATCTCTTTGCTGTGCAATTAATATTTTAGGTATTAACATGCGGTTTTAATTTTGGTGATTATTTACTATTTTTGACTGTTATATTTTATTATATCTGGTGATAAGTTAAGATAAGCCTTTGGAATTTCGTATTTTCTATGCACCATTGCTGTACCTACTATCAAGTACATCACAAAATAGGTACTATAATATCATCTATAGGTTCTTATTATATGACTCATAATTAAAAAAACATGACAAAAGGACGTTCATCGTGTTAAAATAGCTTGACTATTTTGGGCGCCCAAAGCAATTTTTAACGTTTAGTGTAAAGCATTGTACGGAAACGTAAATAACGCTGGCATTCGAATGATATTCGAATACAATCATGCATAACAGGTTCAAGCATACGCGCAACTATGCAAAGAGTTTTTAATACATTCGGATATGATTCTATTGCAATTATTGTGCGGACTGCCTCACTGGTCTAGTGACAATGTAAAGTTGGAATAAGTTGCGCTTGCTGTCTAGCTTCGAATATGGCAGAGTCGAATTAATTTGATATGCCGATGGAAAATTCTCAGTACCAGTTTTGACATATTTATGGTGACCGACATACTTATTTATTATTATCCATTTTGCTAAGTCAAGTAGGACGTCCAGAAAAATATTTATTGATAATCGTGTGTTTAATAAGTACCTACATTAACATTTAGACAATGTGTCTATACAAATAATGCACCAACGTGATACGTATATTCTAGAAGGGTGAATATATTATAGATTTTACATGTCATCGCCATTTATCATAATTTGTGCAATTATTTATTTATTTCGTATTGTGTTTTTGAAGAAATCCGAAACAATGTAATAACTTATATAATAATGTACACAATAAGTAAGTAATCATGTTACGTACCTATGTCCAAATTCAGCGCGTGTCAAGTCTCATGCCGTGGCCACACATTGGTTATATTTGCACCAATGTAGCTTATTACGGCCAATACTCCAATGTGTGGATCAGTCTTTGACACAATGTGAACATTGCGTCCAATCACCGTCCAGTGTCCAACACCGACGCGCAAAGAGTCGATTTTTTCAACAAGTTCAAAGGCGAGGGGAATGGAAGGGGAGTGCGCGCGGGCATCTTGGACAGAAAATCTTGGAAAGATCATTTTTATCATCCACCATCGCCTTTACCTTCGTTGTTTCCTTGTACGATGCAAATAATAAGTAAATGTACCTAAACCATATGCGTAAGCTGCTAGTGCAAATAAATTATCGTCCATAGTTAACGTGACTATACGTCCCGCTTTTAGGCTGTCTGTCCCGTTGTCCCCAGCCAGGGCAAAAATATCCCGCTTTTGCAAATAGAGCCAGCTATAAGTTTATATGAGTATCTACCTGATTAAATTCGAAAAGCGAGGGTGACAGCAGCAGCGCGTGCGGCGTGGAGAAGAGAAAGAGATTTTTCTCTCATGAACAAGTGCAAAACACAGTTAAATGTCACAGTTCCGAAAGCCATTTTGATTACTAAGTCTAACGTAAACAAATATTTCGATAAGCTCCATTCCTATTTAAAAACTAGAGCTGACATTTTGAAACTAATTTGCTCCGGCGAAAAATATGAAATGCGTCTGCAAATTAAATCTAATGTTTCAAATAATAATAAAATAAGTAGAGTATATTTACAAAATGCCGCAAGCGTCCCGCTCTGACAAAATAATAAATGGTTACATTATCCATAGTCCGCTCTGCGTCAACTGAACAAGGTCCGCGCTTGTCTATTTCCAGTCTTTGGTGCAAAGTTGGTATTGAAGCCAATGTGTTGTGCAGTAGTTTGAATCAATATTGGCCATTCCAAATTAGAGCCAAGCTTGGACGCAAAGTTGAATCCAATGTGTGGCCGCGGCCGACATCAGTTACAGAAATACGACACGGGAGTAATTCACGTAATCATATTTACTTCGGATCCAGTTTCTCGAGTTAATTGTTCAAAGACGAAAGATGAAAAGGCCGGTTTAGGTGTCTTTTTAAAGCATACGGACCGTGACGGCATTATTTAAAAAAATACCAATATATAAGTAAGTTTTTGACTCCTGTTCTATATGATGGTAGTGCAGCATTATTCTATAATAATCCTACATTGTTGCAAGGACTTGCTGCACACACATAGCAATCTGCCCTGGTGTAGCCTTGAAAGCAACATATCAATATTTTGTATCATAGACTTGGATATCTAATAAAAGCAGAGATAACAGTAGAATGCATATGAATGTACTGTGATCTTCGCTTAAAAAGGGCTTGAGAAGTCTTGTTGCAAACACCATAATTTTCGACAGAAGTATCCTTCGAAAAAGTTGTCTACCCACTGGAGGTGTCTATCTTCGAGACGTATAACCCTGGCGCACTGGTGAGGATCTGGGCAAGAGGACCCACAGCTTGGATATTGCTGTGGGAAGGAGAGCCTGAATATGTCGGTGACACGCCCAGAATCTTCAGTCCGCCGATTAGACAGCTCAATGTTCCGACGCGGTAAGTAGTCGGCTGCAATTTTCTGCTTTATATTTTAAATTTATTTTTTGAAGATAATTAGTGAGTTGATAGGTATCTAGAAAAGAGCCATAATTAGGGATTTTACGATCATGCAACATTGTATAATTTTTGGGATTTTGGTTCGTTTTAAAATGGCAGTTATCCTAACTTCCTAACTAATATTATAAATGTGAATGTGAATTTGTTTCTTTGTTTGTTACGCTATCACGCATTAACTACCCGACCGATCATCATGAAATTTCGCGTACACGTTATCAGGGGAACAGAAAAAACATAGAGTACCTTTCATCCACAAAAATTACTAATCTAACCTAACCTACATGTACGCGAGCGAAGCCGCGAACAAAATCTAGTTAATAATAACTGCCATTTTCAATTATTATTTTATAATGAACTAGCTTTTGCCCGTGGCTTCGCTCGCGTTAATTTAGAATTTGACAATCAATTCGGGTTGTACTCTGCTTGTAACAATATAATTCAATCATGATTCGAAAGACACTTGGCGCCATCTATTATTTATCATATGAATGTTATTATTGTTTTCCTGGGGAACAGTAATTTTTTTTCTGGATGAAAGGTAGCCTATGTCCGTTTTTGTACACCTGTCAACGTATATGTAAAATTTCAGGATAATCGGTTCAATGGTTTAGGCGTGAAAAGGTAACAAACAAACAAACTCATTTTCGCTTTTATAATATTAGTTAGGATTGCAATTTCTTGCCAAGTGACATGCAATTAATTAATTATATTTTTAAAATAGCAATTAAGTTCTTCGAAACGTACAAGTACTGTTTTATTTTCAAAGAGTACATTTACTAGACTGCATGGATGGCGTAATGGTTTAAGTCGTCGCCTGGTCGCCAAAATACGGAACAAAAATTGGTGTGATCCAGAAATAGTTGTTGCGCGTCTGGATGTTCTTTGTGTCCGTAGTTAAATGTTTGTCCAACCCCACGCAAATGGTTTCTTTTAAACAAAAAAGTGATTATCATAATTTACTGAAATCTTCGTACGCAACTCATATCAACGCGAGACATATACCTGTACTTTCTATTATACGGGTTTACGCCAGACAAGCCATGAGTACTCTATTTTTTGTATTTCATCCAGGATTTTACGACTGGAGTTTAACCACAAATTGCTGCCATACTACACTGAGTTAGACGCGGTGCTACTGCGCGGCAAGCAGCCTCCGAACTTAGTGAAGAACATGAGGAACAATTTCTCTTACTCATCTCTGTTCTATAAGAAAACTCAGCCAGTTGTCGAAAAAGGTATGTTTATTTTTACGCCTTACTATTTTTATGTATTGTACATGTAGGTTCATGAGATGATTAATACCTGGATAAGGAAAATATTGGGTAATCTGTACTGGGTCTTTGCCTTGTAGGTTATTTTATATTTAAGACTGAATGAATCTGCAGGTTTTCTATATTACCGTTCAAGTATAGAGTGATATTATATGTATGTGTAAAAGACACAAGTGCACAATTGTTTTAAGCGTGGTGCAGGAAGTGCCATTGTCATCACAGTAATAGGTAATTTTCTTAACAATATTGCCGACCTACATTTCTTTTGCAACTGACGTTTTTAAATGTATCTGTATTAGTTCCCAGCCATAGCATCAACGGTAACCCGCTTATCATAAGCATTCTAGCTCAGTTGGAGAGTTTAAAAAGAATTCTAGTAATTAGTTACTCATATTGCTAGTAAATCACTACATATTATAAAACAAAGTCCCCCGCCGCGTCTGTTCACGATAAACTCAAAAACTACTTAACGGATTTTCATGCGGTTTTCACCAATAGATAGAGAAAGGTTTGAGTGTATAATGTGCGACCCGCCGCCGGGTCGCTAGTTTTATATAAAATACATACGTACTTTACTTTGGGTAAAACGATGAGATGAAGGTTTTCTTGCAATGGTTAGGTACATTTCGGGTGTCTGGTTAAAATTAGGTATCTGATTTTTATAGATTATTTGTCATAATTTAAATACATTTATCATGCTTGTTTTCTAATGAATGCAAGTAGATCATAGTAGAGATCCCTTAGGCCTCTTGGCTTCAAAATAAAAATGAATTCGAATTTCAATTCGTGCACACGAAATCGTGGGGGAAAATCCAATTACGCATACTCATAACCATGTGTTAAGAGTCGAATTCGTCACTTCATTCGCCCCACTTCAAGCTCAGTGTCAGGGTCCAGGTTGCAACATATTTATAGAAATTCACCCAATCGTTTTGATGAAATAATACACAAATAATAGGTACATACGTTATCCTAATTCAGCATGTTAATTTACATTAGGTTAGACATATTAATAGCCAGAAAGGGCTCGGAGCAATTGTTTATGGGCCCCGAGCCATTCGTGGGACTCTGAGAGCACCGTCAAGGCAGCTTTGAATGCATATGGCAATGATATACACAGGTTAGAGTGGATGGCCCTTAGGGGTCTGGAACACTCCAAGAAATTCATTGCAAACGGAGCCACAGGCTTCACCCGGAAGTTCTGTGGGTATAGCAAGAGCCAAATGCGCCTGCTCACAGGAGCGTTCACTGGCCATTTTGGCACCAACGACTTCCTGTGCAGATTGAGATTGGCACACAATTCGATCTGCAGAGCCTGTGGTGAACAGGACGAGTCCATATCGCACCTACTGTGTGAATGCGACGCGTTGGCTGGAGTGAGGGTGGGTTTGATGGGATTGGCATATCCAAACCCTGAAGACTTCAGGCTTCTCCCTCTGAATTGTACACTGAGGCTAATGCAGTACATTCATAAGGAGATAGCTAAGGATTAAATCTTGGGGCCGACACAAAAGATCCCACTGGGTTGAAGTGTCGCCGGTCTGCACTGACTGGCCCCCACACATAAGATAAGACATATTCTTCGCAGAAATCGGACAAATCTGGACATTATAGCAAAATCTTCGTGGTTTATACATTTTTGGTATATATGAGGTTCTTACTAGAAATATATCTACATATACTAATATTATAAAGCTAAAGCGTTTGTTTATTTGTTTGGTTGAACGCGCTAATCTCAGGAACTACTGGTTTGAATTAAAAAAATCTTTTTGAGTTGAATAGCGCATTTATCGAGGAAGGCTATAGGTTACATAACATCACGCTACAACCAATAGGAGCGGAGCGTCAATGAAAAATGTTACAAAACGGGTAAAAATCTCTTATGTGACGAAGTTGCTTGGGTCAGCTAGTTCTTAAGACTGCGCCGAGCGTAAGACGCGATTGGACTGAATGACAGAGCTCGATATTCAAATCGGCACGCGGCCGCCATAGTAAAATTGTGTTGAGGATTTGAAATGCTTTTTTGATAAATATGTATATTTATTGTCAATCAATAACTTAAATATTTGGGATGGACAAATAGTAATATAACTATTTATGTTTCGTTTAAGCTGTAAAATAGAATAGATTTCTATTGTTATAATCTAAAAATCATGTAACACGAACTTACGTTTTTGCATTTTTCGTGCAAATTTACGTAATTTTGCAGGCGAAAATATTAATTATTTTAAGTTTTTTACACGGAGTAATTGTAAACACATTCATTGTTATGGTAAATGTATATTTTATATTTGTATTAAACAAAAAGTGTTGATTTTATCAACTTAACTGTGACTGCGCCCAGCGAAATGTGCCAAAACAGGCGGTTTAGGCACATTTCACTCGGCGCGGTCTTAATATAGACCAATAATTGTTGTAAGTCCACAATATCTATTATTAAAATGTTATTCTTCCAGAAACACTTCGAATATCGGTGTGTATAAAGATTTCATTATATTGTCTTGTTTATACATTGCACTATACACGCGCTTTATATCCACTTCGTGTGGCATACATACGCATAAATATGAGCTATGTTATGTATACGTACGATACAAAGGAAAACATGTTATTTATATCTACATAATTGTCACTATTATACGTATTTTTCTCTGTTCAATTGATGCTTTGAAACAATGTTTATATGCCTGTCATCATGTATAGTACGTATAGTGCAATTGCAATTGTTATTTAAGTAGATTCTGCGGGTTCGCCCGCGTGACTTCTATAGAAATGCATACTAGGGTAAAAAGTATTGTTAATTCAGGTCGTGGTCTGTGTTCCAAGTTTCATTCAAATCCGTTCAGCAGTTTACGTATTATGGAGTGGGTACTAAACATTTAAACATCTATACAATAAAAGGCAATGGTAGGTAGACACCGTAATCATACCTATTGTCATACTACAACCGCCGTGGTCCCTAAGACACTTCTACATAGCCTGAGCATACTTGACATGCCGATATCTACAATCACACTCATACAAACAGCCGTTCTTCTTAACACATGTCGCCTCACACGTAAATTTCTTGCATCATCTACTTCTTAACTCTTTCCCCTCTGGCACACTTGGCTAAGGCCCCTGTGTCAGGTTTTTACCCCTTTTAAATGAAAGGGAGACCAAATATAAAATAATAATAATAATATTTATTTGCATCAAACATGGTATATAAAGATGTTACAATTGTGAAATAAGTTACACATGTTTAGCTTAACGTAGCACGCAATACATTTAACACATAGTCTGGTAGGCACAAACTTTGACACTATGTAAAAGATGTTTACAAAGGTGAATTACACCTACATTTCGGCCAAGTATAGCTGATAACAGCGTGCGAGCCTATTGCCGGCTACCGGACTTTGCTGAAAACTCTTTGCTGATACTGAGAATTTCCTTATAAAAAGGCAATAACACTGTCCGAGCCGAAATCAAAGCCGAGACCTCATGCACAACACACAGCAGTCGCATTCACTATCGCGTCGCTATCGGGGCTCATAATATTAATATTAGCTTCAGATATATACTGCCTCAATGCTGGGCAGAGGCCTCTTTTCAGAGTTAGGATTAGGCCATAGTCCACCACGCTAGCCAAGTGCGGGTTAATAGATTTATCATTGAGAATATTCTATAGACCTCTACGACATGCAGGTTTCCTTACAATGATTTCCTTAACCGTTAAAAGGAGCTATAACAGTGTATCTAACACGCACATAACTACGAAAAGTCAGATGTGAGACTTGGTATCAAATTCGAGAACTCCGCTTGGCAGTCCAAAGATCTCCCACTAGTCAAGGACAACAAACTGCCAATAATTATAAACAAAGAAGTTTTCCCGTACATAATAAAAATCCTACAGTCCCCACAACAAGCGTTTAATAATGTAGTCTCAATAGTCTATCTATGCTTCACGTGATTCGTAATTAGCACGTGGATCTTAGGTCATTATATACCTACCTATTATAGATAAGAAGAGCTATCAGTTATCCTCTGTTTGTTTTGCAATATTGTCTTATATACACGTAGCTAGTAAGAATCATTGATTGATAGTGTTGGCCATGGTCATGTTCAATGACACGACTGTATTCAAGGAAAAGTCAATCCTATGTCGATAAAAATTAAGTGTATATTTTAATGGTAGTGTTTGCTTCGTTTTGTAAGTATCTAATAAGTGCTGTAGTCTTATAATTGGCTTTGTCTAGCATTTTTGTTAAGGATACAGTGACGTCAATGGTATTAAAGGTGTTAATGGAAGAATAGGCGTGGGTAACGATACCTAAGATTGTTAGTTTAGGACTAGTTAGGTTGTTAGTACCTACAATGCTGATATCATGCTCTAGGATTTTGCGATTGGATTTTTTAGGAGATTGCATGATGACATTATGAGAGTATGTAATAGATTGTTGATGCCGTCATTTCTTTTTGTTTGTTCTCAGAATAGTGTAGACAAGATTAAGCTTTTAATAATTATTATGTTATAACGAGATGTAAAATATGGAGGAGCGGAGTTTTCTACTACAGGCATTATTTGCTTGCAAAAAGATTCCTAACACAACTTTATGAAACAAATTATTTGACACAATACATTTTATTCTATTTATTTATTATTATTTTTATAAAGTGAGTATTTTTAAATGTCAGATTTTTTACTTAGTCCCTTTTCATATTAAAGATAGGGAAGGAAATTACCTGATATTTTAACAACGAAATAGAGGCAGAGCAGGCTACAATATTAGGATCTTTTTCTAAATAATATGTAGTGTATTCGTATAACAAAATAATAACGACGGCGCGAGTGTATAGGACGAAGTATATAAATCATAATTATTTAAAGGCAGGCCTCTCTAAACTTGATAGAGAGCAGTGTAGTATCTAGAAAAAATTATTTGGTTTTTGATGCTGTTTCATTAATAATCAATCAAAATGTTTTTTTGCAATTTCTTGTAGTCGTCGCTTTTGACATTCACACAACACCTATGTATTTTCAACTAAGTGAACGTGGTGCGAAATTCAATTCAATATGTAAATAGCCGATAAGTGATAACGATGTTATGCACATTTGCTTATGTGTATGCTGTTTGAATAGTGTTGTATTATATATTAAATGGGTTATTGATAGTCCTAACTAAATTCTAACCAGTCCTAACTAATATTATAAATGAGAGTGTAAGTTTGTTTGTTACGCTTTTCGCATTAACTACTACCGATTATCATAAAATTTTGCATACACGTTGCCACAGGTATAGAAAAGGACATAGGGACCATTTTATCCAGAAAAACGTATCGTTCTCGAGATATAGCTGTTCTGTAAAAAAGGATCACCATTAACAAATTTTCTTTATTTTAAATGCTAAAAATGTATTCGCTTGAAAAATATTTAGGTACTGAGGTTGAATGTATTACTACAAACACGTTTTGTTCCAGGTCAACTACTTAACAAAATAATAGCTTCCAATCTGCACGAGTCCATTGTGCCTCAGATCGCTGCGCCCAGACATCAGATGCAAATTGACACGGGACCACCGCTTGGCGATTTTCAACAGCTACCTGTAAGTATTACCTACTTGACGAGCGATAATGAACCTTTCTGTTCAACTTACATTCATTCACAGGTCCTAGTGTTGACATTCGATAAGATACATATTGATAAGTCTACTGTACGTAGATATTATAATTTTTTTGGCCTTACTTTCTTCTTTAACACGCTTTTATTAGTTTCAGTTGTATGTTTGTCTGTATGTAACCGACTCCTTTGAGCTCGATTTTGACCCACTTCAAACGATCAGATTTCATTTAAACGTTGTAGACTTATTAAGGACCGATGACAATACAATAAATAAAAAGAAAAATTAAAAATAAATAATAGTTTAAAACAACTAAAAAAAGCACGCTTTATTAAAAAGAAAAACAAACTAAAAAGTAGAAAATAATAATTTTAATGTAAAAAAGCGTGGGGTGCTTTATAAGACATTTTTATTACATCCACTCCACGCTTTTTTACATTAAAATTATTAAATTATTTTCTACTTTTTAGTTTGTTTTTTTTTAATAAAGCGTGCTTTTTTTAGTTTTTTGAAAGGTGGGACATTCGCTCAACACCTAGATTTACACAAATTCTATAAGTCATATATATTTGCAAATGTGAATTATAATAGTAATTAGTAATTATTTAAAACTAGCGATCCGCTCCGGTTTCGCACGGGTAGTACAAAACCTTAACAAATTATACAAGTCGGCCTCGATGGCGTAGTGGTTAGTGTAACCGACTGCCACGCCTGAGATCGCGGGTTTGATTCCCGCACAAGTCAAACATTTGTGTGCATGAACACTGATGTTTCCTTGGTCTGGGTGTTCCTATGTATAAATATGTATGTATTTACAAAAAAAAGTATATATGTATGTTTATCCATTGTCTAGTACCCCTAGTACAAGCTCTGCTTAGTTTGGGCTAGATGGTGTTGTGTGTATGTGGTAGAATATTATTATTATTATTATAATTAAACCTTCCTCATAAATCCGCATGAAAATCCGTTCAGTAGTTTTTGAGTTAATTGTGAACAGACAGACAGACGCGGCGGGAGACTTTATTTTATAATATGTAGTGATGACGTACGTGCAGCCATGTGCCGTTAACTTCCACGTAATTTTGATAAATGAATAAATTTTTCTGAACTCCTAAAGGGAAGAAACCATTTTGATAATAAAAATAATTGTATGTTTGTGTGGTTCCTGGATGGTTAAGATTCACAATTGTACTCGGTAGGTGGATGGCGCTGCGATCACGCCCTAGAATTGTTCAATTTTAAGCCAATATTCGGGCAAGACGATGTCTACCTACGCCAGAGACTACGGATTTCCATTTCTGGCTTCATTCACTTTCATCAGATTCCTCATACACGCTCGCCGGTTTAAGGTGCTCTTAACCTGTCCTTTGTCCAGAACGTCTCCGATCTGATCGATGAACGTTCGCCTAGATCTTCCCCTTGCGAATGTTCCATTCTCACTACCCTTATAAACTTTCTTAGTCAGACTTTTCTCGTTCGTTCTTTCTACATGCCCAAACCAGCTTAACATACCCTTTTCTATTCTTGTCTTTATATCCACTTTCATGCCGCTCTCTAATCACACTATTCCTTATTCTGTCTTTCAGAGTCATACCACATATATTTCTTAGCGCTCTCATTTCTACAGCATTTATTCTGCTCTCATGCTTCTTTTGCCATACCCAACAATTATTAATAGTATTATTCTATAAATAGAATGAGCTTAAATTTCATAGTGTATCATTACAATATAAAAGATGTGCGCGCCTCTTGCTTCGACTCTTTAGTTTGATTGAGTATTGACTCTGATAAGATAAGATACAAAATATGATATTCTTAGATTTACTATTTCTTCGTTTAATCAATTTAGATAAAGTGACTTTCACTTTGATATCGACACTCAAGTGACTTTTATAAACCATTAATACTTTTGTTAGCCGTGTGTGTTTGCGTTTTATTCAAAACAATCCTTATTGTGATCAATCATGCAATTCAAACAATTTGTATAAGAACATGCGTGAAAACTGCTACATCCGGATTAAAAAATACGATTATATCTTATTCGTATTGAAATGCAACGAGATGACCTCGCTTATTTATTTTATTGCGGAGTTCAGATGCTTTGCTGCAGTCATGTTTTAGATTGGTGTCTGTTCCCCTATTTTCATATTTTAATAAGTTTGTACAAGGCATACGTGGGTCACTCAGAAAGTATTGCGAAAATAAGTTTTTATGTATGAGAGACTGGCCAGTTATAACCTATTCCAGAAATAATAATTATAAGTAAAAATAGGTACGTTCTAATTTCAAAATTTCCCTCCACATTTTTTGCGAGCTAATTTAAATTATCATATTGTCTCATTGAAAAATGGATCTGCGTCGGGAACATGTGTTTTTACGATTGCAAGTGTCGCCTGAAACCGGACGAATACTAGACTTCAAATGGCATTCATGGATGAAGGCCCTTCCAAGACAACCGTGTATCGTTTGTATAACGAATTTAAGCGTGGTCGACTAACTTTGGGGGATGAAGTAAGAAGTTTAACGGCTGTTACTGAAGAAATTGTACTAGCAGTGGAAAATTTGGCACTAAAAACTTTCTGACCGAATAACTTAACATCATTTCGCTTCATCAGGTAAACAAATCTTCGCAGTCAGACCTGCTTAAGGCTATACCAGCCAAAACAATATCTTCCACAAGAAGTTGTATTGCTGAGTGTAGGTATTGGTAAACGTCAATAGGAATAGAAATCGCCCCTTACAGACATCTGTTTCTAGGGGGCGATGACACAATGTTTTTGTTACCCACATCACAAGGTGACCTCACAAAATCGTTTAGCATTTTTTAAATATATGAGTTTCTTTAAATCATGAGATACATGTAACTGATACATATTACCATGTACTTAAGTAGTTCTCGAAAGATGTAATAAATAACAGCTGTTGTTTACCTAGCAACAATATTATTTATGAACTAGAAGAACTATTCAACAATGCGTTTTCTTATTGTCAAATTCAGCAGTCCGCGCGGCTCTGCCAAGTCTATGTAGTGACGATTACGCGTACCGATGCTCATTTTTTATTTTTAGAGAATTTTATTAATTAAAGAAAAAGAGAGAAATATAAAAAGAAAAAGAGAAAAAGTGGAGCAAATGAAAGAGTTTGTATATTTGGGTACTTTGTTTACAAGGGATGGTAAACATGAGAGAGATATTGAAAGGAGAACGATTGCTGGCAACAAAGTGAATGGAGCTCTACGCGCTTTTATGAACAGTCGAAATGTATCCGAAAAGGCACGTTTGGCTGTTCATAGAGGATTATTACTTAGTATGTATGTATGTTAATTAGGTATGATCCGAAAGTCATACCTACTTGTCTGTGAAAACTTCTGAAATGTGAGAACCAACACTTTCTATAACATCACGAATCTGCACGTACCATTTTTTTTTGCAAATGTTTTTAATTTGGTTTTAATGACGTAACAATACAATTGCTTATTTGCTATCCTTGCTACTAGCAAATAAAGGGTTTCGATTCTCCGGCATATTTAAATACTGAAAGGCATTATATAAAATAATATGCAAAGCTTAATATATGTGTTGCTAACTTTGCATTGTTAAACGTTTAAATAATTAAAATCAAGCTTTATTTTAATGGGCTAGATCGAATCGTAGCATCAGTCTTTAACCCGTGCATTAGCCAAATGTAGTAGACTTACGATACCCACTTGGTTGTTAAATAATGCTCTTATAAAAATGGTTAAATGTTTTCCAACGTGATAAGGATAGAGGTAAAAAATAATATGAAACAGAAGGTAAAAAAAAACAAAAAAAAAAGAAATTAATTAAAAAAAAACTATTTTTATAGAAAGAAACCTGTATTTTCATAAACTGTGCCTCTTATAATAGTTGTATATATAAAATAGTTTAAGTATATTATATAACAAAGACAACGCACCGGAGGAATGCGATGTCATTGTTATTTTATTTGAAAACTTTGAAATTAAGCCTCCGTCTTCAACGGAGAAAAAGTTGGAAATGACAGATTGGGGTTTTTAGCTGGTAGGAGTCCAGCACTATCTGAGTGTCCCTTCTCAGATGTCCATGATGGATTTTTCCCTCAATCTGTCAATTTAAGAAAAAAAAAAAAAAAGGGATAGTGGTACACAGGTGAAGATGTAGGTTACAGTCCTTGAAGTCTCTCTCGACTGTTCCAGACTTTGGAAGAGGGCACTTTGTTTTAATTATAGACGGAGCAATTCGCAAGGAGTTAAGGCTAACGTAGACTTAATTTAAGTTACGTAAACAAGTCACGAATATGTGTGATAGTATTCCTCAATAAAAACCGCACGCAATATACTCTAGTGCACATTTTATGCTATCTACACAAATAAAAATGCGATAAAATAAAAATAAACCGATTCATGTTGAGATAAAACTATTTTTTATGACTATATCACGGTTTATAATAGCATGCCCGTTAAAATTCACACTGTCAATTGTACGTAACTAAACTTGACCTAGACTGTGACTCATAGTCTAAAGACAATAGTCATCACTATGTTATAAAATTATACGCGAATATGTATTGAAAACAGCGAGGTATAAGACAATGTTATTACTACGTCCTTCTATGTAGGTTTAAAGGAAGAATAGGGTTGATTTTAAAACATTTGAAAAGGTAAATGAAGGAAGTGGATAAACATTGACAAAGTCAAAGTCATGAATCATTTATTCAGTTAGGTTATAAAGTAACACAAATAAATGTCAAAATAGATTAGTGAATTTACCAAGTTAATGAAGCTATATCTAGGTTAGTTACTAGCTTCAGGCAAAGGGTTGATACTATGAGAAGAAACCTGCAAGAAACCCACGGACACGTTTAAATCGCTAATCCTTATTAATATGATAAATTATACTACTCAACTATTTAAATGGTTTTTATGACTGCGCTAAGTGTAATACTTAACGAATATTTCCATCTTGTACAGGTAAGTACAAATAGTGTTGAATACAGTTTTATTATAAAGCACATCATCAGATTTATTGTCGAAAAGGTTATTAGTACTTCATAAATGTTATTGCACAATAATTACAACATAAATCGTTGCAGCCGCATTCTCGTAATTATGTATTTAATCTATTGAGTGGCAGCGGCACATCGGTGGCCAAGCATTTTACTCGGTAAAAATTGCCAGCTACGTTTTAAGTCCTACGTAATGGGGACAAGGCAACTGCCGTCTATGGAAATCATTTTAAGACTCCCTCGCTGCTTCTAAGAATCACCTAATAACATTTTATTCGACCAGGCTCAATAACCGGCACCGTATGTGCAAATTAGTACCACGGGCCCAACGAATCAATGTAGGGGAAACAGTAATCTATTCAACGTTTATATAAATGGTTTGATTATTTAATAGTTTATAAACTATTGTATCTAGTCGCCGGTCTGCCTGTGTGACTCAATAGGTTAAGAAGTCACCTCGCCACAGTCGCTACGCCGGGACTTGTGGGTGTTGTCTTAATAGTGTGATTCACAATTAGTTGTTTCAAGTCTGGGTGTTTTTGTGTCCGTTGTTTGAATGTTTGTAATACCCCGTGACGCAGAATGCTTGAATTTATTATTCTGAAAGTGAGAATTAAAGCCGCTGTTTAAAAACAAAACGAAGACCGATCAAAAGTGTTGATCCGCAATACGTTTTACTTCGTAAAATTGAATCGTTTCAAAATCTACCTTATTCCTATTTGTGTAAAGTCTGAAATCAGAACACAGGTTAGATTATTAAGTGTTACTGACTTGATGTTTTTATGTGATATTTCACGGTTGCACATAAATCTAATTTCTTTTCATTCATCATGTGGCTACTATGATACGGTGTATTGAAATCAATTTCTTACTATATTCTTTATATAACTATATAGTACATAATTATTACTGTCTCAGTGACGCTGACGCAGCGGTGGTGTACGCTGTCAGAGGCATTTGAGTTCTTGAGTTCGATTCTCGGGTCGGACAGTGTCGAAAGGGTAGGCAGAGTCGTATAATACCTTTATTTTACAAGCTAGTATTACTAGCTAGAGTTTAAAATCCTCGCAGTAGCGCTGACAGTCCAGAGACTACTGACATTTTCCGAGCTTCATTGCAGAATCTGTACCCGTATTGAGGCTAGGACTTATGGTAGAAATTGGATTGCAACAATTCTTTTTAATAAGAGGTCTTTTATTTTTATGAAGGAAGCTTACTTTGTCACGAATTTTACTATGGCAGAAATTTATAGCCCATTGCTTTTTTGTTTCAGGATGAAACCATACTATGTGTGATGAAGTACTTGGATATTCAGTCTCTCTGCCGATGTGCTCAAGTTAACCGGTACTTCAACAGACTCGCTTCGGACGCTATCTTGTATCGGAGCATAGACCTCAGACCGTACTGGCATTGTGTGCAATCTCAGGTGAATAAAAACTCTTTTAATTATGCAATAGCAGACAATTAATCTATCACACATTTTTCTACTACGCGTAACAGGTTTGTCAAATTAAAGAGACGTCTGATATCGATTAAATACTTAAGTATTATTGAAATTATGTTATCGCGTTGTGCACACCAATAAATAATTAAATTACGTTCGGGTACTGTGAAATAACTACACTTCAAGACGTTGAGACAACCACCATCTTAGTCTCCATGTGACCATGGTTGGTGAAAAGCAATCAAAACGTCGAGGAAAGTGTAAATCTAAATCTTAATAGTTGAATCATTTAAATAGCTTTCATAATTATGTAATAATAGTGTTTCTAAAATAAACATCGCGATAAAATTTGTATTAAGTAGTTTAATTTCAACGTATACCTAACATTCTGGTTTACATAAGATTACATACCTACATAAGTATTAATGAGAAAGTCAAAACAAATAGTATCTGATTACATCAATAATGATAGGCTACTTTATAGAAAACATCTCGGGTTGTAGAGTCGAACCTGAGACAGCTGTCTTAGGGAGCTGCCTCATTAGTGCGTTGCGTTGCGTCGTCGCAACGGATCAACGCATTGTATACCACATCTGCGCTGCGACGACGTACGACGTCGCAGCGCAAAAGGGCGACGCACGCACTGATTTCAGTCTTCATTCCACAATGGATCAAAACATTGCTCGTCGTTGCACCGGAGCTCGGAGCTCCGACAGCGCGACGCAGCACCCTGCACCCAGCTTCGTCTCTCGTCCGTCAATCCGTTAAAAACTCGCGTACGACGACGCAACGCATTAATGTGGCATGTCATAAAAATATATGGAAAACGACGCAACGTCGACGCTGCGACGACGCAACGCAACGCGCTAATGAGGCATCACCCTTAGCGACCTCATATTATTTCTTGCCAACCAACTGATTACTATTCAGTTGTGTATGTAGATGTTGTCTTTCATTTCGGCAGCACATTAGGTTTTAAGTCCCACGTGAAAGGTAGCGACCAAATTGCTGTCTACCGAGCACACTAACAAAAACACTTTTCTCGACTTCGAAATTGAACTCGAGTTTATGCACAATTACTACGGCTGCGCCACCGAGGCAACCAATACCATTAAATAATCTATACTTATAATATAAAGCTGAAGAGTTTGTTTGTTTGGTTAAACGCGCTAATCTCAGGATCTACTGGACCGAATTGAAAAATTCTTTTAGTGTTGGATAGCCCATTTAACGAGGACGGTTATAGGCTATATAATATCATGCTACGACCAATGGGAGCGGAGCAGCAATGAAAAATGTTGTAAAAACGGGGAAAATTCGGGGAAAATGCAGGCGAAGTTGCGCGGTCAGCTAGTATTGTAATAATATCAGCTCTGTATATAAACTGTCCCACTGCCAGGCACGAGCTTCTTCTCAGTGTGAGAAGAGTCAGGCCTACTGAGCCGACCCAGAATAATTTACTAAAAATACTGAGTAATAATAATCTCGAATTGAATGAATGATTTGTATGACTATGCTCGGAAATGTTCTACCTACAATCTAATAACATGAATCAAATGATTTTCCTTATTACAGGTTTTAATAACACTATCAATGCGATGCAAGTTCCTTCAAAAACTTGATCTGTCGTGGTGCGGCAGCCATCGCATGATCCAGTCCAATTATGTTGTCAAGTGAGTTCCTACCAGTACCATTGTATATCATACATTTTTTATTTATGATTGTAAGTATATGCGATTTGAAACAATCAATAATACGGACAATCATTTTTATTATTGTACTTGTTGGCGATTTGAGTCTTGTTTTCTTGTAAAATTCCTGAGGTAAATTATAAGCAGTCAGATCTTTGTTATGATAATTATGTATGGATCAGCTAACCAAGTACATTTCTGTCGTTCGCGTGATTATTTTAGTTCACAATAAATATATATCACATGTCATAGCATTACGCCAGCTATATTGTGTTGAATTTTTACTATTTGTAAATGCTAAATCATGTTCTTGCCTTGCCCTTTTTTCACACTGCAATGGATCGATGTTTATTTTATTGGCATAGAAAGTTTATGGGCAGGTGATTGACAAGAGATACTTTTCATATAAGCTCCGCTTACGTCTAAGCGACAGGTCAGGCACTTATACCATTTCGCCATTCGTGCATTGATCCGTGCTTTGACCATTTAGCCGCGTATTTAAAATTTTACAGCACAGATGGCATAGCCTTTTAGAGTTTTTACGACGATGCAATTCTGTGCTGATTTAGAAGCCTTGCGTTGGGGCAAAAATATCAGCTACAATTTTGTCAAATGCAAAACTTTGTAGAAACATAAAAGCAAAGAAGCAACAGAGGGGGACTACATACCCTCTCCTACATAACCAATCTATCAGTTTACGATATTACCTACTCACCAACATTTATAAGCATCTTCAAGGACCATTTACACACAGGTCTTGGCCCCAAATCCACGTATTCATAGTGTCTGTGAAGTTAAGCTGTCGCTTCACCACTGCTAATGCGAGTTTAGTGGGTTTCGCATAAGACAACAAATTGTGCGATCTACAGAAAGTTTACTAAATACAGGTATTTTTTATGTCCGTTGCTTGAAAGCTAATAAAGTCACCAGCACACAGAATTGGTAATTAGTTACGAAGATACTCTTAAAAATAAAAGACAAGTATTGTAAGTAGAGTTTGGCTAAGAAAGACAGCGTTTTGCTGCGATATTGTAGCTAGACCGGTCTCAAATTATCCAACTCAGACAGTACTAATTTTATAAAGTTATTTCATCTGTTTCATAAGAATTGCTATTGAAGGTTGCCTTCTGTATGTAGCACATAAAGCGATATAGCAGTGTGAATTTTTAATTTACAGTTTCCTCAAAGACAGTGGTGCGGAATTAACACATCTGCGTATGAATTGTTGCAAGTTCGTTGACAATTCGGTGCTAAGAGCCATCGTTGACACCTCCACTTGCCTACAAGGTATTTCTTTTTATTATTATGCTAGATTGTTGATGATCTGATTCACGTGATGTTGAGATATTAAGAATATAATCAGAAGTTGCCTATTAATGTTGGTGTGCAACATTGATGTTGATGCAGTAAATGTTTTGAATGTAAAACATTCAGCTGTAACTATAAAAGCATGTCTGTCTCTCGCCTCTTCCTCTATGTCTCTCTGCCCTGTCCCTCCACTTTTTCTCTCTTCCCCGTCCCTGCTCTTTTTCTCTCTTCTCCCTCTCTCCTCTTTTCTCTCTTTCCGGTCTCTCTTTTCTCTCTTCCCCGTCCCTCCTCTATTTCTAACTCTCACCACCCTCTCTATTTTTCTCTCTCTTTTATCTATCTCTTTCATCTCTATCTTTCTCTCCTCTCTCTATCTTTCTCTCCCCTCTCTCAATCTTTATCTCCCTATCCCTCTCTCTCCCATTCCCCCTCTTTCTATCATTTCCCTATCTCTTCGCCCTCTCGCCCACTCCCTTCTTCCCTGTCATCGTCCTATCTCTCTGACCTCTCTTCCACTTCTCTCTCTTTCCAACTCCTTCCTTGCTTTCTTTAACTTACTGCACAGTTTACTTCTTTCCCCTCTTATCTTCCTTTCTTTATCTCTCCTCACTCTTTCTCCTCATATAGGATGGAGTTAGCAAGTATTTAGGTTGCTCCTGTGAACTATAATTATACATTGCTTCTCATTCAACGGGTTATCCTATATTGTTTCTGTTGTATACAAACTTGAAATAAAAATAAGAGTACATAGATAAGAAACATTAATAAAAAAAATACATTTTCAGAACTATGTTTGCGGTCTGTAGTCGCCTGTTCGGACTGGATATGCCTTGCATCTCTCAAGCGGTTAAAGAGACTGGACTTGTATAGAACTGACATTACCACCGCAGCTGCTGTTGCCATCGTCAGGTCGAATCCTGGACTACGCCATCTTAATGTTGGTACGCATTTTTCGTTTCTGGTTGTATAACAGAATATATATTTTTTAATTTTCAGTGTTAGTTGCCATTATGGTATTAGTTAGTTGGCCGTGTATTATCCGAACTTAGCCCCACAATTGGGCCCGAGGGCGCGAGATGACCTCCAGCCACCCTGAGGTTTGACCTGGGGGTAGTGGGCCTTGTGGTCAGCGTGCGTGTGTTTCCCTTCAGGGGAGAGTGGGACAGTAGGGCTTAAATGTAGTGGTGCCCGTTTTATACGGCGGGCCGAAACCTCGGCGGGGTCGCGACTGCATGTGAAAATGATTCGCACGGCCCCGCCGATGGCGGTTGTGTCAAGGAACACCGTGGTAGGTTTAGTCGGTATTACCGAGAGGTCCATTATCATTATTACCATCATTCTTTTACCCCGGTGAGTCTGACATAACCCCTACGCCCGCTCCCGCGGAGGAGTATGCGTCAAAGCATTCCCCCACGTAACAAAAAGGTATAAATAAGTCTCGAGTTTATTAATATTTTTGAAGCAACCCTGTAAAACGGTAAATTTATAATCCATAGGTTCATGCAAGATGATATCATCGATGGACGATGTCGCAATCGCTTTGGGCGCGAACTGCCCTAACCTCGTGTCAGTGGACTTTTGGAAGTCGTACTCCTTGACTCCTAACGGGATCAGATCGCTCGGTAACTGTAGGAATCTGCAAGAGCTGGATGTTGGATGGTGGTAAGTACTGTTATTTAATAATAACTAAGTACATACTGCATTTATTTTATTGAGTATATTATACATACATAAGTGCGTGCACTGCGTTCTTAGGAATGCAAAGTGGGTATAGCGCTTTGTACAATTGTATTCGAATATCATTCGAATATATTTGTGTGCTAACTTAACAGTTTTCATATTCGGGTTAAGCTAATAATAGCAAAGCTCTGAATCTTCGATCGAATGTAATGACAACACTATACATAAGTATGTGCATTGCGTTCTAAGGAATGCACAGTGGGTATAGGGCTTTGTACAATTGTATTCGAATATCATTCGAATGTATTTATGCGCATTACTACTTCAAGGCTGTCTTATTAGGATTCTTAAAGCCAACAATAACGGAGTGCAAACTGCATTCAAAAATGATAGCACAATACTGTGTTATCCCTTTAAAGTGTCATGTCGGGTAAACGAGTATTCGAATATTACTCGAATGCATTTATGTGCACTATTTAAAGGTTTTTCTAATTATAATTCCCAAGAAACATTATTTGTTTTATAATAATATATAATATCTTTTGCAGAATAAAAGCGACACATTTTGAATAATATGAACCCTGTTGGAACCCTTGTATTGCTGAATACGTTCCTTTTCTTAGAATGAGAAAGGGTACGCTTGCGTTACTTTAACGAGCTGGCCTAGTTCAAGTTAGCTGATTTAGTACATGTATGAGAATTATCTGTCTCACGTAGGCTCCCTTAGAATGTCTTTTTGGCTAGATAAAAGCAAGAGAGAAATCGGTTTTAAATACGTTTTTTTAATAAAAAGTGACGATCTCGATCGTATAACAAAATATATTTATAATATTCCAGCCTGCAAGCTGGCGGTTCAGGCGAATGGTTAGCCTGGCTAGCTGGCGGTGAACTTCGGAAGCTATTCCTTGGTGCTCTCCGAGGTGTATGTGACCGTGACTTGCGAGCTCTCCTGCCTAAGGCGCCTAAGTTGGCTCAGCTAGACTTGCTCGGGGTCAGAGCTGTTACACCTGATATTTGTGACGCGTAAGTATTGCATTTTCTTGTTTTTGCTTGTTGTTAATTCTATGCAGCAGTAGGCATCATAGACAAAATATTGCAGATGCACCTAGATCCAAAATAATTATCTGCTAATACAAAGAAAATAAAGTAAAATGTTTTTATTCATTTTTAGGATTTTAGCAGAATGCAGAGAGCTTAGACTTTTGGATGTCAGTTTTTGCGACCAAATACAAGAATCACAGGTATGTTACTTTTATATAGTTATAAGGAGTCAAAATATACATGTCTAGACACGATAAAGAAAACCATTATATTTTGGCGGCGGCATTCGAACGTCGACTTAGGAATTATTAAAAGATACATTTTAAAATACTTTAAAAATATTTTGAAATATATATTTTATGAAAAGGTAGTTATTTAAATATGCTTTTATTTATGAATAGACGACATTAGTATAACGGTACTTAATATTTTATATTATATCATAGTTTTAGAAAGTATTTAACTATACAGTAAACATTACTAAAAATATTAAGTTGACCAATATAATTATTTTTTTTATAAAAAATGGGTATATGGTTTTTATTCAAGACAAAAGTTTGGTTTCCATTCACGGTTACAGTTTTCTTACCGATCTAAAATTCTACGTTTTGATTCTAATAAATGGCAATTGCAAAACAGTTTTAGTTTTGTAATTTCAATTCATAACCTACATGTACGGTGTCACTAGGTATCTATAGAATAAAGCCAAATGACAATACGTAACCGACAAGTGTTCGTTCAAATGTAATAAGTTTTTAGTTATTTTTCTATACCGTAAGCTTGCTTTTCATTACATAACTACTTATCATTTTACAGGTATTAGAATGGCGCGAACAATACCCGCACGTAAGTATAAAAAGGTCATTCCAGTCGGCTAACTTGAACACGGCTCCAAATCCGCTGTTCTTAGCGCCGAGTTTAGAATAGAAAAAAGATTTTATACAAATACGTATATTTTGTATAATTTTATATAAAAAGACAACTATGTAAGCTTTTGTGCCTTTATTGGTGCGTTTGATGACGTCTCTATATTTATGTTCTCATATATCTTTTGTGTTGCCTTTTAAAAATATTTATGACCTTACTTGTTGCCAGTGTTAAAAACATATTGTCTTCTAGATTATTATGACTGCTCTTAAATGTTATAGCGGTGTTCCTTTACCAGATATAGATGCTATTTAATTTTATTATAAATATAAGCTTTGTTTAAATCCAGTTGGGATTGCGGGATTTTTATAATCTTTATTGTATGGGATATCTTACAATACGTGTTACTCTTACAAGCTTTTCTTTAGTGATTTATTGACAATATATTATAGGTTTGTATTGCTTAAAACTTGCAATGAAATGAAATGATTAGATTTTGCTATTTAAGGATGGAGTAAAATGTTTGTGTCTAATGCGTTCCATAGAGCAAGTTTATACGAGTCTCGTATGGATATTAAAAATAATATCTATTCATATATTTCATTAAACATTTCTTAACAATTTAAAAATATCATTAACACATTTCACAGGACGTGTGATCTTTTATTTGGCTTTAAACATTCACATACAATTTAAGGTTGACTAAGACTGACTAAATTTTAAACGTCACTTTTCCATAGATTTATATATTGAATTTAAGTTGGCGATGATTTCTACACATTATAAACGCATTTTGCATACGGTGTCAGAAAATATATTAATATTTTTTATTTTAAGACTCGCTTATGTTTGCATTTGTGTTAATACGTTCAGTGCCCTGTGAATCGATTAAAAATCGTTTGTGTGCCCAAAAGTCGCATCCGAGTCGTGAGATGAGTGATTTTAACTCGGCATGGCGACGAGTCAACAATAGCTACGTATAGTCATGACTCGGATGTGAGTTGTGGGTGCCCAGTGCAAGTTGTTTTTACGTTAACGCGATCGAAACGTTTACCGCGTTTGGCTCTCTTTTTGGTTAAGAGCTTGGAGCGGGCCAATCGGAGCGCCGAACGTCATAAACGTGTCGATCGCGTTAACGTAAAACAAACTCGCACTAGGCACTCTGAACTCACTCTATCAGTCGAACAAAAACTCGTTCGTGTGCCCAGAACTCAATCCGAGTGTCGTGAGTGTCGAGTGTCATGTGATGAGTAGGTAATTTTAACTCGGGTGCGAGTAGTGCGACGAATCAACAACACTAAGTATAGACACGACTCGGATGCGAGCTCTGGTCACACAAACGATTTTTGTTCGACTCATAGTGTGAGTGCATGGCACTGAATGGGGTAAAATTTGTGAAATTGAACACTCAAAGAGTATATCGTTTCTTTTATGTTTTGATATGCGTGATACGCTAAAACTGCTCATGCGCAAAACGTCTCTTTCGCAGAATTTCTCTTTCGCAGAACGTCTCTTTCGCAGAATGTCTCTTTCGCAAAATGGCTCTTTCGCAGAATGTCTCTTTCGCAAAATGTCGCGCCAGGGACTTAAGAATAAAATTGCGAATTTCAAAACAAAATCATTTATTAAAATTATAGAATAATTATGTAGTCAAAACCTTTGGTACCTACTTAAATTTACTTAAGTATTCCAAATAAAAAAAATATCAATAGGTATCAAACATTTTACACACATTCAAAATTTAGGTCAAAAGAATCAATACTGTTAGTAACATATCCACAGATAAGATAATAGTAGCTATTACTAATAGTAACATAAAATGTATTTTAGTAATTTTTAATTATTGTTAAAAAGAAAATTTAAATAGATGTCAGTTTGACATGTCAAATGAAACATATCTTGAAATTAACTTTGGTTAATTATTAAACATTGCGAATAAAAATATTTCAATATCATTTTCATAAATAATTACAAAAATATCTCTTCGCACTAAATTAACCTTAGTTATTAATTAGAATTTGCTACATAAGTTATTTTTTTTCCTAAACGATTAAGAAAATAAATCTTTTATTAAAAAAATTGACTTACTTGCTAATGAATTGTTGCAAATCAAAATAAACATAAACAACAGTAAAACCTAAATTTAGCTATTTGAACATTTGTAAAAAAATATTTTTTTTTAAGAATTGTGGAAGCGTCAGTTCCTTACGCTCAAATTGTTTCAATAATTTTTTGTATTTAATGTCAAAGTCCATATCTTTCTTCTGTCTGTTTTTTGTTTCTGTAAATAAATTATCTGTTATTTTTCTGTTCCAATATTTACTTTCTTTTCGCAGTTTATCTATAAATATGAATAAACTTGGCTTTTTTGGTATGCGGCCTGCATTTATACGCCGATGCCACCCTTCTCAACGTAGGAATTTGATAGTGTTCACTATAAGGTATATTTTTTACGAATTTTTTTATCATTTTCTTCGTAAATTTGTTGTATGGGGCGAAAATCTTTGCAAACAATCTGTTTTAATAATGTTATGTGTTCTTTATGATATTTTTAAATTCCATTGACTCACATGTATGCACCGATTTCAGTTTAATGATATTTTTTCCTGTTTTGTCTAGTGTTAGTGACGCATTACAGTCTCGCCTATTTATGCACCGCCAGAAAGTACTTCCACTTTTATTTGTTTTGCTCTTCTGATATCTGTACTCACAATGTATAAGTGTTCTATGTCCTTTTTGATTACGAATGTATTCGATTTCTTGATCCATGTTTAAACTTAAATTCACAACTGTTTTCAATTAAAAGTAGACAAAACACAACTCGGCAATAATGAATGACACATACATCCAGTTTTTTTCTAACTACCCTCAGATATTATATTATAAGTGTTGCCATCACCGAACTTTAAATTGTACCAATTTATTATTTTTAACTGTATCAAAATATATTTTTTTATTTGGAGTACATACTTAAGTAAATTTAAGTACCAAAGTTTTGACTACATAATTATTCTATAATTTTAATAAATGATTTTGTTTTGAAAATCGCAATTTTATTCTAAGTCCCTGGCGCGACATTTTGCGAAAGAGACATTCTGCGAAAGGGACATTCTGCGAAAGAGCCATTTTGCGAAAGAGACATTCTGCGAAAGGGAGGTTCTGCGAAAGAGACATTCTGCGAAAGAGACGTTTTGCGACCAGGGGACATTTTGCGAAAGAGACGTTTTGCGCATCAGCCGCTAAAACAAGTGATAATGGACCTCCATGCGATATTTAGAATTTATTCATTAATATATGCAGCTAACTATTTTTCAATATTGTATCACTATTTTTATTATTTGCTCAAAATCGTAATTTGATATTAGTCATTTTGTTAATTATATATCTATATGGTAATTATTATTTTAGTTGCATATTTATAAATTGAATAGTTTATATAGTTTTAAGTATTGTAATTTGGATTATTAATGCTTAAATTACTATGATGATCTACTTAAAGTAAGTTTTGTAGGGAGGGAAAAATAATATTGATATTTTGGAAAATGTACGTAACTATGTATTTTTAATAATAACAATATTTTAATATGATTATATAACACTATTTATAAGACTATGTAATAATAAATCTGGGACAAACGCCTACACCACAATTATTACCAATAAATTACAGTTATATAAATGAAAGTAATTTAGTTTGTCGGCCTCGATGGCGTAGTAGTCAGTGTAACCGACTGCCACGCCTGAGGTCGGGTACGATTCCCGCACAAGTCAAACATTTGTGTGCATGAACATGGACGTTTGTCTTGGTCTGGGTGTTTCTATGTATAACATGGATGTATTTACAAAAATAAAGTATATATTATGTATGTTTATCCATTGTCTAATATCCATCCATAGTACAAGCTCTGCTTAGTTTGGGCTAGATGATGTTGTGTATGTGATAGAATATTATTATTATAGTCAATGTTTGCTATTCAGAATATAACAGACAATATATTGTTCGATCTGAGACTAGAAATGAAGAAAATGTCTAAGGTGTACATTAATAGTCGGTCTCTATTTGAATACAGGTTATGGGTTCCAACTGATATCAGCTTTACAGGCTAGCGACGTGCAATTAAAATAATAAAATAAAAATGTTTATTTTCAGTAACAAAAAAGTACATTATTACAATTTAGGTAGTTGGAGTCACCTGTTAAGCAATACAATATGCTTGTGATAGGTGGCTCCGCTCCTCAGAAAATTGTTGCCGAATAGTAGAATAAAATGACTCGACACACAGTACATCGATTTATTCGTCGTTGTTGCTACATATTCGAATAACAATCGAGCTTTCGAATGCAATTGCGCGCTTTGCGATGACAATTTTTACATTACATATAGCGATTTCAGTTTAAGTATGCCGAATGTCAATTCAAAACATGCGTGTTTTTTGAGCGCATGTTTTAGCGCGTTGTAGTTAGAATACCTATTTATGTGACGATAGCCACTATATGATCAGTCAATATTAAGAGATGACTGCTTGTTATTCGAATAACGGGGACATTTATTCGTCAATATTTGATAACGATTGCGTATCGCTATTCTAGTATGATAATTTAGCTTTCTTGTATGTTACTCTGAACAATTTAATATTTTATCATGTAGTCTTGTGCCTTACTGCTATCTCTTCAAGCATTTGCTTTGTCTTGTTAAACAATGTCTGTCAAAACTATGTCTATTTGTCGTCAATTTTAAAGTATAATATTTTTAGTTATAATAAATATGATACATTATATATTTATGACTATAAGACTATAGGTGCATAATATGGTCTGAACATAATATTTCCTAAACTTTTGGAAATGTTTTACATGATTGATATAATTATATTTTTGCATACTTTATAAATGATTGGTAAGAGTAAATAAAAACTAAGATATTGAGACTTATCTAAATATAATTAATAGTATTATTTTTCAAACAAGTTGGACTTGAGTTAGACGACCATTTATTTTAAGCATATTGTGTAGACGCTGACATCAATGCTGTTAACTTGCATGGGATTATAGCCTGCCTATTCAACAGCAATCGGGCCAGTACAGCATTTACAGGATAGAATGTTTTCCTCAATTATTACATGTGGAATTTAAACGTTAGTTTACAATGATTCGCAAGACATTATTTCTAGATATGTTAGGATAAATAACATTTCCTAAAACTGTTTCACGTCCCACTAACTACACGTAACTCGTTAAAACATACTGTAGGGGTAATTGGAAGTGTTCTTGTTGTGGGCTTTCGAATGAAATGCTTCATAATAGGCATAGATATCTATTTACTGGTTGGTACCTGTTATATGTAATATAACAGGTACCAGTTAATAGATGTCGTAGACCAAGATGCTTTTAAAAGAGTTTAGTACTGATTGGGTGATGTGCATAAATGCAACGTTCGCGGAATAAGTGAAAAAAAACCTGTGGGCTGGAGTCTTGCATGGTTCGAATTATGTGACGAATTACGTCACATAATTCGAACCATGAGATCCACAGCCTATAATTATGAAATAATATGCAAAATGCAATAAAGAAATTGTCGTCTACAATGTTCTGTTAGAAGCAGATAGTGCAATGTCACAACTGTCACAAGTCCAAAATTTCAGTCATAGCTGCTAAGATTATTATAGATATAAATGGAATATTATATTTGTTTTTTTTTTAATAAATATATAATATAAACCCGAAGTTTGAATAAACCTATACTTAATCATATTCCTGTCCTATCTTATATTCCTACCTCATCTCTAGTACCCTATAATTTTTCGTACTATGGCACGATTTGCTCCAATGATAAAGAATCGAGCAAATGTCTATGTGTGTGTCCAATGTATTTTTATGAGCATATGGGATTGTATAACAGCAGTAGTTATTAGTACACTTAAACAGCCAGGGTCGGAGGAGCTTAAGAGATACTATGAGTTACTACACATTACTACACAAAGTTTTGTCCCGAGAGGGAGACAAAAATTTGTGTGATACACAAACACAAATAGTTGTTCCGAGTTTGGGTGTTCTTTGTGTCCGCTGTTAGAATGTTTGTAAAGTCTCCCGCGAGACAGGAAAGGTAGTTGTCTTTTTTAGGAAAAAAAAAGTAGACGGTAATTGTTCCTTCTTTCTTCGATCCTGCGTCCTTCAAATCAGGGCGTGAAAAGCACCTCTTTTCGCCATCTAAGTAGAGACCTCGTCACCACTTTAGTTGTACTGAGGTCGTGGTGTGGAGGACTCTGCTCGTAGTCTACACGACTGCTGCTGCCAATAGGCGAAGTATAGTCAGTCATTGATTGGCAGCAATAAAATACATATACAAAATGCTCTCACTCTTCTGTCAGTGTATCATATCCTCATGATCATTATTAATATCGTTAGCCATTGTTGAGGATAATAATTAAGTGTGTCATACTTAGAAATGACCTACAGTTTAATTACTGTTTGTGCGTCTGTTCATATAGAACAATCACGGCCGATAAGATAAAATATATTACTACTAGTTTTACCCGCGTTTATGATTACTGCGCCGCCCCGTGGGTCGTGGCGTGATGTTATATAGCATATAGCCTTATTCGATAAATGAACTATCCGACATTAAAAGAATTTTTCAATTCGGACCAGTAATTCCTGAGATTAGCGCGTTCAAACAAACAAACTCGTCAGCTTTATAATATTAGTATAGATATTGACCCCTCAATGTTTCTGTGATCTTTCCGGTTAATTTACCAAGAAATAATTAAGGACGAATCACGTATTTATTAAATATCGCAGTTGTGCTAGGATTGCACTAATATTGCGAAACAAAACGCAATATTAAGGTTAGTTTTTTACACTGTCATTCATTGGCAACCAAAACAGTCGTCACTTCAAATAGATAGGTACCCATTCATATTTTTGCCCATTCACCTAAATTCTATGTACAAGTAAATAAGCATTGAATATAACTTCTTTAAACTAAAATGCAATGTATATGTCCTATATCTAAGTACTTCAATACAAAAAAGGATTTGTGAAATACATTCCTTTATTATATTGCATTTCTGAGTAATCGCGTAAGTACTACAGACACAACTGTTAACATGACTAACATATCCCGCTTATCTTTCAAAATTATGACCTTTAGGAAGATAACGGTTATATTTAATAGTTTGCGACCGGTTGCTCGTTGCTTATTAATTATTATAGAATAGAGGCAGGGCCGTTAGTAAACAACTTACAATAGTCATATTCGCATTTTGTCACTAGTGTAATAATTATGTTATTGCAATTGGTAGTTTGTACTATACTGCGTTAGATTTGTAGATAAATAGTTATTGTTTGCTCCAGTATTGTGTTAGTTTCTAACGTTTATGTGCATTGTTCGATATACAATAAGTGCATCTTGTTGGAACACAGCCGAGTCTATACAACGTAAGTAAATACTATTTATATTTTACATTAATAAGTTAATAGTGATACTTCATATATAGGCGACCCTATCTAACTTGACCGTCGTAAACAGTGGACGTTTAGTTAATGTAATGTTGTGAAACATTTATATGAAATAATTAAAACAGTAATGAAGATTGTGTGTTATCGTTGAAAATAGAACTGCGTTTGAATTCCTTGGAAATAGGTAAGTACCTACCTATAAGATTTCAGTAAGAAAATATAATTTGTATTACGTTTAAGTTATTTATTAATATATTGGAAATGAACTTCTTTTAAGGTATGCTACCACAGTTTAATTAGTGGGTACTTGTTTTTATATAAGAATTAAAACTGTTCTCGCCGTTTCAGATGCTCTGACATAACTAACTAAGTAGTTTGATTTCAATGAAAATATATATTATTTAGGGACGTAAAGACAGGTGCCTACTTAACATTTCATTCAACATTTAAATAACAGTATTTTCAATGTCTCTCTCTTTCAAAGTTATGCTGAGTTTATTTAATAAGTAGGTACGCTACTAACTTGGTGAATGCTAAAATAGGGACAAGGACTTAATTATATAATTCGAGTAGGTCCTAGCAATCATATCTTAATTTCATTTTGGGTGTTTTCGCGTGGTTAATAAAGTTAGGAATAATTATATCTACTTACGCGGGTGCAGCTTGATATCAGTAAGTTATCGTCCTAGCTTTTCATCCTCTACATTCATTTGTTTTATGCATTTCGCTTGTTCTTATATTGCTATTTTCAAACACGGTAACAGGGCTACAACATGCAATAGAAAGTACGAATAAAATCAATAGGCAAGAGCTTATCTGAACGAATTGAAATCTGACATAATATAGTCTTCGATTTCTTTACTTAGTCGTGTATAAGTAATAATCATATTTTCTTTAGATTTTTAGAAGCAGATTAATGTCGCTATTACAAAGGAATCAACACATTTATATTTATTAGACGTGAAATAGGACATCGCCCGCATTAAAGTTAATTTCGATTACATACGTTTTTGTCTACTGCGGGCATCGAATCCAAAACACTTGCTGCGGTATTAGCTAGCCAGATCATCACACATTTAAGGCTTAAGCTTTATAATAGCCGTATCCGCTGTCTAATGAGACATACTGTACCTAGTATTTAAATGTTTGGACACGATATGAATATTTATTCTTCTATTAATGCTATCACTTTTTCTGTTGTCTGTTGTACTAATGAGTAATAGTCATATCGCGTAAAAACCAAACAAACGATAATATCTACCCAATCGAAAAGTTCTACTCGACAGTCTGACAGCATTTTGGTTCATTAGATACATTGAATTCAACTGGGAATCTTGAGATATACTGTTAAAATATAATTGTTACTACTTGTACATAGGTATTTATATTTTCAGACAATGTCGCCTTTAGTATGGTTACCATACATGTATCTATTGAGTGGTGTTGCTTATAGTGCAAATTGTCATCATAATAAAATGACTAATATGTCATCAAACCGAACCGTCATAGTTCAACTCTTTGAATGGAAATGGTTGGATATAGCTGACGAGTGCGAGCGCTTTCTTGGACCTAAAGGCTATGGAGCTGTTCAGGTAAATGAGATAAATAATTTCTTATTATAATTATCCTCGATGGCGTAGTGGTTAGTGTAACCGACTGCCACGCCTGAGGTCGCGGGTTCGATTCTCGCACAAGTCAAACATGGATGTTTGCCTTGGTCTGGGTGTTTCTATGTAAAATAAAACAAAAAAAAAGTATGTAAGTATGTTTATCCATTGTCTAGTACCCATAGTACAAGCTCTACTTAGTTTGCGCTAGATTGTGTTGTGTGTATGTGGTAGAATATTATTATATTATTATTTTATATTTAGTTTTGACCCCAAGAGTTGATAGTGTTGTGTTGTCAGTAGAGAGTGGTTTTGGCGGTCCAGCGTAAATAGTCATTAGCGTTGGCAGTTTAGCGATTCTTGCAAAGGCAATGCACGAATCATATACATAGGTACTTTTCGTTGTTGCTATAATTATCTCTAGGCTACAGAAACCGTTTCACATCAGTTAAACGGTACTTATACTTCTACCATCTCTGTTGTCAACAACGTTCCTATCTCGTGCACTTACAAGTGAAAGAAAAGATTATCTTTTGGTAAGAGTTTGTTGAGTCAGCGTTATAAGCTTAGTAGGTCACTTATGTCCGAAAAGTAGGAAATAAGTCAGGCATAAAGTAGATACTCTAACAGCTGCTGCGGAAGATTGCTTACCTATTATGATATTATTGTTCTCTTATGCAATATCAGCTATAATATGCCTCGGGTGCGCAGCGATACTTAATGCGACTGCTGTGTATGAGGGTTCGGGTTTTCCTGGCAGTTATGTTGTAAATTTGAAACCAAAGAATTCTCAGTAGCAGTCGTGAGTCTGGATCTGTGCCCGGTAAACGGCAATATGCTCGCCCACTATTCCGTAGGACATAATTGTAGGTGTGCTGTAAGCGGCAAAATATTACCTACTAAATAGATACGGGTAGGTATAATTCCACCTAATACGAATATATTTTTAGACGGAGATTTAATTTTGAGTACGCTTTTTCATCATCATCATCATCAACAGGCTATAATAGTCCACTGCTGGACATAGCCCTCCCCCAAAGATCGCCATAGCGCCCTGTCTTCAGCTTCGCTTGTACGCTTTTTAAACTAATTTAAATACCAACTTTAAACATTGAAATTAAACTACTATATACGGATTTTATCGCGTTGTTTATTTGACACTTTATTACAAAATTTGAAAAACTGTTACACTACTATTACTATTAAACTTTACAAATTTTTAAGCTAATTAAATTATTGAAACTATTAAAACTATTTATACTATTACTATACTATTTATATTTATGTTTACACTTTCCCTGACGTTTCGGTTGCTTTTCAGCAGCCATGGTCACGGGGCGGGGAGACTAATTTAATTAGCTTAAAAATTAGTAAAGCTTAATAGTAATAGTAGTGTAATATTTTTTCAAATTTTGTAATGAGGTGTGAAAATCCGTATATAGTAGTTTAATTTCAATGAATAACATCCGCATAAATAGAAGACAATATTACCAACTTTGAACGTTTGATTTTTTTGCTAGACTTCACCGGCATCTGAAAATCTGATCTTACACCTACAAGATGGTACAAGAACTTGGTATGAACGATATCAGGTCATGTCATACAAGCTACAAACTCGTTCTGGAAGCGAAGCAGACTTTCTAAACATGACCACCAGATGTAATAGAGCTGGGGTTAGGTAAGTACAATAATTTTAGAATATATTTTTAACTAGTTTTCACCCTCGGCTTCGCTCGCGTAAATGTAGGTTAGGTTGGTTTGCAATCGAGGGGGCCTGCTATGGATGACTCAATTCTTTTAAGAGCTCCCAACAGGCCCCTCCATTGGGTGAGAGAGGGAATACTCCAGGGTTTTTTAGTGGGTATACCAGAATGGGGAGTCCCACACGCCCCGCCGGTACCGTCCCCTAGCCGGCGGATAGTGCATCAAGCATTTTTCCTGGGTACCAAAAAAAAAAAGGATAGGTTTGCAATAGTTCTTTTTTCTGGATGAAAGGTAGGTACTCTATATAACTCTATGTCCTATTCTGTACTCCTGACAACGTGTATGCAAAATTTCATGTTGATCGGTTGAGTAGTTAAGGCGTGAAAGCGTAACAAACAAACAAACAAACAAACTCATTTTGGCATTTATAATATTAGTAGGGATTTCAAATACAGCGAAAGTGATTGAAAGTGGGCGATATCGAAGGAAAAGTGATGTGCACGATTGCATTCGAATTATATTCGAATAAGTTGACAACACTATACATCCTATGTAAATAGGTAAATAAATTTCTCGGAACCGAATTTTGGTCAAGGCGGCAATCTTAACAGGGATTGGCCATCTGCGTAGGAGATACTGTAGTGCACAAGTGTGTGTGCTAACACAAGTGCACTCTCTGTTCCCTGACTTTCATGATCGGATGGGACGGTAATCCGACATGACCAGAGAGAGATCAGCCGCACGACCAATGACTTCACGAGCTTTCCGTGGCACGGGGGTGTCTAACACCGCCAACTTCCTAACTCTGGGCTGCTATTGAATTTTCTTAACAGAAAAACCCAATAACTTTTTGTTGGCCTGACCCGGGATTCAAGCCCGAGACCGCATGCATAGCAGTCGCGTTCTTGCGAACCATTGCGCCACGGAGGCAGTTACTACACATAAGGACGTGTGTTGCGTCTGTGATTACATCGAGTAGATATCCCGTTGCACACAATTAAACGCATCACTACGAACGAGTGATTTCTCAGATGGATACCGCACTTTTATTTGCCGCCGCTATTATGTCCGATATAACGATTAATGCATCGACACGTGGCGAAGCACAGCTAAACATTAGAGAAGATCTTTACACGCGTTCGAGAACATACATATTCAGTTGCATGCGTTCGTTAGTCTTCGCTAACGCTTGGTCTGTAGGTACCCGGCATTAGGTCCACTCCCGCACTAGGAAAAAATAAAGAGTAAATAAAGAGTAAAAATAAAAAGTTATGTTTTCTTAATCAGACACCGCGCACGCGCTAATGTAAACAACAACAACCCCGCGTCCCGCGCCGCCCGGGCACTCAAGGCCACTCGAGCGTTATTCGAGTGGGTCGGCAGATGTTTATAATTTAGAACGCAAAGTTATGATAACTAAGCTTATGTTTCTTAGAAGTATACATTGTAAGCTACGATAAGTGTTATGAATCATCGCATTTACGTGTATATTTTAGTTTATACGTCTGGTTAAAATAACCGAATTGGAAATATGAGATGATATTATTATATCTTTATTATATAGATTAATTGATTTGTCTAATAACATGTTTTACTTTTTCTATTTCCTAGTTAAATACTCTTTATAGTAAAAAAGTAGTATTTATAATGTCTGTGAGAAAAAAATAAGATATTAGCATTTGAAAGTGCGTGACGAGTACATTTTAGAGCGCGGAGAAAGTAAATATTGAAAAATTTCTAAAAAAAATTCTGACGTAGCCTTGTGCGTGCTTTTTACATATTTTATAGAAATACTAATAAATAACACTATTATAGTGATTAAAACCTGAAATACGATATAATAAAGTAATAAAAAAATAAAATATCAAAAAAAGGCGGGAAATCTGAGAAATGATAAGAGGTTATTTTGGGCTTCAGTTTGTTATACAAAAATAACAATAGTCACTATTGTTTTTATTGTGTCTAAAAATAGAAAATAAGCTTTCTAATAATGTATTATACTTACATACTTACCCTATAAAAACTACAGATAACAGCGGAACAAATAACATAGACGAATGAACGTGTGGCGCAAAGTCACGTGACATGACAAAAAAAATATTTAGAAAAATATTATTCAGTTGATAAATATTCATTCGAAAAGCTCAGTTCATGCTGAGAACATTGATATGCAACACAATATTTTAAATACAGGCCTTATAATAAACAAACGGCAAACAAAACACGTCCCAACGCTTCGACCTCATATAGCGTCACCGGGGTTTTACGGGTGCAAATGTGACGACGCGATATAGCGTCACCGGGGTTTGAGCGGTATTATTTGAAGTTTACACAGAAATCGTTATTCGGGACGTATGTATAAACTTGTCTGCATTAAGAAAGCGGACGGTCGCGTCGTTAATCGTTATCAAGGCTTTAGGTATTGATAATTATTTACCAAAACATATTTATATTAATATATAACAGCTTTGATGACGAAGCGATAACGCGATTGCTGTCCACAATCTTGGGTGCTGTTCCCGATTGAGTCAAGAATGGTTTTTTCTGTAAAGAAATTATCAATAGGATCCCGGCATTAGGAAGTTGGCGATGTAGCACACAGAAAGCACGTAAAGTTATTAGTCCTGCGCTTGATCTTTCTCCAGTCGTCGCTGATTCTCTTCCTATCGGACTATGAGAGCAAGATAATGAAGAGCGCATTGGGGTTTGTTTGCAAACATACTTGTGCACCATAATATCTCCTGCGCAGTTGGCTAATCTCCGTTAAGATTAACCGCCATTAATTGTTCTGTGTCCAGATGTACTTTGTGTCCGTTAATGATATTATGTTTCTAAAGTCAACACAACGCAGGGCTCGATCTCTAGTGCAGAGAGTCTTACTTAATAGAATATGTTAGAAACACTGGAAATGTTAATCTGTGCCCTTTCATGGGGATAACAGTCTTCCTTTTTGCATACACATAGATAATTTATGGGCCTGCCTTCAGGGTGCAACAGTAATGAATGCGACTGCTGTGCTTGAAATCTCGGGTTCGAATTACTGGCCGTGCCAAAAAAAAAGTTATTGTGTTTTTATGCTAAGAAATTTTAATACCAGCCCGGAGTTAGCTAGTTGGCGGTGTTAGACATGCCCGTGCCTCAAAAGCACATTAAGATGTTGGTACTGCGCCTGATCTCTCTCCGGTCGTATTTGTTTATCGCCCCTTCGGATTGTGAGACTTAGGAGTCAGAGAGTTAACTTGTGTTTGCGCACACACTTGTGCACTATAATATTTCCTGCGCAGATGGCCATTGTCCGTAAAGATTGACCGCCGTGACCGAAATTCGGTCTGGAGACATTATTATTATGGGTTGGCGACTGACTGTTTACTATTTATCCTCTTAACCCGAAAATGACCAGATTTTGTAAAATAAGATTATTAAACAACGGACGCCAAATCGATTTCAAATGGTAGTCTAAATTATATTTCAGTTCGTTCATCAAATCCAATATGCAGATTGTAGTTAATATTTATACTTGGATCCAAAGTTCAAACTTAAACAATGCAGGTTACACGATATTAAGTCTTGTGGGATTGAAACCGTAGTACGCACTGCATACAGTTTATTTACCCCAAGTTTCTAAATGATTTACACAACTTTTGTTATCAGACGGTCAATCGCATGCCAAATGCTGTGATTGGCTGATTGAACACAGTCAGCCAATCACAGCATTTGGCATGCGTAGTTAGTAACAGCCAATCAAATTAGTTGACATGAGTTTAATATTATAATCTAAACCACTATTAGGCAAACTGGGTAGTTAATCTCATAGCAACTCAGACATAGACAATTATAAAGGCATTCGAGGCTTCTTTGACTATCGTTTAACTACTCAACGGAACACAGAGGGCTTCCTTTTTAAATACTTCTTCTGTTTAGTATTTAGTATTAAGTAATATAGTAGTAGTAGTATTGACGTGAAATAGCAGTATTCCTACTGTTGTGTTTCGTTCGGTGAGTGAGACTGTCGGTGACCCGATCACCCCCTTTCCCCCACCCCGCTCCTTCTCCTTTCCACTTCCTTCCACTAAAGGGTCGGCAACGCGCAAGTGATGCCTCTGGTGTCGCAGGCGTCCATAGGCTACGGTGAACACTTACCATCAGGTGGGCCGTATGCTTGTTTGCCACCAAAGTAGTATAAAAAAAAAGTATTACTTAAATCATGTGTTACGGGGGATTTTACAAACATTCAAAGAACGTAAACGAAAAACACCCAGATTGAGAGCAACTATTTGTGGACCACACATTTTTTTCGCTCTGTGTGGTGATCGACGCACCACCATTCCGTGCAGTGGCAATGTGGCTACAACATAAACCATTAAACTGTTTTTGAAATTTCAACGTTCACATAATAAAGGTTGCTCCTTTAATGTTTGAACTTCACCTTGCTTATCCTTCACGATCGTTGCCGATGCGCGATCAAAGTGCAGTTATAACGTGTGCACTTGTGCAGTCATGACAGTACTAATTAAAATAAACACCTGCAATTATATGGCTAGTGTCATGTGTTATCTATTGACATAATCTTTATATACACATAGGTAATTAAATCAGAAGGCATGTCAAATTACGCGTAAACCATTGATGGTAGTACGTCATTCTAATCCTCCTAAGTAATATTATAAATGCGAATGTAAGTTTGTTTGTTAAGCTGTCGCGCCTTAACTACGCAACCGATCATCGTGAAATTTCGCATAGACGTTGTCAAGAGAACAGAAACATAATATACACATTGAAAAATAAAAGCGGACATGAAAAAAAAAAAATATTCATAAAGTCTGGATCAACGTGAGCGAAGTGGCGGCCGAAATCTAGTTTATTAGAAGTCTGAGCAAGTATTATTATGGATTTTTTAAGAGCTTTTATTATTAACTAGCTTGCGCGCGCGGCTCCGCCTGCGTGGTACCTACATCAATAAAAAGTAACCTATGTCCTTCCCCAGGTATTAAACTATATCTGTACCAAATTTCATCTAAATCGATTGAGTGGTTTAGCCGTGAAAAGATAACAGACAGACAGACAGACAGAGTTACTTTTGAATTTATAATATTAGTAAGGATTAAGCGGCGGTATCCCAATGAAATGGCACTATATTTGCAATCGAAAGAGGAATTGCAAAATTTTAATTTGCATTGCCGAGATGAATCCAGCCCTAACACTTCAACTATTCAAGCTTAGCAGCAGCTTATTAGAATACTAGTAATTTATGTCCCAAATTTCGTATCGTATAGACTATCTATAATATCCTCGCTGGCATCCGTTTAGTGTACTTAGTATCTGATAAGAAATAAGAACGCACCTATATTGACCGCCTTGAGGGCGCGGTATTCTATGCGATTGCTGCAGGTACATGAGTTCTCGGGTTCTCTGAGTCGTGCAAAGTCTTATTGGTTTTTACTCTCAAGTAATTCCCAGTTTGGAGCCGGAAACTGCTCTGTAGGCACCAATAGGCTTTATTCCTATTATATAGGACCTACAATATAGTTGGCGAAATGTGACTTATACACCCTCGTCTACGCATAGAATACAAAAAGCGCATTTCTTTTTAAAATATATTTTTTGCTTGTCTTGTGTAATTTCGAATTATAAAAACACAGAGATAATAACAATAAAATACCGAAATTGTGTCTTCTTCTTCTTCTTTAGCCTTAATCGACCAAATATTTGGTGTAGGCCTCCTTCAATCCTCTCCACTTTCCTCTGTCTTGGGCAATTTGGGTCCAGTTGCTGCCCGCTACTTTTCTGATGTCATCCTTCCATCTCATCTGTGGTCGCCCTCGAGGTCTTTTCTGGTCCCATGGTCTCCATTCTAACACTCTTTTACACCAAGAGTTTTGCTTTCTGGTTACATGACCAGCCCACTCCTACTTCAACTAGTTGAAGTTGAAGTGTGTCTTCGGTGGCTTTAAAATGGCTATAAAAGTTAGTAAACTCATTTTTTACTAACTTTTATTCTACAACAAGTTTCTAGCGAGGAATTATCACTCTCTGACTTTGGTAAAGTATTTTACATCATCATGTTTTTGATTGGGTTATATTATTAATTACGGTGCATAATGCAATTATGTAATTTTATCGTAAACCACCTCCTCCAGTGCATTCTTAATCCGTATTTTGATAAGATAAAAAGCCATTCAAATACGTCTACGGATTTTGTTGCTGTTTTCTTCAATTTACGACTAATATTGAATCGAAATATTATTCAATACCTATTCTATTTCGCCAACATTTTATCAGCTGATGGTAATTGAATAGGCAGATAACAGGTTACTAACAAAGTAATATACATACATACATACATAGATTCACGCCTGTTTCCCAGAGGGGTAGGCAGAGACTACGGATTTCCATTTGCTACGATCCTGACACACTTCACAAGTAATATACATATGTAGTAATACCTTTCTTTTGTGATAGTTTAGTTATATATATTAAAAAGTTATTAGCATTTTTAATAAATCAAAAGTTAGATTTATCCCTGGTCGGCCTTAAGCGTACGTATTTGTCCGTTGGTGTGGCCTGTTACCTTAACTCGTTTGCCGACCGATACATAGGATAAATACTGAAAATTTAAGCAATTTTACATAATATACTCGTGTACTTTACTGGATGTTAACATATCCAAACATAGCAATCTATTGCAATAAGACCTCAATATATTTCGAGCTCATCCTATAAACATTGGAATAGCGAGAAATACACAGCATGAAATACTTTACTGTATTTCATTTCAGCTTATCCTTGAAGTCATTGAAACATTAAGACACGTTCCCTCTGTTTCATTTATCCTTGAATATATTTAAAATGTTGTTGCACATGTAGGGATGAAATAAATGTATTTTAAATTGAAACTCAATTGATTTACTACAAATTGCTGGTAAAGTTACAATTCTTTGGAATTCTACTACTTTATATATAACTACTAGCTGACCCAGCAAACGTTGTTCTGCCATATAAATGATTCTGGATAGGGACACCCTAATCACGTAGCGATATGAAATACCTATACTTTACAATCTCATACCTACCAAATATATGTACATAAAAATCATAAAAATCGAACGACCCGTTTCGGAGAATTGCAACCACAAACACCGTGACACGAGATTTTTATATATAGGTATATAATAACTATTATATCCAGTTGTACTCGTATACCTAACTATCAGAAGTTATAAAAAAAGAAAGCGTGCTCATTACAGTTTTAGTTTTGGTAAAAGCCAAGCCAAGATATTTTTTCGAAATAGATTATAAAGTTCTTGGCTACCTAAAATTAACAATCTTATATATAAAATATCTTGACGACAACGTATCTCGCTAATGTGTTTATTTTACTTTATATCAAACACTGTAGTCCATTATATCAATAATAATTAATAAGTAAATTAAATACAAATCTTTGCATCAAAATTATTTCCATATGCCAACGTTATTCCGATGGTCTTTATAGAAATTACAGTTTGAGATTAAAGATCGTATCATGGCTAAAAGATGACAAAAACCTATACGCGAGGATGGATTCACATATTTAAATGTCTGTTCTAAATATGTCAAGGAGAAACTGCAGCAGTTCTATTCTCACAGACATCTTGTTTTATTTCAAATGATATGAATATGTATTACAAACGTAAACCAGCATACAATATATTTTACTTCTAGTTCATTTAACAGATGTGCTTATTTGCAGAATTTACGTCGACGTAGTGTTTAACCACATGACGGGTGACCACGAAACGAATGAAGGGACCGCCGGCAGTACGGCAGATTTTGCCAATTTTAACTACCCAGCGGTACAATATAGTCGAGACAATTTCCACCATCCTGACTGTGATATCAACAATTATAATAACGCTGCTGAGGTTTGTAGAACATTAGTGTTACTGTGAAAAATCAACATAAACATTCAAATATTTTCACATTATCTTTAACTTAAATTGTTTCCTGGCAAATGGAATTTCATGATCTCTACCGACAGACCAGCAACAAAATTCGTTTAATTTTTTTTTATTAAAAATGATATCCTACTCAAAAATAAAAATAAATTATTAATGTATTTTTATACCTAAATCGCGCAAAGTGATTGGGGCTTATGATCTTTATATATGTAGTTTGAATGTTCGTATAGCCGTCTGTTGGAGTCACTCAACCCCTTCCCGATAGAAAGGTAAAATGTTTGTTACTCAATCATGCGTCAACTGTTAATCGATCTGGAAGAAACTCGCAATAGGATACTTTATATCTCGATATTTATTTGAGATTAACACCGACGAAGCTGCAGGCAGCAGCTAGTGTATGCATAAAATATATGTACGTACGTTTGATTATCCTCATTTACCTTTAAAACTAAGCTACATAGTTAATTGACGTCCTTGATGAAACCTGCTAGAATAACAAAATACTAAACCCTGTCACAACTGCTATAAACTGTCTTGGGAGTAATATAGTGTCAGTTTATTATACGTGGAGCCATCGTTATAATTAAGTATGTACTGTCTAGCACTAGAAGTACACATGATGGTATACATTTTTGATTTAGTTACATAGTAGGACCGTTTTAGGGAACCTTGTAAATGTATACTGCACTAAACTAATATTATATACGTATGTGACCCCGTTTCTTAAAGGTAAAGATCATCGAAGTTATAGACGGTCAAACGCATTTCAACTGCTGGGGTTGATTGACTAAATTAACATTAGTTTTTTAGTAACCGGCCTGTTTGACATAATATTGTCTTACGTTTACGCAAATGTATATTGAAATAAAACTACTGTATTATATAGGTTGCTTTTCTGCAACCATGGTTAAATGGAGAGCCATGGTCATAGTTGCTGAAAACCAACTGGAACGTCGACGAGAGTGTCTGATCTAAATAGTTGAATTATTTAAATAACTTAAAATAGTAGTAAAGTGAAACAGAAATAATAAGGGTAGTATTCAACTGCACAGCAAAATATGCTTACCAAAAATACTAATTGCACACCAAAATATATTTTAAAGAGATCAAACTAAGTCGACGGAGCCCCGCTTCGCGGGCTCCTATTTTTGGGTGGGTTTAAGAAGGAACCTATCATAACCTAACCCTTCCGAGACGGAATGCATTGATTTAAGGCGCATAGATGCTCGTAATGGTATATTTTAGTAAGCATATTTTGCTGCGCAATTAGTATTTTTGGTGGTCATTATATTTAATCCCAAATAATAATAATGATTTTTAAATAAATAATGTGATTAAAGCCGTATAAAGTACTTTAAATTCAACGACCTGTTCAATTTTAAGTTTTTACGAATAAATTGCTGCATCGATAATTGATAAGACTAGATGTGGTGTAGAAATAGCAAACTCTGGGAAGGTCGTAGACTACTTCAAACAACATTTACTTGGTTTTGAAAGCCGTCGTAGATACAACTGGAATTCTCTGACAAAGATGAGCTTCCATTAAATCAAATCATTTATTAAGTTCAAACACCAAGTAACACTTAGGAGTCGTAAAGTTTAATTAACCGACTTAACTAATTCAAGTAATAATTAATAAGAATTCTGGCAACTGACAACACAAACAAATCAATGAATGTTTTGTTATAATCTTATAGGATTACTTTCTACTCCGGCTTCGCCCGGGTGAATCTCACTGAAATGCGTACCGAGATTAAAGTATCCGTTATTATGTTAATCCAGGATCGGTGTGTCAAGTTTTTCCAAATTTGTACAATGGTTTATGGGTGATTGAGCAACAAATATCATTTTTACATATATTATTTTCGATTTTAAATATGTCTATTATATCATATACCATATCACACTAATTCTCAATAGATCCATAAAAGAAAAGAAATATAATAAATTTACTTACTATCCAGGTTCGTGATTGTAAGTTGGTGGGACTGAAAGACCTGAATCAGACTATGCCATACGTTCGTCAGAAGATCGCAGAATATCTAAACAAACTTGTTAGCGTCGGTGTTGCTGGTTTCAGGTAACTTTCACTTGTAGAAACTCTTTTTTTATGTAAGCCCTTTATTCAGAACTATCCTGTAAAATCTGGCATCGAAAATGATTTTCTATTGAATATCATAAGTAATGATCTGAAGGAGCAGTATTGACTAAGTGGGACAGGTCTACCAGGTGTCCTGGCATAAACATTAGCAAGCGATTGACTGCAAAAACTGTTGGATTGCAATTATTATGGTGCAACCGAGACCAGGTTACCTTTTCTAAAATTGAATTTCATATATGGTAAGAGTAATAAAAACTTTGATAACACGATTACGTAAAACGCAGGTCTATTGCTAGACTTAACATAATTGGGTCTGATAGGTTAAATAAACACACAGTAGTTTATTGCAGAATATTAATTTTACCAAACTGAAAACACTGCAAATCGCTGCTTACCGTTTAGGAAAAGGAATCTTACTAACAATTAGGCGAAATTTGTCGCGAGGCGAAATCTGACCATCGAGTAACATAAAAAGACCTTTATTAAAAAGAAGCGTTCTATTATCCAAAATAAACTAGTTTTCTCTTTTGATTTAGAGTCGATGCAGCCAAACACATGTGGCCAGAGGACTTGAAACAAATCTATACCTCTGTGGATGACCTGAACACTGCCTTTGGATTTCCACCAAATTCTAGGCCTTTTATTTACCAAGAGGTCAATCAAGGTGGTGCAGTGAGTGTTTTTGATTATAAGGACATCGGGTCTGTAACAGAATTTACTGTAAGTATCTATACTTCTATATCTATACGTATTAGATTAGATTTTTTGTTTGTATGTAAGGATTTATCTCAGAAACTACTTCACCGATTTTAAAAATTCTTTCTCCTTTGGAAAGCTATATTATCAGTATTATCACCGACTAGCATAAATAGAGATTTCTACCTAAATTACAACAATGTAACCCAAGGTTTCAAAATGTTGCCTATGAGAGTCATTATTTTGCATGCGCTGCGAAAACTATTGGTGATAGATAAAATGGTGTATTATATTATGTTTATACTGTTCATCATTACTCACAAAAATATCCTAACTAATCTGGTGGCCTAACAATTATATTAAAGCTACAGTAATCGTTTTTGTTCAAATTATTAAGTGACAACAAGGGTAGAATCGGAATTACACCCGTGCGAAGCCGGGGCAGGTTGCTAGTCGTGTATATTTTAGATAAATATATTTATTTATCTCACACTTTTAGCTAGTATTATAGGTGCATTACCCAAGATATACATAATATGTATAGCTGTTTGAATGATGTATTATTGATGTCATATATCGGTGGATTCATTAGTCTGGAGCAGGTATTTGTACGACCAAACCATATATTCTCTTTCCAGTAAATATACTGCACTCAGCTCGAAGGAGACTTTAGCTTATTTAGATTTACTGTTCGATTCGCTGAATACGTCATTGTTAGGGTTTATACAGGTTACTGTCAATAATGTAATAATAATCAACCGGTCAATAACTGTCTGTTTAACATTTTTATAATTGTTTGAGAGTTATATCTAGTATACTAGCAATTGACCGATTAAGTGCATCGGGATTCTTATTTTTGTTTCTGCTTGCATCGAGTTCAAATTTAATAACAGAGTTTCAAGTTTATAGAAGTTACTGGTTTGCACTAGCGAATAAACTGTATTTAAATGGCATTTCACATAGTCTTAGAATATACAGCGTGTAAAGGTGTGTTCATATTTAAGTGTCACATGACATAGCTATGTATAATGGATAGCTGCGACAAATAAATCCGTAGGTATACATCATTTTCACAATTTATTTTTCTTTTTTATAGATTTATCAATATCTGCAAAATAACACTAACTGTTGATTCGGTTACCACTACCACCCGAAAATCACCAGGCGCCATTTTGATAGTGTTGTAATGTTCTATTTCTGTTTAAATAATTTAAAAAAATGTTTGATATTGGCATAAAATTTAAATATTTTTAGATATACAGTATGGTCCTAAAATATGACCACACCTTTCTGTTACACGCTGTATATGCAAATCATATAATTAATTACTTTGTGAATTTATTAAAAACTATAAGTCTATAAAAAGTAGCGCAGCGATTATTTTATGATGTTGCACTGATAGAATACATACAGACATTAAGATGTCTGACTTAAAACCCGTTTTATTAGTTAGCGACGATAACCCTTCAAGTGATGGCTCTTTAGAAATGTGACGCCATCAAGAAAGAATAAATCATGGTTTCAAATGAAACTGAAATGTTTAAAGAGGATGAAGGGCTTTTCTGTTTTAATATCCGGCCAAAACCCATGTCAAATTGTTTTGGGAGATAAAGAAGATTAACGCGTATAGAGAATACTTAGCTCAATTGCTCAAAAGGATTGCTGTTTTATCTTTATGTCGTGGGAGCAATCCATTTGAGCATATTTGTATTATGATAAATGTTTGTACATATTATTATGTACTAGATGTGCCCGCGGTTTCACCCGCGTTTATCGTTACTGCGCCGCCCTCGTGGGTCGTACCGTGATGTTATATAGTCTATAGCCTTCCTCAATAAATAGGCTATCCAACACTGAAAGAATTTTTCAAATCGAACCAGTAGTTCCTGAGATTAGCGCATTCAAACAAACGAACAAAAACTCTTCAGCTTTATAATATTAGTATATATATGATCTAATCTGCTTGTTAAGTTGAGCAAAGTCAGATTCAAGTAATAAGAAGCAAGCGTTGTACATAGTTTAAGTAATAGTAGGCGTTTGATAATAAATGTTTATATAAAGATAAAGATCAGTTTATTTGTATAAAACATGAGTACATTTACATAAAATGCATGATGTTATAGTATGTTAGGGGCTCATCATGTTTTACCCTTAGGGTATACAAATATTCAAAGTCTAGACCTTCGTCGTTTGCAATACCAGGGGCAAAGGACGTAGGTCCTAAAAACATAGCTATACAAATGTGTGTGTATTTTTTTAATTATGACTCTGCCTACCACTTTAGGGATATAGGCGTGAGATGATGTATATATGTACTATCTAGGTGGCAAACGAACTTACGACTCATCTGATGGTAAGCAGTCACCATAACCTATAATCGCTAGTAATACTAAGGGTATGCGAAAATGGAATTAATGAAAGGATAAAAAGAAAGTAATAAGAGTGGTAGGAAACCATAGGCACTATTACTCAAAAACTCAATAACAGTGTTACTACTTTTAAGCCGGTTTCTATAAGAGGGTAGTAGATTCATAGACTAGCCGACTCATTCGTAGAGTCCCTAATATTTGGCGACGGGCTTTTTGGAACATCTGTCCGAAGTAACAGCATAGCTGAACGGATGCTGCATCCGTCCAGCTATGCTGTGAATTCGTTATAATATATATTAGTGACTCTAATATATAACCTTTGAATATTACCGGATCTTAAAATTATAGTAATGTTCTGTACCCTAATGCCTCATTACTGCAAGAAATTTTAGCCGAATCAGTTTACCTCATCAACCCTTTAAAGCCTTTATAAACTGTTTAAACATATTTACCTCCGAATGTTTTAAATTTAGGAAAGCTCCTGGTAACTTTTAAGAAAGGATCGTGAGTCAGCTACTTTGTTTATTGTAAAATCATGTACAAATTATCTTGTTACTTTTAAAAACATGATTTCGCTTTCATGCTTTTAGAAAATAGTATTTTAAAATTGAACGGAGCTTTTACAGCGCTTTTATAACTTTCTTCTCTCGACTTTTAAAATGCTTTTCAGGATTCATGACCGTGGTAACATATGAATGAGTAATTTAGCATATATCTTATAATCTTAAGGCCTTGTGTCTTCTTGCTTGGTCTTAAGTGAAGTAAAAACTGCGTTCGGTTTGCGGTTTTGGAGGCATTTTGCGGTGGTGAGCTTTGTCGTGAATTGTTTCTAAAGCAGAGACGAGCGGAAAGAAGGATAGGCGCATAGGAACAGTTAATTTGAATTCCATATCTCGCCTGCTTTGTTTCAGTGGAAACAGTGATTACAAATTTTATATAGGTATATTATTAGTTAAAGAAAGGTTTATAAAATGTATAATGGACTTTACAGCAAGAAGTGTAAAGTAAGGTAACGCAGAGCAATGCGGAATAAAGATCAGAAGTAGGGTTGGGTAAAGTGGTTCAATAGATTCAGAAGCTTTAAGAACATAGCATAATTTGATTCGGCTAGGCTCTATGTAGGGTAGTTACTATGATTCCTAGTATGACTGATCCTTTACGTAGTAGGTATTCCAGTACCTTCTATATCAGATTTTCTTAAATAATTTTGCAGGCGGTGTCAGTATTATATGAAATCTTCAATGGACAAAAGGCTTTAAACTCCTTAGTGTCGTGGGGCGATGCTTCTTGGAATATACTGCCAAGTGCAAATGCTCTGGTGTTTGTAGATAACCACGATACTCAGCGATTTAGTACATCGTTGAATTATAAATATGGATCTAAATATCAGGTAAGATGGTCTATTGTTAAATGTATTTAGTATATGAGTACAAAGGCTGTATGAATAAGCTAGATCTAAATAGAATAGTACATATTATATAACAACAATGAATTCAACGTCTTGGTATTGCTTTATGTGGCTATTTTACTACAGCGCAGAATATCGGTGGTTTGTGACGCGTATCGGTCAAAAACTTGTTTGTTCCAAGTATACATGGAGTAAATAGCACTTTGTTTTATAAGTTATACTAGCTTTAACCCGCCTTAATTTAGAATTTGACAGTCAATTCGGGTCGTACTCTGTTTGTAATAATATAATTTAATCATGATTCGAAAGACACGTGGCGCCATCTACTATCATAAGAACGTTATTGTTGTTTTCCTCGAGAACAGTAATTTTTTTCGGGATGAAAGGTAGCCTATGTCCGTTTCTGTACACCTGAAAACGTATATGCAAAATTTCAGGATGATCGGTTGAGTGGTTTAGGCGTGAAAAGGTAACAAACAAACAAACTCATTTTCGCTTTTATAATATTAGTTAGGTAGTTAGGATTAGGATAATTGATTGTCGGAGGCCATGTAAGAAAGTTTAAAAAACAAAAAATAGGAAACATAATTCTCAGAATAAAATGTTTTTAGTAATATTTATTTGCAATTATTAAAATAACATATTTTCGTTAAGCTTAATACATTGTGTCATACTAAAGAAAATCAGAAACATTTATTTGTTGTATTTTACATTAACATTGGTTTTGTTCGATATTTGTATTTCTTTTTATTACAGGCAGCTATAGCATTCCTTCTAGCACATCGGTACGGACACGCGCGTATAACCAGCAGTTACTTTTTTGATACCAGCGATCAGGGTCCACCTAGCGATAGTAATGAAAATATTAAATCGCCAGTAATTCAACAGGTAAGAATGAAGACAGGATGATGATATCATAATTATCATTAGTCCAGACTAGCCTGCTGTTGGACATAGGCCTCTCCAACTGCACGTAACTGAGTGCGATCTATATCATGAAATGAAGCACTACGATACTACGAAGAAAAGAGATAGACACAGAGTGAATCTTTAAGCCTCTCATGTGCGAGTTCTAAGAAGACGTCGAGGCTTTTAACTATTGGTTTGATGTGGCGAAGTAAGACGATGCTCTCCTCGGATGTATATATGTCTGTTACTTCGTTATATCATTTTCGCAATAGTTTTCTTCCGAGATGAGCTGGCTGCAACTCTTTCAATCCAGGCGATTGCAAAAGGCAAAATAACTTAAATTTAATAATTTTTCACATGTTCTTGGAATTATTTAGGATGGGTCATGCGGTGGCGGCTGGGTATGTGAACACCGTTGGAACTCTATCTCTAGAATGGCAAGCTTCAGAAATATAGTCCAAGACACCAAAGTTAAGAGATGGTGGGACAACGGACACAATCAAATTGCGTTCAGCAGAGGCCATAAAGGTTTTGTTGCTTTCAATATTGAATCGACAGAAATGTCCGTGACAATACAGGCAAGTTATATCTTACTAATATTGTAGGAGGCTTTCTTCTCTTTACTTTATATCCAAGCGACCGATTTATAAATTGTCCGAATGGTGGATATGAGCCTCTTTTCATAAAAAAGCATAGACCATAGCCAACGCTGTCCTAGTGCAGGTTAGCAGACATTAAATATTTTCGAGAATATTTTGTAGACATTACAGATGGTTGCACACAATGTTTCATTGCCACTTTTAAAGGGACTGATATTTTTTTTGAATAGGCCTCTGCGGTACTCCAACTTATTCCCTACTCAGTTTTCAGTGCTTGTTTGAAGTAGTATTTGATGCAATCTATAATCATAGCAATGTGTGCAACTGAGTCAATGATTAGGCCTCTCAGTTGTGACTGAAAAGTCTTTGTTTGCGTACCCGCATCCATAATCATAAAACGTTTCTGAGTGTCGTTCTAGACGGATTGCTGTATTTGGAGTATCATGAATATTTATCAAAAACTGTTAGTTGTTGTTATACCAATGGATAAAAGAATACCAATAAATATAAAGTAATTGATTTGTTTGAAGCCACTTAACCTAATTTAATCTTTTATTTGTCGACGATAAACATTATATATGTACATACTGCTCTTTTTGTCTGTAAATAATTTTTGTAGGACATGCATCGAAGTAATTAACTGTAAATTTAAATCACAAGTTCTTTTATTTGCATTATATTGCGATTAAACAAATTATAATTAGAGTAGGAGGGGTGCTTGGAAATTTAGAATAAATCAATTATACTCTCATTTTTTAAAACACTACTCTAGTTGTAATTTATGTAATGCACTTTTCAAACATTAAAACTACAGAAACAAAAAACGCCAGGTTTGGAACAAATATTTGTAGATCACACAGATTGTTTTCCCGTGGAGGATCGTACCCAAAACACACCGCGCAGTGACAGTGGTAATCATTTTAAACACACTTTTTTATGAATTGATAACATTCTTTTAAATTTTCAGACTGGATTACCAGTGGGCTCTTACTGTGATATAAGATCAGGACAATCCAACGGTAGCTCGTGTACTGGTAAAACAGTCACAGTATCTGACCAAGGCTTTGCGCAAGTATCATTGTCCGGGATTGGAGAGGATTTATATCTTGCCGTACATATCGGTGCAGAGGTACCAACATTTTATTATTAGATTTCTTTAATGACAGTAGGGTATTTAATTTTTATTATCTCACTAAAATAGTTACATTATCCAAACTCTAAAATACGAAGGTTTCAAATCTGGTAATAGGGGTAATAAATTATAGAAAAGGAATGTACGATACAAATTGTGACGTAAGCATTATTTAAATGCAGCTGTACTAGGGAGGTAGCAAGATATCAGCAATACCCTCCACTTTTTCTTATAGACTTCCTTATTTTGTAATCAATTTTGTTACTGTTTGGACATAAAATGAGTTTTATTTTGATTGCAATTTGCTCTTGGGTATAAAATAATGACCAAATTAAACCCTACACAACTACCCCATTCGTAGTTAATGGTAACCTCACCGCCAAAATATTCATGTTTCTTAGAGTCATATTCTCATTTCCTAACATATTTGTATGTATATTTTTTCCTAATGTTTAGGTATATAATATATATTCTCTTTGCATTATATTTTTCCAAATTTAAATTATTTCTACACGTGTCCTATCTATAGAAAAACTAAGTTTACCATAAAACCAATATATAATGTCGTTTTCATCAAATGATGTTTCTAGAATTTAGAATGTTATCACATTATGCGGTATATTAATTAATTAAATATCATTGTCATTTATTTGTGTTTATCTTGTTTTGCATGTATTGATACAGGTTATCATACAGGTATGCTATAGTTAATCATGTTTTGATAGACACAATTTTTTTTTGGTTTATGCTTTTTCTATATCTTTATCTAATTATTTTTATGTTTCTTATCGTTCGCGTTGCAGTCAACTTGCCTGATTTCTTCATAGACTTGCTTTTAAATGTTGAGTATGAAAATGTTGTAGCTCTATGGATTCGACTTGCGATAAAGAAGTCGCGGGCTTGAATGCCAAACATGGCACTACCGACGTGAACCCTGTCCTAACACAAACTTCTAGCTTAGCTGAAGGGGTTAACAAGAATACTAGTAATTTAGAACCTAAATTACTATTAAGATTAAAAGAGTAAATAGTTACGAGGCTTGTACCTCGCTTCTAGCAGCACATCATTGCACTTATTTATCATAAATAATTGTTGTATGCAAAATGCCATTGCTCTGTTCAAGTCTTATCCAATAGCGGTAACAAAAATTAAGAGATATTAAGAAAGTATATAAAGTTTAATGGCACATCTGATGATATTAAGGATATATTAGAAAGAGACTGTAAAGAATATCCTATGCCGACAAGCTTGCATGAAGAATATTATAAACCCAGTAAAGCAAAAGAAATATACAAGGATCGTAGCAAGTGGATATAAGTAATCTGTCTCCGTATCGTCTTTTACAGAATCTATTCGTCTTTATTTAAATCGTTAACTATTCTTTTATATGACATGCATGTTGTGTGTTATCGAGATCTATCCTAACTTGTTACTCGACTTCAAGTTCTTTACCTTTCCAATTAAATGTGTCTACAGTTATCTTTTGCGAAATCGTAAATGCAACAGATTTACGATTGCAGATTGATTTCAATTTAAAGATATTATGAGACATCTATTGACGTGGTATTGATACCACTTGTGTTGTCTTATTATATATTTTAATCTTAAGATAATTTAATTGTTTATACTTATTTACGTTTGCGTAATCAGTACTGATAAGTGTTATTGTTTTCAGTCACGGCTGCAATCGTCAAAAGAAGCAACGAGAATAAAATTTCACGATGTTTCTAGGTTTTTAAATTCTTATGCCACTAACATAGCAGTTTGTGAAATGTAAAATTACCTAAATATATGTATTAAATGAATTTCATTTTATTTATTATTAGCCTGCCACAGACTTTTTTGATTTTGATTTGATTTTGCCCAATTTTTGCCACAACGCCCAATCATTTATTTTATTTACTATCAATGAATATAACAATGTGCCTAAGGCAGTCGACTTCAATATGAGGAATATACTTCTACTAATCCTAACTAATATTATAAATGCGAAAATGAGTTTGTTTGTTTGTTTGTTTCTTACGCTTTCACGCCTTAACTAATCAACCGATCAACATGAAATTTTACATACACGTTGTCAGGGGTACAGAATAGGACATAGGGTACCTTTTATCCAGAAAAATAACTGTTGTAAACCTAACCTAATCTAACCTACATTTACGCGAGCGAAGCCGCGGGTGAAAACTAGTTTACTATAATAAGCCAATATTAATAATTAAATAAGATATTTTTCATTCAGTCAAGTCTAGTCGCGCTCTTCAGGTCGTTTGGATGGCTAAGCGGTTCCTAACTTTATTATATTTATAATGACTATTATTTGATATTTTATACATAATACAGGACAGTAAATTTAAATAAATGTTGGCAATTAATGAAGCATAAATCCAAATACGAGACATTTTATTTTACCTTTATAGGAAACTACCAAAACCACTTAGGTACTTGGAAAACCTATTTAATTTTGTATGATCTCTTCGCAATTTGAACATTTATGTTTATCGTGGTTGATAGGTCTTCTATTGTACTAGCGGCTTGATTTTGAGCTTTAACTCTACTTTGGCTAACGTGTCCCATTTGTACTCACAAATAAAACAATAAGGAAATCATAAATAAACAAAAATTTAATGTTAAAGGGATATTTGAAAGAGAAAACTAAAGAGAAATGTTTATTTATTTACATAGGTACTATATTATAATTATACACTAAATGAGCTTAAATATTATTTTATTTTTTTGGGGACAACAAACAACAGTGTTATACATTACAACAATTTTAGGAGTACAATTATAGAATTAACAAACACACTGCTCACGATGTTATCGACAGATTACAATGTTAAAACTAGCATAATTGACAGTTAAGACAAACCGAACCTATAAATGTAAATACATACGTACTCGTTATTCAGATATGTCTTGACGTTAAGAATTTGATAAACATGTAAGATATTTGCCATACAAATAACTGATAAAAGCTTGTAATAATGTAGACATTTTAGGTTACTCATTTAAGATTCCTACAATGCTATTCTATTCTTAAACATATTTCTGCTCGAAAAATTATATCGACAAAACTAAACTGTTTGTTGTAAGTGTCGACTGAGCGATGCAGGGGTGAGCGTACGAGTTGCTACGACATAAATTAGTGGATTATACATATTTACATAATATATATATAAAAAGGAAAATAACTAAATAAAAGGGTAATATTTACATAGAAGGTGAGTTTGGTATTGAGTTATCTAAAAGCAGCCTCCTTGCCAGTCAGCCGGTCTTAGCTATGCTAGCTAGCAGTATGTGTTGTAGGCATAAAGATTTTGCTCCTGATACTATCCATCGCGGAAGTTTGCACATCTCATGAGGAAAGTTGTGTGTGGATAAGGAATTTACCTAATAGAAGTCTGTAGAGGCAAAAAAAATGTGCAACATTGAATGATGTATTGTGCCCGTGGCGCTGATCATAGAAGTTTTTCTAGGGAGCTCTAAATATTAATAGGTACAATGTTGGAATATGTTAAGTATTCTTGCAACGACGAGCCTACCCGAATATAGTTAAATCTAATTTAGCTTAGATTAGTAATTAACATAGAATTTGTTCTACCACCATCCAATCCGCAGGCCAGCATGCTAAAGTTTAGTATAATCCTTCTCATACTGAGAAAAGACCCGTGCCTTACAGTGGGATAGCTTATACACAGAACTGATATTATAATTAAACGATCTTAGAAGTAAGGGTTAAAAATACTGTCATGCCTATGAGCTAGAAGTAGGTACTAAAATAAAAATAAGTTCAAAATAGAGCTATGATCAAGTCTCCTTGTGAGCCAAGTAGTAATCCAAAGCCTTCTCGAAGTACTTGCTGACAATACGCGATAATGTATAGCCGTGAAATTACCCCGTATTATAGCACGAAATGTTGACCAAAATAGCTTATCGGGATTCTTTTCTTTCTAAATGTCACTTCTGGTATCACGTTATCACAAAATTGCTTGCATCGCTCCAACTAATTGCTTGCAACTTCAGGAGTAATGTGCACATTTATAAAAAGTACATTTATATAAACTTTCAGTCTAGACAACAGATGGAAATAACGTAAATATAATTAGGTCTCATTTGCATTGCAAAGTTCAAAATATATCTATATAAAATATAATGATGATGTTTAAATGCAGTCTGTTGGTGTTATTTACACCAACCAACCCAGTAGGGATGCTACGCGAAAGATACGTATTAAGGATAACCTTTATTTTTAAAGATAATTTCCTCACTAGGAATTAGTCCGTAGTTGTGGCGGGAAAGGACTTTACAAACATTCAAACAACGGACATAAAACACATCTAGAATCGGAACGACCATTTGTGGATCAGACAAATTTTAGTACCGTGTGGTATTCGAACCCACAACACTCCACTCGACGCAGTGGCAGCGGTGAGGCGACCACTTAAACCACTAAGCCATCCGTGCAGTCAAATAGTGATCCGAAATATTTGTTTGGCATATCTGTCAAGTCTTGAATTAAGTCTCAATACCAGACTAATTAAAAATATAATATTTAGTGTCTGGCTGGCAACCGCTAGGCGCTGACACTGCGAATCAATAGGTTAAATCAAATATGATCACATTTTTATCAATGTTATTGCACAATTTATCGCGGATTAAAATAATTATAACGATAATGGGGTATCTTAAATATGAAGCAAAGTTCATTATTACCCAGTATATAAGTGTTTGCTTTGTGGGAGGTCTTATGTGAATACATTGAATTAATTACAGTGTCAACAGGTGGTAGACTTACAAAGGTGAGAAAATTATCTAGAATTTATATTTCAGACTAGATTTGTCCGTCTATTAAGGTAGCTAATAGGATCTTTAACCTTTTTACCGCTTGTGTCGCATTTATGCGACACATATTTCCGTGCCCCTACCGCCCGTGTCGTATTTCTGCGACAGAGAACATGCATGATTTTTTGTTCTATTTTCGTCCTATTACCTCCCTAATTATTGTAGGTATTATTTTATCGATTTGTAGCCGGGCGCTAGGGGCACGGCAATCGATATTTAGCTAAGCGCTTAAAATATTAACGATGGGGTCTGAGAATGATTACTGTTTTGGTTTTATTACTACGATATGATCCTTAGGGATTGTTCTCGTGGCTTGAATAAGCTTATTATTTTGCTGTAACATTGCACATTTATAAGTACTACTAACTTCATTTAAGTTACTAAATAAGTGCTCAGTTTTGACGGTAAATAGTTTAAGTTAAATTAATTGATGGCTTTGTGTTTACAGACACAATGCTTTCTCATTGTATTTTTATATGGTTATATTTACTCATTAAATATTAAAATATTTCACAATCTATTGTATCTAGTTTTTGGTTTATTATTAATTGTTTTCATGGTTTAATATTGAAATACGTTGTTAAAGATTAAACATACATTAACAAATATCTTAATTTAACAAACAAGTGTTTAATAAACAATTTGGGCAACAAAAATATTGCTACAATAGTAAATAGGAAGTAGTGAATAAAAAGTGCCATAAAATTGTATAATCTGGTTTCAGTCATTTTAATTATATGATAATAAGTTTTAATTTGTCGTAAGGTCCAGGCACTTTGCTGACAAAAGCTTTCAAAGAAAATTTTGCACATTGTAGACCAAGAGGCTTTATAATTATTGATAAGAACTATTGTCAACTATACCTTGCCGTTTTATACATAAACGTAGAAAATACTTTTGCCTAACGTAATTATTTTGATAATATAATATATTTTCTCAAAATAAATCTAAACAATCCAGTAATGTAACATTTTGGGTTTAATTTCATGACAATCCGGAGATAAAAACATGACTTACAAGTGCCTACGGAGGAAAACGCCTTGTTATAGCACTTGTACTCTTAAAGGGGCCACCTGTTGTCATTTATTATGATGTCTGCATTTGTCTTGCCGAAATATAACAAGGAAAACGTATTGCGAACATTGTAGGTGGAGTTTCTGGTACCTACGATTTGGATGAACAAATGATCGAATATAAGTGAAGTGCTGTTTTTTATTGTGATTTTATTGTGACATAACAAGGAAATTTTGATGTAGTGTCAATTGGAAGTAAATCTAGTCCAATAGATTCCACAAGACTTCGTTTAGCACATGGACTAATCATTAGCCATAGTAGTGTGGATTGGTCTTTGTATCTGTTATGTAGCATTTGAAGCACGTAGCATCTGTGCTACGTGAGCCTATGAAGGCGTGCAATACTAAATGTATTACTCGATTATTGCCGACCTCAAAACGAGGCCATTGCCATTGCAAGGTTCACAGATCATCTCCTCTAATCCCATTTCTTTCTGTACAATGCGTACCTTAAGGACCCATGGTATCACCAGTCACTGCTAGAAAATAATACGACATATAAACAAAAGGACTATTTTTATTCAGGTCCACTTATTAACTAGAGCTTAAACGTCAGAAAAATTATATTGTTTTTCTCATGTGATTGTTTATCGATTATGTAATGCATATCATATCTAAGATCAGCCGAACGGCGTTACATAGGTACTACATACAATGAAACAGATAAACATGGTAGCAAATATGTTTTGGCAGAAAATATTCTATTTTTATGACAGTCTATCTGGAACTTAACAGAATTGATATACGCAATCGTATAAACATTTTAGAAATAGCTTAGTTTATTTTTCTTTCGTTTTATGCTTTATATTTGGTACGTTTGAGCGTGAATCCCACAGGAACGTATAATGAGATAAAAGATATCCTATGTGTTAATCCTAAGCATGGTCTATCTGTGCCAAGTTCCATGCAAATCCGTTTAATAGTTTAGATGTGATTGAGATAAACAAACATTCACATTTATAATGATTAGAAGAATTTTAGGTTTCCCAATACAAATATAATTCGTTAGATGATACATTGGTTGAACGTCGTACTTTTATTGCCATAAGTTAATAAAAAATACCAACTAAAAAATAAAGCATATACGTTTTGTTGAATGAAAATGTCAATTATATTTCTTATTGTTAGTTATAGGATGTTTCGATTCATCCTGCTCATATCGGCTGTGAGCCTGGCCGTGGCTTACAAGAATCCGCATTATGCCTCCGGCCGCACTACTATGGTGCATTTGTTCGAATGGAAGTGGGACGATATCGCCGCTGAATGCGAAAGATTCCTCGGCCCCAGAGGATATGGTGGTATTCAAGTAAGTTATTTATATAACGTCTTCATTGGCTTCCTAGACAATTTTTGTTATCGTCTTAATTAAGTTGTTGTGGTTATCGAACATATCGGCTATATTTTTACCTCTAAGTGTATAATATATTATAAGCACTCTTATATATAATGATGTGCATATGTATGCACAAAATAAAAACATATTTATTATATTAGATTATAAAGAGCAAATGGTTTTTGCATTTATATTGTTTAGTTTGTTCGTGAAGATTTATACATATATAACATCAGTCTTGTTTATATATTGTCTCGCCGTTTTAATACATCTTAATATAAAGACGATTATCCCATAGACAACACCACCATGGTTCAATGTTGGTTAACAGAATTCTCGCATTTTCGTGAATATCATGTAGAATTCGCAGACAAGTAGTAAGTTTACGATGTATTCTTTCACTTGAACTTGATTAACAACGGCTCTACTAGGCTATTGCTGTTATATTTTGAACTCAAAAGATTTATATAGGCATATTTTTACAGATTTCACCTCCCAACGAAAACTTGGTGATCTGGTCTCGCAATCGTCCATGGTGGGAACGCTACCAGCCTATTTCCTACCGCCTCATCACTCGCTCTGGTAATGAACAACAGTTCACTGATATGGTGCGAAGATGTAATAATGTTGGTGTCAGGTTAGTACACTTAACGCCAAAAGTTTCCACTTCATAAAAGTTACAAGCAAAACTGATCCAGTCTTCTATCAGAAAGCTGACTATAAGACCGAAAGAAACCAATGCCGTCAGCCTTCAATGATACAGCTGTCAGTCTGCTTTCCATGCCGGAAACTTGAGTTTGACGTTCACGAGCCCTTAATCTTAAAACCAAGTTTATATAGGATAACCTCTTGAGAATTTGCTGAATTGAATGGTGGATTGACACAGTCAAATTTATTCCTTAATTTTGATTTCCTAAAATAGCGGATAAAGAACATGCGAGGTTTAAGCAACAGCGTATATATAAATAACTATTCAATGACACGTTCTGATCTACCTGCATATTTTAAGGATCTACGTTGATGCAATCATTAACCACATGACGGGTACTTGGAACGAGAATGTTGGCACGGGTGGCAGTACTGCAAACTTCGGCGAGTGGGGCTACCCTTCAGTGCCTTATGGTAGGAATGACTTCAACTGGCCCCAATGCGTTATATCTGGAAATGATTATGGCTGCTGTGCTGACAGAGTAAGTAGTGTTACCTAATATCCACGTAAAGGTCTTCGAAGCATATTAATGAATATTAGTCAATTACCGCATTCTGTCTTACTGCTGTAAATTACAACTCTGAAACTTTATAGCTGCTATTCTGTAATATTTGATTTTCAAAACTGATTGCAATTTACTTAATTACCGTTTCATTGCTTACTATTTCCGGTTCAAATAATACCACTTTAAACTCACAACTTAAAATTTCTGTGAATAAATAAAACTATCGGCTACATGATTGAAATGTTGTTATTACTTTTTGCTTTATTGTGGTTATTCTTTACAGGTACGTAACTGCGAACTTTCTGGTCTAAAAGACTTGAACCAAGGCACAGAATATGTCCGTAGTATGATTGTAAATTATATGAACCATCTTATCAACTTGGGTGTTGCTGGATTCAGGTAAGAAACATTTTGAACCAAGCCGATATAATTCTGCATACCTAATCCTATTCTTTTTATATCATCGTGTAATTATTTTGCAGAATTGACGCTGCCAAGCACATGTGGCCTTCTGATCTCAGAATCATCTACGACCGTCTTAACAACCTAAACACTAACCACGGCTTCCCCTCAGGCGCTCGTCCTTACATCTACCAAGAAGTCATTGATCTCGGTGGTGAAGCCGTCAGCCGTGATGAGTATACCCCTATTGGCGCTGTAACTGAGTTTAGATTCGGAATGGAACTTTCCAGAGCTTTCCAGGGAGGAAATCAACTCAGATGGTTGGTCAACTGGGGTCCTCAATGGGGTCTTCTTGCTTCAGACGTTTCTCTTACTTTTATTGACAATCACGACAACCAAAGGGGTCACGGCGCTGGTGGCAATATTCTTACTTACAAGCTGTCGAAGAGATACAAGGGAGCTATCGCGTTCATGTTGGCTCATCCTTACGGATATCCTCAGTTGATGAGCAGTTTTGATTTTCACGATACTGAAGCAGGCCCTCCGATGGATAGCAGTGGCAATATCATTTCGCCTTCTATTAATTCCGTAAGTAGATCAATGCAGTAATATTTTCTTTATGTGAAATCTCTTTTTTCCAAGACTTCGTCCGCATGAAACCCAGGGGAACGTATATCGGTATAACAAGTATCCTGTGTGTTAATTCACGCCATATTGAGTCAGTGTGGCAAGATTCACCTAAATCTCTTCAATGCAACGGTTTAAATGCAATTGAATTGTATAAAATATTAGATGTATCTAAACATATGTACTTACTTTCACATTTGTAATATTAGTAGAAATGGTTGAATATAGCTTGCCATATAAATAGGTGGTCCGATATTAGGAACGTAGTGTTTTTGTGTCTTATCAGATATTGGCTAGTTATTTGTGGCATTATCAATCGCTTTAGCTACTTAGGCATGGAAATTGACGTCAGTAGATCAATATCTTGCATTAGTAACAAAATATGAAACAACGCCAAAACATTTTAATTACGTATTCAGTCTAATCTACACTATTATTAATTTTATCTTTTTTAAGTGAAGTTAAGTTAGGTATTTGTATGTAAAATAGACTTCTCTCGAAATCTTCGTCTGTTTGATTATTCCTATTGAGATTAGTTCCAATTATACCTTCGTAATCCAAGGAGATATCGATTTCTACAGGACTTATAAGGTGATCATATAAGACATACTACTTCGTCGTATGTCTTGTATGACCACCGTGTTCGTACTTTTCGAAGCATGGAGGAGTGTGACTTTCTTTAAATGGCCTCCCATCTTAAAATGAGGCTGTGACAGCGTTGTTTAACTTTGCTGTTCGTTCGATCTGTGACGTCACCATGTCACGAGGACCTTTAATTGTTTGAAAATATTACGTGACTTAAATACGACACTAACCTTTTTACTTTTATTTTAGGACAACACTTGCGGTAACGGCTGGATCTGTGAGCACCGTTGGCGTCAAATCTACCAGATGGTTGCCTTCAGAAATGTCGCTGGTAACACCGGCGTCAACGATTGGTGGGACAACGGCAGCAACCAGATCGCGTTCTGCAGAGGTGGACAGGGATTCGTTGCTTTTAACAACGATTACTGGGATCTAAACCAGACTTTGCAAGTTAGTATAAAACAACTGTTTTACGAGTATAATATGTAGTTGTATGTATAGGCACTTGGTACAGTTGTCTACGACAAATATTAAATTGTGTTCAGCAGAAACGGATAGGGATTTCTAGCTTTGAGCAACGATTTGAGTTAGACTTTAAATAGTAATGTTACATCTATCTTTTAATGGGTCATCCATTTGTTACGTGAAGTTTAGAAAGCGATTTTACTTCCTTTCTATTTCTGGTGACGTTTTGAGAGAGTAATATTTTAATCTACACAGTTGCTCTTACCTAACATCGTCAGTAGTGTTCAATTATCCAAAAATAATCTATTTTTATAAAACATTTCATATTTCACATTGTCATAGAGACATTATTTTCTATACCTATACATATTATGCAAAATTTTGTAAACATATGACATTTTAAATGTTTAATAACAGACATGGAAATCGCAGGTAATACTGACAACTATAAAAGAAGAATGTTGCAGAATTGTAAAAATTAAAACTATTGTGATATAAATATACTTTTCTATTTAAGCCACGTAATAAAAGGACGAGCCCTAAGCTATGACCTGATAGATAAACTTCGGTGCTCAGTTATTTCTATAAATAGTTATATAATTTCTATGGCTGAAACACATCGTTATGTACATACTATATTTGCCCTGATGTACTGCGGTAGTAAATGTAATGGCTGTGTTTTGTTTGTCGTGATTCTCGGGTCGAGCAAAGTGTTATTCTGTAGTAGTCAGTAGCAGCACAGAGACTAGAACTGCCCGGTAGGTAACATTAACCTTGCCTCCTCTTCTTTTTATCCCTTCGCCACAAGGGGAGATTATTGGTTTATGTCGGGCTCTCCAGAGACTTCGGGCCGACCGACTAAAACTACCGCTATGTGCCAACTCGCTGCTTTGTATAGCGGGTGGGTCGCTGGAACTGAAACTACATCAGCGACACACCAGCTAGGCCCAATGCAGACAGGGAAGGTCTGCGGGCCACGACCGGGCGACGCCCCGGTACAACAGAAGGCGTCGCTATGACTTAATGGCTGGCCGGCGGGAGATCCCCGTTTATTATATTATTATTAATCTTGCCCCCTAGTATAAGGGAACTAAAATCTTAATGATGCTGTAATAAACCTCAACCTTCCTTTTCAAGGGTGTAGGTTTCAGAATATATGTGTACATATCAAATATTTTTCTTTTTAGACTTGCCTCCCAGCCGGTACTTATTGTGACGTCATCTCTGGCGAGAAGAGCAACAACGGCTGCACAGGCAAGAGTGTTACTGTCGGCAATGACGGACGCGCTCACATTAGTCTAGGAGCTAACGAGTATGACATGGTGCTGGCTATCCATGTTGGAACCGAAGTAAGTATAGATAAAACGGTGTTTCAGATTTTAAGTGGTTAGAAATAGGACAAACGTAGATGATTGATAATGCATAGCACGTTTTTCTTTTATTTTTCACTTCAAGGTTCATGTGGTCTAAGAGCAGTGGCCTTCACAGTTCATACCATCCTCATAGCAGTTGAGGCAATATTGAGTTCCCTACTTTGACGGCCCGAAAGCACATTTTTGAATCTCTAAAAATAGACTTAGATATATGGCACAAATCGTCTGTTGCACTTGTAATAATTAAAGTATATAGCAGATAAATCACTCAAAATTGTTTAGCGGCGCGGGCTAGATCGCACAAAGTCTGTTTACTGCCAGGCCATATAGTGATACATTGGGATACTTGTGCTATGGTCTGGTTAGCTTTGGTTCCCGAAGCATAAAATCTTAAAATTCGATTGAGAGGTCGGGCAAAGCATTGTTAGATTATGTTGTATGATATACTCAGTAGTAACATGGAGCAGACTCCCTACGACGATAGACGATATTATTGCTACGAGCTTATTGCCATCTACTGGGCACTTTGCCAGAGCAAAGTGCCCATTAGATGGCAATAAGCTCGTCTCCTATTAGGACCTAAAACAGCTGCCAAAATGTGGATGTAATATGCCTAACGCTTCGGGCATATATAAATGTGATTCTGTCTTCATACATACATATGTTTGACTAGCTGACCCGCGCAACTTCGTCTGCTTCACATAACAGAATTTTCCCCGTTTTTGCAACATATTTAATTTATACTCTGCTCCTATTGGTCGTAGTGTGATGGTATATAGCCTATAGCCGTCCTCGGTAAATGTGCTATCCAACACTGAAAAAATTTTTTATTCGAAGCAATAGTTTCTGAGATTAGGGCGTTCAACCAAACAAATAAACAAACAAACAAACTCTTCAGTTTTATAATATTAGTATAGATTGTAATGACAAAGTCGGATTGTATACATTTATATTTTTCGTCTTCAATTTGTTTTCCTTATTACTAGAGATCGTGATTCCACTGTAACACACCTCTTGTGCAAATGCTATTCCACCTCAATCTTCTTGTAAAATATGGACGTCATTTTAGCTTTAAAATTACGTTTGAGTACTAATACAATGTTTTTTTTTTGTTACAGTCAAGACTGTGAAGATCTTTTTTTCTTACATCAAACACCCATCGATGATCTAGTCTCAATTTAAAATAAGGGACTTACTTAAGGCGTATTTTGACATTGTTTAATAAATTTATTTAGAAAGTCATTAAAATAGTGTTCCATCAAGACTTAAATATCTATCATCTTAGTTTATTTTAACAATGGTAAACAACACCAAATAATTACTCCATACAAACTCAATGTTGATTGTTTATGTAAACAAACAGACGTTTTAATGTAAACAAACAATGGCGCGTGATGTAAACAAATTATAATGAATTTGAATTATTGCTAACATATTTTTATAGTACCAGATGGATTTACGTAAACGGGTATTTACGAAATTTAAATTATATTTAAAGCAATTTTCATTGGGTTAGCCCTCAATGAAAATTGCTTTTAAATATAGTTTGTTTGTTTACTTCTTTTAAATATGAAAATATATGAGTAGTTTGTTTACATAAATTCTACATCGAGTTTGATTATAGTATATATAATTTGTTTGTGTTATGTTTCGGTTACTCTTTATACTAAATAAAATTCTAAAACAACAAAACAAACGTTTTAATTCCTATATTACTATGTATTACTCCTCTGTGGCTGGGGAATTCCTTTCACCTTCAGCTGCTTACAATTTTCTTTTGTGTTCCTGCAGTAATAATAATAATAATATTTTATCACATACACACAACACCATCTAGCCCAAACTAAGCAGAGCTTTTACTATAGGTACTAGACAATGGATAAACATACATATATACTTTATTTTTTTGTAAATACATGCGTATTATACATAGTAACTAGCGGACCCGACAGACGTTGTCCTGTACACACGTCTTTAATTTCATACTTTTTTTAATGAGCTGAAACAATCTGGACCGCTTTGATGAAAATTATTATTGAAAAGTTATTACTTTGTTAAATAAATAACAGCATCGTAAATGAAAACTTTAACTCATTTTAATGAAAGGTGAAAAAGCTTGCACTCAAAACATTTTATAACATATATATTTATTTATTTTTAATTTACAAAAACTTAATTTAGCGTAATGCCATTGGATGTACAATATTTTTAGTTAGTCCATGAGGAGTATAAACAAACAAACTCGATGGTTTTCCAACTCTGGAACACGCAACGTACAATTGGCCGTGAGAAAAACACGGATTTTCTAAATCTAAGCCACAAAATGTCATCGTTTGACCTTGTGACTTATTAATAGTCATAGCATATGCCAAACGGATCGGAAATTGTAAGCGTTTAAATGGTATAGGTGAATCTGAAGGAATCATTGGGATCCGCGGTAAAAGTACAATTTCACCTTGGAATTTTCCAGATAAAATATTCGCTTCAATAATGTTGCCCATGATTTTTTTTATAACTAATCGCGTGCCATTACACAATCTCGGGGCATTTAAATTACGAAGCAAAATTATAGGTGAGCCAATCTTCAGTCGCAAATTATGTGGTGGCATTCCAGGTAAATCTAAAGAATTCAAAAATTCTACTGGATAGTTGACCACTTCGTCAGGATCAACAACGGTGTCAATTGATTTAAATGTAATTTCATTACCAGGCAATGACTGTTGTATTTTAAAATTGATGGCGTCTACATCTAAATTTTTTGCAGCTAAAATAGCTCGCTCTCGTAGCCATTCATGATTAGTATAGTTATATCTTAAATCTGGAAAGATACTATTTATTAATTCATCTTTGGTAGCCACCATGTTGCAAAAGTTCTCTGGAAATTTAATAAATTGGGTATCTTCATACAGTTGAATTTTACCGTTGCCAATGTCTAACAATTGTTCAGAGAATCCTGACGCTAATGGATCATTTTGTAGTTGAACGCGCATATTGATAGTAAGGCTCAATTTACTGACACTCCGCCATAGATAAGATTCCTTCAAACATGCGTTTACTTCGTCTGCATATGTCGCACGTGGAATTACTGGCAATGTTTGCCTGAAATCACCAGACAGTAGCAGTAGAGCACCACCGAAAAGCCTAGTATTATCTTTGATATCCTTCAGGGACCTGTCGAGAGCTTCAAGCGAATGCTTGTGGGCCATTGTACATTCATCCCAAATAATAATTTTGCATTTTCTCAAAACTTCAGCCATGCCGGAATGCTTCTTTATGTTACACATTGCTTCGGGATTTGTATGAACATTCAAAGGTAACTTAAGTGCTGAATGCGCAGTCCGTCCACCATCAAGTAACGTCGCTGCAATGCCTGATGAAGCAATGGCCAATGCAATATGATTTTGTGATCGAATGCGCGCAAGTATCAGTGAGATGAGAAAGGTTTTACCAGTGCCACCTGGTGCATCCAAAAAAAAAGAATCCACCTTGTTGTGCTGCAATTGATACGTTAATTTGATCATATACATTTCGTTGTTCAGCTGTAAGCAATTGTTCATTATTAGCAACAAAAGTAGCCAACGAAGTCTTATCAAACTGGTGTTCACGTTGAACATCACTGTTGATGATATCTACTGCTGGGCGGTTCGGCGCCGGCATGCCAAAATGGATGAGTGGCATGTTTGAAATAAGAATACAAATATCCTCAATCATAATTAAAGCCTCATTGTATATTTCTGCGGAGAATTGAATATCAGGATTTTGATTAGTAATTCTAATCCGATGCAAAATATCTTCACTCATTGAGTCTTTATATTTGTTCCAGAGAGCAGATGCTTCAGACGGAAAACACGTTGTTAATATTATTGAAAATAATTGACGAATTTGTTGTGGAGAAGAGCTCAGTGCTGCATCTGCAAGTGTGAGATCCCAATGGTTATCATCCTCCAATAAATGTAACTCACGACACGCATCGAAGAAAGTGTCGTATAAAATACCATTGACTTTTCGTAAATATTGGAAGGATGTCGGTCCAAGAACATTAACCAATAACAAACGCAAAAAAAAACATTCGCGTTGCTTAGGATGAACTGTATATAGTCGACCTAAAGTATTTGTCATAAATATGTCGGCGAATCCTGGGACTGGAATCCCTCGTTTTCGTGGTTCCCAATTTTTCGATTGCTTATTCCATGTAAAAAATTTAGGAACATCAGTATACATTAATGTTTTTGCGAATTGACCAACAACATCTTGTCGATTACAAAGATTGAAAAATTCAGTAAGAGTTGTTTTTGGAGCCGTTAATGCTTGTTGTAGTGCAGTCTGTTCTGTAAAATAAACACGCTGTCCGTTTTCAAGATGCACAGCCAAATGTATAACTGCAGGATCCCTTTCATGTATAGGAAACGTAAAAATGCGCCAGACAGCTTCATTGCTACTTATGTATCGACCCATTTGATAACGTGTTATTTCGTCATTGTCATTTACATTTTGAACAGCAAATATAGCTTTATCACTGCCCTTGTGAACGTACTTACAAATGTATTTGATAGATTTCACCGAACTGCACAGTTCAACGTTTATGTGCGCTTTATAGGTTTTGCATAGTAATGGCGAATATGGAACCACCCACCGATTATCAATATCTACTCTTACACCGTTTGACAGTCGCAATTCATACGATTGACCGCCATTATCTACGTCTCTGCGCCGGTAAGATGGATAACCGTCAATATTGGTGATAGTATCAGTTTGACATGGTTTTGGAAAACGTTTCGTACATTTTCCATCATTCATGCATGGTGACATCATGTTTAGAGTACCGCATGGACCATGAATCATATTAGTAGTAACAATGTTAAACAGTTCTTGATCAACATTCGGATCTGGAATTTCCGCTGAAATAATTTTGTCAATTTCTTCTGGGCGTACTTTATCCACCAACCAAATCAAAATATGCGCATGAGGTAAACCTCGTTTTTGCCACTCAACAGAGTAAAGCCAACAACGTGTTTCACCAAAAACCGAGTAATGTGTGATCAAATTCATCCAAGATTTTAATTTTTGTTTAAAGACACGCGCAGTGATATCGTGGCGATGCATCGATGTTTGACCTGACTACAGCAAGTTTTTGATTTCATCCCAATTTGGATTACATGTAAATGTGATAAAAAGATCTGGTCGACCGTATGCACGTACGTATGTCATAGCGTCTTGAATATATTCTTGCATATGACGCGGACTACCAATATATGATGATGGGAGAATATATGTGGTACCGATGTTGTTAATGACGTTTGTTGCATCTACATTACCGATTACTGCATCACGCAAATGAATATACTCTTCAGCTCGAAGTTTTGCTTGATTGAATTTTATATACCTTAATCTTTCACTTTCAATTTTTACATACATATCGACGATGTACTGATGAAATAGCTGTCTACAGCGGAGAATATTATTATCTTCATTAGCACGAATCATTAACCGATATGCGTAGAAATTCATGGCACTAACTTTCTTGGTCAGTTCTTCACCTGTAAATAAATATAATTATGAGATAAACAAAAATTATTTATTCAAAAAAAAAATTGTAAGATAATCTATAAGTTGTACCTGTAGTTGGATTCCGTTGTTTAATATTTAAATGATATCCGTCTTCTCCTTCCCAAAATATTAACGGATACTGCAAAGCATCGTAAGAACGATGATTGTCTTGAATTATTTGCATCGTATTATCTCTGCGTTGTATGCGAATGTCTCTACGTTCACATGGGTCACCAGCCATAACAACTGCCACTTCATTAATGGTTGGAACATTATATGTGCCTGCGTGCTCTCCATAGGGTACTTTGTCTGCTTTAATAACAATGACATAGTTATCGTTTTGCAGTCTGTTAGAAAGAGTCTTGAACAATTGTACTAATTGGTTATGGTTTTGCAAAAACCTTTCCAAAATGTCCACAATTTCTCGTTCCTCCATCTGTTCTATATGGTTGTAAACGCAGCGTGTATGTGATTGTTGCTCTTCATTCCCCATAAAATAAATTTGTAAAAATTTTGGATCGGCATCAGGCATTGGAAGTAACGAACCAATTTGGTGATATACTTGGCCTTGAATTTTGAATGTGGATTCAAAATTACGGCCATCTTCATTATGAATAATTTTTGTTGCTGCAAATGATGTCATTTGGAAGCATGAATTTAATTTACGAATTTTCCGTAAAAATAATTTCGATTGAGATGTGATTCCAGCTAAAAGCGTTTTTAAAGGTTCTGGTGGTGGTTTTAGCGGTGGCAGTGATATTTTTCCAGATGCGCAACATAAACCAGCTGATTCACCTTTGTACTTGAAAGCATGACAATGTTGACACTCTTTGTCCATACTACCAATCGTGATCAATGCATGTGATGAATAATCTATTTCAGGATCATATTCAAACGCGAGACGATTAAGTGATGCTCGTGCCAATGCTCGATTATCTTGTACTCGCTGTTGGTTACGTTCTCTATGTGCGTTGGTCGCTCGTTGACGTGCCTCTCGTTGTCTTAATGTATTAGCACGAAGACGTTGAGCACGTTGCTCTAAATTTTCATTTGCACGTGTACATGCAGCTCGATCTCTTAAATTTACATTATCCATAGAATGTTCTTCTACTGTTCTATTCAATCGATGATCATGAACTAATTGCGCGTGCTGAGTACGTCGACCAATATTTCTTGCTCTTCCACGAAGACGTGGCATTTTTCTACAAAAATAAAATATTGCAAAATAATATACAATGAATATGAGTTACTTATTGATAATGAATTTTTAATTAATTAACTCAAAAGATTTATTATGACAAATTTTAGATAAAGAACATGTAATCGCATTTTGTGAGTTTTTTTATTTAATATCTCCAAAAATGAATTAATTGTCAATAAAAATAATTAAAAAAATTCAATCCTCTAACTACACAAATAAACTTGAAGGTTATGTTGGTTGTTAATAAACGCACGTGTAAATTAAAAAAGATAATTTATAAAAAATATACTCACTTCGATTCCGCACTAAATTTACAAAATGTATAAGTTATTTATATACACTTCAGAACTCTTCGAAAACTAATTACATTAAATATTTTAATTAGCAACTTCACTTGAATAACACAATTATAACACAAAATAACGAAATACTTTTTCAAATTGATCGTAGCACTATCTGTCGGGACAAACTAAAATTAAAATAGAATAATATTGAATGCGATGATATATAATATATAATAATATTGAATGCGCCATCCGTCGAATCTGATGTAAAACATTCCAAAATCAAAAACTCCTTACAAATAAAAATTAATTAAAAAAACATCTGAATTCACAAAATTATTTATACACACTTCAAAACTCTTTAAAAAATAATTACATTTAATATTTTAATCAGCACATGAATTGAATAACAAAATTTTTTTCAAATTAATCGTAGCACCATCTGTCAGGACAAACTAAAATTGAAATAGAATAATATTGAATGCGATGATAGCGCCGTCCGCCGGATCTAATGTAAAACATTCCAAAATCAACAACTCCTTATAAATAAGAAATTAATTGAAAAAACATTTTCCAGTAGACCAAACTGTAAATTTAAACCATTCTCGAATCTCCACGAACACACAAAAAAATTCATCAAAATTGGTCCAGTCGTTTAGGAGGAGTTCAGTCACATACACACGCACACAAGAAATATATATATTAAGATAAGCGTTGTTAAGCTCTTTACTGCACGGATGGCCCCAGTGGTTGAACTTCTCGCCTCGTCACTGCCGCTGCGCCGAATGTTGTGGTTTTGATTCCCACATGTATGGTATGATACACAAACAATTGTTTCAAGTCTCGGTATTCTTTGTATCCGTTTTTTGAATGTTTGTAAAGTCACCTGCGGACACAGGAATTAATTTTAGTTGTTTAGGGCCACTTGCACGACAACTCACAAAATACGTTTAGCGCTAAATAGACTTAAAACATCGTGCTGTCGTCAGTTATCCGTGTGAAGGTGACTGAGATGCCACGATGTTTTAAATCTATTTAGTGCGAAACGTATTTTGTGAGTTGTGCAAGTGGCCCTAAGATTTGCGTGTCTTTAGTAATAACAAAAAAGCTATAATGAGTTACAACAAATGCGTGAGTGATATATGGTGTTGCCAGCGCTCATAGACTATGTTATGGTATCAAGTAAGTATATGCTTATTTTCCAAAAGGTTTTTATGATTTATACATTGCATTGCAGACTATATTTCATGCCACAATTATTTAGCAAATCCAGTAAATAAACACATTTTATTTCACCAGTAACATTAATCCAAAGAAAATAAAAACAGATCTGAAAACATAAATCTTTTATATTCATAAAACAATATATCAACTGAATCTACTTTGGGTGAACTACGAACGTTTTGCTAAATAAATCTTTCGCTAATCATTCTCTGCCCACGACTTTTGCAATAGCCGTACAAACAAGTGAGGTTGTAAATCGAAAATTATCACAAACATGCCGACGGGTTGCACGATGAAAGAGTACTGCGCCAAAGTAAATATTTTATATGCTAAAAATATTCTGATGAAATGATTCTGTATCAATCTTTTGGAAAGTATTTCATGATGTGTTGGAATAATAAGAATAAGTTGGTTTGTCTGGGCTATAGGGTAGTTGACTATGTTTAATTTTATTTTATATAGCTACAAGACCAGATAGCAATCAAAATAATTCTTTTTGTGCAGGCAGCATCCAAATTTGTTGTAAAATAAGACAGATGTCGGACTCGCCGGGGTAACAGAAAGATGTCAAAACGATAAAATGGATCTCCCCGAATACCGACTAAACCTACCACGGTGTTCCTCGACAAACCACTATCGGCGGGGCCGCGCCAATCACTTTCACATGCGGTCGCGACCCCGCCGAGGTTACGGCCCGCCGTATGAAACGGCAGGCCACTACACGAAAAGACCTACCCACTGGTCACCACTACAAAAAAGCCCAACTGTCCCCCCCTAGAGGGGAGACGGACACGACACAGAAGCACGCGTGGGAACACGCACGCCGCCTCTCGGACCTGGTGCTGAACGGATGGCGGGCAGGCCCACAAAGCCCGCCACCCCCAGGTCAAACCTCAGGGTGGCTGGAGGTCGTCCCGCGCCCTCCGGCGCCCGGTTCTGCGGTTGGGGAGAGGGTTTAAACGGTCCCTCTCCCGCTCCGCCGCCTCCTTAATGGAAATCACTTCCTCACAGAAGGAGGCAATGGCATTCCACGACCTCTCACTCCGGACCATAGACTGAACTACAGCCGGGAGCGAGAGGGCAAGCAATCCGACTGCCGCGATCTACCTAAGACATCAGCGTTTAAATATGTACGGGTATATCACAGTTTGTTTCGTGCATTATTTTTGTCATTAGATATTTACCCCTATTTCCAGATTTGAAACAAAGATATCCTATTATATTTGGGTAAATTATAAAATAATTTGTAATTTAGTAGGTTAAATGTATTTAACTTTAATAATAAAAAAATGTGAGCCAACTACCCTATTAAAATTATTATCATATTTGCTGTTGCGTTAATGTCGCGTATGTACTACGCGGTGTACCAGCGACAATTTCGTTGAAAATCGCGATACGAGACAAATGCATCATGTTGTCGCAGCATAATGCATATGTACTGCGCATATCATATATAATAATAATAATCATTTATTTAACTTAAATTGGTACAAATGGATACAGAACTTAGGTTAAATCGTAAAGGTAATATATAAGGGGTGCCTTTACTAAGGTAAACCTGTGCCACAGGCGATCTCTCGTGTTTTTTGCACACCTGGTGTTCATAAGCGCCAAGGACATTCCTTTCACTTTTTTTGCCGACACTCTACGGGTTAAGGCCATATACTGCCCTTAAATATAAATTCTAACACAATACTTATAAAACTTTATTATTTATATAAAAAACTTATGAATTACATTATAAACTAAGTGTAAGTGACTAATTAAAGAGCTATTTTATTGCGTAACACTTATTAAACAACAGTCATCAAATATATAGGCCCATATCATCGTTTACATAAAGTTCACAATACATTTGCGGGACTCGGTATACGTTTTTTTAATAAATTACCTATTAACATAATTAATTTACCATTGTTTAAATTTAAAAACGCTGTTAAAAAACAACTTATTCGGAAGGGTTATTATTCAGTCAACGACTACTTAAATGACAAAAACTCATGGAGCTAGTTGCTTGTTGCATACAGGATTCAAAGATCTGTATTACTTATAAGTCAATTTAAGCCTTTGCATAGTCACAAAGTGTAAGTGTATGCGCCATCATGCCATCCTACTGTCTATTTTAGATTTATATTAAATAATATATCTTAGCTCAAATTATTTCCTCCCTATAATATTATTAAGTTATTATTGTTATTATCTTTAGCTTTTATAGTCAGTAGTATATGGCATAATGACTGTAACACCTTGTTAATCTGAGTTGTAAAATACTGAAATTATATTTAACTGACGATTTAAAAGAGTGGCCGTGAGTTTCTTGCAGGTTTCTTCTCATAGGCTCTACCCTTTGCCTGAACCTAGCAACTAACCTAAATGTAGCTTCAGTGACTTAGTAAACTCACTAACCTATATACTTTGACGTTCATAAGTGTTACTTTGTGACCTAAATGAATAAATGATTTTTGACTTTGACTTTGACTATATGTATTTATCAAACGCCAAGAAACGCTTCAGTGACCCTTCCATTAAAGGCCTCTACCCATAATATAGTCCATATTAAGTTATACTCGTATATGATAGAAACCTAAGTATAATTATCTAATATAAAAGGACTCCGTATAATGAAGATCCTGAAAGTAAATAGAAAATGCAAAATATATAGAGGTATATTTGGTCAAATTTTTTAAATTGAATTTATAAAACAATTGCGAATCTTTTCGCAATTAATAGCAAATAAGCAATTTGTCTGGTAAGCAGTTATATGATACCGTCCCGCTGGTACTTACGTGCTACGATTTTTTTATAGACTACGTTTCGGCACAGAACCTATTGTCATGATTTCTTATTTTTGTTAATAATTCTGTTCGGGAGTTTTTATTCATTCAATTGGCAACACAGCCAACTATCATTTTTAAATAGTGGGGTTATTGTAGAGGGGAAAAATAACTCGTTCTCTCGGCGAAAGATCGCTCAGCAGTAAGGAACTAGCATTCAACTGAGTAAGACGTTCTCAATAGTCCGTGTAATTGCTGTGAGTTTGGTAATATAGTCACATAATATTTTCAACGATTGAGTTTCATTATATTTCAGAAGTGGGATGAGTAAGTACACGCAAACATTTTCGATAATTATCTTTTTGTAATGGCGTTATTTCTTTCTTGTTTTTAAAAGTTTAATTAGTAGATACTTATTTCGATTGTTTAACTGTGAACAAAGTGATAGGTCGACTTTTACAGTACACTTTACAATACACTACACAAATGTAATAAACTACCCACATAATTACACACAATGACATTATACGCGATTCCCATAGGAATCATCACAACTTGATGTATTTTCGAGTGTTAAAACTGAACGGTTACCTTGAAATACACTTAGTAACTCTTTAACTGGAGTGCTGTTGGGGAATACCCTCAGTGTATCCTACATATTCAGCTAATGAGTAAGGTTTACTTTCTGGAGGCAACCATGCCGACAAACCAGAGGTCCGCCTGTCTATTGGTTGAAAACTCTAAACGCACGAGTGTAAATAATTTATTTCATTGCATATTATTATGTACCTACATTATAATTCTTTAGTAAATAATTGAAATATGCATTGTAAATTAGCAGCGCTTAGATGATAAAATGATATAACCTATTATTTTTTTTTTAAACATTAGCATTTACGTTGTATCAGGAGAATACTTGGTCAGGGTACTCCCTGATAGTTTTTTTTAGTTCTAAGAGTGCATTGTGCTCTTGCGTGAAATACTTGGACGAGGCTACTCTTCGTCATTGTTTTTGCTGGAGCATAGTGCCGTTGTTTGCTTAGGTATAACGTTTAAGCTTACCTAGTCTGAGTGATTATACAGTGATATACTCTTCAGCAGTCTTTGGCTAGGATGCAGTGTTATTACGTAGATTGACGAGTAAAATACTTGCAATAGCTTTTGTAGTATTGAGGTAATTTCTTTGTAAAACAAGCGCTGCTGGTTTATAAAGCTACTTGACTTGAAGGCTGTTGCCACTTGACTTGGAGGCTATTGCCACTTGACTTGGAGGCTATGTGCGCTTCGTGCTACTAAGAGGTTATGTGTGCCTCGTGTGCTGCTAAGAGGTTATGTGTGCCTCGTTTGCTACTAAGAGGTTATGTGTGCCTCGTTTGCTACTAAGAGGTTATGTGTGCCTCGTTTGCTACTAAGAGGTTATGTGTGCCTCGTTTGCTACTAAGAGGTTATGTGTGCCTCATTTGCTACTAAGAGGTTATGTGTGCCTCGTTTGCTACTAAGAGAGGTTATGTGTGCCTCGTTTGCTACTAAGAGAGAGGTTATGTGTGCCTCGTTTGCTACTAAGAGGTTATGTGTGCCTCGTTTGATACTAAGAGGGGTTATGTGTGCCTCGTTTGCTACTAAGAGGTTGTGTGCCTCGTTTGCTACTAAGAGGTTATGTGTGCCTCGTGCTACTAAGAGAGGTTATGTGTGCCTCGTTTGCTACTAAGAGGTTATGTGTGTCTCGTTTGTTAATAAGAGGTTATGTGTGCCTCGTTTGTTACTAAGAGGTTATGTGTGCCTCGTTTGCTACTAAGAGGTTATGTGTGCCTCGTGCTACTAAGAGGTTATGTGTGCCTCGTGCTACTAAGAGGTTATGTGTGCCTCGTGCTACTAAGAGGTTATGTGTGCCTCGTGTTAATAGGCATGAAAGTGGATATAGTGATAAGAATAGAAAATGGTATGTTAAGCTGGTTTGGACATGTAGAAAGAATGGACGAGGTAGGATTAACAAAGTTTATAAGGCTAGTGTGAATAGTCGCAAGAGGAAAACCTAGGTGAATGTTTCTCGATCAGATCGGAGGCGTTCTGGACAAAGGCCAGGTTAAGAGCTCCTTGAACCGACGGGCGTGTATGAGATATGTGATGAAAGTGAATGAAGCCAGAGAAGTTTGACAGGATCGTAGCAAATGGAAATCCGTAGTCTCTGCCTACCCCTCTAGGAAAACAGGCGTGAATCTATGTATCTATGTGCTAATAGGAGAGGTTGAGTGCCTCATACTAATAGGAGAGGTTATGTGTGCCTCATGCTTTAGCCAAGTATGCTTTGATTAATATGCCTTTTTATTTGTGTGCCTTTTGCTTTTTAGCAGAGGATGTGTGTGCCTCATGATTTAGCTAAATGTGCTTAAATTAAAATGAGGTTAGGTTCGACACACATACATGTCATGTATGTGTGTCGACTAGCAAAGATTAGTTGTCTCGTTAGTGAGCCAAGTACATTCAAGTTACATAGTGTACATCATTGAAATGATCAGTGTCATATGTGCGTAGCATAGATAATTTTTTGAAGTCGAAATATTAGAGGATAACCATACTTTATGTAATAGGCCGTGCTACTATGGTCCATTACTGACTTTTACAATGTTTAGTCATCTAGGCATGAAAATATCGATTCAGTCCTAATGGTATTATATTTTTATTTTTGAGACCATTAAATCGGACGACGCGATGACTTCAGGTCCTGATGGCGACATTTGTCTATAAATATTGTCGCGGACAATTACTATTATTTTGTGCACATTAGATATACCTACTTTAGGTTTTTTGTAATTTTAACTGAAACGTAATACTATATAATGATAATTATATAATATAACTATCATAGAAAAGATTTTGGACAATTATGCCTGTCGACAATAAACAAGTACGATTTAAAGAAATTATATTACAATGGGATATATAATAATTTGCCGATTCTTAAAGATCATACGTTTTAATTCCATTATACGTTTTTAGATGCATATAGGTATGTTGTTTGTCTTTGAACATGTTTATGTTCTAAGATAGCATGGAAATGTATACAAATTCGGTATGTTTTTCTAATTTAACATATATCATAATAATTTTAAAGGCATATTAATAAACTTAATTAAAACATAAACCATTATCATTTTGAGTTATATTTCTGATAGTTTTTATAACTGTGCATTCCATTATTGTGTCGCAATAGGTGTCCGATGTACAGTCATGTTATCTGACCCGTTACGCATACTATAGATGCGCGCGGTTTCACTCTTAATTTTATAGTACACATTATAATTATTCTGTTAATAGTAGATTCAAATTGTAATCTTTCCAATGAAATATCTCCCTAAATTATAGTATGATCAAAGAGACATGTTCATTGTTATTTGGATTGTAAATTTAATAATTCTATTATAATTTGCTAATCATTATGAAGCCATTTTATTTTGTATAAGAGCATTTATTTACTATAGCTGCATAATCAAGTCCACTATTCTTACAAAGGTATCGTTTAAAAATTTGACACCGTTATTAGAATGAATGCATGAGAACGTAATGCTATCGGAGGGAGGCATCAGGCATGGCATCGGTAACTTATGTAAACAATAGAGGTAATGAAATTTTACACTAAATCATGTGATTGAATTTGTTTGGAGTTCTCAGAATTTTGACATAATTTTTGAATGATATTAATAGCAGTCAATGATTTAAAATAAGATTGTATATTGGTTTGGTTTTGGTATAGGTTTTCGAACGATATTAAAAATCTTTTTATCTTTTGAATGCATTTAGGTATCGTTCATAAAATAAGATAGATGATATAGGACAGATATAGAGATGTGATACTAAGAGTGAGGTATGGGTATGAGTATTTTATTATGATTGATATGAATGTTAGGAAATGTGAAATACAGATAGAAATATTTGGTTGATATGTTTTTGACAGCTATTTGACCCAATGACGATGTTGGATTCGTAAAGACCATATTGGTATTTGGATTTGTTTAAATAATGTAGATGTATGTTTTGATTATTATGTATGAGGTTTCATTGTGAGGTTAGAAGTGAATTTATGTAGGTACACACAAGTGATAATAAAAGAATTCTGTTCTTTCAATTTGATCATGGTGCAAACGAAATTTCTGTGAAAATTGTTAGAAGTCCAAGTAGCCTTAAATAAAGACCCATGATTTGGTGAAATGATTTTATGATGGCTTGATGAAATGGTTTGATGGAATGGTTGAATGGAACTGTTTGATGGAACGGTTTGATGGAACGGTTTGATGGAACGGTTTGATGGCACGGATTGATGGAACGGTTTGATGGAACGGTTTGATGGAACGGTTTGATGGAACGGTTTGATGGAACGGTTTGATGGAACGGTTTGATGGAACGGTTTGATGGAACGGTTTGATGGAACGGTTTGATGGAACGGTTTGATGGAACGGTTTGATGGAACGGTTTGATGGAACGGTTTGATGGAACGGTTTGATGGAACGGTTTGATGGAACGGTTTGATGGCACGGTTTGATGGCACGGTTTGATGGAACGGTTTGATGGAACGGTTTGATGGCACGGTTTGATGGCACGGTTTGATGGCACGGTTTGATGGAACGGTTTGATGGAACGGTTTGATGGAACGGTTTGATGGAACGGTTTGATGGAACGGTTTGATGGAACGGTTTGATGGAACGGTTTGATGGAACGGTTTGATGGAACGGTTTGATGGAACGGTTTGATGGAACGGTTTGATGGAACGGTTTGATGGAACGGTTTGATGGAACGGTTTGATGGAACGGTTTGATGGAACGGTTTGATGGAACGGTTTGATGGAACGGTTTGATGGAACGGTTTGATGGAACGGTTTGATGGAACGGTTTGATGGAACGGTTTGATGGAACGGTTTGATGGAACGGTTTGATGGAACGGTTTGATGGAACGGTTTGATGGAACGGTTTGATGGAACGGTTTGATGGAACGGTTTGATGGAACGGTTTGATGGAACGGTTTGATGGAACGGTTTGATGGAACGGTTTGATGGAACGGTTTGATGGAACGGTTTGATGGAACGGTTTGATGGAACGGTTTGATGGAACGGTTTGATGGAACGGTTTGATGGAACGGTTTGATGGAACGGTTTGATGGAACGGTTTGATGGAACGGTTTGATGGAACGGTTTGATGGAACGGTTTGATGGAACGGTTTGATGGAACGGTTTGATGGAACGGTTTGATGGAACGGTTTGATGGAACGGTTTGATGGAACGGTTTGATGGAACGGTTTGATGGAACGGTTTGATGGAACGGTTTGATGGAACGGTTTGATGGAACGGTTTGATGGAACGGTTTGATGGAACGGTTTGATGGAACAATGGAATGGTTTGATGGAGTGGTTTGATGAAGTGGTTTGATGGAACGGTTTGATGGAGCGGTTTGATGAAGTGCTTTGATGGAACGGTTTGATGAAACTGTTTGGTGAAACTGTTTGGTGAAACGGTTTGGTGAAACGGTTTGGTGAAACGGTTTGATAGAACGGTTTGATAGAACGGTTTGATAGAACGGTTTGATAGAACGGTTTGATAGAACGGTTTGATAGAACGGTTTGATAGAACGGTTTGATGAAATGATTTATTGAAATGATTTGATGAAATGATTTATTGAAATTTGTTGAAATGATATGTTGAAATTTGATGGAATGGTTAGATGACATTGGGATGGTTTGATGACATTGAGATGGTTTGATGACATTGGGATGGTTTGATGACATTGGGATGGTTTGATGACATTGAGATGGTTTGATGACATTGAGATGGTTTGATGACATTGAGATGGTTTGATGACATTGAGATGGTTTGATGACATTGAGATGGTTTGATGACATGGAGATGGTTTGATGACATGGAGATGGTTTGATGACATGGAGATGGTTTGATGACATGGAGATGGTTTGATGACGTTGAGATGGTTTGATGACGTTGAGATGGTTTGATGACGTTGAGATGGTTTGATGACGTTGAGATGGTTTGATGACGTTGAGATGGTTTGATGACGTTGAGATGGTTTGATGACGTTGAGATGGTTTGATGACGTTGAGATGGTTTGATGACGTTGAGATGGTTTGATGACGTTGAGATGGTTTGATGACGTTGAGATGGTTTGATGACGTTGAGATGGTTTGATGACGTTGAGATGGTTTGATGACGTTGAGATGGTTTGATGACGTTGAGATGGTTTGATGACGTTGAGATGGTTTGATGACGTTGAAGTGATTTGATTGAAGTGATATGATGACATTGAAGTAGAAGTTTATTCGTATGCATATGAGACATAATTACAGAGGATGTTACAAAGGTTAAGATACATCATACCTCGCCTTTAGTAGGCGTACGCAGCGATAGCTCAGTGGGGAGACCAACAGACTGCAATGCAGAGGGGTCTCGGGTTCGAACCCACGTCGCGCACCTCTGACTTTCGGAATTTATGACTTTTCGAAGTTATGTGCGTATTGATTGACAATTATCGCCTGCTCCGTGCCTCGGAGAGCACGTTAAGCCGTCGGTCCCGGCTGCCATGAACATCTATGGCAGTCGTTATTGGTAGTGTCGACACAAACGATCACACTGGGTCGAAGTGTCGCCGGTCTGCACTGACTGGCCCCCACATAAGATAGGATAAGATAGTAGGCGTACAGTCATGATTTGAACAAAAGAGTGGCCATGAGTTTCTTGCCCGTTCTTCTCATGAGCCCTACACCCTTGCCTTGCTGAACGTGGCAGTAAATGTAAATTCACAAAAAAAAAATGGTGTAACTTTGACATTCATAAGTGTTGCCCTGAAATTGTGTTATTAGATAGTATAAATAAAATAACAATAATTAATAGACATAATATTCATTATCAATAGGAACAATAATTATAAATATGCGAAGGAAATAAATAATATCGTAACTGTAAAAAAAAAAAAGTATAAACGATGTCAATTTCCATTTAATAATTACATAAGTCAAGATAAATTAAAAATAAATACATCGTATAATTTTATACAGTACTTAATATTATATTGCTAATAGACATTTCGTTTTAAAGTATGTGTGAAATAACAATATTCATTTAATGTATAAAAGCAATTCTTCAAGTCATTTTTTTAATTTTGTTTAAAATTCGATGATCGGGATGTTTCTCTGTTATGCATAGGGAAATGGATATATACTTTTCATTCTTGCTAAAACCATATCTTGATCGTGTGATAATGAAAACTGAGTGATTTTAGTTGAGGTTGTGCTCCAGGAGTAGCATGGTATCGGATGGCCGAATGTCATGATTTCTTATTTTTGTTAATAATTCTGTTCGGGAGTTTTTATTCATTCAATTGGCAACACAGCCAACTATCATTTTTAAATAGTGGGGTTATTGTAGAGGGGAAAAATAACTCGTTCTCTCGGCGAAAAATCGCTCAGCAGTAAGGAACTAGCATTCAACTGAGTAAGACGTTCTCAATAGTCCGTGTAATTGCTGTGAGTTTGGTAATATAGTCACATAATATTTTAAACGATTGAGTTTCATTATACTATGGTTTTATATAAGATGACAGACGTAGTAGTAACAATACTTATTGAATCTTTAAAAATTTTGTAACTGCAAACACAGACAACATGTAGATGTTGTATGTGTTCCCTGTTACAACCTTGTGTTAATTATAAATTGTATCATTCAGAATCCCTATACTGACATAGGCGTGTTGCTTAAAACAACGTTTGCAATTAATCACTTCCACTGAGAAATGTACAACGGAGTCAATGTATTTTCATAAACAATATTTATTTGCTTCGTTGTCTGCGATTCATTACGTAAGACTGCAAAGACGGAATTGCCGATTAGCTACCCAACAGTAATAAATAAATCTTAATTTGCTTGCATTCCTTTATACGGTTCAATAACATTCGAACATTTATTTAATAGTTAGTGTCTGCTTATATTTCACTTTTGATTGATGAGTTGAACGATGCAGCGACGTGCCAAGATATTCAAATACACGTGTCAACTTCTTGCAGCCAAATAAATTGAATCAATATATATTTTCTTATAAGTGATATATTGAATGTTCGCTTTATATGGCTGCTTTTTCATTTCATTATTCGCTAATGAATGCTGCATAATGCACATCATTGAAAGCTTTTTTCGCATTTCGAACCGTATGTCTTATAAACTAATGATTGTCATACTAAGTAATATTATAAATGCTACCTTGACTTTGTTTATAACGTTTTCACATCTTAAGTACTTGACCGATCACCATGAAATTTCTCTATATATGTTGTCATGGGTACAAAACGCATACATTTTCGTCCAGAAAATAAGTATTGTCTTCGAGGGATTGAAATTTATTGACAAATTTTAGATTAACGCGAGCGAAACCGCGGGTACAATCTAGTTACAAATAATTCTTGACGACCTCGCTTACCTTGACTTTGTCTTAGACTTACTTTTGTTATTTTTTATAATTTCAGTACATAAATCTTTTCCATCTTTATTTATACAAGTTGTCCCAAAATATGTGAATCAAATTGTAACGGCAGATTCCTTAGGTAAGGAACTTTCAAAGGTGCTAAATAAAAAAAATATGACCTTTGTGTAAAAATAAAAAAATCAAAGTTTTTTAAAAACGTACGACATATAGCTACACTAAAATAATGCTGCAACTTCAAAATTACGTCAATTTAAAAAAAACCGTTTGTAGTTTGACGAATCGATTCTTCACAAATACTGAAAACCTGTAGTTGAAAGTCTGAAAAAGTCGTACTTTTTTAAAAACTTAGATATTTTTATATTTATACAACGATCATAATTCTTTTTATTTAGCACATTTGAAAGGTCCGTACTACCTAAGGAATCTCCCGTTACAATTTTATTCACATATTCTGGGACACTCTGTATAGTATCTACGGCCTCTGAGCAAACTGGCTATGTCATACAAAATAACCTATGTACATACTCGTAGGTATCGATAGTATAAGGCTTTCGTTCTTGCTATTTTGGTGACGAAACCCTAAATATGAACACTCAAATAAAATTCGATATCGAATTTACAATTCAATTGTCGAACGAGAAAAAGAAAGACGTGCGAATAATATCTAAAGCTAGCTCGACATTGAGAATTCAAATATACAAAATTGCATCTATCTATGAAATCAATAATGAAATCGCAGTTGTATTTTCATTTCAATTTCAAAATGTTGTTTACATTGTACGTTCCATACGCCATAAATAGAAAACAATCCTCAATCAACCTTACGTCAATACTGGATTCTCTTTTTTTACAATCATGTAAAACAAACGATCATTTAGGTTTTTTTACCGATGGCTATACACAATACGTATATTCTTTGTATTTTCTTGTATAAAAGAGTGTTTAGTGGAATCTTTTTAAAAAGGCAAGTACTTTTATCCTATCGAAATATGCGGACAAATAACCTTCGTTGTGTTCGTGGCATTAACCCATTCATAGTCCCGTGATAAACACAATAGAAAATCATTTGTTATGTACCATATGTGGTTCATCGGACAGGGAACGTGTTAAGTAGGGCGGGCTACTGGGAACTAAAACGTGTTTGTATGAACTTTTAAGAAAATTGCTGTTTCTTTAATCATCATTCATCATTGTTGTTTCTTCTGTTATGATACTGGGCTATGATGAAACAAGTACATATTATATGTACCTAAATTTGTATTGAAGTAGAAAGTGATCGCAGCATAGCGATCACTTTCTTCAGTAAATAAAAGTAATACAGAAATATTTTAGAACACTCTATGATATTAAAGTAACACAATCTACAAGACATTCGGCGTGAAGTATTGTGTTCTTAAATTGAAAAAATATCTTCAAGTATGATTGAAGAGGTGAATGACGTATGAATAAAGAAAACTATCTTGGAAGAAATCTACAAGGGTCATAAATTTCACTACCCGCACTCTCTATGCCTTATTGAGTTCTTAAAATTAAAATCACAGACAAGGTTAAGTAAAATCTGATTTTAAATACAGCTACAACAAGTATTGCCTGAGGGAGGTTGGGGACAATCTACCGAAGTCGGCACGTACACAAAGTACTTACAGTCTAACTACATTTTATGAGAGTACTTCGAAGGCATCTTTTTAGTTCGAAAGGAATCCGGCCCTCTTAATTTAGATAGGTAAAGGTATTGGGAATCAACAGTTACAGGTTTTGTTAGTGTTTATATATTACTATTTTCTTTTTAATAATGATAATAAACTTATATTTTAGAAAAGCGTTCTTATTTCTTTGCTCATATTTTTTACAGAAATTCTTGAACCATAAAATCCATAATCATCTAAATATATTTTAGGTTGACTGGCCGGGCCGGATTCGATTTCCAGGTCGAGCAAATACTATTCTCACTTATTTACGTGTCACCTAATAGATGTCGCAATTTAAATGTTTATAATACGTAACAGCGTATACGTTTGAGGATATACAGTACGAGATATTATACTTTAATGTATGTAGAAACTAAACGACTATAAACAATACTCACAAAACCGATATAAACAAAAACTCAAAGAACTGTTAAACCACAGTTATAAGGAACACTATAGGTAACCAATCTACAAAACTCAAACCGAAATAAACTTCATACTAACGTTCCTCAACAAAAACTTATGACGGTAGTCGCACAAAGTTGTCCGGCTGCACACGAACTTTGGCTCATAAAATAAGTTTTACAAATGTCCGGGACATTTCATCGCTCCGAGGTTTGCTGAAAATGGTATACAACTTGTAAAACGTACGATCGTTAACAGAATGCTTCCATTCTGTATCACGAGTACATGACACGAATTACTAAATTGAAACTTAATATTCTTGTTGCAGGCAGTTTTGTTTAGGAATACTTTCATGTTTGTAACTGGCAAGCATGTTAATCTAATTAATTTCTTTCTTATGAAACTACTAGATTTTGTCTACGGCTTCTCTCGCGTTAATGTAGATGTTGCCAATAAATTTACATCCCTCGGGAACATTATTTTTTTCTGGATGAAAGGTAATCTATGTCTTTTTCTGTACCACTAATAAAGTGTATGCGAAATTTCAAGATGATCGGTCGAGTAATTAAGGCGTGAAAGCCTAACAAACAAACAAACTTACATTCGAAATTATAATAGAACTATAAAATGCAATTATAACATGCACAGAACCTCGTTAACCACCTGCACTCACAGCCGTTCTAATCGGCGAATTTACTGGGTTAAACTCAAATGTCGCAAATCGTTTGGACAAAAATCTTTTGGCTTCATGGGACCTTACATCTACACGAAACTTAACAATATTCATAATATAATTAAATTAAAAAGAAAGAATTGCAAGAAAACGATAACAAATTGGCTACTTAATCTATAATAAAGAATTTTTAAAGATTTTAGTATAACAATAGACCATAATAAATAAATAGAAAAACAATTATAAACGAAAACACTATCACACACATACATGCATTGCACTCCACACCACATGGCACCACACCATACTTCATCATACCACATCACATCGCGCTACATCGCACCGTACCACACCACACTTCACCACAGCCACAATACATCACACCACATCACATAACATCACAACACATCACATCACATCACATCACATCACATAACATCACATCACATAACATCACACCACATAGCACCAAATCACCCCACATAACCACTTTTACACTCCACTCCACATCTCACCCCTTGTTATTAACTCTTACTAACCATACTACGCAAATTACATAACATATTATTTTTTTTTTTTGTTTGTACTTTCTGTTCATCTTATTCTATTGTCGAACTATTGTATTTGAACGAAAAAGACTAGATCCCACAACACAGGGAATCCTAGTGTGGGTCTAGGGCCTCAATCCATGTATTGCTTGTTTTCTATGAGACAATAAACTATTATTATTATTATTATTAATATTAGTTAGGATCATGCTTATGAGTTAAAGTATCCCATTATTACGAAATTAATTAATAAATAAGAAAATTCGAAGCACGCCATACTCACGCTGTCTCTTTTAAATTTAGAATAGAACTTTACAATGAAGTGTTTATTTTAGTTCTGTGTCCTACGGTGGACTCAAATTTGTCTTCTAAATATCGCGACGGTGTCCTGAAAATAAGAAAATGTAATTCAACTTCAAAAAGCCTTCAAAGTTTAATATAAAGCTCAAGCTTCAAAGCTCAGAATAATGTATGGGCTCGGACTTTCTAACATTGATTGGATATCCTATTTTACTCTGTAAGTTTAATGTACCACGTCATTACAATAATGTTTGTTTGAAGATGTACAACATTTTCTGATAGATTGTGCTCGAAATAGGAGTGAACGTGATCCATTGGTTAAGGAATTAAATTTAAATTTACTAGATATGGGCCTGATACAAAGTATTTTAAGTTATCCGAAGTCAGAAGCTGCCAAAAAACTATATAATTTGATGAAACTAATTCAGCAATGATTATGTTATCCTTAGTTCTAATCTCTATTATGTAAAAACTGATATCCAGTCAAATCCGTTTAGACTAAAAAGCCGACCCCAAGTGACTTGGGAATAATAAAGGCTAGAGAGAAGAGTTCTAATCTCTATAATATATGGTTCTAATCTATATAATCAATAGTTATAATCTATAGTTGTATTTCTAGTTATATCTAACAGTGTACTTTTAATTTTAATGTGTGTACTATAAGATACAATAGGATTGACATATTCTATGGATAAAAATCCCAAAATAAATAAAGAAAAAATATTTGTTTTCGCTTAGGTTGTAGAACTAACTATACATATACATACATACTTAGCAATAGTCCTACGCCTGCTGCGGCTAGTGCCGCCGTAAGTGTTCCATCCCACATATACAGTTAGTACATAGTAGGTATATTATACATAGTTCATATTATATAATTCATAATATATAGTAACTTAATAAAAATTACATATTATTTTAGTTATAAAAATTCGATCAATAAATAACAAGCATCCACAATTAGTTTGCAACATGATGGTCTCTTCCTCTTCATCATCTTTGAACAGCTTAAGCACAGTCAGTTTATAAAATAAGTATATAACAGATGATTTCACAAGATTGAGCCAACAGCAGTATCCAACATATATACATTATCAACAAAGTATTTAGTTACGGGACCTGGCAGTATGTTTACCAGTAGTAAAAAGATCAAAATGAAAATAAAATCTAAGCAATTATCGAATAAATATTCTTTGAATTATCTCGAATCTTTTGATTTAATTGACATTATTTACTCGAACTTGACTTTTTATTGTATAAATTCTGACTTATTACTAAAAATGAATAGATTTGTACACCAATTTCATTGGTAGGACATAGAGCTCAATTAAATTGTATCCATAAGACCTTTATTGTAATACCTATGTTCACAAATAAAGTTTGATTTATTGATTAATTGAACAATATGGCCAATTTATGCGGCGCATGCAATAAAAATATAACTTGCCTACATTGTATGGAGTGTTCTAAATGCCACAAATTTTATGATCTAATTTGTTTAAATAATAATGTTGTGGCTTATTATGTTAGTGTTTTATTGTTAAAAATGGATAATTACCATAAACAGAAATTGTTTGAGTTGCCGGCCGGTAACACTGATTTTTGCGTTTTCAAAAATACAAGGTCCATCCGGAGTCAGAAGATGAACTAAGATTGCTTTGAAACTTTTTACAATAGTTCGTCTAAGTATTTGGCATATTTTTATCACTTTTACAAATTTAAAATAATCAACAAATATTTATATTATACAAGAGTGACCCACCCTATTATACATAATATTAAATACATAATACGTGATACGTTATACATGATACATGATATATGACACACCATACATCGAAACAAGGTAGATAATGTTTTTTTCGATAACTCTTCTTTCTACGAAGACAAATTTCACTTTACTTCACACTTTGTTCAGTATTTTTAGTGTAGTGACGGATTATTCAAATAACTACTTTTACACCGAGGTCACATAAAAATGTTGAGCGGTAGCTGATTTGAATAATCGTATGTATAGGACGACTTATCTGAACCCTACTATATTGCTAACCTACGGTGAAAATGTATAGCTTATGGTCTTTACAAATATTATACTTACTGGTAAATTTTGCATTAGTAAAAATCTAGAAAGACAAGATACATTTTTAAATGTTTAAAAGAGATATAGCATATTTCCTACCTGCCATCTCTGGAAAACTTTAAAATATCTTGAGTATTCTTAGATTCATACTAGTTCCCGCTTAAAATAAGTAATTCATTCAAATTCGATTGGAGAAGTATATTCATACTTCTCCAATCGATTTTGAGTGAGTTTTTTATTTTATACAGGATAAAGATCCTGCAGAAGAGAAGCCTGGTGTTGCGTTTTAGCAATAAGGCTTCTATGCTCTAAAGAGCAGAGCAATGCTGGGCGTTGGGTGGCGAAATGAAAGACGTTAATTCATGTAAAGTCAGAGCTATAATGCATGCATTTCAATGATGTATCACACATCAACTTAGTAGGGAAAGCGCGTCACACATTTTATTGTCAGCAGTGTGATAATTCTTCAAAGATATCGATCCTGAAAAATCTATGGTAGGTACTCTGAGGTAAGTGATATTCTAAAGCTTACGCAAAGGCACGTGATTTTCAAATACCTACTATTGCTGTGGTTGTTTACGTCTTAAATACAAATCTGAATAAAAAAACTTAAAACGTGGTTGACGTGGTAAGCGCGTAGAACTACGATTCGTTCGATCATTGTTTCATTGAACTGGTATTAGAGTGGTGATCAATATCTGTTTGAATTTATGTGTGGGTGTGTGTCAATTTGACATTTTTAGTTGTATCATAATAGTGTCTCATTCTTATGAGTACAGTCAGTGGTAATAGTTTCAGACCTAGTGTTCTGAATGAAAATGTATTTAAAGAAAAGCTTTGGTAGTTAACAGAAATAAAATTCCACAAAATATTGCCCGCACTGTTGACGAAAATAACAGAATTGATGTTTCTACACAATAGCAAATAACTGGCGCGGATCATAAGATCATATCATATCAGCTGCGCGTGTGACGCGCGTTGGATGTTCAGACGATACACACAATATACGAGAGCGCCCTAACTTGCGAATGTTATAAGGAGCTATCTTTTGTACCCCGATTTCAAATTACTGCCTGTGTAATTTCAGTTCTACTAAATATACAACACAAAACCTCTTCTGTAATTGCCCATTATCTGAGAATAAAATTAGAGTTGATTAAATCAATGTTAATTGATACGAACCAGTGCAAATACATCTTCGGTAAGTTACTGGGCAGACCACGAATATCGAGAAACAATTAAGATTACTCGAGTAGCAATGTACTTAACGCAACGGAATAAAACTTAGTCCAGGGTTCATTTTGTTTACGTAAATACAATAAATTTCTCGTTGACCTTATACAATTGGACCCACATCTTGGACCAGCGAGATGATGTTATTACTTTTGAAAATCCTTGACCCCGCTCACCTTAAGGAAGGCTTTCTTAGAACAAATTAATTAGAAGTATTGATTCCTATATTTCAAGGCTATGTAATTTATACCTACTGGTATGTAGGTGTATCAAAGTTTTAATACTAGTTCAAGTCAATTTTAGGGAGCGTTGTTCGAAAATATTAGATTTCGGAGTAATAACATTCGTAAACTACGAGTGGATAGTTAAGATATCGGGTATATTTTGATGTTATTGGCAGCTTAATGGTAAGGTTTTAATAGCCTATGGATATTTTAGTACAAAATTAATAATAATATAATAATAATAATCTACCTCATACACACAACACTATCTGGCCCAAACTAAGCAGAGCTTGTACTATGGGTACTAGACAATGGATAAACATACATATTATATACTTTTTTTTGTAAATACATATATATTATACATAGAAACACCCAGACCAATACAAACATTCATGTTCATGCACACAAATGTTTGACTTGTGCGGGAATCGAACCCGCGACCTCATGCGTGGCAGTCGGTTATACTAACCACTACGCCATCGAGGCTGAAATTATATACATATTAGTCATATAAGGACTAGCTCTACTCCTAGCATATAATGTTTGCCATAAAGTACAGTAATACAAAGGAAATGATATTTATTTATGTTAGGAATAAGTATCTCGACTGCCTCTGAGGTAGCGGTACTGATAAGATCGATTCGGATCGATGCTAGGGTCTGACAAATTGTGTCTGGATGTTTCTGCGTAACTGTACGGTGTCTGGTACAATAGATTTGCCCTCTAATCAGATCTGAAACCGTAGTTGTCGCAATGAGGTAGTAATACGCAATCCGCCTACCTCTGCGGAGATATAGCCTTGAGAATGTTTATGCAGATACATGTATCTTTTAATTAATTATTTATACATGATATGTATGTCCGTTCTTTGAATGTTTGTAAAGTCCCCCGCGAGACAGGAATTGTTCCTATTGCGGGAGTTGTCTTTTTTTAAACGAAAGAAGAAAATATACTATTTTTACCAAGTGCTGCCCCGTAAAGTAATGATTGCTGCGCGAACTGATTGATTTTATTTCTAATATAGCAATGGAAGGCTGTTTAGCTGGACTTTAGTGGCATTGACAATAATGTATTAATTGATTTAATTGTTAGCTATGAGGCGACAGCAATCGATTTTTGTTAATACAGTAACGCATTCAAAAACCATAATAAATATGAAATGTATTGTAAAGGTTGGTTTGAATCTCACTTATATTAAGTTTTCGTATGCACTCACACATAAAATCGCTTATATATCCCAGCTCAATAGGGGTTGGCAGAGGCGAACTACAGACACTTTTTGCTAGAAATAAAAAAAATAAAGTTATAAAAGAGCCTATTGCTATCTACGATATTATGAATTTTCTATTAGAAAACCCCAGTAGTACTTAAGACTGCGCCGAGCAAAATGTGCCAAAACAGTCGGTCACAGTTAAGTTGATAAAATCAACACTTTTTGTTTAATACAAATATAAAATATACATTTACCATAACAATGAATATGCTTACAATTATGCCGTGTAAAAAACTTAAAATATAATTCATATTTTCGCCTACAAAATTACGTAAATTTGCTCGTGTTACGTGACTTTTAGATTATACCAGTAGAAATCTATTCTATTGTACAGCTTAAACGAAACATAAATAGTTATATTACAATTTGTCCGTCCCAAATATTTAAGTTATTGGTTGACAATAAAGATAGATATTTATCAAAAAAGCATTTCAAATCCTCCATACAATTTTAGTATGGCGGCCGCGCGCCGATTTGAATATCGAGCTCTGTCATTCAGTCCAACCGCGTCTTACGCTCGGCGCAGTCTTAACCTAACCTGGACATTGAACCTAGTACTTAAGATCTAGCCTTTAAGATTCTCGAGCCAGCGAGACTATCAAGTTAAGTGTATGCTTATGACTAACGAATGTTTGCAACACTTTAGTAGTAGATCTCGTTTATTTTTAGGCTCTCTGATGGTAAAGACATACAGTACATGGTGTTACAAATCAAAATATAAACAGAATCAGTAATATCTTGCTAGTAGGCATACACACTAATAAAAACTAAAGAAATTAATTTTATGCGTCGAATATATGTACATTTCCTTTTTAGTTATCTTATAGTATGCTTGACGTGCTAAATATTTACGGAGCTTTTTTTTAATTAATAGCGCAGTAAGTTCCTTCTAATTCTTACGTATTTTATTAGGTCTCTGACTAGACTTAGTAGTCTAGTGATAGTTAGTCCTGAACATAGACTTTCCTAACTATCTTTATCAGCTGTGGCCGATGGCTTTGCATGGATTTTGAGACTAGACTAGAAAGTAATTTGCTTGATAATGTAACACTGTACGACATACGTACAGCCGCTGAAAACTTGTTAGCGGAAAACTAATAGAGCGTTTTTTCTGAAAAATAAAACTCGGCTCTCAGAATCTAGTGGTCCTTGCTATGCTTATGTCGCTGGCCTATTTGTATATTAAGGTATTTATTACTAGCAACTTAATGGTATACATTTGTGTAGTGAGTTATGATAGTATAAGATGTACCATTGTTGGAGTTATTCCAACACATCGGGTATGTGATTCTGCAAACTAATACTGAATAGCTGAAGGTAGTTAACGAATTCCTTCGATGGCTCCTAGTTAACTTGCGATATTTGGACTCTTTACACCTTAACGAGTTCTATTCATTAGATATGATGATGAGCAATAGAAAACTTCAATGGTTGTAGCAAATTAAGCGTTTTCCCTTGAGATTCATTATCTGAATACTTAGGTATAAAGTGGTAGTAACCTAATGGTTCAAGCATAGAGATGTCATTGCTACGATTCCTACAATTTCAGCTACTGACCTGAACTCACTTTCAAGCATTACAGTTTAGCTGAAAATTTTACAAATTAATATAAGTACAGAATCAAGTATTTGGGTGGCAAGCTTGCTATCCAAATTGTGGTTCACAAAAGATATCGCTCGATTCAAAAGGTATACGATTATGATTATTCGGACCACGATTCAAAAATACATTCATAAGGTTATTCGTTTTGTTACCAATATTGGCATGTAAATAAACTGTTTATGAAAAACTAATATGATTTTTTTTTTGTAAGATCAATCAAAATAATATACAGGGTGTTTGGAAGATCGATGCAAAGCCGTAAATCGGAGCTAGTATAAACTATGTAGAACCATTTGAACCATACTTGTCTTAGACGAAGTGTGACAATTTCTTTTTTAGCTAATTTTAATGGTTTTTGATGACAAAACCCAAAATTTTGCAGTTAGTTGGAAGTAATGGCCAGTTTGAATGATAAATCATTTATTTTTTATGTTATTTTATTGAAGTAATGTTTAAATAATCTAATGAATCATGATTAAAGTATCTGAGACATGAGACAATATTTTTACAGACATTTAAAGTGAATTATTTTTTTTAAGATTTAAATTAAGCTGTTTTTGAAGGCTTTTATAAAAAACACGGATAGTGCTTTTTCTGTTCAAACATTTTTAAAAACATGCCTGTTTATTGACCTCTCTTGTGAGGTATTAACTACGCGGATAGCTCACAAATTGTTGAAATTCGGACCTTCAAACCAAATTGAGGGAGAAAATTAAAATTTTACCAAACGAGTTTCGTGCTTTAAAAAATACTTTTTATGTTAAAACCTTCATAAATGGGCTAAGAAACAGCATAATTCACATTAGAAAAAGCAGAAGACCTATCATCGAAAATTCTCGGTCAAGGTGTGGGCCGGAGTAATTGGCAGAACACTGATAGGGCCTCATTTCTTGCCAGATTATTTGAATGGCAACAATTATTTGGAATATCTACAAAATGATCTTCCAGAGCTTGTAGAAGAATCCGGGGCCCCGATTTTCACTACAGACCGAGAAATAATCTTTCAACAAGATGGTTGCCCAGCGCATTGGACATTAAGTGTACGGGTCCACTTAAATAATTGCTTCCCTAACAGCTGGATCGGTAGAGATGGTCCCATACCTTGGCCCGGCCGATCACCCGACCTGACTACGCTTGACTTTTTCGTGTGGGGTCGGGCCAAAGAACAAGTTTATACGAATGTGGAAATCAACACAAAAGAAATGATTGACAGAATTAATTCAGCGTTTGAAACGATGAAACTGGCGATAAAGTTAAAAATAACAACAACTGAAGTGAGAAGACGGACCCGTGCTTGTGTTAGGAATCACGGCGAACATTTAGAAAACGAATAATAAATTATTTTAATAAAAAATTGGTTTTAATTATTCCGCCTATAAATTTTAATTTTCTCCTAATTTCAACAATTTGTGAGCTATCTATGTAGTTGATACCTCAGAAGAGAGATCAAGAACCAGGAATGTTTTTAAAAATGTTTGAACAAAAAAAGCACCTTCCGTGTTTTTTTAAAGCCTACTAAAAACAGCTTCCTTGAATCTTAAAAAAAATAATTCACTCCAAATGTCTGTAAAAAAATTGTCTCATAACTCAGATGCCTTAATCATGATTCATTAGATTGTTTACACATTACTTCAATAAAATAACATAAAAAATAAATGATTTATCTTTCAAACTGGCCATTATTTCCAACTAACTGTAAAATTTTGGGTTTTATTATCAAAAATCATTAAAATTAGCTAGAAAAGAAATTGTCACACTTCGTCTAAGACAAGTATGGTTCAAATGGTTCTACATAGTTTATACTAGCTCCGATTTACGGTTTTGCATCGATCTTCCAAACGCCCTGTATAATGTTTTTCATTATACGTTATTTTAATTATTTGTTATAATCTATATATTATAGATTTTATAATATGTAGTTTAACGTCAAAAATAAAATATCGGTCATGACATCCTCAACTTTATGTTCATCAATTTCTGAATCTACGAAGCGGTAGCGTTCCGAGAGGTACTTCATAATGAACAAGCGAATGAGGCAAAATCGGTTCAAGCATTATTTGAAGTACAAGTAAGTATCAGTTCGGCTGTAGAAATAAAAATATAGGCGTGATTTTGACAATATTAATGTGTAAATAGAAATGTGGTCATATTATATATGTATATGAGTCATATAATATGACAAATTACGTAGAATGTTTTTATGTGTACATTTATGTTGTGCAAAGACATTCTTTGTACGACATACATATGTATATACATATAATATACAACTAGAAAAAAACAAAATAGCTAATGTTATTTAAACTTTCTACACGATTTATTATAAAAATGTCTATAGATATATGCTATAGAGATATTTATAATATATCGTTTTAAAAGATTAAGCTATTCTATACCTATACGAAATAAACAAGCTACTTTTGAATTAACTTCTTCCAAAGGACTATAGTCGTAAAAGTAAATCGAGTCTAAATTCCTAATTGAGCCTAATTTATTGAGTCATACAATACGTATTCATATTCAAGTATGGCGTTCTTAATTTAAAAGTATATGTCAACGTAACACCTTTTTATATTATTTAGATGGCAAACAAGTAGACAATATGTATGAAGGCCATTAGGACTACAACTAGAAAAATGCCAACAAAATTCTTTTTTTATCTTCGTTTATGCTAACTGATCCGCTTCCGTGGCTCTAAGCGTAATGTTATATAGCCTATATGACTTTAGATATCATGTAGCTGTCTAATCCTCACTAATATTTTGCAAATATGAGTTTGTTTGTCACGTTTTCACGCCTAAACTACTCGACCAATCATCATTTCACAAACACGTTGTCAGGTAAACAGAAAAGGATATAAGGTACCTTTGATTCTGAAAAAAGGTGCTGTTACTTATAAAACCTAACCTATATATACGCGAGCGAAGCCGCGGGCAAAATCCAGTAGACAAATATTTTTTTAAATTTGGTGCAGTTCTCTCAGAGTTTTTTAATTACAAACAAATAATATGAGTATAAGTAGCGATAGCCTATGGAAAACCATATGACTGCCACGTAGAGGACTCAATTTCGATCCCAAGGCGCGCATCTCTAACTTTTCAAAGTTATGTGCGTATTAAATAATTAATTATAACTTGCTTTAACGGTTATATGTCAAAGTATGATAAACAACAATGTCTATAATAATGTAATCGTATTTAGATGCGCCAACAATATCTTGCCAGATGTGTTGCACATCGTTCTAATGCTATAAATAGTTTAGTGGCACTACACTTACTTATAACGATTTGTACAAAAATTTATAACTCAATAAATTAGGCTCAAGAATTTAAACTCAATATACTTTAACGACTCTAGTCCTTAGGAAGAAATGTAAAAGAAATACACAATTTTGATTTGAGATTATACTCGAAAGGATAGGTAGACTTTTCGGCCATCTTGTTTTAATTGCTACGTTCTCTTCTCTGTCATCACGCTCTTGGCAGAGTGGTCGTGGTCGTCATGACAGGGGTGATGGCAAGCTTCACAATTCGCCGCCATTCCTCTCGTACTGTTGCTTGTCTCGTGCATTCGTGGAGTGGACCATTTAGTGCAGTTTTGACTTGGTCGGTCCAGCGCATTGGTGGTCTACCGCGCGCCTTTGTGCCCTCAATTTTGCCCTGAACCACGAGTCGCTCCACAGACGTGTCCTCTCGACGTGTAATATGTCCAAAGAAAGTGAGAATACGACCTTGAACGATGGAAGAAAGACGTTGTTTTATATCTAGTTCTTCGAGGATTGAGATGTTGGTTCGGAGCTGTGTCCAGGCTATGCAAAGCATTCGTCTCCAACACCACATTTCTAAAGCGTCTATCTTCTTTCTCTCACTTTCTCTTAAAGTCCACGTTTCGGCACCATAAAAAAATATGGGAAACACTAGTGCCCTGACAAGTCGCATTTTAGTGGCCTTTGTGATGTTTCTGTTTCTCCAAATCTTCCCAAGCCGATCCATGGCGGACCTGGTGATAGTCATGCGCCGTTTGGTCTTTTCCGCGCATCCGCCATTGTTCGATATTAATGCTCCAAGGTAGATGTATGATTGAATGACGTCACAATTCGCAATTTTCGTTACGTTGCTACGTTACAAGAGCCGAATCTATTGCCGTCTACCGGGCAAATTTCTAAAGCTCGTGATGCTTCAAATTTTCTAACTGAGGCCAAGTGTCAACCAAATATAAAATACTAATCCATATATTATAAATGTGAATGTAAGTATGTTTGTATGTTACGCTTTCACGGCCGAACTACTCGACCCAATCATTATGCAACTTCGCATACACCTTGTCTGGGACACAGAAAAGAAAATAGGGTTTATCCAGTAAAAGTACTGTTTCCGAAGGATAGCCATTTTTACTGACAAATGCTTGGTTAACGCGAGCGAAGCAGCAGGCAAAATCTAGTATGTTATAAACAGGGGTCGGAATAGGTAGAGTTTTTAAGTACCAAATGACTTAAAACTACCTACGAAATCTTAACATGGATATGCCTTTTAAACCCGGAATTGGGGATTAATAAAAATTGTTTTCTCAAATTTCCGAGATTTTTATTGTCTTATAAAACTTATTTTTCCTGTGTTAAACACAAACTAAATAGCATTACACGTAACACGCCGGCAAATGGCGCTTGACGGAATTTTAGTACTCGCCGCCTGGCGGCTTGATAAAGTTTAATTATTTTCTCTTTTATGTGCAAAGACAGTAGAGAGATTGAAAAATGAAACAAACTTGACTCTAAGTATATATTTTTTTATTAAACAGTATCTACAAATCAATGAAATGAAATGAAATAACAACAAATCAATCAGAATCTATTTCAACTATATTAGAAACACTGGTGGAAGCTAAAGGTTCATTGTCCATATCATTTACTAAAGAATTAAATACTAAATCAATCCCAGCATTAAAAAAGCATATCCATATTAAGATTTCGTAGTAGCATATTTGACGTCATTTGGTACTTAAAAACTCTACCTATTCCGACCCCTGGTTATAAATGTTTGTTTTTATAGACAATTCTTAAATTAATTCCTTTCTGTCTAAAATTCTTATTTAATTTTAATTTTGTTAGTAATAGAGCCTGGTTTGTCGTAAAGGAAAGATCTAAGGAACCTACCTATGCCCAAATGGGAGACATTATGAAGAAAGACCAGAATAAAGCACTTTATACAAGTGCGTAAAGAATATGATAAGAGTGAGTGAAGCAAGAGAGCTATGTCAGAATCATAGCAAGCAGGAAGTAGTCACTGTCGACACTTGAGGAAAACAGGCGTAAGTTTCTGTTTGGATTCATGAAAATACTCTTTATTTATATCTTTTTCGCTTCAACCCAAAGCCATAGCTATAAAAATTATAGAACAAAACTGTAAACTGGAACAACCATGTTTTTATCCTGAATCCCATTCTCGTATTTCGCTACGTATCTTCACGCACTGCTGAAAAAGGGTTAAACAAATTATACGACTCGGAAACGTAATGTCAGCCGTTTCTCCGGTTTGGGCCATCATTAGTCGAGTTTTTGTCACAATGAAAGAGGATTAACGAATATACGATCATAAATTTCATTTAGGGTACATAATTTGTACGACATAAATGAATTCAGCTTCATTGAACGATGAGTTTACGCCATTGAAAGATATTAATGAGTATTTGGTTGACTAAATTTCGTTGACTGCTCATTGGTCTCGTGACGTGAAGTTTGTGTGCAAATGTAAGGTTCCGGGTTCGAGTCCCAGTTAGGGATCAATGTTAGCAGTTTGTACTCATCTGTAAGGCTAGTTTTTATACAACTTAGGTGGCAAACAAGCGTAGCCTATGGACGCTTAAAACACCAGAGGCATCATTTGCGCCTTGTCGACCTTTAAGGAAAGGAAGAAAAGAAAAAGGAAGTGGAAGGAGAAGGAGCGCGAATGGGGAAGGAGGGTGATTGGGCCTCCGGCACTCTCATTCACCGAACGAAACGCAACAGTAGGAATACTGCTATTTCACGTCGATATTCTGTGAGAGGGTAGTTCTGCCTCGGTCGAGGCAGCACATTTATGCTGAAATCAACGAGGCTCCGCTACCTTTGAAACTGATAGAAAGTAAAAGATTATCGTCTTACTACGGCAATCGTAGAACGTAAATATAGTTGGCGGAATGTGAATGTAACACACTTCTGCCTACACTTACCGATAAGGGCGTGAGTCAACATTGTTATATGTAAAATAAAATAACTGTATAGTTCAAAAATCAATTATACATTCATAGAGTCTTGCTTATAGTAGACATAACTGTATCTTATCTTATGTGGGGGCTAGTCAGTGCAGACCGGCGATACTTTGACCCAGTGCGATCTTTTGTGTCGACACTCTCCCAATAACGACCGCCAGGACCGATGGCTTAACGTGCTCTCCGAGGCACGGAGCAGGCGATAATTGTCAATCAATACGCACATAATTTCGAAAAGTCATATAACTTCCGAAAGTCAGAGGTGCGTGAAGTGGGTTCGAACCCGAACTCGTTTCGAACCCGTTGCAGTCTGTTGGTTTCCCCACTGAGCTATCGCTGCTCTCAGACATAACTGTAACCACCACCAGCTATACTTTAGAGGCAATGAAAAATCATAACAATCTTTATAACATAAACAAACTGTGTACTAATAAAATAACAAATATAAATTCGACACATCTTATTTCACTCATCGCCAGAACTGACCCATCCCCGAGCTAGGAATTAACCTTTGGTTACGAAATAAATGCCCTTGCTGTGACTATTGCTTTGCTAAAAGTATCCTAGAGGTATTTAGAACTCTTAGTCCACCAAACTAAGTATGCCTGTTATTTAGGGACACAAAATGTACTTAAATCTATGGATACCTATAAGGTATCTGATATTTACTATAGCAAAGGTTTTGTGTAATACAAGGATTACTTAAGTTATCTTGAAAATAAACGTGGGTTATATAACTGAATCCCGTATTCGGTATGTACATGCCTTTTCGAAATGACTTTTCGGCCACAAGCGGACAAGTAGTTTTTTTGTATGAGCATGATCGTGTTAATACCCGTTATCATTAATAGAGGATTAAATGAAAAATACTAATAACCGTTTAGAAGACTCGGGGTCTTCTTTACATCATACTTAACAATTCTTGTTCTAGCAACTTTTGCAAAACTTAATACATTTTCCAAAAACATATTTTAAAAAGTTGAAAACTTCACAACCCCGCGGTGTGGCGGTTTGGTAATACCGCCGGTTTTCTTTCGCTACCGTGTGTAGTCTGAAGTCAGCGATTGGAGCAACCTATTTCAATATTTTTATTTGTTGTATGAAATAAATTAAATGATGAATTACGAAAAGTGGTAGAACAATAGTTGTTGAGTAAGGTATAAAGAAGTCACGCGTAAAAACTTATTAGTATTTTCAATTAGCCCTGTTTGAAACATGCAACGGGAAATTATAAAAGTTATAAAAAGTATAAGTATTACTTATAAATATAATCGTATTAATTATCATTTAACCATTACATTATTATCATATGATTAAAAGCACAAAGAAATAAAACGTTCCGCTCGTCAACATTCCATTTGTTTGCTCATTTGAAATCCTATTCATCTTTTCATTTACTAGTCAGTCTCTCGCCAAGGGAAAGCGTTAAACAATGCCTGTCAAGTCTTTACTATTATGTAGCTAACGTTGTATTTCCAGCAACGAATAGCTAGCTTTATTTAAAAGAAGCCTTTTTCCAAGCTATACATTGTATCTTATATACTCTGCAACATTATCGCTATGATACGACGGATTATACAGCTGCAGATTGTATGGTCCGGGATTACAAATCGACAAAAAATCCTATTGGGGTTTATTTATCAAAAAATATTCGCTTTTGCCGCGGCTTCGCTCGCGTCAAAGTAGGTTAGGTTAAATTACATATGTTAGTACCTAATAGTTGTTTTTAAAATAAAGTAAGTAAGCTTGTATTACTCGGTGATAATATAGCTTTCTAATGTTGAAACAATATTTTAAATCGGTTGATAAGTTTTTGGGTTAAATCCTTACAAACAAACAAAATATCAAATGGGAAGATTTGATATTGTTTGTTTGTAAGGATTCTGTTTCTTTATAATATTAGTATAGATATAGACAAGTCGTTTTTCAAAACGACAATTCCTGCACTTATTGTAATTTCTGTATTTTGAGTACCTTTACAAACAATTAAACCACGGACACAAATAACACCTAGACATGGTCACCTAGACCCACCAACTTATGGATTACACACATTTTGTCCTGGGTGGGATTTAACACCAGTCGCCGGTACCTAGATGTCCACTTAACTACTATTCCATCCGTGTTGTTTTTTTTTAACTTATCCTACGTCTCATATCTTGCCGGTCGTGACGGGTTGCGGACCCATAGGATTATGTCATGGTCAAACTCATTTATTCGCAAACTAAGTGTATGGTCTTAGATATTTTAAAATAGGTTCTTAAAACTTAGCGAGCTTTCAAATCCATAGTAAGTTTGAGGGCACTGCAAAATACACCTATAGCTAGTTCACATAAGACGGAGAATGAGAAAATAAAGACTGCACTTGTGTTTACGCGGATGGCTGGTCTCCATCGAGATAGGCCACTAGGACCGAAATTCAGCCTGGTGAACATTATAATCTAGGCGTTATTAAATTTGACTGCATGGACGGCTTAGTGGTTTAAGTGGTCGCTTCGACACTACCACCGCGCCAAATGTTGTGACTTCGATCCCCAGACGGGACAAAAATTTGTGTGATCCACAAATAGTTATTCCGAGTCTAGGTGTTCTTTGTGTCCGTTGTCCCCCGCGACACAGGAATTACTCCTAGTGCTGGCATTGTCTTTTTTTTAAAATATATGTAATAAGAATCTTAAGATGGATGGCCATATATAGTATTCTAGCACAGTATAAATGTAGAACAGTATGGAAACTAAGCCTACTTGATAAAATAATTACCTACGCTCCATTGAAGCAATAGGGTTGTCACTTTTTTATATTATTTTTTTTATTAAAACATTTGTGTTCTGTGACGATCAATCAATCGAATTGAAATAACTAGTTTACAAATAAAATTTAAATAGGTAATCTCATGACGTCAGTTAATCTCAGCAAAAGACGATAATTTAAAATACGGAAAACAGTTTAATATTGAAACACAGCAACTTGTAGATCTTTGCAATATCGGTTTCAACACCCTCAAAAACCATGAAAACGACACCCATGACGAAAAAGTTGATAATTTATTTCAGCCGACATCTTGGATTTATATTTTGACAGCACTATCAGTTTCAACGCCCTCGAAATCCATGAAAACGACACCCATGACGAAAAATATCAAATGAGCCGTCACGGGACGCCTAGCAGATGTGAAACATCGAAATTATTTTGAAAAAGTAATATGCATAAAAGAACAGATTACGACAGGAACTAATATGGCATAATGTAAAAATAAAATATTACGATTTTTTCCAGAAAATGATGATTGTATAAGTAATAAACATTCATTTTCATTAAAAACAAAACACACACTACTACATATAGACTGTATATATATATTGTTAGATGAGACGCCATTTTGAACATGCGACAGCGCCGCGTCACTAGCTAAACTATAAAAGCAGTTGCGCGCCAGCGCCGCGCCCTCTGTCTGCGTTCTACCGCCGTGCCGTAAACATCGCTCCTAGTCTTACATACGTTTCTAACGTTTCTTTATTCGATTATTTTATTGTACATTTGTTTAAATTAAAAAGTACTAAATTATAATTTTCCTTGTAATATCTTGTTTTTTTTTTAGTTTAAAATTATTGAGACCGCTAACATCAGAAGTGGGATAGGCTCCATAGCTTATCCTAGCTCTGGCCCTAGCGACAGATCTTTGGTAGGATTAGGAGTGTTGTGTGAAAGCAATGGCCGACCGTTCTACCTCTAGTAATAGAGGGAGGAGCAGGCGTGGCCGAACTACGGACACGGGAAGTATACACGAACAACTTGGTGCTATTCTGTCACGCCTAACCGCGTTAGAACAGAATGGCCAGCCGTCTGCGTGCGCTGATACACCCACATCAGCATTGCGCGCGATCGCGGCTAACGATGTCGCAATACCCGCATCTTTACCGTCGGAGCCTCCAGAGTCTGTGGCGAGTACATCAATGCCCACCGATGTAACGGAACGTTTTATCGGTGCACTACATGCTTTGACTAAGGTACGATCCACCCATTATTATATTTCAAGTTTTGATCCTCGCTTGCATGATATCGATTCTTGGTGTGACGAAGTTGAAAAAGCCCGTGATATTAATAAATGGGATGACAACGAATGCTTGTCCAGGATTGCTAATTGCCTAAAAGGTGATGCACGTAGCTGGCTTGACGACTGGATCACGAGCGATCGCTCGTGGACTAATTTCAAAGCGGAATTCAAACCGCTTTGCACACGGAGAGTCGATATCGCACAAATCTTGTTTGACGTCATGAGCACTAATTCGGACCGCTATTCCACGTATGCCGAATACGCTAGACGTTCCATCCTCCGATTAAATGTTGTAAAAGGGTTAAGCGACGAGCTCACTACAGCTATAGTTATACGCGGTATAGCGGACCCACAGATTCGCGCCACCGCGACTAATGCTCATTTGGTGACCAAAGATTTGGTTCAGTTTCTATCGATCTATACTAAGCCAAACGCTAAATCGACTAGTAACTCTGCGAAATCGTTTCAAAGCAAAAATAACGATCGTAACTTAAGAAAGCGTGGGTATAACAACAATAGAACAACAAGTGAGGTTAAATGTTTTTCATGCGAATCTGTCGGGCACCTAGCGCGAACATGTCCTAAGCGATCTAAAGAAAACACACTTAACGATTCTGGGAAAGCGGGTAGTTCATGCACGTTTTGTAAAAAGGCTGGACACGATTTTGCAAATTGTTTTATTCGAAAAAGATCTGAAGAGCGCAATAAAAATAATGTAAACTTTTGTCGTGAGTTAAAAGGCGTCTCTGTAGACAGCGACGTCACTACTGCAGTCATACAAGGCGTACCTACCGATGTTTTAATAGATAGTGGTTCGCGTGTGTCACTCGTCTCAGAATCGGTCTTAAAACATTTTAAATGTTCACGATTACCCACATCTCAAGTACTTCGCGGTATTGGTGACCAGAATGTCGAGTCTACTAGCTATGTTACGCTTATCATAGAATTCCCAGAGATTGCACTCGAGGTAGATTTCTTTGTTGTTCCGAATGCTTGCATTAATGTACCAGTGCTCATAGGAACGGACGTGTTGAACCGAGATGGGGTAGCATACGTTCGTACTAACAACGCGCATTGTATTACGCGAATTTCTAATGCCGATAGTGGCAGGAAAAATGTGATGCACATCAACTCGAATCAGCTAACGACTGTCAACTCGCCTCTCGAGGGTGACGATCGACAAAAATTGTTAAAAATTGTCAACGAATTTAGAGAACATTTAATTGTGGGTACCGCTTCCAGTACTGTGACGACCGGTAGCATGAATATCGAGTTGACTAGTAACACACCTGTCTGTTATAGGCCATATAGATTGTCTACAGACGAAAAATCAAAAGTACGCGAGATAACACGAGACTTGCTTGACAAAGGCATTATTCGGGAATCTACGTCGCCGTATGCCAGCCCGATCATTCTCGTCAAAAAGCGAGACGGCAGTGATCGTATGTGCGTAGACTATCGCGCGTTAAATGCCATTACAGTTAAAGATAAATATCCATTGCCATTAATCGAAGATCACATTGATCGCTTAGGCAAATCTAGCTATTTTAGCTGTTTAGATATGGCAACAGGATTCCATCAAATCAGTGTCAGTGAAGAATCCGTGCCAAAAACAGCTTTTGTGACGCCAGAAGGGCATTTTGAATATCTAAAAATGCCTTTCGGATTAGCGAACGCTCCAGTAGTATACCAGCGTATTATTACAAACACACTGAAATCACTGATTGATGGAGGTAAAGTATTGTGTTTTATCGATGATGTCATCGTCATGGCGTCATCTATGCCTGAAGCACTCCAGAATCTTTATGAGGTGCTGGTAGTGCTGACTTCTGCGGGGTTTTCGGTAAATATGAAAAAGAGTACGTTCGTTGCCACAGAAGTAGAGTATTTAGGCCGCATCATTTCTGGGGGTCAGGTAAGACCGAGCCAGCGTAAAATCAAAGCTTTAATAGACTCACCTGTGCCCACGAATGTCAAACAGGTTCGTCAATTACTAGGCCTCGCCGGGTACTTCCGCCGATACATAGCGAACTACGCATCCAAGACAGCATGCATAGCTGGACTAACACGAAAAGGGGTGTCGTTCCATTGGGGTAAAGATCAGGAGATTGCCCGTAAGTACCTCATAGACTGTCTTACAAGTGAACCCGTGCTGGCCATCTTCGATCCTTCGTTGCCTGCGGAATTGCACACCGATGCAAGCTCTGTCGGTTACGGAGCAGTGCTCATCCAGGTTCACGAGGGTGGCCAACGCCGGGTGGTGGCATATTTTAGTAAAACCACTCAGGGTGCCGAGGCGCGGTATCACTCGTATGAGCTTGAAACGCTTGCGGTAGTCAAGGCCTTACAGCACTTCCGTCATTATTTACTGGGCATACATTTTAAAATCATTACAGACTGCAATGCTCTTAAAATGACGGAACGAAAGAAGGATCTTCTACCACGCGTTGCGCGTTGGTGGATATACATGCAGGATTTCAATTTTAATATTGAATACAGGAAGGGTATTATGATGCAACACGCAGACTTCCTGAGCCGAAATCCTGTCGATGTGTATCGAATTACGCGACCTAAGAATTGGGCTCAGATTGCTCAGTCTGCGGATGAGGAAACTCTTGCGCTGATTGATAAAGTCAACAACAATGAACTCGATCCAACTCATTATGTAGTCCTTAACGATCTCTTATATTATAAGTATACCCCTACTGGGGAGGAGTCAAGACTGCTTTGTTACATTCCCAAAGGTCACCGACTTAGTCTTTTGAGAATATTTCACGACCAACATGACCATGTAAACGCTGACAAAACAATTGACCTAATATTGCGCCATTTTTGGTTTCCTGGACTTCGTGCTTTCGTAAAGAAATACATTCGTCATTGCTTGACATGCCTCTCATCAAAAAGGGTCCCACGAGCTCCCTACCAGCCAATATCGTCATGGTCAAAGCCAGATGTTCCATTCGACACAGTACATGCAGATGTACTTGGCGTCTTGCCCGTTTCAAATAGTCATAAGTACATCCTACTTATTATCGATGCTTTTTCCAAATACTGCTTATTTTATGCCTTAAAAAGGCAAGACTCAGATGAACTACAACGGGCATTTACAAATGCTATATCTTTGTTTGGAGTTCCTAACGTTATAGTTTGTGATCGGGGAAGAATGTTTGAGAGTGCGAGTTTTAAAGAGTGGGTTTCTCAGATGGGCAGTAGGATCCACTTTGTAACACCAGGTATGCATAGCGAGAACGGCCAGGTGGAACGTTATTGCCGCACGCTCTTAAACATGCTGCGTATCGAGGCTACAAATGGTGACGGTGAGTGGTCTGACGTTTTGTGGCGTATGCAACTTGTCCTCAATTGCACCAAACAGAAGACCACACAAACGTCGCCACTTCAGTTACTGATGGGAGTTGAAGCTATGACGCCCGTCATACGAAACCTCGTGCGCGATGTTGCCATAGACGATGCGCGGTCTAATCGCGAAGCGTTAAGAGAGCTGCAAAGGCAGCGAGCTACCGAGCTCCTAGACCAAAATAGGCGTAAACAAGACGAGCGTGTAAACAAAAATCGGAAAGATGCCCTCTCCTTTCAATTGGATGATAAGGTCTTTGTAATAAAAGACGCGCAAGTTACAGGAAAACTCGATCCGGGCATGCGTGGACCATACCGCGTGACGCAAGTCCTACCTCATGGTCGGTATGCGCTACAACTACTAGGCGGGTCGTATGGCAAGACGACTCAGGCTGCCGCCGAGCACATGGTTGCTTGGCGAGGAGAGTGGACCCCCGAGACGTGCACCGCATTTTTCCAAAGTAAGTTACATTTGCTGGTTGCCAATCTACCTAATGCATGCTGATTGTGACACCTAGCTTGTAGAAAAATGCATAACATCACGCATTATATGACCCTACCGGAATAAGCGTAGGTGCTCGGTGCCTATACCTACCTATACAAACTAGGATACGTGTCCAGTCAGCACTTCATGTGGATATGCGAACTGTGCGCCTCTGTCCATCGAGTGCGTCGTGAAGCGAGTGCTCCACACGGATATTGCTAACTATGGGCCACTGTCCGTCACGTGTTGTGGAGCGAGCGCTCCATACGGATATTGCGAACTATGGGCCACTGCCCGTCACGTGTTATGTGGAGCGAGCGCTCTATATGGATATTGCGAACTGTGGGCCACTATCCATCACATGCTGTGCGAAACGAACACCCAACACGGATATTGCGAACTGTGGGCCACTATCCGTTATATTACATGTATATTAAGCCGAAGCTCGGCATGCTCTATTTCGACAGCTCATGTTTAGCATTGGGCAACGTTGAAGCTAACTAGTATCTCTGTACGATACGAGTATCAACTGTCTGAAAGAGTATTTACTAATGACATGTCTTTCCATACTTTCAGCTGAAGACGAAGCTCATGAAGACTCGTCAGCCTGTGGACAGGCATCTACAGCTCCCTTTCGGTTAGCCGAAGACGGACAGGGTCCACCAGTTCCTCAGACTAGCAGCAGCAGCGACCATGATGGGGTCGGGACGACCCCCTGTCAGGAGAGGCCGTGTTAGATGAGACGCCATTTTGAACATGCGACAGCGCCGCGTCACTAGCTAAACTATAAAAGCAGTTGCGCGCCAGCGCCGCGCCCTCTGTCTGCGTTCTACCGCCGTGCCGTAAACATCGCTCCTAGTCTTACATACGTTTCTAACGTTTCTTTATTCGATTATTTTATTGTACATTTGTTTAAATTAAAAAGTACTAAATTATAATTTTCCTTGTAATATCTTGTTTTTTTTTTAGTTTAAAATTATTGAGACCGCTAACAATATATATATTATCATATAGCGTGGCGAAGCGTCGCCACGGTATGCGTCACCACGCCAGCAATCGGTTTTACGTGCGGCTATAGATGTTTCACATCAAAAATTGATAAAATCTATTGCTGCTGCCATCTTAGATGTTCACGAATTTATTATGATCGATCACACAGACTTAAAATTGGTGTACAATTATAACAATAAATCATTCTTACCTTTCAAAGTCAGCAGGAAGTTTAAAAATGATAGCTCCGGTTTTGATGAAGCCGAGTTCAAACATCCGTATACTACACAATACGCTCGTGGCATTTTTAAAAAGTCGCGGATATAAACTTATTCGTGACCACTCATCTTGACGCGGCACTCACTACTGACAGCACCGCGATAACCGCTTAGGGGTCTCGTCGATGCGCATGTTTGTGTGAGTGTGCCGTTTCGAACGTTTGTAGGTAGTTTCCGTACTGTTCTATATTTATACTGTGATTCTAGCCAAGCATCTTTGTATCTCAGAGGATGAACGTAAAGTGCTTTAGGGCCAAACAAGCCTGGTATCGGTTTACTTACAACCTATTTGCCTCGGAGCTGTTGACGCCACGAAACTTGATCGTTTAAGTTGTTGCTCTAACATTATGTAGGCTTTCCAACGTCTTGTGTGTGCTTTTGTGTTCCATGGTCAAAGGTAGATTAGAAACGTTAGCAATCTCGAAGCACTAAACTCTGTGTGTCTAGCTTTCGATCGATGAGATGAAATTGTGAGCATCTATTTAGCACGACTATAATTATTTTGGTTTTTAAAGAAACTTTACACATTCTTGTATGACATTAACCTATTAAGCCGCAATGACATGCCGCGCGCCGGCGGCCTGACACTATAGGTTTTCAATTATGTCTGGCATTTCAACAATTGACAGGTTAAGGACTTTATAAACATTAAAATAACTGACACAAAGCACACTCAGATTTGCAACAACTTTTTGAGGATCAATCAAATTTTCCTTAGTGAATCAAACCCATAATAGGCACTGAGTAGTATTAGCGACAGTACCAGTTATACCATTGCGCCACGTATATAGTCGTTAAAGTAGTGTTCTTATTAATTAGCTTTAAGCTCTACAAAACCTGAACGGCACATGTAAATATATCGTACTTCTAATTTTTATTTAATTCATATTTCATACAATTATAATATGTAGCATATTAATCCTTACTTCCTTACTAATATTATAAATTCGAAAGTAACTCTGTCTGTCTATCTGTCTGTCTGTCTGTCTGTTACCTTTTCACGGCTAAATCACTCAACCGATTTAGATTAAATTTGGTACAGATATAGTTTAAAGCCTGAGAAAGGACATATGCTACTTTTTATTGATGTAGGTACCACGCGGGCGGAGCCGCGCGCAAAGGCTAGTATTTTATAAAATTACTAGCGATCCGCTCCGGCTTCGAACGGGAAGTACAAAACTTTAACAAATTATACATCTAAATCTTCATCTTGAATCATTATGTCTATTGGTTAAAACCGCAGGAAAATCCGTTCAGTAGTTTTTGAGTTTATCGCGAACAGGCAGACAGACGCGGTGGGGGACTTTGTTTTAAATATTACAGATAATATTATACTATACTATGATAGTAGTAGAAACCAACACTTATTTTCTTCTTTTTGTGAAATTTATACTTCACTTTGCCTATGTTGGACTTCGGTGTGCAAAGAAATGAGAATCGATAAAGAGTTAAAAGGTAATATATTTTCCATGCGACTACCAGTCATATGATCTGAGGCTCTTTTCCCGGCCAGTATAAATAATATTAAGTTTTGTGGCAATAAGCACTTAGTAACAGCCCAAATAATCGAACTGTAAATAGTAATTACCTGGCCTTCAATTACGTAAAACTTTTAAACAAAACTGACGAATTGTGGGTGTGTCTCTACCAAACCCTTCGGCAAGATACAAGTAGGATATCATGTTGCCAAAAACTCAGTATGCCACCTGAAAACGTAAACAACACTGCAGCATTTTTATCACGAATCGTAGCAACGATAACCAAAACATACGAATAAAAATACCAAATATAACGAATTCCACGTAACATAATCACAAAACAATATCCATCACAATCCACTCAATAAAGGAAATGTTTGCACTTTAAAGTAAACTACAACCGTTCGTTTGAACCCGCCCTTACACGTCGCTCCCTCAGTTGAGCTCGAGACGGCAATCTAGCCACACGTCTGTGAGACCGCGTCGCTAGTTCACAACGTAAATTTTTAATACCCGACCAAATACCGAAGGCGTAAAGCCGAAAACTTCTTTTGAAATATCCCCAACGCTTTTAATAAATTCGTGTAGTGCTGATGTGGTAACAAATGAATGTTTATTACAGATGTGAACTGCTGGGCACGGTTTTTTTCTAGTGTTTAATAAGTTTTTTGAAGTGAACGCTTGTAGAGACGTTTGGGCGGTCGTCCTGAAGATTATTTCGAGAGGTGAGTATACCACTTACTTTATCTCTTTTATTAAAATCCGTTTCGGTATTTTGCTTTTTATTGTATTAGTATTGTAAGTGATATTATAAAAAGAGCGGTTCAATAAATTGTATATTATTTATGGTTTTAATGAATATAATTTTAGCTAAATATTTTAACGTGTATATACTGTTTCTTTATGAAATACGTGAAACAATATTTGCTACCGTATTCGAACTTTAATAAAAGATTTTTAATAAAAGAATAATAGTGTCCCTTTTGATTTCATTCTACTTTAACTTATATTCTATAGGTAAGAATTCTAGGTATAATTTTGGTAATTACTTTACTTGGTATAAATAAGTAATTATATACCGTATTGATCATGTATTTATTATGAACTCGTCGTATAATAACAACATATTATCTATGCCGTCAAACTCTATCAAGGCCAAAGAAAATTGTTTGAATACATACATATTTTTTATTTGACGTTAAATGTTCATATTTTAGGCGTTTATACTCAAAGTAATATAGGACTGTCTGCCCTGTGATTACTGTGCAAATAGTGATTGTACTTTATCAAACATTCTTTTAGGACTACAAGAAATATTGTTATTTCAATTTTAGCCTGTCGAGATATATGTATATATTTTATGAATTAATAAATAAGTGCAAAATATGTTTAATATTGGATATGGATAATAACAGAAAATAGTTTTATTTTTATGTTTCACATACTATACGGCAATTTTATAAGTAAAACTCCAACTTGTGGTTATGAAAGACTTTTTTCAGTCAAGTAAGTAATGTTCCTATAATTAAAAAGAAACAGAATAAAATTGGTGATATCGGATAGCTAAAAGTCGTTCTATGACATCATTTATAATTAAACAGAAAGACCAAGATAAAAGCTGATCACGAATTTACAACGGCCACAGCGATGTCATGTTAGTATAAACTGTATATGAATTCCAAAAGAGAGACGTTACATAGAAATATTTCAAGAATTTAAACATCCAAAACAAATATGTTAAACTAATGGCAATAATAAAAATACGTAGTCGTGTTAAAATAACTGAAAAAGTTTTGAGATTTATACTATCTAGTATCATATTAATGGTAGGAGATATTATCATAGAAATAGACTTAAACTTTACCACGTTCGGCTGAACAGGAACACTTGGATAAACCTGGAAACGGATCGACAGAAATAGAACTGCATCTATAGAACAGTTAAGTTTCCAATACAATTCACAATTAGGTAACTGCGTATTTTACAAATCAAAGCATATCCTAAAATAGCAAATCCAACGAAACGGGAAATCTCGTTGGTAAAACAACAAGATTCGGCGTTTTATCCAAGCTATTAATTTCATTGCATTACAAAATTCAAACATATTGTGTTGTATCAGAAACAGTTTTAATAATATCCGTTGTGGCTTTGTATTTCAAGTATATTACCTTTCCTTCTAATTTGTAAAATTATGTTCTGTTTGTTATAAATAGTTACAATTTATATTCTGTTTGTTATAAAGCAGTAATTTTGCAGTGTTCTATTAAATAAACATTTGCTTTTAAACGTGTGTAGAGTGTAGATTTTATTACATCATGAGCATCTACGATAGGCGTGTGGCGATGATAGAAATTATATGTTTAACCAATAATTGGGTTTTATTGAATAGTAAAATTTATTGTTTGTATTAGAATTTTATTATCTGGTTTCTTTTAAAGTGTTAGACGAGATTTCACTTTATAGTAGACCAAATATGAGAACAAGATGTCATTCGAATTTTCATGACGTGTACCGGAAAGGTATGGTCATATTAAAGAGAATACTTCTTATGCCTGTTATAATGTTAAAAATATCTGCGATTGCAAATACTACTGCTAGATCGTCTTATCTCATTTAATGTGATGTATTTCTTTAGCAAATCTTTCACGTGAAATGTTCTATTTGTGATATACAAATACGTGGGCCAGTGGATGTTTATTTCGGAGATTGTGCTTTTGTTCTTCGACTTTGTTTAGAAACATACGATTTGAAATATGTGCTTTATGGAGAAAATAAAATATTTGTATTTTTGTCTTGATATTTTGATAGAAAACGTAGTGGTACTAAAAAAGAGGTCTGAGTGTGTGAAGTGTCACGATATAATATTATAGGAAACCTTGACACATTTACCTCTTACAATTTACGGGCTCACGTATGTCCTTTGAAAAGTAAGTTAGAAAAGTATATATTTTTAACATTTCATGTTATAATAGCGAAATAAGTACGGAGTCTCTAAAACGATCTTCGCTCTATATTTATTTAAGTAACTTTAATGGCAAATGGGGCGCTAGCTATTACATTACAATTATTATTTGCTAAATTGTCTTATCAAAATTGACGTGAATTATTTTTATTATTCTACAGCAGTAAATAAGTAGCAGTCAAGAAATATAAATTTATTACAAGGTGACCCAGCATAGCTCCCTGAAATACGCCACATTTTTAAGACGAGAATATTTAATTCTTCTTGCATAGCAGAAACCGCCGTTGTTTACCGGTACTACAGCTTAATTAGGTTACGCATTTACCTTCCAGTAATTAATTCTGTTTCATGTCGCTTAAGCTTGGATCTATTCTCCTGCTTTGGAATATTTTCAAAATCTTATTTTATGACAGTCAAATTTGCATTTTAACGATATTTGCATTATAATACGCTTGTGTTTTGCAAGATATAGCCACAAATGATGTCATGTTTTTGGTAAATTACTCATCATATTAAGAGTCTTTTGAACGTACTTACTTAATGGTTTTCACGCAATAACTGGTAAAATAAATAAATAACTATTTCTAGCATATTATTTTAGAATGGATTTTTATTACATGCTTTATATCTTTGGATTTGTTTCAATAGTAAGTGTCTAGTATGACTACATTCATACATACTATATATACATAGACTCTATAGCCCCGAAAGGGTAGGCAGATGTATATTAGACCCACAGTTCTTCAGTTATTTAAGGTCTTACTTAATATACGGGGAAGAGCCTATTGCCTTGTACTGGACACAGCTGTTCCAGACGCCGCACTGCTACTAATCATTTCTTGGCCAAAGCCTAGTAACAGCGTTTAGTCAAGCAGTTTTCAATACCAGCCGGCAGTACTGGAAATTTGCTCGACCCTTAAATCAAACGCGAGATCAATGTCTCTTGCACAGCAGTCATCTAAGCACTCTCTCAGAATAATATGACTAACAGAGATAAATAAGATTAATAAGATAAGCCTGCGATTTCATATGAATTTTATTAAATTCCTTTTGCAAGCCTCTCTGTATTCTTCCTTGCGGTTTAAGTTGTTATTATACCTATTTTCATCCAAGGCGATTAATAATAATAATTCTTGATTGTAAGTAAAAATATGTTAACAATTACTGTGCAAACCCTGAGTCTCACTTCACTTTACATTGGTTTAATATTGACTGTGTACTAGACAAGACAACTCAACTAGATTCAATACATGTTAGAGTGTATACACCCTAACTTAGTTAGTCTGAGCCAAGCGCTTACAGCAACTACACGTTTGAGTGCAAGATTAAGTGAGTTAGGGAGGATGCACGTGTAGCAAACAATTTACTTGAGATGTCTCCTCTAGTTCGCTATACATATTATTAAGCCAATACTAAGAATTAGATTTTGTTTTCACTACATGAGAGATTTTTAGGTGTTTTATATACACCAAATATGACTGCGATGACGGTCCCGGAGTATAATTTTACACTTGATGTGAACTGAGTGATGAGTGCTTAGGTACGAACCCTAAAGGGCAATATGTTATTGAAACTTTTTCGGATGCGGCAAAAGACTCATTATTTATTCTAAATCTTAGGAGGTCGATTATTCGATTTTGTTGGCCATTTTGATGTCCAAAATACAAAAAAAAACGTATTATTTTTTTTGTATTTTATCAATTAACTCGGGATGACGATGACGGTTCAATATTTGTCATATAGTATTTGAAATTTAAATGGTATATAAATAAAAGCTATTATAAAAACGTTGATAAATAACTAAATCAATACTAGGGTATAGATTTTTATCTACTAGTTGAAAATTTATTTTAGTGTAAACCAACTCACGCTTTAAAAGCCGCAGGCTAGAGCCCAACAAAACAAAAAAAAAAAATATCTAGAATCCAAGCACAACGTTTGCAGAAATAATATTTTTCTTTGAAATAAAATTCTTTGGTTCTGCGGCTTCTGTTTACCGATTGATGTAATATCGCAGGTTCAATTCCAGTGTCGGGAATTGGGTGTTATTGAGCATTGTTGTTAGGAAAATTTTAGTAGCATCAAGGATCTCTCAAGCAATCAATTGGATATGACCCAAAAGAGATATGCTATCAACTGCATACATTTCATTGCTGATGGGAATAAACTATGCCTATTTTTTATTTTTAATACTCTTTGCATGCTAGGGTCTGGCTCTGTGTAGCGTGGAGTCAAAAATCATATCCTTAACGGACACAAAGCACACGCAAACTCGGCACAATCATGACTTGCGAATTGTTTGCATATCTACCTCTGCCTGCCCCATCGGAGATATATACAGATTTATATTATAACTAGTTATGTCCCATGGTTTCATACACGTTTATAGTATCTGCTTTGGTCCCGTAACGTGATTTTTTATAGCCTATAACCGTCCTCAAGGCATGGGCTATCAAATTCAAAGGAATTTTGAAATCCGACCTGTAGCCTCTGGAATTAGCACGTTGAAGCAATAAAATATATTCAGCTTTATTATATTAGTATATAAGATGTTACTTAAAGTTATGATATATGATAGCCTACAACAGTTCGTAGAGTTCATTGAATGTAGTAATAACTCATGCGACCTTGCCCAATCGATGTCAACAGATTTGGATGACGATATCAAACAGCTATGGTACTTTTTGTAGATAAAATCAGGCAATATCCGTTAATACGTGACTGGACGGAACGGTCCCTTTACTACTTATCCGGCGCCTTCGTTACACCAATACTCGGATTATGGCCCATTGTAAGAAAAGAAATGTTAATCGATGGACAAGTGTTGTACAAATTGATAAGTGGTTTTTTAAAACTAAGTTTGGGAGTTAAGCAGCGATAGCCTAGTGGGAAACTGTTGGACTGCCACGCAGAGGTCTCGAGTTCGAACTGAAGGCGCGCATCTCTGACTTTTCGAAGTTAAATGCGTATTAAATAGTTGATTAGCGCTTGCTTTAACGGTAAAGGAAAACATCATCAAGAAACCTGCATGTCTGAGAGTTCTCCATAATGTTCTCGAAGATATGTGAAGTCTGCCAACCCGCACCAGGCCAGCGTGGTGGACTATGGCCTAACCCTTCTTATAGTGAGAAGAGGCCCGTGCCCAGCAGTGGTACACTTTAATACAGGGCTGATATTATAATTATTATTATTGGGAATTAGTTTTTTGTAAATTAAAATGATTGCGATCTGTCTCGGTGGCGCAGCGGCAGTGTGTACAAATGTTGTGCATGACGTCTTGGCTTCGATTCCCGGGCAGTGTTATAGGGATTTTCTGTTTAGAAATTATCAGTAGACTAGCAACCTGAAACTGTGCTCGATAAACGGCTATAGGCTCGCCTCCACCCTTATTACGTTAGCCCTAAAATATAGTTGGTAAAATGTAGTTCAAATTTTTATACCCCTACCAAAATCTTTGGGGACATAGGCGTGAAACTATGTATGTATAATTTGTTAATCTAGATTAAACTTCACCCACATTGACTACAGTCATCATCATCATGTCAGCCAAAAGATGTCCACTGTTGGACATAGGCCTCCCCCAAGGTTTTCCACACAGACCGGTCTTGGGCCACCCGCATCCAACCGCTTCCCGAGACCAGGTCGTCGGTCCACTTTGTGGGAGGCCTACTCCTGCTGCGTGTTCCGGTGCGTGGCCGCCACTTTAGAACCTTTCTGCCCCAACGGCCATCGGTTCTGCGTGCTATGTGCCCTGCCCACTGCCACTTCATCTTGGCTATCTATTGACTACAGTTCGCCAATTTATTTACGGTTCTACTAAACAGAAGTAAATTAAACTTGGCTTGAATTTTGTGTTGAACTTTAAGCTACCGATCTGTTGATTCGATTTTGCACTTACGACCGTCAGCATCCCGACACAGTACTTTTATGATGGAGTAATAGTAAAAAGATAATTGATATAATCACAAATATAAAATCCTAAATAATATTATAAAAGCGAAAATGAGTTTGTTTGTTACCTTTTCACGCCTAAACCACTGAACCGATCATCCTGAAATTTTGCATATACGTTAACAGGTGTACAGAAACGGACATATGCTACGTTTCATCCCGAAAAAAATTACTGTTCCCGAGGAAAACAATAATAACGTTCTTATGATAATAGATGGCGCCATGTGTCTTTCGAATCATGATTGAATTGTTACAAGCAGAGTACAACCCGAATTGATTGTCAAATTCTAAATTACCGCGAGCGAGGCCGCGGGCAAAAGCTAGTAATACATAATTGGAAATTTTACTTTTATAAAAGCTTTTTCAAATTTGTTAAGTGTTTAGTTACTTATGTTGCCGACTGTATACAGACACAAAAGTTTTAAAACTTGTCTTCAAATAGTCGACCACAGTTTGTTTTTTAAATATCTTTAATTATCCCACAGAATACAGAACAAGGATCCCGATTGAACACTACTCAGATTTTTCGCTGAGAGAAAGACCCAATCAAATTAACTTTTTATTTGTTTAAGTATATATCAGTGTAAATAATGTGCTAAATTTTTTTAACAATTCCACTTTCCAAATCATTATAAATAATTACAATGTTTTATACATAACTAGCTTATGCGCGCGGCTCCGCCCGGGTGTACCTACATGAATAAAAAGTAGCCTATGCCCTTCCCCAGGTTTTAAACTATATCAATACCAAATTTCATCTAAATCGGTTAAGAGGTTTAGCCGTGAAAAGGTAACAGACAGACAGACAGATAGACAGACAGAGTTACTTTCGAATTTATAATATTAATAAGTAAGGATTATAAAATGATATCTAAATTACTTACTTTGTGAAAGATAATATTAAGTAGTTATATTAGTTCAATATTTTTGGTCTTAATAGTCCTAAGTCCTAAGTATCCTAACTAATATTATAAACGTGAATGTGAATTTATTTGTTACGCTTTCACTCCGTAACTACTCGACCAATCATTATAAACTTTCGCTTACGTGTTGACCGGGGTACAAAAGTGGATATATTATAGTGCATAGGGTACCTATCATCCAGAAAATGTAGTGTTACTGAGGGATAGAACATTTACATAAAACATTTACGCGAGATAAGCCGCGGGGAAAATCAATTCTTTAATAGAAACTTTACTTAGTTACAGAATTAAAGCACTTACTATAAACTTCACCATTTCTAATAATTGTGCAAGCGTTAACAGTTATATCTAATTGGCGTATTTCAGATTTATTGCTTAAATAAACATATTTTTAAATTGACTAGCGATCACAGCAAATTGTTATCGTATCTGCAGATCAAACGATCGAAGTCAGCCAACCGTGCATTTTACTGCGAACGCTAAATCAATATACCCTGCATATTGCAGAAGTTTTTGAAAAGAGAATATTCAGCATTTTTTGTACTAATCGAACTTGTGTTTCGTCACTATCATATCCGACGTTAAACATTGGTACGATATTTTAGACCACGCTTGGCCTACAAAAACAATTTACTTGGTTTTATCGTTGATTGTTTGACGATTGTCATATTATAATTACTTTTATATTTTTGCGTTACATGATTTCTAGGCCACGCTAGTCGTGCCACGTGGTTTTAGCTACATTTACGATCACTAATCCCACGGTTCGTAGCGTTATGTTATATAGCCTACAGCTTTTGTAGCTTTCTAATGGTTAAATATTTTTTGTAATCGGTCCAGTCCTTTTTGAGTTTAAAATCAAAAGCAAATCAAAAATAAATTTATTCAAGTTATTTTACAAGGTAACACTTATGAATGTCAAAGTTACACTAAATTTTTTCTGTGAATTTACATTTACTGCCACGTTCAGCAAAGCAAGGGTGTAGGGCTCATGAGAAGAACGGGCAAGAAACTCATGGCCACTCTTTTTAATCGCCAAGTTTACAATAAAATTTTGTTTACAAATCATGTCTGTAATTAAGGTGCTACAACCATTTTTTTATTCATTACAATCAAAAATTCATATCTTTCTCTTTATAGTATTAATTTATATTTATATTTATTTATTTATTTCTCTATTTACTACATTACACATTTTTATAATTGGCAGCGGCTTCCGCACTAAGCTCGAGGCTAATATCGATATACATAGCTTTGCGAGAGGTTTGTCGTTTCAGCTAGCACGTTAGCTGCCGTCACAACTTGTCACAGTGCCAGTTTGCTTGTAAATGTCACATTGTCCATATTAAGATAAGCATATGACCGGCCTAATGGATAAGGCATCAGACTTGCAGTCGAAAGGTTGTGGGTTCGAGTCTCTTCTATTACACTACCACCATGAACTAACTTAAAACTTAAGCATGTTAGCTTAGCTGCTGAGGTTTTCAGAATACTAGTATTATGTATATATAATATGTAACGGGTATTAACGCGATCATGCATAATGTTTACCTTTTTTAGGCTTGACGTTTCGACCAGGTTACACCGGCCGTGGTCACAAGCTGACTGTGTTAATAGCCGTTACATATTACGAGTATATATATATCATGCAACGCGAAAGTTTAAAAGTTACTAGTATTATGTATTCCAAATTGCTAAAAACGTTTCTTTTTCATGTTGTATCGCCATTACCAATGCTCTGAATGTAGCGAGTTATATTCGCGTAGCATTGTGTAATTATAGATTAATGATTCTGGTTATGCAAAAACAAAGCCGTTGTTTTTATATTAGCCCTCTGGGTTTCTGGAGTGATACAAAAGAAATTCCTAGTACGAGAAATATTAATTTAAAAATGAATAGGAAAGCAACATTGAATTTAATTTAACTAGCAGTCGCCTAGTGTTCGGAATTCGACCAAAGTTTGCCTGTAAGATATTGCTGATATATGTCATTATATATTAATATATGTAACCATAGTTACGCGTTCGACTGCGTGTGTCAAATGCATTGTTGTGTGCGTGTAGTATTTAAAAAAAAATAATTTAATGTATTTCTAATGCATATATTATATAAATATTAGGATTCGCCCCTCCTTCTCCATATAAACTTTAACTGTGTCAAATTTCATACTTCTCCGTCCGCGCAATTATTATCGTAAAAAGGGTACAAAGTTTTTGCTTCACGTATTAATATATATGTTACAGAAGCGGTTGCCTCATTCTTATCTAATTAATTAAAATAGTAGAATAAAAGTTATAAAGGCTCTTTATAATCCTATTGAGGGGTTGCGTTTCACAAAGTATAGACTCATAATATTTCTTCTAAAAACTATCAAGTAATATGAATGCACGATTGGCGCAGTGGTTTAAAAGTGCAGGTGAGTTAAGTGTTGAAAGTACGAACCTCACACGTGACAATAAAATTATGTGTTTCAAAGATAGTATTTGCGAGTTTCGAGGGCACCCTTGTATACCTTCATGCAAAGCACTTGAAGGCATAAAAAAGTCCCCCGCGATACTAGAATTATTTCGAGTACCGGCGATGTTTTTCTAAGACTAGACTAAGGGCCACTTGCACAACAACTCACAAAATACGTTTAGCACTAAATAGATTTAAAACATCGTGCTGTCGCAGTCATCCGTGTGAAGGTGACTGAGATGCCACGATGTTTTAAATCTATTTAGTGCTAAACTTATTTTGTGAGTTGTCGTGCAAGTGGCCCTAAGATATATAAAATAAAGTTACGAGAAGCTACCTCACATGGATAATGTTAGAATCCTAATATAAAACGAGAATATTAAAATAGTTACCGTATAAAAAACCTTCTTTATAATTTTATTCAAAAATATGCGTTTTACCAACTTTGCGTTTTAAAATCTCTAAACACAGGCAGCAACGCTGAGCACTTATAGTGTCTAGAGTTCTCTGAAGAGCCCCCGGGAATACATATTGAAGCGCGATATTTGTAGTTTAAAGTGTCTCGTTGAAAATGTCGTTGGTGTAGCAGCGTAAGCATAAGTAATCCGTAGTTGCTGGTAATATGGGTTTGGTTTCCAGTCGGGTTTTGGGTCTTTGATCAGGAAATTATAAGTAGAGGCAGAAGGTGCAATATCCCGAATACGGTAATTTGTTCGTTCCTTGTTTTGTGGGACTTGTACCGTAGTTAGCGAAATGTAGGTATAATACTCGCCTGCCATTCTAGAGATTTTCTGGAACGATACTATAGCACGTAACTTTCTTTGGTTACTAATATTTTTTTCTATGTATACAAACTGTAATATCAAAAGTTTCACCAAGTTTCGTGCACTTCTCACCACTTCACAAATGTTAGGTATGGTATAGTTTCTCTTTTATATCGAGAACTTCACTTATTATTCTATCTCCGTAACAATTTGAGTCATTTTGAGACTTCGGGGGAAACGTTATATTAAAAAGTCAAACAACCAGTTAAGTTCGAAGTCCAATTCAGAGGTAATGAAGCGAGGGAATGAAGTTGTAACTATCTAATGAAATATCCACAAAACAATGTATTTCATATTGCTGGAACTCTGAGCCGCAGCCACTCAAAGTCATGTTTCATACTCGAACCTGTTGTGTAAGTTTGATTGCGCGATCGCTTTGTGCTAGCATTTGACTTGTTTAATAATCTGCGTATTGTATTGAACTTAAACTTGGTTTCATACCGATCCAGTTTCTCGTAATTGAACACTGTTTAAATATATATGGCATCTTGGAGAGATTTCTGGTGTATTATTTGTAGTCTGAAAGTCAAGGATTTGTATATTATTTTGCTTTATATATTTTAGAGCCATATTGAGACGAAGCAATTTATTTGAAAGTAAGTGAGATGCTATCGCTGTTTATGTCGGTGGTTGTTTGTTTTGTAAGTTGAACAACGAGATTTTTTTTACGATAAAGTTGACAATCAAGCATCAAGCTAAGTAAGCGGTTACCGGAGCTTATAATCGCTTGCAATAGAATGGTATGCTTACCACGTTGCTTACCTTAAAGAAAAGGAATATAAAATGGGATATTCCTTATATACCATTTTATATTCCTTTACTACATGTTAGAACTATGCATGTGAGAACGCCGAACTTTTTTGTACTGGACAAAACGCTGTTGCAGCGTTGCTACTTTTACAGCGATTTTTTGTAAGATAATGGTACTTATGCCAAATTGGTTTCGTCACTAAATAAGTTGCCATGGCAGACCCTTTCACTCAAAATTATATATGAGCAGCTTAGGTATGTTTTAGCAGCTGAAAAAGTATTGCGTATGGTAATTCTGTTGCTAATATGAAATTATCTCAGCTGAAAGATGTCCACTGCTGGACATAGGCTTCCCCCAAGGTCTTCCACACAGACCGGTCTTGGGCGAACGTCGATCCACCTTGTAGGAGGCCTACCCCTACTGCGTCTTCATGTGCGTGGCCGACACTCCAGAACCTTTCTGCCCCAACGGCCATCGGTTCTGCGCGCTATATGCCCTACCCACTGCCACTTCAGCTTGGCTATCCGAAGAGTAATGTCGGCAACTTTAGTTTTCCTGCGGATCTCCTCATTTTTGATTCGATGCCGCAGGAAAACTCCAAGCATAGCTCTCTCCATCGCCCTCTGAGTTACTTTGAGCCGTCTGATAAGGCCCATAGTGAGCGACCACGTGTCAAATACGTATGTCAACACTGGCAACACAAACTGGGCAAAGACTTTTGTCTTGAGACACTGCGGTATATTGGACGCGAAGATATATCGTAGCTTCCCGGACGCTGCCCAGCCGAGTTGGATTTGACGATTGGCCTCTTTCTCGAAGTTGGACCTACCAAACTGGATCATTTGTCCCAGGTATACATACTTGTCGACAACTTCGAAAGTAGAGATCCCAATCTTAATAAGAGTAGGTATATATGAAAGGACTTAGACAAATAAACTATTTTCATTAGGTCCCCCAAGAAATAGATCCTAACAATAGAAAGCCAAACTATATTTTCTTTACTTTCCAGTTGTTATAATGTCAACATTATAAAGTACAATTTACCACAGAAAAGAACAGACTTCTCGTAATTTGTCTAAGGCTTTTATAATGCAAAATAAGTCCTTCGTACGTTAAAATAAGGTTGAAAATCCTGAATGAGTAATTACTGTATCCAGTCTTTGTATACACATCTTGTAATAAATTATTACCTTGGACAGGGTTATTTTACCCTGTTTTTTAATACTTATTAGGGGTATAAGTTGCTTCAAGGTTAAACCTAAATAGGCAAATTGCCTGAATGACGGTAAATTTGAACTGGAATAATTCAACACTAACGTTTATTTATAGCATACATGCTGTTGTCCACGACTCACTTTTTAAGTACGTAGCCCTCATCGTTTCTTCCTCAAGATAACGTTACAAACAAGAACTTATGTGGAGAAATATTGTAAAAGTTGTTTATTAAGAAAGTATGTTTCTTAATAAACAACTTTTACAAATGCAATACAATTTATATTGATCGACTGACACGCCTGAGGTCGCGGGTTCGATTCCAGCACAAGTCAAACATTTGTGTGCATGGACATGGATGTTTGTCTTGGTCTGGGTGTTTCTATGTATAATATGTACATACATACATACATAGATTCACACCTGTTTCCCAGAGGGGTAGGCAGAGACTACGGATTTCCATTTGCTACGATCCTGAAACACTTCTCTGGCTCCATTCACTTTCATCACATTCCTCATACACGCCCATCGGTTCAAGGAGCTCTTAACCTGGCCTTTGTCCAGAACGCCTCCGATCTGATCGAGATATATAATATGTGATGAGATCGTATAATATGTATGTATTTACAAAAAGAAATATATATATGTATGTTTATCCATTGTGTAGTACTTATAGTACAAGCTCGGCTTAGTCTGGGCTAGATGGTTAGTTTGTGTGTATGTGATAGAATATTATTATTATTATGTGTTTCTCTGTCACGGGTATTTTCCTAATGCGTTAAGGTGGGTCTACGCTAGAGGAGCCGAGCACGAGCTGCACAAGCCGAGCCGCATACTCGCGGTGTCAAGTGTGGACGTACAACGAGCCTAGAACAATCACTGTCCTCGAACGTAGTGAGCGCGATGCAAATCCCTTTGTGTTTGTCAAAAATCCGACAGATCGGCGGAGTACAATCGAGCACGAACCAAACGCTTCAAGCGCGCTCGTTCGAGGCTTGTAAGTCGGTCCACACTACACGAATTTGTGCTTGGCTGATGCTCCACTCGTGCTCGGTTCGTCTAGCGTAGACCCACCTTTAGGGAAAACCCGGCCGGAGGCTTACACGGAGACATAGGTCCAACATGCAGAGGCCCTTCGAGAGTTTTGATTTAGAATGAGATGGGACACTTCCAAAACACTAGCCGCGGCAAGTGTAGGAGCTTATTGCTACATATGGAACCTAATAAAACTGGGCTATAAGGATGGGTATTTGATGGGCTGGTATCATGAAAACTACGGATAAAACAAACGGCGTCTGCCTGATATACTGTTTCAGTACAAAGTCGGAATGGCAGACGGTGACTCGCCGACTCACTAGATGAATAGCCACCATAGGCATACAAACTTTAAAGGCAGCAGAAGGCAACACCGATGTAAGCGGCTAGGGGTGTCGAGCGATGCGGCGCCGGTTTCAGCATCACGGGCCTCATAACAACTGAGACCCAGAAGGGGTGTATCCGTAGTTATGCCCTATGTCCAAAATTATTATTATTATATTACATTTGAAGAAGAGCATTTGCTCTAGGGCAAAATATTAATATCTAATTATTTAAAACCTGGTTGATCGTGTAGTTTGTGTTTGGGCTAATGTGGTCGTGAGGTTCTTTAACACAACAGAGTTCTCAGCACGAAATCTAGAAATATGTCTCGATACATTTAAGTTCATCCTTTATTTCTTAGGATCAAAACATAGCTACCGAAATAAGGATCTAATAGATTTCTGGCTGCCACTCTGGCACTATATGTTGTGCTAATCACAAATAATTCACCAACTGCTACTGTCAGTCCAGTCCTTATAAACTGCCATATTGCTGGGCACCGCCTCACCTCTTAGAATGAGAAGAGCCTAACTCTTCTTATTCTAAGAGGTGAGGCGGTGCCCAGCACGGGGTTCAGTGACCCCCGTGGATAGGTGAAATTCAGAAATCCTTAAAAAAATACGGAGAACTCTTTGTCATGCCAATTTCCTCAGGTTATTAGCAATTTTAGAAGACTACAAAGAATATGATTTCCGGTTAAAAGAACAGGTTTAAATAGTTAACGTAGTTATTAGAACAAATAATTTTAGTTGAGGCACCTTTTGATAACGTGTTATAGGCCTATTTAAATAAAAGATGTAAATAGGCGAAGAACACGTTATCAAAATGTAACAATAAACAAAAATTAACCCCGAAAAGCGGCTATACAAATCCCCATTAGCATAACAAAGTATTTCAAGCGTACAGGCTTAAATTGACCCGTTAGAAACAGCAACACAATAATTTAGATAAACAACATTTTTTTTTCCGCATTCCGATATTTTAATTTCTATAATGGTGGGGCTCGCGGCTAAGATTTTCCTTTGTTATTTAGTAGGCAATTTGTTAAGCGTCCAATTATGGCAAAAGAAAATTACCCACACGAAAAGCGGTCAAATGTTTTCGTAAAGCTAAATTCCGCGGTCATCCTCACAATTTCATGAACAATTATCTACATGTATTCATACATAGTCTTACGCTTGTTTCCCAGAAGGGATAGGCAAACTTATACTATGTCTACTTCTCACCAATTATGATTTTAGGTCCACGTAATAGGAGCCGAGTATTTTCCGGCCATAGTTCCAGACTACGTACTGTTACTCCTTGACAGAAAAATCCAATAACATTTATTCCAGGAAACAAATCAGATACCTCAACCACATCAGTCACATTTACTATCGCTGCGGCACTGAAGCTGTTATAGCAAAAAAGCTATAAAAATTGACTTTGTTTAGGATCCCGTGGTATAAGTTATTTTTTTAGTGGAAAATCCTGCCAATGTCATTTATTCGCTGATAGTATGATTGAAAGGGTCTTTTCGGAAGGATCCCTCTCCTTAGAAACCAGCGTAAGACTACTGATACTGTACTGATACTGTAATCACCCGCTAAGCAAGATTACCTAGAGCTCACATAGCTCTTCCAATTCACTTCATTCATCCAATCTGTAATTCTTTTTCCCTTGGGTCTGCTATGTATGAGCTAGTATAACTACCGCGGTTATCGTAAGAAATAGGCTACGGTGACCACTTAGACATTATGTATTTATATCTTGATTTATTTCCGAGAAAATACATAATTATATTTTTATTGGAGTCGATCACCTTATTAATTTATATAACTGTAATATTTTAGCTTAGTTTAATCCGTTTACAGCTAATTATGGAAAATAAACTTATAAACATAAATAATCAATAGTTGTATAAATTTTATGTTGCGTGTGTTTGCCCCTAACGTGACTTATATAATTAACTTGTGGCTTATTAAAAATAACTTACACTAAACTGTGGTGGCGGTAAAACGGATTTCGTAGTGGTGCCCCGCGCGGTAAGGTGGTTTACGCGCCTGTCCGCGCGGATGGATATAACGCCATTTTGACCAGTTTGATCATTTTTAAATTGCAACACGTTGTGCATCAACGATGATCCGCGTGGTTATGCGGCGGCGTCCCGTGTGTGAGGCGCCGCCCCTCCGCGCGGACGGTAGCGCGGAGGGGCGGTGGCGGTGAGAGCACCGCTGCACCGCGCGGTCGCGCTATGTACTATCGGCTCCAGCGATGGATGACCATTTCAGAAAAAATTTCGCTTGCACATGTTGAATCAATAACAAATGTAAATTGTAAAAAAACTCAAACAAAGAAAGGGGCGTGTCTTGGGTACGGGTAACAAGTGTTGACCTGCTATGTGATTTTAACCTTAGGAGTGGTCATCCGTCGCTGGAGTCGATAGTATGTGTGTTAGGCATCAACGGATTTATTAGAGGCCAATGCGATATAAGATCCGCTTCACCGCCTACCGCGGCGGTGCGCGGTGCCATGTGTTAATCACCTTAATATAATTACTTATAATAACCCAACGCACTAGTAAATTGTAGTTTTAAATTAACTTTTCGTTGTGGAGTGACTGCCAAAGATATTAATGTGTAGAGATAAATTTATACTTATTATATACACAGGGCAGTATATCCTCGAAGGCAGACGTAGAGGTCTTTAGTCTCCGAAAAATTACTTAACAGAAAATCTTAATAACTCTTTGCCTGACCTAAGTATTAAATACGATTTTGTTACGCCTTCACCCCTTAAGTACTCGACCGATCATCATGAAATTGCGCATACATGTTGTCAGGGGAACAGAAGGTTACATAGGGTATCCTTTACCCAGAAATAAAGTACTGTTTCCGAGGGATAGCTTAGTTTTTAACAAATCAAATAAGTTTAGCGTTCTGAACTTAACCTTAAAATAAGGTGAATACGATAATATTTACAGTAGCAAAACTTTTAAACTAAACAAAACTTATGCTCATCAACAATATTCTAGCACAAAAAGCCCTTTAAAACTTTAAAGGCGCCTTAGCTTTTAGTACATGGTAAAGTAAACTTTCTTTTTCCGCTTATGGTCTCTTCTCGTCGAGGGAAATTTACTAAGATTATGTATTACAGTGTACATCATATACGACGTACGTTGAAATTTATCTTAAGAGAACTTAGAGGGATAACCCTCGGTGTAACTGTGTTTTGAAGGAGGCTTTGTATTTCACCTACAAGTAATATGCTCGTGTAATATTGCAAAGTTCACGACCTCATCGTACCACTCGCACCGTTAGATATGATTATTATAGTGGTATTGTGTAAGATTTGAGTAAAGTATCATATTATTCAAATGTAGGTACCATCATATTTAATATAATACTATACTAGTAGTACCATTTCTAAATTGGTAGCGATTAAATTCTTAGCCGATTACCTATATTATATTATTACTTCCCTTCCCTATTTGTACTGGTTGTTAGTTGCTGTTGTTTCATAATATTATTGTACCTATCTAAAAGAATTTCTCAGTAGTTTTTGTTTTAATATTATTTACTCTTTTCAAACATCTTGTAAAGAAATTAACAATATTCTAATCTGTATCCATCTAGGGTAGAAGACGCTGACGACTGTGACACAGTTTACACTAGTACAGTCGTCAACGCATTTGTCTAAGACTAGATGTTCCCGCGGTTTCACCCGCGTTTATCGTTACTGCGCCGCCCCCGTGGGTCGTAGCGTGATGTTATATAGCCTATAGCCTTTCTCGCTAAAAGAATTTTTCAAATCGAACCAGTAGTAATCACGCAAAATAAACCAGGAGAAACATCGTTTGTACTATGTCTGTAATGGGTAATTATTTTGCTGCGATGTTATTTTAAAACTGCTATATCTCCTAAGATATTCATTGAAATCTAATGATGTGATTGTGGGCAATTTTGTTTTAAATTAAATACTTGTGATGAATAACGTATTTATTTGGATAAGGATTAATATCATGTCTATAATAATACCTTCGCAAATAATGCATTATTTTAGAACAAATTTCGTTAGCATAAAAATGGTTATAGTGAGTCAACCTTAAAAGATAGACATATGCTGTTGCGGACTTTTTTTTAGAACTTTTAAAGGGAAACAATTCTGTCATACATGATTTTTGCGAAACAAACTGTTTACGCAGCGCACGCAGCGGAAGCTCTCAAAAGGAAAAAATACCCTCCGATTTTGAAACATTCTTCATTGGTGCTCCGCTCCTATTGATCTTAGCGTGATGATATATAGCCTATAGCCTTCCTCGATAAATGGGCTATCTAACACTGAAATAATTTTTCAAATCGGGCCAGTAGTTCCTGAGATTAGCGCGTTCAAGTAAACAAATAAACAAACAAACTCTTCAGCTTTATAATATTAGTATAGATTATAAACATAATTGTTATGTGTATAATGTAAATGTAGATTAAGAGAAAAATTTTAAATATTGATTTGGTAAAATAAACTATTCTCTTATATTCTTGGGTATCTTTGCTTGAAAATTTGTTTATCTATACTTAATGCTATCTTATCTTATCTTATGTGGAGGCCAGTCAGTGCAGACCGGCGACACTTCGACCCAGTGGGATCTTTTGTGTCGACACTCTCCCAATAACGACTGCCATAGAAGTTCATGGCAGCCGGGACCAACGGCTTAACGTGCTTTCCGAGGCACGGAGCAGTCGATAATAATTGTCAATCAATACGCACATAATTTCGAAAAGTCATATAACTTCCGAAAGTCAGAGGTGCGCGACGTGGGTTCGAACCCGAGACCCTCTGCATTGCAGTCTGTTAGTCTCCCCACTGATCTATCGCTGCTCATACTTAATGCTAACTTCCTATTTATAGATATTTTTCAGACTAACGCTGAGCGATCGTAAGGTATTTTTTGGACAAAAGTCTCTATAACAGTGCGGAATCAGTTAATGTGCTCGGTAGATGGTAAAAGACTGGCCAATACTAACATAGCAGTCAAAACTTAGGTGCTATACACCTTTGCTTACTTTTTCGGATATATACGCGCGTAAGTCCGTGTGTACCTATATAATTGTCAAAATATTGACACTTAAAAGATTGGTAATCAACTATAATCCGGTTTCAGAAATGTTCGTCATGTTCAGTAACAAAAGAACATCTGTTCCCGCTCTTCTTTTTAAATTGGCAGCAAGAACTATCTAAAATCACTCAGTATGCGATGCTCGATGAGCAAATTATAGTTTAAAACAGAGAATAAACGTGTCCTTGAAATTGCTTTCAATGTTAGTTCTTGCCCGACAAAACAAAACTTTTAACTTAAAAGTCGTACTTTGCCGTTTCTTGGTTCCTGCGGTGAATTCACGACGATTTTTTATAAATTCATTTTATTGAAATAATTTGTACTGTAACTGTGACTCTATTATCCAATGCATATTATTTACCACCCTTGCGGGCTGAGTACACCTGAATATAATATAATAAAAGGACTAAATTATTTTACCGACACCTTAAAGCAGATTGCAGCCAGATAAACGTTTGTTGTTTACTAATAAATGAGACAGCACGAATAGCGTTGTGGTTCTAGTGGTTGACTCGCCATTGCCAGTACACCAAGTGTTGAGGCTTGATCTCCACACGAGATGATTTTCCACCGAGTCTGGTGCTTTTTTTGTCCTTTGTTTAAATGTTTATAAGTAGGTAACATCACAGAATTCAATCTTAGTGCGGGAGCTGTCTTTTGTAAAGAAAAAGTGATGAGTGTAGAATGTAGAGACTCTTTAACCTATTGAGTCCCTGCGGCACACCGTCGGACAGACACAATGGGTTTTCATTTATGTCTGGTGCTGTCACCAGGCGGCTTAGTATGATCTTTGCCCCTTGTCTTACATTAAAGTAATTTCTTATTTTAAGGGTTGGTAACTCGCGGGTCGCACCCTTGTTGATGCAAGTGCTGGTAAGCTACGCTTACAGCTTACCATCATTACATTTGCCATCATAGCAGTAAATAAAAAAGCAATGAGGTTTCGTAATTTATTCAGTTGGATTGCTGCTTGAAATTCCTCTTGAACTTAAACAAAGGAATTGACTACAGAGAGGACTCATTTGCAGTCTAACATTTTAAGGTAAAACCTCATTTCACACCAGAAAGCGTTAAAAGTAGAAACGATACGTTCAAGCGTAAGAACGTGATTGATGTAACGGATTCAAGTTCAAGAGTAAATATATTTATGTAAATTGCTTTTGAATTAACGCTGTTGAAATTGGGTTATTACATTCAGTTTGCCTGTTAAGTATGTCTTTGAAGGCTGTGTTTCTAAGATTTAAAAGGATCAATGTGCTTAATCCCTGCCCACGCTTGTGCTCCCTGGTGAAATATTATTATGTTCATTGAAGTATTTGCTAAGATATGTATGGTCCAACTAACCTTTTCAGAAAAAAACCTTACCTTTTTTATTCAATAGTAGAATAGAAATCATTAGAGACAAAAATCTTTTGAAATGCTTCTATCCTCTCCTTAAATGGATATCTCGTAGGATCTCACTAATATTTTTATTATTCCTGAAGAAACAAGTCCTGTACTAGAAATAATTCCTGTGCCACGAGGACATTTACAAACATAAAAAAAACAGACACAATGAACACTCAGGCTCGAAACAGCTGTTAGTGGACCACACAATTTTTTGTCCCGTATGGCAATTGACCCCACAACATTATTTCCTTAGCAATGTATTCCGTGTCACTTAGGTACATCCAATCTGCACACTATAAACTGTTAATGCCAACATATAATACACTAGATGTGCCCGCGGTTTCACCCGCGTTTATGATTACTGCGCCGCCCCCGTGGGTTGTAGCGAGATATTATAATAGCCTTCCTCGATAAATGAGCTATCCAACACTAAAATATTTTTTCAATTCAGACCAGTAGTTCCTGAGATTAGCGCGATCAAACAAACAAACAAACTCTTTAGCTTTATAATATTAGTATAGATTTAGAAACTCACCGCAATAATCAATATTACTTTAAGCCCTACATAGTGCCAACTGCCACGTTCGCACTTGTCGCGTGAGGTATCGGTGTGTGAAAACATTTTAGCTTTTTGCGTATAAATGTATGAAATATTTCCATACGAGTACCGTGTGCCGTGCGCTAACTTAATTTTCATGAGCTTATGTGGATAGCGGAGTAATATAGGTATAATAAAACGTGGTACTGTTGTTATGCTAAAGTGTAGTTGATGGCTGAGAAAATATGGAAGAGAAAAATAAAGCAAGGTTTCAAGATGCCTGACTGTGGAAAGCGTGTAGTAAATAACCAAAATATGTTATAGCACCCATGCTAACTAAAATGAAAATTTTTAATTTAAAAATTTCATCTTCCGCACTAAGAATAATTCCTGCATCGCGGGGGACTTTACAAACATTCAAACAATGTACTTAAAGAATACCTAGACTCCGAACAAATATTTGTGCATCACACAATTTTTTTGTCCCGTGTGAAATTCGGAATTAAACCCAACTGAGGAAACCACTTAAATCTCTATCTACATCATCCGTGCAGTCAATATTACACGTCAAAAGGGACTTACTCACGCAAAAGTGCTTGCTACGAATGATTTATTTATTTATTTATTGTTAAGGCACTTCAACGACTTATTCATTAAACATTAAGCAAGGATGACATACATAAGTTATAACCACAGTGAATTTTTCACTAACAGAAGTGCACAGCACTTAAATTTTGGAACAAATTGGATTACATTGAATCGAATCTAACTCTTTTCACACCGAGAAGAGGCCCCTGTCTAGTAGTGTAACAGTTTATGTACTAGGCAGGTATTATTATTGATCCGAGACCGCTGTACTCACTGTATATGTGCATTGTATTGACCTGTTTCTATATAATTTGTGGTAAACAGGTGGGATAAATAAAAAAAAAAATATTTTTTGACTAGTAGGGCCTCGCTGATTTCAGCATGAATGGGCCCGCTCGACCGTTGAAGGACTACCTTCTCACAGAATATCGACGTGGAATAGCAGTAGTCCTACTGTTGTGTTTCGTTCGGTGAGTGAGAGTACCGCAGGCCCAATCACCCCCTTTCCCCCATCCCGCTCCCTTTCCTTCCCACGTCCTTTCCTAAAGGGTCGGCAACGCGCAAGTGATGCCTCTGGTGTTGCAGGCGTCCATAGGCTACGGTGACCACTTACCATCAGGTGAGCCGTATGCTTGCTTGCCACCTTAGTAGTACGAAAAAAAAAAATTAAGTCAAGAAGTAAATCATCTGGTATACAATATTATCCTGAGTTATTGTTGTATAATTATAGAGTAACATGGTAGGAATATATTCTATAAAATTTGCTTTGAACTCAACGCTCGGGAGTTGCATGTAAATTAAATTTCCAAGGAATAGTAGCTGCAAGCTCAGCTAAGTAAAATTAATGTAGTCAGTTCTAAGTAATAGGAATATTAAGATTTTTAATACATTTCCGCATGAACATAATAATTGTTGTGTAGTAAGATATAAATATTACTACACAGGCATAAGCCTATCTTTATTATAAAAGTACTTTTTACCAGGTAGGACATTGCGAGATCCTGAAAGAGCTCCACTGATTACATCTTATAGAAAACCGAATCTTAATATCCCTATCTTGTATTCCTGCAGTGAATAACGCTTTGTGTTTTTACTGGGATCAACAATTGTCATTGACCTTGCACTGGCACAGCAAAGACTTTATTTTGGAAGGTAAGATAAAGCGGCACTACAATTGCTGTAAGCGACATTGGGCTAGGTACCTTTTATATAATATGGGGGTGGAGCTAATTACCTAACCAGCCTGCTATGAGATTGAGTACACGTGTACTCTATCCTACTGTTTCCAGTAAGAGTTAATTCTGTTTTCTCTTTTTTGTCTATAAGTATATATTGAAATTAAACTACTATATACGGATTTTATCGCGTTGTTTATTTGACACTGTCCGTATATAGTAGTTTAATTTCAATGAATAACATTCGCGTAAACAGAAGACAATATAAGTATATATTGTTAGACATATCGAATTATTAACTCTAAAAGAGAGATGGGACCTCTTTATATTGCCATGAAAACATGTTAACCGAAAATAATATAGGCAGATAATTCATTTTGTATCTCCTTGGAGGTAGACGAAGTTATTCCAGCGCGGTCGTTGTTAAAATTCGGAACATTTTCTTTTAGGCGCGGTTTTATTGTCTCTGCGAGATGGGAGGGATTATCGCGCGCTTCTGTTAGAATATTCCACATGCTTTATAAAGATAATGTGATAGTTTATCTTTTGGGAGTTGATAAATGTTGGCTGTCATGTTTTAGGATGCAAAAAGGCTTTGTTAAGTGCGCGCTGAAATTTTAAGGATAAAAGGATCAACTGTTCTATTGTCTTGGCTCTCTATAGGAAATCATATGACATTTATTGTATCTGTGTCATGTCTCAATAATCTTTACGTATTTTGTCGTGTAGTGGAATCGGCAAATATTGTTCAGTTTTTTTATATCAGCGTAGCCACGCCGACTATGGCCTACCCGGCGAGTCAGCCGACTATGGCCTAACCCTTCTCACACTGAGAAGAGGCCCGTGCCCTGCAGTGGGACAGTTTAATACAGGGCTGGTGGTATTATATTTTAACACTTCGTGATTCTTGGATGTTGTTCGGTCTACAGAATATAAAAGAAATAATTATACTTTTAAAGTAACAATACACAGATAATATCGTCGAAGTGCATATGAAATTATTTACATACTAAGATATACTGCCTTATTGTTTCCGGGATAGCTTACGCTTACATTTGAGCCCAATCTTGAGGTTCTGGCTACGAGTGGGGCAAAGTGCTAATAACTGTTCTGTTAAACAATTCTCAGTTGCAGAACGGAATCTAGAAATATGCCTTTTGCTGATAGAACCTATTGCGTTTTACACGTGGGACTTCAAACAGCTGTTCTAATGTACCTCTATTTATTTCTAAAGGTGTATACAGTTGTAATTCCAAGTTTGCTTTATTGCGGTCTTACGATTACAAAACACTGTTTCTTCATTCCACCTCCAAGTAAAAGCTTAGCCTCTCAGTAAGTACTAACACTTAGGTAATTAATATTATGATATTACAACTGCTTTGAAGCTGCCTTGGTTTAGACGGCTTTGAGGTTTTGACATGAGCAGTAATTCCTATTAGAAAACGTAATTATGTACTGGGATTAAGAAATTACTTAGTATGTTTTGATATGACCTCCTTTGACATTAAGATTTATTTTTATTATTAACACCCATGGAGATCTACTAGTACCTTACATATATTAACAGGTAGTTTTTTCAGTTTTCTCACTATTGGAATTATTAGAAAGAATGTATAAAGCAATACCAGATAGCAACGTCGATACACAATGGCAAAGTCTGGTTAGTGCCTCGGGGTGTAGGTTAGGTTACGAAATGCACGACGCTTCGTCTCCTTAACACTGTAGCTCGCTTGTGTCCATATAACGATACATTTTTCTTATTTTTGAAATGCTTTCGCACTAGGTGTAGTTTTTGTATAGTTACGTTAGTATACGTTTACAAATATTCGAATAAAGGTCACAAAAAACACCCAAACATGGAAAACCATTTGTGGCACACACATTTTTTTTATCGTGTTGAATTTGAACATATAACACTACGCGTTGCCATTCGTACGACCTATTCAACATTGATAGAATTTTACAGAACGGCAGTATAATTGGTAACAAAATATATTGTTATGTGTCACCATTAAATTTGTAAAGATTTTAAAGTTTTCTGACGAGTTGGTTGATTATGCGAGATCAGAGAACCTTGAAACTGCATGGCATTAAGGTAGTCTTGACAGAATATCCTCAAAAATTTGTATCCAAACTGGATCTCGTACCCGGATAATCGGTGGCTTCTTGTATTTACATTTAACTGTATTAGTTACTATAAGTACAAAATCTACAAGCTTATTTACAATACTATATGTCAAGAGATTGCTTGTAATGCAATTTTGAGGAATGGTTAGACGTAAGATCGTTAAGGGAATATGAGAATCCTTTCACAGAAAGTAAGTTAAAGTTGAGACACCAAGCGTATAACTATACTTAGGTTGGGTATACAATGAGAGGCATTGCTAAATTTGATTGTTATATTAACGCAGTATGTCGTAGGTATACATAAAAAGTCAATTTTTATAATTATGCAACTTTTTTTAAGGAAGAGACAATTTCTATTAACCCGCCGGTACTCGCGTCTCCTTTTAAAACGTCGGCTAAATTCTTTACTATATATCCGTACTTATTTTATTTATGAGAATAATAGCTTTATATGAGCTTTTTATAAAGTAAGTTTTAGAAGGCGCATGCAAGGCTTTCCATCTATATTTAATTGTATATAATAATTATACAGCGTTATTTTTCTCATAAAATCTTAGTACGGATAGTACATAATAGTTAGTGACGTCATATTCGTATCCATATCCGTTCGTATATAAATGAGGCATGGGTCATTTACGCCTAATTATTCTTACTCCTTCACAAAATTGCCTTTTCCAAAGCAATATATATTTGAGTTATCTAGCAATGTATGATAGCATATTTATGTCCAGTATTTCATTAGCATAGGTATTCATTTGAAGATAATCATGATGCTGATGATGATGATGATGATAGGTACTCATTTGAAGATAATTGTGTAGTTAAGAAAAAGCCGACGAGACCTTACTGTTAAATGTAATTATGTTTCCTTAGTTTTTCATAACAACATTTGTGAAGATTAAAATTGCAAAAACGTTTAACCTCAATCGCTAATTAGATTTCTCGATTTAGGATCTCTTAGAAATGTAATAAGATTTTCGATGCCACGTTTTCCTGGTTCCTTAATTTTACTAAAACTACAGACATCATAATAATATCGTCATTAAAATAGACAAGTACAGTAATAGTATCAATTTATCACATTTTTTTATCCAGAGTTAGTAACAGCAAGTCATAGTACGAATTAAAGAAGCGCAATTTTATAAATCATACAATTTATAAATAACAATTGGAATGATTGAAAAAAATATATCTTTAGATACTAACATTGCGCTATGACTAAACGGTAAATGTAAATACTCATATCAAAAGTTAGCTAGCTACTTTGAACTGTACGCTAGGAAACTCATTAATTCAATCTCTCAACAAATTATCTCATCTCTAAAAAGAAAAAAAATAACATGCAGTAAAACTGGACACAGAATTTAAAAAGGTAACATATATCATTGGTACTTAAGATAAGCTTAAAATAAACAGATACACAGAAAATCACGAAATTGTTAACGTAAATACACAATTTTTTATACTACTCCCCAGTCCATTTGTAATTTGACGATAGCGCACATATATACTGAGATACACAATTATATACTTGTGTATCTCAGCCCTAAGCTATATGAAAAGAAAGCCCCGTCTTCTCCCAATGGGGCGATGAGGGCAGTTTTCTTGATGAAATTTGTGTGCAGAACTATTTGTGAGTACTCTGTTATAGTTTGACATCTTTATTGGCAGCAGTAAACTTTTGTCTTTAGCTATTATTCCATGATGTCGATTTAGCTTTGAAAATATTTTTTTGGGAAGTTGATCTATGATTGCCTTTCAACCACAATAACAAGTCCTTTTATACATTTAATTCTCATATAGAATAGTAATTTGCGTGATCCATAGATTCATTGAATTATAAAAATCTGTGTGTTGTCCTCATTTAGTACTAGTAAGGCATGAAGAGGATTGTGAGTACCTACAACTGCGTGATGTCAAGACTATCAGACGAATTGCTAAGAAGTATCCTTTAAGAACTTTGCTAACAAATATATATTTATATAATATTGATTACTTTAATAATATTTATTACTAAAAAAGAAGCAGCGATAACCTAGTGGGAAACCGTTGGACTGCCACGCAGAGGTCTCGAGTTCGATCCCAAGGCGCGCATCTCTGACTTTTCGAAGTTATGTGCGTATTAAATAGTTAATTACCAATTGCTTTAACGGTGAAGGAAAACATCGTGAGGAAACCTGCATCTAAAAGTTCTCAATAAAATGTTCTCAAAGAAATGTGAAGTCTGCCAACCCGCACTGGGACAGCGTGGTGGACTATGGCCTAACCCTTCCCACAGTGAGAAGAGGCCCGTGCCCAGCAGTGGGACATTTTAATACAGGGCTGATATTATAATTATTATATATACCTATTATTAATATAACGCAAATATAAATCAGTACAGTATTGAGCCTATATCATTGTTCTGAATAAAGGTACTCTTGAATTTAAAATCATTGAGTCATTGAGTCACGTAGTGTAGGACACCCTCCGACCAGGTGGGATGACGATCTGCGAAAGACTGCAGGTAGATGCTAGATGCGGCAAGCTGAAGACAGGGCGCTATGGCGCTCTTTGGGGGAGGGCTATGTCCAGCAGTGGACTATTATAGCCTGATGATGATGAGTCATTGAGTTCCCAATTGTAATCCATAATTTTATTATTATACGAGTTTCTAGGCTAAGCCATTATCTTGTTAAAAATACAATATCTATTGTATCACGAAAAAATATGTTACTCAAAAACTAGTAAATTGTTCTTACTTACTTTTCTATATGTCTGATTTCAGAGAAAAGATACGAAAATACAATTTATTTTTATATAAAAGCTGGCAAACAAGAATGTTAAGGTCTTATTGATGATGGAAAGCCTATAAAACAACACCAAGGTAGCTATCGCGAAATGAGTCTGCCGAAACAGTTTCTATTACATTACCCGTGTGAATATAATGAACTTAGTGTTTTTCTGTAACACTATGAGTGTCACAACTGTTTCTTGGGATGAGTCTAGAAATCTCTGGAGTAAATTAACCAGTAGGTATATTAGACAATTAGCTTGAGCCAGCAAGCTTTGCTTGTGTAAATCCCATGGGAACATCCGTGATAAAAGTATCCTAAGGATTATACGAGGATATGGTTAGATCTTATCTTATATAATCTTCGGTTTGAAAGGGTTATGTGGGGGCCAGTCAGTGCAGACCGGCGTCACTTCGACCCAGTGGGATCTTTTGTGTCGACACTCTCCCAATAACGACTGCCATAGATGTTCATGGCAGCCGGGACCGACGGCTTAACGTGGTTTCCGAGGCACGGAGCAGGCGATAATTGTCATTCAATACGCACATAAGTTCAAAAAGTCATATAACTGCCGAAAGTCAGAGTTGCGCGACGTGGGTTCGAACCCGAGACCCTCTGCATTGCAGTCTGTTGGTCTCTCCACTGACCTATCGCTTCTCTTAGGATATGGTTAACTTGTATGCCAAGTTTTAGCCAAATTATTTCAGCGGTTAACGCGTAACAAACATTCAACCTATACCTCTTCCATCTCTTCCCTCTCTTCCACCACTCCAATATTTCGACAGCAATTTTTTTAGAAACTACGTAATTGAGGGCGAACCTATTGTCCTCTACCGGGCACAGTTCAGGCCTGCGTTCTGCTACGTAAACTTTTTAGAAAACTCTATAACACTTTGCCCTATCAAGGTATGGAACCCAAGGGCGCATACACAGCAATCGAATTCAGTACAATTGTGCTACCGCGGCTGTCATGAGGACAGATATTTTTATTTGAGATAATAAATACTTCTTGTAAAGGCCTTCACACTATTGGCACGCATTTTCTCTTTTCTATCTGTCACGCCCCAAATAAAGGTCGTCTAGCCTGCAATTACATTTTATATGACAAGAACAATGCTAATGTCCATTCACTTAAGCCGCCCTAGTTTCCGGTCCCCAGAGTGTTATCCCGGATCACTGCTATTTAACATCGACTCCCGTAGAATTCCATTTCATTATACACTCCATTTTCGTACGTGTAAAAAATTCTAGATAACTTTCGTATTCACTATTTATATATAAATAGGCAAAGCTACAGTTCAGTACCTTTTTCTCCTCTGTTCGTCAACCGGGTTACAGTTTTCTTTTGTTTAGATGCTATTGATAAGCTTTAGAGTTTAGTATTATCAATATAAAAAATGGAAGCAGTTCATTTTTTTATATGGATAGATAAACACCAAGCAGTTCAGTACCTTTTACTCCTCGGTTTGCATATCGATGTTATTTTTTTTGTGGAAGATGTAATTTCATACACATATTTTATCAAATTTTTAACGATGATCGTTGTCGAATTTCGGCTACTGAGAAAACATTAGTAAAAATAAATACTTTTAGTTCTATCGGAATAAAGGTTTTTCTTGCAGTGGTCGGCTTTTATCAATAACTAACTTCACAGGAATATGCGCTTCGTAGAATGGTTGCGTTTCTTTATTGGCTCGAAATGTTCGGTGTACTATTCTTTCATATTATAAGTATTGCTAATATGCTTTCGGTAATGGTTTTATGAATAGTCGTTAGATTTCTAGCTTGAAAATAGTTTCTGACGATTTAAAAACAGTGGTTTTTGTGTTCTTTTGTCATTATTCCTTTAAATACATTTCGCAATTTGTGAAATTGTAGTATATTTGTAATTTAAACTGTTTTTTGTTACGCGTTGTTAGTTAAATGCGACTGTTGTGTCTAAAGTCTTGAGCTCGATTCCCAGGTCGGTCAAAGTGTTACATGGCTATTCTTTCAAAAGCTAATGTGAAATAATGGAGAGAAGATTTTAAACAACCATGTTTTTGTTTCTACTTAGGGTTTCAAGGCCCTTTGAGAAAGCTTTGTGGTATCAGTTGGTAGTAATCACTAGTGTGATTTTTGACCCTTGCTATTACAGTGGGCAACGCAGTCGAAATTATAATTCTGAGATTGCAAACGATCAAAGGTTTTGTGTAATTACTTTTCATTACCTTGCTTGCCACTGTATTAGCCGATAAAGCCTCAATATAAATAAATAAACAATAAAAAAGATTTAATTTCAATATATTATCTAACATTTGAACAATGATAATATTTTTTTAGGGGTACTAGATAGAGATATTACTATTAAAAGTCCGATTAAAAGTATATATTATGTTTCGTTGGTTAGTGTAACCGACTGCCACGCCTGAGGTCGCGTGTTCAATTCCCGCATAAGTCAAACATTTGTGTGCATAAACATTGATGTTTGTCTTGGTCTGGGTGTTTCTATGTATATATGTATGTATGTATTTACAAAAAAACAAGTATATATGTATGTTTATCCATTGTCTAGTACCCATAGTACAAGCTCTGCTTAGTTTGGGCTAGATGGTGTTGTGTGTATGTGGTAGAATATTATTATTATATTCTGCATCAGCTTTGCAATGCAGACCGTATATCATTATACCACATATGAAAGTGAGTGCTTGAGTGGCCATCCGTGTAACGTGATTCCGTTCTAGCCCAGAAACCAATGCAGTCGTTTCTCTTATACCTGAGAAAGAATCAATATACAACGTGCTACAGGAATACGTGGTCATGTATTATAACCTTGACAATAAGTTAAGTATTTCTTTATTTACCTTCCATACAAATTATTATATTCTTTGTAAAATTTAGTGAATAAGTCGTCAGTGTGCTTTTAATAAATAAATGAATATCTTATAACTATTATTATTCGCTTAAAATAAGATTTGGTTCTTAAATTATTGTTTGGCAGCTAAAGTTGAATCGTTAATTAATTTCTATATTTTTGTTTGATGTGGCAGAAGAGAATTACAATAATTTTCCTCATTTTACATCGGCAATAGAATCTCAGTAGCTGGTGTTAAACTGTTACCTACTTTGACTTTTCTGGCGTGTAGAATTTATGACATTATTTTCATTTTATTGACTCAGGATACGACCTCACCTCATTCACTATCCTAAGGTAAAATAATACTAAGGCAGAATAATACTCATTGAAATTAAACTACTATATACGGATTTTATCGCGTTGTTTATTTGACACTGTTACAAAATTTTTTGAAAAACTGTTACACTACTATAATCACTATTAAACTTTACAAATTTTTAAGCTATTTAAATTATTGAAACTATTAAAACTATTTATACTATTACTATACTATTATACTATTTAGATTTATTTTTACACTTTCCCCGACGTTTCGGTTGCTTTTCAGCAGCCATGGTCACGGGGAGACTAAGATGGTAGTTGTCTCAATGTTCCAGTGTAGTTATTTCAAAGTACCCGAACATAATTTAATCATGGGTGTTTATATTTACGCAGAATGAGCTCAAAGTATCATGAAGTCTAGCTGTGGTTTGCTTCTTCTTGGGTTTGACTATTTGGATTACTGGATCCCAAGCTGGTGGTACACTCCAACCATCTTAAATAAATTATGTTCGGGTACTTTGAAATAACTACACTGGAACATTGAGACAACTACCATCTTAGTCTCCCCGTGACCATGGCTGCTGAAAAGCAACCGAAACGTCGGGGAAAGTGTAAAAATAAATCTAAATAGTATAATAGTATAGTAATAGTATAAATAGTTTTAATAGTTTCAATAATTTAAATAGCTTAAAAATTTGTAAAGTTTAATAGTGATTATAGTAGTGTAACAGTTTTTCAAAAAATTTTGTAACAGTGTCAAATAAACAACGCGATAAAATCCGTATATAGTAGTTTAATTTCAATGAATAACATTCGCGTAAACAGAAGACAATATTACAGAATAATACTACCAGAACATGAGTAAACCTTCAATTGTCCATATCTATATAATTTAAGGGCTTTTTCTGGCCCAAAGAATCAGCATTGCTATTCAACGTGGCAATGCTGCCAGTCTTCTGGGCACTTTACCAGTTGACAGCGATACTGAAGAATTCTACGATGCCTAAACCTTTTCTGTAAATATTTAGTAGTATAAATATTTGTGTTTTTGTAATTATGTTACCTTTTTTAACACGTTTGTAAATATATATTAGGTTAATTCGTTTTAAAATTAATAATGTAAATATTTGATGCTCCGAAATAAATAACTTTTGCCTTGAAAAATAAAAAAAACATTTACGTACATCCTATCCTAATCCTAACTAATATTATAAAAGCGAAAATGAGTTTGTTTGTTGGTTTGTTACCTTTTCACGCCTAAACCACTGAACCGATCATCCTGAAATTTTGCATATACGTTGTCAGGTGTATAGAAACGAACATAGGCTACCATTCATCCTGAAAAAAATTACTGTTCCCGAGGAAAACAACAATAACGTCCTTATGATAATAGATGGTGCCACGTGTCTTTCGAATCATGATTGAATTATATTATTACAAGCAGAGTACCACCGAATTGATTGTCAAATTCTAAATTAACGCGAGCGAAGCCGCGGGCAAAAGCTAGTATACATATAATACCAATAATATTATAGGTATTTATAATGTGAAAGTTTGTGAAGATATTTGAAGGTTTGTATGTTTGTTCTCAGACCATGGAATACCCGCTGATGAAGTCGCGGGCTCAAAATAGAATAAATATACATACATACATAAGATTCTGCTGCATTTGATCTCAATCCAGCTTAACCTGAGATTTATTTCAAATTGGTAATTACTGACTGGGAATATATTATCTCCAATCTACAGAAGATCGTACCGAACAGAACTCTAGTAAAATGACAACATAAAGTTTAGTGCACAAATTCAATAAAACATTTTTATTATAACTAAATACACAACATTTCCCGAGGCGTCTGTCCAACGTTTCCGATTCGACGAATCCTTCGCAACAAAAAAAAACAAAGCACAATTTAACAGTATTGATTCCGTCAATAAATAATTACGAATGCCGATAGAATCTACCTACGCAACAATAATTCGGTGTATACCATCTGTTTGGTTAATACCACGCATGGCTGGATGTAGTACATGTAATTGACGTAGGTTATGTAGGTAGATAGATATAATATGGACATAACATAGATGTGTTTCTACTGAGGTACATAGGTCGTTGTATTAGCAAGCAAATAAAGAGCAGCGATAGCTAAGTGGGGAGACCAACAGACTGCAATGCAGAGGGTCTCGGGTTCGAACCCACGTCGCGCACCTCTGACTTTCGGAAGTTATATGACTCTTCGATATTATGTGCGTATTGATTGACAATTATCACCTGCTCCGTGCCTCGGAGAGCACGTTAAGCCGTCGGTCCCGGCTGCCATGAACATCTATGGCAGTCGTTATTGGGAGAGTGTTGACACAAAAGATCCCACTGGGTCGAAGTGTCGCCGGTCTGCACTGACTGGCCCCCACATAAGATAAGATAAGATAGCAAGCACATGGTTGTGAAACAATTGAGATGTATATAATTATTGGTGCGAATGTATGTATTGAATGTCTGATCGCTTGAAGTCATATTTATACTGTATATTATATTATCGATGATAGTGTAAGACGAGATAGCCACCTAATGTATGGTACGACTCTTCTATAGTTTTATTTCTTGGCATCCTAGAAACAATTTGAAGCAAATGTAACTTAGCCTCCGCTTACGGTGAATAACATATGTAAGTGGCAAATAAGCACACGGTTTTACTTCATGGTAAGCAGTTCTGTAGCTATGTAGATGACATGGCAGCCTATGTGAGAAAGGTGAAGAGGTGATTGGACCTCTGGCGCTTAAATTCACCGAACGAAATGCAACAGTACGTGTATTGTAGAAGAGCTACTGGGAAAATATAACCTTTTCTTAAAAATGTAATTCCCCGGTTAAGCTTGACCATATAATGAAAATGCAAATAGTACTTGGGATATTATCACTCAAAAATATCCTTATTCGTCGATATTTTCCTTGTTCTTTTTTATAGCTGGTAAACATAAATTGCTATGCTAAGATCCAATAGGTGCAAACTAGACCAAAATGTTTCATATTTTCAATAAAGTATGTAAGTCAAAACAGAAAATTACAAAATTTGGGCCATCAAATGGAGCTGTGATTGTGTTATTAATATATGTTTGTAAAAGTGCAAAGGACTAGTTCTGTGTTCTGTCTTTTGCCATACTCTGTCGAGCCAAGTAGTAGTAGAATATAATAAGGACTTCTCTTGCTTGAGAACCTTTGAGCACACAACTCAGGGTACTTGCAATTTGGATACGATTCACTGTAGGGTAAATGGAGGCATTTCTTAAGTTGGATTACTTCGGGTTCGAAAGGCGATTCGGATTTTGCAACGATAAGGTTTATTTAGGCAGTTGTCTTTTGAATACCTTCCAAATAGAAGTCACTATGCTACCGGCGCGGCGCTATGAAAAATGATCTATACTGGTGTAGGAAAAATAATCTATACTGGTGTAGAGCCACGGCTACACCAGTGTAGGTCATCGTTGTGGTAGTCTTTTTGATTACAGCAGGTTTGTAGGTATATGATAGTCATCGAGCTTTCTCAAGGAGCAGTTTTCGATGCGCCAAAAATACGTGAGATAATACGTGAGAAAGATATCTAAAGAAATACAGAGTAATACTTATTTAGGATTAAGTATATAGTTAAAGTAATAAAAAAATCACACGTACAATTTGGCCTAACATACCATTGATTTTCTCTTTGATAATTTAAGTTCTGAATTATTTATGATGACACAATTTATTATTCGATAGACTTTTCAATACGTTACTGATAGAAAACTAATATTTACTTAAAATGTCTTTCTACGAGTAAAACTGCTTGTGAAAGGTGATTGGATGCTGTCATTATTTAAAAAAAAAACGGCGTCTTCCATTCGATCTTAAACGTAAAATAATATTGATTTGGTAAATAGCTTTGCCAAATATATTAATTTTATAATAATAATAATAATAATAATAATATCATTTATTGCGTCAAATATGGTCAATACAAAGGTGTTACATATCAATAATTGTTTCACATATTTGGCCGTTACACAGCATGCAACAGTAAATTAAAGTCAATCACAATTAAAATTATAAAGAACTTATAGAATTATAAACAACTCAAAAAATATATATATATAAGCGAGGACACAATATTATCTAAACCTCGATGAACGTTCCAGATTATAAAATTTACATGAGTATTTTTTTAGGTACTCCTCAACAGTATAAAAACATTCACTTATCAACCAAGTACGCAATTCAGTGCAGAACTTCCCATAAGGTTGAAGGGTTATCGAGTGTGGCAGACAATTGTAAATTAAGGGAGCCATATAAACGCAGCTTTTTCTAAAAAGTTCTAGTTTAGGTATGGGTATTTCAAAATCTAGGTGATTTATTTTTCGTTTGTTAGTATTGTCCCTTCTGTTAAAAAGCATGGAGTTACATTTTACAAACTTGGCAATTTCGTATATATAGATGCACGGAACAGTAAGAAGGTTGTGAGCTTTGAATATTGGTCTGCAGGAATCACACCAATCCAAATTAAGTATTGTACGTATGCATCGTTTCTGAGCCACAAATATTCTGTTTATCTCACTAGAGTTTCCCCAAACAACTATACCGTAGCGGATTATTGAACAGACATATGCGTGATAGACTACTAAAGAAATGTCTCGAGATGTAATGTCCTTTACTTTTCTTAAGGCAAATACAAATTGATTTATTTTTGTACAGATTTGTTCAATGTGCTTGTGCCAAGTAAAATGTTCATCGATTATTACGCCAAGAAATTTTGCACTACATTGTTGGTCTATAATATTACTGTCTAGAACAACATTAAGTTGTAAAGGTTTACTTTTCCATGTCCTAAAATGAATAATATTGGTTTTAGGGATATTAATTTTTTATTTATTAACATCTAACCATCTCATAACATCAGTTAAAGCTTTATTAATTTCTGTACTAGGATTTTGATTTTTATCATGCTCAACAATAATAGTGGTGTCATCTGCAAATAGGACACTTTATAAAAGCCTACTCCAATATTAGCACTAGTCCTTGTATCCTGAAGGTTCATGTATTCAATACAAAAATTGGGTTGACAACAACCCAATTTTTGTATTGAATACAAGATCACGCGAACACAATAACTCAATGTGCCATCCTCAGTGCTCAAGTAAGTTTAAACGAGGGTTCATAAAAATTGTTCCTAAAACAAATAAAATACAAAAATAAATATACTGATAAATAAGAGAATAAACTCACCAAACATTTCGTAGTATGTCTCGCAACATGTGTGCATTCTAGCATTAGCTACTTGATCTATCGTATTTAAGGATTCGGTCCAACCCACAATACTTGGCGCCCTGACAGAAGCGAGGCGAACATTTGAACTATAGCGCCACAGTTGCAATAAATAATTTCATACTTTAATTATCACTGTCAGTAAAAATATACATGAACGTATTAAATGCTTATGGATGCTCTCACACAAAAACATATGCCAAAACACGAGTCACGAGCTAAAATTTTTACTACAGAATATTTTTGTAAAACCTCAGATCCATTATTATATACACCTAGTTAAAGGCGATTACCCTCGTGAATTGTAAGAACTAGTTATGAGCAAGCTACTGAGAAGGCGACGAGCGTTTAGTTTTTCATAACACGCTAAACGAGCGAAATAAGCGTACCACTATAAAGTCTGCTTTAAGCCGGGATAAAATCGTAGGCATTTCATAAGCTGCTTTACAAATATGTATATGAGAGTCTATTTATTGACTGGAGTACCCTTATTCAGTATAATTAAAAGGGTGAAGAGCTTTCATAATCTGACGTATGTATTTTAAGCTGTATACATCGTTCGTTTCGTGGAATATTTGGCTGTAACTGGGTTGATAAAGCTAGATACATTTTTGCCTCTGCGGAACGCATTAACCGTGGTCGATCAGCAAGTAAAACTATTTTGCCGTGGTCGTGTTATAGATTCATAAGTAAAGCAACTAAAACCTTATTATTATCTACTTATGTGTTATGTAAGCATTATTAAGATGCTAGTATATTTCCAATATTATACATATACTAGATGTTCCCGCGGTTTCACCAGCGTTTATCATTACTGCGACACCCCCGTGGGTCGTAGCGTGATGTTATATAGCCTATAGCCTGCCTCGATAAATAGGCTAACCAACACTAAAATAATTTTTCAAATCGAACCTGTAGTTCCTGAGATTAGTGCGTTCAAACCAACAAACAAACAAACTCTTCAGCTTTATAATATTAGTACAGATAGCTGACCCGCGCAACTTCGCCTGCGTCACATAAGAGAGAGAGAGTGGGTCGTAGCCGTCGTAGGCACCTATAATACAATTTTAATGGAGCTGAAACTTTCTTTGTTAAATCCACGAACCACATAAGAACCATTGAACAACATTTTATAAATATACCTACAGTGCTAATTTAAAATCACGCAGAATAAACCAGGAGAAACATCGTTTGTATGTCTGTAATGGGTAATTATTTTGCTGCGATGTTATTTTAAAACTGCGATATCTCCTAAGATATTCATTGAAATCGAATGATGTACAGAGAAATTTTGTTTTAAATTAAATACTTGTGATGAATAACGTATTTATTTGGATAAGGATTAATATCATGTTTTAAAAATACCTTCGCCAATAATGCATTATTTTAGAACACCTTTGGTTAGCATAAAAATGGTTATAGTGAGCCAACCTTAAAAGATAGACATATGCTGTCCCGGACTTTTTTTTAGAACTTTTAAAGGGGAACAATTCTGTCATACATGATTTTTGCGAAACTTTAACTGTTTACGTAGCGCACGCAGCGGAAGCTCTCAATAGGAAAAAAAACCCTCCGATTTTGAAACATTCTTCATTGGTGCTCCGCTCCTATTGATCTTAGCGTGATGATATATAGCCTATAGCCTTCCTCGATAAATGGGCTATCTAACACTAAAATAATTTTTCAATGCGGACCAGTAGTTCCTGAGATTAGCGCGTTCAGGTAAACAAACAAACAAACTCTTCAGCTTTATAATATTAGTATAGATTTAAGTGCATTGATGGCGTAGCGAGCAAGTGGTTGCCAAGGCGCTGATGTCGCGCCGAGTGTTATAGTTTCAAATACCACGTTTTATTTGTGTGATCCACGAATTATGATTGTTCGGGGTCTGTTTAAACTTTGTCTCAATTAAGTAAGTTAAAGAATCCGTGTCCATTCTAAAAGAAGATAGATTTATTATTAATTGACTGCACGGATGGCGTAGTGGTTTAATTGGTCGCCTCGCCACTGCCACTGCGCCGAGTGTTGTGGGTTCGAATTCCACACGGGTCAAAATTTTGTGTGATTCACAAATATTTGTTCCGAGTCTGGGTGTTCTTTGTGTCCGTTGTTTGAATGTCTGTAAAGTCTCTCCGACACAGGAATTATACCTAGTAGTCTTTTTAAAATTAAAATAAATAGCTTATTTTTGTAAGAGAGCGCCTCTATGGTATCGAGTCTTAAGTGTATCTGTTTTCGAGTGATCGTGAGGTCCTTAGGTCTTAATATCCATATCGGCAAAATTGAAGAAATCATCACGATCACTGAAAATGTGCCAGATGTCAAAAGGTTCGCGAAATGTGGATGTAATATATAACTACTTGCCACTATGGTATATATAGGTGTGAATAGGTAGCTAGGTATTTGTAAAAACCATTCACACCACAGGGCTAAGATACAAAGCTAAATAACTCATGACTCATAATTAATAAGACGATTGACATAATGTAAAATTTGATTAGTTATTAAACTATGTGAAAGTTATTAGATATAAGATAGACAAAAAATAAGAGGACAGAAATATCTTATTATTTTTAATTTAGAAGGTGGATATCTCTCCGATATGAATTAGTATAATTACAAAAAAACTTTTAGAAGAATGTTTTAATTTTTATATATCATCCTACCCTGCGGATATCTAAAAAATTAACACAAATAATTTTCCTTAAATTATGTAAATCGTTTTGTATTAGATTAATAAACTATTCAGTCGCCAGACAGTTTAATTTATACATATTCGTATGCACGTAGTCATTAAGGCTTGGTTATCGTAATTACTTGATTAACTTTAAAATAAAGTTGTGTAGCGATGGTGATAAAGGAAAGACGACGATGAAATCACGTAAGCTTTTATTTTCTTAATATCAGTACAATTTCAATGATGGTATGGTCCACAAATGTTCGAGATCAAAGCATCTATGTACGCACACCATCGCCTATTGTTCCCCAAGTGTCAGTTGGTCCGGATAGTTCCACGAGGTACGGAAGCTATGCCGTGCATAACGGACTGCGGTTTATTATGCTGGCGCGAACGCCTTATATAGTGTCCTGGCGCGGTGGGGACGATAAAGGCAGGTATGTGTGCGTTCGGCCGGGCTCGGTGACCGTCGTCAGCGCTGCATGTGTGCGTAGATGAAGCGCGACGTATGGGTGTCCATTAGCGGTGTTACAGTTGTTAATTTTTATACTATAGAGGTTGCAGACTATATCTTATTAATTTATATAATTTAATTCCGTCTTAAATTCCTTTTTTCTACCTATCCTATACCAGAATATAATAATATTCTTTCATCCACAATTTAATTCAATAGAAAAGTTAACATATTTATAAGATTGAAATTAATATCTATTCATATACATAGAATTTGGTAAATTTATTATTTTCTTACAATTACTCGGTTCGATGTAATCACATTATCGTAATTAATTTATAAAATAAGGCACAAAAGGGTGTGTGTTCGAATATTCGCTTGTCACCCTTTGGCAAACTAGCCCACTTTTTACATCACTGTAAAAATGTATATCTGATGTCCATTCGCCACACACATATGTACCTACATATGTAGTAAGTATGTAACAGTTACATGTAGCATTAAAGCTTAGTCATACTGTAATGGAGTAATATGCTTTAGTACGCGTTATTTTATAGTGTTATCGATCGATTTACCTTATGTAGGTGACTTTGTTAATAAGGCTTCATTTGTATGTGTTATCAAAAGAGTTGATAGGTTTTTGTGAAATGAGGCTTAAAATAATTATAATATACATCTTGACAAATTTATATTATGTGTGGTTAATTATAAAATCTATATAAATTTAATCAAATTAGTTTTTAGATATAATATTTTCACCGGTTTTGTGCCCGCAGGGCAGATTATGTGTTTAATAGACAAATTTTATTCTAGTTAAACAGATTTTGTTCTAGTTGCTTAGAACTAGAATTGATTTTGTTACAGATGGAATGATTTTTTACCCGATAGGATGTTTGTCAAAACTTTTTTTTCTGTTCGATAATTATGTTTCTGATCGAATATTGATCCATGTGGGAATCTGAAGAGACGAGTCGATAAATATAATAGGTACTGCTAATTGTGATAATACATAAAATATATTGTGGCTGGTAGGCTGTAAAGTGAAAGTTTATGAAATAAGTATATTATAATATTGTCTTCTGTTTACGCCAGTGTTATTCATTGAAATTAAACTACTATATACGGATTTTATCGCGTTGTTTATTTGACACTTTATTACAAAATTTTGAAAACTGTTACACTACTATTACTATTAAACTTTACTAATTTTTTTAAGCTAAATAAATTATTGAAACAATTTTTTTATTGCAACATTTGACAAACCACAGATGCTCGCTAAAGAACACCGATTCCTACCAAGGATGCTTCGCGAGGCTATTGAAATCAAAAAACATCCTAATTTCAATAGAGAAGATGGTTGGAATGTACCACCAGCTTGGGATCCAGTAATTCAAATAGTCAAACCCAAGAAGAAGCAAACCACAGCTAGACTTCATGATACTTTGAGCTCATTCTGCGTAAATAGAAACACCCATGATTAAATTATGTTCGGGTACTTTGAAATAACTACACTGGAACATTGAGACAACTGCCATCTTAGTCTCCCCGTGACCATGGCTGCTGAAAAGCAACCGAAACGTCGGGGAAAGTGTAAACACAAATATAAATAGTATAATAGTAAAAGTATATTATGTCAAGTGCATAATTCCCCATTTAGAATGTAAATATTAATTAATATTTCAAGTGGGGAATAATAAAACGAGATTTGGTAACGTATTATATACCTTTTTCGAAGAACGTTACAAATTCTTAAACTACGCAGAACTACTGAATATGAACTAAATGAAACTTTTTCTCTGAAACATTAAAGGTTATTATGTGTTCGGGCGAAATACAAGTAGCTTCTTTGATCTAGTGTTAACCAGAAAGAATGGTTAAAGCTTTAGAAATACCACCTCCGATTACTACGTTCGACGTAACGTACTTTAATTTCTTGTTAAAATATGATAAATACTCTATCCTAACTACTACCTGAGATATGATTTTTTTTTAATTACCTTATTGAAGTTTCTTGTACACTACGACCATAAATGAATGAATTCCATCGGTTTTTTGTTGTTTTATTATTAAACACTAATTATGCCAATAGATAGACACTCAAAAGTATGACAAGCTATTGCACTTTTTTAATATATTTTTTATAACATTTTTCATTTTTTTTTCTGAACGGCCATCAGCTCTACTATAAGACATTTCAAGGTTATCCATTAATTACCGGACACCCTGTATATATATATATGTATATATATATATGTATATATATATATGTATATATATATATATATATATATATATATAATATATATAGAATATCTAGACAGATATTCCCAATAACAATTTAGCCGACTCGGGAATCAAACCTGACACTTCATGCATAACAGTTGCCTACATTATCACTGCACCACCATCCATTTACTTAATTTGTTTCTCATTAAGCACTTAATCATATACATTATTATATATTATACTTATATAATTAAAACATTGGGATTATTATAATCCCAGTATATACGAATATATGCCTGTTGGATTCACGCGCGCAAAGAATTAGGCAGGAACTAGTAAAACAGCAAGCAAGCAGCGTTAGTCTAGTGGGAAACCGTTGGACTACCACGCAGAGGTCTCGAGTTCGAATCCAAGACGCACATCTCTGACTTTTCGAAGTTATATGCGTATTAAATAGTTAATTATCGCTTGCTTTAACGGTGAAGGAAAACATAGTGAGGAAACCTGCATGTGTGAGAGTTCTCCATAATGTTCTTGAAGATATGTGAAGTCTGCCAACCCGCACTAGGCCAGCGTGGTGGACTATTGCCTAACCCTTCTCATAGTGAGAAGAGGCCCCTGCCCAGCAGTGGGACAGTTTAATACAGGGCTGATATTATTTATTATTTTTAGTAAAACATAATATTATCTTATCTTAGAGCCAAAGTATGCTTACATAGACTTACATTGTTTACCCCTGAAGAGGTGTGCAGATGTGTACTTATTACATACAGATTATGGGATGTATGTTTTAGATGTCCCATAATGTTCTACAGACCGAATTTTAGCCACGGTGGCCAATTTTAACAGAGACTCAAGACGCAGGAGATATTATAGTGCACAAGTATGTGCTCAAACACAAATGCACTCTCTGTTCCTTAACCCTCATGATCCGATGGAACGGATAATCCGATACAACCGGAGAGAGATCAGGCGCAGGACCAACGGCTTTACGAGCTTTCCGAGGCATCTGAGGCATAATCTAATATCGCCAACTTCTTAACTCCGGGCTCGTATTGAGATTTCTTAACAGAAAACCCAATAACTTTTTGTTGGCCCGACCCGGGATTCGAACCCGAGATCTCATGCACAGCAGTTGAATTCACTACCGCTGCGCCACGGAGGTGTCCCATAATAGCGGGGTAAGCCTATTGCCTACTGGGCACAATTTCAGACTCCTTGCTGGCTATTATCAAAAAGACTGTACCCCAACTGGAAATCGTACATGGTCCGAATAGGGCTAAGTATATAATACATGTATGTCATGTATAATTATTATATATAAAAAAATGTGTACCATCCTGACTAATATTATAAATGCGAATGTGAGTTTGTTTGCTTGTTTGTTACGCTTTCACGCGTTAACTACAGTACTCGATCCATCATTATGAAAATTTGCGTACACGTTGTTAGGGATACAGAAATGGACAATATAGGAGATCAGCCAAATTTCCTCGGGTAAAGTACTTTTTTCTGAAAACAATATATTTCATTCAGGAAAAAGATTTTCCTCGAGAAATAGAAATTTATTCACATCTACATTAATGTGAGCGAAGTTGCGGGCAAAATCAGTGTAAATATAAGTATTTGCATTTATAAGTAGAAGCAAATGTAAATATTGCCAATCAAACATAACAGTTTCCTAATACATCGAACATATTTTACAAGAAATTTAAAATTATACGTAAGTCAATAGTTCTTTGAACAAATTGCTATGTTCGTTTAGTAATTATCTAATTCTTGGAGCTATACACATCTATCATACATTGATTTACTATTTAAACATAAACTTCTGAAGAAAAAGCCCTACCTAGACTTTACGTAAGTAATCACTCCACTGTATTTACTTGATATGGATTGAGATTGTGGCCGCTTTTCGAAATAGGCCCCTATTTCGGCATTTCGGTTGGCAATATCGTTATCGAAATGGCGATATTAATGTGGCCCGAAATAAAATCATGCTGCAATTATGAATCGGATGGGCAAAGGCGGTGATTAGAGGAATAACATAGAATAAATAAAAGCTATTTTATAGAGACCAAATTTGTTTCAATATGTTCAAATAACCGGTTTTACGATCGAGAGATCCATATTACACTACCAGCCTATATTATGAGTTTGCTGTTAAACATATTTAGCATATATAGGACATACTAGCGGTCGCCTAGTGCTCGAAATTCGACCAAAGTTTGCCTGTAAGATATTGCATTATATTGATATCTGTAACCATAGTTACGCGCTTCGACTGCGTGTGTCAATTGCATGCTTTTGTGCGTGTAGTGTTTTTTCATTAATTTAATGTATTTCTAATGCATATTTTATATAAATATTAGGATCCTTCTCTATATAAACTTTAACTGTGCCAATTTCATACTCCGCCGTCCGCCCAATTTTCGTAAAAAGGGGTACAAAGTTTTTGCTTCACGTATTAATATTTAGATACCTAAAAATGTATATTTGATTGATAATATTCCCTGCAGCCATTGCCTCATACTTATCCTACCGATTATTACTATTGTTGTAAGCCAAAGCAAGAAATGTTTAGTAACTCTGCTTAGTATAATTATGTTATGTGCATTATTAGCTAGCTATAACTGAAGGGTTAGATATAGATTTATGATACTCACATACCGCCAACTATGTTTTCAAGTCCCAATTAATATTGGGCTAGCCGGTTGTCTTCAACTGGACATATAAACTCCGTGCTCCTATTGAGAATTGCCAAATAGAAAGATCTAGTTACATTGCCAGATCCTAGAATCGAAGCAGACCTCACGATCGCACGTAATTATGAACACAAGTTTTTAAGATTTATTTTGACTAGTTTTCAGCCGCGGCTTCGCTCGCGTAAATGTAGGTTAGGTTTGCAAAAGTTCTTTTTTCTGGATGAAAGGTACTCTATGTCCTATTCTGTACGCCTGACAACGTGTATGCAAAATTTCATGTTGATCGGTTGAGTAGTTAAGGCGTGAAAGCGTAACAAACAAACAAACTCATTTTCGCATTTATAATATTAGTAAGGATAGTTTATAAGATTATCAAAGAAACTTTTTTAAAGGGGTTCTAGGAAATTGGGTTACAAATTTTTGGTATTCTAGTTAACCCCTCCATTTAGGCTAGAACGTTTGTGTTAAGAGTGCATTCACGTTGGTATTACAAAATCTGGGATGCGAATCTCAAGTCCAAAGCCTTAACTATTCTTATCGCCGTACCACTATACTAGATATATTAAAGAACATGTTTCTATAATACCTACTACATGTCATGTTAAACAGCAAAGCAATATACATAGTGAACTATTTATAAACTATAAACAATGTCTCCATCAAGATCATGTATAAATTAGTTGACGTAAGCGTCCCACTTTCTTCGGCCCTTGACCTTTCTTAAGAGGTGTCAAATAATATTAATTCACCGTCCTTCTTTTAACGTCCGTAGAAACAAGATACGAGAAAGCAGCCTTAATAAAACAACTGGGCAAATTAAAAATATACGTGTACACCCATTGACCTACTTACTACGTGATAATAGGTTCCACTTCAACGATAGTTTGTTGCTTGTAAGGCTCCATTAAAATTAAACATTATGATAGTAGACTAGCTTTTGCTCGCGGCTTCGCTCGTGTTAATTTAGAATTTGACAATCAATTCGGGTCGTACTCGTCCAGAAGTGAGAAAATTTTCATACAAACTTTATCCCCATTCCGCCCCTTTAGGGAAGAGTTTTATCCATTTCACCTACACAGATATTTTTCAATTGTAACCGAAAACTTATGTACCAATTTTCATACTGCTAAGTCCAGAAATGAGAAAATTTACATACAAACTTTACCCCCATTTTACCTTTTTAGGGGGAGTTTTGTCCATTTTACCTACACAGGTCATTTTCAATTATAATCCATAACTTGTATACCTATTTTTATACTTATAAGTCCAGAAATGAGCAAATTCCATATAAACTTTAGTCCCCTATTTCACCCCCTTAGGTGTGGAATTTCAAAAAATCCTTTCTTAGTACACCCTTACAAATTAAAACACACATGCTCCCCAAATTTCAAGTTCCTACGACCAGCGGTTTAGGCTGTGCGTTGTCTCTAAGTCAGCCAGTCAGGACATCTTCCTCTTCATTTCGTATTGGTTTACCCCCATGCGCTGGCGTTGTAGGTTCGTTGCCCTCACGTGATAAAACAATGCGTTCTGTAATAAGTATAAAAGTCTCCTAACCTGTTTGTAGCCTTTGTAGAGAGGCTTCCGCTGCAAATGGTGTGAATAAGTTAACTTACGCGTGGAAGTAACACCCTTTTATATAGGAATAGTACGTTCCGGTCATTCACATAATTTTTATTCATTTCATCTTTCATTCCTTCTCCCTAGGATCGGTCACACACGAGTAATATCCTTGGTATTGCAAGTACTCTCAGGCTACAGTAAGCGCTTAATATAATGGCAGCCGTATGCCAACTCTATTGTTTTAAAAAGGGATTAAATATAATGACCACCAAACATACTAATTGCGCAGCAAAATATGCTTACTAAAATATACCATATCTTATCTTATCTTATTTTATGTGTGGGGGCCAGTCAGTGCAGACCGGCGACACTTCAACCCAGTGGGATCTTTTGTGTCAGCCCCAAGATTTAACTCTTAGCTATCTCCTTATGAATGTACTGCATAAGCCGCAGTGTACAATTTAGAGGTAGAAGCCTGAAGTCTTCAGGGCTTGGATATGCCACCCCCATCAGACCCATCCACAGTCCAGCCAATGCGTCGCATTCACACAATAGGTGCGATATGAACTCGTCCTGTTCACCACAGGCTCTGCAGATCAAATTGTGTGCCAATCTCAATCTGCACAGGAAGTCGTTGGTGCCAAAATGGCCAGTGAACGCTCCTGTGAGCAGGCGCATTTGGCTCTTGCTATATCCACAGAACTTCCGGGTGAAGCCTGTGGCTCCGTTTGCAATGAACTTCTTGGAGTGTTCCAGACCCCTAAGGGCCATCCACTCCAATCTGTGTTTGTCATTGCCATGTGCATGTAAAGCTGCCTTGACGGTGCTCTCAGAGAGTCCCACGAATAGCTCGGGGCCCACAAACAGCTGCTCTGAGCCCTTTCTGGCCAACTCATCAGCCTCCTCATTGCCTTGCACCCCTGCATGTCCCGGAACCCAGACCAGTCTGACTGTGTTCTTCCTGCCTAGTTTGTTGAGGATCTTAACACAGTTCAGGACCAGTCTGGAGTCCACCCTACACGAGTCCAGAGCCTTGAGAGCAGCTTGACTGTCACTGACAATATACACAGTCTTGTCAGTGACACCACTATTGATATTCTCCTGAGCACAGGCAATTATAGCGTAGGTTTCCGCTTGGAAGACCGTTGCATATTTGCCCATGCTTTGGCTCACCTTACAGTCACTGGCATAGATACCAGCGCCTGATCCTGTTTCCATTTTGGAACCATCGGTGTACCAGATGAGACAACCCTCGTCAGGGGATTGTAGACCTTGTCTCCATTCATCCCTCGTGGGGACCTTAATTTTAAAATTCTTTTTGAATATGTGCAATGGTTGCATTTTGTCGCATCCCATGCTCATAATCCTTTTGAGATCCTTTGAAGTCTCCAGTTTTGTGTGTCGAGTTACCGGCATGTATGAAAATATACCATAACGAGCACCTATACGCCTCAAATCACTGCATTCCGTCTCGGAAAGATTAGGTTATGTTAGGTTCCTTCTTAAACCCACCCAAAAATAGGAGCCCCGCCAAGCGGGGCTCCGTCGACTAAATTTAATCTCTTTAAATATATTTTGGTGTGCAATTTGTATTTTTGGTAAGCATATTTTGCTGTGCAATTAGTATTTTTTTGCTGTGCAGTTAAATACTACTCTTTTAAAAATGTAACACAGATATTTGTTTTGAGCCTGGGTTTAACATCCAAGATTTCATTTTTCTTTTCCTTCGAGGAAACACAACTATACAAAAATGTCTGCTCATACTTCATTTTTATCTAAGTAAATACCACTCTATAAATATAATTATCTTAATCATTTTTCATCTTCGTCCAATATTAATAGACATATGTCGCCCGCTTATACTTAGAACACGTACTATAATGGTCAGTTTGTCTTCGCTTACACACCGTGTGAATCGTAACTGATTACTATTGATCGCTAGAGTTGACTTGTTTATATGTCTAAATACTATTGGACTATTGGTAGCTCAGGGACGGGTCAGTCCCACAAAATCGATAAATTTCAGTACGTAGCTCGCGTGTAGGTAAATTATGAAGACATAGGTGCGGGTGGGCGATTTTTTAATAATCAAATGTAAATGTATAGGTACGTCGTAAAAAATGGATTAAACCGATTTTACATAACCTTTCAAAATGACAGACTGACAATAATTACGCCCACAAGGATTGGCATTTAGAAGTGTTAATATTTGTTATGACTACATTTTTGACGAAGACTGTCTTCCAAAATGACGGCTTTATAAATAGCATTTTATTATTTAGGAACTGCTTGCCCTAGCGTAGTGTGCGCCAATTTTGAAATTGTGATTAAAAAGACACAGCGCTCCTAGCGAAGCGGCGTCATTATTTTTGTGTGCTTAAAGTTATTTTGTTCTTCTTTCCTTCAAGTATCTCCGTAAAATTGCGTTTTCATTGCCCTCTTTGTAACAAACAAAATACAAACCCACCTTCGTGTTTCTTGTAATATTACGCGTAGATGTTTTTTCTATTGACGTGGATATACCAATACTTCATTCATTCATCACTTATAGAAAGCGGCGAAAATGTTGTGCCATAAAATCAACGCACTTTTTGATCTCAAATGGAATTGGAAAAGTTGTGTAGAGAGCTCACGGCAGGTGACCAGGAGACTTGTGGATATAGAAATCAGTGGACCTATTTCATGACTAGTTGTCCCATGTGTTTATATGTGGAGGCTTGTTATTAGCAACATGTGTACCCATTAAATGTATACTTTTTAGAAATATATTAGTCTGTAAACCTTCCTAAGATTAAATAAATAAATAATTATTGATTCGATCCCGTGGCTACTAGCGTAAAATATAACGCTAAGAGCTATATAATAATATAGCACATCTTATTTCTGAATAAAGTAGCATTATTATAAAGGGAAAATAATATTAAATTTGGTAGTTTTTGAGTTAAAGCAATAATAAAAATATTTTCTCTTAAGAATATATATACATAATTTCGGAGTATTAATCTTGTAAACAGAATAGTTAAAAGTTATTTGTAAAGAGAAAAGCTACGGTGAAAATAAGTGAAATATACCTCTCACACAGTGTTAGGAAGCAGTTTTTTTTATAACCCGAGCTTGTGTTACAAATATGAGAGTTCTTACATGTTTATTATTTTGTCTTGATCAATATACAACACTGTTAAGCCGCAGGCGGCAACAATTGCTTCATATAATGCGATATTTAAATGAATTGTTCTGCTAAAGAAAATGTCGGGTTCAGAAAATTAGGTATGATTTAATGAATGCATGTTGTTCTATTATGTTTGGAGCGTGTGATTTTAATGTACGCCGTATTAATTCGAGGCTCGAGAATTAATTGCGAGAGATAATGTTCTGTTGTGAGCTGTTACTAAAGATGTATGAGGCTTTCAGTTACCACTAGTAAAGGTTTTTCATGTACATTTTACTAGCTTTATTTAGCTTGTTGAGTTGTAAGTTTGGATTAAAGGTAACTAGATTTTAAATTAGTTAGACTTACTGCAAAGCATACTGGGCGATGTATTGATGCGTATACCACTGCTTTGTCTTTGATAATTGGTGTAATGCAATATTAAGTGACTTTTAGAAAATACAATTATTTTCTTATATATGAAAAATACTAATAAACTTTTTACTTTACAACTCTTGTTTTACCACTTTTTACAAAACTCAATATTTTCCCAAAAACATTGAACATTTATTGCATCTCATGTTACGATCGCGTGCAGTTTTAAGTATTAGTTGTGCGATTAGAGGTAGCAATTACAATATTTTGCACTTTTGTATATGAATAATCAAATAATTAATTATGAAAAATGGTAGAAAAGTTATGGATAAAGGTTATAAATATTTTTCAATTAATCCTGTATATAAATTCCAGTTATCCCCTTAAGAACTCGGCGAGTATTCTCTATACAAAAGCATACTGGTGAAACGTCCTGTCTTTTCACCAGAAAGTCTCCGTGTGAATGCCTTCATCTGTTTAAGAGTACCGTAAATAGAGAATACGAGAAGAAAGAAACAAGAGTGTAGAAAACAAGAGGGATATGCTAGGATCGTACCAAGTAAAATCCATAGTCTCTCCATACCTCTCTCCATGAGTGTATGTCTATACCTATAACACATTGTATAAACAATTATTCCGCTTACATGAGTGTAAGTTCATATAATACATTGTACTGATAATTACTCTGTTCTAACTTTAACAAGTTATAACTAGGTTTGCGTCAAACCATTGAACCGTACTCTTCCTGCGCTAAGACCCGCTTGAATGCACACTTTCATTTTCTTCGTTGTATTGTTGAATATTTTCTTTACGTTATTTGTCCTCTCGACTTTTAAAACTGGAGGGTACTCGACGTGCCAGCTAGTCAAGGAACATTCTCGAGTTTGTTCTCGAGAATATTCCTTGGATAGCTCGTTCGCTCGAGTGTCGTATGAGGTATGTCCTTAAAAAGTATACTTTGTATTATTCCGTACCGAATACTACAGCACTAATTACTGAAAGCTTACTTAGCATCATGATAGCTCAAATGTTTTGACTAGGTATCTATATATTAATACGTGAAGCAAAAACTTTGTACCCCTTTTTACGAAAATTGCACGGACGGAGGAGTATGAAATTTGGCACACTTATAGTTTATACAGAGAAGAAGTGACGAATGCTAATATTTTTATAAAATATGCATTATAAATACATTAAATTAATGAAAAAACACTACACGCACACAACCATGCATTTGACACACGCAGTCGAAGCGCGTAACTATGGTTACATATATCAATATATAATGACATAATATCAGCAATATCTTACAGGCAAACTTTGGTTGAATTTCGAGCACTAGGCGACCGCTAGTAAGAATAAATCTATTTTTATATTAATGATACTTCGTTTATCTTGCCTCAAGGAATACGTAAAATTCTCTCGAACTTAAATGCAATCTGTATGTAATATTACTAATTGATAAAAAGTATCTAACACTAGAAACATTTCGAAAATATGAATTGCTACTCAGATCTGAAGCATAAAGTTTGTGAAGATGTTTGATATCTTAAGTTGCATTTCTGTGATAAGTTCGGTTGCCAGACCACATTCAGAAGGCGGTAGAAGTGGCAACATTAAGAATTCTTCTTTGTAAAATAGTAACGCGATTGTGTGCTCGTTCCTGATGAGCCACGTTTCAAAAGTATAAATATATATACAGACGTACTTAAAAGATTATTTTTATACAAAAATGGTAGTATGCCATGTAACGTGGATGTTGTGGAAATACTATTATTTTGTATAAAAAATGTTTGTGCCGTGATTTCATTGTTTCTACCCTTCGTTTCAGGTATTTTTCTAATGTAAGGATGTTTAAGAATATAGAGAAATAGACATAAGATTTTACTGTGAAGGCTGCCGTCACAAAAAAGTTAGGTACCAGCGAACTCTTCTTGTGTCAGATAAAACAACTCTGATGATGCCAATACCTACATTGATTATAAGGTCAAGTTCAAGAATATCCTCGGTGTAATAAATTCTGCCTGCCTTTACAGAGAAATTTGACACAACTAGAACCTATCTAAAAAGCTATAGACAGCATCAGTCCGATAATTTCGTTTTTCATATCACATACGTTATAATTATGTGGTATCAAAAATTTATATTATTTGCTAACCAGCTAGCCATTGTAAGAGCTATACACTTGTATAGCTCTTTCAATGGTTAGCTGTTACTGTTTTTTATAGAGGTGTAAAATACCTACTAGGAGCACTTATCACTCGCCCATTGCCGAGCCAGCAGAAACGTTTTTATATCCTTCTTGAGGAACTAGAAAGAAGCCTTCGTGATATAAGCCAATATTTAATATATAATTAGTAATATAGCTTTAACGAAACTAAGATTATATCCTTACTAATATTATAAATTCGAAAGTAACTCTGTCTGTCTGTCTGTCTGTTACCTTTTCACGGCTAAACCACTCAACCGATTTAGATGAAACTTGGTACAAATATAGTTTAAAACCTGGGGAAGGACATAGGCCATTTTTATTGATGTAGGTACCTAACACGAGGGCGGAGCCGCGCGCAAAAGCTAGTGTTTTTATAAAGCAGATAGGCATAAATATACGAATACTAATATTATAAGGAAAAAGGATTTGATTTTTTGTTTGTTTGCATATGTTTAACCTTAAAACTACACAACCGATTTTAAAATTCTTTCACCATTAGAAAGCTAAGTAACACAAAATAAAAAATCCTTGATCATAAACACTTCTTAATGAACCAAAAAATAAAAAAAAGATATTGTTAATATTCTAAAAAAAAAAATAAAGTGTGGACGCGTGACGATGACGCGAGTTCCATGATTTTTGTTCACCCAAGAAGTGCTCAAGGCGCCTAAAGAAATTTTTACTTCAAAAATAAAGTACTATTACTAACATAAGCTAACCTACTTTTATGCGAGCAAAGCCGGTAGTAAAAGCTAGAATAAATTCGTAACAATTACGAATAAATTCGTAACAATTATGAACGTTGAGTGGCTCGTAGTGTTTCGAATCGTTGTTATTTGTTCAATTGTTTCCCCTCAATTCGGGAGCTAAGTGCAACAAGAACGACAAATATTTACCTCGGGGCCCATTGAAGTTGTTTACTGGAATGTTTAAGAAAACAACGGATTTGTTATTTATTACTTGAGTGAGTTAAGAGAACATTAGCCAGATGCCTTTAGCAATACCAAGAGTAAATGAAAGGCAATTTGAAGGAGAGATTGACTAACAAATTATATTGACTTTTTATATACATTTATTCTTTCTCTTAATTTCTATTGAATTTTTTTTTTTGGAAAATGACTAGTTTTTGTTTTCAAATTACTTGTATTCTTAATATTGTCTTCTGTTTACGCGAATGTTATTCATTGAAATTAAACTACTCTATACGGATTTTATCGCGTTGTTTATTTTACACTTTATTACAACATTTTGAAAACTTTTACACTACTATTACTATTAAACTATACTAATTTTTAAGCTAATTAAATTATTGAAACTATTAAAACTATTTATACTATTACTATACTATTATACTATTTATATTTGTGTTTACACAATGTAATAGTAGTGTAACAGTTTTCAAAATTTAGTAATAAAGTGTCAAATAAACAACGCGATAAAATCCGTATATAGTAGTTTAATTACATGTATTCTTGTTAACTCCTCCAGCAAAGCTAGAATGATTGTGTTAGGAGTGGGTTCACGTCAGTAGAGCAATGGGTGGGATTCGTACCGGCGACCTCTCGTTCGCAAGTCCATTGCCTTATCTATTGGCGCAGAGGTGTAGTTTTACTGCATAAAAGAAGTAATGTATGTGGTCATCACGACACTGCTACTGCAACGAATGTTGTGGGTCCGATGCTCACACAAGACGAAAATTTGTGTGATTCACAAATAGTTGTCCTACATCGGGGTTTTCTTAGTGTCTATAACTTAAATGTTTAACAGTCCTACGCAAGACGGAAATTATTCCTAATGCTTATACAACTAATAACTAAATGAGTACGTATCATTGTGCCTTTATATTTGGTGACATTTTATCTTAAATACTCATTATCAGCCAGTTTCTGAATTGAGAATTTCACGTTGAGACCAACTTAAACACTGTTCATCTCAAACTTAATCAAATATCTGTTTCTGAAAAAATAATTGACCACGATTTGAGTATTCGTGCTTCAGAATTCTCAAATTTGACATATTATGCATATGTGACATTTAATATTATCACTGAATTACCGATGAACGTTGTTTTACTACAACATATGCAAATTGAGTCCAAGATACAGGCATGGCATAGTTAGAAACCACCATCAATCGTTGTACTCGTATATGCTAGTTATACTATACTTTACTTTATAGCCCCTTAAGATAAAGGGATTATTTCCTTCTTATACAGAAAACTCAAGGTTTATTTTTGAAATCCCAAACTTTTGACAGAGACTGAAATATTAAGCTCATTTTGAAGATATTATCATAACAATCAAATACTCGACATTCAATTAAACAGCGACACGTCAGATGGGCCAGATGTCGGTAACTTTGAAGACGAGTAACTTATCGAAATTACGCAATCGAACGAAATGTAATCCATCCTTAAATTTAGATAAGACAAAAAAGATTTGAGTACCTACCTTTTGAATCGAATTGAATCCTGCTTTATCGATTTACTGGCATAATAAAATTATTGCAGATAATAAGATACAAGGAATATAAACACTAACAATTTTACTAAAGTAAAAAAGCAAATTTACAACACTAGTTGGCGTATGTTTATGTATGAAGTGTACTTAGAATAGTAGAATTCGGTTTCTTTTCGGTGCCTACAGCATCTACAAAAATAGTTATTGGAAAGGCCGTAAAGCAATTATAAAATAAAAATACTATAAAATTGCAGCTCGGTCCATGTTTTTGCACCTAGATAAATGTTTTCTGTTTTTGCAACATTTTCAGCATATCGAATGATCCGCCGATTTTTTGTTTACTATTTTTTAACAAAGCTTTGACCAAATAGAGTATCGAATAACGTTACCTAATTGGACATCGAGAATAGAAATTTGTTTTAAATATTTTTTTATCCTAACGAGTACCGGTACCAATTAAGGAGTTTGACAATTAGATTATTCGAAAAATAAAAAATATTGGAGGAATGTCTCCTAATACAAAAGTCAAAGTCAAACATTATTTATAAATTAGATTACAAAGAAACACTTGTGAATGTAAAAGTTTTTGAGTTAGTAAGTTTACTGAAGTGCTAGGTTCATGCAAATGGACAATTAGAAGATACATCCAATAATTTCACAGTCAATTTTAAAACAGAGAATTTTGCACTGGACGTGTTAAATTTAGTAATATAAGGTTGTCAAACTCTACAGAAACATTTATAAAGTACCACGTACAGTCCCGATAGGTTGCAGGGTATACCAGAGCCGATTATAGAAGGTCAGTTCTCTGTGGCCCATTACTGACTCACCATAAGCATCTAACACACTGTCCCCAATATCTTAACCATCGGGGTTCGACTGCCTACCTTAATAATTTCTAGATTCTGCGCACGGCTTACTCCACGTAAATCCCATGGGTACGTATACCGGAATAAAATCCTTATTTTAATCCAGGAAATGGTCCGTTTTCCAAGTTTTGTTAGAAACCATTCAATTTTTCACGCGTGACTAATATTAATAAACACCTTCACATGTTCATACACATGTTCACTTTCAAATGTAGGGTTATTAGGGTTTGTCAACTCTTTAACTAATATTTAAACTCCATTTCCTATTAATTTAATCAAAAATAAGTAGGAACTATTCCAAAAATATTATTAAAACCAATCCTAAAGAAAACTTCTTTAGGATTGGTTTTAATAAATATTCTGGTATTTATTTATTCTTCGTATTTACTTTATCTTTTATCCTAAATTATATCAATGAATTTACATGCTTATATTGAGATATTTTAATTGTATTACATGCATACATATTCTTGTAGCTATATTGCCGAATTATATATTAAATATTAGCTTATATCACGAAGGCTTCTTTCTTTTTTCTCAGGAAGGGTATAAAAGGGTATAAAAAACTTTGCTGCTGGCTCGGCAAGGGGCGAGTGATAAGTGCTCCTAGTAAATATATTAAACGTCTAGAGGTAACAATAACAGCAAAGAATTGAAAGAATTGCTCTTTAAATTCTTAGATGGTTAGCAGATATTTTTTATACTCACTACTCACTAACCTATATACTTTGACGATCATAAGTGTTACTTTGTGACCTAAATGAATAAATGATTTTTCGCTTTGACTTTGACTTTACTTTTTATATACTTACTAACTGTGCCGACAGACGTCGTCCTGTACATAAGAAAAAAAAAATAGAAACCAAATCTAAACCATTCTCGAATCCACTTGAACATACACAAAAAAATTCATCAAAATCGGTCCAGTAGTTTAGGAGGAGTATAATTACAAACAAACGCACAGAAGATTTATATATATAAAGATGTGTGGTATGAAAATATAAATATTATCTGACTGATGCTGTCTATAGTTTTTGTTACATACTGTGTTATTTTTTTATACAACTAAGGTGGCAAACAAGCATACGGCCCACCTGATGGTAAGTGGTCACTGTAGCCTATGGACGCCTGCAACACCAGAGAGGCATCACTTGCGCGTTGCCGACCCTTTAGGAAAGGAAGTGGGAAGGAGAAGGAGTGGGAAGGGGAAAAAGGGTGATTAGGCCTCCGACACTCTCATGCACCGAACGAAACACAACAGTAGGAATACTGCTATTTCATGTCGATATTCTGTGAGAGGGTTGTCCTTCCCCGATCGAGCCGGCCCATTCATGCTGAAATCAGCGAGGCTCTACTACTCGTTTTTCCTTTATACACTCAGAATTTAGCAGCTAAGGTTATAGGTCCCACAATCCACATAATAGGGAGACATCCTATTGCCGTTTACCATGCACATTTCAAAACTCTAAGCAACTGATAAATTATTGGCAGATTTATCTGCCAATAATTTATCAGTTGCTTAGAGTTTACCGGGTTTACCCGATGACAGTTGCGATGCACAGTCACATAGTCATCGAGGTAGTAAATAATGAAAAAATATCTAAATTAATATAATTTCAAACTTACATAAGTCTTCACATATAAAAAGACTTTCTTCAAAAAGCTAAGATATGTGATCTGCAACGAATTTGATGTAAACACTGAGTGAGATCTTAAATTGAATTTTGTGAGTGGTTAATGGTTAACCACTCACAAAATTCAATTTAAGAATTTCAAGCGAGCAAGGTACTTGTGATTCTGACGAATTCTATTTATATGGTCTCTTGTAGTTACATGTCTCAATGAACTATGAACAACTTCAAAGAGAAAAGCTTTGCTTTATTTTTATAGTACGAATTTAGTTACGTTCGAAGATATTTCATATTTAAATTCTATGGCAAAATTGGCTTCATTTTATTTTACTTTTATGCACTTTATGTTAAAAATGATCTTGTTCGTCAAATTCGCTTCGCTTAACACGAAATTTCACCGTTGTGTCCTAGGTTGGGAAAATTCCTATTGCATTTTTGTCTGGTATTTCTCATTTTAGTAGCTGACAAAGGGCATCCTTATGTGATTATTAAATGTTTGGTAAAATGTGGATGTTACAGTACTGCAAACAAATTAAAGCCAGTTTAGTATTAGTAATAATATTTAGGCAACGTCACTTGTAATACTTATATATGACGTCGTTATAATATATTTTATTTGTTAATGTGTCGTTGATGTTTAAACTATGATGATTATGTGAGCACACATAATATGTATACGTCAAGAGACTACATAATTATTATAAAAAAGTATTACACATTTTGGGAATATTAATGTAACATAATAATGGTGTGACAAACGAGATTGAAATTACGTTAAACATTTTTTTTAAGACTGTTTAGGAGTTAAGTTTGCTTAGAAGCCATACGCTTCTAAGCATACATAATCGATTGAAGAACCACCTTTTCCCCTTAGAACAAATGTAAGGACAGGTTTTGCGATACAGCAAAACATAGATTAAACTTGTGTATGTCATCAACAGTAACTTGACTCTGTAATACATTTGATGCCTTTGCAAATTTACCTCGTGAATTCCAACAAAGGGATGCGGTTTGCCACGTTTCTATTCAAAAACATAAGTTGACTTAGCTGACAGCCTTGTTTTGTGACAAACCCAAAAAAGTTATTACATCTTTTACTCCAACACTGGCAAGAAATATAGTACACCTTAGCAGACAATAAAATAAAGGTAATATATATTGTAATTATAGTATTATAATTACAATATATATTACCTTTATTTGATAACGATAAATGACAACTATTTTACGTACAATCCTGTGGGTGCAGTTCTGTTACCCTTGATAGGTTAGTTATTGACCTGTACTAAGGATTAACAGTCTTCTTCTCTCCAGTATGTAAGATGTATGATAATTTTCATTCTGTACTACAATCATTATTTCGTAAATAAAAATACTATTATTAAAAAAATAAAAAAATAAAGGGGCTTATTATAAACGGGCAGTATTTTCACTGCGATGTGGCTCCAATGTTATAATTATAGCCCAGCCAGCTCAAAACATTTTAATGTATACAACATTTCAGACACAATTCTTTAGATAGCCAAATGCATGATATTTATGTGTATTGTATTATATAGCTATTATTTCCGGCTAGTTGGTATACACAGATGGCGTAGTGGTTTAAGTGGTCGCCTCGTCACTGCCACTGCATCGAGTGTTGTAGGTTCGAATCCCATACGAGACAAACATTATGTGATCCACAAATGGTTATTCCGAGTCTAAGGGCCACTTGCACAACAACTCACTAAATACGTTTAGCACTAAATACATTTAAAACATCATGGCATCTCAGTCACCTTCACACGGATGACTGCGACAGGGCGATGTTTTAAATGTATTTAGTGCTAAACGTATTTAGTGAGTTGTTGTGCAAGTGGCCCTAAGTGTTCTTTGTGTTCGTTATTTGAATGTTTGTAAAGTCACAGGCGACGCAAGATTTATTCCTAGTGCGAGATTTGTCTTTTATAAAGAAAAAGAAATACATTGTAGACACATATTTCAGTCGAATTAATGCTCATTTTAAAGCTCTTTAATATTAATAAATAAGCAGTCACATAACGAAATTGATTTATGAGAATCCATATTATAATCCTTATTATTTTAAGTGCAGATGTAAGTTCGTTTTTGTCAGTAGCGCAAAGCTTGAAATGCTTTAGATATTCGACCTAACATCTTGCAATTTCGCATATAAGTTGTGAGAGGTACAGAAAAGGACATGGGGTACCTTTCATCTAGGAAAAGGTATCTGTTTCCGAATGACCCAAGCCAATGCCAAAAACTAGTTATAGTATATTTTAGCTTAGAACAGGGAAAGTTTTCGTCCGTCCATGTTCCAAAGTAGTTATGCATTAAAGCATGAAACGTGATTACGTTTGATTAATTAATTATTTCTCGTCTTAATTTTTAAACAGCGCCCAGAAAAGGAACAACTTTTATCGTTGACCTTTAAGCTCCAATGCTGCCACCTTTAATATTACTAAAACATTTACACTAAATGACGAAATAAGAACCGAGTTTATCTGCCCTTTTTCACATCAAAAACGCGCTACTCAACGAAACATGATTAGAATAAACTAGTTTTTATTTCTGAAATTTTAAAGAAATATCTTAATAGTCTCACGCTTAATATAGGCGTTTGAAGGAGTAGCTAGTCAGCACCTATTATTTTAGTTCCTATGTACTAGGGGACGAGCGTATTGCCGTCTATAAGGACGTGGTTCTAGACTCCGTGATTATTTATTTCTATCAGTATGACTGACGATTTGCTCGGCCAAGAATCGAATATTAATTTTATTTTTACAATATACGTCCAGTATTGAGAACCGTTACCCTGTCCCGGAGGACAGAAAATGAATACAAAGAATATCAGATACGAAACAATTATTTGTAGATCATACAAATCTTGCTAACGTGTGGGATTCAAATCCAAAACACTCGGCGTAGTATCTGTGACAAGGCGACCACTTAGACCAATACGCCATCCAAACTGAAGCCAACCGAGCGTCAGCTAGTAAACCAAATTATTCCCATACAAAAATACACTTAAAAGTCAATAAATTTATTAATACCAACAATGTAAAGGACTGCGTAAAGTTCGGGTTACGAGCGACTAAGCAATCAATCACTTCAAACGTTTCACAATCTTAAATGTTCAGCATTATATTCTTATATTTTATGAGAAAACTCCCGAACTTGGTTTAGTGCCTGTATCACGAGGGACTTCACAAACATTCAAACAAAGAACACAAATACACCTAGACTCGGAACAGTTATTTGTAGATCACAAAACTTTAGTGTCCCAGGCATCAACCCTAAACACTTGGCGCAGTGGTATAATAATAAATGATTTTTGACTTCGACTATAGTCGATTTTTTGGCCTACATATATAGGTATTTTCACATAAAATTAAGGTTAACATTAATTGAATATATATTTGAATCTCGTTGTGTTCAGACAAAGCCCAGATTAGACCCGATATAGCTCGTCCCAATTACAATTTGTACCTACCCGTGAACGGCAGTTCGGGTATTTTTATACTCAATAAATCCATTACAAATTTGGCTCGGGTTACATAATCGATTGGGTCCGATTTTATGCTGTGAAATTGTAGGTTTCAGGCGACATGACAGTGTGAATTCTAATGGTTCTATTTTGTTTGGGAACGGAAAATTTATTTGTACTAAAATAGTGTTGTCGTTTGGTGTCTACTAAATTTGGTTGGTTATGTTGATATTTTATTATGACAGCGTCAACCGCAGGTTTGCATATTCTAGTTTTTTAAAATGAATGCGTAAATTACTTTTACCATGTACAGTCAACAACACAAGTTGGTGAACATTCGCGATATTTATATCGTTTTATCGTACAAAATAATGATAAGTGTAAATTTCTTGTACTGGTAGTAATTAAAGAACAGTTTACTTAATCACTATTCAAATCTACAGCATAATTTGAATATTTTAATCTGTCAATTCTTAGAATACCAGGCATAACTAAAATCTGTCTAGTATCTGGCCACCGGTGTGTCACTGCGGTTTGAAAGGTTAATGCATAAAGAATGTAGGTACACACAGCGACGCATCAACCTAGACTGTTTGGTCTTTGAACTATTAGAAGTTGAACGCTGCAAATCGTGTGAGAGAGTGCGTTATATTTTTGTTACGCTCTATTCTTACCATTACATCGACACCACTATGCACTGTCCCTTTCCGACAATTGTCTATTTTGTATGTAGCGTAGTTATGCGTATATAGGGTGTCTAACTTGATGTGTAGCCGTGCGTAAATAACTTTTTTCAATAGGCATAGCTATTTTTGTCGTAGAGCGTCGTATGAAATAACCAGTTGTAAATATTTTATTTACACGATTCTTTGACTTGATGACCTGAAGGCTACGTTCCTTCTAATTTTGGCTCTCATATAGTCAATGACCGAAGTCTAACAATTTCACACAGAGTACACTGGATTGACAACTAAAGTACATTCGCGTTAATAAAATAATGATATGAGTCCTGTATTAAACCGTCCTACTGCTGGGCACGGGCATCTTCTCAGTCTGAGAAGGGTTAGGCCACAGTCCACCACACTCGCCCAGTGCGGGTTAGCAGACTTCACATATCTTCAAGAACACTACGGAGAACTAGACATGCAGATTTCCTCACTATGATTTCCTTCGCCGCTAAGCAAGCGATAATGAACTATTTAATACGCACATAATTTCAAAAAGTCAGAGATGCGCGTTTTGGATTCGACATCGAGACTTCTGTGTGGTAGTCCAACGGTTTCCCACTAGGCTATCGCTATAGCAATAAAAATAGTAAAAATTATTTTCGAGAAGCGCATGCTCATACTAGACTTATTTCTTGAACAACAACCAAATAATTCTAAAAAACAGCTTGGCCTATCTGATTCACCACTATTATTGGAATTATCGTGTCAGTACACAACATCGTTTATTAAAGCACTTGATCATTACGTTTTAATGACGACGATGTAATTTGAATAAATTTGTTTGCATATTGTTCAAGAATAAATATCTACCTAAAATCTCCCCAACTGTTAAGTCACGAGCGGTTATTGAACTTGATAATCCAATTTTCCTCGCTTCTTAACAAAATGTTGCTGCCAGCTCATATAAAGTCTTATAATTTAAATCGCCTGAATGTTTTAGAAACAAGCCTTTGGTTTCCAATAAGAAGGTGCAATTTCTAACAATTTATAGACCGTTTAGTGCTAAATCAATTTATAATGTTGCAGTTGTAATGTTTTATTTTATCGTTGAGTAATAAAACACTTGAAAATAAAGTTGTTTCGTATTATATGTTTTCTTTTTATTATCTATTTATTTTTCAAGTATAGCTTCTATTTCCACAGTAAACGTTTAGAAAAAGTTAGATTAAATATTTACTCTCTGTTTTTCCCTGAAGGAAATGGTATAAAGCTTTTATAACTTGTTTGATTGACACAGAAGTAATTGCTCGCTTTAACTTAAGTATGATATTATTTTATAAGAAATACATTTATAAGACCAGTAGTCGCTACGATACATAATATAAACTGGAAACATGATTGTTCGTTATCTTCCATAATAAATTGTGCACACGTCTCTATTGTAGCTTGAGTGTAGTAATATTCTCATTAACCATTTTGAAATAGTTAGTTTCCATCGTTTACCTCAAACATTAACCCTTAAGACCTTTGCTATGCCAATCCCTGTATGTCAACGGCACCCAACAAATTACTTTGGACGTCCCTAGTCCTAAAGTTAATCGGATTTCGCCCCTAATCACACGACATCGAGTGGTTTTCATTAAACAAATATAAGTGTATATATCGCCATAATTACATTAGAAGAAATTTAGTCGTTATTTCTTTAAATTAATAATTTAATATTAGTTAATAGAAAATTAGTCGTATTCTCTAGTGGTTTGTGTTTACCTTTACTAATGATAATTTGTATTTAACATTTTTTGGTTTTGATAACTTGGTTGGAAAAAATGTTATGGGTGTTTGTTTCAAAGAATAAAAACAGTAAGTGGGCCTTTTATTAAGTCAAAATTTGAACGCACAGGTGGTGTGATGGCGTAATGGTTTAAATGGTCGCCTCGCAACTAATATTAAGTCACGTGTTATGGGTTCGAATCCTACCTGCGACAAAAATTTGTGTGATCTGGAAATGAGTCTGAGTGGTCTTTGTGTCCATTTTTACGTCTGAAAGTTCCCTGTGACAAAGGCATTATTTCTAGGAAGGAAGATGTATTTTGAAAAATAAAAGAAATAGTCTACCTACATAATTATATAAAGCAAATGAAATCTTGCTATAATTAACATTTCTGCCTTATCTTAAGGGGATAAGTAGTCGTATGAATGTATAGGAGAAAATTAATGCGTCTATTGCTCTTGACTGAGCGTCCGTCGGTCGATTATTTTTATGATGCTAATAATTCATATAAAACTCTATTTAGTGGTCATTTGAGGGTATTAACTGCAATATATGCAAATTACTACTGAGCTTCAGTTTTAGATTCTGCTTATATTACATACATATTCACATGCTTATATTTACGCCTGTTTCCCAGAGGGGTAGGTAGAGACTACGGATTTCCATTTGCTACGATCCTGACACACTTCTCTGGCTTCATTCACTTTCATCACATTCCTCATACACGCCCGTTTGTTCAAGGTGCTCTTAATCTGGCCTTTGTCCATCTGCTTATATTATAGGTAATAAAATATTGTTTAATCAATGTTTTAGTTTATTTTAATTTATTTTTTTATTTTTTAGTCGCCTTTGGTCGACTGATGATAGCCTAGAGTCAATTTTCTTGTGCAATTAGTTAGGATAGAAAAGAAACTGCATTATGACCTGATAATTTATTTCACATTTTTAGAAAGATAATTCCTGCACTATGAATAATTCCTATATAGCTGAGGATTTGACATACATTCAAGCAAAGAATACCCAGACTAGAAACAGCTATTTGGGGATCATACAATTTTGTCCCGTGTGACGTCACATCCACAACATTTGGCGTAGTGGCAACGGCGAGGCAACCACATATATCACTACGTCATCCATGCAGCATTTCTGAAGAGCTAAGTAGAGATCTACTACACGCACTTTTGCTAGTCATGATCAGGTTCCACGTTAAGTAGGAAGCTAAACGCAGTAAACATGATATGCAACTGACTAACTTAATAATATTTTGCCTGGAATTCGTAAACGACACCCCAAAATAAGCAATTGAGCCACTAGGCTACATTAAAATTATTTTGATAATTCATTAATGTAAATACATTCATTAATAATCAACAACAGTCGTATAATTAAAATACCTACACATATAAAACTTATTACAGGCGTATTTTCGAATGCCACATAAATTATATCATCAGTGCTAATGGACCAAACAAAGCTTTGTGCAGCTCTCGAATCTATTTGTAGCAAAACATTTTAGAATTGTTTGACGAATTTGTGTGTTTATGTAATGACCGTAATAGATAACCTTTTGTCTGGTGTTATAATGATTGCTTAAATAAATTATTATTAAAATGAGCGTTTACTCGTTATTTGGTAGAAATATAATTTATTCAGTCTTTCTACCAATTGTTCTAGAGCCATCGGCTGCTCCAAGAATAATTCCTGTATCACGAGGACTTAACAACTTTAACAAGCAACGGACTAGTCATACATCCATCTCATCATCATCATCATCTATATCATCATATCCATGATGAGCAGATGTGTATTCTACCCAAATTTCACCAGCCATGTTTTAGACCCTACGTTATAGAGAGCAAGCCTTTCGGTATCTGCCGAGCACAGTACTAGGTTCTGTGCCACGGAAAGAACAATGGCAGAAAATTATTTTTCATTTTTTATAGCGTCTTAAAATGACATTTATACAAAAGCTAATTAACATATATATTATGAATTTTAAAATGAATATCCGTATCTATACAGGCCACACAAAAATTAAGTATATAAAAGAAATAAATTGACTTTTTTCAAAATGTATGCAATGTCACTCGGTATAAAAATGTTATCAGCTACCTAAAATTTTTATATAGAATAATATTATCATCATCCCTATAATTATGTAGTTGAATTAATTATTTATTTATATTTTATTTAGGATACCTACCGCTTATTAAAGTGTGTTTTAAAACATGTACAGAATCTTTTAGTCTTTTATTGATAGTATTACGTTGCAAAAATGGCAACTGTCAAGTGCACTTCCGGTCGATTTCGTTTGGTGTTGTGTTGGTGACTCGTGCATATCGCTGTATTCTTTCGTGTGTTTTTGCTTCTTATTTTCTAATAACCCGGACTGCTTAAGGACTCTGATTTCACAACTTAACCGAACTGACCACTGTATACGCCTAAGGACTTCGATATTGCTTCTACGTGACATTGTGCTATTCCTCTCGGACTTCGATTTTGCCTTGTAAATTATTTGATTACCGCTACCGCCATGGGAAGTCGTATCAGACCCACACGGATTCTGTGTGCAAATTGCAATATATGTGTCAATACTCTTCGCCGATACCATGCTTTGGACCTAGATACGAGAGTTGCCGCATTGCTTGCTAGCTGGGTTTATCCTCAAATCGTAAGTATACATTATTTACAAACTTGTAGGTAGTTGAAATTATCGATCCACAAGCCAAGTATGTACTTATGTACCATTATACATAAATAAATGCAATGAAATAAAAACAAACCTTTCGGTGGGTATACATTGAAGGGATAGACATAGTAATTAGTATTTCATGCATTTATACGAGAGGGTGCACAATAAAATAATTACTGAATCACGATAGACATACTAAGTCCCAGGAGTGGGGTCTAATGGACTATGATCCTATTTGCTAGTAGAAAGTGTTCAAATAAACTTAAAAAAAAAGTTATAATATCAGTTTATGCTAATGCTATAAATGCTTCCGACTCCTAAATCGCAGCTATTTCGTATCACATATTAGGTATTGCATTTTTCAAGGTTAATTATGAGCCAATACATTAGACCGACGTAATATACCTATTGATAATAAAATTTATGTTAAATAAGAACAAATAGATCAGCAACATGTGACATAAGACATAACCTATAAAAATTCTTTGCTTCCTGACCTTGTCTAATGAAAAATTGACATATTTAGGCTCAGCAAGCGATGCTTAATTTTTTAAGTATTTTTAAATTTTAAGACACCTCTTTTGAGTACCAACTAAAATAATGTATGAGAATCTGCCATTGTTCTTTCTTGACAGAATAAATAAATAAAAAATAATTTGCCCGATGACACCTACATATATTTCCCTCGCTATAATATTTAGGTCCCATGTGATAGAGAGCGATTTGACTGCCGTCTACCGGTCACAGTTCCAGACTTCGTGTTACTAAGAAATTCCTGACAGAGTTCAGAACAATGCATATTGCCTTGCACCCGAGACCTCACTCACAGCAATTGCCTTGACAACGACACTGAGGCTGTGAAACTCTTCTTACTAGACTCAGTTTCAGCCTTGCTACTAACAATTCACATTATCTTACATCCGAGGTCCCACGCACAGCAGTTGCATTGACAACGCCACCGAGTACTAAAACTAAATGTCCGTATATATTATACAAACACGTTCGTTGTTAGTGTGATAAACCGCAAAAGGCCCTCAGAGGGCGATCGTGCCGGCTTCAATTAGAGCCACATGTCGAGTATTACCGCGACACGACCTAGATGCACTCACAATTCACTGTTTGGTCCAACTTCCAACTGTTGTTGGACTAAAAATTTCGGCGTCATACATGTTAGTTTGTATACATATACATTGTACATAGATCATAAAAGTTTAGTTGGATTGTCCACAAAAATATAGAGGGAAGTTATGGTAGTGTCATTTTCCTGTTTTATGTTTAGTAGTGCTATGTCAGATTCAGGAAGCAGCGATTTGCATTCACGCCTTTAACAACAGTTTCTTGTAAATTTCTATGTTCAAAATAAGGTGAAAGGTTATAATAAGCTATGTTTATTTTAATTTAATTAATTTATTTATTGGGCATCGTTCAGATATATTCATTATTATTATTGTCTTTGTAAAGCAGATTGGTACATATTACTTTGTTTTAAACAAATTTATGGAACAGTTTCTTGTATCGCTTCTCTAACTTTACAAACATTAAACAAAGACAAAGAAATAAAGACATATAAATCTCAGTCTCGAAACAATTATCTGTAAACCTCATTACTTCTTGAGTGCGCGCGAGTACAAACTGCCAGAAGAGAGAAAGCCTGACGCTTTGTTAGCAGCTAACTGACCACTTAAGCCACAACGCCATACATGCTACCAACCATATAATCATAATACCTAACATAATGTCCTCTAAATGTTTCACACAATTATCCTAAACGATCCGGTCCCTTAGAATATAGTAATCATACTCAACGACTTTTGTTTGATAGCACGATTAACCCCAAAGGTGCCGCACATGTGGCAATACGACCAATTTCAATTAAAGCTACATGTCACCTACAATGACGTGACCCAGGTGCACTATTACATACCAATGTGACTTTTTTATTTGTATGTTGGTACTATGGTGTGTAACAGAAAGGAGTGGTCGATTGGATATACAGGATGGTGCAAAAAGGTGTGTTCATGTTTTAGTTAAATTCAGGTCGTTGCACTGAACCATATGTAACAAAAAGGTGATTAACCCTTCGTATGCTTGAACGCCGATCTTCGTGAGAGTCGATGCTTTCTTTATTGTGTCTGAGATTTCGGCAGAAAAGAGGCTAAGGATCGCATTGAATAATCTAGAACAAATTTTTAAAAGATTAGAGAGAAGAAAAATAGAACAGAATTCTTTTTGGTTTACAAATGGCGGTGTGTTGTGGTGGTGAGAACAACACGACTGCATCAATTAACTGTGAAAATCTAAGCGCTGTATTCAGATGTGGATGCCATTACGACTGTCTGTTAGTCTTTTATTTCTGTAACAGTTAAGAATAATTTAGAACAGTTTGAAGGAAAATTAAGAAATATATATGAATTACTAGATTTTCTCAGCAAATTTCTATCCCTCGCTCTATCCATCCCTATATAAACAGTACTTTTTGTAGATGAAAGATACCTTATGGCATTTTCTATATTCCTGACAACGTGTATGCGAAATGTCATGTTGACCGGGTCAAGAAAGGACATATTGTGATGACATCATACGTACACATACCACATGGAGAATACTACAAGGAAAGAGTAATTACAACGCCTACACGTAGTTATTTATAAGTAAAATTAAATGAAAGTTACGTCATATCAAAAGGTGAATATAAAAGTCAAGCAAAAGATAAGTAGCAATTGCTTCTTTTATAAGAGCAGCTCTTTAAATTAATAACAACAGATTTATTATAATGTGAATTAAAAATAAAAAAAATTGACCACGATACAATTTGATATAGAACTTGAAACTTCTAGAAAAATACGAAAAAATGCTTTTAATAGTTTTATTAAAAGCATATTTTTTCATATGATACTTATAATCTCTACACAAACGATAGCAAATAACAGATTATACGCATCAAGTTCCGAATAAATAAAGCAGACTTAGAACGGAATTGCCGCTGTGTTTATACCTCAAATTTGTCAGCTAGAAAACATTTCGTCATTACAACAAACAATGAATCATTAGCTTCCAAGAGTATGAAATATTATCGCGGCATCCCACACGTTCATAATAAAATATGAGTTACATAATCTTCTACAAACGGCTTCAGCTTTACCTGTCAGCTGAACATTTGCTACTGTCATCACCGCTTTGTATGAGTACCCTTACAAAGTGTCACACATTAGGTATTTGTATTACACATTTGCGAAGCTCGGGGCTGCACATCCAAATTTCAAATTTTCTTGGAAAAATCATAAATATTTAGGTAAACATAATTCTTGCGATGTTCAGTGTTCGGCATTTAAATAATCATTATGTAAAATATTAAATCCTAAATATCGAAAGTTGAATTAAGCACCACACGGTATACACTGAAAGTAAGAGCCAAAAGCCGATGCCAGCTTGATCTTGCATCATCATCTAATATGATGTATCGAAATTGTGATATAAATGACACTTGAAATCGTTCAGGGTGCCTTCAAGGTTATTTGTGACACTTGACTTCTGAAGAGTCCGCGTCGTTTAGAACCATGACATTTTATTACTTGTACGATCCAGTAAATAAAAGGTATGCATGTAAAAGGACCTTTGAAAAAGAACGTTTTAAGAGTCATTGCGTTGACCTCATTAATTGTACTTAAGGATAAGAAAAAGACACAAAAATCATATTTTCGCTATTTATACTGTGCTTGTAAAGGGTGTTAGTAAGGTATATGGCCAGCAGTAAATTAATATAAGCTCATTATAATGATGCATAGTAAAAAAAAACAGAATCTGCATCATCATTTCTACGTTAAATCGTAATATCTTGAACGTGACAATGGAAAATTTTAAATGGTAATAAAATATATCTATAGTTAGACTCAACAGCTTCTCTTATATGCATATACTACTATAAAGTCAAATATGACAACTGTTTGTTGTGGGAGTTAGTAATTTACAAAGAAGGGGAATAATAAATTTATCAAAGACTGATAAGAATTTTGATAAAGAAAAGGCAGTAAGAGTCCCTCTAAATCTTTAGCTAGTGAGTTCGAGACTTAATTACTGTTTGGTCAACATTAGAAGAGTAGTAAAACTTGCGTAGTTACTTTTATTAGACCTTTCGGTTTTTGTTACGACGTAGATAGTTTACAAGACTTGGTGACTTACTATCCTTGTTTCTTGTATACCTGTTAGAAGGGCGAAGTCATATAGAGGTCTGTAGAGTGCTTATACTGAGGGCTTTATTATAAAATTTCAATGTAGTATTAATCAGTTGTTTAAATATACAGAATGTCCCAGAAGTCGACGTCAAGCCGGAATCAGGTAACAGACTAAGTTATAATAGCTATCAGACAAATATAAAAAAAAAACATCAAAGTTACGTATTTTAAAAATTAAAGGCATTCTAAAAAAATCTAAAAATCTGCAGCCTGTGACGGTCTTTTCACTCCTGTTACTGCAGATATAAACTAAATATCTAGACCTTTTGTTTTTTTTTAATGCCTATAATTTTAAAATACATACGTAACTTAGTTTCTTGTGAATATTTTTCTGATAGCTATTATAACTTAGCCTGTTACCTAATGCCGGCTTGATGTCGACTTCTGGGACATTCTGTATATTATGTATATATACGATTTCAACATTTCTATATTTTCTTTTTTAATTTATATACATACATACGTCTTAATTTATAGGTATATAGTTGGCCTATATTCCTGAAGGAGTAAGCAGCGGTGTATTATACACATATTTCGCTAATTACACTTTAAGGCCTATGTAATAAGGTGTATTATCGCCTATTGCCTTCTACCAGGCAGAGTACGACACGCCGTGCTGCTATTAAATATTTCTGGACAGTAAACTCCAATAACACTTTGCCTGAATCTGGGAATCCAAATCTAAGATCTCATTCACAGCAGTCGAATTCAAGTTGTACCACCGAAGCATTATCTATACATCTATACAAATAAATAAAATTTAGGTGTCTGTTTGTAATATCAAAATAACAGCTTTTTATCTAATGCATATTAAAGTATATAAGGTACCTATACGAAAGCAACTATTAAAATTTTTGTCTGTCTGTCTGTCAGTCAACAAACAGTTGTTCCGGGTAATCTCCGAAACGGCTGAACCGATTTTGACGGGATTTTCACTGGCAGATACCTGATGTTATACGGAGTAACATAGGCTACTGTGATTTTAGAAAAAAAAATAGGGTTCCGCGGAGACAAACACTTTTAAGTTAAAATCTACGCGGACGAAGTCGCAGGTAACAGCTAGTTTTATATAAAAATATAACGAAGGATTGACGTCAACTCGCTTTTGATATGATGAAGCAATAAAATATAGGCGTGGTATTATACCTTGTACGTATACTAATGATAGACAAATACAAAAGAAATGAAACAATAAAGGTTGACTTTGATTATCACTGATTTGATCGATAACGCAGCGAGTTCGTTTCACCGAATGTGTCCGCGCACGCATCTCCAGCACCTAAATAACGTCAATATGACACTTACAGCTATAACTGTCACTCCAACTGACACATTGGTTCTGTGCCGACCTCACTCAAGCTTACGCTTGACGTTTCGAAACAAACCAATAGATAGCGCTTTATTTAACTCCAATTACAGAAATAAATTGCATTCCGATGATTATTTTCTTGACGTTTTGACAAATATGTTAATGTATCTTCCAAACAAAGACAGCATGGTGATATCAACTCTGTCAAGACTAGTTTTTTTATGGAATCGCAACAAATACAGGATACTGGCAGTTATGAGTAAGGCGAAAGGAGTAGGGTACCAATACCATGAAACGTCAAAATGTGGCATTGAAAACTTGAAAAGCCGGAGCTATATACTTCGTGTATTAAAACATGTATGTATATTAGACATGCTCTAGCAATAATTGTTGTATCGCGGCCGATTAAACAAGCATTCAAACTACGCACACAAAGAACTCGAGACACTCAATCGTTTTTGTGCCACACAATTTTTAGTCCTACGTGGGATTTAAATCCGCAACACTCGGTATTAAGGCAGTGGCGAGGTGACTACTGAAAGCACAACGCCTTCTGCAAAAATACTTATTTTAATTGGTTAGCTTACAGTAGAATAACCCTTTGACCATAAAGGTCAAATTACTGGCTGTTTGGTCAGACAGCTGTTCTCAGTTTCATTTTTCATTTTTTTCCTAAAATATCACATCACCTTAATTTTAATATTCTATCACATACACATAACACTATATAGCCCAAACTAAGCAGAGCTTGTACTATGGGTACTAGACAATGGATAAACATACATAATCATATACTTTTTTTTGTAAATACATACATGTTATTCATAGAAACACCCAGACCAAGACAAACATCTATAGCCTTGCACACAAATACTTGACTTGTGCGGGAATCGAACCTGCGACACTAGGCGTGGCAGTCGGTTACACTAACCACTACGCCATCGAGGCCGCCAAATAAAGTTAACGCGCCGCCCAATCTTGAGGTGGCCAATAAAAATACTGACGAAACACACCCCGCGTTTGTATACATTATTAATGAAAAAGAAACGCGTTAAAAATGGTGTATGACGTATGCGTTAATAAATCATCATTCACCGTAGACTTATAAATAGGAGCCCACTATCGGGGCTGTTTCATCGATCCAGAAATAGTAGAACACACTCGTAAATGACACAGTACTTTTCAACTAGTTCATTTCTAGTAATAATACATATAATTACCACAGTGGCGCAGCGGCAGTGAATGGGACTGCTGTGCATGAGGTCTCGGGTTTGAATCCCGCGTCGGGCTAACAAAAATATGCTAATAAATATACAATCACACTTACATCATGAAACACGAAAAAGTGTGCAGCAATTACTTATAGAGGTTACAACTTAAAATATATCTAAATTCACGATATTTTTGCAAAAATCCTACCAGTTATATTGCTTTGCACAAAATTATCCCCGAAACTATGTTAGATATAAGAACGTGAGTTAGATCAAAGAAATCCAAATATTTTCCTGATTATTTCTATGTAAAAATTACAGAAAGGGTACAACTCGACTTATATTACTCATCACAGAAGGCACAGAATTTTTTTCTAGTCAATATACTAGTTAACAAGTTATAATGAAAATTATAGACTTACTAGATTTTGCACTCGACTTAGCTTATGTTAATGTAGGTTATGTAAATAAATTTCTATCCCTGGAGAACAGTACTTCTTGTTCTGGATGAAAGATACCCTATGTCCTTTTCTGTACCCCTGACAACGAGTATGAGAAATTTCAAGATGATCGGTCGATTAGTTAAGGCGTAAAAATGTAACAAACATACAAACAAACTCTCATATACATTTATAATTAGTTAGAAAGTTAGGGCATGAAACAGCTAAGAAACATTTTTATTTGTTTATTATTTGTCTTCTTGAGTCATGTGGTGATAAAAAAATTCGAATACTGATCTTCCTACAGCTTCTTGTTGCTTTGCTAAAATAAATAAAGGTAAATAGATTTCATATGTACAACGGATAAATTAGTTAATGTAGGTCACACAAGCACTGCCAACGCTTCTGAAAATAAAAAAAATCGTAGTAGAATTCTTTATCAGTTGAACACCCTAAAAGTTTTGACAAAAGTATTTATAAGATTACTAGCTGTCCCGACAGACGTTGTCCTGTACACACGAAAAAGAAAAATAAAAAATATACAAATCTAAACCATTCTCGAATCTACATGAACACACACAAAAAATTTCATCAAAATCGGTCCAGCCGTTTAGGAGGAGTTTAATTACAAACACACGCACAGAAGATTTATATATAAAAAATGTATGATCGCAAACGCATCGCATAAAACGTATTGCTATGTCTACTAATACAATATAAAATACGAGGTCTTGCTCGCGGCTTCGCTCGCGTAAAAGTAGGTTAGATTATATGTTACAGTACCTTTTTTAAAATAAAATATAGCTTATGTTACTCGGTAAAAATGTAGCCTTCTAAACTTGAAATCATTTTTAAATTCAGTCGATTAGTTTTTGAGTAAATTTCCTTAATTATTTATAATTGAAATATAAATGCAATATTATATTTTAAATAACACCAATTCTGTTCATAAGTATTCTTGAAGAATCTCAACTAAGTTATGTTAATGAATAATTTCTATTACTTTCTAGAGCGAATGAGTGGTTAATTCTATGTTACTTACGCTTTCAGAGTTAAGAATATTCGAGCTGAGAGCCCGTCTAATTAACTTTGAATTTACCGTTTGGCTACTTGGAGCTTAAGAAGCGGTTTGTGTATTACATTTTGCTTATTCTTGGGAAAAAGTTCAAGAAGTTTTTGGTGCAAAGTTTTAACTAAAGAATGTTTACCTATATAAACTAGCTATTGCTGCGACTTTACTCGCTCGGGACCAATACTATGACCAAAAGGTCATAGTATTGATGACCAAAAGGTCATAGTATTGATGACCAAAAGGTCATAGTATTGATGACCAAAAGGTCATAGTATTGGTCCCGAGCGACTGTACGCCGAAATTGAATGACGATCGGTTAAGTAGTTAAGGCGTTCGCATTCGCATTTATAATAATATTACACATACATAGATAGATTCACGCCTGTTTCCCAGAGGTGTAGGCAGAGACTACGAATACTAATAATATTACACATAGTTTGGATTCGCGGAAAAATAAGAAATACTTAAAAGATACACTTAAAAGTCAGCGAATTCGTAGAATCAATAAATTACATTAAGAAAAACGATCACTTCTAAAATGCTCAGCGTGCAAAGATTTCTTTAATAGTACACTTTTTTAATATCGTGTAGTCTTACTTATCGATCGGTAATTATATAAAAAATTCGTAGACCTAATTACTACTTTTTAGTTTCAAATGCATCACACAAGTCTCCAGTATATTTTTATCACATTATGCTCATAAATAGAAGTTGCATAATCTAAAATAATTCACACAAATAATAGGAGAAGGTAAAATTTATGAAATATTTACGCCAAATGTTCGTGCCACACGTGACCCAAAAGTTAGACGGATCTTTCTTCCTCATGTTCATATTACTTGGAATCCAGCCAAACTCACATAGAAAATATGTGTCAAAGAAAAACAGACGCTGTTTAGCAATCATATCACATTTCCTAGAATCACAAGAACCGTAGAAAAATCCGTAGTCAAATATATATGTTGATTTTAATTGCCCTTTCCGTTAAAACTCATATCAGGTAGTTACCTAGATCTGACTATAGCCTGGAGTGAGATCCGATTTCAGCTTCAGGAAAAATCCATACATATCTACAAAACCAATCGTTACCAAAAATATACGCAGAAAGTCCTCTTTGTGCAGTTGTTCAACAAAAATCCTTCGGTATAAAATCTCACCTGAATTATGTATTCAAGCGAGTAAATAAACGATTCTATTAACAAATTCTTCAAAAAAACACAGCCATTAAACAAAACGCTATTAAAAGAAAAATTGCCGTCAACACTTTTCTCATTATTCTTTCAACTTTTGCATTTAGCCCGAAAAACAAATGACTCGGCGCTTGAAATTTCCTTTCGACATCAAACTATGGAGTGGCTAACGTAAATAACATCAAGATAGCAATCGTATGGCAAACATTCGTACGAATGAAAAGTAGAACGTTTTATGAACGATTTGTGTACTTGTTTACATTCAGTTGGAATCACAGTCGTACCATTAAAAGTAAAGGTCAGGTGCAAATAATGTATGGCTATCATTTTGTAGGTAATAGTGATAATAGTACTGCATTGCATTTTACGTTGTCCGTAATTGAATTAAGCTTTGCTTTTCTATACTGTAACCTATATCTGATAGTACCTATATGAAACTATGACAACATTTATAATGATTTTCAAATGCTTGTATAGTTTGGTATCGACATTTGTGTGACCAACTGACAGTTTGCCGAATCAGAGTTGGTTTGTGTCCATTGCTTCAATATTGGCAAAGCTCTCCTCTATATATGTATTGTAACTTTTGTAAAACTTTGCTCTTTGCTATTTAAAAATAAACTATTGACATAAATATTATAAAATAAATTAAAAATGAAATAGCATCATGCCTAATATCCCCGAAAGCTTAGGCAATTGGCATCATACCCAATTACATTTAAGTTCTAATTAATAGGATACTATTCCCGTTTACCGGACCATTAAATTTTCATTGGAATGCGCTGTAGGCTCTAATATCGAGATTCCATTTTCTCAGGCTTAAGTTTTCACTGGGTTAAAATGAAAGCAGTTAAAATTAATATTTCAGTAGCGGAGCTGGCAGACGCTGTCCTGCTGTAACGTTAGCTTACCAGGATGACTAAGTGGGTATTAATGTGAATCCATTCAGGACCCTTCTCAAACACAAACAAAAAATTGCATCAAATTCAGTTCAGCTGTTTAGGAGCTGTTTACGAGGTGACATTCACACCTACAGGAGAATTATATTTAATATTCCACCAGCTATATTTTTAGTTGCTACGTAATAAAGGGCAAGCTCATTGCCGTCAAATGGGCACATAAAATAAATTATTTATTGATCATGACAACCAATATTCAAACAGTAAAATACATTTCAATGTCAACAGGTAACTTTTCCGTTACTCACAGGTAAAGGTACTCAAAGTTATAACCGATCTCAAATTTGAACAGGAACCTCGGATCTGTCTGAAACTTCATACCAACAAAGTTCAGACAACTGACTTACAGGCTTGGAAAACATGACTAAGTATTTGTTCTGCTTAAATCTTCTTTTAATTAGCAAACTCAAGGAATATTTGCAGTGGCAATATTATAAAGCCAGCTTTGACAACATTTTAATGACAAAGGAGGTATTTACATTTATGGTATAAACAGAGTACCTATGGAATTAAATCACACTCGCGTAGACGCGTAGGAATACACGGTACGCAAGTGTCTTGCTTAATGGTGGTTAACTACTAAGTAATATAAAAACGATTACTTTAAGATTCTTGGCTGTAGTATAATTTTCAAATGTTTCATCATCCTATCTAGTGAAAATTATTACGGTTTACTTTCTTTGATTGATTTTGATTTGATTGGTAAACCACTATTATAGTGAAGCAATTTTTTTAGCTTATGTGCAGGCAATTCTCTGCTCCATTTTCAGGGCATTCTCTTGAATCCATGGCATTCGGAGTAGTAACGTTGAAGCTAATATGCTTGTTATATAAACAATAATACCTTAAAATTCTAGCAAAGAGGTTATTTCTAATGAATGACAGTCATGTTAATTGAGTCACATTCTAATCATATTCAATTTAGTCATATCCAAATAATCGATTGAAGGATGTTATATGCTGACAGGCGTTAAAATTTAGCTTACTGCATACATCGTCGCATGTCGACAGCATTTGTCGACTGCAGTCACTGGTGTAGAGAATATGAGTTGATGACAACCATCAACAATCAATATGTCAGCCATTGACAAACTGCCGTTCAACAGCAAACGTTCTACTGATTGTATTAAGCAGTTAATTATGGTTATTTTAGTAATTTATATTGATTTTATTTATAATTCATAACAATAACGATATATTCGCAAACACACTAGCTCATACATGTTATAAACAATTGGCAAAAGGGCTATGATTATTCTCGTCTGGTATTTTATGTGAGCTCCACTCCGCGGCTTATCCTTTTTAATACTTATTGATTTATTTTAAGATATAATTATATGAATTATTTTTGAAAGCTTTTATTTTCACAGACCGAAATCAAATTCTAGAGTGTACGTACGAAGTATAGTTTCTTTGGTGGGAGATATCAGGATGTTTCTTATGTGCGTTGTTTTAATTTTCGTTAAGTTCTCCACGATAGATATAATGCCCAGAGCGGTCTCTTTAAAAATACATTAAGTACAATACTTCAATGTTTGGAACCAAAAATATAAAAAGCAAATTCTTTAACGGTTAGCAATTATAATTACCTCAAATTACGGCATTTAATGTCGAAGGAAATTAAATTGTAAAGTAATTACGTTGTTTACTTTTTCATCCGCAGTGATTATGATATTAAGGTACTACATAGAATATCTTTCTACTTTTTATAATGTCAATGTTGCCATTTCTACCGCGGTTTAGTCAGTAACCAGTCTCTGTAGTAAAGTTTTCGATGCACAGTATTTATGGGATGTAAGATATACCTGTCATTGAATTTAATTTCTTACGTATATATTTTACTAGCGACCTACCTCGGCTTCGCACGTACAAAACCCTAACAAATTATACACCTAAACCTTCCTCATTAATCACTCTGTCTATTGGTGAAAATCGCATAAAAATCCGTTTAGTAGGTTTTGACTTTGTTTTATAATAATGTAGTGAAGATTATTTGTATACTAAAGATAGCAAACGAGACTGTCCACCTGGTTGTAAGTACAATACCAGGGATATTATTTGCGCTTACCCCACGTAAAAATAATCAATTTGGGATAAATAGAGAGGAATGAGAAAGGTATATGAGCCTCCAAAACTCTCACAGACAAGGGTAAAACGTAGAAACAGTTACAACTCCTGTTAAAAGTAGTCGTGAGTGGTTCTTTCCGAGGGACTCGACTCATTAATGTAATATAAATATTAATATCGTTATCAAATAATTTTCAACAGCATGACAACAACTCTTAATCACTCATCTGACTATGAGGATTGTCATCAACTTGCTTTTTTAAACATATTCATATTCTGATAGACATTTTTACTACGTGTTGTAAGCTATATTAATATATTCAATAATAAGCAAATATAAATGCAAAACAATTATTTTTCTTTTAATGACATTTATATTACATTGTTTTATATATTTTTCGGCCTCGTTGGCGTAGTGGTTAGTGTAACCGACTGCCACGCCTGAGGTCGCGGGTTCGATTCCCGCACAAGTCAAACATTTGTGTGCATGAACATGGATGTTTGTCTTGGTCTGGGTGTTTCTATGTATAATATGTATGTATTTACAAAACAAAAGTATATATGTATGTTTTTCCATTGTCTAGTACCCATAGTACAAGCTCTGCTTAGTTTGGGCTAGATGGTGTTGTGTGTATGTGATAGAATATTATTATTATTATTATTATATATAATTATTTGACATTATTATTATTATTTTTTGCGGGAATCTTTACAATCAAACAACAGACACAAAGAACGCACAGACTCAAACCAACTATTCGTGGATTACACAATTTTTTGTCTCATATGGGGATCGCACTCACCACACCGTCAATAACGAAGTGACCAGTTAAACTACTACGCCATTCGTACACTCCAAGTTTTCTTATGTAAAATAAATTTTCATATAGGCATGTGTTAATTAATTTGACGTAGTTTGTACGTAACGCGTGACGTGTCGTCGGTGCAATCATAAACCCATTTAGTTACACGTGTCACTCCAACAGCACATTCAACACCCACTATACTCATTCTGTATGTTCTATATCCAAGTTTAGAACTGCGTTTGAATTACAAATAGAACTACACCGTCGCTAGTTTCCGTATGTCGTAACAAATGACGAAACGATCAGAAGTATAATGAGACTTCAAAGTTAGTTGTTATGCTCCTTTCATTCTTTATTCGTGGGAGTTGAGTTCGATTGAAAATTTAAACGGTTTTGTTATATTTATGTTTATTGAATTCGTTTTTGTTTATGTAACGCTTGCTTTAATTATGTGACGATGAATGTTCATCGTTATAGATTATTTCATTTTGTGAAAATACTTGTGTCCAGCGTTGATACTTTATAAATAATATAATAATAAAATTAACATCTATATAAGTACTTGTAGAAATTAAGTTTATGAATTTCTTTAAAATTTTCTGTTCTCCATAATGATCTCGAAGATGTATGACATCTGGCGAGTTTCTGAGCGTGGTGGAGTTTTACCTTACCCTTCTCATAACTAGCAGTGGAATTTTTTTTATGCATGGCTGATATTATTTATTTTTATATATAATTTATTTGTATAAATTATCAATTATGAAGTCAAATATACTTTTACGTAAAAGCTTTATGAGAGGAGAGTGCTACGAAACGATTCAATAGTTTATTTAAAATAGTATAAAATCCAGTTTTATGGTCTCGTGAGTAAAACTACGTCGAAATATTTTTCAAGGCATAGAAAGTCTTTCACTTTGTTTATTGAGTTTTATATGATGTTATAGATCATGTTTTATCAAAACATCGCTGTACCTATCCATAGCCATGAAATGTTACACCGAATCTTATATTTATACTAGCTTTTGCCCGCGGCTTCGCTCGCGGTAATTTAGAATTTGACAATCATTTCGAGTTGTACTCTGCTTGTAATAATATAATTCAATCATGATTCGAAAGACACGTAGCGCCATCTATTATCATAAGAACGTTATTGTTGTTTTCCTCGGGAACAGTAATTTTTTTCGGGATGAAAGGTAGCCTATGTCTGTTTCTGTACTCCTGACAACGTATATGCCAAATTTCAGGATGATCGGTTCAGTGGTTTAGGCGTGAAAAGGTAACAAACAAACAAACTCATTTTCGCTTTTATAATATTAGTTAGGATTAGGATATTTTATTATATTAATTGGCAAAATTAAAGTTTATAATTAACAAATAAAAAATAGGAGTTGATCGTAGAGGGGTGAAAAATTGAGAGTAATATGAGATTTTTTATTGTAAGTCATCAAAAAATAAAAAAAAAAATTACCAAAAAAAATTAAAGTTTTTAATTAACAAATAAAATATAAGGGTTGATCGTAGAGGGGTGAAAAATTGAGAGCAATATGAGATTTTTTATTGTAAGTCATCAAAAAATAAAAAAAAAATTTACCAAAAAAAATTAAAGTTTTTAATTAACAAATAAAATATAAGGGTTGATCGTAGAGGGGTGAAAATTTTGGGTTGTATGTATTTTTGTATGCTGTGTCATAAAAAAATAAAAACAAAAAATGTTGCCTAAAAAATAAAAAATAAAATTTAGGGGTGGACTACCCTTAACATTTAGGGGGATGAAAAATAGATGTTGGCCGATTCTCCACCCTGGCCGACAATCACGCTAAGGATCACAAAAATCGGTCGAGCCGTTTCGGAGGAGTTCAAGTTCGAACCCCGTGACACGAGAATTTTATATATTAGATAATCTCTCTTGCTACTACTGAAGGCTTTCTATGATTAGCTAGTCAACAAATATTGAAAGCGGGGATTAGAATCTTTCGGATTTTAATATTTTAGAATAAATTTGACATTGTTTGAACACACAAAGCACGCAATACTTAAACAGATATAATATGACTCAATATTATGTTATATTAGAAACGTTCGTAGGCTTTCAGTGATTAATCCACGTACGTGTAGGCTCTGGAATTAACTAGCTACCGTCTTTCCCAAGCGATATGATGTATCTTTCTTCATACGAAGCTTAAAGCGTAGTGACTTGGCTGTCTATACCCTAATATTGTTGTAGGCTATCAGCGGTGCACTTAACACACGGTAATACGCTAGTCTATTAGATTAAATATAAAAGCGAGTTCAATCTTAAGGTATGTTTTTAGTTTTATTCCATGCGACGGCCGGTACGAGGCAACTACGATATAATAACAATAATAATAATTATTAATTTACCAAACAAGGGTAATTTACGATACCTTAACTTTAAGCGTAAATTTTGAAAAATGGTTTTTACGAGCTCGTATACCAGGGGTATGTTAAGCTGATTTGGACATGTAGAAAGAATGGACGAGGAAAGACTGACTAAGAAAGTTTATAAGGCTAGTGTGAATGGAACAGTTGTAAGAGGAAAACCTAGGCGAACGTTTCTCGATCAGATCAGAGGTGTTCTGGATAAAGGCCAGGTTAAGAGCACCTTGAACCGACGGGCGTGTATGAGGAATGTGATGAAAGTGAATGAGGCCAGAGAAGTGTGTCAGGATCGTAGCAAATGGAAATCCGTAGTCTCTGCCTACCCCTCTGGGAAACAGGCGTGAATCTATGTATGTATACCAGGGGGTAACAGAGTAAGATTACTTGCGGACTACATATTAAATAAGGCTGCCTTATGGAATCTGTAAGTGGTATTGACAGTTAGAAACTTTCGTCGATACGTGTGATTTTATGATTACATATCATACACATCATCTAGAAAAGATAAAACTGAAATGAAAACAAAACAATAGAAAGTATATACCAATATTGCATTACAACTTCGCTGATTGTATATTGATTAGTCAAAACATCTGTCTACGAAATTAAATGCACGTAAATACGTTCAAAGTGGTCCATTATAGCAATAGTTATCACAATCGCCTGATCCATGAATATTGATGCATTTCACTGTACATTACATCAGGCCAATAAGTAGTTATCTATCAATTGCCACGCCGCGGGGATGTTTGACCAAAGCGCTATTGAAATTGCGATCAAATGATATTAGTATGTAACTGTATTACAGGACACTCTATCGTATTAAGGACATCGGTTTATGAGTTTAGGGGAAATTAGGCTTAAAGGGGATTAATAGAATGTGGGGCAAGGCTTTATTAATGTTGGTGACTCGATGCAGTGAATGGAGGAAGAGATTAGTTAATTTCTGTAGCAATACGTGCAATGTTCAGATTGCATGGAGCCTAATTGTGGAGTGTAGGATATGTGGTTATATATTACATTATCTGAGCAATATGGCAGTTAAATATACTATTTAATACTGTTTCCAACCTTCACGTAAGCCCTTTGTGCAATATAAATAGGTCCAGTGATTTCTTTTAAAATGAAGACGGAGCCAATAACGTTATGTTTAAAAGTGAACGCAAATTGCGCAGTGATATTGTGTTATTTATTTGGATTGGGAATTGAAAAAATATAGGTATATAAGTTAAACTATTTGGATAGTAGGTACAAGCATTTATTTTTCTTAAATATTGAGGATAGGCAATGGCGTTGCTGAATGTGTCTCCCTCTATTAAATAAATAAGTGAAGTTTAGAGAAATAGAGCCTTGCTGATGTCACCACGAATGGGTCACTTCAACCGGTCCCGCTGTCTCCCATCCCCTTAAAATAAACTATAGTAGTTACTTACCATCAGGCAGCAGACCATGTTTTTGTTTGTCACCTATGTGATTAAAGATAGGTTACGGCTTGGATGCGTTTTCTTGAAAGTGCTTCTGTGATACCAAGAGACATTCTCCGGTGCACCGCTAGTTCATCTGTCAACAATAGCAAAAATATTACTAACCATTTATTAATCTGTCAATTGGAATGCGAGATATAATAAAAAACTTATTGTGCTGAGGCAACTGGATAGGGTAAGACGATGTAGCTTTGCTTCTGTCGTATGTTAGAGTAAGCATTTATCTATCGATGTTGACTATATGGTTCCAATTTGGAAAATGTCTGACAGACAATATCGTGGAAAAGTGTTAGTTAGGAAGTCACTTAGGCTGGGTTCCTGTATCAAGAAACGTTATTAACGAAACGTCATTTTAGCTACTGTCAATTAAAGTTGACATATTTTACATATTATGTGTGTCAAACATTAATCGTCCGTAGGAAAAACGACCCAATTCTTAAGACTGCGCCGAGCGTAAGACGCGGTTGGACTGAATGACAAAGCTCGATATTCAAATCGGCGCGCGGCCGACATAGTATAGTCGATTTCAATCCCTTTGACTGGAAATGTATACAAACCAAATTGATGTTAAATTTATCACATAATTACTTACTAAATGGAATAAGTAACACATTTATCCATATTTTCAACGTTTTCACATGATATCTTTGTGTATTTTAAAGCAATTGGCGTTTGATTAATAAATAATTATTTGATTTGAAAAATCTTAGACGAAAAATGAAGTTATATGTCAGATGAAAAAATATCTATAATTTATGATTGCCTAGGATTGTACGCCAAAAAAAAATCGTTAACGTCGTAACATTTTTAGTAATTGATTAGTTAATCGAAATTTGTTCAGCAAAAAGAAAGATAAAATTAATTTGCAATAAAAAAGGCAATAAAATAATTAAATAACATTTAAACAATAAAATAATTTAATAACATTTGCAATAAAACAACAAAACAAACAACAAACCTACATTTGGTCATAAATTTTATCTAGTATATAAATTTTGTAAATTTAGTTGGCGTTCATAAGTGTTAGTTTGTGGTCTAAATGAGTACATATTTTCTGACTTTCACAACTTTAATTTTGTAGTAAATAACTTTGATCACTAATAATTACTAATTTATTCCTTAGGTTATTTTTTAACAATGTAAAATTATATACCTTTCAAATGTTTTTTTTCTGTATATCTACTATATCCTGTTTGGTGAACTGCGGTCATCGAATGATGGGCACAATTATAGCGCGGTAAGATAAAATTGTATCAGTGTTTATTTCATTTCTAAGTCTTTCGCTGCATCAAATCGCATGATTCGATTAGGTAATTAATTGATTTACAATTGACGCTACAATTGGACATCACTAAAATGTCTATGGTCATGTCAATGAACAGTTTGTATACGTTTTGATTTTGTTGTATTGAAATTGACTATAAAATTGTATGTAGGATTTGAAGTGCTTTTTTGATAAATATGTATCTTTATTGTCAACCAATAACTTAAATATTTGGAACGGACAAATTGTAATATAACTATGCAAATTTGCGTAATTTTGTAGGCGAAAATATTAATTATTTAAAGTTTTGAACACGGAGTAATTGTAAACACATTTATTGTTATGGTAAATGTATATTTTATATTCGTATTAAACAAAAAGTGTTGACTGCCTGTTTTGGCACATTTCGCTCGGCACAGTCTTAATAGGTTGTATAGGAACCGGGTCTAGTGTTCTCTTTGCATTACTATTTACTGCAATGAGATCAAATTTCAGTAAGAGTAAGATGCTCTGTAGCATATGGTATACATTTTACAATAATACTAGCTTTTGCGCGAGTTCGCCCGCGTGGTATCCACTTCAATAAAAAGAAGCCTATGTTCTTTCCCAGATTTTAAACTACCTCTGTATCAAATTTCATATAAACCGGTGTAATGGTTTAGCCGTGAATAGGTAACAGACGGACAGACAGACAGAGTTACTTTCCAACTTATAATATTAGTAAGGATTAATCAAATAACAGAATTGAGTTTCACTATGATCAGTATTATGCAAATTCCTAGAAGCACTTTTAAATTAGAAAAGTTTAACCGACGTTTGTATATTGTTAAGTATGTATACGGCTGTATAAAATAAAGTGATTACGGCTAGCCACACACGAGGCTAAACATTAAACAAAGTTCTGAGTGTTATACAAATTAAAATATTGAAATTGTTATTCTGTCAATATAATATTGCGATGAAATAAAGTATACTTTAAACACTTTTTAGTATTATTAACCTATTAAGCCGCAGCAATACATCGGTAATCAGACACAATAGCTTTTTCAATTATATCTGGCTGGCCAACTTTAGACAGGATTAAAAATAAAGAGGTTATTTAATTTTGTTAAATAAAAAAGTTCCTAATGTCGAATATGTGCATCAAATAACTATAGGTACGTTACTAGCTCAGTGCAAGCTGTTGGAGCTGATAACTATTACGAGAAACAACTGTGTATTCGGTACACGTAAAAGAAACAATTAAGAAAATAAACATAATCCTAACTAATATTATAAATGCGAATGTGATTTTGTTTGTAACGCTTTCACGCCGTAACTACTCGCCCGATCATCATAAAACTATTACTACTGGTACTGTTTCTTAGCGAACATTGTACCGCTTAGTGGTATTTCATCTGAGCGTCTCCGTGCTTCGGAGGGCACGTAAAAAGTCGGTACCAGTTGTTGTCAAATTGACAGCTGTCGTTAAGCCATGTCAGAGGCCTACGGGCGGCTTGAAGAAGCGAACATGCGGACAAAAACTAATTGGCAAATAAAATTTAATGAAGTTGTTATTTCAACAATACTATTGTAGCCGTCGTAACATGTGCGTGAATCTCATGGGAACGCATATCAGAGCAAAATCCTTTGGTTAACCGAGGATATGGTTTATATGTATGCGAAGTTTATCCAAATACGTTCAACAGCTTAAGCGTGGTTGAGTAACAAAAGTCTTTACAAACTTTTTCATTTATAATATTAGTAGGATAATAGCAACTTAGTAATTTTGTTGTCCCTATTCTAATATGTGAGGTAATTTTTTGAGGACACTTCTGAGGAAACTTTATTTTTTATATTTGTTTTATCTCTTAAATACACAGTTTTATCTATGTTCTAAACTGTACACACTAATAAGTTGTTATTAGTTTTTTCGGTAAATTATTGATATAGCTTTATCAACGACTAGATGTTCCCGCGGTTTCACCCGCGTTTATTGTTACAGCGCCGCCCCCGTAGATCGCAGCGTGATGTTATATAGCCTATAGCCTTCCTCGATAAATAGGCTAACCTTCACTAAAATAATTTTTCAAATCGAACTAGTATTTTCTGAGATTAGCGCGTTTAAACAAACAAACAAACTCTTCAGCTTTATAATATTAGTATAGATAATATAATTAATCTGAAGTGCTTACTGTGACAAAGTTGCTTAACTTTAAAGGTCAATAAAACTGTGCGGTGTAGTACTTAGTGTCAAATTATTTGCTTTGTACTTATCACATACAGAGAATGTCTAAATCAAAGTAAATCGAAGTTAGCCAAGCGGGAATGTGTTTGTTAACAACACATTCTCGCTCAGCTAACTTCATATAACTCTGTTCCCACAATCAAACAAACCTCACGACATTTGGAGAATTTGCGCTAGCTAGTTTAAACAATTGTGTGTAGTGTTGCACTGTTTAGTCAAAGGAAGTCTGGGCAATCCTTTGACTATTCCGCTCTATTCTAAATATTCGAAGTAAAAATATTTAATGCATTTGAAACAACTTTATAGAATCGTATATTTTAAGTTATTTTATTCTTAGGATATCTCTAAGATAATTATAGTCCACATCTAAATATAAAACAACGGGTTGCACTCCGGGAGTGCCGGCAGAAGTGAAAACCTGAATATTAACGTTGTGCATTTTTGATATTTTGGAATGGTTAGGGAATAATTTTGCATGAATTGCTTTAATTATCAGTATAAAAGTACTATCATTTATGTGGTAAAATACAATATTCATTTATTGCGCTTATCGTACACAAACATGACAATTCTCCCTCCGTCTTACGAATTTTCGATAAGGTCACGTGTCCTGACGAGTATTTGACAATTCTCCCTCCGTCTTACGAATTTTCGAGTAGGTCACGTGTCCTGACGCGAGTTTAACATTTTTTACCCATCACAAAAAAGTGCACAACGCAGCCAAAGAAGTTTTCACTTCAAAAACGACTACTTAGAGGTAATTGGCTGACAGCCTGTTATCTATTTAAGATCCTTTCCCTCAAGGAGATCTTAAAATATGGAGTCATAAAAGATGTTCTTAACTTGTGTTATGCTATAAAGAACTAAAAAGTATTGGACGCTAACTAATCTTTTAAATGTCGTTATAATTTCTTAATACTTTTTTATATAATTTGTCTTGCGAGACACGCTTTGAAAATAGTTGATGAATTTTGAACGACTGCATTGATTATAGTCACACGTAGCTGAATTATATAAATTAAATGAGCTCTATTATTTACCAACTTGATAATATTACCTACAGTTAATTGTTCAGAATCTAAGTAGACACATTTAAATTAATTAATAATTATTTATTTATTTCTCTCTCACACAGAATGGTTACAAAAAATAAAAATCAGGTCATAAACTAGGTTTTACATGATCGATTTAGTGAGCCTGTGTGAGAACCTGGTATCTGCACTAGGAGGACCTGTATGACAAATTATTTAAACTCTCTGACGGTAAAGGAACTGCTCATGGTTAGAGATAAGTAAATTATAAAAATGTTGACGAAAATTTGCAAAGTCTGCGTATTTTTGGAGTCTGATTAAATTTTGTGTTCCCTGTTTCAATATTTGTAAAGAGCCCATAATATTGTTATTATTATTACTGAGACAAGCGTTTACTTTTAATAGTTATTACATACCTTTATTTAAAGCATAAGCCTGATTGATTTGAAAACTCGTTTGAAAAAATGTTTGTAACACCCCTAATTACTACGACGGCCATTTTCCACCAGTTAACTGACTATTAAGTCTGCGAAGCTTTTGTCTTGCTTTTTCATTCCCTTTTTTCCGTTCACAGATTGTTGCAAGCAAAGAAATTAAAAAAGAATCGCCTTTGTGGCGTACGGCTGCTAACATCTTCATTATCTTTTATATGATAAATACTTGATGTTTCTCGTACAATTTGCTGGTTATTTTCAACATTTCCTATTTTTATTATACTTGAGTCGTGAGTTCGATCCCAAGGCATGATGGCATGGCTGACTTTGAAAGTTGTGTGCGTAGTAAATAATTAGTTATCGCTCGCTTTAACGATGAATGAACATATCGTGAGGAATCTTGCATGTCTGAGAGTTCTCCATAATATTCTCAAACATATGTGAAGTCTGCCAAACCGCACAAGGGTAGCATGGTGGATTATGGTCTAACCCTTCTCACACTGAGAGTGGCCCGTGCCCAGCAGTGGGGCAATTTAATATAGGGCTGCTATTATTATAACTTGTTAGTTATGATTCGTAATAATGCTCGTACACAATGCAAGTAATTAGCGCGGACTCTATACGCAAACTAGTCGGTCGGGCTACATGTGCTAGTTTATTTATCACTAGATGTTCGCGCGGTTTCACCCGCGTTTACTGCACCGCTCCCGTGGGTCGTAACGTGATGTTATATAGCCTATAGCCTTCCCTGATAAATAGGCTATCCAACACTAAAATAATTTTTCAAATCGATCCAGTAGGTTCTGAGATTAGCGCGTTCAAACAAACAAACAAACAAATTCTTCAGATTTATAATATTAATATAGATACGGCCTTCTTGCGCGGACTGCTCGCACCGGTGGTTTACAAAAATATCGTATTACCTGCATTGTATACAAGAACCATAACGTTTAAAGTCTGTTCAACCGTGAATTGATGTATTCTGAGTATTTCATGGCTATAGATTGATCTTGTTAACCGATATGCCAAAGTAAACAACTTAAAATATGTTATGACCGAAAGTTGTTGCTCCAACAAAAGATTTAAAAATTATATGATAAACAATATTAATAGTATACTTAAATCTCTTTATTTATTATCCATCGCATCTACAGGGTAAGATTTGAAAGCACAGCATTACATCGTCTGAAATTATTATTTATTTTGTTATTGCTGTATAATTATTTCACTTGTAGAGTTAGCCAGGGGCGTGCACAAGGATTTCTGGTAGGGTATGCACGCCGTACCCGAAACCTCTGCGAGGGCACTACATTTCATTTATAAATGTTTTTGTGTGTATATATATCTGTGTACAATAAATAAATGAAATATCTTACCAAATTCAATTCAGCGACTTTTCGACATGCCACCATTGATGATTGTGTGTGTGGCCACCATGAATATCCAAATAAGTGACTGATGTTGAGATCAAGTCACCTAAATGATATCCCTTGTGGTTTTGTAGGTATTACAAGGAGTTAACTATCTGTACTAAAATATCTTCCAATGTCTTTTATCTACCTAAAGAAAGACCAAATATACAAATATATTTTCTCATTTATAAAATAAAAGTACCTATAGTTATAATGTCCAAAATCCAGTTCAAAATCCATGAAAACAACTACCATCTTAGTTTCACAGTAAACATGGCTGCACAACGCAATCGAAACGGTCAGGCAAATTATAGATTTAAATACCTAGTTAATGTTTTAAAAATAATGTATGCACTGAAATAAACCACGATGAAATCCGTCTAGTAGTTTATATAAGCTAGTTACGACTAAGATGACGTCAGTCCGATAACGTCATATAAAAGCACGTGCGCTCTAATAATATCATTGTGTCTGGATCCAATTCATTTCATCCATTCCATTACTACTTAAATATAGATCTATACACCACTCCAAATGGGAGGTAGCTGGTACTTGTCATCTTACGTATAAGATGGTTCAAGTATGGAGCTAATATAAGCTTGCAATATAACACTTATTCAATTTATGAGCACTCAATAGAATCATCCAAATGTATGATTTATGAGCAATTATTGCGTGGTGATGGCAATCGTATCGCATGCACTTCAGTTATAACATACACAGACTGGGATGCAAACTACTTTATACCGATTTTATCCGGCTTTATTATTTAAATACGTTATTGATCAAATCAGTATAAAGTAGTTTAATTTGAATATGTTACATTCGCGTAAAGGTGAGACAATATTATACATAGACTTACGCTTGTATGTGTATCGCCTGAGCGGAGGGGCAGGGCTCGGGCGGGGCTTATGTGATACCATGGAGCCACTGGATAGTACTAGTACCAGCAGTAATAAAAAAATAACTTACCGGTAGGTTAGTCCTAACAATTTCCTAACAGAACACCTCATGACACTGCCCGAATCTCAGGAATCTAATCTGTGATTTTATGGCTATGCCCATATCCTGAAAGAGTACACCAACATTTCGCCTGTCAGCAACAGTTTCTGGTCTCACGTATTCCGTCTTACGCCTACCGTCAACTGAGTACATTTTTAGGCTCCGTGTGGCTACTATGAATTTCTTGACAGTTAAATCTACGGACCGTTTAGCAGTCAGAACAAAAACATTATTATGTTCTAGACTCTACCGAAATAAAAGGATAAATAAATCTTACAACGTTTATATTCGAAGGAAATCTTTATATTAGTATATTACGCTTAAAACATTCGGCAAACTGAAAAGTCGTCCTGAGCATAAAATGTAAAGATTAAGTAATATCGAAAATGCGCAAACATTTGCCGCTCCATTGGGTTACAAGCGAAACAAAATCAAAGATTATGATTTCGGCACTTCGTTGAATATAATTAATGTTAAAATTTAATTCGGAGAGTGATTTTGCGAGTGTTTAAATAGGCAGATTTTACGTTTGTATAGCCATTATATATTATTATAACTTATATACTGAGTCGCACCCCTTTATCTTTGAAGGTAAGAGAAGGAAGATTGAGGTGTCGGTATAACAACCATTTTACCAGCTATAGTGTTAGGTCCCGTGAAACCTATTTCACGGGACCTAGCACTAAGCCCCTAGGCTTACTGAACTTACTGTCGTATAACAGGCAAAATTTGAGACTCCGTGCCACTGAGGATTTCTTAGTAGTTAGGCAGAAAACCCAAAAAAGCTATGGCTGAGCAGGGATTCGAACTCAATACATCATGCATTGCAATCGCATTCTCTACCACTGGACCATTAAGACAGTAAGAAGCCTTTAGCATACAGAATGTGGATATAGAATTGAGAAGTTTCAGAAAACTCATTAACATTTTATTAACATAACAGCGCATTTGTATACACGTCTTCTCGAAACCTTATGTAAGTCTGAACACTGAAATTGCTTAGATTCTGTTGTATACATGAAACACAATATCGATTTTTGAATCCCTGACAATTTGCATATTGCTGCTTGAAAATTGCATGTGCAGTAAAACGTTTACGTTGGTTACTGTTTTGTGCTATACTTGAATTGTATTAGCTTGAAGCCTTGTGCGCCTACCGTTTCAGCCGTTTCTACGTCTGAAACGTACATTTTAACGTAGACTAGAATGGCTGAAATGGCTTATCACACCTAGAACTCTCCTGCTATGATTTTTAATTACAACGTAATACTAGGCAAGCATATTGCCGTTTACTTGTGGTACTACACAATTCACATGATCTACACGTTCTTGTGCTAACACTGAGATTTTTGTAACCTTTATACCGTGTTTTACATAACAAAACTTTGCTCGATCCGGAAACCAAAACCAGGATCTCACAAGCGCATGCAAACACAAGTGAAAACTTATGTCGCTGGACCTTCGTAACCGAAAAATATCACTCATATCACTTCGTAATGGAAACCAGGCCTTAATGGTCGCTTTTAAAGAGAAGTACCACACCAAGCCAAATAAAACATAGTTGTTTATAAACTTAAAAGGCATATGACATTCTCATGAAAGCCGTTTAACTGTAATTAAACATAGCATAACCTTGCCTTATCGTGGTATCAGACATACGTCGTATTTGCATACCGCGACCATCACGGTACAGCACGTGAGGTCAGTGTAATCAACGGTTCTATTAGATATGATGCAGTGGACTCTAGGGCCTACTTTACCTGACATTATGGCGACAAAGACCACAGTTTACATGTATGAGACATACTGTATTGTTGCTTTGGTGAGCTATTAACTTAAATTTAAAAAGTTCAACAAGGGCGTTTTACTTTTTACTAGAATGACGTCCCGAACAGTGTAAATTAACTTTGGCAACCCAGGCTTGGAACAAGTAGGTATTCGATTATTAAAATATTTTGTTGCTGGGTTTGTAAGTGTAGACCGTTATGAATGAAATTATTTTGTTTGGTCTGTTTACAGTTGATACATTTGTTTACAATACAATGTTATTTAATAATATGTTACGATTATTAATTAATTAATTATTATATTATAAACACATTATTATAACAAAAACACAGATACAATTTATAATTCGTAACGTAAATTAATGCGGTCGTGAATTTTATTTACGCTTAGGTGGTTAGTTAGTCGCAAGCATCTAAATATCTCGTTAGTTCTCTTTACAAATGATATATACCTTGCAACGTGGAAGTTTTAAAGTACTAAGTATTGTGACTGGTACGAGATAAAATCAAAAATATATTATTATCACATTTATACACTCTGAGCATACATTATTAATTAATTTTGAGAGTAGTAGAGCCTCCCTGATTTCAGCATGAATGGGCCGGCTCGACCGGGGAAGGACTACCCTGTCATAAAATATCGACGTGAAGTAGCAGTATTCCTACTGTTGTGTTTCGTTCAGCGAGTGAGACTGCCGGAGGCCTAATCACCCTTTTCCCCCTTCCTGCTCCTTTTCCTTCCTACTTCCTTTCCTAAAGGGTCAGCAACGCGAAAGTGATGCCGTTGGTGTTGCAGGCGCCTATAGGCTACGGTGACCACTTAACATCAGGTGGGCCGTATGCTTGTTTGCCACCTTTGTAGTATAAAAAAAAGTTAATGTTAATTTGTTATTTAGTTTATTATATTACAATAAAAGATGTCAGAAGAAGATCAGACACTAAAGATTTAAAATAAACTCAATTTTACCATTAAGCATCTAAAAAAGCTCACATCCTTTAAGTCAATATAAAAAATTCAGCCACAACACTATATAAAATCGCAGTTGCGTAACATAACAGGTCAGTGGTCGATCAACTATTTTATTCCAGCAAAGTGACGACCCTAACCCAGTTACTAATATTCCCTGAAGCCTACTAAATAAGTCAAACGTGGTTAATATATCATACATAATACCACTATAATTATTATACCCTTATCGACTGTTACGTCCGTTCTAGGAAAAAATGCTCATGGTTCTTTTCGTCTGTGTGTATCCTTCGGTAAAAGGCTTGCGTGATAGCCTCTATGCATCTTTTATGCACGCCCGCGGCCACACAACCAAATGTTTTATTATTTTTAGGCCAACTTATAAAAGTCATATCGTATTTAGTGCAATAGGTCGAGCTTATCGATTCGTTCGGAAATAGAGTATACTGACTCTCTAATTTCTGACCTAATTTGTATGTTATGTTTAAACGACGTCCTGTTAATTGCCAGTCGTTGTCTTTTAAAATATTTTCTATTGAAGAGTTTGAATTTTGTCGCTGTTTAATAATAACTGACCCGTTTTAACTGTTAAATGTGGGCTGAAATTAGGAGGGATCGATATTAGTCTACTTGCCTAGAGCAGGTTGGCCCGCCCGCCATCCGTTCAGCACCAGTTCCGAGAGGCGGCGTGCGTGTTCCCGCGCGTGCCTCTGTACCGTGTTTTTCTCCCCTCTAGGAGGGTGGGGGGGATATTAGGGACTTTTTAGAGGTGACCATTGGGTAGGTCTTTTCGTGTAAAGGCCTGCCGTTTCATACGGCGGGTCAAAACCTCGTGGTTTGTCGAGGAACACCGTGGTAGGTTCAGTCGGTATTCTGGGAGGTAAATTATTCTTATTCCATCTTTCTATATTACCCTGGCGAGTCCGACATAACCCCTCCGCCCGCCCAGGTAAAAAAAAGGTTGGCAAAATTTGCATTTTGTCGACAACGATAAGTACAGCTCAGTAAAGAAGATTTGCTTATGCGATTTTTTATTCACCAAAGCAATAATATGACTGTACGGGTGGTATAGTTGTTTAAGTAATCGCCTCCCCACTAATGCTACGCAAAATGAAAAAAAAAATGTGTAATCCTCAAATACTTGTTCCAAGTCTGAGCCATCTTTATGTCCGTTGTTTGAATGTTCATAAAGTACTCCACGACTCATATATATTCCTAGAGCAGAAGTAATCTTTTGTAAAGATTTAAACTATTTAATTCATGAGTTGGAGAAGCAGTTGATCGTGGGACAAATGCACGGAAAGCGCTCCAAGGGCCGAATTCCAACACGATGGTGCAAACGTATTGTAGAGGCAACAGGAGAAACTCTGCATCGATCTATTGAACTGGAACTGAAATTTAAGAAAGCGTTAGTCGAATGGGATGTACAGGTACAATATACTTCTGCAATATAACAATGCGTAGCAAGTAAGAATAATTAAGAATGCTGCAAAGTATTTAAAACTTTGGGGTAAGCATGGCTACAACTTGTGAAACGGAATACAACGCGATAGCGTCTGTAAAAGTTGTAATAATTTACATATTCATGATTAGTCTAATAATCAACACCAATTTTGAAATATTATATTTTTATTACCTAAAAACCAGTATAGAGAACGTAATGGGAGAGCATTGAACTGCCAACTAAAAGGACTTTGAACGTAAGCACGCACCTATAACTTGTCTTGTTAAAATTATGAATTTATTTGTATTTACTTGCTGAAATATTGTGAACATTTGTAGTAAAACATGCATTCTGAACTATATATAAAATGTAGAAAGCTTTTTTTTTACCCAAACCTAAATACTATATTTATTGCCAATTTACTATACTATATGTATATTTTTCTGCAAAGAGTTCTAAGATGTTTGAAATTATAGAATCCACATTTGGCTCCGTACTGAGCTATTGTTTAATTCTAGAATAGAGTGGTTTCACCTTTCTTAATTTGATATTATGTCTACGAATAAAATAAGGTCTCAAAGATAGACAAATAGTTTGTCAATGAATAGTAAATGAATAAACTTTATGTATAGTGATAAAATAATTTTCTATAATTTTCGTGTCCTATTCATATTTTAAATAGCTGTGGTCTTGTAGTAGTATTCCTAGCAGTATAACAAAAACTAACATAGTATAGCTAATAATTGAAAAAACGTCATAAGTCCTTCCAGAGTGTTGGTATAATAAACCTATTATATTATTTTGTAATGTATAAACTATTACTATTTAGCAGTGATCTCGTTAGATGTTATCTTAAGTAAATAATTAGGAAAATAAAAATATAATTTTGATCAAAATCGGTATAGCAGTTTTTTAATAACATAAAGAAGCTACGAACAGGCATTTAATACTATTTTTACTAAATAGCAATAATAAAAAAATATACACTTTAAGAAAATAATATAAAGAAAAATGGCTCCGCTTTTAAACTAACGAGTGTTTACCCACATACAAATATTATAAATAATACACATTTGCTGTACAAAAATGATGACGTAGGTCTGGCAGCTCTGGAAGCGTGTTCTAATAGTTTACATACACATATTCACAGTTGGACACAAATAAAGTTACAGAACATGTTCCTTTACTATTCAGAATACGCCGCCAATACTGAATATTCTTGCCTTAGATTTTCCCAAATGCGGGGATTTTGGGATACGTGCAAACTAGGTTGGATTCGGAAATAGCTAGCATTTTAGTAACCGAAGCCTGTTTGTCGAGATGAAATGTGACGTCCATTGTTTTATGTGGGATAATCAAATGTTACATCAGACAGGATTTACTTCAAGGTTCGTTGTAAGTATACTTATGGGTATTAGGTTGGGTATTTGACGTTATACCGCAGTCTGGCTTACGGTCATCTGTAGTCTGCCGACTATCGTGACAGGTGACGTAGGCTAGTGAAGCGCGTAATTGTATTCGAATGATATTCGAATAAAATCAGATATTTTCATACCACGTGCTGTCGAATAAAATAAGACAGTAATTATAGTGTGCACTCTGTGCCGCTGCTGGAAATTTCTTAGAAAAATCCTACTAACACTACTAACCCGTGAATCGAACCCGGTACCGTATTATAATCGTAATATGATTCTTCTTCTTCTTTGTCGTTTACTCATTATTGAGGATCGTGACCATATATGATTTGTCTCCATTTGCTTCTGTCCTGCGCCAGTTCAATAGATCGTTGTAGAGTTTCTTCTGTAAAATCATTATACGTCCTTTATAACGTTGGTATACAATTGGTCTATTTAATATATTATTTTGTACAACATTATCATTAAAATTACCGTTTAACTGTACTTTTCTGATATGACTGAGGAACTTCACTTCGCAGGATGAATATTCATACAAATTACAATGACAAATGTATATGTATATGCGTTGTATAGACTAAATTTTCCGAATTGTTTACAAGAGTAACTTATTTTAAGATTTTGTTACCGTATTAGGTATACACAGTATGGAAAATATAATTAAAATAGCACAAATCTAGATTTTATTTTTCTGAATTTTAATGTTCTGTACAGTCTTTTTATACAAAATTCATTTAATATTATTTACACTTTTGGTGAAACATATTTGAGTCAAAAAAGTGACGACTGCATTTTAAATACAAGCTTTTGACTGCAACTTCGTATGCGTGAACCGATCCTCTAACAATTTTTTGTGTTTCGGCTTCTATGCGGCGCATCGCAATTTTTTTTATTAATACTCGACTATCGTCTATCAAGATGAAACATACACTAGGTTAAGTTAGCAATACACATGTGAAAACCATGTTCAATTTTATTCAGTCGTTTTTCGTAATGCGTGTACAAACAGGCAATATACAAAAATTATAAAATTAGTGTTTTGGCTTCTACAGCTTTATAAGATTACTTATTCTTTAATATCTAACGTGTATAGACATCGCTCAGTTACAATTTTATTATAATATGTATAGATAGAGATCGCGTTATATTCTACAAACCATACTGACAGCATTACGCAAACTTTATGCAACAGAATTGTAGAGATTGTATCAATATTGACTAAAAATATTTTTCTCTCTTTCCAGGTAATGACGACATTAAATTTCAACTGCTCAACCCTTTGAAAGCATCCTGACATTAGTAAAAGCACCGCCTATTCAAAACTGGTACACACAGCGGCCTCATAGAGGTCTTTCACCATTGCTTCTGCTTGCAGACAAGCTCAGTTATGGTTTCAATTTATGCTTTTCGCGGCCCATACAATCTCAACCCATTCACGTAAGACAACTTGACGTTGATATATGGCTGCTTTTTCTACGAAAAATCTTTTTAAGGAGACTGATGAGATACTAAAGAAATACTCTAGCAATGATGCTGGTTATTTTTGGAGTAAAATATAATATGTAAGGGGTATTATTTATCAGAACTGTGTACATATTATATGTACTTAAAGTGGCTGACTGTTGAGCATGAGTTTTTTCTGAATGAGATCCGTTAGGATATTGCTTACCACGCTGGCTCAGTGTGGCTTGGCAGAATCTAGGCATCTTTGTGAAAATTGCAGAGAGCTCTCAGGCATGCATTTTTTTTCACAGTAAAAGAGAGTTATCAACTGTTTGATACGCATATAATTTCGAGCATCTGAAGTGAATGCCGTGGGAGAGCTTTGAATTGCGTATTAGATTTTGATGTGAAGATCTCTGCATGGTAATTTAACGTTCTCCTCTCTGGGCTATTGCTATTTAATATTAAATTTATCTTCTAAGAATACTGAAGCAAATTGCCTTTTACAAAATAACAAAATATCATATATGTATATATATCGTGTTAACAAGCTCTGTGAAGTTTAGGCAGCTTTTATAGTCGAACTTTGATCAAAATTCGTAAGAGATCAGCGGATAAGATGTTTTAGCCTTCGAATAGAATTCTGTGCTAGTCTTAATTCCTGTATTACGTGGATTCAAGAAGTATTGAATACCCAGATACAAATTTTTGTCCCGAACTACAACATTTGGCAGAGACGAGATGATAACGTGATCCACTACGCGATCAAATATTTAAAGAGGTTTGGTTACAATAGCCAATGAGAAAGAAGTAGCTTTATAAATTGCGGTCATGAGTACCAAAAAATATTCGAAGGCAAATCATCCATTTTAAAAAATTTATTGTAATTTTTTAAAATGGATGATTTGCCTTCGAATATTTTTAAACAACTTTAAAAGAAAATTTCGTTCTAACTTGCAATAATAATATATAGCCTGTTGATAACTTCCACCTTACTGATGTCATAACTATGATATCAAGACGTACCAGCGTGTTTTACTATGTCCATATTATTAAATATATTATCCTTGACTGCCTTGCAATATAATAAATCTGTTAGAATAAATAAAAATAAAAAATACAGTTGAATTGAAAACCTCCTCCTTATTTTGAAGTCGGTTTAAAATATGTTTATTCATGTAGGTCACAAAGTAACACTTATGAACGTCAAAGTTACACTTATTAATATAAATTTACATTAACATTTACTGTTACCATGTTCAACAAAGTGGAGGCGTAGAGCCAATGAGAATTTAATTATTTCATTATCATCATCATGTCAGCCAAAAGACGTCCACTGCTGGACATAGGCCTCCCCCAAGGTTTTCCACACAGAACGGTATTATAATTATTTACTTGTATTATATTTTACTCAAAATTCTTTGAATGCATTGAAAGGATCTTTTCGGTTGTTCGGTATGATGACGAATTTCAAAACAAACAGAATGGCGTGAAAGGCAAGTAGTGTGCGTGTATGTACGTGATCCATCACAAGCAATGATATATCACATTTGCAATCGCGACAAGAAATATTGACTCACTCGGCCAAACTTTGCCTTTAATAAAGAAAGTTTAAGTACCTATATCTACCGCGCTCAATTTACAGACATATTTTGGAGAGCAAACTTGCGCCTATAATCCATTTTCGATCTACAAAAGTTTCCGAGCACACTTTTCACACTTTCACAAAATTTTTGATTTTTTTTTAAGTTTTAGCTCGATATTCGTTTGTTTATTCACCTGATTTTTGTAAACAAACGGCTTCGTAATTCATTGTGGATTTTCTAGGATAAAAGTTGTTATTTTTAGGCGTCTTATTTGTCATTTCTGAGAATTTTATCTCTTTGTACGTCAGATGTCGTGAGTGATTGACAAGGTTTCTATTTAGGTAAATGGAAGTTCCATTGGTAAATAGGTACTAGCTACTTCGATGTAATATTGCAAAGTACCTTGGCGTTTTAAGTTCAGAAATACTATTGAATTATTGAAAATGTTTATGTAATTTTTTAAATCTTATAAATGGTCGTGCTATTTTTTTATAAATACTAAGTGGATTATATTGCTAAATAACGTGAAAATAAATGACATACGTAAAATGCTTGACTCAAACAAAGTAAAAGAATTCTACATGTCCAAACCAGCTTAACATACCCTTTTCTATTCTTGTCACTATATCAACTTTCATGCCGCATCTCTCTTTAATCACACTATTCCTTATTCTATCTTTCAGAGTTCATATATTTATAAAAATGCTTACTCGTACTGGTATTGGTACATACATACTTTAATGTTCAATTTTGAATAATTTTTATTAAATATAAAAATAAAAATTAATGTTCTCGTAATAAAACCTGTTCAAAATAGGGTCCCAATGTAGCATTAGTGTTATAAATATCAGAAAAAGTATTCGCCTCAAATAAAATAAACGTCAAATACCATAAATTGCGTTGCAGTTCACTTTCACGTTTATTCGACTAGATCACAACTTTATTTCGAACATGCTTTAATAAGAGAATTGACTTTCTGTGTTCATAATGTCTCTAATAAAGTTATCACCTTCACAATTTACAATAGTCATTTCTAAACACATTAAAAACTATGTGACCTAGACGCCTTACGAATTAAATGACGACTTTGGAGTTAAATTGTTAATAAACCTCGACAGTATACTTAGCATATTACCTTAAAATATTGATCGGTTCCAGACTGTACTAGTGTCGTAATTACATCTTTTGAAACAATCAATCTACCTTCTTCTTATTATAATGGTAACATCGAAATTACCTTGTAGAAAACTTACAATCCATTCGATATTAAAACTTAACGTAAGGGAATAAATATTATTTTCCCTTGACGTTTTATAGAAAACGCGCGTAATGACAGGCGGGGTACATAAATTACTAAGGCCACTCTGGCTGCTATTTGTAGTGAGCCTGTTTGAATATTCTATTGAAAACAACCGTGAGGGCAGCTCACGTTTATACTCCTGTAAATAACAGTTTTTCACTTGTAAACTTGTAGAGTGAACTAGTAATTGTTAGCTCTTTGACATTTATTAATATCGCGTTCCAACGATTAATGAGGCTGGATGATTGAATGGAGCCCGTTGGCGGATCATTTACCTCGGCTTGTAGTTTTATTTAAGCTTGATAAAATATAATATTTCCCTGGATTAAAGATACCTGTCACAATATTGTTTTCCATATTACTATAATTAAACTACTCTATACATAATGTAATACTCCTGTGTGTATTGAACAGAATTGTGCAATTATGTGAAATGATTAGCTTTTACGACATGAACTGCCCATTTCCTTTTTATTTATTAACTTTATTATCCTTAGATTTTTTTCTCTGTGAGTTATTTTTCGTTACCACGAATATCCATTACCATACTTGTATTAATAACATAAATACAAATAAGTATAATGCAAATGTATTAAAAAGCAATTATGAAATTGATTAGTAACATTTCTGAGGTTCATAACCTCAGCTTTAATTATTCTAAAGTATAATAAAATTTAATATTTCCGTGGCCCAGAAATGTCGTTGTATTGTATACTCGTGTAAATAATGCGAGAATTCTAACTGAAAACGTGTAAGAAAATATTATACAGAAGGATTAGCTTTTTAGGGAATTGCCTAGTTTAACTCTTTGGTTCAATAACCTCGCATTTAATTATTCTAAAGAGTATTTGATTTATAAAGCTTGATAAAATAAAATAATTACGTGACTCATTAATACATATTACAATAACGTTTATTATTACAATACTTGTGTAAATAATAAACTTTAAAATACTTACAAGAAAATAATCTTATACAGTGATTTTGGGCAAGAATTCTAGCGTAGCGCATTTTATATCTTGGGTTCAATACCCTCCGCTTTTATTATTCTGAAGAGTATTGAGGTCGGCTTCTAGTCCAACGAGATAAGGATGGTGGATGACGATTTCTAAGCTTAAACCCGTTGTCATCTTTGTATTTGAGGGTTCTTAAGCGTCATATCGACGGTCGTTATGTATTCGCAAGATACAGTTTTGATATTTTGTGTTATGCCTGTGACAGTAATATATGAGATTGTTTTAGTTCAATAAACGAAATGTTTTGGTGGTTATTGTAATATGTAAGGTTTTTGTGGAGTATAGTGATTTTTTGGCAAAGTATTCTAATTAGTTTTGGTTTCTGTTATTTGGACAATAATATAAATATATAATTCTGGAAATGTTGCTAAAATGTTTATTTCAAATAAATTGACAATAACTAAAAAATCATCGTTAAAATTGCTATGTAGAGACGTCGTTTATTTGCTTATGTAAAAAAGAAATTCAACTATCTTGACGAAGAGGAGTATTCCGCTTTCGGCACCAATTTTTCGGCACCTATGGTTTCGGCACCTAAGCTATTCCACTTTTTATTTCCGAAGCCATAGGTGCCGAAAAAATTGGTGCCGAAAGCGGAATACTCCGACGAAGACTGGCAATCTGCGCAGGACATATTATAATGTACAAATGTGTACAAATCACATGTTCTTACTCTAATAGTCCGATGAGATCTGCATCAGGGGCAAAATCAATAGATTTACTTGCTTTCTGAGACACGGAGATGAATAATTCCGCCAAATTCTATCGCCGGGCTATAGAGGTTTTCTTTACAGAAAAATTGTAGACAGGCTTTTCTTATATGCTACTTAGGTGGCAAACAAGCATACGGCCCACCGATGGTAAGTGATCACCGTAGCCTATGGACGCCTGCAACACCAGAGGCGTCACTTGCGAGTTGCCGACCCTTTAGGAAACGAAAAACAAGGAACTGGAAAGGAAAAGGAGCGGGAAGGGGGAAAGGGGGAAAGGGGTTGATTGGGCCTCTGGCACTCTCACTCACCGAACGAAACACAACAGTAGGAATATTGCTATTTCACGTCGATATTCTGTGAGAGGGAGGGTAGTCCTTCCCCGGTCGAGTCGGCCCATTCATGCTGAAATCAGCGAGGCTCTACTATTAAAAAAAACCAAGAATTGTAACAACTATGTGTGGATTACGTAAATCTATACTCCGTGTTGCTGCTGGGATACTCAAAACGTAACAAGCATAGGTACATGCTTGTAAGGTGGAGTGACTAGTAAAATTCCCATCCAAGCACCAATTAATTAACAAAAGATTTGATCAAACGTTTGCCTTGCGGTGCCAATTTTATTCCCAGTCTTTGTTAGGCAGGTCAGGAACAGTAATTGTAAATGAACAAAGCATTTGAACAAACAAATGCGGTTACAGTCCACTATTTAGACTTCGACTTGCGTCGGATGTTGAATTAATTGAAAAACTGAATAATTGGAACAAAGCATAAAGTTTTAAATGAAAATGCTGGCGCTGTCAGCTGGACGCTTTGTGTTCATTAAGGACGAGTGTATTAAAAATGGACAAATCGCTTAAATGTAATTTTAACTATTTTATGTCATTGTATTTAGAAACCTGCTCACACTTACTGCTTCGGTGGTGCACAGGTAGTGAAATGTGGTTATTAAACACCTTTGCCTACGATGATATTCTCAACGGTGTTGGAAGAGACTGCTATCTAGGAGTTAGGAGTTACATTGTTTGAGTTTGTCCTAATACTTCTGAACCAACTAGGGTTGAAAAACTCGTCGATTCAATTTTCAATTTGAGCTAGATTAATTTGAGCTCATGGCTAATCCTGGTTCCGTTCAAAAGTATAATTATTTAAATTATCAGTTTCTATTATATAATCTTATCTTATCTTATGTGGGGGCCAGTCAGTGTAGACCGGCGACACTTCGACCCAGTGGGATCTTTTGTGTCGACACTCTCCCAATAACGACTGCCATAGATGTTCATGGCAGCCGGGACCAACGGCTTAACGTGCTTTCCGAAGCACGGAGCAGGCGATAATTGTCAATCAATACGCATATGATTTCGAAAAGTCAGAGGTGCGCGACGTGGGTTCGAACCCGAGACCCTCTGCATTGCAGTCTGTTGGTCTCCCCACTGAGCTACCGCTGCTCTTTTCTATTATATAAAATCACGTTTTAACCTGACAAGGTCGAATAGTTTGTAATGATAGGCTTGACTGTCACAAATTGTTTAAGTTGTATCAGCTTCGTAATACTCCGTGGAGTCATATTGGTAATAAATTACACTGTTGCTGAGTGCTGACGCGCCAAAATCAAGTGCCTGTTTTTTTCTTGCACCTGCGGAAATGCATTGACGCATACCTCACCGCGGGATAGCGGAGAGGCTACGTCGGACCCACCCGGGGAAGGTAACGACATTCCGGTCCTACCGACTAAACCTACCATGGTGTCCCTCAACGTTACCAGAGTCGGTGGGGTCGTGCGAATCATTCTCACATGCCAATCGCGACCACGCCGGAAAGTCAAGTGCCTAACTCAAATTGAAAAAGTACAAAGTTTCGTTTAAAATTACCTTTGTATTATATTTAAATCAATTTCATTCTCAAGTTATTTTTTAGCTCTTAAAGCGACTCACATTTTTTAATTACTATTCCCGTCAACACTCGAATTTTGAATAAAAGCATTCTTCTGTAAAATTTCATTAAAAAACTTGGCGAAGAGATCGCAACATAAGGAGGAATGACGTGAAATTATAAAGGTACAGTCAGATGACACTTTTGAAATCGTTGTTTCGAGGTTGTTTTGTTATAAAATATGATAATAACACAATTCACAATACGACTAAACAATTAAGTTATTAAAAAGTTGTATGTGTACACTGGGCTTAACGTTTTTTAAGACTGTCGCAAAATGAATAAATTATATCATAATTATAATCATAATGTCTACATTTACAAACACCGTATATACAAACTTTAACGAAAATCTTAATAAAAATTGAATTACGGAACAGCGGCCTATGACATAGGTACAAACAATTTTATTAAACCTATATCTAGATTAACTGGTTTCTAGTTGTACAAACTTGAAATAAATAACTACTTATATCTGTTTTATGCACCATCCATCATATGCGGCATTTGTTGTACAACCTCAAATTGATTTTTATTCTTTGCAATTGGCAGAATCAAATTCCAATTTAGCGAATATAGTGCATTGACTAAGCACTTCGTAAACAAAAACTGCAATAGGTAATTATATCTCTGTCTGGCCATTAATCGAAAACAGGACATCACCAGGCTTATATATAAAACTAATCAACATGCTATTTCAAATAAGATTCTATTTAGTAACCAGTCTCGTTTATACTAAATGTATAAGATGAAATAATTACAAAGGAATAATACACAATGAATCTTATTGAAGCTACTCAAAAAGCATTTCTCATCAACTTCATTTTTAGAACAAAGTCTTCCATAATATTAGAGTCTATGTTATTCATTCCTCGTCTCACGTTTTAGTGAAAGGATTTTTCACTCCTTTACAAGACCTCTTCTATATGCATGAGCGCTCGCGAATGGGCGCTTAGAACTGGCTTATACACGAGAACTTTGAATTTTGTAACTAGTAGTTCCACGAGACAGAGATTTCACGACGATGTCAATATATTTTTAGAAACAATAGAATTTTAGAGTTCGTATAATGTATATAGAAGTAGTGACGTAAATTTTTTTACAAGATTGCTAGCTACCGTTCATAGCATTAGTTGAATGTTATTACAAAGATGAGATTTAAAAACACAATAGCAATGTCATCGTTGTAATATAATCGGGTTTCGTCTTATAATATTTTTGCACTTTAAGCGACTGTTACGTAGAAATTTTATATACTTTACTGGGCTATAACCAAAATTATTGAAATTTTCATCTATGTTACTTTTATGTAATAGTCACATAAAAGTAACATAACGGAAAATAAGGGCTTGTTCATAGTGTAAGAAAAAAAACTTGACAGTTTTAAGTACAATAATAATAAGTTTATTTTTAGTCATAACCAGAAACATTGACTGATCTAAAATAATTTCACTTTGTTATTATGATAATCTTAGTTTCTTGAGTTAATGCGGCAATAGGGACGTTAGCATTTTTTTTATTATATCATATTAATCATAACAATCACTACAGTAATACGATAGTGAAAACGTAAACAGTAGTTTAATTTCAATGTGTAACATTCGCGTGAACCAAAGAAAATACTATATTATTTTTTTTTTTATAAAAATAGTCCCTAGCCTAGCTAGCTATAGCCTACTACTACATTTGAATAAATAAAAAAAAACTTTTATATTCGGTCGCACTAAACACAAAAAGCCACCTTTATCCTTACATAAAATGTAGCGGGTAACTTAATTATTTAATAAAAAACGTATTGTGGACATGCCCTAGTATTGAAAATGTTACATAAAAATATCATAAAGGAAGCTCAAGCCATGTTTTTCACGAGTTTTATTGTAATTCAAGATACACTATTCACATAGTAGCTCCAACTAAAAGTGATTTAATATGACAAACTAAATAGTATTCTGATAGCTACATTTTAATTAAAATATACTCACATATTATTTTGTAAGCTATTGGCACAAAAAATGTATTAAAATGTTTTTCAAAGCAGTACGGCACGTGTTCCAAGTTTTTTAACAGACGCAAAATGGCTGCTGCCTGGTGATTGGTCCACAGGTAGCGTGACATTTCCTTTGGTGCTGCCAATAGTTTAGTAAAAGAAAACTACTACTTTTATTAAAAAAATGCATTACATAAATGAAGTAACATAGCTGAACTGGATTTCGGACATGTAGTTTTTTATTTAAAAAATTACCCATGAATGTTACATGACTACATATTTGAAAAAATATCCATTCTTCGCAGTGGGTCTTGATCATGGTTAGTTTTTGTATAAATAAAATAGTTTTCTATGTGTTTTTCGGTCTAAAATCATCAAAATTAGTAGTTGGACACGCGTTTTTGTATGGAGAGAACGTAATACCACTTTAATAATAACGTAATATGTTTTGAATATTATAACATAACCGGTACCAAGTATACATATTATTATATATCTAAGGAAGTACTACTGTATAAATTTCCCTATATTGTTATCCTATGAGGTACAGAAATGTTGTAACAATTGTGAGAAGTACGAAGACACATTGTCGTTTTGAAATGATCAATAATTTTGGTTTTGACCCAACTAGCAGTAATTATATTTAGCCCGAGATTACGCACGTTTTTTTAAAAGTAGCCTACGTAAGGACGTAGGTTACTTTTAGATTGAACGCTGAGGAAGGCCTCAGCGTTCAATATATTCAACATTTTTTTAGAAGAAAGGAATTTTAGGAGTTTGCTAGAGTCACATTAAAGCTTCTACATATTATAATTCTAGTCTCACCCCTATATTACCGAAGAGACACGTGGACGTGGATTGCATCCATATTAAGTACAAAGTGTTATAGCGTTTTCTTAGAAAAAGATCTTGTTCAACCTTGGCATCGAACCCAAATTTTATGTGGACGTTACATCCAGTACTGCTGCGTCACCGAAGCAGTCCGTCAAGTCAGATAAAAAAATAAATCTAGTTTATTTCTAATACTAACATTTTCGAAAGCAAACAGCAATTTCAGGGTTTTACTTTTTTGTCTAACCCTTTATAAAAATATTCAACTTTATCTGCCACCCATTAATTTAGGCATTTTAGACCAGATAGCTTTTTGATTGCATATACCTACACAAAAGGCTTAATAAACAACACGACACGTAAAATAAGTCATTTTCGTTGAAATTTTTACAATAACAAAGACACACAAGGGTGAACCACACAATACTCTCATCAATAAAACCCTCCCAGTTATAAACTAGATCACCACTCCAATTCTTGATTACAATAGAGGTCAATGTACGCACTGATTGAGCAATAAGTATTCCAATTGTCGTCGTTGACCAAAGGCTAACAACTGAATTTGCCCTTTGGGTCCAAACACGGGATATTGAAAGCCCGACTGCTATTATCCTTTAGTTAAGATCGACCCGAGTTTTTGGGTCGGAGATGTTTGATCGAAATAGAAGAACCGGTTTGTTCACTGTTACGTGTTTAAGTCTAATTGTTGACGAAAAACACACCACTCTCGAGACTTCGGAGTATATGCATCCGTTTGCTTAGCACAGAGAATATGGAGTGGGAGGCGGTCATATGTTGAAGTGAGATAGAAATATGTCACTTCGTGCCTTCAAGTTGTCTTCAAAGCAACTTAAACTAGAAAAATATTAAATTACACAGCGTGTGACAATGAAGTACAGTCAAAATTTAGTCGTATAGTAAATCCCATTTATATAATAAGAAATGCAATACATTTATAAGGCCATATACTAAACATATAACATTAAGGTATCAGAACTGCTAGCTATTTATATGATTGACACAATTATAGCACGGTTTATAACTGTGGTTTATAACTTTAAGTATTATCACGACACTGGCTTGTATATAATAAGCGATGCAATGCACCTAAAGATTCTTTTGTTGAAGTTCTATGTCTACTTAACTGAACTCTATATATAGTGCGGCGTAGCACTGAAATATTTATTAATATGTATGTTAATTTAATTTTTTTAATTGTGCAGTTATTGACTACCTGGTTGGCGTAGCTGTAGAGACTGACTGGTATGCATAAAGGTCTCGGATTCGATTCTCGGATCGAACTAAACGTTATCTTGTAATTTTTTTATTAGCAGCATATTGTAGTCTGCTCCCCGGTATACGGCAATAGGCACACTGCCTGTTACACCAGACCTAAAAATATATATCAGTCGAAATATAGATTATAATACACGTCTGGGTTTTGGCGAAATAGCCATGATGCTATGTATGTAGATATAGAAATATACGATCCATTAAGTTATAATATATAATTATCACAAGTGCGTAATTATCGCACAACATTTCTGCGATCATTATTAATTTGGCGCGGTCAATGCGCTGTGATTGACGTAGCTAGGCGTGGCCATTTATATTCTACCTTTTGTTATACGTTTCTCACTTTTTATTGTGGTTTGACTCGTCGTAAACATGTCAATCTTAATCAGGGCAATATATACAGGCGATATATAGGCACAGTACGAATAAATATTCGAGGTACGCGGAACGTACATACACATCTCTTAGTATGAATTTTCCAAATACCTTATCTAGGAAAAAATACTCGTTTTACAAAAGCTTTACAAACATTGAAATAAAAGACAAAAGAAACACACAAATATCGGCAAAATATTGGCATAAATTCTGGTCTCGTAGTATGATTGAAATCGTACACGACGTGCATGTGTATAAAGAATGTTTTGAGAGTGACTGAAAATCAACAAAAGTGATTAAAGTATTTCTTTCGGAAAATTCATAAGAAGTAATTAATTTCGCAGTTAATAATAATAAATCGCGGTTTATGCTCGCACTTCAAGATTGAGACGAACACCATTAAGCAGTCGAAATAGCAAGAAACGTGTAAATATAAATAGCTTTAATACTTTAAATAGTTTAAAATTATAACCTGTGTATGTATACAATTAATACGTGAAGAGTTAACGTTCTACTTCTATTTAAGCATATGTGTATGTGAGATTTGACATAATTATGTAATTAAAGTTTATATGAAGAAGATAGTCGGTATATATATATATATACCGACTAGTTAAAATAAATCGCGATAAAATCCTTAACAGTTGTTAAATTTATATATTTATATGCATCACATTAGATGAACTGTTGTTTAACGAACAAGTAACAGTTACAGTTAAAGAATATTACAAAAGTGGTATGTCACGATCGTATCAAATGAAAATTCCTGCCAGCTCCACTGGGAAACAGTTGCAAGGTTATGTGTATGTAATATGATAAATCAAAGCGGTCTCAGTGCGTAGATTCGTATTCTTTCACAAAGTACGTAGTTGTTTGTTATTTATCAGAAAAAAGCGTACTTTTGTTAGCATGTCATGTGTATTTCAAAACGTTTTAGCCTTCCACTATTCACTGGTAAATGTAGTTTTCTATATTTAACGTTACCGACTGTAAACGACGTATTATTAAATACAATGACACTGCTATTAAAGCCAAACCTGTCTGTTTCGTTTCACTCTTTGGGTTATAAATTTTACATCTGTTTTAGTATTTGTTATTTTACAAATAATTATGTTAACATGTTTATTATTAATGATAATCTAAGAATTCTTTTTAATACTAGAAACTGCGTTACTGCGTTTTGCCTAGTCATTAGAATTTCGATTAGCCACATACTTTTTACCTCATCTTCTTTTTTAAGGTTCCGTACCCAAAGGGTAAAACGGGACCCTATTACTAAGAATCCGCTGTCCGTCTGTCTGTTCGTCTGTCACCAGGCTGTATCTCATGAACCGTGATAGTTAGACAGCTGAAGTTTTCACAGATGTATTTTTGTTGCCGTTTTTTAGTATTTGTTGTTAACAACAAATACTAAAAAACAGAATAAAATGAATATTTAAGAGGGTTTGTTGTATGGGAATACAACAAACCTGATTTTCTTGCTCGTTTTTGCTCGATATTGATAACAACATTGATGGCAATAGGTAGACGCTTGAAATATTCACAGAATATTTAGTTATATATTCACTTTGAAATAAATAAAAAAATTAAAATAAAACAAATATTTAAGGGGCCTCCCATACAACATACATGATTTTTTTATAGATAATGGTACGGAACCCTTCGTGCGTGAGTCCGAATCGCACTTGGCCGTTTTTTAATATTCTTAACAATTAATAGTATAATAGGTAAACTCGTTAACCTCTCCAGCTATTACGCTTGTATTAGGTGAGAGATCACGTTAGTAGTGTCAATGAGTGGGATTTGAAATCACGACTACTACATAGTTCCCTAAACCAATACTTTACTGATTGAGCTATATATTAATTTTCCTTAGAATTGGTATCGCGCAAGTAATACCCTTGGAACTGCAAGTAATTATAGGCTACAGCAACCGTTACCCATCTTCGAAGTATGCTTGTTTGCCAACTTTGTTCTATAGAAATAGTACATATAGATTAATATCAAAGACAATAAAAATTATACCAGTAATATCTATCATAGGTTATCATGTCATACAGTGATCTGTATGGCTGAACATAATATGACTGAAATTATTTATCTCCATATTATATCAGTTAAGTTTAAATACGAATAATAATATAATATAATATATAAGCACTTACACACAACACCATCTAACCCAAACTAAGCAGAGCTTGGACTATGGGTACTAGACAATGGATAAACATACATATATACTATTTTTTTTATAAATTCGTACATATTATACATAGAAACACCCAGACCAAGACAAACATCCATGTTCATGCACACAAATGTTTGACTTGTGCGGGAATCGAACCCGCGACCTCAGACGTGGCAGTCGGTTACACTAACCACTACACCATCGAAGTCGACAAAATACAAATTTATTGCAGCGAATGTTGTAAGACATCATCATCATGCATCATTGTCATATTGACAACATATTTGATGGACCGAACATTGCCAACAATTCAAAATACGAACCTTATGCCTTCGAAATCTAATTACATCTGTGATATTAGGAATCAAATAAGGAACAGCTGTCACAGGCTTCTCGCGCTTGTCTAAATAGCGAATCCGGTCGATGAATAATAAATTGGCTGATGGAAAAAAAACGAGAGGAACGTAAAGTAATTCTCGAATCTTTTCCTTTATGTAACCTTTTTCGTTAACGAATTTAATTACTATCGGTAATTCAATCTTCGATAAGTAACGAGTATTGGGTACTTGATTGGCTTTTTGTAAGACTTGAATTTTGATGACGTCACGTTGTTGAACGTACTTTATGGGAATTTATGTCTTGTTTGAAAATTTCTTATGTTTATATTTTATTTTATTGTATTGCTATATGATTTTGTTTAGAGTGTTTCCTCTTCTCGAGCTTTGACTCGATATGCTGAGTACCAACCTGGAGACTTTCAGGAAAAAATCGTTATTATATGTATATTATTATTATATTAATATATTACTATTGTTTGATTATATACTACTTATATTTGCTCGATACTTCCCACCTGCAAATACGTTCACAAAACATTTAATAAAGTTGATGATTAAAATTAATCTACTTTATACGGATTTAAATTTTTTTTTTTTAGACTTGGCGGTATTCATTGATGCATACCCCTCCGCGGGGGCGGGCGGAGAGGGGTTATGTCAGACTCGCCGGGGTAAAAGAAAGATGGAATGAGAAAAATGTACCTCCCGGAATTCCGACTAAATCTACCACGGTGTTCCTCGACAAACCACTATCAGCGGGGCTGCGCGAATCACTTTCACATGCGGTCGCGACCCCGCCGAGGTTACGGTCCGCCGTATGAAACGGCAGGCCACTACTCAAAAAGACCTACCCACTGGTCACCTCTAAAAATTCCCTACTGTCCCCCCTAGAGGGGAGACGGACACGACACAGAGGCGCGCGTGGGAACACGCACGCCGCCTCTCGGACCTGGTGCTGAACAGATGGCGGGCAGGCCCACAAAGCCCGCCACCCCCACGTCAAACCTCATGGTGGCTGGAGGTTATCTCGCGCCCTCCGGCTCCCTCCGGCACCCTCCGGCGCCCTTCGGCGCCCTTCGGCGCCCGGCTCTGCGGTTGGGGAGAGGGTTTAAACGCTCCCTCTCCCGCTCCGCCGCCTCCTTGATGGAAATCACTTCCTCACAGAAGGAGGCGACGGCATTCCAGGACCTCTCACTCCGGACCATAGACAGAACTACGGCCGGGAGCGATAGGGCAAGCGATCCGACTGCCGCGATCAACTCAGCAGATGATACGACGAATACGGATTTAATGCGGTAATTATTACCAACAATACTTTTTAATTATTTAACTATGCGAAAGCTTAATGAGTTATTGCTTAGAAGCCTCAATTACTCCTTGCATATTTCTATACAAGTGTGCAATTTCGCACAAACAAATCAACCATTGATAGATTCAACTCTATGTGAAAAGAAAGTATTTATCTTTTGTAGCATGTGAATAAATGTTCGCGCTTAATAAAAGGCATCTTACCATGGCTTATCTTGGCATTAAAGGCAGACATTTCGTTTTTATCTTTATGAATAGATCTATAGATAAGTTGTCTTGCGCTTAAATATACGGGCCCTTCTACCCCGAGGCGTTACAAGTATTAAAACAACAGACACAAAGGACACTCATCTCAACACACGAATTTCAGTTTTGTAGAGGGATCAAATCCGCAATGCTCGGCGCCTGGTAGAGATGAAATGACTATTCAACCATCGCAGTCCGTAGTGTTAATTGTAGAATGTACTTAGCACGTATTTAGTTTTTGTAAGTAATATCATACTCAACTTTTAAATAGGTGTATAAATATAGTTAACACATATAACTACAAACTTATTACCATATAATTATGTATGGTGGCGCATCTATACTAATATTATAAAGCTAAACAGTTTGTTATTTTGGTTGTTTGTTTGGTTAAACGCGCTTATTTTAGGAACTATTGGTTCGAATTGAAAAATTCTTTTAGTGTTGGATAGCCAATTTATCGAGAAAGTTTCAATGAAAAGTGTTGCAAAAGCGAGCAAAATTCTCTTATGTGACGCAGACAAAATTGCGCGGGTAAGCTAGTCTTAAATATGCCTGCTCATCATATGGTCTCGTGTGCGGTACAAAGATCGGGTTAAGGTACATGTCTAGGGTTTTTTGTCAAGAATGCTAGTAATAGCCTGAACTTAGGTAGTTGGTTGTATTGCTTACCCTGTGCCTCGGACAGCCGTTGATCATGCAGTTGATCCCTCTTCGATCGTGTCGGACTACCATTCTATTGGATTATGCCAATGAGAAAATACTGTACGCTCAAACATGAGTACAATCTATGTTCGTGTTTGAGCACACTCGTGCACTATAATATCTCCTGTTCAGATTGGTAGAGGCCATCGTGATTGGCCGTCATGACTGGCATTGGGTCTGGAGGTCATTATTATCTAATAGTACATAGTTGCCGAATCTGTATTAGTACATTTTCACTTTTACCAAACAAATATAATTCGTTAGGACTAGGTATCAAGTCAGCTCTTAGCTGGTCACAGATGCTAATAGTTCCTGTAGTGAAATCTATGATCGTCGCAATATTAAAATTGGTCATGATATATTATTGTAACAACTAGAAGGTCTAAAGAATAGTTACCAAAACATAGATGAACGTCCTACAAATACAAAGAAAATTACCAAAATTCAGATCACGTATTCTAAAATCGCCGTAAATCCTAACGATTTGACAGGGAAAAAAACAGAAATAAAATTTTCACCTGTGAAGTTTATTACATTTATTTAAGTACACCTCCAAACCGTTGCCTACATTATTCATTTGTCATGCGCAGTGACGTTAGGGCTGACCAAACACAAAACAGGTGTACACTCGTCTGAGAATGAAAGGTATATTTTTTTATAACTTTCGACCTTCAGTAAGCATGTCTGTATTTTGATGTCGTGGCGTTTCATCTTTATGTTTTAGTAGGTAAACAAACGAAGTGTGTATTTTATTTTTTATGCTGCTTCATTGTTAGGCGAAGGGCTCCTTCATTCTCAACCACTGATTCCTGTCTGCTACTTTATCTATCCATAATACGCGTTTTGTACCGTATTTTTCTGTCATGTATCTGGCCGGTCAGCTTAACCCTAATGCGCTCCTTTCAATTGCACGTTTGCAAGCCTTAAGTTTGGATTTTTGTGACTCGCTTAGTGAACACCTTTGAGCTCCGTAAATTAAAATGGATAAGATACATGTCGAAGAGTCTGCGTCTTAAGAGATCAATACTTCATAATTATGCTGTTTCAGTCAGGTGATTTGTTCTGTAGATTTCGAAGGAATCTATTTGGGCCAGGTAATGAATCTCATGTAGGTATATATTGTATGACGTTCTTATTATTTTAGGTAAATTGAGTTTGTTGATTATTTCATAGAGGCAGAAAATCTAATAAGTCGCTTGTTGACGATAACTTTATCGTGTCTAGGAAGTCATGAGATTGTGCACTAACAATTAAGGTTGAAAATAACAGTGCTCTTGAATGTAAGCAGTAACCATAGTCTATGACAATATAATTACACTTTTACGGCACAGCAATCAAAAAGCTGCTGGGCAACCTATCTAAGAATTAAAAGAGCGATGGTCTATCACTGACCACACGACGCTCGCTCTTTACGAATATCACACAAGTTTATTTGACAGTAGTCTTCTCTAAGATGAAGATACAATCGGTTTAGACCAGAACTATTCGTCTATTTTTTAACAACTCTTAACTAGGAATGATTTCTGTGCCGCAAGGGACAAGCATTCAAGCAACGGATACAAAGAACACGCAGACCCGAAAAAGCTCTTTGTAGATCACACAAAATTTGTCAAGTATGGGTATCGAATCCACATCACTCAGCGCAGCGGCAGTAATGATGCGACTACTTAAACCACTGGGGTAGCGCATTACGTGGTCGCCGTACAGTAAAATTTCTCTTATATCGCGATTACCCCCTAAACATACGTTTCAAAATGACAACCCTGAGTTATACGGAGATAGCAGCTTTTAGCCAGTCAAATAATTTAGATTTATTTCGAGGATTATAATGATGAAGGTTTGCAAAAAATGACGTGGCACACTTACTTTTTTAGCCATTACTTTTCAAACAGATCGCGCACTACTGTCATATTTGTTAATACTTTGTATTTATAATGTAATTTATTATGCTCATTAAGTGAACTGTATGTTTTTTTGACTTAATAAAGATCTTTAAACATAATTTCACGATTTTTATTGCGATACTGATTTTTTTATTAAACTGTCGAAGCTTTTGGACGTGATTATAAATTATTTGAATTATTCTGTGTCCTTTAAATCTAGGGCAATAGAACTGCTTTTACATCGGCAGTAACGAAATCGTAATATTATATTTTTTCTCTAAAGAAGCAGAGGATAGCTTTATTGAATCAAAAGAAATGTTTTCAGTGGAAGTTAAAAAGCTTCGGAAATTTAAAATTAATTACTTTCTTCTTTGGTAGGCTTTACATTGAGTGTTCCTAAGACCTTTTAATTTTGTGATTTAATTAATCATTAAAGGGAAAAAAGGTAGGTTAATGAGCTGTATAGTATTTCGTTCATTAGTATAACCGTTTTGTTCTTCAATGACAGAAATAAAATTGCAGTTCGACGCCAAACTTTAGTTAAAATGACCCTTAATAGAATTAATGTTGTAATGTAGTATGTATGTAAACAATAAACCCCGTTACGTTGCGCTGTGACTCGTCTTGATAATAATTATCATGGAAGTAAATATTAGTATTCTAAACATTATTCCCGTTCTTTTCAAAATTTCGAGATAAAAGGTATATAAAAACACTTTTATATAAAAATGCAACATTGTGTATAAATTTCACGTCAATTGCTGAGCTACTTTTTGAACTCTGAAGCCACAAACATAAAACAGCTGATTTTGTATATAAAAAAGATCTAGTGTTAAATATAATGTCAAAAATGCTCATATAAAATAGTTTTTGACAGTTACAGGCACTAAATTAAAGTGTATATAGACGCTATAAATGCCATCCAACGCTAGTTGGTAAATAAATAAAAGAAACAATATTCAGACAAAGTTACCCTCACGTTACGACCTTAGAGTTGCTAACACGCTACTCTGTAAACATTCACAGTGACGTGTTGGGCTGCCTTGACGATGTTTTATTTGAGTACATAAGTGAGTAACTTGACGAACAAATACAGCATTGTGTTAAATATAAATAAAACTTTACTGTATTTGCTTGAAGTTGTTTCGGCGGTAAATACATCATATTATTCTAGAGCGGTTGAAGTATCTGTATTGAGATATGTATATACAAGCAATCTTATTCCTTTGTTTTCATGTGAGAGGTTTTCTAATGTCCTTTTAAAAGATTTACCTCTTGACAGGAAACTAAACTGATAAGTTTAAAGAAGGTTTTTCTTGGTTTAGATCTTGCACTTGGTATGCGTTTACGGTGGTCTTAGACTGTAAGCTTTAAAAGCAGTCTTCCTTAAATGTATGGTAAATTGCATTAAGTAATTATCATATTCTGAAACAGTTTCTCATAAAATTAAAGTAATAGTAGTTGTAAAATATACTTATTGTATCTTTTTCTTTTCAAAAGAAATAGTTTGATTTAAACATAATATTTCTTTAAGATTGCTTTACACAATTATAATTATTAAAAATGTAGTTTATTATCCAGTCACGGGATACTTTTTCTCTAGAGTGATTATATTATTTTACTTAATTACCAAATAATCATTGAGACTTACGCCGTTTACTTTCGTGCTAGAATAGACCTTTGACAGGGCAGTCTTAGCGTTTAGCTCACATAGCCATGATTGGCGAGTTACGTGGGTGGAGCTAGCATTGGAAATATTTTAGACAGCCTGGTTTTAAAACGTCTATGGGAAGATGTTTTCGCCTGGTTCCTTCAGGTGTTGTGAGCAGGCGAAATTGTGTCTTGCGACTGTAGTATAGCAGTTTTTTTAAGGGTCAGCATGTGTCTATAGGTCTCAGCCTCGTAACTGATTATTGTAATAATGAGTTACCATCAGGCGGGCTATATGTTTGCTTGGCAGTGATTAAGATAATAAACTTACGATTGAGAGAGAATTGATACCCACTTATAATGACGTGAACCCATTCCTAACACAAGCATTTCGCTGAATCAATCAAGATACTAGTAGTTTGTAAAAGAAGTTACAAGTAACCCTAAAAAAGGAAAAATTAAATATATATAAGTTACATTACTACTTCAAAAGGTGTACAGACAAATTTGAATTTTCAAGCAGGGTAATCTTTATTAGACTATCATATCAGAATAATCAGTTATATGAAGTTAAAAGCCATTTAAATTGTTCGGCTCACTGCAAAAGCAAGTGAACTGAAACTGAATTTGGTTTTACAACCAACTCCCTTATTTGTTCTGTTATGTGCCTGTTACATAACTACATAAATTAAAAAAGTTTGATAAATAACAACAAACATGATTGTTGCTTGTAAGGTCAAATTGGAACGTGTAGGAAATACATACGGTTTACTTTATACATTTAAATGCTGCCTCGAGGGGCTGTAGCGAATGCGACTACTCTGCATGAGGTCAGACATTCCATCTTTTTGGGTTTTTCTGTTAAGAATTTCTGAGAGACTGGAATTGTAAGTAGTCATTAAGAAGGTCTTCGCCTATCATGGGGGTCAAAAAGCATAGCTAGCGAAGTGTGGATATATTTTACCTGTATCTACTCCTTTATTTATTATATGTGTGGAGAAAATTTTTATCCTGAAAATTTTAATCCTTTTATCTTAAATCATAATTACCTGAGCAGTAAAAGTGAAGACGGTATCTCTTACAGTATTTTATACTGCAAAATCCTTTCCATATTTAAAAGACTGGTCAAAGCTTTGTGCACTAAATCTCACCGCATAAATACCTAACTAAAGAATTGACGGTGTCGTATTAAATAAAAGTTCTAATCCCAATGAATATCTGACAAAAATGAATATCCACAAAAGTCAGATTAAACTCACTCCTATTATCGCTTTTTCATTTGGAAAAGTTTTTACTCGAGTATTATTTCAGTCATTTTCAATTTACTTTAGGAAAATGTAGAGGTACTGGGATAGAGAGTTCTTCTGTGGCTGTAAAAATAGAAGGTAATTTGTTTAGTGGTTTTGTGCCAAAAGGCCATTGTTCGAATTTGGAATATTGAAATGTAGTGTATGAATGTTTTTTTTTCTTTGTGTGTTCACAGTTTTCTATTGATAAATTAATATTGGAATGAGAAGTTTGGTTAGGTTTGGAACTTTTTGCTTATTAATAATATAATATATTTAACAAGAGTTTTGTAAGTTAGATCTATAAAGAGTTATATTATGTATGTAGTCATATGTTATGATATACAAACATAAGGATTTTCATAATGTTTACGCCCGCCCTAGAGTTCAAAACTGTATTAAAGGATTATACAAATATTAAAAAGTGGTTTTAAAAGAACATCCACGCTTGGCACAATAATTTAATGATCTAATAAATTTTTTCCTGTGTCGGCGTCGAACCTATTACGTTATGTATATTATTAAACTTCTTTTTTTATGTATTTCATAATTTAGATACTAAGGTATCCAACTGTATATATCATTGACAAGTTATAAATGATTAAAAAGCTCTTGAGCTTTTTATAATTTTTATTATTTTAACTTGTCAATGATATATACAGTGGGATACCTTAGTATCTTAACTTATACAGTTGGATATCTTAGTATCCGACTGCGAACACAAATGAAGGAGGGGCTTCGTTGTGGCAAAAAATACCATCGCTTCATTTTTGGAGTGTTAAATTATATTTCTACCATTGAGATAAAAGGCAAAGGGTGCCAATGAAACAAACAATGAAATACATAATAACATCTGAAAAACATAAGTTTTATTTTGAAGAATATTTCACTACACTAACAATATTTGACACAGTGTGTATATATTTTAAAACACAACATTTTTACAAGTTGTATAATATAATATTGTCCTGGCGTCAAGTCTTCATTATCTACTATAATATACAATTATATATACAGTCCTTGTGTATTCAAATAATGACGTAGAAATATAGGGGTCTTGTGGGTTTGAGGCTTACAAAAACACATTGTTTTCCGGAGTTTTTATAGCCAGTGGTGATTTTCTTGGGCCCCATTAATTTGCCCTTTTCCCCTTTTGCCACAACGTAAGAGGACAGAATACCACTTTTTATACAAACATAACTATGGCTATAGACGTTGAGCAAAGAAACTGCGCTGTATTTTAAAGAAAATTAATCATGGCGTCTATGTCTATTCCCTTTGTAGAATATTAAAAGAATATTATACGATTTACATTGTTCAAGTTGTATTAGGAATTGCCGGGTTAATAATTCTAGTGTTTATGCCTTATGGCCTGTTCCGTGGCAACTTCGCAAATAAGTCTCATATTTTCAATGTATATCATAGGTGAAATATAATTATATCGGTAGATAATATTATCTTATGTTTACGCGAATGTTATAAATTGAAATTAAACTACTTTATTATTTATTTTAACGTTTTTTTGGTAGTTATTTTACTATGTAAATAATGGACCGGAAATTTTAGATGCGTAATGTGCATATTAAAAGGACTATAAATATATAATTATTCCATCTGTGATACTCTTTCTCAGTCCATAGAGTCTATGAAAATAAAGCCCAAATATATGCATTACATTTAAACTTAAAGTATGACCCTTAATTGCAATGTTGCCACTAGGAATTGGCGAGGCGTAAACGCTCTTAATCACAGTATGAGCCAAGAAATTACAAACTAGTTGCTAAAGACAAGCTTATCAAAGAACAATGGCCAAATTTCTATAGGAGCAGTACCTGGTTTTTATTTGCCATGTCCAGAATCAAACTGGAGTGGGATTGGTTAATTTTCATGTACTTAATACCATCCTGCATGAAAATAATATGTAAGAAGCCTAAATATTTTAATATCGTGAACAAAATGCTGTGCTACTTTGTACCTACTTAATACGCATATATCAATTGCATAAAAATAATACTAACTGGTTTGATCTCTACGTATTTATTTATTTGTACTACTGTTAATAACTCTTCGAAAATATGAAAATAATTGTAAGTATTGAGCAGATATTGAACCTTTTAGTATGCGAAAAGAAACGAATCACATCGTAAGTGTAATGAAAAGATGCGTTCGAAAATAATGTAAGTTCCAAAAATATCAAAAAAATGTATATATTTTTTTCCTAGCTTCATAAACAGATATTTCTTATCTTTCCTAAAATCTTAAACCATAACGGATTTTTTCATATACAATACATGTCGGGTCGTCGTCAGGTACGATTTGACCATCGTTCTTTATACTAATAATAATATCTCGTTTCAAGACTACTCTCAACACAAGTGGTGATGCTTAAGCGGGGTGTATGCATCACGTAAATGATCACCACGATCCATTTACATACTCGTACGATTACCCCAATCAGCCCGTACTACATACGTACATCCTGTACGAGCATCGTATTTTATGTGATGTTTCGTCTTTATCTATATCTCACAATGAGATAATTGAGGAGGCTGCATTAGTTAAATGCAACGTCACATCGATTAGCAGAGAAGATAAGCAAAATAATACATCCTTTCTTGTCTGCATTAAACAATCTAATGCTATTGCATTACTAGCAGTATTTCCTTAAACTCTCCCCAGGAGAATACAGTTTAATTTAAATGGCTATATTTAGTCCAGTATCTATTAACAGATAATAAAACGGTATGCCAAAATTATACATTGAGATTCAAGGTTAATTGTAACAAATATAAAGTCGAAGTAACTAGTACGTATATTTCTCTTAAGTGTTTACAGCTGTTTTTGCGGTCGGCCTTAAGCCAATGAGATATAGCTAAAATAAAGCACTTCATCAATTGGATATACTCTTTATCATTATAATGCTTATAATCTTCTTACTAATTATAAATTATTTTTTTGGACTTAGTCTTAGTTAGACAGCAGTTGTGAACGTGACTGCTGTGCTCGATCAGCCTTCGATTTCTGGATCAGATAAAGTGTTATTAGGTTATACCGCCCAAAATAATAGCAGCTTGAAATCCAGAACTATGACCAGTGAACGCAAATAGGTTTGCCCTACTACGTACAACCTAATACTACAGCTGGCGTGATGTGGGTGTCGGAATCTGGATTATGTTATATACCAGTGAACGGCAATAGGCTTACTTCTATTACATGCATAGCTGCTTAAATGTGTATTATACATAGCTCAGTGGGGAGACCAACAGACTGCAATGCAGAGAGTCTCGGGTTCGAACCCACGTCGCGCACCTCTGACTTTCGGAAGTTATATGACTTTTCGAAATTATGTGCGTATTGATTGACAATTATCGCCTGCTCCGTGCCTCGGAGAGCACGTTAAGCCGTCGGTCCCGGTTGCCATGAACATCTATGGCAGTCGTTATTGGGAAGTCAGTGCCCTCTAATATCCTGACACTGGTCTAGCCTTAGGGTATCGATAGCCTTCGGGTTGCGGTGGTCAGGTGGCAGCCGCTCCGTGTAAAAAGTGATATCCAGTCAAATCCGGTTAGACTAGAAAGCCGACCCCAAGTGACTTGGGAATAATAAAGGATAGGGAGAAGAAGAAGATACATGAGCCTATGCTTTAAGGTTAAGGTTATATTATTATACATATTTTTGGTTAAAAGACATTAAAATGTATATCGTAGTACAAAAGTAATGCTTGCAACACAAAAAGTAAATTCGATCCTTTGACTAGTTTGTTGGTGTGAGGCTTCCTAATACCACTGAAGCGCGTTTACTCGTACATTATAATCCACTGTTAATAACACGGTACAACATGTTTTTGTTAAGTTAGTACAACAACATGTATCGATAATGTATATTATTCTAGCATTTTCCCGTGCCTTTGCTAGCTTGGGCACAATACTTTTTAGGATGAAAGGTTTATATCCTTTTCTGTACCCTTGACAACGTTTATACGAAATTTCATGATGATCGGTTATGTAGTTAAGTCGTGAAAGCATAAAAAACAAACGCATTTATAATAACAGATACAATGTTGATACATAGTATAAAAAGTGTAACATAATACTCGTAGCAGTTATATTGACGACTAGCCTCACAGCGTTCCCAAGCAGCGTTGTTGATATAAGGAATAATGGGCTTACCATAAATAAGTTTAGTTACGAGTAATACTCGTCGAAAGCAACGAAATCCTAGTGAGAGTCCGTTGAACTGCCATGCAGGTCTCGAGTTCGACCCCAAGGCGCACACCTCTGTCTTTTAGAAGTTATGCGCATTATTGCTCGATTTATCGGTAAAGGAAAATATCTTAAGGAAACGCATATCTGAATTGTCTCGCTGCTCTCTATCACGTACGACCAAAAAATAGCGTCGTAAATTAACTTAAAAAACAACTCACTTAAACATATTCTAAAGTCTCTTAGTTAGTCCTATGATTTTTGTTTCCTTGTCTTGGGTACTATCGACTCCAGCGACGGATGACCACTCCTAAGGTTAAAATCGCATAGCAGGCCAACACTTGGTACCCGTACCCGTGACACGCCCCATTCTTTGTTTGAGGTTTTTTACAATTTACATTTGTTTACTGATTCCAAGGCGATACAAACTCAACTGGTCACCATGTGCAATCGAAAATTTTTCTGAAATGGTCATCCGTCGCTGGAGCCGATAGTACATATAGATACGCGAACATTACGCATTGGAATTGAACAGCTTTATACATCCCTGATAAGTTGCAGTTGGATCTTGCTTACGTACTATCACACACAAACAGAGAATTAACAAATATCAACTACCACGCTTTTCTTAACACAAAAACGTTGTAAATTTTTGACGAGAACCCAAGTACAGTATTTTCTATTAGAAAATAAATCCTTGCGACTGCAATAATTTTTGCAACAATTGACCTTATATAACCTTATCCTAAAACGCACCTTTAATATTTGAACCTGTACACCTTTAATACTTGAACTGTAAACTATATCGATATAATAGAGCCTTAATACATAATATTACGTAACCGTATTGCGTAAGTTTTATAACACGAGTTATTTGTTGAACACATAGTGTGTAAACACGTCTAGACTCATAAACGTCTGGCTCTAATAAAAGTGACGTAAAGCTAAATCCCGCCTTAGATTAACCCACAGGTAAGATAGGAAAAGTGTCGCAAGAATGATTTAGTGCTATGTCTATATTGATATAAAAGATGCCTTGGATAAGCGAAAGAGTTTTTAGGAAAGCGAAATTGTACATTTACACATTTTACGCAAATGTTTGGGCTCGTATTGGAGATTTCTAGACATTTTCTTATAAAGTCTCGGTGCGTTAGCTCGACTTAAACTTAACCGGATTTTTTGCAGTATTATTGGATTTGTCTAGTGAATTTTGTATGTTACGCTTGGTTACTGATAGGAAAGTATATGCACTAACAATAACTGATGTAATCGTAAATATAAATTTTATTTGATTGTCGTTTTGAAACAAAACGTCTTTGACTTATTTTTTAACCACACTAGCGGCCAAACACAAAGTTTTCAATTATTTCGCATTCTAACAATTGACAGGTTAATAAAGGAAAAACCAAAGTAAAACAAAGACAAAACATCACACATAATACGGTGCTTGTACATGATGCGAATAATAAGCGCGGGCTACATGCATGAGGAGAGTGTGCAAATGGCTCGCGATGATCATTTACATGATGCATACAACTAGCAGAGCTATCTCTACTTGTGCATGTTATTACTAATCTTGAAACGAGATATTATTACTACTATAAAAAAATACTGGCCGGTCTCTCTAAAGGACCAATCTCCAGGAAAGAGTGACTGAATTATTGTGGCAGCATTGTCCATCCTCATACCTCAACGTACAATTCTGAAATACCTTTTTATTTCCTTTACGAACACTTTGGAATAAACATTGTCAGTTAATTAAAGTGTATTTTATTGCACAGAGTTTAAAGAAATAATTCCAGGCAAACATAGCATGAGGCTGTTTAATGCGGACGGAAAGCATTCATTCTACGACTAATCTTTTAAGCTATTCGGTATAAGAGAATCTTTGAATATAACTTTATTTTACAGTTATATGGTAATTGTCATATTATAGCTTAGTGATATTATAGATACACGTGCTCATTGAAATTAACATACAAATTACACCTAGTACAATAATTTGAGAAACACACAAAGAATTGTCTTGTGTGGGATTCAACCTTCCACGATTAGCGTGACGACGACGACGTATACCCGCTGCACTATCCATGCATTCGAAATTTAATTTATTTACCCAACTAATCTACTTAATCTATAAATTTATTACGTCCTATATTTTAGGGCTCTACGTACAAATGACTAATATGCTCTTTTTTACCGACTTCAAAAAAAGGAGGAGGTATTCAATTCGTCTGTATTCCTTTTTCTTTTTTTTTATGTTTGTTACCTCGTTACTTTCGACTGGGTGAACCGATTTTGATGATTTTTTTTTATTTGAAAGCTGGTGCTTTCCGTGCGGTCCCATTTAATTTTGATCAAGATTTGACCATTCGTTTTCGAGTTATACTTAATAATGCGTATTTGGCTACATTGATGATGTTCTCATATTTGGCAAGGTTCACTAAAAACCGAGAAATAAACAAAATTTTAACAAAAAAGAAAACCGACTTCAATTAAGAATGTTCTAAAACCTAAAATGCACTAAAAAGTTAATAAATAATTGCATATTGTTGTCAATAATTAAATTATTGTTATTATTGGAGTCGGTGTCAGCCAAGGTAGGTTTGTAACTAATTAAACATGAGATGTCTTACTATAATCATAACATAACATTGGCATGCACAATTACACACATAGACGCAGCACGCGGCGCGGGCGGCTGACACCGACTCCAAAAATAACAATAATTTAATTATTCACAAGAATATGCAATTATTTATTAAATTTTTAGTGCATTTTAAGTTTTAGAATATTCTTATTTGAAGTCGGTTTTCCTTTTTGTTAAAATTTTGTTTATTCTTTCATTTGAACGTGGAAAATTTGGGCGGTTCTAGGGAAATTAAAAGTGCCTTTTCGGTAGAACTCTTTATCGTGGCTTGGCAAGCGGCTTGATAACGCTCTAGTTCCAGCGTTTGGTCATAGCAGGTTAAAAAGAATAAAGTATATAATAAGCAAACACCTTTTTCTTTCTCTAATCGTTAGCCTTCGTCAATGGAATTTCTTTTGACGAAAATATTGTCTAGTCAAAAACAGATTTTCGCTATTCATATATACATAATCACATGCCTGTATGATATCAGCAGGTATGATATATCTGCAGTGGTAGGCAGAGGCCTATCTTTTCATATCGTATCAGTGTATTGTATCTATATTAAGCCAGCTATAGATTTTATGTCCCTAGTAAAAGAGGGCGAACCTATCGCATTCGGTAGTTTCCGGTAGGACACAGTTAGGGTGTTACCAGACAAATCGATCGATCGACGGTCGGTCGATTGGTCTGGTAACACCCTTATATACCCTTCTTGGTGAGCAGTCGCATTTACTATCACCGGGCTACCCTTCTCTGCTGTAGCTAGTCAATACACGCAAAGTTGTGAAACCCGTGTCCGTCGGCACAATACATCTAGTTGGTGCTTTGGTATTACCAGTCTTGACTTTGTATAATAATAAAATAACTTTTGCCAATTTGAAAAACGATAATCCCATTCCGAATTATATGTGTATACTTATAATATTAATATTAATACCTGCTTTGCAATTAATTTCGTACGTTAATATGTTTATCCACGAAAATGTGTTAATTTTATAAATAATACGTTAAGATGTAAGAAAAGATCTAGTAGGTATATCCTAAATTTTAAAATACTCAGCAAACTTCTTACTAACTTAACTTTAAAACAAGTTCCTTTATTGAGTGATTATAATTCGGCAAAGATTTAATAAAATCTTTTATAGATATTTTACATAAAGTACTAATTATTAAACTTGAAACAAAGATTATTCAAGTTTTATGTTTTAAAACAAAGTTTTGTGTTTTCTATTCTAAACCCTTTCGTTAAAGAAATTTTATTGAAATTTACAAGATTTGTTCTTTTCATAATGTTATTCGCAAAATGTTTTGGCAAGTATGTTGATAAGGTCGGCTTTTGGGCGATGTTACAGTTTTGAACAATAACACAATTAGAAATTATAACTACGTAGAAAGAGATGCGCGCTATTCTTTAACACGGCTAGCTTTGCAGGCTTTCTTGTGGAAATTTGTTGACGTAAACTGAACAGAAGACCTAATACGTCATTAGTAGTAGCCTCACCAGTGATACTGCGCCGAGTTTTGTGGGTTCGATACCCCACATGGGACACACATATGGCTACTATTATATATCGCTCAAATATTTGAGCCATATACAGTGTGACTGGTTAAACGTTGTACATACTTAAGGACATGATAATTTATGGTCAGACGTAACGTATAAAAAAGAAATAAAAATAAAATCTGTATAACCTGCAAAGAAAACCTTTATGAAAATTTGTATGAAATATCCATAAAATGTGGATACTGCGCACTCAGCTGTCGAGGCCTTTGATAAGAAAGGGACGGGCGGGGGTGCAAATTCGGGAGAGTGCGGGGTGCGGTAGCTGAGGGCGGGGGAAGAGGTTTTGTTTAGCTTTGGTATATGCGCAGGAGTGTCCGCACATTAAGTTTTTATTGGATACCTAGGTCAAATTTTAAGTACCTATTTTTTTTAGATATTCGGATTCAGAATCGAGTACCTCCTTAAAAATTATGTCCAGTCTTTTACCAATCAGCCTGTATAGGCTCGTCTCCTAAAACGTAAGACCTTTGGGTGTAATATACCTTTGGTGACTTGCAAACAATATTCTTTTAGAAGCATTTTCTGCCTTAGGAATACTTCCTGTGTCGCGGGAGACTTAACTTTAGAATAGATAATGATCTATTTCGTGATTACTAGTCTCACGCCTATATCCTTGAAAGGACTTTGGCATGTGTATGTAGCTATACACTAGCAGCAGACGGCTTATTTTCTGCCCCATCTCTCCAACAGCTCTAGACCCATTGGCAATAGCGAGGTGTCCGCCAAAAAGAACCATTCTACGACTCATACAACCAAAGTACAAATAGTATAATACTACTAGATTTAGAGTAGTAGAGCCTCGCTGATTTCAGCATGAATGGGCCGGCTCGACCGGGGAAGGACTACCTTCTCACAGAATATCGACGTGAAATAGCAGTATTCCTACTGTTGTGTTTCGTTCGGTGAGTGATAGTGCCGGAGGTCCAATCACTCTCTTCCCCCTTCCCGCTCCTTCTCCTTCCCACTTCCTTTCCTAAAGGGATGCCTCTGGTGTTGCAGGCGTCCGTAGGTTACGGTGACCACTTACCATCAGGTGGACTGAATGCTTGTTCGCCACGTTAGTAGTATAAAAAAAAAGATTTGCCCGCGGCTTCGCTCACGTAAATGTAAATTATATACTTTTTTCTGCATGAAAGGTATGTCCTTCTGTATCCCTGACAACGTGTAAGTGAAATTTCATGATGATCGGTCACTCGACCGATCAATAACTACTAAGTTAAAGCGTGAAAACGTAACAAACAAAGGATACTAGTCATCATCATCATTTCAGCCTATTGCAGTCCACTGCTGGACACAAGCCTCCCCCAGGGTGCGCCACAAGGCCCGATCTCCCGTTTTCGCCATCCAGTCACCTCCAGCCACTCGGCCACAGGGTTCTCGAGGGGAGACCACGACTCGGCAAGCGTAGTCTAGGACGCCCCCCGGCCAGATGGACCGATGACCTGAAAAAGGATACTAGTAACCAAAGGTAAAATCGTGGGTGTGACAACATTAACCTTTCGAGAATTACACGAATAGTATTATGATTATTATTTGCGGACACGTTGCGAATATCCATTAAAAGTTTTCGTTAGTATTTTGACAGGGTCATAAATATAGCCTCACTTAGTATGGTAAATTATACGCGTGTTTCTGTTTGGTCCACGCGATTTGTAATATAAGCAACTATGTGAAACACGGCGTGGTGAATGTGAAGCGGGTTCGTCGGAGACATATACCGCTTATTATGTTCCGTATTTTATAATAGTTGATATGGTAGACGAACACGCAGCACGCACATCCTGCGTTTAGTACGAAAGCTTTAATTTGTAAGAAAGGTGCAAACTTCGATCAAATATACCACAGATGCACATTCTCATACAAAAACCGCGTCAATATGTGGCACTGACCAGTACTACTTACTTATAAGTGTCTGCATTTATTATGCAATCCAGGAATTAAACCGGCATAACTATTGAACGCCCACTGAGAAACATTTTGTAATAGTTTAGTTAAAACGCGTCAATGTAAAGCGTCCATAGTGTGTTACTCGCGATACGCAAGCGTACTAAGTATATGGTACGGTCTCCACCGTAGTAGTGGTGTCGATTCGCTCTCGCTTACGGGCAGCGCCCGCAAGAGTGAGTGGGACAGGTGCATAATATAGCGCATACGACTGATTTATGCACAGTTTCGTTGGGGCCGTTTTTCGAGCGACGATCGTGCATCTATGGTAGGTATATTTGATCGATGGGTGCAAATGATTAAGGCAATTTGATAGCACCGATGGAGCAGTCATCGCCTCACCACTACCACTAACGCTGAAGTTCAAAACACACTCAAAAATTTGTTTGATCGACAAATAGTTAGCCTCGATGGTGTAGTGGTTAGTGTAACCGACTGCCACGCCTGAGATCGCGGGTTCGATTCCCACACAAGTCAAACATTTGTGGGCATGAACATGGATGTTTGTCTTGGTCTGAGTGTTTCTATGTATAATATGTATATATTTACAAAAAAAGTATATATATATGTTTGTCCATTGTCTAGTACCCATAGTACCTACAAACTCTGCTTAGTTTGGGCTAGATGGTGTTGTGTGTATGTGATAGAATATTATTATTATTAATATTTTTTCCGAATCGGTGTTATTTGTCGTGTTCGTTGCTTAAATTTTGCAATTTCCCACTAAACAGCATTTATTTCTAAAGCGGTAAATGTCATTTCAAAAAATTTTAATAATTAAATGAATTAAAATCAATATTTGGCATTTCTACTTCTCTTCTAAATTAAAGCTTGCTTTAAATAATTTTACATATAAAGTCTCACGCACTTTGGTCGCCACGGGACCCAAGACCACTGTAATCCTATTTACAACCAATGCATTTATTTGGATTATGCATAGATTTTTTTTTAATCCAAATGAGTCTTGCTTACCACAATGCAGAATTCTACCCGTCATTATTGTAGGATTCTTGGATTATTGTAGTGATAGTCGAAACCGAAAATGACATCGAGTGATTCTAAAATTATATGAACTCGCATTCGAATGAATACGCAGCCATTTATTTTTATTATCACAGGTCAGATTTTTTAAACCAGTCTGTGATATTATTTAAATTAAATCGAGTATATAATAGCGAGAGCAAAAATTGACATGCAAATTCCTCATGCTGGTGAATTCTTTTTTTATATGAATTATTGTATTAGTTGACTTGTATAGTTGTGACAAAAGTTTTATTTAATTCAAGCAAAATACTTGAGTAAAATGTTCAAGCAATTACCTGTAAAGAATCGTTTAGGATAATTACAGCGACGCAAGCACGAGCAGTGCACACGATTAATTTCTTTGTCTTAATCCAGCTTCGCTCGCACACGATGTCTGCATGGATAAGTTTGTAAGCAGCATATTGTTTATTAGCTTACGAGGATATTTTCATTTGCCTAATGAAATAATGTAAAACGAAGGAAAAGCGTCATACTGAGCTCAAATAAGCTATAATAATGTATTAGTATTATAGTATATATTAGCTAATAATGCTATAATGCTCATACAGCATATTTATATTGATGCATAGGTAACAAAATATTTATTTTATTTAGTTGTCTGTCGATAGATCAGTGGGGAGATATTGATTGTCAATTATCGCCTGCTCCGTGCCTCGGAGAGCACGTTAAGCCGTCGGTCCCGGCTGCCATGAACATATATGGCAGTCGTTATTGTGAAGTCAGTGTCCTCTAATATCCTGACACTAGTCCAGCCTTATGGTATCGTTAGCCTTCGGGTTGTAGAGGTCAGATGGCAGTCGCTCCGTGTAAAAACTGATATCCAGTCAAATCCGGTTAGACTAGAAAGCCGACCCCAAGTGACTTGGGAATAATAAAGACTAGGGAGAAGAAGTTGCCTGTCGATACAAATGTGCTTAATTGGGTCATACAATATAAGTTTTTGGGCAGTAACAAAGTATTAAATGATATAAAGTATTTTTAAGGGGGAACGGTACGGAGGAAAAGTCCCTGTAAATCTTAAATTATCTTTGAAGGATATTCGTCCACCTCACTGAAGTCTGTAGCTAAACAGATTTCTAGTATTTTTTTGTGGTGACTACATTATTCACTTCATTTAAGAAGAGGCTGTGTTATGAGCCGTAATGCGAAGGGCCCGTGTGATTTTTGCGCCTTATGTTTTAGTCTTAATAACATGGTAATGTCTTAGTATGCAGTGAAGCACATGCTTAGTCTTGATTTTTTTTACAAGGTTTAATGCTGATTAATTTTACTTTATTTGTTATAGGTTAGATGTTTAAGTGATAAAATAATTGCTGTCCACGCATTGTTATTTAAGAGTTAGTCGTGGAGACCTATCATTGGCTCTCTTTTACATATTTATTTTCACTAATATGTATTTCAAACCTGATGATCTTCCTAATACATAAATAAACAAATAAATAAACATGGGTGGTTCCTTTTTAGGGCTTGCCAATATGCAAGTGTTACTCCTGGTGTTGTAAGCGTAAACTTCGCCCCCGCGGAGGGGTATGCGACAATGCATTCACGGACGAAAAAAAAAAAATGTTCCTCCAAACTTAAAAAACAAGCGAAACTAAATATATAAGTATATTAAATTATATAAGTAATAGATGTTGATACAGTAAACATGTTGCATGTAGTGTTTACCTATAATTAGTTGTGCAGTTAGATTTAAGACACAAATACTTGTATGTTCCTATCTGTATTATATCTGTAACAACTGTTGGTAAACCTTAATAAAAAAAAATAAAAAAAAAATAGAAATATATCAAAATACACTCTAAGTCATCTAACATTTAGATTTTTTTGCCGTGATAATAGACCTTAAATTATTTTAAATACCCGTATATAATGTATAAAGGTATTTAAAACCTTTATAAAAGTTTCATAAAACGAATGTTTTTTATTTGCGTGAACGCTATACGTTTATATTACACATTTATATGTATATGTAGTAGATAGATTAGTCGTTAACTTAGTAAAACCGAAATTGAATAATATATTATAAATATTTTATGCGAAAATTTGTTCAACATACAGCGACTAATAAAACGTGACGTGTTTTAATTTAGAATAAATTTGATACATATATACAGTGACACAAAGCCACGCCTATTAATACGCTTACTAATCGAACAAAACACAACAGTAGGAATACTGCTATTTCACGTCGATATTCTGCGAGAGGGTAGTCCTTCCCCAGTCGAGCCGGTCCATTCATGCTGAAATCAGCGAGGCAATGAATTTATGCTAAAATCAAGCATTCCTAGTGATAACTGTGTACTGTCAACAATAGGACATATGGACAACAATAGGCTCGGCCCCTAAGATGTCTGACCCTATCCTATCTTATATTATGTGGGGGCCAGTCAGTGCAGACCGGCGACACTTTGACCCAGTGGGATCTCTTGTGTCGACACTCTCCCAATAACGACTGCCATAGATGTTCATGGCAGCCGGGACCAACGGCTTAACGTGCTTTCCGAGGCACGGAGCAGGCGATAATTATCAATCAATACGCACATAATTTCGAAAAGTCATAAAACTTCTGAAAATCAGATGTGTGCGACGTGGGTTCGAACCCGAGACCCTCTGCATTGCAGTCTGTTGCTCTCCCCACTGAGCTATCGCTGCTCTCATGTGTGACCCTAAATCGTACTTGGCATAATGTATGCACAGTACTTCTGTCTACCCCTTTGGGGATATAGGTGCAAGACTACGTAATTACTTTTCCGGCATTCAACTTTCTTCTCCCTAGCTTTATTATTCCCATTCCCAAGTCACTTGTGGTCAGCTTTTCTGGTCTAACCGGATTTGACTGGATATCAATTTTTACACGGAGCGGCTGCCATCTGACCTCCGCAACCCGAAGGCTTACGATACCCTAAGGCTGCATTCATTCAACCCTGCATTCAACTTTGATAATCAATAAATCAAATAGCAGACTAAGACGTTCTTAAACTTAGTACCGTTAATATCAAGCTTATATCTTATCCTCTACGAAGTTAAGAACTAATTTTCTTATAAACTTCAAGCATCTTAAGATGATATTAATATTTCATGAATCTGTAGTATATCCCGAAAGGAACTCGGTTCTCACGTAATTATGTTGGCGGAAATCTCAAAACAAACTCCTTACGCCAGCGAATCTTGTAAAAGATTATGTGTACGAAGGTATTAACATATTTGGCTGATTACAAAGCAAGGACGATTAAAGAACTTAATTGATTAGCTTGCTAAGTCTTGTTCATCTTCACTTGAAGGGCTTAAGACTTTAATGTCTAATTGGGTAGATTATTCTGTCATTATTTTAGTAAGACGTTCAAAGTGACTTGTGTGTTTGTCAGCTTTTAGTAGAAGGCCATATATTTTTGATGATATTCCCTTATTCTGAATCTAACCCTGTTTATGATATTTATTTAATTATGAAATCAAAGCTAACATTTGTAATAGGCTAGAAGTTACCTATACAAATACATTAAATAGTAGCCATATAATTTTGTGTCACCTTCTGGAATTCCGTCAATGTACATACGAGTACATGTGAATGTGTCAACGTTTAGTGAGACGTTTGTTAAATATGCATCAAGCATGTACAAATAGGCACATTGGTCTGACCTGCTCGGACTTCAAACTGTCTCCTTTTTGGCACTTTTCTTAGCCTGATATTAAAGACGAGCATCTTTATAGATTCTAATATATGTGGATTGTATAATTTAATGCTAAGAAAATATATTTAGCTAAAGTTAAGATTGCTCAAAACTAATATTGTCCAACTTACAGTAGATATAACGACCTCACTTTACAAAACCTTTCTGGGCTATAGATGAGAGAGTCGTTGTACCGTTCAGTGCTTAAAGGCACCTTCAGGGATCGGTTATAAGCAGGTATCGCACCTAAATTTACGGTTTTGATTATTGATATAGCGAGTTATCGCTTACCCGAGTTAGTTTCAGTGAGAAGGAATAGTTTTGATGAGTTCGATATAATATTAATGTGTTCATAAATGACATAGTTAGCTAATATTGTCTTCTGTTTACGCGAATGTTATTCATTGAAATTAAACTACTATATACGGATTTTATCGCGTTGTTTATTTGACACTTTATTACAAAATTTCGAAAACTGTTTACACTACTATTACTATTAATCTTTAATAATTTTTAAGCTAATTAAATTATTAAAACTATTTATACTATTACTATAATATTATACTATTTATATTTATGTTTACACTTTCCCCGACGTTTCGGTTATTTTTCAGCAGCCATGCCAGCTAAGCAACTGAAACGTCGTGTAAACATAAATATAAATAGTATAATATTATAGTAATAGTATAAATAGTTTTGATAGTTTCAATAATTTAACTAACTTAAAAATTAGTAACGTTTAATAGTAATAGTAGTGTAACAGTTTTCAAAATTTTGTAATAAAGTGTCAAATCAACAACGGGATAAAATCCGTATATAGTAGTTTAATTTCAATGTCATAGTTAGCGCTTTAAGCACAATCTAAGTGTACATGGTACATGCGTGAGTTAATCATACGGGTCTTATCTTATGTGGGGGCCGGTCAGTGCAGACCGGCGACACTTCGACCCACTGGGATCTTTTGTGTCGACACTTTCCCAATAACAACTGCCATAGATGATCATGGCAGCCGGGACCAACAGCTTAACGTGCTTTCCGAGGCACGGAGCAGGCGATAATTGTCAATCAATACGCACATAATTTCAAAAAGTCATATAACTTCCGAAAGTCAGAGGTACGCGACGTGGGTTCGAACCCGAGACCCTCTGCATTGCAGTATGTTGGTCTCCCCACTGAGCTATCGCTGCTCATTATCATACGGGTCACTTACGCATATGGCTTGTGACGGTTAATACCACGATGCATGGAACCGGCGCAAGTGCTTTGAAACCCAAGCATATTACCTACGTCCTGCACAAGAGCCTTTAATTTATCTTGTGTGTTAATTTGTGTTGTCTTTCGGCGGGACATAGATGGTTGCTACATTTTTTATAACATAACACCATGTAAGAACCTATGAACACAAAATAAAGAACTTGAAACTTGTATTGGTAAAATGTTTGCATGCATCTAATCATAAATTAAGGTTAAAGCAAAAAGAACTACAACTACCATTCAAACGATGGCGGGGTTTTAATTAGCTAATATGTATCTATTTCTTTGAGGTTGTGGAGCTTTATCTTGATACGAAAAGCATTCTACAGTAGAGGTAAATCAAATAGAAAACGTAACGAAAATTCTTTAGACAGTAACGTTTTACATATCTAGAAAGAAAAGGATTAATTAAAAGCTAATGATAGCGCTTCGCTAGTCCTATTGTGAGATAACATGGTGGTGTTTTGATCAAATAAATTATTAGATATCTGTCAGCGCTTCAAAATCAATCCACGCGTAGAACATGTTAAGATTGGCGTGGATCTGGTCTAATATTGGTGCAATAAATAACATTGTAAATACCTTTATTTATATCTAAGATTGCGTAATATGTCAATTGATAGTTATTTTAGTATATTTCTACTAGTAGATACTGATGTTTATTTGTTAGTAGATGGATGGATTAAGTAAGTAAGGTAAGTAATACATCCTAACTAATATTATAAAAGCGAAAATGAGTTTGTTTGTTTGTTACCTTTTCACGCCTAAACCACGGAACCGATCATCCTGAACTTTTGCATATACGTTGACAGGTGTACAGAAACGGACATAAGCTACCTTTCATCCCGAAAAAAATATTGTTCGCGAGGAAAATAATAATAACGTTCTTATGATAATAGATGGCGTCACGTGTCTTTCGAAGCATGATTGAATTATATTATTACAAGCAGAGTACAACCCGAATTGATTGTCAAATTCTAAATTAACGCGAGTGAAGCCGCGGGCAAAAGCTAGTGCTTGATAAAGGAAAGATATCCTTGTAAGTTGATCTGGTTTTATAGCGAGCCTAACTTTGCCGTTATTGGACTGCATGGCTCGCGCTACCAGTGAACGCAGCGATCGGCTGGCCGCTACGGAATAGATTGTATTTTCAAACAATTGTCATTGCGTTTCACTCAGCGTGTAAGAGTTACGGTAGTTCACGTGAGCCACTGAAGCTATTAACCTTTTTCTGTTGTTTCCAATCATCTCATAATAAATGATTTAAAAAAGCGTTTTAGTCGAAAGTGATATTGTATACTTACGTCATTGCCAATTTATTATATAGCTAGCTTTTGCCCACGGTTTCGCTTGCGTAAAAGTTGGTTAGGTTATGCTGGTACAAGTATTTTTTTAATAAAATATATATGTGTTATTCGGTGATAATAAAGCTTACTAATGGTAAAATAATTTTTAAAATCGGTTATGTAGTTTTTGAGTTATATCCTTACAAAAAATAATTAATCTTTTCTCTTTATAATATTAATATAGATATAAAATATTTATTTCTGTTCTATAATATATTAGGTATTAGTTACTAAATCCCTATCTATCTATACTATCCATTAGAATTGTAAGCGATATGTTCGCTTGCAATAGGCTATTGTAACTCTTTACTGTAGGCGGACCGTATGAAAGTTTACAACCTTAGTAGTTATAAGTTACAAATAGTTCTAGGAAGTATCCTAGAACTATTTGTAACTTATTTATCATCATTACATAATTTACCACACAATACTCTGTGGTACATTATGTTCGTTATTTTAAACTTTGTAAACACCCAGAGATAATAAAATTGCTGGCACGAAAGATTTATTTTTAAAGAAAGTAATAAAGAAAACTTAACGTTTGTATTTCTGGCTCTCAACGTTCCACGTCATGCCAATTTATTGCATTAGCAGTCGAATATAATTAAACTGCAATCGCCGACTATTTATAAACAGCATTTGGCAATAACAATTCTAACAGACAAAGACAAATTGGTGTGAGTAAGATGATGTATTTAATACCTCGGTGAAAAACAGATATTGACGAACATCAATGATAGATAATGTTTTTACGGTTAGCCAAATCAAATATTTTGGCATGACGTGTTGTCTTACAAAAATATACACTGAATATGTAACTATTATAGCCCGCGGCTTTGCTCGCGTAATGGTTAGGCTAGGTTTGTAACAGTACTTTATTCAGGATGGAAGGTATGTCCTTTTCTGTTCCTCTGACAACGTGTATGCGAAATTTCATGATTATCGGTCGAGTAGTTAAAGCGTAACAATCAAACAAAGTAACGTTTGCATTTATAATATTAGTTAGGATTTGAATGTACGGATGGCGTAGTGGTTTAAGTAGTCGCCTCGCTACTGCTACTGTGCCGAGTGTTGTGGATTTGATTCCTATACCGGACAATAATTTAAACCACAAATGTTTGTTCCGAGTCTGGGCGTTATGTCTGTTGTTTGAATGTTTGTCCCGCTCGGCACTGTTTTCTACGTATATCCGCAGTTGCCATTTAAAAAAAAATGGGGCTGTGTTTGGGGACTGCCGATAGAAGTGAAAACTTTAATCCTAGATCATAAACAATTCTTTACAAAAAAAAGGGCCTGGTCGGATTCCTGATAATCTCTTAGGGATTATTAAGGGCGTCAAAATTTCGTTATTGTTTGCGTATAACGCACCATTTCTGAGATATTGTTAATATTCTAAAATAATTCAATAATGGAAAGCGTGGAAGCGTGACGATGATGCGAGTTCTATGATTTTTGTTCACCTAAGTAGTGCTCAACGCGTCTAAAGAAGTTTTCACTTCCAAAAAGGTCTACTTCAACTCAATAACTTGCCAATCATCACAGGTTGTGATGATGGACTTTTTACTCGACCCAGGTAATTCAGCGCTAACCCTCATGCGCAGCAATCGCATTATTTCACACTACCCACAAAACGCGGCACAAAATGAGAATAGCTAACAAAACGAAAAAAGTCCATCCATCAACTTTAAAGCACTTTAAAAAGGCAAGCTTAAACGCAATACATTGTAGTTGAATCCGTTCAAACCATCTATTATTACAGCAAATGCATATAGTCAGTATTTACGTAGCGCCACAGTTGCCTTACCTGTCAAGTGACGACACAAATGTACCATTGAGTTCACCTTCACCTCAATAGATATACAGTACGACATGCGTTTAGTAGGTCACAATACAGATGAACACGAGTATTATTGCTATGTTAACGCAATTGTATGGAAATTATAAGGTAGTAGGAACGTTGGTAGAAGAATTCAAATAAAAATTGTTGTATTATGGCTTGCATATTTTGCATGCACGTGTTTCGTTTGATTCAATATATGAATTCAAATTGAGTCAATTGAGTTCAAACATGTATACTCACGCTTGTTCCTCAGGAGATTCCCGTAACAGTAAAATTAAGTCTCATCACATTCTTCCTTTATCGGACTAATCATAATTACTAGCGGTCGCCAAGTGGTCGAAATTCGACCATAATTGATTTAAATTTTAAGTTTGATCGTTATTAAGGTTTTATTGCCTATAATTATACCGTTATAATTACATTTCACGGTACTTAAGATATATGTAACCATAGTGACGTTAAAATTATACGACATAAGCCGAATAATGCCGAAATATTACGAACGCGATTCGACTGCGTGTGTTATATGCATGATTGTGAGCACACAACCATGCATTTGACATACGCAGTCGAATCGCGTTCGTAGTATTTATTTAAAAACATCCATATAAACTTTAACTGTGCCAAATTTCATACTCCACAGCCCGCGCAAATTTCATAAAAAGGGGTACAAAGTTTTGGCTTCACGTCTTAATATATAGATAATAATCTTTCACGCCTTAACTTAGTAAATAGATCATCATACATTTTTTTATACACGTTCTTATGGATTGAGAAAGGGACTTGGGTACCAAAATATCCATTTCCTTTCCATCCAGAAAAAAACTACTGTTGCCGAGGAATAGAATTTATTGAAGAAACCTACATCAACGCGAGTGAAGCCGCGGGCAAAATCTGGTGTTAAATATGCTGAAATTAGTATTTTTGTTGTTGTGAGTTTTAGCTTTTTGTACAGAGATACATCTTAAAGAACTCTGAGTTAAATTTGGAAAAGTGTGTGTATTATATCAGCCCTTAATACAGAAGCCCAGCACTAGGACATACTGATGTCATTAGCTTCGCTCGATATTTAAACCAAATATCCTTTTAAATCGGAACTATTTTAAGTCAGTAATTATTGCGGTATGAAACCCGTACTGTACGTAAATTATTAATTTCCATTTTCAACTAAACCGACATGACAAGCGCACAGGTGTCCAGCCAATGGTCAGCTATTAATGTACTTGTATTGTACTTGTGTTGTATTGCGTTATATCTATACTAATATTATAAAGCTGAAGAGTTTGTTTGTTTGTTTGCTTGAACGCACTAATCTCAGGAACTACTGGTCCGATTTGAAAAATTATTTCTGTGTTAGATAGCCCATTTGTCGAGGAAGGCTATAGGCTATATATCATCACGCTAAGATCAATAGGAGCAGAGAACCAATGAAGAATGTTTCAAAATCGGAGGGGTTTTTTTCCTTTTGAGAGCTTCCGCTGCGTGCGCTGCGTAAACGGTTAAAGTTTTGCAAAAATCATGTATGACAGAATTGTTCCCCTTTAAAAGTTCTAAAAAAAAGTCCGCAACAGAATATGTCTATTTTTTAAGGTTGGCTCACTATAACCTTTTTTATACTAACCAAATTTGTTCTAAAATAATGCATTATTTGCGAAGGTGTTTTTATAAACATGATATTAATCCTTATTCAAATAAATAGTATAATAAATATTCATCACAAGTATTTAATTTAAAACAAAATTGCCTTTTACATCATTCGATTTCAATGAATATCTTAGGAGATATCGCAGTTTTAAAATAACATCGCAGCAAAATAATGATAACGAAGTCGCGGGTTAAAGTTAGCGTTAGCCCAAAGTAACTATTCCACGCGGACGAAGTCGCGGGCAGAAGCTACTTACTTTATAAACCTGATTTGCTGAAAATCGAGAGAGATGACGTATACTCGACCGATAAGAGCGAAGCTCTTATGTATAAAAAAGAAGAAGAATATTATAAAGAACAAAGACATGTATGTTTGTATGATTATTTGATTCGATTGAAACCTAGGCAGTGCTTTAGTCTCTCCAAAGGTGCCAGATTGACTACCGCTATGTTGAAGTGCTGAAGAGTTTGTATGAAAACGCTACCATGCTAGTCAGTCTCCAAGACCAGAGCTCGAAACTGATAGAACTACAGCGAGGGGGGAAACAGGGTATGTTATATCTCTGAAACTGTTCACCGCCGCGTTGGAAGATGTTTTCAAGCTTGTAGATTGGAAAGGACTCGGCATCAACATCAACGGCGAGTACATCACTCACCTTTGATTTACAGACGATATTGTAGTCATGGCTGAGACCATAGAAGACTTCAGCATAATTCTCGATGGCCTCTGTAGAGTTTCCCGGCAATTAGTAGGTCTTAAAATGAACATGTACAAGATGAAAAACATGTGCAACCTCCATGTGACACCTACTACCTATTAAGGTTGGGAACTATACTCTCGAAGTTGTTGACAAGTATGTGTACCTGAGACAAGCAGTAATCATAAACGCGGGTACAACTGCGCGGGACAGCTAGTTAGTCATATAACCACGCTCAGGGAAGTACCCTTATTGAAAACTGACGTAAAAGTGATACCACTGTGACTGTATTTCATCCGGTAAATAGGAGTTTCGGAGACTCACATATAAAAAATCTACCTCTCTCATTGCTTTGCATTATTACTAATATTATAAAGAGGAAAGATTTGTATTTTTGTATGTTTGTAACGAATAAACTCAAAAACTACTGGTCCGATTTCAAAAATTCTTTCACCATTAGAATGCTACATTATCCATGAGTAACATAGGCTAAATTAATTACAAGAAAAAATTTTGTATCCCTACTTAAACTTCAATAATGTAACCCAAGATGTGCAAAACTTTGTTGGCTGTGTCTTTAGAACACCAGTCTGTATGCTTAATCCGCAAAAATGGTCCACTGGGAAAGCTCTTACAGGACACGTCGCTGATTATTTGGGATGAGTGCACCATGAGCCATAAAGCTCATGTAGAAGCAGTGGATCGCACAATAAAAGACATTAGAAATTCAGGCAATATGATGGGGGGGCGTAACTTTTGTTTTGGCTGGAGACTTTCGCCAAACGCTATTTACTCTACGTTTATCCGAAAATGTTTACAAAATAAATGTACACCCATGCGAAGCCGGGACGGGCTGCTAGTAAACCTTATAAAAACGTAGGAGATTGTTAAGAACCCATTCATCCTTTTTCTTTAGGTCAGTCCGACCGCGACTAACACTCTTGCATGCAATCATAGGCTACATTACTCTACGGAGTACGGCGGGTCACGTCATGTTCGTATGCCACCTTTGCTGAAAAAAACATTAATGCTTGCGTATATTCTAACAATCAATTTAAGTGTCTTGCTCTTGTCGGTGGAGCCTCTTTCATGTCTCTCTATTCTCCGCCATTACCTTTACTTCTTGGTATGACTTTTACTTTTCCTTCATGTGTAACTTCTTTTTTGACTACCCTTCTCTCTTCTTTTGTCTTTTTTCTCTTCTAAGATGTTCTGTATAAAGTTGTCATTTCATGTTCATGTTGTTGTGTGTATCAGTCATCACAAAAATGTATGCAATCAGTCGGTTACTTTTATTATGAGGTCTTTAAGATACAGAATGAGGAACGCATCCTCACTTTTTTGTCTTATTTTGTATGAAGAAAACAGTACTAACACGTATGTATGTAGTGGCGAGTTTACTTTAGATCTTTGGTTCGTGCTGAAATCAAGCTCGGTGCACTCGTGACATTATTAGTTGGCAACCAATAAAATACAGTGCTATCGGAATAGTCCATATTTAGCTTTGTCTTAAATGAAAAATAAATACAATTTTTGCGAACCCTAGAATTGAAATCTGGGTTTCATTAGTTTCCTGGTTTTAATTACTTTTATTAGTTGTGTATAACCGAGTAACACGTTATAACTTTAAAAAACGAATAAATCGGATAACGAATTTTGTACCGAATATTAATACCAAAGGAATAATTAAGAAACAATATAATTATATTAAAGTGTCAAGGTCAAGTCAAGGTTTACTTACCACTACACACTTGCCTGAGTTGGGCACTGCTGGGTGGGTCGCTGATGTAGTTTCAGTTCCAGCGACTCACCCACCATCCAAGGCAGTGAGTTGGCACACCGTGGCGGGTTTAGTCGGTAGTACCCGGAAATTTCCATCTTTTCCCGGGTGAGCCCGACATAACCTCTCCGCTCCCCTTTTCCCGCAGAGAGGTACGCGTCAAGTCCACGTTAAAAAAAAATAGGTTTACTTACCACAACATCTATTTTTCGATAATCACTTTTCAAAGAAGATTTAATACCTGAAAAAGAAACAATAAATAATAATTTATTTATATTTTAAGCACGCTTTGCGTTTTACAGAGCTTGTGCATCTTATAAGCTTATGTGTAACATTTGTATATACAAACGCACCCCTATTCGCCGTAAGGGCGAAGATCTCTATTCCTTTACCCTCACCGCATTCTCTATGGACGCTTGTCATTATGGGGTACTTGTACCCATACTTCAGAACCACTATAATAAGGTCAGCGAATCTTTACCAAAATCTACTTAAAACGAAAAAGCAACACTTTATTCTCATAATTATGGACGAGTCACGTTCATTTGTTTTAATTTCCATTATATCGTATAACTTGGTTTATTTTTATTAAGCAATATACGTCAAAAGCTTAAGCCGTTCCTACTGAAAAGTACTAATCTGTGAAGCTCTCGAACCAGGCTGCCGGCACGAAATTGTGTTGATATTTTTCTCTTTAACATTGAGGTAATGTACATTGGGCACAACACGTTTCAGAATTTATTGGTATATTATGTCGGGAATAATTTGTCGAATTGTACGTTGTTTTAATGAAAGCAGGTATTGTATTGTATTCAAACAGTATTGATTTCAATAATTTAATGTCTAAAGCTTTCCTGAAGTTGTTTGTGTACATCACATTACAACGGTACATTATTTGAGGAGAAAAGGATTTGCCTCAGAGTTTCAATAATAGAGTCCTATTTTACGTTTGTACGTACGTATAACATGAACTGAAATTTAGGGCATTAGTTCGTTATTACCTTTACAAATGCTGTATGGATGTAACTATACTGTTATTAAACTGTAATGACGAGGCGTGCTCAAAATTTCGACTTTGATCAAAATTAATTGACTTTCAATCCAAAATTGTTTATTTTCTCCATGTCTATTTATTTAATACAGCGCCACCAAAATACAACTGAATGAATTTTTATACAGTTTAGTAAAATGACGTATAACTTAAAATCAAAATTACGTTCATCTAAATCCGTCCCCAGTAGAACTAAATTATGGGGCATAATATGATCCCCGGAAAATACATTAGTTTCGAACGAATTGTACCATATAGTATTTATAGTAATTATATTGACACTTTATAGAGAGTCAGGCATATATCCATATCTTCATAAATGGGTAGATAGAGAAGTATTACACGCAAAGTTTGCCAACGATATTTTAAAGACCCACATAATAAAAATCGGTTGCCGTCTGTCACACACACACATATACACATTCTTCATACGGCTATTGAGAACCTACCAGGAAAAACCAATAACAGGTAGTGTTATGTTAAAATAGCATAAACAAAGCGTATTCTTACTGAATGTTCCTTTGAAGAAAACTCGTTTTCCAGACAAGGACTTCACAATAAGCAGTTGCTTGTATTCACACGGTGCGATCAACGATTAACGAGGCGGTCACAAATATCGTCGCTATAGTTCCAATTGCGTTATTGTGAATGCGTCACTCTGATGACGTCACATAATGGCGACACTGATAGAGAGCACGGTATTGATGAGACAAGGGTAACGACACTGTCAAGGTTTTGATTCTTTTATTGCCTGTCATGGCGGCTAGCGGTCCATCTGATGGTAAGTATCAACCGTTGTTTGAAGACTTCGGCAATATCAAGTATATTTATAGGGTTAAAAGAAAACTAATTTACAGTCTTTTAGAACGTATATTCTTTTCATTATACTTAACAACTTTTCTCTAAAATATTTTACAAGACTCTACTTTTTCCAAAAATCATATTTAAACAAGTTAATAATTGTATTCAATCCGCGTTGCACACAATATATTTCCCTCTTTAGTGATTTGTTAGGTTACGACGCTGCTTTCTTTTACAATCACGTTTAAAATCTTAGTCAGGCGTTTAGAGCAAGTTTTTGTATGTAAAATCAAATAATGAATTATGAAAAGTGGTAGAATAAAACTTGTTAAGTAAGGTATAAATAAGTAATGGGTAAAAGATTATTAATATTTTTCAATTGTCCCTGAATAGTCAAGCCTTCACCCACAAAATAATAATGCGTTTTTAAAGTTCGTTTAAAAAAAGGAAAAGTAATAGCGCCCGGGTAACACCGGAACCGATATTACATTTAGAGCCTGTATGTGTGAAAAATATTTAAATATATACGCATGTAACATAACCTAAACTATCTACGAGGATACAGTCTCAAGCTTTAATTCACGAGTGGGTATGCGGAGGTGTATATGTTGGATACCTACTGGCTTCTAGGCTGTATCCTTTTTACCATGCGTGTTCATGGTTACGACTTGTGGGAGGCTTCAAGTAAAAGATGGTTTGCAGATTACAACGTTTATTCAGTCGTTACATGTTATAGTTACAAGCGTGAGAGAGCGACTAACTCGAACCGCGCTACATACGCGTCCGATATAATATGCTTAAATGCTAGCCTCAGCTAAACGTGACTCAACAACGTGACCCAACAATATACATTATACATATACCGAATAACCAGAATGTCAAATAAAATGTCGGCTGACTTGATCTGAAATAACTGTATTTATTTGTTTTGTATTTAATAATAATTATTATTGTTTATTTCAGACTAAGATCCATTGTGTTAGGTTTATGTAATTACATAAACCTTACAAGCTAGTGTTCGTAATTATTAAGACACAAGTACACACAATAAAAACGTAAATAAAATTACACCAATTACATTATTATTAAGTATTTAGTACTTTGGTATTAAGTTTGGAAAATAAGGGATATAACAGTACTTGTCAATAGCACCGTTGACGCTACGCTTTATTTTAGGAGATTGCTTGGTTGATTTTACTACCTAGGTTAAAGTGCCAATTTATATTTTTATACTTTAAGGAAATTGAAAAGGTCTAATAAATACCTTGTATATACTTTGTATGCTGAAGTCACGATACGTAACTCGATCAAGACGTAAGTAAAGTATTCATTGCTATTTAAACGTTAATAACTTTTCAAAACATAGCTTTATATAGGTACAATTTAGAGTGCGAAGCAATTTAATAAATGCATGTTATTCTTAAATCTATTTTAAATAATTGAGAATGCTTAGTTTGATTTATGGTTTGCTAAGAGGCTGAGAAGATTACATCCTGTCCACTTTACATGTAAATACTGTGTCACGTGGGGGCAGGCTTTCACATTCCTAATTTACTACATTACCATTCAAGGAAATTTTTCCAAACAAGATAGGTTAAAAACAACAATGGTATAAAAGCAACTAATTAAAATATTGTTTTACTTACAGCGTCTAATAACAATATTCCATCATGTACTCGGCCATATCTTTCACATAACATATACACATATTATAAGTATGTAGTTTTGTAACTAGATATTAATCCTGCAAATTTAATACAAGAAAAAAATAACATAAGAATATTCCTCGTATTAGAACATCGCCGATTGCTGCGCTGATCAAAAATTTAAATGATTCATTGATGTTTGTTAGCGATGTGTTAAATTGCATTTGAATACTGCATTTGAATAATGCAATGGTAACACTATACAGGTTGTCCGGTAATTAATGGATAACCTTGAAATGTCTTATAGTAGAACTGATGGTCGTCCAGAAAAAATATGAAAAAAATCCGTACGCAAAGGGTAAAACGGGACCCCATTACAAAGACTCCGCTGTCCGTCCGTCTGCCCGTCTGTCACCAGGCTGTATCTCATGAACCGTGATAGTTAGACAGTTGAAATTTTCACAGATGATGTATTTCTGTTGCCGCTATAGCAAAAAAATACTGAAAAATAGAATAATATAAATATTTAAGACGGCTCACATACAACAAACGTAATATTTTTGCTCGTTTTTGCTCGATATTGATAACGGCAACAGTTAGACGCTTGAAATATTCACAGAATATTTAGTTATATATTCACTTTAAAAATAAATAATTAAATTAAAATAAAACAAATATTTAAGGGGGCTCCCATACAACAGACATGATTTTTTTGCCGTTTTTATAGATAATGGTACGGAACCCTTCGTGCGCGAGTCCGACTCGCATTTGGCCGGTTTTTTTATTTTAATTACCATATTTAACTATCTTGTACACTACGACTGAATTCCATCGGTTTTATTATTAAACACTAATTACTCTTATAGATAGACAGTCAAAAATATGACTAGCTATTAAGTACCTACTTATTTTACATAACTTTCTTCGTTTTAATATCACGATAAATAAATATGTACCTTCACTGAACTATTCAGCTTTCTGACTAAAATTAATATTTAAACAAGTTTGTTTAACACACGTTTTGATATTCCCATATTATACAGAGAACAACCTTGGGTTTATTTTAATGACTGTATTATTTTAGAAACCTAAAACGTTTTACAAATTTCTGGTAACAATACGGATTTTCAATCGCTATTCTGTTGGTATCTCTGTGAATAAATTATCGGGAGAACGATCATTATTTTAACAGTAGGTAGTAACAGGTGGTCATATCTGCCGCATTTCCCATGGAATTACTCGGACTAATTAATTATATAAATGTGTTAATTCTCGTCTCCCACTTAGCAGGGAGACTTATGAAGGCGAACGAGGGGGAATCGATGGTTTAGGGGTTGTAATGAAAAAGTGGTTACAGAGAATGGCACTTTTCGTAAATTAGGTCTTAAGTATGGCTGAGTCATTGTTTCAGTGGTATTGTGATGTTATGTTTACTTAGATCTATTCAGTATATAGGCTGGTTGGGTGACATACCGGTGTGACCGCGTGTGTGAGTGCGACTTCTGTCCATGAGGTATCGGGTTCGATTCTAGAGTACGGAAAATTTTCATTGTGTTTTCTGATAATATTTTTTTGGTAGCAGCACGGAGTCTGATAGCTTACCCCTTACTACGTGGGATCGAAAACCATGGCTGGCGAAATGTGCATGTAATATATTTTTGCTTATCTATACGAGGATATGTGTATGCTTTTTTATTTTGACTTATTTTAATATTAATATGTAGAAAGCAAACTATGTACACCCTTTTAACCGTATTGCGGCACGCAGCAGTGCAAAATTTGGCTTATTTAAAACTTGTAAAGAGAAACAATGGAGCAATCTCAAGTTTACAAAAATGGTAATATTAATTAAATTGCTTGTGAATTTTGACTCCTGAGCAACCATTACTTAGTTATAAACAGGCATGTACATAATAACCAGGTTGGTAAAAATTCCTAAAAAATATGTAGTCAACATTATTTGTAGTCTATAGATATACACACATGACAAAAAACCAACAAGTAGATAGGTACTTGTTGTATTTTTTTTCGGGGAGTGGATATGCGATGAATTTTTCGATTAACCGCGTCAAAGGATAAATTTTCATTTTTGACTTTACATTTTGCAGTCAATAATTAACATTTAACCGACTTCGTGGTTACAAAAACGTTGACGCTGCAGTTTGTATGTTAATTTTTAGGTAAATTTTAATTGGCTGCATTTAAACTTAACTGTCCAGTGGCGCGGCGGTAATAACTGGGACTGCTGTACATGAGCTTTGGTTCTCGATTCGGACATAGCGTTGTTAGATTATTCTATGAAGAAATTCTTAGTAGAATGACTTCTTATGGAACTGTGGCCGCTAGACAGCGATAGGCTTGCCATCTATTTTGTGGCCACACAAAAGAATAGTTGACGAAATGTAATGCAATTCTGCCTATTCATTAAGGGATCATGGAATCGTGGTGATCGGGACGTGAATCTATAATTAAGTACATTTATTAATAAAATTGAAACTAAATTATGATTGGCTCTTCAAACTATTGAGTCGCAGTGACACACAGGTGGCTAGACACAATAGATTTTAGTTATGTCTGGTAGTAACTTCACAGATAAAAAATACATTATTTAACATTTTATTCCATGAAGTCGACAATATAATTCTATGACATAATTATAATAAAGGTTTGAATATAATCCATAGACGTATTGTTTCGCCTAAAACAGGTTTATCAGATGTTTCATTACTTAAAATCCGATACATGTACGCGTTTATGTTTCAGTTCTTGTTCGTAAATATAATAATTAATTATATCGAAATATATATATAGAATAAATATTTACATAATATTTACTCTACCACAAAGTGAATTTTAAACGTAAGCTTATATCTGTTACAACATATTAATTATAATCAAATTTAGTAGTAGTAATTTTTTTTAAGCTTTTTTTTGTCAGTCTTCTTTGATCTTTTAAGGTTACTATTAATTATAATTTCATCTTAACAGAGTAATACGAATATCGGAGCCGCGGGCAAAATCTATGTAGTTGTCTATACAACTACATAGATTTTCCCTGCGGCTGCACTCGCGTAAATGTAGGTTACGTACATTTCCCATTCTTCTTATTTCTGCATGAAAGACCCTGTGTTATTTTCAGTACCCTGACAAGGTGTATGTGAAATGTCATGATGATCGGTCGATCGGTAATTAAAGCGTGCAAATGTATTTGTTAATAAAACAAATTGGTGTAGTCTTTGGGGACTGTCGATGGAAGTGAAAACTTTAGTCCTTGATCATAAACACTTCTTTATAAACAAAAAAAAGGGGGCCGGGTCGGATTCCTGATACTCTCTTAGGAGTTATTAAGGGGGTCAAAATTTTGTTATTTTTTGCGTAGAACGCACCATTTCTGAGATATTGTTAATATTCTAAAATAATTCAAAAATGGAAAGTGTGGAAGCGTGACGATGACGCAAGTTCTATGATTTTTGTTCACCCAAGAAGTGCTCAACGCGCCTAAAGAAGTTTTCACTTCAACAAACACACATTCAACATTTATAATATTAGTTAGGATTACCCTTACTTGTCTTATTTACTAACACCAAACTCATTATAATCATTCAGCTACTGCTTTCAGACCAAATTCGTTATCTAATAATTAGAGATGACATGTAAAAGTAAGTCAATAAATAGATATGTACTAATACGTCATATTTGTTTGCTAAATAACACAACTGAGAAAGAATGGACTATAGGTACCTATAAAATCTTATGTGCCTTCATTAGGGCCTTAGTTCATCGGGTTATTATTAATATGTGGTAGTATGGTTAGATGAAAGCCTGCCGAGTGGTGAGCTGTGACAGTGTGACGTCACACCCAATGTTTTAGCCGCCTGAATACTGCCCCGTAATCGAGGTCATCCATCACGCTTGTATTTCTAATAGGGTAAACAAAGCCTCGAATGATAGCGTCGGAAAAATGCCGTTAGACTAATTTCCCCTGTGGTTATAAGCGACACGATATATTAGTGAAAGTTTTATTTTCTTCTATCATTTTATGTCTGCGGAGTTTGATAGCAATATCAGATGATGAACTATTTGCGGGGCGTTGGTTGAAATCATATAACGATGTACAAGTAAGATTTAAATTGGATTATTTTGATGAGTTTATTATCTCTCCTTGAAAGCAGATATGTTCAGAGATACGCTAAATGTATGTACGCATATTTTATTCCCTGTTCTGGGAATCCTACACGTGGAGGCGAAACGCGTGTCATTATTAGCTTTTGTAGTAGAACTGACTAACTTAGTGGCGCAGTGGAAGTGTACGCGACTGCTGTGTGAGTTCCCGGATTCGAATCCCACGTCGGCCCAATAAAAAGCTATTGGGTTTTCTGACGAGACATTGTCAGTAGGAGCTCGGACAACATCGTACCTTGGAAAGCATATAAAGCCGTTGGTCCCTCTCCCGTCGTATCGGCTTACCGTCGCATAGGATTATGAGAGTAAGGAAACAGAGAGTGCACCTGTACTTGAGCTGATCATAATAAATTGAATAATTTAAAATTATTTTAAAAATTTGATTGGTATATAAAATATTCTGTGCCAAGCTTTGTGTTAGTAAAAATTACTCTTAACAGGAACAGATAGACAGAGGCATATTACAACCACAATTCACCAACAATGTTAGGCCCCATGAAAAAAGTAAAGATGTTATTGCTGTCCCCTGGGTACATTTGCAGGTAATTCCCATTAGTAGCACGCTACTTGGACTTACCTAAAAGAAAATCCAATAGCACTTACTCAGATCGGGTATTAAGACCTGAGATAATAGTTTAACGTATCAGGAAGGAACAGACTAACTCCATGTATTTTAGAACGACATCAATCATGACGGTATTAACTATTCACAACACTGTCTAGACCACGTCTTAATGTTTGAAACTGATGATATATTGGAACTCAGGAAGTATTTCAATTTATCACCAGAATACGGTTCGCGTTAAATGGAATCGATTAATGCCAGCTATAGCTATTCAATTCGACGTCTAATATATTATATGGGCTTTCTATCAAACTCCCATAATTAATCACTTGGCACCCACAACAGTTTCGGCGTGTCTTATCAACAACTTTGCTAATCAAAGTTCAGTCATTAGTTGTTTTCCAGCTATCGTGACATTGTCTGTCCTACAATATTATTGGAAATTTAGGTAGAGGTCATATTGTGACTAAAAAGCGGAAACATGTCTTCAGGTTGAGGTTAAAGTACACTTTAAAGCCAAACTAACGTAATTATAAGGCCGTGTTAATTTACTAGTATCAATGAGGACCACGTCTATTGACTTACATTTGATATCAAGTACAAAAATCTTGTCCTTGCTTAAATTAGGTCTTCTAAAAATAGTTTGTGCTAGTTTCTTGTTGGTTGACCGAAATTGCTTAATTTGGGTGTTCATTTTGCTATTGTAAATATTTTGACTAATGTAATATTTTGTTTGTAATGATGACATACTACTTTAATAGAATTTTGTAATTTAACAAATGGTTAGTAGGTTGGTTTTCATATTGAAACTACAAAATTTTTAATAATTTTACTTGGTGAAGAAAACTGTCAATTCAGTGACAGATTATTTTTATAAAGTATATGAGTATGATATTTAATTTATAAATTCTATTAACTTTTCCACCAGGAATAAATTCTGTGTCGTGGGGGATTTTACCAACAACCAAACAGCGGACACTGAGAATACAGATTTTAGGTTGCTAACAGCTGAATAATATGGAACCCCTTTTTAATTTTATTTTTTACATAATAATAATTATTATATTATTCTGACTCGCTACCTCACTGCTGCTAACTTCACTTACCATAGTATAATAAGTGAAACTAAACGACTATATTTGTAACTAGATAAAACCTGTTATTCGAAGTATAGTTAGTTCAGGATTTTATAATCAATATTCCTAAGTAATAAAATGTTCTAGGGGGTGCCCGAGTTATGTCATGAATCATACTTCGGGAACGTCCATAGGAATGATGATAATTAATAAAACTCACGCGTTGCCTTTCAGCATGAATATTGTGTTGGAGTCATAAAATACCTTTCAATAACTAAATAATATAATATCCTTTATCAAACAAGCAATGTTGGTGGTTTAATTGAAAATGAAATCATAATCCTAACTAATATTATAAATGCGAATGTAAGTTTGTTTGTTACGCTTTTACGCCTTAACGACACAACCGATCATCGTGAAATGTTGCATACACGTTGTTAGGGATACAGAAAAGGACATAGGGTACCGTTCATCCAGAATAAAGTACAAGCCGTGGGCAAAATCTAGTATCTTATGTAATGGCAAAATTATCAAGAACTTGACATTGTACCTAATATTGTGATTCAGTGATCTGGTAGCCTTTATAATAATTGTCTAGTTCTACACAAATTCCTGCGTTGCGCAACACACTTTTATCAGTTTATAATTTCGTTATTAATCATAGTTTTTATTTTTAATATTGTATACACCTATAGACAATTAACATTTTGATCGGTATGAGCTAGCCCATTAAGCTAATTCCATTATCATGTATTCCAGTACTGTCTATCAGTCAAATGTATTAATTGACTGGTTACAAGCCAATGCGGTTTCAATTACAGTGCACATTGAAACGTCAAGTTAATTGCTTTCCGCTCACAATGGCACCTAACAATCTACAGCTAATCACAGCGGGTCACGAAATTCAATCGAAATTATGCTTTATACAAGTTTTGCTAGTGATTCAGCTTGTTTGAAATTGGGTGAGTCTATTGCCTGTTAATTATTTGTTTGACTGAGCTGAAATAGATTAGATAGAATAGATTTTTCTATGCATACGTCGTGAGTCATGCTCGTGAACGACTAATACTTGTGGCAATCGATCGGCCTTTATTTGCTCTATTCCCACTATGCGTATTGTGTGTGCTTATTGATTGCATATTATATTGCTTGCTGTTATTGATTGATCCTTATTATTTACCACACAACAGTTGAATATTATTTTTAATGTTTTCATGTATGTTACTGCATGACCTATTACTGTGACTTAAAGTAAAATTAGTAAAATCCTATAAATAAATAAACTTGAAAACTATAAACATACCAAATAAAAACAAAAAATATTCACCCTGTTTGAAATGATAGCCTGTATCAGTGTGTTGTCTGTGAAAAATATCACAGCAAGTTCGTTTTTATCATTAAAATAATCATGTATAAGTTAAACACATGAATTACAATACATATAACATTCATGTTAGTCGTACATTCTTTTATGTAAGCCTTACAACAGAACTAGCATAGCGAGGGTTTTCATAGCTCGCTGTGAAAGGTGATGGAATTTTAATGGAGTACACCTTAGGCGATTTACTCAAATGGCATCGTTTAAAGTTACTAAATTTGTTGAGCAAACTCTACATTGCTTTATCTTTTAGCACGGACGTATAGTTGCTTGATTTTGATTATGTTATAAAATAGTATTTTGTTAGTTTTCTCTTTGAAGATAGGTTTCTTTTGGATTAAAAAATGGAGCTTTGAAAAATAATACTTATATTTCTATAGGTTTGTCTAATCATGTTTGGAGAGTGAATTTCACAATATAAAATTAAATCTGATTCAGTATAAATATATAATGATAAAATCAATTGTCAAGTAAAATAAACAAACCATAAGCACAATATATACAACCGAATCCTTGTCTATATTGTGCCATAAGCGCTAATGTCACAGGCTTCACAATGTCATAGCTTTCCGGTTCGGTTAAATCCATCGCTCGGAAATGACTATAATTCAATTTGCTATATACCTATTGAAATTTTATATGCACATAATGACACAGACGGCAATAACATTTATTTCCGCTTATCAGTGGTTATTAATCAACCCACACACTTAATAGTTTTATTTTATTAATTAAGTTCAATTTGCTTTACACGCACGCTTGTACTAGAATTCTTCCCCTTACTATTCCAACGGTGCTTATACACGATGTATTAGTATTACATGTATAAGCTACCCGCAGATGTAATCCGAACCATTAGTTACTTGCATGCATAAACAGCGATAGACTAGTGGGAAACCATTGGAGTGCCACGCAGAGGTCTCAAGTTCGATCCCAAGACGCGCATCTCTGACTTTTCGAAGTTATGTGCGTAATAAATAGTTAATTATCGCTTGCTTTAACGGTGAAGGAAAACATCGTGAGGAAACCTGCATGTCTGAGAGTTCTCCATAATGTTCTTGAAGATATGTGAAGTCTGCCAACCCGCACTAGGCCAGCGTGGTGGACTATTGCCTAACCCTTCTCATAGTGAGAAGAGGCCCGTGGCCAACTGTGGGACAGTTTAATACAGGGCTGATATTAGTTATTATATTATTATTCACGGATGTACGTCAGTCAATTACACAGATTACTCGCGCGGGTGCTTGCGTCAGTCGTCTGCATGATGCCTACCATAATCAACAATGCGCCGTATCTAAGAACCACTAAGTACAATAATTATTAGGGAAATAAAATTTATAATAACTAATATAGTGACATTAAAATTAATCCAATATAAAAAAACATACTCCACGTTTTACGGACAACGGTGTGATGGGTAAAAAAAGGTCCGTTAAGGAATCAAGCTGATTTATTTATTCTAAACTTGTTATTACTAAAATACTAAATAACACTGTCGGGGTTGCTCTTTTTAGTTTATTTATGGAGTTTGGAATTTAATTTTATAGAAAAAATACTTCAAAATAAAAATATAGAGATCCAACAATATCGAGCAGGTCCCAATGAATTCGGGCACGCCACGATCGTGGCGGTAAGTCCCGTGTTTGAGGAGTGGCTGGAGAGGCGGCATGGCGCCCTCATCTTCCGGCTGACACAGGTATTGACCGGCCATGGTTGTTTTAGCCGGTTCCTGTGTCGTATAGGCCGGCAAGAGACGCCCGGTTGTCATCACTGCGGCGACTGCTGCGACGTTGTTGAGGACACGGCGCTGCACACTTTGGCGGTTTGCCCCGCCTGGGCATCGCAGCGCCGTGAGTTGATCGCGGCAGTCGGATTGGTTGCCCTCTCGCTCCCGGCCGTAGTTCTGTCTATAGTCCGGAGTGAGAGGTCGTGGAATGCCGTCGCCTCCTTCTGTGAGGAAGTGATTTCCATCAAGGAGGCGGCGGAGCGGGAGAGGGAGGGTTTAAACCCTCTCCCCAACCGCAGTGCCGGGCGCCGGAGGGCGCGAGATGACCTCCAGCCACCATGAGGTTTGACCTGGGGAGTGCGGGCTTTGTGGGCCTGCCCGCCATCCGATCAGCACCAAGTCCGAGAGGGGGCGTGCGTGTTCCCACGCGCGCCTCTGTGTCGTGGCCGTCTCCCCTCTAGGGAGGACAGTAGGGAATATTTAGAGGTGACCAGTGGGTAGGTCTTTTCGAATAGTGGCCTGCCGTTTCATACGGCGGGCCGTAACCTCGGCGGGGTCGCGACCGCATGTGAAAGTGATTCGCGCGGCCCCGCCGATAGTGGTTTGTCGAGGAACACCGTGGTAGGTTTAGTCGGTATTCCGGGAGGTACATTTTTCTCAATCCCCGGTGACTCCGACATAACCCCTCCGCCCGCCCCCGCGGAGGGGTATGCATCAATGCATTCCTCCACGTTGAAAAAAAAAAAGGTCCCAATGATTAAGACTACAGAGATTGAAGCTGTTTCAATGAGTATTCGGAGTATCACCTTCTATGTCTAGACCATAAAGATAGAATTTATTGAACGATGTTTTATTTTATTTTTATATTCATTTTCTAATTGTTATTCATATCCTTGAATAGATTAAAGTTAATTTGGATATTTACTCACTTCATCTGTGGGTTATTTTTTTAATGTTACAACTTATATATTTAAATAATTGTTAAATACACCACAAAATTAAATGGTCCAAAATGTTTACACCGGTAGGGTTCAAAATCGAATATATAGTCATTCAAAAACAAGATGTAGTTTAATAATAATTTATTACGGATAATACCTGCATCGTTAGTGTGCCTTATAATACATAAATCAATACAAATGTTTTGGTGCAATACCCTTTACCACAGTACAAAATAATAACTCAGCTTTATATAAAGGATCAATTTAATACACTCACACAGACGCGCGCGGGTACGAGGCCTTTAAGCAATGTAGTTTCACAATGCAAATTAGCCCTGAGTATCGCACGATTTTAGTGACAGCATTTTCTGTTAGATTAATTATTCAATTCAATCTGTGGTGCGTCATTTATATTTTTATATTCTTACGTTTGACTGCGATCTCACCTGATGTTGAGTGACGATGTAGTCGACGATGGAGCACGCCTGTCTAGAAGATACCTATTCACTCGCGACTTGAAGATACCCAGATTGTATTGCGGTACTTATTATAAGATTAGAAGCAGAGCGCTTAAATGTGATATATCCACCATGTACATACCTGTGGCGCACACTCTCCGAAATGTATAAAAATTAATAGAAGTAAAATGTAATTAAAAACCGAGATACTGACAACCCTTCGACGATGCTCCAAGCTTTGGAGTCGTGCATTGACCAGTTCGTCATCGCCGGATAGTGCCTGACCTGCCACGTTTTCAATCATATATCGTGTTGTTTATTGTTGCTTAAATTTATTTGCAGCATATTTTGTTATATGTGAGAACTTGTAATTGGCCTTATTTATGTTACAAAATTTCCTATTATTCTGTTATCGGTAAGTTTTCCTATAAATAATAAAATAAAATAAAAAATGGTTGTGTGCAAAGTCAGTTTACGGACGATAGTTTAACGTGACAATGTCATAACAAAATGTATTTCCCGTAACGTTACAATGAGCGTAACGGGACAATGAGCGTAACGGGACAGTGAGCGTAACGGGACAATGAGTCATCCTTTTTCGTGCGTGCAGCCGGCGTTCATCGATTTATTAGACGTTGTCACGTCAAAAAATAAAAATATGGTAAAAAGAAAGAGGAAGGTATTGCTATGCTATACGTATACGTCATTTGTTTTTCTGTTATCGTGAATAAATTACGCGTCCACGGCCACGCTTAAAGTTGACTTCTGCGTAAGTTCAATGTAATATTGATGTAATATTATTTTATGAGCATAATGATTCACTCACACTCGATTACCTATTATTCTCGATTGTAATATTGTCTTACATTTACGTGAGTTTTATACATTGAAATTAATTTATGACAAATTTAAAGATTATTATGATTATTTTACTGCTTTACTCTACTTTAGCCAGTAATAAAACATATTCTAAAAAAACATCAAAAAAATAAAAAAGAGGTGCTTTTATTTTTACAATAAAAATTATAATTGAGTATTTCGAACGTTTTTGAGAGTACAACACATTTTAGTTAACAACTTACACTGTCATTGTCAAATAAACTGCGGTAAATAATGTTACATAATAGAAATATATACACATATGCTTCTATTTATGATTTTCAATAAACGACGATATAATAGGTGCCATCCATAGCGCTCCGATCGAACGTACCCACATCGAAAATTGACAAATTGAAATACTGATTTTATATGTACTGTGCCCTTACTAAAACATATACCTATTGTATAAAAATATACTTACTACAACAACAAAATGCAGATTGTTTATTAGGAATATATCAAAGGTTGATGACATCTCGCGAACTACATATATAAACAAAGATTGACACAAATTAACCTTAGTCTGAAGTTACAAGAAGTGTGCATTAGTCGACAGTAATAATAATATAAATATGTGGAAAATAAACATTATATTCTATTTCTTTATCGCGGTTCGTGCCACTGATGTTGAGGAGCTCTATGGGACATGGACGCAGGTGGCATTTTATCCTATTAGCGGGTATGTGCCAGCGTGCATTGAGTTCACTTTTGATAAAGACTCCAGGAATATTGACTGTACCTGTGTTGACGGAAAGAACGTGACCCTAGTGGAGATTAGTTTGCTGCTAAAAGAAAGGAATGAAACTGCAAGAGCGGCTGTTGATTCTTACCCTTTGCTGGTTGTTGAAAATCCCAACGAGGTCGAGCTGAATGTGGAGTGTAAGTGCGGAGAAAAAAAGTACACTACTCGAGTAGCAGCCAAATTAGTGAACGCTAAATATTTCGTGATGTACGAAAAAAATAAAATCATGGAGTATTCTGAAGCTGAACCAAATGAAGCGTACGTTTTTGCCAAGAAAGTGCCGAAGCATGCGGATCTTATCGCTACACTTCTAAGTATCGAAGACCTGAAGAAAAGGAGTGGCGCAGGCATGTGCGCTAGCGATGTTAACCTCGAATCTAAGTGAAAAGTGACGTCCATATACTGTGAGATTAAATAAATAATAAAAGTCCTTATTAATGTTTTTGCTTATGCATTGTCTTATAATAATCAGATGTGGAACCCCTATACCCACAGTGCGTCAATCAGTTTAATAGTGACTTTCAGTCTTTTAGTGATTTACATATATTTACATCACTTGCTTTTATTTCCATCCATCAGTCGATCGATCGCTCGTGCCCCTTTTACTAACGAAACTTAGTCTTCAACAGATTGTTTCTATGACTATAAGGGTAATAGGTTTTATCAGAACTATAAAGAATGCACACACATACTTATACGCGGTCACGTCTTTTATTTATTGCTGTTGAATAGTTAAGATTCGGTAGAAGACTAATCTTCTACCGTAAAGTAAGTAAGGAACTACTAAGTAAGGAAGTCGTTGTGCTGCGAAGCCTGGCTGGGGGAAATACCACCCTACTGAAGTATTGGGCTCTTGCGATGAGTAGGGTTTTAGGTTCTTCTAGATGGCGCTATGGTATTACGCAGCGTTGCTGTGCGTATTTAGTTCAACGATAAATAATTGTTATGACTTTTAACCTATTCCCGATAAACAGCGTGAATTATGTTTCTGCGGTATGTATTATATACCTGAGGTATTTTAGTGAAGGTTATTCGATCGTAACGTTTAATTAGTAAGAACAGCCCGATCGGTGTCACCTTGCACTGTAGTTATAACAAGTTTTTAGATAATCAGTAAACCTGTTTTTTCAAACTCGGCTATTAGACAGATTCTAGAATATGTTTGTTCTTTATAATTGACTAGATTATGCTCTTGGCTTTAATGTAGATTTTGTAAATAAATTTCAACCCCTGAGGAACAGTACCATTTATCTGCATGAAAGGTCAGGAAGGACATAGAGTATGTCTTTTCTACATCCTTGACAACATGTATGCGAAATTTAATGATGGTCGGTGGAGTAATTGAGGTGTGAAAACGTAACAAACAAACAAACTCACATTCTCATTTAGGATACGTTTCAAATATAGAAAAATATTTGACTATATCTGGAAATTACTCGTCATATAGTATACATATATCCTTTATATACGGGTTAACCATACTAATATTATAAAGAGGAAAGATTTGATTTTTTGTTTGTTTGTAAGAGTTTAACTCGGAAACTACTCAACCGATTTACATTCTTTGACCATTAGAAAGTTATATTATCGCCGAGTATCATACACTATATATTATTTAAAGAAAAGTACTGTTACTACCATAAACCAACATTTACGCGAGAAAAGCCGCGAGCAAAATCAATTTTATAAGTATTGTACATCGACTATACATATCAAATAACGTACGTACCAAAATTAGGTACCAAATATTATCAAAATCTGTTTAACTGTTCACGCGTGGTTGGAGGAATATATCCAAGAAAATTATATCTATACTAATATTATAAAGTTGAAGAGTTTGTTTGTTTGGTTGAACGCGCTAAGCAGCTAGTTTATAATATAACTAGCTGACCCGCGCAACTTCGTCTGTTTCACATAAGAGAATTTTCCCCGTTTTTGCAACATTGTTCATTGATGCTCTGCTCCTATAATTGGTCTTAGCCTGATTTTATATAGCCTATAGCTTTCCTCGATAAATGGGCTACCCAACACTGAAAGAATTTTTCAATTCGAACCAGTAGTTTCTGAGATTAGCGCGTTCAACCAAACAAACAAACAAACTCTTCAGCTTTATAATATTAGTATAGATTAGAAAAATACCAATAAATTAAAAATGAGCCAATGTTGTATAGTGTATAACAAGAAGAGGCCAATTTTTTATTTTATCTTAATTAAACTCTTAAAATATTGTTTTGAATAATACGACGGCTCGATGGCGTAGTGGTTAGTGTAACCGACTGCCACGCCTGAGGTCGCGGGTTCGATTCCCGCACAAGTCAAACATTTTTGTGCATGAACATGGATGTTTGTCTTGGTCTGGGTGTTTCTATGTATAATATGTATGTATTTACAAAAAAAATATATATATGTATGATTATCTATTGTCTAGTACCCATAGTACAAGCTCTGCTTAGTTTGGGCTAGATGGTGTTGTGTGTATGTGATAGAATATTATTATTATTATTATAATATCAGCCCTAATAATAATTCGTGTAATAATGTGTACTTACTAATGTTTTGAAAATACTTACTTACTTACACCTTGATTATAACTGGCCCAGTGTTGGAAACGGGTCTTTTCTTAAAATGAGAAGGGTTATTTATGTCTGATTAGGAAGTAAAATTATATGATATTGACATGCAAATTGCTTATTTAACTGTTTTTAGATTATGTGGCTTCGTGAAAATAAATCAAGCTCTAAAAAAAATTCAGGACGTCCCATGTATTTTTATTTTACCACTCTACACATCGAATCTAAAATACGACCATATTTTGACGTTACACTCTGAATTTTAATTAAAGAGTACTTAGTAATTAATTCCTCGCTGAATTTAAATAAGTAGCATATGAATAATACCGAAGTGATTATAACCACAAAGTAATCACTCATACAATAATTTATTTTTATAACTTTTCTTTTGGTAACTTACCGTGTACTTTAATCTACAGTAGTACTGAGTTTCAACACGTTAATATTCTCAAGTAAAAGAAATACTAACATAAGAACAAAATATGTTTTTTAATTATCATATTTACACTATTTACTATTCACAGATTTCAGCCACTAGCACACATCTCCGCGCCATTCCTATTCTTAAGATCTTCGATGCTTTGAAGCGTAGCTTTCAGATCTGCATGGTTAGGAACCTTCCTAGCAAAGACAGCAGCGTCATTTGGTTCAGCTGCTGTATAATCCTTATTCTTTTTTTTCTCGTACATTACAATATAATTTGAGTTCACCGATCTGGCCACCACTCGACCATCATAATGCTTGTCACCGCATGTACACTCGACGCCAAGGGAAACTTCGTTGGGGGTATCAGCTACCAGAATGGGGTAAGAATGAATTGGCGTTTTACCACCCTGTTTAAGCAGCAAACTCAACTCCACTAGCTTCGCGGTCTTTCCATCAGCGCAGGTACAGTCAATATTCCTGGGGTCTTTATCCAAAGCAAACTGAATGCATGTTGGTATATTTCCGCTTATGGGGTAAAATGCAACCTGAGTCCATGTTCCATAGAGTTCCTCTATTTCACCTCCTTGAACCACGATTGTTAAAAATGACAGGATTATTATTTGCCACATATTAGGATAGATCTTATGTACTAACGTGTGTATATATTTCTTGATGTTTGGTACTAAAGTGTTTTCGTACAAACATGTGTTTATATAGTTCGCCAGGAGTCCTTCACCTTTGATATATTGCTGCTGCACAATCTTCATTATGTTTTTATAATATGTTTATTATATAATATCAGATAAGTTATAGCAAAGGTTAATCCAGCAAAAAAGATAACAGAAACCTATTCAATGTCAACTTGTTGTCTATAAATAACAAGATTTGGATAATTGAATTAGCTTTATTTTAAAACCTGAACCACAAATTACAAAATATCGAGCATTTCTGTCGCTACAATTAATGTGTTTTTGGGTTCTGTGACATCCCTGGGACCGATATACTAAGCGTATACCCGTGTAAACAGGTATACCTAGACTTAGTAATAGAGTCCTAATAGAGTGTGTGTTTATGACATTTAATGAGCTGTCTTTGTTTTCAATGTTTATAAAGCGTCTTAACACAATAAATGTGTCCCAATGGGATAAAAATAAAGAAAACATCACCGCACCTTTCCATGTCTTTAAATCTTTAATACATTGAAGCGTAATAACCAGGTCTTAATTCTTCAGCGCCTAAATAGCTTCTGAAGAAGACACTAGCTGCTGAAATTTCAGCAGCCAGTATCGGGTAGAACCCAACGGCCTTATTTACTTTTTTATATATTTCCTTCAGCGAATTAGTTGTCACTAACGTGGTGTTCTTTCGATCACTATAACACACACCATTTTCTTGGAGTCAGAGTGTAAACAATCGCATATATGTACAATGCCGGCTAATGATCCGGGATACAACGCAATGCACTTTCATTGCTCATAGAACTTTTGTGTTTCAACTACTTGAACAACGATTACGATGGTATTATAAATGTCTGCATATGGGATTACCGCCTTATATAAATTTCTTGTTATCTCGAATTATAGTAATTTCATAATGATTTGTGTGTTTGCAGTTGGCTTGTTGGCTATTCTTTAATATATATGCTATTATACTACAATTCGTTTACTATCTATAAAAAGTAACCAATTAAAACAAAAAACAAACGATCATCGAGGCCTTGTAGTATAGCGATTATAAATTCTATATTATTAAATCAACCAGTTTTTAATCAAGCGGATTGTTTCTAGAGCTGATGTTTATTAAACTTTAAAATATGTTCTTAGACAGCCTAAATTTTCGTTCAAACTTGTAACAAAGCGATATCATAAGTACATACAGCTCAAAATACACAACGTCGTGTTTCCGATATAGACGGACCTGCAGTACTGTAAGTTTGACAACATAAGTGGCATATTTGTTTTGCATTTATGCAAGCATGTCAATGAACAACTTTCACTGACTTTTTGCTTTGAGTATTTAGAATATGACAAGCAAGGCGTCTCTACTCCTCAGCTAATGTGTTACGTACACTGTGGTCTGTACGAAGATCGTAAGCAAGGAACAACACATTGTTCAAGAGGCAAGTTCGTGATGCTATGCCATCAGCAAGGAGACTAGCAGTATTAAAGGCTTGCATTCATAACACAGCGATTCATTCTTGCATATGTTCGTAATTATATTACTAAATATACTACGTAATACCAGCTGTATTACGTGACAGGTTAGCGTCTGGCAACAGTAATAGCCTATTTACTACGAAGTGAGTCATATATTTATTTACTACCTTTGTAGGCTAAAAATAACTAACACTACGTAATGTTAATAGTCTACAAACTACCTTTAACTAACCTAACAATACGCTACTCAAATGAATATAGCAAAGACGTAAATTGAGACACAAAATTGAATCAACTTCAATTTCATAGCTTACTGTCCAAATGTGTTGAAACTGTTACTTAGTTAACCCGGACCATAGAATTAGTACCTGCAAGACTGTAATAACATATTCGCTTCAGGCTATTGATCGACTGACTGAATAGGAGCGTGGCTAAAGGAGAGCCTAGACAAACATTCTTTGATCATTTTGGCGGAATCCTTCTAAGGGGTCACGTCAGTAAAGACGGTCGTGAGTTGTATGAACATTTGTGAATAGGGTAATAGTTATGGAAGATCATTGAGCAATATTCAGGCTTTACTATTATGCATTTAGGTATATTGCAAAGATATATGTATCTATATCTCTGCAATAAGAAGATATTTAGAAGACTTTATAGAATAAAAAAGCACTTGTAAAATACTTTTATTGTAGTACCAATTTATTACCAGCAAGACGTAAGCTTTCTTTATTCCTTGTCTTTTTCTTGAATCAATCTAGCCCAGATTTTTTCAAGTTATCGTAAAAATCTTAGCTAGCTTGATATTAATTTTTCTTTATATCGCGACTTAAATCTTGTCACATGGCGGCATTTAGTCCTACTGAAGGATGTATAGTTTTATACTACTGATGCTTTATTTCTTTTTGGGCTTTATTCCAACGGCTTTTCCACCACTGTCATACTATTGTAGCCGGATTTAGCAATAGTGTCCTTGTAAAACTGAACTGAACTTAGAGCTTTAACACTCTTCAAACCTCATAGAAAGTTAAACTGTCTTGGAGCTCACGACGAATTTAATTAAAAGTATATAGGAGAAGTTGAAATAGAAATCTTCTCCTTTTTTGGCTGAAATCCTGAAAGGTCTAATCACTCTGTCTGTGGCAATGTGACAGGTTTAGTGGGTATTTAATTGTTGTTATAAGTATTGATGCACCCTAGATTCTATGTGAAAATGCCATACAGAACTTTACATACAGAAGTTTTGCGTTTCATAAGGAAATTTACAAACGACTACCTCCAGTTGGCGTAATCATCGTAAAGGTATAAACCGATACGATAAACAAAATAGAATTCATCTCGCCGTGGACAGGCGACGTTTATTCAATATCGACCATCCAGTAGCGAAATGGGTGGGCGCTATTGTTGCTTTTTGGACCTGTAATTGGAAAAGACAAACGTGGAACGGGGAACACACTATGAGAGGTCAGTTCCAGCAATTGCAAAATTCTGGCTGATGATGATGATAATAATCCTGAAAAGCAAATAGCATCATTATGGATTCTGTTTCTTCCTATCGTACCGGAAAACAGACGTGAATGTACCTAAGTAAGTGAACCAAATAACGTAAGTATACGAAGATGTGAGCACATTAACTGTGGGCATATTATGCATTATTAATGTGCAACTTTACGTCCCATATTTCAGATTTAAAGCTCGGAACCCATTTGCACTAAAACGCTTTTTATTTAATATGCTGTTTTAGGTACGTTACGTAGAAGCTGAGTCGGAAATATTTGACCTTAATTTTTATTAGAGATACGATAGCGATACTTATGTGTGATCTTTTACACCGTTATTTTAAATATTTAACTTAATAATAATATTTTTTTTTAAGGAAATGTTTTACGCTCTCGCTTCTTGTTTTTAGATAGCATGATATGCGTGTTGGTTCAATGAGTTTAAGCCACTTATCTCACATAATACGGCTTTAACGCACTTTAAGCATAGGTACATAGGTTCTCTCGAAAAACTCTCAGTAAATAGCAATAGTCACGCGTCAATTAAACAGGATCTAAATCCATGGCTGGTAAAAGGCAGGCGAAATACACCTCAGACATATTTATGTTTAAGTCAACAGGTTTAGTCAAACCTATTTAACCTATCATCAAATTTACGTTTAGAGATAGTAAGGCTGCTCATGTGTTTTTTTTTTTGCTCTTCAAAATGACCACACTCCACCTGATGGTAAGCAGTCGTGTGGTCTAAGAGCAGTGGCCTCCACACCGTTTAATTTAATTGAGCTTTAATTGATCACAGCCATTATCAGGGCAAGTGTTGCGAATTTGGAATGAAAAATGTATGCTGTAAAATTAATAAGGATGTTATTCTGAGTATGGATGGTCTTCGTATTAATTATTTTAATGTTTGTTAAGTGTTATACAAAAACAGTATTTTATAAAATAAATAATGTCTGTCAAAAAATTTTCAACATGAAATTAAATTTCAACAGATAACTTTTCGACGTTATAACATTCATATCCAAATCTGGAATCGAACTCGGGATCTCATTATTCACAATAATTGTGTATGCGCTCATACTTACGTCAACGTCACCAACGAGGCAATCATAATAATATTTTATTATTGTCATAAAGATAAGCTTAACATTTACGAGTCTTTAGTACGATACCCTTGATTTACTGATTTGATTACGTGGATGGTCTTTTGGCTTAAATGATTGCCTCGCTATTGCCGAACGCTGAGGATTGTTAGTACATTCACTGACACGTAACAAAAAATTATTGTACCAAAATTTTTGATTTGTGTCTTTTGGGGCCGTTGTTTATTAAACATGGTAACTGCTGAGACATATTGGTATTATACAGTTAGCAACATACGTAGCTAAAACCATTGAACAGTTAGAGTATTTTTCAATTGAAAACCCTAATTGTTATTGTTTATTTTTGAACTGTGATTAATGTGAGATTCTCAGTAATAATATTCTGTCTGGAGTCCAGACTTTAGGCAGAATATTATTACGCGAGCAATTGCCGTGAATTGGGCGTAGTGCCAGCGAGCTTGACGGCAATTGCTCGCGCTCGCACCTAATATGTGGAACCTAATATTATAGCTGGCAAAAGCGTGGGCGTAATGTACCGCAGCCTTACGCTTAGACTACGCGTACGCATATTGTTTTACTAATATAATAAATGTGAAAGTTTGCGAGGATGGATGGATGTATGGATGAATGGATGGATGCATGGCTGGATGTTTGTTATCCTTCCACGCAAACACTATTGAACAGATTTTGATGTAACTTTACAGTAATATGGTTTATACATCAAAATAACATATAGGCTACTCAAAAATCTATCTTAACGTAAATGCATATTAACGCAAGCGAAGCCGCGGGTAAAAACTAGTAGACAATAAATTGTATGAATATTTTGAAAGTGATTAAAATAAAATAATAACATTTCCTGTAATTAAATTATATAAATGTAATGGACTCAACACGAACATCGGTGCCCAAATATATATTATTATGTATAATAGGGTTAATTATATAATATTGCAAAATAATAATAATTAATAAATATCAGTAACCATAAATCAATATAATGTTATCATCAGATAGATTAATTGAAATATAATATCTAATTAACTGCTTAAGAAAGAATAGTAGCATTTCAACCACAACATGTCATAATGGCACTTTTGAAGCTAAAAGCAAGCTTTTTGGTAGGCTTTCATTAGTACATGTAAGCTCTATTTTCCCTCCACCTATCATGGCGTTATTAGCTCATAAAGTCAGGCTTTCCAAGCTTTAGCAAATCACCTGTCCACACACGAGGTGCCTGTAATCGTAGCTTATAAACAAAGGCGTGTCAGTGTGTGTTTACAGCCACAAGGTCAACGCGTAAACTTAGCTAATATGATAACGTAATGTTATATTACTTTCGGCAGTATTTTTGACAGAAAATCTTCACAGAATCAATTACTATATATTAGATAATTATGAAATAACCGTGTTTTACTAAATCTAATTTCATGATTCTTATACAAAATAAAATGATTATTTCCAAAAGAAAAATACGTCTAGATAAGGTTATATAATATAGTATATTATTAATAATCTTCATCAATTGTTTTCTATACAACACAAATTCAAATAAAAAAATATGTTTATAAACATCTAAGTTGCACTTATTAATGTAAATTTACACTAACATTTACATGTTGCTTGCCATGTTCAGCAAAGCAAGGGCGTAGAACCAATAAAAGATCTGGATTGTTACTCACAGCCACTCTTCTCTCTCTTTGCTTAAAACTATGAAGATATTTAAGACAGTTATTATAGAACACAGCAGGACCCTTGCTTAAATCTTCTTCTGAATTTCTTTCAAACTAGAGGACCCATTAAAAGATTGCAGCCTTACAGTCTTGTATTGTGTCCCTGTGGTGGGTAGAGTTTCCTTCCTAGCTCATTACATTTTTCTCATGTGCTTGCTGCACATCGACATCTGCTTCCAGATTTGGCAATACGCGAGTAATTACCTCGTATGTTCCAAACATGCATACGCTACATGCAACTTACAATCAGGCGTGTAAAATGCTCTTTTGCCTTCTAAGGGACTACGCACTTGAAACGAATTATACATTATACACGAGTACACATAGACGTATGTCCGCAAAAAACTTGGCATTATTACACAATTGTCTACGATGCCGTGAAGGAAAGGTCTTGTATTCAACTATATTAAGAAGACCCTTCTGTAGGTTCTTTATACTTATTATTACAAATAGTAGATGCAGACTTTTATAGAAAAACCTAATAACACTTGTCGATTCGAGCATCAAACGCGAGGCCTCAAATTACCCGCCAGAACCAATACTAATTACTTCTGAAAAGCTCTCAATTTTAAAATAAATTCTCCAATCGACAGACACTATTTCCAATTACAAATTAAAATTAATACTATCTTAAAATCTAAAGTGCGTGAAAATAGAGGCGGTGTGAATTAATTTTGATGTTAACGATCACAAACTGATTATAATTTCGCTTTAACGCCAAACTAAAGCGGGTTTCATACGGCCGGAAAGGTACCATGGTCGAATTAATTACTGCAAAGTCTCTTTAAGCCACGAATTATCACACAGACAATCGGCAACAAGTTGAAACCAGTTTAATTGTAAGGATTAGAGGGATTTGATCGTGAAACTAATTTACAAATGCTGTGTTGTCAGGAAGTTCTGTGACGTCACAATAATATGGCATCGCTTCCATATTGTCGGATAGAGTGTCTTTGTTTAATTGATTCAATTAGACTTAGATAGCTTATTGGACTAGTGGTTGGCTGTGGTAATATTTAGATGAGATGTGTTCAATTAAATTGCTTTATTACCTACGTCAGATTGCTGCTAAGGGATAATTATTTTCTCCTATATGAACAAAATCATTGTGTTGCAGATACAATCAATGTCTTTAATAAATAGGGACATATCTGCATTTCAGGGACACTATTAATTTGAATTTGTTGCAATAATTTTAGTGCTTTTTATTGATTTGGTGGGTATAATATTTCGGCTATTGAAAGCTTTCTTTTCACATATGCACATTTTGGACAACCAAACAAATTGCCTGCCTAAAAACCAATGATATCACTTGTCAATTCTTTAAAACACGTTTAATTCTTCAAATATTCGTAGTGTACTGATGGCACAAAAACACTTGTACAACTCTGACACTATAGCAACTTCTAAAGAAATCTGACAACCAAACTCATCGTAGGTACAAAACAACATTGTTTAGTTGTGATCTTTGGATAGGAATTTTGTAAATACCTAGTAGAAAAATACATTTTAGTATCGCGTCTGAAAGTGTATGGATTGCCACCTACTTTTAAACAAACTTTACATCGTTATAATTTTATTGATAGTTTACTTTACTAATGTGTAAATTGTTTGAATTGTTGCAGAAGCGGCATGGCATGAGCGGTGGGGTGGGCGCGACATGCGGCGCGCGCCGCCCGCGCAACCCGCCGCCGTCGCTCTCGCACTCTCGTTGCTGTTGCGTCTCGTCAACGCCGGTGTGTAATATGCTTTATAGTCATATATATTTTTGTTATTCTTTTTGGTTATTTGTTGCTAAAATGATGTTATTCTCAAAAATATGTGAGATTAGCTGTGCCCATGATTTTGCACACTTAAGGGCCATGTCATTTATTCTATGCGTGTTAATACTGTATATACAGAAGAAACTTGTGTTCTATATTTTGATTAATAAATTTTTATTAATCTTAATTTCAAAGTTTCAACCATTTTGCTGTTTTATACACTCCACGTATTTTTTACCGTCCTACTCCCACGGTACTATTTAGTTTGCCGATACGTCTTAAAGTTAACATTATATTTCATTTATAGCCGTCAATCATCATCAAACAATCACTAATTGTTAGATCAAGCTTAAATCATACATAATTAAATAGTACATTTTAATTAGGTCAGCTATTGCCCTGCACAATCACAAAGACAAAATGTCTATTTATTTTTTTATTACAAATTATATTGTAAGCAATAGTAGAATACTCAGACGAACTATGAATCCAACTGTGTGAACTCAGATATTTAAAAAAAATCGCTGTTACCTGTAAAACAACACAAGCACAATATTTACTAAGCAATTACTACACTCACAACAGTAGTACGTCCTACGTAAACCAGCACTTAATTAAAACACTTTATACTTCCTACGGGACGAGTTCCGTACCCTCGACCTGTATCTGACGTAGTCGTATGAACTTGAAAATTGAATCAACCAATGAAATATGTATGAGCCTGTCTCGTGGGATTGTTAATTTGTTAGATAGTTTGATAACAGTTATAATTACGTAATCCTAACTAATGTCATTAATGAGAAAGTGAGTTTGCCTATCCTGTTTTACTTTAAATGGGTACAATGGAATTACTTAAAATATTTTCACGATCATGATGATCATGGATCTGCGTGACAGACAAAGTTCTAAAGATTATTCTTAAGATTTTGGCCGTGGCTTCTCCTGCGTAAATATAGGTTCTAGTAACAGTAGTTTTTCTGGATAAAATGTATCCTTTCATTTTCTGTTTCCATGACAACGTGTATGCGAAATTTCATAATGCTTGGTCAAGTAGTTAAGCGTGAAAGCATAATTAACAAATAAACAAACAATCATTTTGTGTTTTGATGATGAGTATAATATAATATGCTTGAATCAGTGCCTTATTAAAAATGTACAGTATGACAGAGAAATTATAAAAAAACTCCCTTATGAATGTTTTCTAAAGGAAAGTGACACCAACTCCTTTGTTCCTTTCTTATATAAACTTGATTAACTTTTGAATATTATTTTGAATATTCAGCCCGGAACGGTGAGGTTTTTATTATCACTGATACACACATACGTAACAGTGCTATTAAAGGCTTATTTTCCCACAGGATCAATGGGCCCCGGTGTGCCCGAGAACATAACCGTGACGTTCCTGAATCCCACCACGGTGAGGGTATCCTGGTCCACAACGGCGGACCTAGTAGAAAAATATGACGTCACATACAAACCTTCAGACGCAAGGTAAGAAATGGGTTGCAATTGATTTTAGAAGGTTTCGCGGACCAAAGAGTTATTTTATTACATAAATGTTGGTGACGTAAGTTTTCATGTCGGAAACGTTTTATAGTTTTGTCTATGTAATGAGTCGCATAGAATCCAAGGTTAATATGAATTTGATAAGTGTTTTACAGAAGACGAATAATAAAATTATTATGGTAGCGCTATCATCAAAATTATTTTTTTATCTCTTCGCTTTCACTTTTGAACTCTTGTATATATTATTTGTGTTTGTAATAATTTTATGATATACAATAACGACCATCCAGCTACTTATAGATAACAAATCATATTAATCGGAGACATTCCCTAGCGCCGGCAGCCCACCAATTGCACGAGCTTAACTGCAGGGATTATCAAGAATACTAGTAATATATGCCTCAAATGGCTAGCAAACTTAAGTGGATCTGATAAAGTGTGGTCGGGATTTTTCTATATAATTAACACATATATTGTATTGGTTCTCGTTTATTAATTCGCTTTGGTCTGCGAAACGCCTTTATTATGCTGTCATACTTTATAATAATATCATCTCTCTGTCTGATCTTCTTTTATTTTTCTTGATAGCATTATTTCAACTGTGAACTGATACCTACATATATTTCCTCTTGTTCTTATTGGTTGTGTGTAAACATTGAGGTATTAAGTACTTGATAATATATTATAAGTATGTTTTTTTAGCATGGGTTAGAGTGCATTTTAAGAGCAGCGATAGCTCAGTGGGGAGACCAACAGACTGCAATGCAGAGGGTCTCGGGTTCGAACCCACGTCGCGCACCTCTGATTTTCGGAAGTTATATGACTTTTCGAAATCATGTGCGTATTGATTGACAATTATCGCCTGCTCCATGCCTCGGAAAGCACGTTAAGCCGTTTGTCCCGGCTGCCATGAACATCTATGGCAGTCGTTATTTGGAGAGTGTCGACACAAAAGATCCCACTGGGTCGAAGTGTCGCCGGTCTGCACTGACTGGCCCCCACATAAGATAAGATAAGATAGAGTGCATTTTCTCTCACTCACTTAAGGCGATTATTGGGACGACTTGTTTGAGTGAAATATTAATCAAGCAGTAACACAGTCATGATATTATCATGTATTATTCATTTTACACTGGACCGTTTCGTTGCAATAATCGGCTAAAGCCCTGTTTCAAAAACATGAAACGAGTCGATTTAGCTACGGACAGTTAATTTTGACACATTAAAACAACTAAGTGAATAAAGAGCACACACAATAACTTGTGTGAAAGTGGGCAAGCTGAACTGAACTTTGCTAGTTATATTGTTATATGTGCAAGCAAGTTTAACATGTTTAAAATAAGTTTAAATTATTATAAAATTGGATGTTAATGTTTAAAAGGTATAGCCGGTGGTGGAGATAGCGTAGAATTGGCAAGGTTAGCTGTTTCTGTTACTGGGTAGAACATGCCAGATCGTTTGATAATAAGAATAATTAATAACACTAGTAATATATTTGTATTTACACTAATTACTGCATAGATGGCGTGGTGGTTCCAATTCTTGCATTGCCACGGCCATTGCGCCAAGTGTTTAAACCCCACTTGGGACAAAAAACTATGTGATCTACAAATAGTTGTTTCGAGTCAAGACGTTCTTTGTGCCCGTTGTTTGAATGTTTGTTAAATCTCGCGCGGTAGGTACAGGATTTCTTCCTGGAGCGGCAAGTTTTATTAAAAGACAAAACAAATACGAATAAAGAAGACTTGATTCCGCAGCAGCACTCATGCATTTCGCTGGAAAACGCTTTTATCGACTACAGTGTGCTTTTAGCTATAATTATGCCAATGCATGTACAAACTCTGGCAAAACTACCTCCTATGGTGTTTCCCGGGCATTATGCTTTCTATAAGCGAAGCATAAAGAGAGTATTACTATTGGTATCACGGTATACAGTGACGTAGCTGTATATACCCATAACATTACCAGTCAATGTGCTTGTCACTACTTAGGATAAGGTAGGTCGCTGGTTCATTTGCTACTAAAGACTATAAAAAAGCGTATAACAGCAAATAACAACAATACAACATTGAATTATAATACAATAAGAATAGAGTTTATATTTCCAAATACTCGCAGCTCTCTAGCTTTGTATAACAAGCCAATAAATGTGCCGTATTTGAACAAGGTTGTATTAAGCTTAAACCAAGAACGTGCAAACTTATGTACATACTTAATTGTTAAATATTTCCATCCAGGATACAAGGTAGATTAAACTTTCGCGGAGTTAATAATACTGCCAATGAATAGCTTTGAAGTATTAAGGACGTAATATTTCATTATAATATAGCGATAGCTCAGTGGGGAGAGCAACAGACTACAATGCAGAGGGTCTCAGGTTCGAACCCACGTCGCGCAACTCTGACTTTCGGAAGTTATATGACTTTTCGAAAATATGTGCGTGTTGATTGACAATTGTCGCCTGCTCCGTGCTTCGGAAAGCACGTTAAGCAGTCGTCACCGGCTGCTATGAACATCTATGGCTGTCGTTATTGGGAAGTCAGTGCCCTATAATATCCTGACACTGGTCTAGCCTTAGGGTATCGTTAGCCTTCGCGTTGCGGAGGTCAGGTGGCAGCCGCTCCGTGTAAAAACTGATATCCAGTCAAATCTGGTTAGACCAGAAAAGCCGATCCCAAGTGACTTGGGAATACTAAAGGCTGAAGAAGAATATAGCGATAAGATTGTTAAATAAAATTAAATAATATTCAACAACTGTATTGTTATGGTTTAAGTGGTCGCCTCGCTTCTGCTACTGCACCGAGTGTTGTAGATGCCAATACTGCCAAACATACTGCCAATACAGCCAAACATACTGCCAATACTGCCAAACATACTGCCAACACTGCCAAACATACTGCCAATACTGCCAATACTGCCAAACATACTGCCAATACTGCCAAACATACTGCCAATACTGCCAAACATACTGCCAATACTGCCAAACATACTGCCAATACTGCCAAACATACTGCCAATACTGCCAAACATACTGCCAATACTGCCAAACATACTGCCAATACTGCCAAACATACTGCCAAGACTGCCAAACATACTGCCAATACTGCCAAACATACTGCCAATACTGCCAAACATACTGCCAATACTGCCAAACATACTGCCAATACTGCCAAACATACTGCCAATACTGCCAAACATACTGCCAATACTGCCAAACATACTGCCAATACTGCCAAACATACTGCCAATACTGCCAAACATACTGCCAATACTGCCAAATTGTGCTAAACGGAACAAAAAATAGTGTGGTCCACAAATGATTGTTCCGAGTCTGGGTGTTCTTTGTGTCCGTTGTTTGAATGTTTGTAACTTGTCCTTCGAGACACATAAATTATTTCTGGTGTGGAAGTTCCTTTTTAAAGAAAAATAATTGTAAGTGCTATAAGAGGTACAATCTTAAACGAAGCTTCTAAATTAATAACCTTTCCTTGTCCCGTGAAAAATGTAATAAGGCGTTCCGCAGACGACGGTTTATGTTCCTACGAACAGAAAAGTCCGGTTTTTGCTGTTTTAGCCCGCGGTTGCCTGCGTGTATGCCGTCACAGCGGGCATACAGGCGATAGTCTTGGTTTTTTGTGATCGTGTTTCCGTTCTATAATGGCGGTCAAATGTTCTGGTACACCACTGTCCGTAGTGACGCCTAAAGAATCTTATCTCGGCATGTGTCATATTGATTGATGAATTATTATGTCATTCATCAGACAGTTAAGCTAGTACTCCGACAGTAAGAAGTTGAATGTGCTTATGAAATTGTTGTAGGTATATTATATTTTTTTTAAACTAAGAAAAGTATATAAAGAGAATCTTATTTAAACTTTGTTCTAGTCTCGCGGTTGTAAACTTTAGACAGAGAAAGAGAAGGCCAGCAAATATATACATTTTAAATCAATAACATAAAAATATTGGTCTGTGAGTCGCAATTAAGTATTTTTGCATGGCCTTTACTAATTGGAACCTGACTCTGAGGTAATTTAATTTAATAGATGACGTGTTTAGTTAGTTGTAAAAATACGTGGATTTTATAATTTTAAAGTTTTGGCCCGATAAACCTTTTGTTGAATAAACTGTTTTACTTTCGAACTTTGTAATGTTCGTTGTCGAATATAAATAATGCACTTTTTTTTAGTTTTAAATTGGTGGGTTTATGTGGAATAATGTATTTGATGGAGGTATGTATGATGACGGATGGATGATACAAATAAATATTTCTGATTTCTGAACTTCAAACCCATTGGCTTATCGCTGCTGAAAATGTTAATGGGAGCATTTTAATAATCTTACATGGAACGTTAAAATGTCTTACCGTACATTTTGATTAGTACTTCGACGTTTCCTTTAGAAGCTCTCGTAGATAATATGCTAAGACTTCGTTCGAGACGATGACATACTACGTAATGGAGAGCTAAGGAAGCTGACAAAGTCTATCTGTCCTCGTTTAGCAGAATGAACTGTCATAGTTTTCCTTAGGGAGCAGTCCCTGGAGTGGAGGGAGTATGGAGTTTCCAATAAAGGCATATAAAAGTTTTTATCGGGTTGATGACGTATAATGTATGGTTGCGGTCAGAAGTGTGGTTGCAATCGCTCAAAGCTATAGCTTTGAGCGATTGCAACCAACCCGCTTTTGTATACAAACGCGTCGCGCTTATGACCTTAGTCTCGTGTATAGACGAAGGTCATAAGCTACAACACACAAATATACGATTGTATATGTATGCGTGTGTTGTTGTATGTCTTTCATTTCGAACCAATTGTTCCGGTACCACCTATGGGTACCACGTTATCAGCCGTGGCAACAAGCAGCTTGTGACCACGACCGAAGTTACCTATGCATGATCGTGTTAATACCCGTTACCGATACCCGAAATATTATATCTATTGATGAATGATAATAAATATATTAAAATAGTTGAATGGTAGAATTTTTTATAATACTCTGTTAACTAAAAATATCTTATGAAAAATGTAAATTGATTATCTAAAGTCAAGTGGTTATTAAAGTTTTTCTATAAGCGATTTGACCGAACTGAACACGGACCAATGTTTTGTTGAACTAAGTAAAAAATACTTACTAATTATGTTCCTCTTATTATAATTATAACAGATTAGATTTTGTCCACGGTTTTGCTCACGTTAATGTAGATTTATGTTAAGATAGGGTTTTTAGTAGCCTACATGTTATTCTGATGGATAAACAATAATACTGTAAAGTTTCATTAAAATCCTTTCCGTACTTTTTGCGTAAAAGAATAACAAACATCCATCCATCCATCTATCCATTTATCCTCACAACCTTTCACATTTATAATATTAGAAGGATGAATTATTTAAAAAGTCTTGACTAAAGAACGTGAATTAGATTAAGCTAAAATTATTTTTGAAATTGTTAGGTGGTATCATAGGTCAAATGCGAGCGATTACTCAGAATCGATCGTATTGTCTTCTGCTTATTATAGTAATTACTATAATAATACTCGTATAGGCTGTAATTCAGATACGTTAACAATTCCATTTCCTACCCCATGTATTATGTGGTTTTAGTAATGTATACTCATTGTCATAGGAAATTTTACCTTATTGATTCCATTCTGAAGTAGATACAAATTATTTGTAAAATAAATTAAATAATCTTTATAAAAGCTTATTTATTTTCAGCGTGGTCGTTTGTAGGGCGGAGGTGACTGTTCTAGACATTCAGGTTTATACCATAATTATAAGTACGAATATGCCGTCACGATATCTAGAGGTATTAAATTGGTTTATGAGGAAATGCGGACATCAAAAAGGTTTTTGACTAAACTATTGCTGTCGCGCTGGGCTCGAACGAAATATTAATGAGCAAAAGAGATAACAACAGCTCAGACAGATTACATATTTCTGTAAAATCTCGTATTCCCGTTTCCTCAACCAAAACTCAACATTTCTGTTTTTTTACAAACGATATGTATTTTATTGGTATATTAAGTATGGTTTTATTTATTTTATTAGACTTATTTGATTTTTTACTGGATTTCTAAGAAACAATAAAACAAATTCTTTATACAAAATGGCAGGGGAAGATATAAATTATATTCTAATGTTTTATCGCTCTAGTATTATTATTCGGGAAGATTTAGAAGAATACGTTTGTATGGACTGAACACTGTTTGCATTTCCTCTTAAGTACGAAAATTATCTCGTGCACAGATATAAGATCAGAGTTGTTTTAATAGAACAATCTCAGTAGCAATACGGCGCGCGGCGACTAGAAATGTCTCCATAAGGTGACAATACACTCGTTCCCAAGTACGCGACACAGAAAATATAGCTAACAAAATTTAAGTGTATTACAACAATGGCCGATCGTAGTTACCATGATAAGAGTTCAACATTTGGTATACAGAAATCCAATTACTACTATCGCGAACGCTTGTACTATATTTTTAATTCCATTACCATTTACGTACCACACGTTTTCTTGAAATCCAAGAGATAAAATGTACCTGTATTTCACAAAACTTCTTCTTACAAAACGAAAGTCAGAGGTAAAATTAAATTTACTGAACGGAAACAACGCGTCACTGATAAAACTGGGGAAGTTATTTCACTTTTTCTACACGCTTTATCTTGAAAACCTCGCGCTGGTATTATAATTGTTTACGAATGTTGATATAAAATACTCGAACGAGGAGAATGTATCTATAGTTTAATTCAAATTAAAGTATCGCCCGAGTAATGTTGTATCAGCCGAGTACATTCTTTAAAATATTTAATAGCTATTCCACGGAAACAGTACTTTTTCTAGATAAGTGGCACCTACTCTACGTAATTTACTGAAGCTTGACAACGTGCGAAATTTCATAATGATCGGTCGGGTATTTAACCTCTTAACCAATCCAGTTATCAAAAATACGAAAATACAAAAAAGCTATTAAAACAAAAGAAGACTATCATAACAAAATTCATGTTTTAAATAGTGTGGTTAAGGTCGGATGCCGGCGTCCAAGCGTTGATTGAGAGGTTAAGGCGTGGAAACGTAATAAATAGACCGACACATTATACATAATATATCCTTATGTTCAATATCAAAACACGCGTTTACTTTAAAACCAGTAATTTTAATGTATTGTCAGAATTTACGGTATTGATAAGGTCCACTGTGAAGAACTTTATATAGGAACCCTTTTTTTATTACGTGATGAATATTGATAGAGCCTTTTGACTATGAATAAGAAAACCACTTTTAAGAGGTTTACATTTAGGGCGCAAATAAATGAAATGGGCACAATTGAATTGTCTCTTAAAACGTAAATATATAAAGTACTTACAAAATTTAATGGACCTGAATAAGAAACTGAAATAAACTTTTTAAGAAAGTTTGCAGAAGTGTTTTTATGAATTGACAAAATAATGGTCTCGTCCTTTATTCAAGTTGCTTCAATGTGACATTTTATTTCATTGTACATTATTAATGGAGTGATATAAAACTTTTCTAAGTTTCATAATAGGTAGGTACTCCAGCGAAACATAGATGTGAACCGCCCTCCGCTGAGATAAAGAGACGATATAATATGTAAATAGCATGGCTAGCAAGATTTTACCAGGTCAGGTTGGTTGACGACATAGATTGGGCTTATTGACGTAATTTAGGCGAGTCCTTAGAGTTCAGCAGTGGACTGTCATAGGCTCTCGATTAATATGCATAATTTAGTGCATAATAATTCCATTAGCTAGTGTAAAATGATGCTCAAATGCTTCTTTTGTATTTTTTTGTTTTGTTTAGATAACTCTCGCACTAGGAATACTTAATATGTCGTGGGGGACTTTATAAACATTTAGACAACGGACACAAAGATCGACCGGATCGGGACAACCATTTGTGGATTACACAAATTTTTGTCCCGTGTGGGAACCTCCAATACTAGACGCAGCGGCAGTGGCGAGGCGACCACTAAACCACTCCGCCATCCGTGCCGTCAAAATGTAGATCGCTAAATATTCATTTTAATGTTAAATTAAATGTTATTTATTGTTTTTACGCAAAGATAATATAATTAGCATACATATACAATATAATATATAATTATATATTAATAAAAATAGCATACGTATACATATTAAGAACGGTCTGGAAACAATTTGGATATTAAGAGTAATCCAATTCAATAGGTCACACTAGGTTTTACTCTTAGAACAGTGCATGATTTTACAAACATGAAAACGATTATAACCTTGTATAACGCACTGGTTAGAAGCCAACTGGAAAGTAGCGCAGTCATCTGGTCTCCAAATGAGACTAAATATAGTCTCATGTTGGAGCGGGTACAGAATAAATTTGTAAGACTGTACATGCGGTACTACGGTGTATATCCGTTTTACCCATTAATGTATCCCATTCTATTCGTTTTGGGCATGGTAGGGTATAATGAGCTAAGGGTTAGGAGGGAACTAGCATTGACTTCATATATATTTGAAATATTTAGAGCAAGGATATTGAAATATTTAGAGGAAGGATACATAACGCAGATATGCTGAGACAGGTGAATATGTGTGTCCCTGATGGGTATGTAGGGCGGCGACGCCGGCCCCGGCTGCTGGCAGTGCCGCGCGGCCGTACCAACCTACTGGGTGAGGCACCGCTGACGCGCGCACTGCGCACTCTCAACCTTATTGCTGAAGAAACTGACCTATTTTGTATTGCACTGAGTAAATTTACAAGAGTGACATTATTTGTAATATGTTATAAACTTATTGTATTAAGTATTAGACACTATCGCATTAGGTATAAACCTGTAAAGGTATGTGTAATTTTGGAGAAATAAATAAAATATGTAACATAACCCAATTCTATATTATGAAATATTTTGCTGTTCGAATGTTATACAATACTTGAGTACGTCTTTGGTACTTCATATTATAACTATTTGTTTTCAGGCTTAATGGCTAACCTCTAGCCGATAATTGTGCTCTTTTTTTACTTTTACAAATATCTATGTGACTTTTACTAATCTTAGCAGAGAAACAATATAGATTTTATGCTATAATTAAACATTTACACGTTATTTATATGCAGTCTCTCAGTGACCATAGGAAGACATTTGTTATTCTATATATCATACTTATATTCTGTTTTATTATCTTGTAAATATGTTTAAATATGTTTTACTAAGTGTCTTTATACAAAACATGCCTGTATACTATATATTTACCCAAATTTAAAAGGTTAAGTGTGAGAACTGAGAGACCACAGTTTTGGTAGCATAACTTTTTAATTAATCCTTTACAAATTCCAATATACGTTTTACAAATGTTTTATAACTTTTACTAACGCTTTTAGTTACTACATCTACAAAAAACCATGTGGTCACTCAGTCCTCACACACATGATCTTATTGAAATTAGAATGGAATTAGCATGCTCCCATTACTAAGAAAGTTTAGGATATATGCTATTTATAAAATACGAACTAAGTCAGAGGTAAGTCACTTATTGACATATAGTAACATATTACTTTAGATAGATAAAAAAATTAAAAAATTAAAAATGTTTTATTTCGATATCACATACCTAATTATGTACATAAGTACTTATATCTAGTGATGGAGGTATCTTTTTAACTATAAAACCACATAGATGAAACCACAATATAGCTAAAGTTAAACCATTCCATATGTTAGAGAAAATTGTCAATTGACATAGTTACCAGCTTAGCAAGTGGTTAGTTGGTATAGTTGGCGATTCAAGTCGATAAGCCCGAGATTTTGAAGTTGCTCTATTATACAGAATAAATATGCAATAATCCTTATCTTTTACCGCACGTACAGTTAAAAGATAATTATTATTAGTCACAATTGCCTAGTGTGTACGGTTTTTATCTACTACTATAGAACAATAAATAGGTAAATATTCGTAAAATACTGTTACAAATTTGTTCAATGTGCAGCAGCTATTTATGTCGTTAACTAAACTTAATTAGCTTGTATCTTGCATTGAAAAACCATGTATACTTCGATGTGTATATAAAGATACTGTATAAATAAGTGTTAGTCAAACTGTATTTTAAACTAAACAAGTTCTGTTCGAATGTATCACGTACATTTGAAAAATTGGTATCCAGTTGAAAAATTTGCTACACGACGGAAGATAAATCTGGTTCACGATGCTTGTATTATTTATGTTCTAAATTTACTAGACGAGAGTTGTCATAACTCATGATCGTATATTCGTAGCTTTTATTTAAGAAAGGCTCTTTATTTGAAATGTTAAAGGAAATGTCGGGTAATTTTTCTTGATATTTCGTTGCTGGAGACTTTTCCAGGATGTTGGTATGTCGGTCATAGGTCACTCGTCCTTTTTCCTATAACATATTGGAAAGGATAACACTTGTAATCTATATATATAAAGGAAGATGTCCTGACTGACTGACTTAGAGACAACGCACAGCCTAAACCGCTGGTCGTAGGAACTTGAAATTTGGAGAGCATGTGTGTTTTAATTTGTAGGGGTGTACTAAGAAAGGATTTTTTGAAATTCCACCACTAAGGGGGTGAAATAGGGGGGTTAAGTTTGTAACGAAATTTTCTCATTTCTGGACTTAGCAGTATGAAAATTGGTACATAAGTTTTCGATTACAATTGAAAAATATCTGTGTAGGTGAAATGGATAAAACTCTCCCCTAAAGGGGCGGAAGGGGGGATAAAGTTTGTATGAAAATTTTCTCACTTCTGGACGAGTACGACCCGAATTGACTATCAAATTCTAAATTAACGCGAGCGAAGCCGCGAGCAAAACCTAGTACTAAATAAATTTGATTGAAAGTAAGTTCTATGAGTGTGTTTAATAATCGTAGGTACTGGCCGTAAATAGTTTACACTCGCTAAACGACAAAAAGTAACTAGAATAAGAAAATCTGCATGTTTAAGAATTCTATATATCGTTGTCGAAGATATATAAAGTCTACCACCCTGCACTGAACCGGCATGGTAGAGGCTTCTCGCCATTGAACAGATTATAATCTGTCAACGGGGTTTTTATTTTGATATTATAGTCAAAGAAGTCTATAGTGACGAATGAGTCGTATGGGAAAGAGCTCGCAACCATTTGTTAGTATGTTATATGTATGTTTAGGCTTTCTCTATTGCCATTGAATCAACCGTAGCAATTAGTTACTACACGAATTATATATTATGTTTTGATGTATCTGACAGACACGTCCAACCCAGTTCCCTACTACCTGGCGGATTTGCGCGCACACGAGTTTTGGAGTACAGATTTGTGTTTCTGACGAGATTCATTTGATTAATAGAATACTTGCATGTATATTGAGTAGTTATGATCCTAATTGGTATAACATCATCGAAATCGGCAAATCCTATAGTAAGGCATTTTTGATGAACGTAATATGTCTTACAAAAAATATATTACTGGTCTATCTTATGTTTTTAAATCAACGCTTTACTTGAATTGTAACAGATCCAAACATACTAGTATAATTTCTCCTTTCATTTTAGACCTAAAAGTATAAACATTATTTAGGAAATCGTTTTTATATGTAAAAGTCACCGAATATTTCTGTGATTACCCAGGTTCACCTTATCAATGTTTTGTTCACTCCAATATAAATATACTATACCACCACACTTTAATTACAAATGTTACTCTCTGTATAAAAACAGAATAGTAATTACGTCCATGCATATATTTCTACAAACAAATTAAGTGTCGAGTAGAGATTGCAAATTTTTTAAAGCTCAAGCCATGGACCAATTTAATTATCTACCGTAGGAAATATCTTCTCGAGCAGATTAAACACCAAATCAGCGCAGAATCGTGGGTTGCAGTAGTGTTGAAACCACAGCAAATATAACTGCAGCGAAATTGCTTTGCCGGTGGAACGCTATGCAATATGGTAATGCTGATAGGATTGGTCGCAAAATGAACACACAGTCAAACGTGAAACAATTGTGTGCTGAAGAAAAGGATAATTTACTATTTACATTTGCTATTTTAAAGAAACTGGTTAGTTATATACTAAATTGTTCTAACATGATATTATAAATGTGAATGTTTGTTTGTTACGCTTTCACGCCTTTACTACTCAACCAATCATCGTAAAATTTTGCATACGCGTTTTCAGAGGTAGGTACGGAAAAGGACATAGGGAGCCTTATATGCGAAAAAGGTGCTGTGCCCTAGAACGAAGTTAGAATTTCTAACTCCTAAGTTAGAAATTTATTGAAAATGTGTTTTTGTTATGCTAAAGCTAGTAGCTTATCATTGTTTCTTCGATAACCATATTCAATTTTAAATCTATTAAGCGAAAGACAAAATTGTGAGCCTATTCTTGTTAACAATAATTAATAGAAAATACTTCAAATTTTGATATTTTATATGTAGTTTAACATAAAAAAACATAGGCTTATGTCGGCCACGCACAGCCACGCCGTATTGCCTAGCTATCATTGTAAGTCCTACTTAATAAGGAATGAGATTCTTGCCGTGGATACATTTTCAGACTCCATACTGTTATTAAGAATTTTCTTACATAATACTACAAAAACTTGCACGACCCGGCACTTCGATACGATACACGATAGTTAGCAAACATGAGCAAATGTATACCGCGAGGTTAACGAGGCAGTCAGACTACTAATGTTGCAAAAACCCAATTTTCTCAAACGCTTTTAGCATCTTACTATTATATGTAGTTTTGCCTCGGATACTTTTAACAATATATTGTAAGCATGACTGCCTGCTGGTGACGCATTGGTAGTGAATGTGACTACCGTGCATTAAGGGGTTTCGGTTCCAATTCCCTGATTGTATAAAATATTATTTTTTTTTTAATTTTTGTCTCGGTACTTGTGCGTATTTAAAAAGGAAGAACTGTTATGTCATTGTTTAGCAGTTAAAGTTCCACACATACGTCTATGCGGCGTGCAAGCGGTCGTTTCACCGTTACCCTGATGAGAGTTATGGGTTCGAATCCCACAATGGATAGTCTTCTGTGCGATTCGAACCCATAATTCTTATCAATAATCTGCGTGATCCGCAATTACTATTATTATTATTTGAATCTATGTGCACTTTGTGTCCATTATAATACTACTACAACGCGTGCGGGGCTCAGATGCCATCCTTACACGGTAGAGTCGATTAGAGCGCGTACCAAAAAGTTTGGGTCCTCATATCTCTGCCGAACGACCAAGGCATGGAATTCTCTGCCAAGGCACGTGTTTCCTTCTTCCTTCAATCCTGGGTTCTTTAAGCGGGGCGTGAAAAAGCATCTTCTCAGGCCGTCAAAGTAGAGACCTCAACATCGCCTCGGCTACTGTGGGGGCGATGTGGAGGCCATTGCTCTTAGACCACACGACTGCTTACCATCAGGTGGAGTGTGGTCATTTTGACGAGCAAAAAAAAAAAAAAAAATTTGTATGTGAGTAAAGTTTGTCGCTACACAGTCTTTGATACCTAGTATGTTTTTTTTTAAAACAATATATTAACGTGTACGTTTATGGTAATTTGTTATTGCATAGAGGCATTATATAGCTGAGACACAAATTTTAACCCCATCATTCGAATGTCAATACAATATATTCGATCTCATTAATTATCTGTTAATATTATTTATTTTATTATTATCTGTGGTCATTAATATTGCAGAGGTGTATCACGTCGGGGTCACCAAAGGGGTGATCAGAAGTTGTCGTGGATAGTCAAATGAAAATATAACTTGCTAGTATACTATATGGATATATTATATTCACTGGTACCAGTTGTAAATAATAATATAAATATTGATTGAGCGACGATCTAAATCAGTGGTTGCGGGGAGATGACTGCCGCGCGGCGCTACTGTATACTTGCGCCTGACTATACAAAGCTAAAGCGTCAGCAGTGTCGCTACAATATCATTTGCAATACAGGAATGACAAATTGAGTACCTGCGTGAAGTTAATAAAATAATTTCTAAAGGAAAACGAAACGCATAATAGTTATTAACGGGTACTCTATGTCATCACTTAACAAACCTTCTTAGTTCATAACACCGTGTATGAGTTAGCATTTGCTGGAGAGTGATACTACAAACAAAAAGACCATGCTACGTTGAAACAGTTTAGTTAGTTTGTAAAAAGCATTTACTCAAACATATAATATAGCAGTGTTTTCCGCCCACATTAGTAATTTAATCAAGCAACGTCGTTTATCGTTGCTGGCGACCTTTGTTACTAAACAAATAAATGTCTCGGATGAAATAATTACGTTATGCGGCTTTAGTTACGATTATATTACTGCTAGTGTCATCTATTTTAAGCGGTAAACTAGTTATATACATAATATTATCACGCTAACCCCGATGCGGCAGTGGTAATAACACACTCATGTTTTTGTCAGCGTCACTTTTGTTACCACGTTATAGGGAACGTCTAAGCATTTTTAACTATTCGATTACCGTGAACCAGAAAATACAATAAATCTTAGCCCGATGCATGTGTCAAGATATTAATAGACAAGGTATATATATATGTTTAACGTGTATATTTATATACGTATACTATTTTATATAAACTATTTAAGATATAAACTTATATGTTACTAAGGGCTTAAGTATTATTTTAAATAACAGACTTTATTTTAGATGTAAACACTTTAATCAAATAAATCATGTTTTGTAACTATTGTCATATAAAAACTAACATAGGTACATCATTTTAGATAACAAACGTAGTATATTTATCTCGAGTTTACAGCTCACTGGTAAGATATTTACTGTCCCGTGGTCACCTAGCAAAAACGTCCGGTTGCAACGCGGCAACGATTTATATAGCAATACCCCCACTACTCGGCGAACATAGGATGTCAATTGAATTACTCGATATATATTAAAATAATGTTTTTAAAAATCATAGTATGCCTTAGAATATTTTAAAAGATGTAAAGTGCTTATATTTAATTAATAACTATATAATTTGTTATATTATTCAATTAATACAATAACAACCTATATATAATATTTTAACACATGCATCGAACTCAGGACCAAACGATTGCTCACACATAAGCGTTTCAGGACTGCGAGTAATTTGTTTTGAGTTTCAGTTGAGGTATTTTATAATAAAAAGTGTTTAGTAGCAACACGGTATCTCTCGCCTTCTAAAACGTAGAAGACGTAGTGGTTGACAAAAATGTTTGTGATCCGCGAATAGTTGTTTTAAGTCTGAGTGTTCTTTATGTCTTGTTGTTTGAATGTTTGTTACATCGCGAGGGATTTGGAACACAGAAGATAATCCCAGTGTTTTATCAATTATAAAAAAAAAATGTTAACTTTGGTGTTATACATCTATGCTTACTCTAGGCACCGTAGCCTATGGACGCTTGCAACACCAGAGGTATCACTTGCACGTTGTCGACGCTTTAGGAAAGCGAGAACAGAAAAAGGAAGTGGGAAGGAAAAGGAGCGGGAAGAGGGAAAGAGGCTGATTGTGCCTCCGGCACTCTATAAACACTTTAACTAACACACTTTGATCCGGTACTTGAAAGGTCATGCGTACTCGCGTTAACTACCGCTACGCCACCATGGCTAAGGTTCTTGTGTAATCAGTCTAAGAAGTTTCTTACTTCAATAGAAGAATGGCTAATAAACTTCATATTACGTTCCATGACAGTTATATGTTACTAACTTAATTATTTACAACTAAAGTCGACCACAAGTTTTAAAGAAAGCTTTAAGATTTCAAAGTAATAAAATATTTCATATAAACATTATTTTATCTAACGAAAATATTAACGTGACTGATTTGTTGGCGCAGCGATAGAACATTTTGACTGCTGTGTTAGGTTCGGTATTAACGCCCAGGTTAAGCAAAATGTTATTGGCGTTTTCTATTAAGAAAATCTTAGTAACATCACGGAGTTTGGAAATTGGACAGAAATAAGAAGGCTTACTTAGTTAGTAGTACTTAGAAACATATTTGCCAAAATATGAATCCAGAATATAGGCGTGAGACAAGAGAGATGTATCTATGTAAATATTTACAAAACAAATCTGTTGACCGAATCAATGGACTGGTAAGATCTGTACCTAAACATTTAATTAGTATTGTAATTTAATGGACCTAAACATTTCTTGATTGCATCGCTAGGTTTGCGTAACAGTGAGTGCGTCTTTGTAGATAATTAGTGGTTATCCTACTGATATATTATAAATGTGAAAGTTTGTGATAATGTTTGGAAGTTTGTCATTCAATCACACAAAATCCGCTGAAAAGATTAACTTGAATTTTGGCACACGGATTAAATATTGCCTGTATTTTTTAACGACTGCTTCTTTTTTATGAATAAATTCTGTTATAGAGGATTTTACAAACATTAAAATAACGGATACAAAAACACCCAGACTTGGCACAACTATTTGTGGATCCCATAATTTTATATCCCGTATTGGTATTGAACCCACAATACTAAACACAGTGGCATTAAAGAGGCGACTACTTATACAATTACGCCATCTGTGCAGTATTAACACATATTACCTAATACTTTTTATCTGGGTACTAGCGACTCACACCGGCTTCGCACGGGTGCAATGCTGATAATTCTTAGGCACGCGCCGCGCCGGCTCCCCGGCCAGTACCGCCGTAACCGCTATGTCCCTGCATTTTAAATCTGTAATATCTTCGAAAATATTCATTTAAATTACATGCTGTAAAAGGCCATATTGATCTATATTAAATGCACAATGTATTTAAGGTACTTAATTTGATAAGGATTAATGTATTGCTTAAAATCGCTTCGTAAATAAGTCATTATTTCTCGTAAAAAGTAAATGATAAAAAATGGTTATTGTGGGTTATCCTTAAGAGATAGACATATACCATTGCTGACTTTTTTATAGAACTTTTTAAGGTACAATACTGTAGTACATTATTTTGATCTATCTCGTAGGGTTCAGGCAGCGTTTGCAATGTAAGAGCAAAAAAATGTGTTTATTTACGACATCACATTAGAAACCTCTAAAATTATCAGTGTTTCTCTACTATTTTCTCTTGAATCACTCTATCTAATAAAAAAACCGCATCAAAATCCGTTGCGTAGTTTTAAAGATCTAAGCATACATAGGGACAGACAGACAGCGGGAAGCGACTTTGTTTTTACTATGTAGTGATGCGTAGGCGAAGTCGTGGACTGAAATTAGTTCAATACGTTTACGCTTTTGGTAAGGATTACAATTTCTCAATTCGATTAGGCTGAGGTGAGCACAGTAAAACAAGAAACTTAAACAAGTTTGCGTTTACGCTTGCGTGTGACCATGAGGTCCCAGGATTAGTGTTAATGACAATTTTTTAATTGAAACTAACTTGTCAATTCTTGGAATGCAAGACAAAATTGAAAATCTAATTTATCTAGCCGCTGATGTGCCGTTGCAACTCAATATGGTACTACGGTATACGGACCATAACGCGGTACATTTACAAAAAAATCACATACTTTAGATAGTTTGTTGATAAATTGCGAGAAAGTCCGTGTACAGTAGTTTAATTTCCATATATAATATTCGCGTAAACCTAATTCGCGTAAAAGACAATTTCTAAATTCTCAGTAGTAGTAAAAGATGTCCCCAGTAGGTGTTCATAGACTCGCCCTCAAATATATGAGATCTATAATGTAGCAAGCGAAATGTTCATGGTTGGTGAAAAGCAATCGAAACGTCTGTGAAAGATTAAATTAAAATAGTGCATTAAAATAATACAAAAATAGTAAAAGTTATCATTCAAATATAATAATAATAAACTGCCCCACTTCGGGTTGGCAGACTTCACATATCTTTGAGAATATTTTGGAGCTCTCTTAGACATACAGGTTTCCTCACGATATTTTCCTTCGTCGTTAAAGTGAGCAATAATTAATTATTTAATACGCACAAAACTTCGATAAGTCTGAGGTACTTGCCTTGGGATCGAACTTGCCTCTGTATGGCAGTCCAACGTTCTGCCACTGGGCTTTAAATATATCATCATAATTTTTTTATAAATTATATTAATTTTAATAGTAACCCTTTACAAAGCTTATTGTAAGGGTATAGTATAGTGAGAAGAGACCCGTGCCCAGCAGTGGGACAGTTTAATACAGGGCTGATATTATTATATATTTAACTGCACTGGAAAAAAATACAAATTGCACAGCAAAATATGCTTACCAAAAATACTAATTGCACACCAAAATATATTTAAAGAGATCAACCTAAGTATTTTTGGGTGGGTTTAAGAAGGAACCTAAATAACCTAACCCTTCCGAGACGGAATGCAGTGTTTTAGGCGTATAGGTGCTCGTTATGATATATTTTAGTAAGCATATTTTGCTGCGCAATTAGTATTTTTGGTGGTTATTATATTTAATCCCTTATTTTAATAATAAACCACCATTTTGGCTGGCACGGAAATGACAAACTGTTTTCAGCACATATAAGTACGCCCGAGGCCGCGACGAAATTATTCTAAATGCTTAGTCACACCTGTTATATCATGTTTGTATTGTTTTACTTGAACACGTCTCACACATCCGCACACACACTCACGCACACCCTCACAAACACATACACACACAAATATGTACCTACTATATACCTACACTCGTGTGCGTGTAGAATTGTTTGCTTAATTGTTGTTCGGTATTGATTATATATTTAAACAATGGGTATGCTTTCACTTATAATTAGAAGTAGAAGAATACCGCACACAAATGTATTGTATATTATTATATCTGTGCGTTTATTCTTTATACTAAATATGTATTCCTAATGAATCTGCAGTGGTGTACAATACATTATAACAGCCATGTTTAAGTTCCACATAAAAAAGGTTAAATGAAATATAAAACAACTACAGGCTCGGCATACGTGCTGCTATTGAATTTTCTTACAGAAAAATCAAAACTATATCCAAGCTATATCGCTTGATAGATAATATTAATTTCACATTACGTTAATGAGTGTCTGGAAAAAAAATTGAAAGGAAAGTCCTTGGCGCTTATGAACACCAGGTGTGCAAAAAACACACGAGAGGTCATTTGGGTTATGTCGAAAGCGTAATGCCTCAAGTATTCGACAATAGTGGCTCGACAGACCGGCTTAAACTAATAATAATTAACCTGTCGATAGTAGTAACGTGAATTCGGTCTCCTACACCTCCTATATTATCGGATATTAACAATATGCGAAGGAGACATTAGGTATACTGTTCAAGGCTAATACAATCATTTACCAAATTCCTGAATCCTGTATTGAGTATTTATTGATAGGAAATTGAATATCTTCTTTTAGGCTCGATCCCAGAGTCGAACCCAAGTCCTCATGCACAGCAGTCGCATTTACTATCGCTGCGCTATGGGGCAGTCAATACATAATTATATTAAAGGCGCGAGTCTAATAGGCAAGTTACTTGCATGCAAGTTGCAAGTTGCATACAACTTGTACAAACCTGCATACAAGTTACAACTTGTATGGGGTAGTTTGAACTTGTACATATTTTTATTAAAGTGACCTGCAAATTGAACGCGCAAACGTTAGTTGCACGTTTCGGACGAGTGACGTGTACGCACGTAATATCTATCGCTGTACAAATTATCGGAACATAAAGTCTGGTAGGTGGGCGCACGGAAAATATCACTTTTATTTAGGATCATGTCTTCATTCCATTGTGGTCTATTCAATTGTTGAACTTCTCCACTTGTATGCAAGTGAAACCTGCAAGCAATTTGCACACTCACGAAAACATGTTTCCAATGCAAGCAACTTGTACGCAAATGTGACGTCATTCTTGCATGCAAGAGTTGCCTAATGGAAAGTCTAGCCCTGGGTAACACTCCACTGATAATATGCTTGCAATCCCGATAGAAGAAGATACCGAAAATAAAAGCTTTACTATTATTTTCGAATCAGTTCAGTAAGTTAGCAGTAAAAATGCAGAAAACAGACAGAGCTACTTTCTTATATATGATATAAGTACTTATTTCATTTTCACATAATACAATGTACGTTTGTGGGTACGTATTATGATTAGATTCCTTTCTAACAGTCAGACATTATATTTATTTTAATTGGGTTTTTCTACTGTCTGTTCTATTCAAATGTAGCGTAGCAGACACATCTATGTTTTGATGAATATATTAGATATTCACAAATTCACCGAGTGCCTTCGTAAAGCCTGTTGAAATCACACAATAGATTAATAGTTAGCTCCCAAGAAATACTTAATGATACAAACAGAATTATATTGTATTCTGGTGGTAATTATTGTCAGTTTGCCTTTGTGGAATTTTGGTTAAAATAACATTTGTCTACACAGAATTTAATAGCAATTTATATTTGGTTATGATGGAAAAGGCTATATTACATGTAAGTACGCACGGATGCACCGTAACTTACAGATTACTTATCCATGTCTATCTTATTTAAAAAATATAATGATAAAAAAATTCACGATATACGTAGTTTTCTCAATAAGTGCAAAACTAATTTTGATAGCTTCGCCCGCACTAACAAAATAATCCTTACTTTTTCTAATCTTATAAATTCGATAGTATCTCTTTTTATCTATCTATCTGTTATCTCTTCATGGCTAAACCACACAACCGCTTTGAATGAAATTTGGTACAGACATAGTTTAAAGCCTGGGATAGGACAAAGGCTACTTCTCATTTATGTAGATACCTCGCAGGCATAGCCACCCGATGATTCTGTAGATGGCAAAATCATTCTTGACCTGGATATCGACCCCGATAGTCCCTACTGGAAGTTGCTTAAACTAGCGGGCCAATAATTATATGCTGTAATATAGCTTTCGCGGGCGGGTCTGCCCGCGAGGTATCTATGTACATAAATAAGAAGTAGCATTTGTCCTATCCCAGGCTTTAAACTATGTCTGTACCAAATTTTATTCAAAACGGTTGTGTGGTTTAGCTGTGAAGAGATAACAGATAGACTGATAAAAAGAGGTACCTACTATCGAATTTATAACATTAGAAAAAGTAAGGATTCTTTTGTTAGTGTGGGTGAAGCTAACAAAATTTGTTTTGAGAAAACTACGTCTTTTGTTAATTTTTTTATCATTATCTATATATTAATAAGGTCCCGCGTGATAAAAAATTGTATTCGAATGTATTGGCAAAATTGAAACTAACACTTATTGATATTACTGTTAGTTTCAATTTTGCCAATAGTCGGAAACCCATCTAACTGTGAAAGGTTTGCCAGCCACTGCTATATTTGTCGTCATTTTAAATTGATCATATTTCCAAGAGGACAGAATTTCCATCCAAAAAATAATTTCATCATAATCAAATAAATTATACAGCTATATACTATTCTCAGGTATTCATAAATTTGATACCTACAGCATTAAGAACACGGAAAGTGAATCGGAATGAGTATCAATTTTATTAAATAAAATATTTCTCGAAGACGATTATTTTTGTTCGGAACGTGTTCTGCATTAAATATTTTTATTAAAAAACTTGGCTCACGACTAACAGTAAAAACGAGAACCGACGTTAAACCAAAAGAATTTGAAGAAGACATGGCTAATGTTACCATGTCTGATCCCTAAAGTGCAGATACTTAATAAAAATTGTAATCAAAAGATACACTCAAACATGTCATCATTGGTAGCTATATAGTAATTTTGGATTGTTCTCAGTAGTCCCCCCTAGAACTGTTTACTGTCTTGTTTTACTGGGTTTAGTTGTATGTGGGATCGAATCTACAACACAGCGAAGTGATAACCGCGAGGCAACCACTTAAACCACTACGCCATACATGCAGTCTACTACTCTAAAATGTACAACCAGGAATGACCAGGATGCAAAACCTATATACTTCTGCTACCTCAGTGAATCATTGCCGCCGCTATAACAATTAAGGTAATTCGGTTGCATGAATAAATTACTTTCAAAAGCAATGACCACTTATTGTAAAAAATATTATGCAAAGTAAGAAAAAGTTAAAAGAATCCCCTTAAACGTCTTTACACAAAGTCACTTGTACACAAAAAAAATACACATTTCCGAGTTTGTCCTATTCATGGAATCAACGTCTGGGATTAATTAAATATTCAATATTTAAATCTGAACACCACAAACTTTTAAATATTCAACAGTTGCCAGTCGATAGTGCAAAACTGAAAGAGGAAAAGTTCAGAGCCACTAAAAAGGGGGAATATGATAATGAATGTAAACTAGCCAAAGCGGGCCTGCCTGCGGTGAACAACATCTTGACATCATTTTTTGAAATTAATCGGTTAAGTTTCTCGGTCGTTGTATCCGAGATGCTGACATAAACACTTTTGTAAGTAGTCTTCTACCTAAATATAGCTTATTTAAATATAGAAAAAGTCGCAAATACTCGACCTTTTATTACTGACGAGGACACACAGTATCTTCACTACCATCGAATCCACAAATCCAGATTTGCAGTGGCGTGGCTTGCACCTAATTCACTACGCCATGTATGTAGTCAGATATGTACTTTTACAATTCTAATCAGTTACGTTTACTTATTTACGCTGTTTATCTGTGAGTGATCCAAAGTGTGTTTTGGTCGCCGATACGAGAAAAGTCCATTTTTCCAGTCTTTGACGTCGTTACAATTTTGTATATTTTTAATGTCATTGGATAAATAAATATATTTCATTACTTAGATATTGCAATAAAATTATGAATAAAATGATTAATTACTTCATTTTTATCCTTTGAAGTTGATGCTAAGTCGAGGCGCGTACACAATCAAGCTTTTATGTATTTATAAGTTGAACTCATAGTTTATCTACTTTCGTGATTTCAAACTTGGTGAAAGGAATAAAAATAGTAATTTTAAATAATTAAAAATCAGGGAAGATCATTCAAATTTATAAATAAAGAGCCTGCCATGTGCAATGATGAGTAAATAATTTATAGTCGTAACCGAAAAATGTGCAAATTTTACAATAATAATATCAATGTCACAGTCTTGTAAACAGAACGTAAAGTTCACGAAAAGGTCGATACACTTCCTATTCAGGTAACTTAAAACCTCTTTTCCGTAGTCTCTATCGATCGAAGACTCGCATAAAAAATTAACATCACTTTTGTTTTGTAGTGTGAGGATTTGTATTGCGACGTTTCGATTTTGTAGTTCTTTACGCCTTTGATCGATCTAAGATAAATTTTGTATTTTGTCTATATTTCTTTGCAGTAAAAATATTTACGCCTATGTTTATCTCTTTCCCTCCTTTTATCTTTCTGTCTTGCTGGCTAGGTAATAGTAATGGATCAGTCTTCTTAATTTTTGCTATCCACTTCGCTACATCCTTATTTACGTCTAAAGTATAGTACAGTATAGTGTAGTATAGAGTCTCGGGTCTAAAGTAGAAGTTGCGTTTTGCAGGTATATTTTTTCCAGTGAACATATAAATTTTTGAACCTAAGTTCTTCATAAAACCTCGGTCTACAGATATTAAGAGATTTAGTAATAGGCTTCGCTGTCTCTAAGTCTTTATCAAAAGGGTAATCGAAAATCGGATGGATTTTATTTATGATTTATTCGATTGATAAACAAGCCGAACGTAGGTTTAGTCTGTTATAAAAACGTATGTGTGAGGTTATGTTTTACAATAAAAATATATCTTCGTTTTTATGATAAAATATGGCATATCGAAACGACGATTCTGAAACTGAAAATCAAAACACCACGTATTATCTTATGTTTTCGTACAATTGTAATAATATAATATACGTAATAGTTGTGATGTTTTACATTAGATGTGTCACTTTCTAAGCAAAAGACGTCGAAAATATGACGCAGATTCTCTTATTACAAACAACCTCACTTATGTTGACAATTTCAACTGACAAGTAGCGCAATAGTTATGGAAAGAGCTTACGTAAAAGAGATAACTGTTTTGCAAGAGATTATGTTGTACTAATTTTATTTTTAAGGCCAATAAAAGAACGTCCTAGTTTGGAAATGTTTTTGACTCTTCATTTCGAGTATCTGCTACTTATTTGTATATTATAAAATAATATATTAGTATACATTATAAAATATTAGACTGTATATTGGTAAGTTCAAAAGGTACACGTTCAAATATGCACATAATTATTTCTATTGATTACTCCATTACTGTAAAATAAGTCTTCGAGTTATTCCAAGAAACAGTATCAAACGAATAATACATTACAACTGCCACACCAAATTGTTATCTAGTTGTTCAAACCCTCTGTCACATTCCTTACAACGGGATTAGACCTTTACGTTAGACATATCAATAAATACGGCCGTTTGTTTGAGAAGTCGCCTACTAAAATGTTGATACGATGCCATTCTACTGAGAAACTTCCTCAATTATGCACGGGCAGCGGCGGAATTCACACCCGCAGAAAAAAGGGCTGGCGCGATAAAATGTTGGGTATCATGACAGGGCTTGACAGTTGGAAACAGTTGGAAATTGAATTTTGAATGGAGTACTTCTTTTTTGGTCCTAATGAACATTGTATGTGAATAAGATGACGTAAACTAAAAGGTATTTTAAACGTTTTACCTACACTTTTTTTCAGTTCGCAATTTCTTGGCATCACATATTTTATTTACGACCTACTGTTGGTATTTTATTTTTAAGTTACGTGAACAATTCGACTTACTAAATACCTGCAAATGATTATACTATTTTTGAAATAAGCCCGTTGATCTTACTGTCTAGGCGGTTTTAATACGTACACTATGGGTATACTCTATGGCGCTATAAATACTCATAAAGAGTGAATAGGTATTAAAAAATTTGTCACTTCCTTGACCAGGTCTAGGTTGTTTAACTTATGAATACGTATACTAGTCACAAATTTAATTTAATTTTATTAGCAAATTATATAGTGCCCGCAAAGTTTTACTTGTGAACTTCTAAAAGATTACAAGTTTGGCTTTATATTTTCAAAATAAGAGAAAGTTTACAGTGTGCACCGTCCTAGACTGTAAGCCGCAAGGTATAACAGTCTAAACTTGGTGAATTACAAACTTAGAGGTAACAACTTTTGGATCAACTTGAACTTTGAGGTGCCTAATATTCTTGTACTTCAATATATTACGATGGTAGAACATTTTTAATATAGTTCAGCATTATAGAATTAAACTGTTCTTCACAATTACATTAGTATACTACTGAAAGCTAAGGTTCTTTTATAAGTCTGTTATGTTACAATGTCGCAGGATGCCGTTATCTTATCTTATCTTATGTGTGGGGGCCAGTCAGTGCAGACCGGCGACACTTCGACCCAGTGGGATCTTTTGTGTCGGCCCCAAAATTTAACTCTTAGCTATCTCCTTATGAATGTACTGCATTAGTCGCAGTGTACAATTCAGAGGGAGAAGCCTGAAGTCTACTGGGTTTGGATATGCCAATCCCATCAGACCCATCCTCAGTCCAGCCAACACGTCGCATTCACACAGTAGGTGCGATATGGACTCGTCCTGTTCACCACAGGCTCTGCAGATCGAATTGTGTGCCAATCTCAATCTGCACAGGAAGTCGTTGGTGCCAGAATGGCCAGTGAACGCTCGCGAGCAGGTGCATTTGGCTCTTGCTATACCCACAGAACTTCCGGGTGGATGCCGTTAACAAATATTAATACAAAAGACACAAAGGCACACACCCACAATTGGAACAATTGGACGTAGTTATGCAAAAAGGATCCAACCCACAAAACACTTTGTTTTTAGGTATAGTTATAAATGGTATTAATATATAAATATTTTTTTTTTTTTTTGTTTTTTTTTATATATACATATATACCATTTATAATTATACCTATAAACAAAGTGTTTTGGTTAAAATATACATATATATATATTTTAATACCATTTATAACTATACCTAAAAACAAAGTGTTTTGTGGGGTTGGATCCTTTTTGCATAACTACGTCCAATTATATGTAGATCACAAATATTTTCTTCCGTGACAAAACCACAAACTCAGAGCACGTGCAGTGAGAACTTAAAACATTGCGCCATCGGTCCAGTCTATCTTAATGAATGGGCTCAATACACAATCGTAAAGAAGATCGATTCCAAATAATTTTGAGGTGTATTCCTATAATTTCCAATGTTCCGTAAGGATTCCCCAGGCTTTTAAATGGAATCGTTAGACTAATCTAACGATTCCATTTCGGCAGGACTAGTAAAATAGTAGTGATATCTAGTACTGTATGATACGAAAATACCTTGCCAGGACACGGTTTGCCCAGTGGCAACCAGTTATGGGAGCTTGTTACTTTAAATATAAATTATAATATGATAGACGAATTAACAGTGTATTCTCCTGCATACTGCCCGAGCCTTGTATATTAATTTACTGGTTATATTATGTATAGTTAGGTACGACCTAGCAACTATTCACATCGGGTCCATATTGGCTAACATAAAATTGTAAATCCTATTCTTTGTCTTACTACAGATTTGTGTTCATAATAATCACTCTTCATAATTTGATTTTTCATACTTTTTTTATTCATACATTTTTATTACTACCAACGGAACTCATAACAGTTAGTGATCATAATTTTTTTATTAATACTGTTTAAATATATAATTCTTTTTTCAGATCATTTTTCTTCCTAACATTAAATGATCATATTGTTTTAATTAATAATGTTGTTACTAAGAACATATTTCAACTCATAACGTCGTTGTTCAGAATAGCTTACTTTCTGTCGGTGTGTCTGTCTACTTTTCTATCAAAAATTAGTTTCTGGCGCTTCGCCGGCCTCTGCCGTGGCACGCTCGCTTCGCTCGCTCAGCTCGCGCATTGTTGGGGTCACAGTTCTAACCTAACCGAACCTACTTGTCTGGTAGTATCTCGTTTCTGGTAGCAATTTGATTTTAGAATAAACAAATGTATGAATATAGACATTATGATTTTCAATAATATGGATAAAACACTTCAATCAATCAATCAATCAGCCCACCGCAGTCACAAAAACACTTATGATTAAGAAATTTATAAAAACAAATATTAGAATAAAACACATTTATGAATATTATAGTTATTTATTCGAATGATTATGAGTTTCGATCATTAGTATAAACAAATATATGAAAACAAATATTAGTAAAAACTAAGTGTATAATTAGTGATATTATGAATTTCAATGATTATAGTTTTTAATATTTTGTTTTTGAATTTTTTATGAAGAATGATCATTATGATTTTAAATGGTATGAGAAATATTTTCGGACCTCCGATGATAGGTGTTGAAAAGTTATGTAAGACAATGCGCACCCGTTTACATCATAGCTACGTGCAGATTAAACTCAACTGGAGTGAGTCAAATTGCCATAGGTAAGCCATGCATACTATCAAACGTGCCAAAACTCTTGACGTCATACGAATGCGTCTTTATTAACTTCTCTATTCGAATTCACTTGCATTCCTGTCACATAGAAGGAAGGTGTAGAGGATTTCAAATATAACATTTTATATTATTATTGAGATGCTTTCCGCACGCATAATTGTAAATATGCATTTTCAAACGTTAAAATTTTTCTATTACATTTAGGCTATATCGGTAAGCTTAAATAATTATATACTGATATTCTTACATTTAAAATTTGTTTATACAATTTGCTACCGCCGACTATTTAAAGCAGTTAATGGGCAACCCAAGTAAAAATTAATAATGTTAATTGATAATATTTTCTATAATGTTCATAAGTTTTTACCAGAAAACAAAATATATTTTTTCTTTTTTGTACACCTGTTATGCGAAGACTGTTGAGCTAGGAATCGTAATTGTTTTCTTTTGAGGTATACAGTTAGTTACGCAAAAAATACTTCTTCACCTATATTTTAAAACACAAGTTGTCCGTTTTTTTGGTCACAATAAACTAGCTAGATATTTCCAAAAACATCAGTACAATTTTATATAACGCTGCATTTCGTTAATAACGTTATTAAGTAGCAATCTAGTAGTCAGAAATGTATAGCTTATAGAAGCACTACATCATAACAATGCCTGCCTTCTAAGAGGCGCTTAGATAACCTCTAGTCATATCTGCTGAAGATTAAGTTCTCAGTCGCTTGCGTTGTGTGAGGCTCTGACTACTTCGCAGTATTCGTTCCTATTGTGATAGTGATAGATTAGTGATTACAAATCTTCACTGCACAAAATACTGAACATTCTAGCTTCTTACTAGAGATACTTTCCCTGTCATATTCTATACTATCTCAGCATAACTTAGACAATTAAATAGGTGGTAAAAATATGGCACTTATATTACAGTAGCGTCTCACCCCGGCTTTGCACGGGTAGAACAAAATCTTAACAAATTATACAACTAAATTACTCTGTCTATTGGTGAAAACCGCATGAAAATCCGTTAAGTGATTTTTAAGTTTATCGCAAACAGACAAATAGACAGACAGTCGCGACGTGGGATTTTATTTTATAATATGTAGTGATTGTTTGAATATGCAATGGGTGCATAGTTTAAGTAGTTACTTTGCCATTACATGTTACCAGCTATGGCAAGTGCTACAGGAGATTCTTTTAGAGAACTCCGAAGAATAGTTACACTGTTACTACGAGTCCATTAGCTAAGAGTTTCGGAGTTTCTCTACCTATCTTTTCCATACTATTCCTTTCTTCCCATCTTGAGTCTCTTTTTTTCCTAGCTAGCATTGGCCAATGATATCTCTGCTATTGAAAAATCGGCTGCGGTTGCCGCCTACGATCAGGCGAACTTGAGTATCAGAATAAGACAAGCAATGTCAATCTTACGAACATCAAAATGACTGAAATTCTAATTATGTCTTTCATGCCGTGTATTACTGATCCAAACACGCTTATGGCATGCCAGCGGTATATGAAATAAATAAATAAACAATATATTGTGCATCAAATATTTTATCAAACCAAACCTTGCTTTTGGTCTTATGCAGGTAAAAACACCGTAATATGCTTGTTTGCCACCTTGTTAGTATAAGTGTATAAATATGTACGTTTTCTTTGCTATTCTAAATTTTCTTGAATATTTAGATAGAGAGAGATAGATGGAGAGTAAAGGGGCCTTTACCATGTAGAGGGACAGAACGGGCCTATAAATTAAAAGAATAATATAATTGCTCCGAGTACAACGAAATATAATAAAACTATATTATTCATTTCCCGGCAGAGGCAGGTCTTAAACAAGAAATTGTTAACGTTTCATTCACTCACACAATATATCTCTATTGACCCATAAACGCAATAAGCTCTATTTCTTTTATCTGAGCAGATACGGAACGAAAATAAATATAAAAGAAAACACTCGTGTTTTAGTATTGCGTAGACAATTGATTTCCACCTTCGAACACAAAGTTCAGTATACGTTAGATCATAGTTGCTACGCAATATTCTAAGAATAAGGTGGTCTCAATCTTAGTCTTCTCGTGACTATGACTATTAAAAAGCAACCCTTTTATAATTTAAATAGCTTGAAACAATATTAAAGTAAACAGTAGTAATTTAAAACTTTAGAAAATTATGTAAAAGTAGTTTTCATGTATGCAATGCGATAAAATTTGTACTAAAGACTTTTCGTAAAACAATATTATAAATAAAAAGTGCCTTCTTAAATTACTACTATTAAATTCCATTTAAAGTTTCGAACGATAAGATTTTAATTTATATCATTCGCGTCAGTTTTCAATGCGGAAATTTTGAATAAAGTTGCACGAGGTCTAAAAATGTGGTCGGTAAACGGCGATAGGGTCGCCAGCATAGCACTACGAGACCAACGAGCAGCCTATGTTATATAGGTTGATAAGCATTATTAAATACATAATTTACGAAAAATAACACGCAAATAATTTACAATATTATTTAAATTAATTCGCATGTTGTGTGGCTTTATACAATATAGTACATATATATATACAGTGAGTCTATGAATGTATGCCTGATTCCTGGAGGGGTGCGCAGAGACGCTTGCATTAATGAACTCTTGCTTCATTCACTTGCTTCATATCCTTAGTGTACATTCGTCGATTTAGGGTACCCTGAATCTAGCCTAGTGATCAAAGAACATTCGCCGAGGTTTTCCACTTCCAGCTAAATGAGAGTGACATTGAGAGTGCTTTATATCATGTACTGAAAAATGAACACAGTCTTTTTTAACTTACATGATCAAGTTTAAATTCTGTATGATAACATTTTTAAATTCCCTTTGTAGCAGTTATTGGACAAAATATGGCACCGCGATTAATATTTTCGTATTCTATTGTAAAAATGGCCTCGGAAGTAATTAAAGAACCCCGGGAAAATGAATTGTGTGTACGCGTTTTTGGAGGCCAGTCTGTTTGGATTTTATTAAATGTGATATTAATATTTTTAAGAAAATTGTATTCATTTGACACGTCAATGTTGAATTAATTACCACATTTTTCGTAGAAGCGGTAGGAATTTTTTTGTTAAATGTAAATTGGCTCCGATTAAAAAAAAAATGTGTTGGAAAATATTGGCTCGTGTTCGCTTTTTCATATTCTAATGACTGTTAATGATTTGATTGTATTGTGTTTTAAGTACCTATATAATATCTTTGGTCTAGCCACAATCGAGGCTTTGGTTGTGACGAATCCTATCTTCTTCTTTTTAATATTATAAATGCGAATGTGAGTTAGTTTGGCTGTTTGTTACAAAACTAGTTGTAGTGTGTAAGGTAAGCCATACTCACCACAACTAGTGAGAGTATAAAGTTTAAAGTAAGAATGCAACCTTAGCAAACTATTTTATAAAGACAATTCACGCTTAAGATAAGCCGGTGGACTTAACAAACCTTTAAACAACGCACACACAGAACGTATAATCTCGGTAGAGCTATTCGTGTGTCACACAAATTTTCGAACGCATAAACCAAGGCACACCGACAGTAGCGAAACGACCATTTAAACTATCTCGCACAATAGTCGACACTCATAAGCTATTTGTCAAAACTTAGTTCTAGATTGTATTTAAACAAGTTGTACACTTTCAGCTGCATGACTACGCTATCGTGTGGATGGCTTAATGGGTTAGATGGTCGCCTCGTTACTATTATTACACTGAGTGTTGTGGGTTCGATTTTGTTTGATCCACAAAAGGTTATGTCAATAGTTTGAATGCATGTAAAGTCCTCCGTAGCACAGGATTCAAACCTGAGTGTCTTTTTCAAAAATGAAATACAAACCTCTATAGAGTCTTGACATGATTGTCTATGTCAACTTGTTAAAGACTGGCACGTGAACATCTGTAGGCCTTTTAATTATTATACTAAATCCCATTTTATACACATTCATCATTTGCACAATATTAAGCTCTAGCCTTTTCAGTATTGGTTACAACCCTATGCTATATAATTGCTGTCACGATATTTTTGTGTTTTGTATTTCATATATTGAATACAAGAAAACTATACTCCTTCTGTAATAAAATACGTGCTTTAAGAATCACATGGCGCCATCAATTTATTTTTTTTATCTTCATGTATATGAAGCACAGTTTTTACTCGAGATAAAAAAACATTTATTTCCTTGAGCTATCTCTAAGAAAATCACGTAGTACCGTTGCTCTTTTTTTACTATGAGAATTTTTTTAGTATACACAAATACTTTTTGAAGTTATGTGCATAATAAATAGTTACTTAGCGCTCACTTTAACGATGAAGGGGCACACCAAGAGGAAACCTGCATGTCTGCGAGTTCTCCATAATGTTCTCTAAGATATGTGAAGTCTGCCAACCTGCGCTAGACCAGCGTGGTGGGCTACGACCTAACCCTTCTCAAACTAAGAAGAGCTCTTGCCCAGCCGTGGTACAGTTTAATACAGGGCTCCTATTATTACATTATGCATAAGAAAACAGACCGAATCTTATCAATATCAATTATAGATACAAACAAACACAGCGACATTTACGTATACAATAGAACTAACAATGCGAAACAGAATGCGTTCGTCGATACGTAGGGAATGAATCAGGTCGCAGGTATTGATTAAACATACTGTAATGGAATTAACGTAGACTGATGCGAGCTGTGATTACTGTCGTATGCCGTGAAATTACATGATATTGTGATTGAGCACGGAATTATAGCAGGCTTATGAAATATGCAGCGGAAAATTGTACAGTATGCCTGTCACTACACAAAAACATGTTCTTTAAAATATCGACACTTATAGTATATGGTATAAATAGTATATTATGTAAAGAGATTCAAAGACGTTTCAGTGGCACAGCGGTAGTGATGTTATGCTTGAGGTTGTGGGTTCAATTCTCGAGTCGGGTATAATGTTACTGGGCACTCGGCATCTGGAATTGTGCTCGGTAAAGCAGGGATAGCCTAGTGGGAAGCCGTTGGACTGCCACGCAGAGGTCTCGAGTTCGAAGCCAAGGCACGCATCTCTGTATTTTCGAAGTTATATGCGTATTAAATACTTAATTATAGCTTGATTTAACGGTGAAGAAAAACATCGTGAGGATACCTGCATCTCTGAGAGTTCTCCATAATATTCTCGAAGATATGTGAAGTCTGCCAATCCGCACTAGGCCAGCGTGGTGCACTATGGCCTAATCTTTCTCACACTGAGAAGAGGCCCGTGCCCAGCAGTGGGACAGTTTAATACAGGGCTGATATTATTTATTGTTATAAATGGCAATAGGCGCGCCATTTATTACATGGTATCTTAAACATAGCTGACGAAATGTGAGTGTAGTAAAACCCTACCTAAACCTTGAGGGATAGAAAGAAGCGTGAGATGTATAGAAGTACAGATGAACACCTGTGTTACTTAAAGATGTGAGCAGCGATACATATATGGGGCAGCTACATAAGTTTAAGTCCTAAATCTCATTTAAGTACCTCGATGGCGTAGTAGTTAGTGTAACCGACTGCCACGCCTGAGGTCACGGGTTCGATTCCCGCTCAAGTCAAACATTTGTGTGCATGAACATGGATGTTTATCTTGGTCTGGGTGTTTCTATGTATAATATGTATGTATTTACACAAAAAAAATATTTATATGTATGTTTATCCATTGTTTAGTACCCATAGTACAAGCTCTGCTTAGTTTGGGATAGATGGTGTTGTGTGTATGTGGTAGAATATTATTATTATAAATATCTATCAGATAATTTGCTCGACTTTGTGCTGTTTTTATAATTTTCCAATATGATTTTCTATAGATTATCAATAGAAAATCAGATAAAGTGGTTATTTAACTTTCTAGAAATCTGAGGATAAAACAATTATGTCGAATAAGAGAAATGCTACCGCGAAAATAATTAAAAAATATCACGCGGTTTTTATTTTTGTAATCTATATCCGAAACAACAGATTTATTAATCCTTTTCTCCCGCGGGGAGTGGAGTGTTCTGCTATTTTAATAAAATCACGTTTAGGTTTATTATTATTATTCCTCTATATTATAATTAATAAGTATTTTGTATAAACAAGCATAATAAATTCAACTTTTTAAATCTTATTCGGTGAATAATAATAGACTTCTCAGAATTATAAACTTTTAGTGATGATGAATTCACAAAGTCTCAAAAGTTAATTTGCAAAGTTTATTCTATAAATTGATATCAATTCGATCGTTATAGTAGTGTGTGTGATGTCATCGTAGCCATAGCGTGTAAATATCGCGCCTTTTTCTCGGTCAGTAGTCCAGTGTATTCATTCCAGTTGCTTGCTTGCTACCGCATTTCAAACCTAATACAAGCAATCTTTAAGTTCATTTTTGACTTTCACTCATATAACGTAACGTAAACCAACCAACGTAAACCTGCGCAAATTGAGTCAAACTCGCTAATTGAAGCTGTATTTCAAACTTTACCATCAGAATATATAAGCGATTCTCCTGTTAACAAGTTAATTTTGCCTGTAAAGCACCTATATTGATTACATTGTCAGAAACAGTATACAGTGATTAAAGCTACGGTCACACATACAAAACAAAGGTTAACATACATTCAGGGATGAACGTGATACTAGATATTAATCTGGTGGTTAAACATTGTGTTCCTATGGACAAAATATTTATTAGTATTTTCATTTTAATACAAACTTACATTGCTTTATGCCTAAATCGGAGATATATGTATGCGTTAGGTAGTGCAATGGATAAAAATTTATTTTATTATTTTCAATATAAAATTATAATGGTAGATTATTGGACTGTCACGCAGAGATCTCAAGTTTATTTCCAAAGCGCGCACTGACTTTTCTAAGTTATATGCGTATTCAATAGTTGCAGATAGATCAACGCCTAACCTGGCACCCTCATTTTAAGTCACTTACTTCTAGAATGAGATAAATAATCTCTTCTCCTTAGCCTTTATTATTCCCAAGTCATTTGGGGTCGGCTTTCTAGTCTAACCGGATTTGACTGGATATCAGTTTTTACATGGAGCGAGTGCCATTTGACCTCCGCAACCCGAAGGCTAACGATAACTTAAAGCTAGACCAGCGTCAGGATATTAGAGGGCACTGACCATGACTACCAATAACGACTGCCATAGATGTTTATGGCAGCTGGGACCGACGGCTTAACGTGCTCTCCGAGGCAGGCGATAATTGTCAATCAATACGCACATAATTTCGAAAAGTCATATAGCTTCCGAAATTCAGAGGTGCGCGACGTGGGTTCGAACCCGAGACCCTCTGCATTGCAGTCTGTTGGTCTCCCCACTGAGCAATCGCTGCTAGAAAAATAAAAACAATCTACATCTTTAAAAAATTGCATCAATCAGCAAATAAACACACGCTAAAGATGGTCTATCTTACACTATGTCAATCTCTTCTAACATACTGTGCTGTGGTATGGGGAGGATCCTCAAAGACTGCATTTTTACAACTTGATAGAGCCCAAAGGGCAATGGTAAAGATTATGGCATCGAAACTTTATGGTTATTAACATTTAATTTCGGTGCATATTTATATTACCTAAACAATTTTCTAAATAAACGTCTAGTGAGCCTATTCGTAAAGAAATTAAAATTTTTCCTACACGGGAAATGCTGACGGAGGAATCCAATTTAAATCTAAGCTATTAACTGCAAATGTTAAGATGTTCATGTCAACAGATGAAACTATTTTATTGGCTTTTAAGTACTACTTCTTACTTTTTACTCCCTTCACTTAGCTGACAGAGAGTTGATTTATCACTTTCGACGGTCGGATATTACATACGAGTGCATGGCTGACGTCTGTATCTAAATCCTCTTCGCAATCTAAACGACGTTACCTTAGATTACACTCGATTTCATTGAAGCTGAATATCTAAATTTAAAAAACTAAAAGAATTTCTTGACTGACGATTCCTGAATCACCGAATAACACCGACTCAGGAATTGACGGACTTCCAGATGCAGTCCTGCTACTGAGGATTTCTTGTACGAATGCACGAATAACCATTGTGGGACCCAGGAAACCGAACCGAGATCTCATGCACAGCAGTGACAAAAACGGCCTAGCGATGCAGTGCAGGCAGTGTTTTGTGTCTAGATATTCTTTATATTTGATGTTCTCTACTTATTGCTATTTCTTTTTAAAATAAAACATATACATATATGGTATATTCATATACCTATATAGGTATACCTTAATGCGAATAGCACATTTAAAGAAATATTAATTGAAGTGAAAATTTCTTTGAGCACGTCTTGGGTGAACAAAAATCATGGAACTCGCGTCATCGTCACCGAACGCTTTCCATTTTTGAATTATTTTTGGTTTATAAAGAAGTGTTTATGATCAAGGATTAAAGTTTTCACTTCTATCGGCAGTCCCCAAAAACTGGCTTTTATTTGTTTTAACGTGAAAGGTAACTATGGCATCTGGATTCTCAACAGATGCTCAGAAACTTTTGCATGTCGATAATAATTTTAACCAGAAAATTAACTTTAATATCAAAACTATTACACGTAAAGCATAATAATCTAAAGTTTTGTTAAAATTACTACTACAGTTCTGAACTACGAGGCAGTCTGTATATAATTTATGGAACGTCAGAATATACGGACCAGAGTTCTCATCAAGACTTCAGTAATAAAGTTGGAAGTGCGACGTTATGAGATCAACTTGAAGTACGTTTGGTCTTTGAGATGTTCAAGGAAAATGAAGCTCTGCCTTTATGTGACGTTGTGTGAAACTTCATTTTGACATAGATCGATAAATTCATACTAGTGGATATAATAATTTAAAGAAGAATACTTTGAAAGGCAGTGATGGAACTTTTCGTAGTCAAATAAAATTAAGAAAGAAAGATACTTAGACTATCATTGAGAAAAGGAAATTATGGAGATTTTCATAAATAATTTAAAGAATCATCATCATCATCATCACCATCAGGCTATAATAGTCCACTGCTGGACATAGCCCTCCCCCAAAGAGCGCCATAGCGCCCTGTCTTCAGCTTGCCGCATCCAGCATCTGCCTGCAGTCTTTCGCAAATCGTCATCCCACCTGGTCGGAGGGCGTCCTACACTACGTTTGCCGAGTCGCGGTCTCCACTCAAGAACACGCTTACCCCAGCGGTTGTCTGTTCTTCGCGCGATATGGCCAGCCCACTGCCACTTCAGCTTGCTAATTTAAAGAATAAGAAACCAAAAATACGCAGCGAACAGATAATGATAACAATTTTGACGGTTGTAATAAAAATACACAATGGGAAACAAGAAAAACAAAACAAAATAGAAACTAAACATAAAGTCTCATGACGTGATCAAAATAGTATCTATTCTAGTTTAGCATATGTCAGACGAATGTCTGATGTCGGCAGATTTATGTATTTACTACAAAAGTAAATTAAGTTCTTTTACGCGCAATGTGGACTGTAAATCTTTTTAAACAAAAATCCTCAGTAGTTTGTATTACAAATTACTAACTTTCTTGTGAACACGTGTAACCAAGTCAGCTTGTGTGAGGAGTAGGTTCACGTGACTAGAATAGTTTGGTATTGAAACCACGACTCCAATCGCAATTCCAATACGTTATCCATTGAGGCAGTAGCCCAAAGTATTAGCAGCACAACTTCAGCTAAGCCAAATAATGAGTTGCACATCCATTGTGCAATGGCGCGTGACCGAACTTACTATCGTACGATTGGCACACTTATGACTTTACCGTAAATCTATATACTAATATAATAAAGCTGAAGAGTTTATTTGTTTGTTTGGTTGAACGTGCTAATTTTAGGAACTACTGGTTCGAATTGAAAAATTATTTTAGTGTTGGATAGCCTATTTATCGAGGGTGGTTATAGGCTATATAACACGCTACGACCTACGGGAGCGGCGCAGTAATCATAAACGAGGGTGACACCGTGGGAACAGTTAGTTCTAATTAAAGAGATTTTCAAAATTTGTTTTACTCATGTCTGTTAAAAATATGGTAGGGTTTAATTTGCAAGTCATCCAAAAGCTTTTATTATGACAAAGCTTATAGTCTTATAGTCTAGACCAAACGTCAGCATATTTTAGACTGCTGGATTTTAATGTTGACTGCTTCGCGTGATTTGCGCCTCTGCCCAAATGGTAAATGCGACTGCTGTGCATGTGATTACGGGTTTTATCCCCGGGTCGGACAAAGTGTTGTTGTGTATTTTGTTGCAAGATTTTCTCAGTAGCAGTTCGTACTCAAGAACTATGTTTGGCAGATGGCAATAGAGTCCCCCTTAATAACGGGATCTTAAATCACTGCAAGCGAAATGTGTAATATACCTATACCTATCTCTATGGATATATAGGCGTGACTGTATGACTTATAGTTAGTCATTGTCATGTTTACTGCTGGTACTACGTTTTTTAACCAGTTACTGAATAAAACGTTTATAAATAATTTTACTTATGATTATGCGTTGTTGCCCTGCTAGACCAAATCATCATCATCATCATCATTTCAGCCTATTGCAGTCCACTGCTGGACATAAGCCTCACCCAGGGTGCGCCACAAAGCCCGATCTCCCGTTTTCGCCATCCAGTCACCTCCAGCCACCAAAATAAGTAGCATATAAACGTAGGACATAAATATAGGTTAGTTATAACTTGGCTTCATAGAAGACGAAAGCTAAAAAAATGCTATGCTCGGTTCGTACTCATAACGTTTCTCATAAACTATGTGTGATCTCGCTCACTCTTCGTTGCAAACTCGTTTTAAAACTCTTAATTTACTGGCTACTATTAAACAGCAGTTATTTCCTCAATGAATCACTTATTTGAGTGGAACCTTGAGGTGCCGGTTAGGTATCGAGTCGAATTATTGGTTCAAGAAAAAGCTTTATCGGATTTTCTACACAAAATCACAGTCCACAAATATTATTTCTATTACAAGACCCAAAAGTAAGAAAAAGTCTCGATCGAGATTTCTCCTGTATTGTGCACTACGTTACTAAAACGTTTGTATATAGAAATGTTTATCATTAAAATAAAAATTTATATCAGGAACATAAAACTGCAAACAATATATATGTATGTACGTTTACTGTCAATCCGATTCACAGTTTGCGACTGTATCGTAACATTTTATATTTTTGGTTTCATATTTTGGGGAACCTGTATAATAAATGAATAAGTCAGAACACCGAATGTTGCAGTAAATTTATATAGGACCTACCAACGTCGAAGCAATTTATTCGGTTAGTGAAAGGTAATTTTTTTTCTTTCTTTAATAACAGGTAACAAGAATTATATCATGTCATGTCAAAGATTGTGACAAAAAAGAGTGTGATGTGACACGTTGATTATTATTTAGCTTTTCAGTAACCGAGTTAACTATATAATAATAATAATAATAATTTATTTAGCATAAAGGTATTTTACAATAGTTGACATTATATAGTTCCATTCATTACAGGTTTTTATAAATAGTTATGATTAGCAATTACCATAACTACCCGCACTAGGCTGAGCCTGTCCCGCGGGCAGTTCACAATTATTATGAAAGTTAACAATTTATTATTGAATTTGCTATTAAATACTGAGGCAATGAACGAGCGGACGGTATAGGTATATATTAAATAATTAACTATATGTATTTATCTATCAAAATTATTACAATTATCTATTATACATATATATTATTATATACATATATATTATTAACTATTACATAGAATTTCTATATCGGTGATAGCTAGCTAATTTAGGAGATAATTTACTGTTATTTGTATTAAAATCAACAATGCAAGTAAATGGTGCTGGCCAAATGTACAAACTACTAGCTCGAGTTACATATGCGAGTTATTTTATAGAGATTAGTTGCGCAAGTAGCTCGCGTCGGTTGCATACATGATGCACCTGTGCATAAAAGCATAAAAGTTAAAACGACTTCCAGACTTTTAAAATTACGTATTATATATCTTTGTACGTATTTTTAAACTTTCTTATAAATAATTATGTATGTCCGACCTGTTTTTAGGGCTGTAACTCTCTCAGAATGATAAGGGTTCGGTGTCAGAGGCTGAATAAAAACAGGTTGTCAGACATAACTCTTAGAACATCATGGATTTTAGGTATCTAAGACTCAATATATATCCTTTTTATCTAGGCGTTGTTCAAGCTATTTCCATACGTAATATTAAATAGGGTTAAGTAATTTGTACGTAATTAAGTAACAAACATAATATCAGTAGGATACGTTTACGAGGTATCGTTGAACGCTTACGTTTTGCCCCGTATTACCACAGTATTACGTTGGACTTAACCCTTTTGAGAATATTCTCGATGGGGTAGGTATACTATACATACAAAGACTCACAGCTGTATATATGTATAGAGGCGTAAGTGTATGTATAAATGTAATACAAAATTAATACCACAATTGATTCAATAAAGCGTAATATAATTTTTAATGGAAACCATCAGAGATGAAAATATTGCTGTACAAAAAATTTATCGTAAGTTAATATTTCGTAATCGAAATACCGCGTTGTCATAATAAAAACAGCACAATGGAACACAAAAATTCAAAGACCAACCCGCGAATTGAACGGAATGGGTAGGGGTGTTCACGGAAGTTGTATTACCGATAAATTTCCTGAGGAAAACGTGGTCGCTTTGTTGTCCCGGCGTAACCCTAATTTGTTTCGATAGAGTTTCACACAATACTATTGATTATATATACACATCAAGAGATAATGGATGGAATCGCGTGAAAAACGTGTAACGTTGTTTTGTTGATGGGAATGAAGTATTTTATTGGTTTGGTTCTCGCAAACACCATTTAAGATTACGTTTTTATCTTTTTAATAGCATAGAAAGTTTGTATTGCGCTAGTATGTTTTAAGGCTCGCTTCCTATAGTAAGGAATCGCCTAAAATCTGTATAAAATACACCTTTGAAGGGATAGGCTTCAGGGATGTACATACATGTGTAAGCCTATAGATAATCTTAGCTCATAAAAGTAGGTGCGGCCTTCTAATTAAAAGCTAATAATTTGATCACCACTCGGAAACAAAATGTCGACGTGGAGTCTGTATTGATTATATCAATGAATATTTGATTTTGTTTTTAATCTTACTACCGTCAAATGAGCGAATGCCTTGAAGATTAAGTGGATATTACTGTCATTTTGGCTTAGATAATTTGATTGATAGCAGCAAAAAAAAAGGAATACCACCTGGTCACTGGGCTTGACATGATAATATTGTCTTAGATTTTGTTGAAATTAAACTACTATACAAGGTGGACCGACGACCTGGTAAAGGTCGCGGGAAGCGGTTGGATGCGGGTGGCCCAAGACGGGTCTGTGTGGAAAACCTTGGGGAGGCCTATGTCCAGCAGTGGACGTCTTTTGGCTGACATGATGAAACTACTATATACGGATTTTATCGCGTTGTTTATTTGACACTTTAGATTTTGTGTTTACTTTCTAATAAGTTATTTCATCAAGCTGTATTAAAACGTAATAACATTTAAAGTAAATTTGTTGAGGGTGATAATATCTACATTATGTTATTATATTGTTGTTATTAACAAAGACGTTTCACATTGGTTAACGTATATTTTGGTGCAGCTGTAATAATTCCTAACGGGAATTAAAGCGATGATGCATATTACTTACCTTTAGGTGCTTGATGTTTCGATCAGGCTGCACCGTGGTCACAATCTGCGCTGAAACAATATGCATGATGACATCAGTGCCGTACAAAGTATAACAACGCGAAAGCTTAAAAGGTTTAAGCAGTAATAAGCTTTTTCATTATGTCACTGTTAAAAATATTTTATTTATTTATTTATTTTCATACATACTTACATCTATCATTACAGTAATAGAAATACCAATGCGATAGAGAAGTTACACAATTACACACTTAATATACTAAAACTAAAGATTATTTTGATGATCAGAACTAGCTATCCAGTAAGTGGCCTTTGTGAATTCATTTATTGAACACGAAAACAAGTCAATGCACTCAGCTACGTTGTTAAGTGTGCGCAATGCTCGCATCAGTGGCGCTTGTTGCAGTAAGTTTGTACGCGCTGTAAATAAAATTAAGGGTATAATTTTTTGGTTTTATAGTAATTCTATTAGTTACGTATAGATAAAATCTGAACTAACTTTATTCACATAGAACCTTTTCTATTAAATTCCAACACTTTCTTACTTCATTCTTCCAAAAGGTGGGGCCACATCTCTTCTATAACATCTAATATAAAAACTACATTTTCCTTCTTCGAATGTGGCCTCACCATAACCCGCTTGTGACCAGAATTCAACGAAATTGACTCATCGTACGTTAGTTACAGAGTCGTGCTGGAGGTGGCTGGCAACTCAGACGCGGTCATACTGAGCGGCTTGGAAGCCGACACCCAGTATCAAGTTACTGTGGCTGCTCTTTGGGGCGGTCACAAGTACAGAAGTAGGCCTATTGTCTTCCGCACGCTGGGTAAGTGAATATGTTGAAGTAGCTAAATTAATATTGTGTGTGTGTCAGTCAGTCTATCATAGATAGATAGAACGAATAGGATCCAAATTGCGATAAGGTAAATGGAACAAACAGGATCCTCATTTATTTATTTATTTTATAACAGTTACTCTCTGCACTAACAGGTTGCTTTCCCAACACGTGCAGAGAGTCAAGTTTAACAATTACAAATTATTACATGGATAAGAAAATAAATATATACATTAAAATTAATATCAAATAATAACAGATTCAAAATAATAATAAAATAATAAATATATTAATAATAATTCATTAAATAGAACTAATTAAAAATTCATAGCAATACTTTAAAAATTGATGCATTCTCATTACTTAATCGCCTACTTTAACAGTTTTACTGACTTCAGTGCATCTGTTAAAGTAGCCATTGTTGCATGTATGTCAGACTACGACATATATATAGCTCTTTAAGACAAAATCATTCTTCCATTTCCCTTAGGAATCACAATTCCTAAGGAAAATGGAAGAATAATATGGATTATATGGACACTCCATATTATCCATATCCACGAATGAGACAGGGAGTGGGGCCTCGAAAAGACATACTTACATATCTAAGTCATTTGTATTTGTAATTTAGATTCCTCTGACTTTAAATACACATGTTTCAATTGTTTAAAGCTATAGCTTTATCGTATATATAGTGTATCTATAGATACACAGATGCTGTGTATGGCTGTAAATATAAACATTTCTTTTTGCATAATATATTACATAATACATTAAGATTTAAGTAGTGTAACCAGAATTAATAAACTTGTATTAAAAACCTTTTAGACATATCATAACCACATCAGTTTGAAATATTTATGCTTTATTACACTATTTAAGCTATCAAGTAAAATTAGTTACCGTAAATAAAACACCCAACTGAATGGAGAGAATAAACTAATGAAATAGGTTCTATTCTAAAATCATTGTTACTTTATCTTTAAACAAAGCCTTTATGAAGCTCTTATATTTAAGAGCTTCATAAAGCTTAAAAAGAACTAAAATATTTTCACTAATTTGTGAAGCGGCATTAGGTAATTAGCCTTCATTAATTATTATCTGTGAAAACATCTGAATGAATTAGAGAGACTGAAAATCGCACAAAACTTTTCTTGGTGACACACGCAGATTTTAATTGGTTTCAATCCAAATTAGAATGCTTTAAACTTACTTTTGCCGTAGATACTTTTATTCAGTAATAATGTAGGATTTTAAATCAAAGTGGAGTATGTGAAGTTAAGCTTGTAAATATTTAAAAAACAGGCATTTTCAATCTCATTTTGCTTCGAATCAACCTATAGGTATGATTCCGTAAAGTTAGATATATTCGAGAAGATTTAAAAAAGGCTTGGATGAATTTTAACCGGTCTTTTTTTAATTTCAACTTAGTGTTTTTTATTGTGCGCTATATTGCCTATAACCACACATATTTTAGCGATAGTAAGGCTTAATATTCGCCAAATTCAGAATTTATTCAGATTTCATTTTTCTATGACCAATAATTTAACTATCGACGATGAAATAAGAAACAAATAAATAACTGGAAAGTTACAAAAAGCGCAGTATATAAATAGTGGCTATTCGGATTCCTGGACCTCTATTTCTAGACAACCACCTTACCTTACTTTTACCTTGACGCAATTTTTTAAGACTTGTATAATAATAATTGAATAATTTATTGCTCGAAACTTGGTTAGGTACAAAATATATTAGATACAAAAATCTCGTATATAAAACTTAGTTCAGCATGTTTCAAAGATTTTTAAGCCGCTAACGTTATACAGAATAAACCTCGAGATTTGAATGTAACATCAGAGCTTGTCTGCGATTTGCAAAGCTACCTATATCTTATATTATCCATAATATTACTTTCATATTAGAACAATGCCATTGCCGAGCTAGCTGCCTCTCCGTCTATTTGTTATGTTCTCTAGGCTGAACAGCAAATTCAATTTCGTATGATGGTACTGTTATTTATTCTGTGGTTATTATGCAAAAGAAAATGCTCGGTGCAAACTGGAAATTAATTGCGTTTCTACAGTTTTGTTTGATTTTTGTAGGTTACTAACAATTTTTGAGGCACCTAACTGACAATTGCTTTTTAATTATGTACGCTACCGCAGTAACTGATATAAATTTTACTTTAAAAACTTTTATTCACATTTTAGGTACACCAAAATATTTCATAAAGAAAAATTTTCATTTTATTTTTCGTAGTTCGCATTTTTATTTGATATATGTGTAACGACTGCACGGATGGCGTAGTGGTAAGTAGTCGCCTTGCCACCGCCACTGCGCCGAGTATTGTAGGTTCGAATCCCATACGTGACAAAACTTTGTGTGATCCACAAATGATTATTTCGAGTCTTGGTGTTCTTTGTGTCCGTTGTTCGTATGTTTGTAAAGTCCCCGATACGGGATACAGGAACTATTCCTAGTACGAGAGTTGATTTTTTATAATGAAATAAATAGAAATGAAATAGAATAAAAGAATTCTATTTAATTAGTAGACATTCTAAATCACGCATATATTATGGTACGGATATACTATATACGCGTGATTTTTTTTTTGTACATCTAGAATGGCAAACAAGCATACGGCCCACCTGATGGTAAAGTGGTCACAATAGCCTATAGACGCCTGCAACACCAGAGCCATCATTTGCGCGTTGCCGACCCTTTAAGAAAGGAAGTGGGAAGGAGAAGGAACGGGAAAGGGGAAAGGTGTGATCACCGATCGAAACACAACAGTAGGAATACTGCTATTTCACGTCGATATTCTGTGAGGGGGTAGTCCTTCCCCGGTCGAGCCAGCCCATTCATGCTGAAATCAGCTAGGCTATACTACCTAACAACATGATTTAAAATGTCTACTAGAGTTGGCGAGTTCAGTGCGATTCAAACGATACGGTTAGGCGTAGCTATTTTTATCCCACATACACATATATCACTTTCCATTAATATTCTAATTTTGACCGCCTTCTGGCAACTTTTATTAAGCTACATATAAGCTAATTAGTAAACGTAGTATATAAGTAATAGCAATATCAATATCAATTGCAATACCGTGTCATCACAGTTACCACCTAGGATGCAGGAGTAGAAAAAGGTAGGTAGGACAGTGACATTGACGGGAGGATGTAATACCAATTCGCATATTTGAAGTAGAAGTAGAAGAGTTTATCAGTATTGCACATACTTGGAGTATGTACATTGCTGACAAACTCGCGTGAGGTGTAGATTCATGCAGCCCCCAGGGAACTAGCATAAGCACCAAATATATATTTCTACACACAGTTGTTTTAGTTTTAGCATATATAGTCGTGGCACGTGTGAACGAACTACAGTCACCCTCTTATACTGATGTTTCGCGTGTCAACTATTAATACAGTGAGTGAAGCATGCAAGGAGGGCATTAGCATTAGTAGGATGAGGCTGCTCTGGTTAGGTATCTATGATTTAAGCTTTATATTACTATGATTTTGTGACCTTGTTTGTGTGATATTAAAAATTGGACGAATGATTGCACGATGCATCGCTTTCGATGGTCCCTTTACCACCATGCACCGCCGAGGTAAACAAAATGAATATTCACGTAATCCACAAATTGTTGTTCTAAGTTTTTGTGTACAATATGTCCGTTGTTTCAACGTCTTTAACGTCTCATGAGGTACCTTGTCTATCTGCCTTGTTGATTCCGTAACATAAGTTTGCGCTTATGTTATGATTAGCGTATGATTACAATGTCCTGATGTAGAGGATTGTCTGTTTAGTAAACTTTGGAAAAACACATGGTCTAAAAGTTTTCCCGCTAGACAGCAATAAATGCGATACATCTCTGCTTTCTCCATTCGGGCATATATGTACAGTCGTAAATCTACATTTAAAATATAGTTTCATTTATATCAAGTAAGTGATGACATTTCAATAATAGTTTCTATCAATTTGAGTTGAAGTTAACTTGACAACTGATATAAAACTTCAGTGATTGTCATTGAATATAAAAATGGTTGACTGCACCTGTTGCGTGTCAATGTCGCGTGTGTCCCAAATACCATGTTCAAATAATAGGTCAATGACTTCACCATTACGTTAAATTACATCTCTAACTAAAGAGGTATTTTATGAAGGTGGCGCCTTTTACGGAATTGCTTGTTTTATACATGGCTTTGTTAAAAAACGATATTTATTTCTATAGTGGTCAGGTCAATGTCGAAAATGGATGGAAAGATTGTCAGTTCCTTTTCTAACGTATAATCTTTGGCATAAATAAAGCGAATTGTAGACCAAAATTCTATCTTTAAAATTCCTCTCTTTAGTCTCGTGTTTGAATTTTGAACAATTTTGAGGTATGTCTTATGTGCATAATAAACAGTTGATTATATTATCATCCGCCTTAATACTAAAGTATCTATAGACATCGCAGCCTGCATACCTGACACTTAGCCCAGTATAATATTTCACAAGTAATCTGATTTAGGTACACTTTATCCTGGTCTGTATAGTGTTTTTCAGTTTTAATTCTAAAGAGGTTTCAAGTTAAGTGATGAAACAGTTAATTTAGAAAAGTAATAAAATATAGTTATACCTATTTTGTGAACAAGTCACCAACAGTTTTAAATACGCGGCACAAACCGCTATGTGCCGCACTTTGTTAATTATAAAAACTGTTAGTCTATTTAATATTCGCTTGACACGCTATGAACACGGTGCGGTCAATAATCACACAATTATTTACTTTTATTAAAAAGGTTAACATATTAATTATTTAATACTAGCGTTTGCCCGCAACTTTACTCTCGTGGATTACTGGTCGCCCACGATATCACGTATACCTTATGAATTATAATTGAATAGTCCACATGTATAGTTTACCACCTTATCACCGAAGAGGAAGTCAGACGTGTTTTACATCCACATTTCGTCAACTATATTTAAGGCTCCACGTAATAGAGCGAGTAGTAGAGCCTCGCTGATTTCAGCATGAACGGGCCAGCTCGACCGGGGAATGACTACCATCTCCCAGAATATCGACGTGAAATAGCAGTATTCCTACTGTTGTGTTTCGTTCGGCGAGTGAGAGTGCCGGAGGCCCAATCACCCCCTTTCCCCATCCTGCTCCTTCTCTTTCCCACTTCCTGCTCTAAAGGGTCTACAATGCGCAAGTGATGCCTCTGGTGTCGCAGGCGTACATAGACTACGGTGACCACTTACCATCCGGTGGGCCGTATGTTTGTTTGCCACCTTAGTTGTATAAAAAAAAGTTGGGCTGTCTTTGGGGACTGCCGATAGAAGTTAAAACTTTAATCCTTGATCACAAACATTTCTTTACAACCAAAAAAAAATGGGCCGGTTCGGATTCCTGATACTCTCTTGGGATTTATTAAGGGGGTCAAAATTTCGTTATTTTTTGCGTAGGACGCATCATTTCTGAGATATTGTTAATATTCTAAAATAATTCAATAATGGAAAGCGTGGAAGCGTGACGATGACGCGAGTTCTATGATTTTTGTTTACCCAAGAAGTGCTCAACGCGCCTAAAGAAGTTTTCACTTCAAAAAAAGAAAAAATATTATTTAAGCATAACGTAAACTGACAGGATTGCCTTGGTGTCGCAGTATCCATACTGAAATATTATAAAGCTGAAGATTTTGTTTGTTTGGTTGAATGCGCTAATCTTAAGAACTACCGGTTCGAATTGACAAATTCTTTTAGTTTTGGATAGCCCATTTATCGAGGACAGCTATGAGCTATATAACATCACGTTATGACCAATAGGAGCGGAGCATCAATCAAAATATTGCAAATACGGGGAAAATTCTCTTATGTGATGTAGACTGCTGAGTATGAGGTATCGAGTACGATTTCCGAGCCGCGCGAAATTTTAAAGTAAGCCTCAAAGATGGCAATAAGTTCGCGTCCTATTACGTAGGACTAAAAACTACAGCTGGTAAAATGTGCTTATCGTAAATTTCTACTTACTCCTTTATGGGTATAGGTGTAAAATATCTACGTATGTAAATACAGAACACTATAATGAAAAATTACAATAATATTAGTTGCTAGTTTAACTCAAAACTGTAATAGAAAGGATTCTTACTAGATTCAACAACAAACAATAAGTGATTTTAGCTGCCGTCGTTTTCCCGTAAGTGGTTCACAGTAAATTAATTTGATAGAAACGTTAGCAAGTACCAGCTTCCATTTACTTAAAGCTCTTTCAAACTTCAACTTTAATGGATACAATCAAGGCTTTTATTATTTCGACGCAATTTGACCACGAAGTACTTTTTAGAGTTTTCTAAGAAGAAACGTCTCCGCAAATACAGCTAGTTTACGTTCAGTGCAAGTATTTGGTTTTAGGATCTGTAATATGTGAGAGTGAATTTGAAGTAAGGGTGATGTGTTGCGAATGTGTGTAACTAAAAAACAACGACAACTTCTTAACTAAATAAAGTCATTGGTTTTAAATATTACTAACAGACAGAACAGAATTTAAAAGAATAAGTATTTATTTATTTATTTGAGACAAAAAACAGTTATACATTGCAGTGTTTACAAATAATTTAGCATTTAAATATCAAAAACGTATAACCCACACTATTGTCCACGAATTTACAAGTGGAGTAGTAAAGATAACGGACGTGCATTAGGTATGCAAAATAAACAAAAAAAGGAAAATTATATTATAACAAGATTAACTAAAGAGTATCAATTTTGATCAGCTAGAAATTCAGTAGCTATTTTTTTAAATTTAGAATGAGTGAGACCGAAAATATCTAAATTCATAAAATGTGAGTTGTACGTTATTAATAATCGGCGAAGAGGTACACGCTCTCCGGCATTAGTTCTACACTTTCCCGTGTAGAACAATCGAGGTTCGCGCACCTCCCTCCGAATAACAGTCCTGGGTACCACATAACATAGCCTGTTCGATAATTCAATACAATTATACTTATTGTTGCATATGCCGTACAGCATCATTATCATGAGTAATGTGCGCCTATGCTCCAAGCTTAAGAGCTTAAAATGTTTGAGAAGATCCGTATAAGGAATCCTAGAATTAAAAAACTTGTAATAGGTAGTACGAAGAAATTTTTTCTGGACCATTTCTATCCTCTGCTTGTATTTTTTGTAAAAGGGGCTCCAAATGGGTACAGCATATTCTAACTGGGAACGGACTAACGCTTTAAATAAGAAAAGGTAGGTAGTAGTATTTTTGAAGTCTTTACAGGAGCGCATGACAAAACCATACATCTGAAAGGCTTTACTAATAATGTTGTCGATATGAATATCTAAGTGTAATTTTGAATCTAGTAGTACGCCCAGGTCTCGAGTACATTCGTTTTTCTTAGAATTATGTTATTTAGTGTATATGGAAAGTTAATAGGAAATTTTGCCAAATTTTCCAATAGGTACTCCTTGCAACTTTTTCAGTTTCAAAACCATATTATTATAAAAGACATGAAATGTATCTCGAGGTTCTTTTTTCCCAAAATGCCAAGTGTATTTTATAAAACAAAGGAAAGCAAATATGTGTTTAAAAACATTACATGACACTTTTGTATGATTACTTTGCTTTTATGTTATTCCAGAAAATTTTATACAAGTAAGCGAAATGTCCTAACGATGCAATAACACTTCTAATTAGAATTGCTTTCTACCTGTAAAATACTTGCTAGTAATCGACAGGGTTACCAAACATTTATTATTATATTTATTTGGTACTAGCTGACCCGATAAACGTTGTCATGTCTTAGATGAACTGTTAAACTCGCAAGGTTATAATAGTCGTTAAGTTTGAAATTATTCAATTCTCTGAGCGATTTTCTTAACTTTTCTTTCCGTAAAAACCTTCTACAAAGTATAAGAAAACTTAAAAAAAAGATATTAATGAAATCGGTGAAGTCGTTCTCAAGTTAGGGCGGGACCAAGGGAAACGGGGTTTCATTTTTATATAATTATAGATTACTAGTATTTATATTATCTGCGCATAATATAGCGAATGCAAAGCTCTTCTCTAAGTAATCAGGCACTTAGACATGTAGTTTATCAAGTAGTAATTAATTATTTATGTCATAATTAATGCACTCATTGCTGAAGAGCCTAAATAAATGCCTATAAATACTTAATTCCTACACATGCAATGATAGATAAAACTATCCGTACATGGCAAGTGCATCACGACCAAAAATAGAAGTTACGTCAACATTACAAATGTTTGTAACCTGTTGCGTGCGGCACGTGTGTAAAAGTAATCCCAATGGATATATAAAAGGACGAAAAATTACTTTGTAAAGCTACTGTAACATACGTGTACATATTAGTGAGTACTATGTACATAATGGACATGTTAGTTACATTACTAAGTTGACTAGTTAGGTATGAAATTAGTAAGGATGCCTCTATTTGAAAGATGTGTAATGGCGGCTGTACACATTGGGCCAGGGTAGTGGCCCAACACTACCTTGGCCCAATGTGTACAGCCGTCTTAACAAAATTAATTTCCCTTTGCCTTGTTGGTGAATAAAGCACTTTCCAAAAGCTCATTTTCTAGATGACGCACAAAATAAAAGAGTAGCAACATTTCATTGATGCACAAAGCACACAATCCTGAACATAATAGATTAGAGGGATTTCAAATATAGAAGGGTTAATAAAATTAAAGTTTGTAATGACTTTTCGAAGCTTATTAAAACCAGGATCAATATTGGTCACTAAGTGAATAAAATCAACACTTTTTGTTTAATACAAATATAAAATATAAATTTACCATAACAATGAATGTGTTTACAATTACTCAATGTAAAAAACTTAAAATAATTAATTTCGATTTCGCTTGCTTGGGAACAGTACTTTTTTCTGGATGAAAGGTACCCTATGTCTTTTTCTGTTCACCTGACAGCGAGTATGCGAAATTTCATTGTAATCGTTCCAGTAGTTAAGACGTGAAATCATTACAATCAAACAAATTCACATTCGCATTTCTAAAATTTGTTGCAATGATCTACTTTAACTAACAGCAAGCAACTTAGAGCGAATCCCACCCAGATATATTAAAAACAAAAATAGAATATATACGATTCAGTTTAAACAATGCATTATACAGATTAAACTTCATGCTTTTACAACTCAAGGATAAGTGCAGCCTGTAGAAGTAACAACGTTGCCTCAGTTCAACAAACTTAGGGTTATTCAACTTATGTTTCGGTTCTAAATTCTTAAGAAAATAAGGTAGTTTGGGCATATTGAACAAGTAAGACAGCAAAACAAAACCATTCTAAGCTGGATTTTGTGATCATCATTTTGTCTTACTTACTACATTATGATTCTGAAACAAAAACAGTTAGTATTTAATGTGCTAAAAGCTTAATTGTATTTAGGTACATATTGTTTGCTTCACACTTATTATAGGATTTACCATATTCGCTCCAATATGTTGTGGTTTGCCAATATACCACATAAAACTAATGCTATGAATAATTAGGCACAGTACAATAAATGCGAATGTGAGTTTGTTTGCTACGCTTTCACGCCTTAATTACTCGATCGATCATCATGAAATTTCGCACACCCGTTGCTAGGGAAATAGAAAAGGACATAGGGTACCTTTCATCCACAAAAAAAGTACTTTTGTCTAATCTAACCTAACCTACATCTACGCGAGCAAAGATGATGAAGAAGGGAAGTAGCTCTTGCTACCTACGTGTTTAGTGTAATGCGCGGTAAGATCCACAATCCAGGTATCTTAGAGACGGTGCAACTGTGCGTTCCGAACGAGTACCTCGGTCGTCGCCGGCGGCCGTCGCTGCTAGCAGTGCCTCGCGCGCGCACCAATCTGTTGCAGCGCGCGCCGCTCGTGCGGGCGCTGCGTGTGCTCAACACACTGTCTGACCAGATAGATTTGTTCACATGTCCACTGAACGTATTCACAAATGCTGCTTATTTCCACTGCAGTAACTAGCTTAATTTAAGCGTATAGTATACTGTATAGTAAGTGTATGTATACTATAGATATAAGATAGTCTAATTCAGTTACTCTATCGCATTAGGCTTGCCTGTAAAGATAGACGTAAGTTTTATGGTCAATAAATAAATAAATGATTTGACTGTATGGATGCCGAAGTGGTTTAAGTGGTTGCTTCGCCACTACCACTGCGCCGAGTATTGTGGGTTCAAATCCCACACGGGACAAAACTTTGTGTGATCCACAAATGGTTGTTCCGAGTCTGAGTGTTCTTTGTGTCCGTTGTTTGAATGTTTGTAAAGTCTCCCGTGACACAGGATTTATTCCTACTGTGGGAGTGGTCTTTAAAAAAGAAAAGTCGCGGCAAAGTCTAGTATATTACAATAAAATAATTAATATTTATTGTTGTCGTTAAAATCTGACAACTTATCACTTAAGAAAGAGAACCAAGTGAACTCAATTCGCAAAGCTTGGAGTTTTTTATCGAGTCAAATGGCGTAGAAATTATCATTAACATAGCCGTATTTTCTATAGCAGGTAACATATTCCAGTACGTGCCATATATTGTCAAAAAGGTAGTTGTATTTTATTATAAAAGCGAATGTGAGAGTGTCTGTTTGTTACTTTCACTCCTTAACTACTCGAACTCAAATTATTATGAAATTAAACATACACGTTGTCAGGGGTACAGAATTGGACATATTAACCCGGAAAAATACGTTACCGAGGGATTTAAAATTGATATAATATATAACCTAACCTTAAAATAACATTTACGCGACCGGAATGAAAGCGAAACGAAAATAAATATAATATAATCTATACTATTATTGTAAAGCTGAAGAGTTTGTTTGGTTGAACGCGCTAATTTCAGGAACTACTGGTCCGAATTGAAAAATTATTTTAGTGTTGGATATTTCATTTATCGAGGAAGGCTATAGGCTATATAACATCACGCTACGACCCACGGGGGCGGCGCAGTAATCATAAACGCGGGTGAAACCGCGAGCACATCTAGTATATTATAATTATGTTTGTAATTATTATTTTTACTGTTTATTAGAGCCATATACATATGTATGCTGATGGTACGCTTATTAAATGTTTGAGAAACATACCAACGATTGGCTAAAACTATAACTTCTATGTTATTTTGTTCAGTCTAATAAATGTCAAATTTAAACTTAAATGCAATTTATGTTCACAATTGACTTTTAATTCAACTAGAAATGGACCATTTGCGATATTTATGGCACATAGACTACACCGGGATTCTGTTTTGAACAGAATTTATTCTTAGAATGAGCCCTCAAGTTAAAAAGCATGTCTATGTACCGGTAAACTGTTTGCGCATCTCTGATCGTCAACAGTGAAAACACAAACATTTCGATCTCCATTATTTTCCAAGTACACAGGTCCCTATTTTATGAAGTGTTTTCGCTAAAAGCACAGTTTTATTTAAGTATGCAAATAAATTAAATGTAAAATATAGTATTTATATACACACGTACGAATGGTGATTGATCACTTTAGTTCTATGATGCAGTGTTATTTTTGTATAAATATGGTGTCGTATGGTATAAATAAAAAGTGTAGTTAAACTAGAGTGTGTTTTCGCTTAATCCTATTTATATTATAAATGTGAAAGTATACGAATATCTTTTGATGTTGGGTACTTAATAATTTATAAACTGCTGAACGAATTTGGTTGAAACTTAGCACACAGATAAACCATATCCTAGGATCAAAAGTCAAAGTCAAATATCATTTATTCATAATGTTGTCTTCTGTTTACGCGAATGTTATTCATTGAAATTAAACTACTATATACGGATTTTAGCGCGTTCTTTATTTGACACTTTATTACAAAATTTTTTGAAAACTGTTACACTACTATTACTACTAAACTTTACTAATTTTTAACGAAACGTCGGGGAAAGTGTGAACACAAATATAAATAGTATAATAGTATAGTAATAGTTTTAATAGTTTCAATATTTTAATTAGCTTAAAAATTAGTAAAGTTTAGTAGTAATAGTAGAGTAACAGTTTTCAAAAATTTTTGTAATAAAGTGTCAAATAAACAACGCGATAAAATCCGTATTATAGTAGTTTAATTTCAATCATTTATTCATTTAGGTCACAAAGTAACAATTATGAACGTAAAAGGATTAGTGAGTTTATTACATTCATATCCATACAATAATTTTGAGCCAGTAAGGCTACCTGTCCATTGAAGCGGAGCGAGGCTGCGGAGCGAAGAAACGGAGAAATATTAACCAATTGCATACTGGAGCGGAGCGGAGATAATATGCAATCTTATTGGTTAATATTTATCCATTTCTTCGCTCCGCAGCCTCACTCCAATTCAATGGACAGGCAGCCCAATGTAGAAGACACTACTAGTTGTATAAAATTTCGTATATTTTTGTTATAGCTGTCTCTCGCGACTTAACCCACGTTTATGATTATTGCTCTGCTCTCGTAGCTCGTAGCGTGATGTTATATAGCCAAAAACCTATATTAAAGAATTTTCCAATTTCGAATTTTGTTTCAGAGATTAGCACGTACATATATACACAACCAAATTCTTCAGTCTTATTATGTTAGTATAGATTTATTGAAACGATATGCGATAACGATAACCTCAACCGTAGGGTGGTAGACCACATTTTTGGCCGGCTGTACCATCGCGAACTGAACAACCTAATAACACTTTCCGAGTCGGGCTTCAGAAGACGTGTATGTAAGCGTAAAAGCAAACATTCCCTTTATATCTATAAATAGCCTGTATAAAGATCACTTATAGAACGGAAGATAAAAAGAGACTCGGCAAACCAAATATACGGCAAACATGAGAAAATAAATAACGATAACGATGAACTAAATTCTGCTGCGTACCTTTAAAAATATGTTACAGACTAGATTTTATCCACGGCTTTGGCTGCGTTGAGCTAGATTTTGTCTATAAACTATCCTTCTAGCACAAATAACTTTATCTGGATAAAAGGTACCCTGTGTCCTTTTCTGTACCACTGACAAGGTGTATACGTAACAAACGAACAAATTCGTATTTATAATATTTGTTAGGACTAGCTGTCTCGTATGGTTTTACCCACGTAAATGACTACTACTCCGCTTTCGTGGTTCGTAGCGTAATGTTATATAGAGCCTGTAATCTTCCTCAAGAATTGGGCTATAAAATGCAAAAAGATACTTTCAAATCCGATAACTAGTTCCAGAGATTAATTAGCGCGTACAAACAAAAACACATACATACTCTTCAGATTTATTATGTTAGCATAGATAATATATACTACGGGTTGCCGACAAGTGCTTGTAAAGCATAAACTATTCAAGTTTAAAAATGTGCTTCAAAATATTATTTAGTTATTTATAGAATGTACCTGAACTAGCATAGCACATTTAAAAACGCAAAAATAAAAATCTACTAGATACTCGTAGATTTGTAAACAAGTATATATGCACTTCGTAAGGTAAGAACTTTATCATAATTTTAATATCTGTAGTTCTTGAGATACATGTGAACATCATCATCATCATCATCAGGATATAATAGTCCATTGCTAGATATTACATGTGAACATTTCGATTTAATATATCTCATGTTATATCTAATATATCGTTCCGTTACACAAGTTAAGAGCTAATTACCAACTGTACAAAGCAAGTATGCAAATTTAGAACTGTAGTTACCTATCATTAGTACTGGCAATAAATTAACTAGTACACTTCACATATTATATCCAAGTATATACACATATGAGTACAGTAATACAGTAAATGTTCAGTGCGTTTTGGCACCATTCCAATCGGTTCATTTACCTACCCGATCTTCCGGATGCACGACTGCACGAGGATATCTGTGTAACCAACGGCGTATTCTGATGCATTTACATATTATTATATGCTAGCTTGTTTATTTTGCCCACGGCTTTGGTTGGCAACAGTATTTTTGCTAGATACTTACTTATCGTGTCGATGGCAACACATTTTATATAATTTTCGACCATTTTTCGGCAACGTGGATTGCATTTGGTTTAGCCTGGTACAGGTCATCCAGTGTGCACGATTCTGGGCTCATGGGGCACAACAACAGATGCCTCTTTGTCTGTGGTGATACGCCGCAGTCACATGCATTCGTACCTGTGTCTATATATCCCCACCTTGACAGATTGTCTTTACATCGGCCAACCTGGGTACGCAACCTGTTGAGTGCCTTCCAGGTTGGCCAAGGCAGTTTGGCTCCCGGAGGTAACTTTTCTTTTTTTTTTTTTCTTAATGTTAGGTACAGTATGACCTTTTCTGAACCCCTGGCAACGTGTATACAAAATATCATGATGATCGGTCAAGTAGTTAATGCGTGACAACGTAACTTACTTTTATTTGCATTTATAATATTACTAGCTGACCCGACACTCGTTGTCCTGTCAATCGATACAAAAGTACATTTCATGTCAAAATTCAGTATTAAAACGTCAATCAATGTTTTTTCATATAAAAATACCATTTAGATATCCAACATTGACCGCTGCTTTTTTTCAAATTTTTGTTTATACAAACTTTGAGTTGACAATTACAAAGACAACAAAAAAGAAACAGACAAATCGGTCGAGCTGTCGAGCAATTGTTTTTTATGTATACAGGAGTTAGGGTTAGTTTCTATCCACAGCTTCGATTATTAACATCCTATGGTTATATATACCGGGATAAAAAGACGTGGTCTATCTGTATGCCAAGTTTCATACAAATGCGTTTAACAGTTTACGCGTGATGGTGTTACAAACATTCAAACCTCCAAATATGTTTAAAAATAATATTAATAAGAAGTAAGATGGCTTCATCGGCGTGTGTCTTATACTTCCCTTAAGGCGAATGATGTAGGTGCCGCCGCTTCATTTCGAAGAGGGTGGATATACCGGCGAACGTGTAAGTATATGACGAAAGTTAATCGAGCAAGTGAGATCTATCATATCTCACTTGCTCGATAAACAGATATTACATTTACACTTGATGGAACTCTAGTTCCATCAAGTGTAAATGTAATATCTGTTTACCTTCCGAGAAAATATAAATATATATTATATACCCGAATATCATTTATAATAACACTAGTTTTTACCCGCGGCTTCGCTTGCGTAAATGTAGGTTAGGTTAGGTTAGGTTTGCAACAGTTAGTTTTTCTGGATAAAAGGTACCCTATGTCCTATTCTGTACTCCTGATAACGTGTATGCAAAAGATGGCCAATTTTCTTAGGGCACTCTGCCTAGCATCTAAAAATGTATGTACATTTACGAATTTTGCTTTATTTTAAATTTAGTATGCTCTTATATTAACTGTAAAAGTAACATAATTCACTAACTTCAGATTTCTTAGATATTAACAAAAACATATTTTGGTCATGAACCTACTCGGGCTCATAATTCTCTTGCCTGTTGTGATGTATTATGTATAATCTAAACCCTGTAAAATTAGTAGGACAGTAATGCAATGATTAAGTACCTACCTATGACATGTATAATTGGATAGACTCTTGATAAAAGGTTAGGAAGTGTCATATAGGATTGCAAAGTGTTAAAATAAAAACAAAATCTGAATAACTTTTGAATGAAATATTTAATATTAAAAAATTCTAACAAAAATATTGTCTAAAAATGATGCTGGTGGAGTAATATTGGTCTGATGTCTTGACCAGCCTAAATACATGAGTTATACAAAGTTAGGTATTACATAAAATGATCTATTATAACATCTATTAAATACACAATGGGCAGACGTATTTGAAGCCCGCTTATAGTAAGGTAATGTTATTAGAGTAGAACTACGAGTTGGTGGTAAAATGACCGGTGGAGGTAAGATGAGGGCCTCTGGTGATGGTGAAATTACATTTCCATTTTGTATATTATCTGCAGGTTCATCAGTTTCTTCTCGAGATGAATCTTGATGTAATTGTCTATTAGCCCTCATCCGGCAGGGATGACAAACATAGTTCCTTGTTATTCCCTAAAACAAATAATGTTGACCTGTAACTAATATAGCTTGTGATAGCTTAATGGCGTAAATGATACATAGAATTTAAAGTCTTAATGTCTTCTCGGTCTTGAACTTACATACATATAATAATTTATCACTTTTCATATAAGGGGAAAGAATATCATATGAGAAACTCTTGCAAATGCCTGTAAGTTATTTATACTAAATCAATATCTTTGGACATCTCACATAAAGCCATCTGTTCCCAAGCTAACTCTGCTTAGTTTGAGGTGTGTAGTGTATAATGCGAATACTATGGCAACCAGCTAGTTGATTAACACAAATATTTTAAAATACATACATTTTATTATCTATATAACTATGTCTTAACATGCAGACGCAGAACAAATACTTGTGGTAATTATGCAAATATTTGACAAGAGACAACATTGGGAATCGAACCCACAACCTTCAGCTTAACAGTCAGGGTGGTGCTACCCATTGGAACAACAAGCCATAATGCTCTCAAAGGTGTGTGAAGTCAGGCAACCTGCACTGGCTAATGACATAGGCTATAGTCTCATTTCACTTACCTATTATTAGAAAGGGCCCACTGGAAAAATTATATTTTTTGATAATTACTTATATTTGTAGTATTTTGTATGAAAATACTACAAATGTAAGTAATTATCAAAAAATATATATTGTATGATCATGATAAATCATAACTGTTATATATGATGAAAATCATAACTGAAATCTTGCAGTAAAAGAAAATTGCATTAAAAGTGGTGTCTCTGGATCAATAATGTGATGTATTATCTTATGTCCCTTACTGATCGGCCACAACCAAGGCACACCATAGTGTGGCCCAGCATTCTATGATTGGCACCTTCTGAAGTTAGCAGCAAGAAGCATGGGTGACAAATATGTCCATCTTCTGGAAGCTGAAAGGCAAAGTAGATTATGAGAGTATAGATATATCAACATTTTATCAATTATAATGTGAAGAAGGTTCTAAATAAATACTTCTTTAAATATTTAAAGGTGAAAATCAATTGTTTAAATGGAAATAATAATTGATTCTACAAATTATTAGATAAATCTGTTTTATGTATATAAACGTTTTCATAATTTATTTTAAATAAGCACATACCTGAATTTTTTGCCATTGCACAAGCATTCTTTGGAAAGGCATGTCTAACGAAGACACAATATGTCTTCTTAGCCGTCCCATACTCATTGTAAACAGTTAGTTGACAATGTCCAAAGCGTAAGCACAATGAAGTACTTATTAATTAACACTAGATAATCGTTGGACAATGGAATCAGTCCGTGTAGAATACCAAATACCAATGGTCATTATGGAGAAAAGATAATCGCACAGTTTACAAACAAAAATCAAAACCACGCGAAAGTTGCGAGTACAAATGTCAAATGTGACATTTAATTGAATTAATGTCAAACAAAAAAAGGCAGCCGGCGGATGTTGTGCGATTGTCTAGCCTGTAATGTCGTTCCGTTTTGTTGTGACAAGAAAAAAGTTATTTAAAACAATAATATTTCATAGCATTCAAGTGTGTTTTTTATTAAGATTACGATAATGAATAATTATAATCATTTTACGGTCCAAATAATTTTTAATATAACTCTGATGGAATATTTATTATAGCTTTATTATTATAGCTTTACAGGGAATGGAACGTTTCTTCAAAATGGGTGCGCTATCTCGATACGCCGGAAACGCAGAACAACTACAAAAATATAAATAGACTTGTAATTTTTATTTTTATTTTTATTTATACATAATTAGGCGTCTATTAATGTACATGTACATGTATCCCACTGAGAACCTAGGCAGAATCTGTCCATGTCCTTTCTTGTTGATCGGTTGAGTAGTTAAGGCGTGAAAGCGTAACAATCAAACAAACAAACAAACTCATTTTCGCATTTATAATATTAGTTAGGATACCAGTAGTAATAAAACGTCAACCGTAAATACATTTTTTTTTTTTTTGCTCGTCAAAATGACCACACTCCACCTGATGGTAAGCAGTCGTGTGGTCTAAGAGCAGTGGCCTCCACATCGCCCCCACAGTAGCCGAGGCGATGTTGAGGTCTCTACTTTGACGGCCTGAGGAGATGCTTTTTCACGCCCCGCTTAAAGAACCCAGGATTGAAGGAAGAAGGAAACACGTGCCTTGGCAGAGAATTCCATGCCTTGGTCGTTCGGCAGAGATATGAGGTCGTTCGGCATATATGGTCCGCCATTATAACTTGCCCACACAAACACAAACATAAAGTCTTCGATAATATTATTTTAAAGCATAATTAAAGCTATTATTAATCATAATATCTGTAATCAAGTTGATTTATTTTATAATTATTTATTTTAAAATACCAGTGCAGAATTATTCTTGTGACTTAACAAATATTCAAACAACGGACACAAACAACACCCAGAGTCGGTACAACTATTTACGGGCCACACAATTTATTGTCACGTGTGGAGATCGAATCCACAAAACTCGGCGGCATTGGTGAGGTGACCGCTTAAACCACTAGGCTATCCATGCAGGCAGAACAGTCTTTTGGCATATCATTAGAACGGTAATTATCAAGCTGATATGATAAGCACCGAATGTATTATCAGAACAGAAAGCTAAACCACGCGACGGTGAACCCCACTTAAAAATAATGGCTACTTTTATCGCCATGCGATGCAAGTAAAGCACAATACTTTTTATTGTTAACAATATTATTTAAAATAATGTTTCAGTTTTGATAGCGACAATTGATATTTTGTTCAAACATATCACTTGTAAACAATCATAATTAATTTGATACTTTTGTATTATTGCAATTATAATATTTTTGCTATTATAACAATTCGCTTTAGCCGTCCAACACTGTAGTCGAGGATGAACAGACACTTTTGTGAACATAACAAAGGGTTCTTATGCTGGAAAGTTTTATGTTATACTTAAAGGGAGCAAGGATTATATTTTTCTTTTACCATGCACACATAGCCGAAAAGTGAGCAATAATTATATATTAATTTCACTATACAGGTACACATATTATACACTGGATGTTCCCGCGGTTTCACCCGCGTTTAGCCTATAGCCTTCCTCGATAAATAGGCTATCTAACACTCAAAGATTTTTCAAATCGAACCAGTAGTTCCTGAGATTAGCGCATTCAAACAAACAAACTCTTCAGCTTTATTAGTATTAGTATAGTATAGTATATATAGTCTCTCACTATAACCTGGAGCGGTAAGGTGCATTGCATTCACTTTTAATAAGTTATGGTATAAGTAGTCACGTAATAGGAGGCCAATCTATTGCTATAAACCGGGTACAATTACAGATTCCGTGCTGTTGGTATGAACTCTTTGAGAGACTAATCTTATGTCACTTTGCTCGGGTGTTCAACTTAGATCTTATGCACAACAGTATCATATGCTACCGCTGCGCTAGCAGAAGCACTATCGCGGAATGATGTAGTTATAATTCCGGGCAACCGAATAATTAAATGAGCTCTTCAATTACTACTCCTTATTGGTACAAATTGAATCTCGCTTCAAATAAGGAAATTGTATGGATTCAAGGCAAGCCTGCAGGTTTGGCCCAGTAGTTTTGGTGTTGTAAGTCAAATCCAGTAAACGTAAACAAAAAACCGGACAAGTGCGAGTCAGGCTCGCCCACCGAGGGTTCTGTACAAATATGACACGGTTAACTCAATTCAAAATTTGGACCGCCGTTCCTTGGGTAAAAGCCCTGTTTTTAGGGTTCCGTACCCAAAGGGTAAAACGGGACCCTATTACTAAGACTCCGCTGTCCGTCCGTCTTTTCATCTGTCACCAGGCTGTATCTCATGAACCGTGATAGTTAGACAGTTGAAATTTTCGCAGATGAAGTATTTCAGTTGCCGCTATAACAACAAATACTAAAAAACAGAATAAAATACATATGTAAGGGGGCTCCCATACAACAAACGTGATTTTTTTTCCGTTTTTATAGATAACACAGGCCTGCAAAATGAAGGTCATAACTTCCTCTCTGGAATTTGATAGCTGATTCTGGAGTATTTTGATGCGCTGATTACGAATATGTACTTAGTTTTTCTCCATCACCTCCTGATTTTTCAAAAAAGCTACAGATAGAAAATTGAGAAAAAAGACAAGTTTTCACTTAAAAAATTATATATTTAAAAAAGTACTTAATTTTTAACTTAAAAAACTATTAACACGTAATAACAACTTATTGCTGGGTTAAAATACACTTAAATTTTATTTGTGGAACCTGGTCCTTTTTTCCTGGAAGCTTCTGTTGTGCGATTTTCGCTTATATTTCCGGTTTGGATCATCACGCTTCAACAACCAACAATAGTCCGCCATCATGCTGACATTCCATCTTCCTTGATACCGGACTTCAAGCTCTTTTAAATCTTGGTGAAATCTTTCACCTTGTTCTTCGCTAACGGCTCCTAGATTTTCTGGGAAGTAATCAATGTGCGAATTCAGAAAATGAAGTTTAACGCTCATATTACAACCCATTACACCAAAATTCGTTATCATTTTGGCTACTATTTCTTTATAGTCCGAGCTTTTATTGTTCCCCAAAAAGTTTTTTACCACTTCCTTAAATGATTTCCACGCTTGTAACTCGACATCATTGAGTTTTTGATCAAATTTTTCCTCCGACATCAATTTTCTTATATCAGGGCCGACAAAAATTCCTTCTTTTAACTTAGCATCTGATAAAGATGGAAAAACTGAATGCAGATATTTGAAACCTTCCCCATCTTTATTTAAAGCCTTCACAAACTGCTTCATTATACCCAATTTGATGTGTAAAGGCGGCAGTAAAACTTTTTCTCTGGGAACCAAACTCTGTTTAAGCACGTTTTTGATTCCTGGGTTTAGTTCAGTTCTTGGAGGCCATTCCTTTTTGGTCCAATGATGTTGTTTATCCCGGCTATCCCATTCGCAAAGAAAGCACGGGTATTTTGTATAACCACCTTGTTGGCCGAGTAGCATGCTTATGATTTTCAAGTCTCCACACACCATCCAGCCGTGATGTTCGTAAGCTATAGTAGCTAAAAGCTTTTCCAAATTTTCATAACATTCCTTTAAATGGACAGAATGTGCAACAGGTAGTGAGGCATATGTATTCCCATTATGTAGAAGGACTGCTTTTAAACTTCTTTTTGAGGAGTCAATAAACAATCTCCACTCCTTAGGATTGTATTCAATGTCGAACATTTTCATCAAGCCAGGAATATCTTTACAGTACACCAAATCATGATCTTCAGCGAAGAATGGAAGGAAATCTTTTTCTCTGTGACGGTACCATGAAAATGAAGTACCAGGTGCAAGCATATTTCTTTCTTTTAATCGTGATCCGAGGAGCTCAGCTGCATCTTTGGGGAGATTCAAATCTCTTGTCAAGTCGTTTAAATCTGACTGTGAAAAGAGCTGACACTCGTTAGAATCTACTTGAAATACAGGATCAGATTGGGATGCATTCTGTTCATTTGTATCATTAGCAGAATCTTCAATTTGTATAGCTGGATACGGGGGCTGCACCATTTCTGAATCTCCGAAAACTGCAGGCGTAACTGATGACACATTTGGATAGCTTATGTCACTTTTATTTTTAGAATTGTATCCAGTTATGTCACAACAACAAAAGTAGCAATCTTCAACATGGTTGTTAGGCTCTCTCCATAGCATGGGCGAAACGATTTTGAAGCTATTTTTCTGTCCTTTTGACCACTTGCGAAGTTCAAGTAAACAAGTCGAACAAACTTTTTGAGGTGTCCAAGTTTTGTCTTGGTTACTTATAGAATGTCCAAAATAACTTTTGTAAATATTTTTCACATAGTCTGTAATGTTGTTTCGTTGTTTTATCACCATGAATTTCCCGCAAATATAACAAAAACAATTCGAAGAGTTTAAACAACTTCGCGACGACATTTTAAAGTTTAGGTTGCAAGATGCGCACTTCGACTGTTAGTTTTCTAATTCAGAGTAGGTACTTATACAAAAAAAACCTTTTGTTTTCTTCATTATACCCTTTTTGAACAACATTAACAACAATTAGGCAATATCACCTAAACATCGTGTATTAATGAGCTCATTACTAAATGAAGCCAAAATGACCCGTTTTCGAAATGGTTAATGCGAATTACTTACACTTATTATGTAGTAATTAACAAATTACTGATTTGCATTCATTTCTATGTCGTCTTAAACTAATTAAATGCAATAAAAATTAAGCTGAAGTAATTAAGTGACGTTTTATAGATTTTAAAATGTATGCGCTCAGACATTTTTAGTTAAAATCTTAAATATTCAATATCAAAGAATCCTGACGTGATAGAATTTTTTTATTATTTTTCTCGTAATCAGCACATTAGAAACTATAGAAAACGTTAATCAGATCTCAGAGAGGAAAACCATTGCAGACCTGTGTAATGGTACGGAACCCTTCGTGCGCGAGTCCGACTCGCACTTGGCCGGTTTTTATGATTTAATTACAAATGTATAGTTTTTAGATTTTTCCCTATATTTCTACCTAGTATAAGACGGTATTACTTGCCAAATTTCATAGTTCTAGGTCAACGGAAAATACCCTATAAATTTAGATTCCCTTGAGAGAGACGAAATATACGTTTTTTGCGGCATAAACGGCGGTTTTTTTTTACGTTAACTTAGAAGTTTGATTTTAACTCGATACCTCCACGCGTTCCCGAGATAAAGGGTCTTGACAGACAGACAGAGGTACGGATGGACAACAAAGTGGATCACTTTGTTGTCCGTCCGTGTAAGAGTTCCGTTTTTTCCTTTTAAGGTACGAAACCCTAAAAATGTGACAAGAGTTTGTAATATGCAAATGCATCTTCAGGATTTGAAAGTTGTATGTGTCTATATTGGTTTCAATATTTATTAAACTTGAGTCTAGGGAATAGGCCCTGTAAAAACGTAGTAATTATTTTAGAAACGAAAAGTAACAACAAATAGAACATGGTGTTTTGTAATAACTATAAATCATAGCTTAAATCCGCTTCCATGTCAAAACCACAAACAAAAACAGTTCATCTATTTAAATAAACATTGTACAGATAAAGCATCGTCCATAATATATTCTATTATATGTAACTTTGACATTTTACAAAATCGACAGTTTAAAATAAAGTTAAAATCGAATTTGCAATTAAATTCTTTTAACAACATGATCACGATTGGTCGTCGTTGGTTTTTAAATCGGGTCTTAATGAACTTTGATTCTCGAAACGCGATTTGGGACCAATGTTTTACGTCGAAAAGGTTTTAACTGTTTTCAACAGTTCGGTCTGTAATTGGATGTTGATTTAAGCGCTGCATTTACTTCTGTATATAATGATAATATTGCATGTTGTTTGGAATTACAATCATGTTTTCAATGTTGGTTGTTGTAGTATTTATTTTAATCTAAATGTTGTGACAAATTCATCAAAGCTTCTCAATTCGTAAAAATCGTCTATCTTTCTCCTTTTTAATACTTTTATAGATTATCTACTATCAATTTGAAAAATGAAGAGTAGTTTTATTGGTAGTTTGAAGCGAGAATCGAAATCACCATTTCTTGGCCGGAAGTCTGATACCTCAACCATCAGGTCATAACTGCTTTCTACAACAGATCACTTATAATAATAATATGATAACCATTTTACGTAAAAGGGATCTTAATTTCTAATACCGTATTTATCAAAGCGCCACAATCTAAGTTTCAGAACTTTACACATTTTACCTTTTTCAACATTTCAAGCTTTTAGCGTTTACAGTCGCCGAGAGACCGATAAATCTAGTTTCATTACTGGGATTATAACTTACTTTTCCGTTCGTACCATCTATCTTTGGTAGACTAGAACAAAATGGCAACGGTTCAGTAATGTTAAAAAAGCCGAGTAAGAGTTCCAATTTTGAAATGAACTGAGAATAAAATTCTAAATTTGGTCTTGTAAGAAATCGAATCGAATGCTAGATTCTCTATTTCTTTGTAATAATAAATCAGTAGACAGTGTATGTATATCAAGTAAACAAGGACCATGATGATATTTAAAATTGTTCTTACTAATCTAGTTTTTGTACTAGATTCGTACCTACTCAGTTGCTATAGTCGAGAATCTAGCACTCTCTTTTATTGTTCTACAACAAATCTTTAAGTTGTTTCGTTTTTGTAGTTGGGTACAGTACAACTATAGAGAGGGTTTTTTTATCGGAGTGTGAAGTATGGTGTAAATTTATAAAACAAATGTATTTTCTTTCAATCTTATACGACATTGTTTATAAGAACATACAATATGAAACTTATTCTAATAGATAATATTTAATAAGATGTGAACCAAACATCCTGGCTGGGTGGTGGTTAAAATATTTATTTCTAGAAATTTAACACAAAAAAAGTATCCTAATATTAGTACAACATGTTGTCCCGTGAATATATTCTCCACTAATACAATAAACTAATTCTAGTTTCAAGTTAAAATCTGATAAAATTATTAATTTTATTGAAATACTTATACAACGCTTCCTGACATTTAAGCCATGTATGTTCGGCACGAATGGACTGACTCGACCGGAGTGATACCACGGCCTCACAGAAAACCGGCGTGAAATAGCGCTTGCGTTGTATTTCGTCGAGTGAGTGAGGGTACCGGTTGCCTTCTGGGGAGGGTAAATTTAAAAGGCCGGCAACGTACTTATGAGTTCTCTGTTGTTGCGGGTGTCCATGGGCGGCGGTAGTCGCTTACCATCAGGCGATCTGTCTGCTCGTTTGCCTACTATACCACAAAAAAAAAACAAGCATCATCTTTATAAGTGATAACAATATCCTAAAGTACTTATTGCTTGGTAAACACCGTAAAGAAACGGAAGATGAGGTATTCTTATAATTCAGTTCCACATGTCACCCCATGATTATATACTCTCGTATTCTCTACTAGCGTACAGATAAATCAATACCAGTATTCAGTAACAATGTGATAGCTTTGTCACAGTTAATTTCGTGTCCCGATTGGGCAAACGGAATACTCCCGTCGAGTACAAAGTACACGGGAGAGTGCTCTGACCGATTTCTAAAATTGGATCTGACATTTAGTTTACTGGGTCTTTCTGAAGAGCTCTGTTGCGTATCAATGTGCATAAATTGTTTATTTATATCTTAAATTTGTTTAGATTTACGGTAAAATTATTCATATATCAAATTAGTGTCTTTTAATATAAGGGTCTGACAAATTATAAACATTTTTAAAACGGATATATGATCACGTATTTTTTATTTGTGATCATTTCCGCATGGCATATGTAGGATATTATCTGTTTCGTTGCTGACGTTACAAATAAACATACATGCAAAAGTTTGTATCTTATAAAATTATTATTATGTTCAGAATCTTGAACGCTCACAGACCAAGATTAAGAACAATGATATTACACCTGCACTGCAAATTCTTATTACAATACTGTATATGAAAACTGTAGCACATACCTACTATGCAGCTTATTCATGTAATACTGCGATATCATGAAAATTTTTATTATACTAGCTTACGCTCACGGTTTCGCTCGAGAACAGTACTCTTTTACACCTTACCCTATGTCCTTTTCTTTACCTCTGAAACCGTGTATGTGAAATTTCATGATGATTGGTCGAATAGTTGAGGCATGAAAGCGTAACAAACAATCAAACTCACTTTCGCATTTATAACGCTATAGTTAGGATTTATTAAATGGAAGCATAAAATAGCATTCGGCATATTAAACTAGGTTAATACAATGAACTTACCTTGTAAGCTACATGTACATTATAATTATTGTGTACAATTATAAGATATATCAACCTTCATGGTTTTCAGGATCAAATTATAAACGTTAATATGCAAGCAGTCTGTTAACGATACTGTTCGACGTTAGGTTCAGAATCTTGAATGCGCCGACCAAGATTAGGGACAATTATATTGTTATTGTTTTAATCAGTTGAGAAACAGGAACTCTGGGAAACAGGCGTGAATCTATGTATGTATGTTTTAATCAGTTGAGATTAGCTTAATTATAGTTTTGATGTTTAGTTTAATATAGACTTGATTTTAAGTGTTATGGTGATAACATAGACATTGAATGGCATTTAATTTCATGACGCAGCTATGTAGGAATAGAATTCTCGTTATTAAGGTGGCCATAGTCTTTATGAAATACTAGATGTTCCCGCGGTTTCACCTGCGTTTATCGTTACTGCGCCGCCTCCGTGGGTTGTAGCGTGATATTATATATATTTATTAGCCTATAGCCTTCCTCGATAAATAGGCTATCCAACACTAAAATAATTTTTTAAATAGAACCAGTAGTTACTGAGTTTAGCGCGTTCAAACAAACAGACAAACAAACTCTTCAGCTTTATAATATTAGTATAGAAGTATAGATTTAAATGAAGGTACCCGCTGACGTAGCAGTAGTGCATGCGATATTATCCATTAGGTCTCGTTTTCGAATCCTAGGTTGGGAATATTGTTGTTTAATTTTCTGTCCTGAAACTGTCAGTAGCAAAACGGACCCTGTAACTGTGTCCGGTGAACGACAATAGGCTCGCTCTCTGTAACGTGAGATCTAAAAACACAGTTGGCGAAATGTGGCCTTAATGCACATGTCGGGGTATGGTATGGTATGTTATGGTATAAAACCATAAGTTTATACTGCCATAGTGTAAACGGAGGAGTTTTGTCCTAAGGTAAATTTTTTATTGGATGGGCATGGGATACGCAAGGATCACCCAGCCATAATGCATTTTAGCCATAATTTAAATAACGCTATTTGTGCAGTTTATTCTGAGATTCACACAAAGTTCCTGAAGTAATCAAAATAAAAGGGACGGCTTCACAAAGGTAATTTTATTAAAACCGCTTTACACATAAAACATGTGATTGGCGAAGTCATCGAACGAAAGAGGTCTTTGCATTATACCTTTTCTAAACCGTCTAGACATCTTATACAGTTTCTTATTTGATTTGATAATTTTAAAATTAAAGAAATAACTATATGCGAGTAAGAAGTTTTTATATTTGGTGGCAGAATATTAAAAGATGTGCACGAAGAACAATATTTACCTAAGTGATGTTTATTGATTATTGAATAAACATTTGTATTTATTTATATGTAATCATGAGTGGTTTGTTCGATATACAACAAATAAACCTTAAAGGTATTGCGTTGTATGATATAGATATATGTATCTATTATTTGCAACGGGTATTAACGCGGTCATGCATATTTTTATCATTTTGATGCTTGACGTTCGCCCAAGTAACATCAGTCGTGGTCACAAGCTAACTCAGCGTACGAATTATCCAATCTAATGTCCTCCAGACCGGTTTTCGGTCACAGCGGCCAATCTTAACAAAGATTGATCATCTGCGCAGGAGATATTATAGTGCACAAGTGTGTGCACAAACACAAGTGCACTCTCTATTCGCTAACCCTCATGATCCGATGGGACGGATAATCCGACACGACCGGAGAGAGATCAGGCGCAGGACCAACGGAATTACGTGCTTTCTGAGGCACGGGGGTGTCTAAAACCGCCAAGTTCCTAACTCCGGGCTCGTATTGAGATTTCTTAACAGAAAACTCAATTCATTTTTGTTGAACCGACCCGCGATTCGAACCCGAGACCTCATATACAGCAGTTGCATTCATTACCGCTGCGCCACGGAGGCAGTTAAAATTATAACATATATACAACAACAATTTGTTTTTGCCCGTGTTTTCTCTCGCGTTAATCTAGATTTCGTCAATAATTTTTTTTTGCCTCGAGAAAGGTACTCTGACAACGTGTATGCGAAATTTCATGTTGATAGGTCGAGTAGTTAAGGCGTTAAAGAGTAACAAACTAACAAACAAACTCACATTCGCATTCATAATATTAGGATTAATCTTCATTGTTATGTAGATAGATTTTCATAGGTAGTAGAGCCTCGCTGATTTCAGCTTGAATGGGCCGGCTCGACCGGTAAAAGGACTACCCTCTCACAGAATATCGACGAGAAATAGCAGTATTCCTACTGTTGTGTTTCGTTCGGTGAGTGAAAGTGCCGGAGTCCCAAGTACCCTCTTTCCCCCTTCCCGCTCCTTCTCCTTCCCACTTCCTTTCCTAAAGGGTTGGCAACGGGCAAGTGATGCCTCTGGTGTTGCAGGCGTCCATAGGCTACGGTGATCACTTACCATCAGGTGGTCAGTATGCTTGTTTGCCACCTTAGTTGTATAAAAAAATACTTTTTTCGTAGAACGCACCATTTCTGAGATATTGATAATATTCTAAAAAAAATAATAAAGCGTGGAAGCGTGACGATGACGCGAGGTCCATGATTTTTGTTCATCCAAGAAGTGCTCAAGAAGTTTTCACTTCAAAAATAAAAAGTATATAATATATACTCAACGTTCTCTATATTCTGAATAACTAGGCTAGGCCTGCATATCTATTAAGAGATTACTGTATACCTATTATACGTAGGTACAAGGACTGAGGCTCGATCAGATAGCATTAGCACAGTACATTCATATGTGAGCTGTGTAAATAGTGACAACACCTGCACTGTAAATACGTATTACAATACTATGTATGAATACTGCAGCGCATATTACGAAGCTTATTCATGACTAGCTTTTACCCGCGGCTGCGCTCGCGTAAAAGTAGGTTATGTTAGTAATAGTACTACTAAATATAGACTACGTTATTCGGTGATAATAACGCATTCTAACGGTGAAAGAATTTTTAAAATTGGTTGCGTAGTTTTTGGGTTAAATCATTACAAGGAAACATACAAAAAATCAAATCTTTCCTCTTTCATCGTTTCAACTGAAAGACGTCCACTGCTGGACATAGGCCATCCCCAAGGTTTTCCACACAGGCTGGTCTTGGGCCACCCACAGCTAACCGCTTCCGGCGACCCTTACCAGGTCGTCGGTTCACCTTGTGGGGGAAAGTATAACAAACAAACTCAGTTTTGCATTTATATTATGACAAAATTTTGCCCGCGGCTTCGGTCGCGTGAATGTAGGTTAGGTTAATAACAGTACTTTTTTCTGGACGAAAGGCCCAATGTCCTTTTCTGTGCCTCTGACAATCTGTGTGCGAAATGTTATCATCATCGGTCGAGTAATTGAGGCGTGAAAGCGTAACAAATATACATACAAACAAACTCACATTCGCATTTATAATATTAGCAAGGATTTAGTGAACGAAAGCATGATATCATTTGCCATATTAAACTCAGTTACATTCTGGTGTTTATGTTTAGAGCTACAGTTAAATTAAATTACCATCGCATTAATGTTTAAATAAACTATGCGAGCGAGTTAGAGGCCTGGCTTTGCATTGAATCTATACTAATATTATAAAGCTGAAGTTTGTTTGTTTGCTTGAACGCGCTAATCTCAGAAACTACTGGTTCGAATTGAAAAGTTATTTTAGTGTTGGATAGCCTGTTTATCGAGGAAGGTTATAAGTTATATAACATCACGCTACGACCCACGGGGGCGGCGCAGTAACTATAAACGCGTGTGAAACCGCGGGCGCATCTAGTATAAAATATGTGTATGTTGAGAACTTATGCACAGCTCTAGCCGCTACAATCGGCTAAAGCTTTGCATGAGTTCTTGGGTTCGAAACTCAGGTTGGATAAAGAGTAGAGACCAACAGACTGCAATGCATGGGGTCTCGGGTTCGAACCCACGTCGCGCACCTCTGACGTTCGGAAGTTATATGACTTTTCGAAATTATGTGCGTATTGATTGACAATTAGCGCCTGCTCCGTGCCTCGGAAAGCACGTTAAGCCGTTGGTCCCGGCTGCTATGATCATCTCTGGCAGTCGTTATTGGGAGTGTGTCGATACAAAAGATCCCACTGGGTCGAAGTGTCGCGGGTCTGCACTGACTGGCCCCCACATAAGATAAGATAAGATATTAGTAGCGATAGCCTAGGGGGAGACCGTTGGACTGCCACCCAGGGCACGCATCTCTGACTTTTCAAAGTTATGTGCGTATTAAATAGTTAATTATCGCTTTCTTTAACGGTGAAGGAAAATATTGTGAGGAAGCCTGTATGTCTGAGAGTTCTTCATAATGTTTTCGGAGATATGTGAAGTCTGCCAACCCGCACTGAGACAGGACTATGGCCTAACGAGGGTTAGGCCATAGTCCTATATACAATATAATTATGTAACATAATAAACGCACATCTTGAAAGTAGTTTGTTCAAAACGGCAAATGAATCAATTCCAGTAATTTTCAATATAGTTTATATTTCTAATATATAATTTTTTTCCTATAATAATTAAAACGAATTAACTTATAGTCACCCATTTATTAAACAGCTGAAATAAACGAAAATGTACAATAATTCAAGGCGATAAGGTTTTTGATGCAATAAAGGCAATAATGTTAGATTTATTGTAATGTACCCATACTATCTGCGCACAAGGAGAACTAATTCGTTATATTAAAATATTTAAGTAAATAAATGTAACATTTTAATGATTATATTATCATAACGATTTAATAATCTAATTGGGGTATTTGAGGTTGTGCGTTATATCTGTGACATGTCGTATATAATATAATTTAGAGTTATTAGGTTTTTTCTGTCAAGTAGTTCTCATTGGCTATTGGTGAAATGTGGCTGCAATGCACTATATAGACGTGTGACTACGTAAGAAAATGCGAGTTTCATACTATTTTTGGGCCTATTAGTCCAAGAATAATGAAACAATTTTTATAATTACTAGTAAAACTAAAAGAAAGAGTGTTTAATCTTGACAGTTACCTAACGATAGTGGCAAAGATCTGAAATTAAAGTAGAATTGTTATTAAGATAATATCCAATCTCCAATCTTTTGAAGATCTTGGTTATCATCAATAAATTCACAAATTTCGCTTAATCAGGTTTAAAAACTGTGACTAAGATAAATTTCTCTTTCTTATGCAATTAGATAAAACAGCTCAGGATTAGATTTGTCTTTAGATTGATAGTTGCTAATTATAACTATTATTTTTCTGAAGCAATGGAGATGAAATAATTAAATTAGAAATGAAAATTAAGCCAAGTACTAGTCGGACTCGCATACCGAGTGTTTCGTACAAAAATATACAATAAAATAATTGTAATATAACTTGAATTTAATTTACGGTTTCCGGAACTTTCCCTTGTGCTATAAGACATTACTTATTGCCAAATTTCATGATTGAGAACTAGATCAACGGAGTATCTACCATATAGACGTATCTATTTTTTGATGATTTGACTTAGAAGTTTGATTTCTCGGCGCTCCAAGAGATTGCCTCCACGCGTTCCTGAAATAAAGGATCTTGACAGATAGACAGATAGAAAACAAAGTGATCTCATAAGGGATTCTTTACCGTTTTAAGTATGTAACCCTAAAAGTTGCACACAAGTCAACATAAATAATAGTTATTTATGTTGACTTGTTAATCTTACCCCCTACTCAATCGTAATGGAAACATTATCAGTCCTCGAGGTATATCCCTAAGCACACTTCTGACCATTTCAAGCCAAACAATCAATTGCTAATGCTCATATCGTGTTTATACAGAGCCCCCGCGGACATCGCCGCAGCAAGACGGGGGGCTGGCAGGCGCTACGCCCCGATCGTCGGTCGCTCCGCCCGATCCCTCGCCAACGTTCCCAACGGTAATGTGATATTTAGCTATTTAAATATATAGTGTAAGCTTTAGATATTTGATATACATAATATATTTTATTTTATTTTTAACTGCCTCCGTGGCGCAGCGGTAGTGAATGCGACTGCTGTGCGTCACGGGTTCGAATCCCAAGTTGGGCCAACAAAAAGTTATTGGGTTTTTCTGTTAAGAAATGTCAATACCAGCCCGAAGTTAGGAAGTTGGCGGAGTTAGACGCCCCCGTGCCTCGGAAAGCACGTAAAGCCGTTAGTCCTGCGCCTGATTTCTCTCCTGTCGTGTCGGATTATCCGTCCCATCGGATCATGAGGGTTAGGGAACAGAGAGTGCATCTGTGTTTGCGCCATACTTGTGCACTATAATATCTCCTGCGTAGTAGGCTAGTCTCCGTTAAGACTGGCCGCAGTGACCTAAATTTGGTCTGGTGGACATTATTATTATATTTTATATTATATTTTGTGCAAACTATATAAATAAGGTACTTTATTATACATTAGTGACGAAATATGGCCCATTAAATGTTTATATTGGAACATAGAGGTACCAGTGGCAATTTTAGAAATACATGTTTTCTTTTTTAGGTTTTTCAATTGAGATTAGTAGCATTTGCATTTTAGCAATACAAAGATTGCTGAAGGTATTTCAATATAGCTTTTTCATTCGTTACATGATATAATCTCACATTTTCATATCACGTATATTGTAAATCATGAGTCTCTATGCAGGTAAACATCGATTGGGCTATTTTTAATACTCATATGAATTTCACAACTAGATACAGACTGAGAGTTAAGTTTGTACCTTACCAAGAGATAAAAGACAATTATAATCAAATAATGTACTTAAATATAATGTACCAAATACAAAACAGCCATTGTCATATCTGCTGTAGCACAAGCAAGGAGCCTTTGAGGCGTAAGTCTAATAAGGACGGTCAGTAAACGAAGATTAACTCAGTTAAGTCCGACAATGGCGCTGAATCTGACTGTATTCATCACTAAAATTAGCAATTCAGATATAATGTTAGGACGGCCGAATTGCTTTGTTATAATTTATCAGATCGTATTCAAGAGCTTTCGAGCCAATCAGACCTTGTTTATCCTTAAATTAATGGTATTCTATTTGCCACAAAGAATTTTAATTGGTTTTTTGTTAAGTTGAAGTTTTATCTCGATTAATTTTGTCGGTGCCGTGTTCTGGTTTTAATTTTTAAATTTTAATATTTAATTTTCGAAATTTATATTTAGAGGTAGACTCCAGAATATTTAAATGATTTTCAGTTGTTAAGTGAATCTATAAGATTTGTTTTATTTTGTCTGCCATATTGTAGACATGTATTGGCAGATATTTTGTATATTTAAACAACTAATAGTCAATAGATATAGTGTTGTCTATCATTAATTATTTCCTTAGTTGTTAAAAAGGTATTATTGTTGTTTACAGTGTCGTATTTTAGGCACTTATAAAATTGTATATTATATACTTGTCATAAAAAATCTATGTAGATTCAAAGTGAATGAATGAATTGCAGATTCTTTGATTTTAGCAGATTTTATGTATTAAGAAAATTGTTAAACATTATTAGAGATGAACAATTATTTGGACCTACAACAGTATTTTAAATTGACTTCAAAATTGAAAAAGTGCAGTTAAATAGACAAACATTTGTAATATAATTATAAGAATATAATAAAATACCCACTTCATTACAGGAATTCACTTCCGTAAACTAAGATTTTATTTTGAATAACAAGCGTTAATAATTTACGAGTCAGGAATTGACAAATTCAATCTCCGGTTGGGTTTTGTCAGGAGCGTGTCCATTGATGTGCGCAATCTAAATAATTTGCAGTCTGCCACAAAAGCTTTGCCCTTCCATTTGTTATGTTGCTTTTGATGGTGTCCATTTTATTATTATTATTTTATTCATTTTTATTATTATTGCATTTGTAATCAGAGGGCCAATTCTTGTACATAATAATCGTTTATATTAGAGTTTTAATCTAGTCAAATAAATGAAAGGAACTCTATTTTGAACATATTTATTACGAGAAATGGTCTTCTAAAAATAAACATCGGGTGGTACGCATATAAACTTGATGATATTTATATTTATTTCACTATATTTTAAACACAGATTCGGGGCGTAGAAATTGGAATAGTAGTATTGGTGCTGATCGTGTGGATTGGAGCAATAGCGCTGTTCTTCAATAGATGGGGGAAGATCAGAATGTTGCTGCCATACCAGCCGGATTATAAACAGGAGCAGTTGAAGGTAAACATATTTATAAAAGAAAACGAAGCACAAAATATGTCTAGAGCAAATTGGGATGTAGTTAACAATCAAGCAATATAAATAAAATTTTAAGAATGTATTGAAATTAAATCTTCTTTAGTTTATAAATTTAAATGTTCATAGTTCTAATGAAAATTGTAATTCTAAAAGCATTTAGTAAACATGTAAAGAATATATTTTACATTATTTAAAAGCTAGGTGAGATTATTTTAGTTGGAGCATTTCAAATTCTTATTAGCTTATAAATGCTTTAGAAATAATTTTACTACGTACATATATATTTTTTAGCTATACATATTATGTTCTAATTTAGCTGTATACTTAATAAAATGGTGAGATTTGATAGAAATCGTACACGAAAATAAAATTTCAACAGGTGGAACAGTGTCCTTCCCATGTACCAACATCGCTATAGGATTTCAATATGGTTTGTTGATAGCCATAGATATAGATATTGCTACTTTTTATTGAAACTCCAGTAAACTTAGATGCCCGTATTTAGTATTAAACTTAATAAAACATAGAATAAATGATCATGCGTGGCTGAATATTGATCCAATTTTCATCTTTGTCTTTCTTATTCATTTCTATAGGGGCAACATCATATTTATAATCAACGCTCTTAGTAGGTACCTACCTTTAATACGATACATTTTAATTATTTTTCTATTAACTCAGCTTGTATCTGCATAATTTTTTTCTGATTGACTGTAATATTCTGTTGATAATTATTACCCCTTTGATTAAAGATATTAATACCATTTAAGTAGGAACCTTATTACAATTTCGCTGTATTGTCCAACTATGAATAAACCTTTCTATATGTGAGTATTTGAGAACAAAAAACCTGTGTAACCTAGGCGTATTTTCTTACAAGAGATTTCCGATTTGTCAAAGTTTCTTCAATACATAGAGCTTCTATAGTAAGAAAGGGTGTGCCCACGTCTTTCTGTTTGTAGCTAAAATGGAACAACTAACATATTTCTTATCGAAATCTTAGATTCGATAGTTTAGATTATAATGTTACTAACAAATTATCAACATTGAACATCAATCAATAATCATAACGTGAACCATGGCGCGTTAGCTGTTGGTCGGGTTACTTCTCTTAATAGCACTTAGGTATGTAGGCACTACGTTTAATGGACGAGTATTGCTACTTCTGTACTTCATGTATGGAATAATGTTTATTATTAATTTAACTTGTTTCATTAGAGGGCGAATTCTCTTAATCAAAACTGTATAATGCCGATCTAATCTAATGAACATCAAATTTAAATTTAAAATTTATGAAATACATATAAAATTTATGTTCACATTTGACGTTTGTTTTAATTTAGAAAAATTTTATTTATGATATTTATTACACTGAGACTTGATTTGAAGTCTATCTTGAACACCTTACAAGAATGGATTATTTGCTGTATATCGTTTTCGAGTTCTTATTCTATATAATAATTGCTTACGCTGTTTCATTTTGGGCACAAGTCATTATAACTAAAGTTCTGTGTTCGAAATCGGTTCTCAGTTTATTTACTTTCTTCTAATATCGGTTCTTTGTGGACTATCATCGTTTGTAGTAATACATCTTAATATTTATTTTCATTTCTCAGGTGCCAGGTAGCAGTGCGTTAGCAGCTGCGCAGGCAGGAGGAACTTGTGGAGCCCATTCTGCACCATCAGCTTGTTCTGTAAATATGATTTTTCCTACCTCTACTGACATATATTTTACAGGCAATATTGATCTACTAATAAAAATCTAAAAGAATGTAGACAAGAAGACTGTTTTAATAATTTCTGGTTCTTCTCAAATTTTCTAAAATATGTTTACTCTCTAATACTTGTGTGTTGTCGCTGCATTATGTAGACTTTTGATGGGATGTGCTTGATCAATATTGACTGTAAAATATAATAAACTTTTATAAATTATTTATTCTAAACATCTATCAGATTTCAATTTCTAATCTTCGAATTTAATATTTCTTCTCGAATATCTTAAATTATTTCATCTTAACACATTTCAACTGAACTAATTAAACTTATTCTATAATACTTTCATTTCGTTCAGCTTAACTTAATTGAAACATCGATCTAAACTAAAAACGAGTATCATTTTCCATCTGTGTAATGAAATTAATAAAAACGTTATTAATTAAATAGCGTTGATATTACCATTATCGTTATCTTTTTACAATAAACAGTTCATTACAATTTAATTTTCAGAACGATGATGTTGTGCTAGTGCTTTTATTTGATGACGTTGTATCACGAAACTGTTTACTATTATACTCGTAATTTTATTCATAATACATAAGGTCTCGGTTAGTTATTATCGCTTTCACTAACATTTCATTCTTTTAATAGTTTACAATTATCGTAACTATAAAGGAAGTATATTTTTTTTGCTTGGAATAACTATTTAAATAATCCTAATCTGATGCAACGTCAAAGTAACCTTAACGTTCTCAAGGCTGTATTTGAACCGCAATATGTTAAATAGAGTAAGGATTATTATGAAACAAGTAACTTTGCCTTGGTTTACTTTTTGTACTATAAAATCTTATTCTATTATTTTACCTTTTTATTAATTTAGAGAAATTTACATAAAAATGTGAGAATACAAAGCTATAAGAATAAAGTAAAGGATAATCGGCCTGGAGCATCCTAAGAGGTGAGATTATGGTAAGCATATAACACTTTGAACTGTAGGTACAACGATTTTGTTATTACTGTGATGTTGTTTATTTGTGTTTAATAAATAAATATACACAGACTACAGATACCATCTAATATATTAAAAACATTCTCTAACGTTTTGTTATGCTTTGGTAATAGGAGATGATTTTTATTTCATACACGTAAATTTAAATATAAATCGTCATACCAGCAAAAGGTAAATTATACATAAAAGTTAATACGCTTACGGAAATCGTGCATTTATTTTGGTATTTAAGTGTATTTTATTAAATATACAAAAATTATATATTAAATGTATTTTATATATAATTTTACACAATATATTTTATTAAATGTATTTAAATGTATAATAAATGTGTTTTAATAGAAACTGTTAGCTATCATGGTAGAATACTTATGAATGTAGGTCTATTTAAAGTTTAGGAATATTTGAACTCTTATATTTTACGCAAATAAAAATACAGTTTCACTACCTGGCTTGAACGTGACTGCTGTTTTTAGGATTCGGTCTTTTCTAGGAGTGCCCAAAGTGATTTTTGGATTTTCTGTATAGAATTTATAATGGCAGCATGGAGTATGTAAGTCTGTCTGGTAAACGACAATAGGCTCGCCTGCTATTGCGGCAGACTAAGCACTAAATCTGGCGAAATGTGCCTCTACCTACACTTTAATGAATATGGGCGTGATACTATCTATGTAAGTATTTCAAATAAGAAAAATAAATATTAGAATCAGTAAAGAAACATGCGGCCAGCGAACAATAAAATGCACCTATAAATTTGTACACCAAAATTTTCATATTTTCAATCGTGGCAAACAATTCAATTTCCATTGATTAGCGTTACATACAAAATAATTTTGCTGCTCGTAAAATCAAGTGAAAACGCTGCCATGTCATGACATAAACACCATTTATAGATGTAAAACAAGTACTGAAGAAATACATGAATTTAACTCAATCAGATATTTGCTATCTTACCTGTATCATTGATTGCCAAGGTCTTTGTTTAACTTAGGTTGCAGTAAAACAAAACGATATAGCGTGATTCTTAGCCGCATTGCAGCATTACTTTAGTTGAAGGTCATGGTAAATCCTGCAGCTAAGAGCCTACCTTGAACACCATAGGTTTATTGTTATAATAGTTTCGTAGGCTTAGATTTTGCGTGATAACGACTACAATTTTTTCCTCGGTTTAATTTCAAATATGTTACAATATTTATTATAATAATAAAGCTGAAGTATGTTTTACTTTGGCAGTATGTTCTCGACTAAAGATAGATTACCTTCGATTAAACTGTGACGAACGAAGCGATTAGGGATTATTTCAGGTTTCATTTTGAGTAGGTTCAAGCTTAAAGAATTATCTAATTGAATAAGGAGCGATTAAAGAGTATTTTAATGTGATTATAAACTAGTAAACTCGGGTCATCAAAGGTTATATCTTGTGTGCGTTATTGGATTACTCCATGATGGTATTCGTATTTGCAATAGGTCAGATTTACTTCAAAAGACTTTCAGCTGGCAATAAAAGTAATTCTCCAGCTACAAAAAAACATTTCACGATTCAGAGTGTCATACGGATTACGGCAAAGTCAAAAAGCAAGTGATCGAACCAAAAACCCTCTGTACGTAATCCTTTGTACGCTTACCTACCAATCTGGGCTTGTTAGATTATCTTGCAGATTTTATTGTGTACCCGGAAAAAAGTTGATAAAGATTTAAAGGTTCAAATCACGTTTACCGGTTGACTTTTTAGGTGTTTAACAAGTTGTTGAAATAATTTAATACACTACAAAAGACCTGATTTTATATCATCCCTACTAATCCTTACTAATATTATAAATTCGAAAGTAACTCTGTCTGTCTATCTGTCTGTCTGTCTGTTACCTTTTCACAGCTAAACCACTCAACCGATTTAGATGAAATTTGGTACAGATATAGTTTAATACCTGGGGAAGGACATAGGCTACTTTTTATTGATGTAGGTACCACGCAGGTGGAGCCGCGCGCATAAGCTAGTATTATAAATTCGAAAGTAACTCTGTCTGTCTGTCACCTATTTACGGCTAAACCACTCAACCGATTGGGATGAAATTTGATACAAAGATAGTTTACAACCTGGGAAAGGTTATAGGCTACTTTTTGTTGATGTAGGTACTACGCAGGCGGATCCGCGTGCAATAGCTAGTTACATATAAAATAAGGTCTTGTGTTTGTTTTTTTTTTTGTCATTACAATGTTACTATTATAATCTTACCTATGGTACTATGGCGACAAGGCAAAGGCAGTATTTACAATTTAACACACACGCTTACCAAAAAACATTATGTTTGTTTAATACATTATCGTTTCTCATAATAGGATATCAAGATCATATCAAACTGACTTTGTTCAATATATAAAAGATTCTATATTAGACCAGTTCCCTTTCTTAACTTTTCTGAAAGTGCTCTTATTCATTTTATTGAGTGAAGGCGATGCGATCGTCGAAAATGAACCAATTTTATGGCTTCCACCTCCTTAAAATCTGTTACGAGCAGCAATATCTCTATAAAATTCAATGGAAAAGGTGTGAAAATGTTTTCGGAGGTCAGTCTGACAATTCGTCTGGAGATAAGAGATATTATACTTGTTATAGAAGTACTGAAAGTAGGGTCTTAAGCATAAAGCCTTTTTATAATATTTCTTTGAATTTATTTTTTTGTAACTGCAAATGTACAGTTTTGACTCTATCGTTAATTACTGGGTCAATAAAGAATATATCTATAAATAATTTAGTTCATATACACATCTACATAAATATTTGTATTATATTCACAGGTCAGTATCAGACAAGTTTAAGAAGTGTCTTGTGTATAACTTTTCCATCAGTCTCCTTTGGATTAATTTCGTCGTGGTTTTATCTAGTAAGCGAATGATGTTATCAAGTATAAGAAAAACTACCGTTAACGTATAGCATGTTGGCTTAAGTCAATAAGGCCTTGAATATACAACATCGTCCTTATCTGCCGTGTCTTTGAGCCAAACAAATCACCCTCAACGAAGTCGTTGAATCAATTATGGCCACTAAAATCTGTCGGTGCAGTCCGAAGCATAAACTGACAAATAAAACATTATTCTTATTGCAATTCCTTTTAGCGGAGACGGAAGTACTGAACTTTTAGTGGTCGTAACCAAAACATGATAGGTCCCACAATCACGTTGTTGGTACCATCTTTACCACTTTAGGAATGCGATAAACTCAGTTGTAAAACGTATTTTATACGAGATTATATAGTACAAAGCTTCTCGTTCCATAAAATAGGAGGGGGCGGGGGGTATGACAGATGTGTCTTTTTTTCATTACTCTGACGTGATTTGCAGTTTCTATTTTATCTCTATGTAATAAAACGTTGTTGAATGATCTAGCGGTCCACGGGTCCGCTCGTTTGATTTGATTGTAAATGTTGTTTATATAGCTGATAGTAGTATTCGTATTTTTCAGCGCATGTACTGTGAGCGCTTCTTGTTTGTCATAGAAACTCATATAAAAGTAAATTGTGATAACTTTGTACGATGTTTTAGGAGTCATGTATCAAAACAATACTTACTACCTTCTTTTTACTATTGTTACAGTAAATAAAAGGTAGTAAGTATTGTATTGTAAGCAGTGGACTGCGGTGAGCTGATTGATTGATTGATTGAAGTATTGTTTTTAAATAAGAAGATTTGTCATGTAGCAAAATATTTCATTTATAAAATACATAAATGTCGGTGAATTTTATTTACTGCCATAGTGGTGATACTTATTTTTGTACAAACAAATTGCGTTTATTTACCAATACATATTTTAAGTTTTGATTAAATAGCATATTTACAGGAAATATTTAAAATGGACAGTATAGTAGTTCAAGAATTTAGTGACGAGTTAAGCAAGAAGTTCTTTGCTAATATATTATCAATTAGAACTTTCCCGAACTTATGTAGTTAGGATACAGATCGTATGGTACAATAATTAGTTCCATTGGCTGAAAGTAGAATATTACTTTGGCTTTATAGTGTAATATAGTTATCAAATGGAGAACGCCATTAAACATAGCAGACTATATGAGAGGAGAGAGGGAAAGACCAACAAAGTTTGAGAACAGGTTAGAAACTAAAGAGCAAAATGGGGAATAGAAAATATAAATAGCATTACTATCTACGTTTTTAAAGAAAAGATATATATTTGATAAATGATTTCATGTTTATTTTAATACTTTGGCAAAAATAGTATTGGTATATAAAATTGATATTTAGATAGAAACAATAATCTCTCGAGATTTCAGATATATAATCTGGGATATAAAACTAACCAAACATCGATGCATTTATCTTTAGTTTGAGCAATTTTTTGATATTTTAACGCGTACAAGGCTAGTCTCATAAAAACATCTGCAGCTATAAAATAATGAACTATAATACTTTTAGAGTCAGCTATGTTTTGATATTGTCAGCTGATCCGTTTATCTAATAAGAAAACAATATGTGCTTGGAGTTAAAGTTATAAGAGAAAACTGAAGGAAAATGTTTGGTCGGACTCCAAATAGTATCAGCGTCAGATGCATTTTGTTCACCGAAGCCATATGCGGCAGCGCCGCGCTGAATTTTAAATCAAGTGTCTGCTCGAGAGTAAAATGTATTTTTCAAATGTTAATGTTTACGAGCGGTGCTCGAATTGAATGAGTAATAATATTTATTAACAAGATATTGATAGATACATTTATAACTTTTGAAGTCTTCTGAAATGTAGTTGTAGATAATGATAAAATATTGGACCACAAGGAGAAGTAACAAATGAAATGTTGACGTGCGTATAATGATGCCTAATACAGAAATAGTAAGGCTGAAAAAAATATCGGAGGTTTAATAAGAGATAAAAGTGGCAAAAACACATGAATAATAATATATTATGTAATGTTTACATGAAGTACCAAGCAATCTCAGAAAATTAAAATAGTAGTCATATAAATATATCCCTGCATTATTTGTTAGCATATTTAAATAGCGTTATGACTACACGTGGTATATATTTCTATTATAGTATTCAAAAAAATACAATACAAAATAAATACAACCCATTAAACATTAAACGTAAGAAAAGACTAAATTAGCTATAGTAATGTATACCTTAGGAATCGTTTTATTTTGGTAAAAACCATGAAGCAAGTCCAGTTTTCTATGTTTTATTTTAGCTGACTTGCCAACTAAAAGTGCCAAGTTACTTTCATTAGGAGCTTAAGTAAAAGAGGCTTACACTTCTAATAAAGTGATTAGTGAAGTGAAATAAAGTAAAGTACATTAATGTATTTCTATGTAGGTTAATGTGTATATATAGACGATTGTATCTGCATTTATTGAATAAATAATAAAATCATTGATTTTGTATCATGTTTAAATCATTAACCTCAAATAAAACAATAAAATTTATATTTTCATCAAATCGTTTATATCACTCCTATTATACACTTACTTTTAAGTATAATGTGAATCACAAAAATGAAACTACACCCGTTGCGGTACCAATGGCCAGGTGATTACATAAGCCGGTGCACTATTAATGCTGTCAAAATTATTATCATGACTTATATAAAAAAGGGTACAATATAAACAACTTCACAAACAATAGTAATAAGTAAAACATAGTGGATTGTATATTTAATCATTGTTATAGATTCTCTGTTCGTAATATAAATTGTACAATCATTTCTTTTTCTATGAAATAAAATAAAAATAAAAACAACTCACTAAACAAAATACCATATCGAAATTCTTATGTTACTAACTAATTTGTTATAGCTCATATATCAAAGTTTCTTTAAATTAGCTAGCAAATGAATATAATGTACTAATAAAAATATTCACAGCATTTCAAGTGTGCATTAACCTATTTTTACCCACTCCTTCTTTTAAGACTAATAAAGAAAAATAACTTGATATCATTTACGGGCAAGATACGAACAGCTAGACAGTTTGGAAATATATTAGATTCATTATTTGGAGAGACAATTCTTTATTATTTCTGATATTTATATTTCATTTGTTTTAATAAATTTGGTAACGCGGTTATTTTATTTTATTTTTATTTTTATTTCTAGCCACGTCATCCAAAATATAAAAAACTAATATTGTATATTGTTGCAATCGATGAAATATAAGCAAACTAATGAGATATCATTAGTATTCCGTCGCATCATTGTCTGCCACTAACGCACTAATTGAGGCGTCAATCCTAACTGACTGATCGTTATCGGATTACCTCGCTAGATTGAATAATTTATTTCCACCGAGAATTTTAATAACCAATAAACATGAATTTCTAAGATTCGCAAGGTAATCGGCTTTTAACGAGTCTTGTACTTTATTCTTCAAACTGTAAAGTTACTATAAAATTCATAAAGTAATAAATTAAATTTTGTTGAGCTTTTGAACTGGGTTCAAATATAATTTCACATCTCCAACTCATAGCTAAAAGCGAGTATATCGTTCATAGCTAAAAGCGAGTATATCGTAGTAGTTGATTGCATAATTTATCTGCCTAATGTAGTTACCTGACTGACGGACTAGCTCTTAAATTTATAATGTTGTCTTAATGCATTGCTAAACTGTATGTTAGTAGAGCAATTTAGCAATTATATCGGAGATTTAAATGAATGACAGCTGTTGTGTATAGCCAGTTACACTTTAGTAAACAAATTTATTGAGATCGAGTTATTGAGAAGATAATCGTAGATGCATTTTTTAGTTCATACTTTACGACGACTTACAATATTATGAGAAAGAAACCAAAGGTAATAAAAAACAAACATTTACATAAACTACAATCCGCCTAAATCCACAGGGAGCAATAAATAGTATTTTATGAACCTCACGTCGACACTACATCACAGTCGAAAGCCTTACTAAATACTACCGAAGATAGCTCCTTGGGGCATTCCAGTCAGTTGAAGTACTTCAACTATCCGATATCTGTCAAGTACGTCTCTTCGCTGTCTGTTCTTATTTGGTCTACTAGCCAATAATTAACGAGTAATTGATTTGTTTTGTGTCGAGACCTATTTGTTTGAGCTTGAGGCAAATTTGTGACGTAGATAATAAACAGTTGTTTTTTGTTTATCAGTTGGATAAAAATATTATTGTCCATTAAATTTTATTAATATTTATAATAATCTGTACAAACGTTTTGTCTGGTTGAAGAATATTATATACTAAATTTTGCCCGCGGCTTCGCTTGCGTAAATGCAGGTTAGGTTGAATTAGTAACAGTACTTTTTCCTGGATGAAAGCTACCCTATGTTCTTTTTTTCCCTGACAATGTGTATGTGAAATTTCATGATGATCGGTCGAGTAGTTAAGACGTGAAAGCGTAACGTTATTTAGGATTATTAAAACATTATTTATAATAAACTGACATATACATACGTATAATAATATGATATAATATATTAATATAATATCATAATGGAAAAAAACCTTTACTTATATTTAAACGTGTTTTGGTAGTATTGCGGTGACCCGTGGAATGCTACCTTAGAATCAATCCAAAATGTAGCAAAGAGTTATAGAATTTTCTGGTATAAAATTTAGTAGGGCAACAGACTCACGGAGTGGAATGTGGCCGATAAACGTCAATTGGCTCGCTCCTATAATGTGGAAGTTAACATATAGCGATGTGTGGTTGTTGAACGCTTTTGTCTACTTTATTAATATTACGTCAAAATATAAGTATAGTAGTTTTCCTAAATACAAATTACTTTCTTATTCATATTTTCTCATTTTAAAATGACTAATCTCGCGCTAGAAATAATTCCGGTGTCGTATGGAACTTTACAAATATTGAAACGATCTTAACCAATATTATAAATGCAAAAGTGAAATTGTTTATTTATTTTTCGTAATAAACAAACTCACTTTCACATTTCATGCCTTAACTACTCGGCCGCTCATCATGAAATTTTGCATACACATTGTCAGCCGTATAGAAAAAGAAAAAGGGTACCTTTTATCTAAAAAAGAGTACTCTAACTAATCTAACCTTTTCTTTTGGGGAATGCATTGACGCATACCCCTCCGTGGGGGCGGGCGGAGAGGTTCTGTCGGACTCACCGGGTTAAAAGAGAAAGATGTTGAAATGATGATATTGGACCTCCCGGAATACCGACTAAACCTACCACGGTGTTTCTCGACAAAACCGCTATCGACGGGGCCGCGCGAATTACTTGCACATGCGTTCGCGACCCCGCCGAGGTTTCGGCCCGCCGTATAAAACGGCAGGCCACTACACGAACAGACCTACCCGAGCCGGGAGTGAGAGGGCAACCAATCCGACTGCCGCGATCAACTCACGGCGCTGCGATGCCCAGGCGGGGCAATCCGCCAAAGTGTGCAGCGCCGTGTCCTCAACAACGTCGTGGCAGTCGCCACAGTGGTGACAACCGGGCGTCTCTTGCCGGCCTATAATATGACACAGGAATCGGCCAAAACAACCATGGCCAGTCATTACTGTGTCAGCCGGAAGGTGAGGGCGCCATGCCGCCTTTCCAGCCACTCCTCAAAAACGGGTCTTACCGCCCGGCACTGGGGTGCACAAGTCGATTCCTCCTTTCGTCCACCAGGACCTGGCGGAGCTCGGACCATGTCACCTCTAGAGCGGGAGGAGATGGTCCTTCGGTTACTAATCTAACCTAACCTAACATACATTTACGTAAGCGAAGCTGTGGCCAAAATCTACTAAGAAATATTATATTACAATAGTTTTGTTGTAATCGATTATATTGTGAAGAGTGAACAAATTATGTTTAGAGGTTTTATATATAAAATAAAAGCATTTAATTGGATGATTTCAGTTTTATAATTAAAAATCTGCATAAATAAACTCTTTCTCTTTTGATATATACAACTTGACATACGTAGGTACGTATGACAAAGAGTACGTGCCAGGGTCAGATACGAGAAAAGCAATAACAATCTAGATCGCAAGTTGAATAACAATTGATTGGCCTATCCCATACGAACGTTGTACGTAGCCATTTCACCCTAACGCCCCTTTCAATTTGCGCGACCAATATCTGTCCTACGCCTTTACGCAATCAAGATCGGAGATTTCAATCAACGTAAAAATTTTTGGTACTTACCTTACAATCGAACTTGTATTACACTTCAAACCTATAAAACTACTGACCCTTAGCAATAAAGTAATACTTCATTCAAGGGTAAAGCTTTCATACTATTAAATATCGATACGGTTTTTTTTTTTAAATCGTGTAACAAAGTATTGGCATCAATTGCGACGTGTAACTGACGATTACCTTAATAAAAGTATTGAACGTCAATACATTTTGATTTATCAATAACCTTCTTTATAAATTGGAGGTGCTTGACATTGTGAACGAGAGTTTTATGACGACAATCATATTGTGAGAGCTATTCACGACAAATACACGACCAGTCATGCTTTATTACGATCCCTTTTCTATCACTATTAGGATTACGTGTTACTACAGAGCGCGCAACGTGCTGGCTTCCCTTTGGACACGCTGCTTGTCATATTCTTTACAATCCTAAGTTCCTAACGTATTTGTATTCATTATACATTCTTGACAGTTATATTGTCAAACTGATATTGCTGTCTGCGTTTGGCGCCGTTCCTTGACATGATTGTTATTATTACTCTCGTCTTTAGTACAAGCAGTGGGTATAATAATAGTAAATTTTATATAGACTGGATATTGTTTTCGATATTGCTTTCATCAACCTTAAAGTAGACAATGAATAAAGTTATGTTATGAAAACTTTACTGTTGAAAGTTTTTATAGTTAAAGTAACGTTATACTTTCACAAAACTGCTAAAATAAAATAGTAATTTAAATATGGGTGTTGCATAAAATTAGCTCTTTAAAGTTGTTTTTAGGTCTCAATAAATTGTGAAACAGAAATTACTTTTGTGTAGCTATTGGTTGAACAGCAGTTTTATAAACCTATTTACAATATGTTGTAAGTTTAAAAATGAATAAATAAATAAATATTTTAATAACGGTTAAACACGATTTGGTTGCTTATAATGTTATTTGACTTGGTTTAATTTCTTTCTGGTGCTTTTCTTCTGCAGCGTTTTGTGTACGTTAAAATATTAAATACACAAAAATACCAAAATTAGGCATAAGTAGGTATGCAGATCGGGTGCACTAAACATAGGTATTCATTTATGAACTAGATTTACTAGTCATAGTAAATGGTGGCTATTGTAACTTCGACGAATGAAACGTCCCGTAGCCAAGATGGTTATAAGCTTGTTTAGAGCGATATCAAATAAACCCTGTCTTTCACTGTGGTCCGAATTAATTGCTATTAATAAAACGTGAAGTGCAGACAGCAATTGGATAGTTATTTCTAGAGTGATACTAATTATACGTATTTTGTGGCGCATATTGTTACATTTTGCGTCATTAGTACTCCCTGTAGCTGTGGGATATATCCGAAATTCATCAATGTAAAAATCAATGAAAGAGTCTCTTTTAAATATGTTTACACTGATCGATACTACGAGTATTAATACACTATTGATATACTAGAACGGGTTCCTTAGTCATACGGCATACGTTTTTTTGTACGCATGCGTCTGAATGCGTCGTTGGAAGATCTCCAGAGAAGAGATCTTGAGTCGGGCAAGAAGGGCTGGGTATCCTTTCAATGACGGCAATAAGTCTGATAGTCCCCACTAAACAGCAAAAGGCTCGCTCTTTCACGTGAAACCTAAAACGTAACTATTAAAATGTGGATGTCTCACACATTTCTGCAAATAAATATACATAGACTCCCAGACCTGTGCAGACGTAAACTTATAGGGTATCTAAATAAAAATATGTAATCATTTTTTAAACCTTTATGTATAACAGAACGTCACATCTTATAATATTTAACGAGTCATTGAGTTGCCGAAGCACGAAATGTCCAAATGCATTAAATTTATTATGCTGCTGTCACAACAGCGACCGAAGAGTGCATAAAACATTTACGTTGATGAACTTTTTATAGGTGATGCCTCTAATAAATTGAATTTTTTACGAGTGCCAAGTGTAAAACGGGTGTTGATAATAATAGGAATAGTAATCAAGCGATAAATATATTATTTTAGATAAATAAAAGGTATAGGGTCTAATTCGGTTAGTATGCTTCGTACATAATTATCATGATGGCAAAGCATACGCGAAAGGGACAGGCAGCGGTGACTTACAATAACATTTTTCTTAATCTTTCCATTTCTCAGACGATATTTAATAATATGATTGCCTAATATAAATCTTAAATCCATTATTTATGTATGAGAATAATTTATGGGTACATTATGTAGTATAAAAAAATACATTTCTGGCGAGATGTAGGTGTAATAACATTTTTGAATTCAGCCTATTTTTCTGGGGAAGTCTGAGTCTAGGTCTCAATAATAATTGTTCAGTGTAGGAACCAGATGAAAATTAATGCTGTGTAGTATGCAAAGCGCGTTCTAAATTGGTTCCTTTGTCACACAAATTGGTTAAGGCAAAATCAATGCTTTATTTGATACAAGATTTTGTCCACGGCTTTGCAAGCGTAAATGTAGATATAAAAGAAGCTATGTCTTTTTCTGTATACTGACAACGTGAATGCAAAATTACATGATAATCGGTCAAGTAGTTCAGGCCTGAAAGCGTAACAAACTAACAAACTCACATTCGCATTTATAATAATTATAACCTAGGATATGGTTATATAATATACACATATAATCTCATGTCGTGATACTGTATGTACATACCTATATAGTAGCAGACTTTTCGAATGGGTTCCTACGCGATTCATGCGGAGAAAGCCGTGGGAAAAATAAACAGTTTCTCCAGAAATTAAGACAGCTTAGAAATTTAAAAATATCGCGTGCCATGATATAGTTCGTTACGGGTATGAACGCACCTAAGTGCTCGACGTTTCGACCAGACTACACTGGCAGTGGTGACAAACAGACAGCTTGTTACGAATTAATATTATAATTATTATACCAGTAACTACATACTACTTTTCGAAAAATGCAATTTTCAACACGTTTTTCACATTTTTTCAATATTATATAAGGTGAAACTTTTCCTACAATGTCGAAGTTGCGTGACTGGACTAAATCAAATTAAGCTTAATTTATAGCAACTGTATCTCGAACGCAATACACCGTTTAGGAAGGTTACCTAACAAATATGCACTTAAATATAAACCTTTAGCCACATGAAGTATGAGAAATATAAAGTACTAATTTCTGTCTGTGGGTTCGCCTCCATTAATGCAAGTACAAAAAGTGTCCTATATTTCCTGGACATTGTTTGTGTCACGTTTCATACTCTCAATCAAATCTCTTCAACAGTCAACGCCTGATTATTTTACTGTTATGTGTAGCTGAAATATATAGGACGGCAATTACAGTCAATTTTATTTTTGTTGCTTATACAAGTCCTGTACTAGGAATAATTCCTGTGTTGTGGTCGACTTTACATACATTCAAACAATGGACACGAAGAACACCTAGATTTGGAACAACCATTTGTGAATTACACAAATTTTTGTCACGTGTAAGATTCAAACCCACAATACTTGACTCTGTCGTAGCGACGAGTCGACTACTTAATTAAACTACTAAATAATAATGTAAATATTTTGCATGTGGCTAACCAAAGATGATGCTTGGAAATCCGACGTATTCAAATACTTTTGAACTAGCTGGGATATATTTGAAAACATTGCAGCTTTAAATTGCAGTAAAATATTGTTTCTATATATACAAAGATTAAAGAACTTCTCATTTATAATAAGTTATAGAAATACATAAACATAATTAAGGAGACGAAGACAATTTAGGTGGATACTGACAATTTAACGAGCTGCTAAAACAATGACTAATGGGTCGAGAAAATGTGTCGCTAAATGCGACATTTTAAACAAATATTTAGACAACCCTTAATTCAAATGATATTTCTATGTTAAAGCAGATCATGTATCACATTGTTTTAATACTTAACGTTTTAGCAAATTTCGAAAACTATCATCTATCTAAGAGAGAGATTTTTCAGGTTTCGTTCAATGACTTCAGAAAATTTCATAATTTAAAAGTTCCATGCTAATTGAAAAATTTAATCAATTTTATATTTTTTTAAATGTTGTAAATCTAAGTCATTAGGTAAGTTTTAATTATACTCTGAATTTCCTCTCCGTCTAATTTGTTTGTATCCTAATTAATTATTTCGGTAGAGTTGTTAGATGAACGGATGGCGTAGAGGTTGTGAGATCGATCCCCACATGATGTTACCATATTCAATAAATTGTTATTCTGAGTCTGTATGTTCTTTATGCCCGTTGTTTTAATGTTAGTAATGTCCCCCGCGAGACAGAATTTATTCCTAGTGCGGCAATATTCTATTTTAAGGCCCGAGGAATTGATATGGCGGTTTTACATATCTTCTTTACAAAAGCTGTCGAAATGTCAAACATATTCCCTATATAAAAGTTATGTGATGATAGAAAAATCGGCTCAAAAAACAATAAAAAAACTCTTTCACCGAGATTAAGCATAAGCACCGCAATCTCCTCTAAAGTCATTGCCTAAAAGAACACTTAAATGGAAACATCAACAGGAAAATGCTTCCCGTGTCCCATATCACTACTCATTAGTCCTTTCACTCTAAGTACAATTTTATTGGCCTTCTTTGTTCCCTCGATGTTATCTCACGGATTCCTCTCAAGACAGCTATTAACCCGGTCAGTTTTATTTACTTAGATCACGTGATTCATTGTGGGGAGATTAATCTATCGTGGACGTGCCCTCTTGACCCCTTGACATAAAAGGTTGATCCAATTTTTCGTGTGACGTTTATTTTTGGGCGCGATACTATACATACTATGATAGGGTTATATTCTGAAAGGGTTCGTGAAATTATTATTAAGGTTTCAGTCCCAATTTAAGGTTTTAATTGCATTTTTATGAGAAGTTTGTATCAAGCCATCCTCTAATAAAGGTATATTGAGAAAAACAAACGGTGTGTAATGTTGCAATTGTGTCAATTATTATATGTGATTAAAGATGATGGTGCCGCTTTCCTTTCGGGGACTCACAGACGTGACCGTATGTATGTTTTTATGTATGGGCAACTTACAAATAATAATAATAATAAATTCTTTATTGCAACAAAAGGTTTATACATTTACAGTGTCAGACCTGATTCCCAAACTAGCGTGAGCTGTATGTTGGGAAACAGCCCTTCCCAAAAACAAATTATACAAAATTGTTACAATAAGCAAGATACATAGACAAGAGCTGACTTAAAAAAATAATTAATTAAAAATAAAATAAAGATAAAATACCGGCTTTATTTCATTACACGAATGGCATAGTAGTTTAAATGGTCACCTCGTCACTGCTACCGCTGCAAGTTATGTGGGTTCGAGTGACACTAAACATTTTTTCGGGTCTAGGTGTTCTTTGTGTCCGTTGTCGAATCTTTGTAAAGTCTTCTGCGACACATGATTGATATACGAGATAGACCAGAAGTAGTCATTTTATTCCCATAAATCTAACTTTCATTTTATAAAATAACTAGATGTTCCCACGGTTTTACCCGCCTCCGTGGCTCCTAGCGTGATGTTATATAGCGTATAGCCTTCCTCGATAAATAGGCTATCCAACACTAAAATAATTTTTCAAATCGAACCAGTAGTTCTTGAGATTAGCGCGTTCAAACAAACAAACAAACTCTTCAGCTTTATAATATTAGTATAGATATACATACATATGTTAGCAACAAGGGATTGTTGCTAACATATGTATGTAATTACATTCGAAAAAATTAATACCGACGTAAGTAGGTACTTTATTATAATCATAAGGACATCTTCGGTCTAACCCAGATGGGTTAGATTGGAAGCGAACCCTTATTTATATTTTATCAGTGAGATGTTCCAACCAAATTGAGAAACCCAAACTACATATTAAATTTCCTTCAATCTTAATAAACATGCATAATTATATCGCTAGATATAAGTACCTACGAGCAGGCAAGAATGATGATTATATACATCCCTGAGATACAGTCTGCACTAGTTCAGGGGTCTGAGAATACACATCTACTGTAACAACTTTATATGTCAAAACATGAATATGATAATTCTTGTGTAACAGTAAGTCGTGGTCATATTATGTGAGTAGAACATACATTGAAAGGCACTGTTATATTGCCTTACGTGTCGTGTGTTGCATATACATATGCTTGTTTCACGTTTTTAGCCCAAAAGGGGGAGGCTTATTGTACTCACAGTTGGCCAGTCGTTTTTAGATCTTAGGTCCTAGAATAAGGTGCCAAGCAATTGCCGTTATCGAGACACAGTGCCAGATACCGTTTTGCTTTTGAAACACTCTACTGAAGCTAAAAAAAAACAACCCTGAAAACTCATGCATAATAGTCGCGATCACTGCCGCTGCGCCACGGCGCTAATAAATATGAAATCCACGGAAAGTTTTGTGTATGACAGCGATTGAAAAATCGATGTTTTGTTGTATAACATATACCTTTTTGTAATTGTATGCACTTATATTAGAAATGACATAAGTAATTAGTAGGTATATTGTTAATTCATCCATAGAGTTCAATAACTAATTGGTGCAATTTTTCAGTCAGTTGTTGCTGATAATATTAAAGTAGAAAGTTCGACAAATCTGAGTAGTCCGATAGACGCCTGGATCAGGCAAATATTATGGAATTTATCTGTTAAAAAAATCTCAATAATATTTCAACATCTAAAGCAGTTCTTACTCGATATATGGCATCACATCAACGACCTCTGTTATTCAGAATCACACCATAGCAGGCACGTGTAGAAACATACATACATACGTTAGCAATTTAAACGTAATTGTGTATGTTAGTTCTCCATATTCCTATTACATATGTAATAATTATTCTGAATTTAATATAACAAAGTATAGTGCAGATACAGTTCACGTCAAGCGGAAGCCAGCGTAATAACTTTACTATTAAACTTTGTACACGTGTAGTAAAGCTTTGAGAACTGCGTGAACTTTACAGATTGAGAAGTAAAGGAGTGGGAACATGTAGGGTCTCGGTTTTGTGCTTTAGAAATCAATAAGTAAATGTATGTGCCTTAGTATGCGTTAGTCACCATGACCAGCAAATATAAAATGATCAGAAAAATATTTAATAATAACTTTATTTCTCTCATCACAAAGACTCATGTACATGTGCATCTTACAGTAGATAAGATAAATAGGTGGTAATAGAGATCGTTTGTGAGAGACTGGAGTCCGTACTAGGGAGACCCCTGTGTGACGGATCACCAGACCCGGGACTCGTAGGTGTATTTGCCTATTAAATAATATATTGGGTATTATAGACTTGTACATGACATTAAGGAGACTATTTAATTAATTAGTTAAAACAAAGCAAAACTAGATAAAATATTATGAAAATAAATATTTATTCACTACATCTCGCTCGCGTAAACGTAAGTTAGATTAAAAACAGTGCTTTTTTTGTACGACAGGTACTCTATGTCCTTTTTTGTTTCCCTGACAACGTGATGATTGGTCGATTAGTTAAGGCGTGAAAGCGTAATAAACAAACTCACATTCGCATTTATAATATTAGTATGGATTAATTTAACTCGTTAAGATTTAAAGCGCTGGTTTCGTTTATGCATAACCTGCTGCGTAAGATGCATGTGGCAAACGCAATTCATATACCGCGCCTGCGTCGCTTAACATGACGTCTCCCGGTGTGATTGACGCTGCGTTTAATGCAAAAGCCAAAGCGTAGGAATTGCTTTTGATGTGATATAATTTCACTTTTGATGTGATATAATTTCACTGTTGATGTGATATAATTTCACTTTTGATGTGATATAATTCAACGCATCGTATAATATATAAACAAACCGAGCCCTTTAGATTTATATTGGACATAGGTTGAGATGATAAAATTTTAAATAAATTTGTTTTGCTTTCGTTATCTCATCCTATGCAAGTTAATACAAAGGTCCAAAAGTTCACTAGTTAAACGAAAAGTATTATCAGATATATAGATTGAAATTTGAATATATTATACATATATCAAATCCTGTATCGACTAATATTGGCGTTTCTTTCATGTTCATTAGTCAACCGTACTGATATTTACAATTGCCTACGTGGTAATAGGGGGCAAGTGGAAAATGTCCTAACACAGCAACTATGATTATGTTTAATGATTATTTCATTAACAATTGAATTGATAAAAATACAAAATTTTCTACAATTCAAATTGCTAAGAACATTGAATTATGATTCACGCGGTTGTAGCCTAGTATTCCGGAATAGTCAAAAACCTCATATGAAATGCAAACATGTTGTAATATCTACAAGCTACAAAAGTGACATTCAGTTTTTTGATGTAGTGAATTGTGGGTTTCTGCATTCAACGGTCAACTCTTGGTTTTATGTATATTTGGAGGCATAAAGGGAACTTTAAACCAATTGTCATGTTTGTTTAACATATCAATTAGTCGAGCATCAGATGCAATAAAAACGTTATATTTAAGCCTCGGATTCCGAGCATTGGCCAAGAGATTAATAGTGAGTTAGTAAAATTTGCAACAAATAGCCACGGTCAATCAACCAATAAAAAGGTATAGTTTAATCTTAAATAATAAGAATATCAGCACTGTGTTAAACTGTCCCACTGCTAGGCACGGGCTTCTTCTTAATGTAAGAAGGATGAAACCATAGTCCATCAGACTGGCCCAGTGCGGGTTGTCAGACTTCACATATATCCTTGAGAACATTATGGAGAACTTTCAGACCAGCAGGTTTCCACACGATGTTTTGCTTTACAGTTAAACCGAGCGATTATGAGATATTTAATACGTATAACTTCGAAAAATCAGAGATGCGCGCCTTGAGTATCGAACTCGAGACCTCTGCGTGGCAGTCCAACGGTCTCTCACTAGGCTATCGCTGCTTAATCTTAAGTAAGTCACGAATTCGATTATTGCGTTTGCGTTCCTCACATATATTGGAGCGATTCCATTCACCGTTTTGTACATAAAATCAATGTAAAAGATTCATTTTGATTTTTTTTCTTATCTTATAAAGTCTTATGTAAAGCCAGGGATAATCTCACTACGGTATAGGTGTCCTTCCAGACGAGATTATATCTAGCCAACAATAGCGCGGAGCACAAAGAAAGTGATTGGCTTTAGTTGAAACCTTCGGCATGTAATTGTAGAGTCCATATTACATTTTATTATTCGCGTTTGATAGTATCTACTGTCAGGAAGTCCGAATAATACAATGGTTTAAGAAAATATTATAGTTAATTAATTATAGCAAGGCTGACCCTGTTTATAAACAGAAACTGTTTCATTGCTGGATACTGGCCTCTTCTCATTAAGAAAAGGGTTAGGCCATAGTTCACCGTTCTGCATTGCGGGTTGGTAGACATACATTCACACATACATGGAGTATACCTTCACCGCTAAAGCAACCAATTATTAATTATCTAATATGCACATTACTTTGTTAAGATGGGAGGTAAAATTAAGGGATGCCTTGAGATTGAGATTGCTTCTGTATGGTATTAGCTTTAACTACGAAAATTTCAAGGCGTAGGAATTCATATAAGAAATCGATGATGTCACGTAAACAGCGGCTATATTATATATGACACTACATTGACTCGTCATTCTAACCACTTGTTGTAGGAGTTTTACATACATACCGTCATGCCTATATTCCCAAAGGATTAGATAAAGAGTGGGTTAACACCTACATATATTTCACCAGCTATAAGAGGAAGCGACCTTATTGCTTGCCACCAACCATAGTTTGAGACTCCGCGTTGCTTCTGAGAACTTCTTATATATAGGTAGAATTATATAAAGCTAGGTAACGGGAATTTCCCCTTTCAAAGCAATAATTCTGGGTAAAGTAATTTCATTCAAGTAGGTACTTTACAGCTTTACTTTTAGAATGAACTCTCGCCGGTTTCCCGGTGGTAGGGCGTGAAGTATTAGATCATATATATTACAAACAAATGTGCATCATACCCACGTTGCCGCAGTTTGTCTTTATGTCACACGAAATAAAGCACTAGCCTACTGCCATCTACCGGGAGAATTTCCAAACTGCATACTGATACCGAAAGTAACTTAACAAAATAACGATATCACTGCCCCACCTGGGACTCAAACTCTCCTTATAGTCATATACTAACTATAATAAAACTAAGTGCATGCCATGGGGTCAACGAACATTAGTTATTGTAAAATGCTAGTGTCATTGAAAATGTCATATTGACTAGGCTCCCGCTAGGCTCCTGACTTCGCTGATAGCTTTGACAGTATTATTATTATACATCATAAATTTGAAAAGCTATTAGATTTTACAACGACTAATGGCCAAGGATCAACTACAAAGTGTGTTTTATAAAATATTCACTGCGATCAGTGCTTTATGACTGTATAATTACCTTATCTTAGTTTGTTGCCATCTTTTGGATTGCTTCACTATAGACATACATAGACTCACTCCTATACTCGAAGGTGTATTACATCCACATTTCGCCAACAATAGTTTAAAGTTTTATGTGACAATAGTGGTGATTGTCATTAGGCAGCTTTAGAGTCTATACGGACGGCTCATAAAAAAAAATTCGTATACATAAATCGCAATAACACTTTTTTCGACCCGGGAGATAAGCCTGAGGATTTATGCACAGCAGTCACATTCACTGCTAATACATATTGACCGCACCGAGGCTTCAATAAGTACGTAGTGTAACGTTAGAGTAAACTTCAAAAGAGACAAAGAGCATTAATTCCTCATTTGCTATAGGTACTCTTTAAAGAGCTCCAGACCAGAAAAACACAGTAGGTTCAAAGTTATACGTTAACACTTAAACTCCAAAACTATCTACCTATTTTTATTTTAAATATTCTGACATTGTTACCTGTCAGTCATAGGACCTAAATTTAAGGTCAAAAGGCATTTCAATACAATTATCATCCAGTACAAAGTGAGACTACGTAGAAAAATGCGATTTTATACAAATTGAGTAGTGTTAAAGTATGGTGAAATAATTAATGTTCATATATTAAAAAGGATTATCTATATAAAAAATCCAAATTTGTCATGGTTTACGGAAGACTGAGTTACGAATATCTTCACGATCTTTCACGCTTATAATATAATATTAGTGCTATTAAATTCTAATCTTGAACAATAAACTAATTCAATACATCACTAACGCTAGAAACCGTAGAAACGTGCCCTAATCACCTTCAATATTTAGACCTATATCTAAAGCTAATCACACGTAAGAAGCAATTGACCTAAAAATAAAAGCGGGCTTAGGTCGCCACCGTATAAAAAAGTAAAAAAGAATAATGACGTCACAGCAGTGGGCGGACCGTTTATCTACAAACAAGGTGTTTACTTCACGGCTTATGATAAATATGCTAATGCTTTTACGGCAACGTTATGATTGAGGCACTTTAGATTGTGGTTAACGATTATATTTAACTACGGAAGTACTGGTAATTTATTTATTTCTCGCTTTTGTCTTACTTTCAAGCGTTTCGTAAATACTTAACTTCAATGCTAGCAAGCTTTTGTCTTAGCTGAGTTGTCTCATTTAAATCGTCCAGCAAAAATGTACAAAGCTACAGTAAGGCTAGTTAAAACAAGTAAGTCTTTAGTGATGGCTCAGTGTGTGAATATATCTGTTGTGTTTAAAGTTATGGAGTCGTTCCCGATTTTGTTGTATAACGTTTCAATTATGAAACGTGTTACAACAAAATCGGGAACGACTTCTGCTGCATCGTTTGATTTCTTCATACAAAAATACAAATAATGAAATTGGTTCCTTTAATTGCACGACTAAGAATGAAGATCTAAAATCAACAGTATATCCCATCGTTACAACATACCGCAGGATTAAAAGTGTCTTGCAGGTGGAATGCTTCCACTTTTAAACTTGTGAATTTAGCTTATTTTTTTAAATAATATAATTATATTGAAGTTTCTAAAAAGTGGCAGAACAAAAGTTGTTAAGTACTATGTAAAGAACATACGGGTAAAATGTTATTAGTATTTTTATTTGCTAATTGTCATTGTCTTTAAAAAAAATACAATTCGAATTAAGAACCATTTTCTTTTTTCAGTTGAAAATTGCAAATACACTAAGCGACGTAAAGGTCAGCTGCCAGTATTATACAAAGAATACCTTCCCACAATAAACCTCTAAAGAGAATAATACCACAGAGTGGTTCATTGCGTAACAATGAGTTTGCAGTTGTCAGTGTTTGCCACCTTTCTCCGGGAGATAGCTGGAATAAGTAGTATTCAGTACAGCAAACAGACTTGCTTTTAACTTACAACATCATTACCGTGAATGACGTTATGTTTTTTAAAATTTAATGGCTGCTTTCCCAATGGGGAAAACAGCCATTAAATTTTAAAGAAATCTCATTCTCATTAGATTGAGAAGTTTTTCTAGTTATCTACTTCTTAATAAAATAGCAACTATGTTAATGAGAATTACATTACCTGCTTCAGTGCTCATAAAGTTTAAGTTAATACTTATAAAATATATTTTTTACGATACCTGCTTTTAAAAGTTCTTATTTTAGTACTAGTCAAAGTAATTATAGGATATAGTTTGATAGCATACTGAATAATTTATGTGTTGCAGAGAATTTTAAAAACATTAAAACAACGTACATAAAAAGCACCCAGACACAATTAATTGTACATCACAAAAATTTTTGTTCCGTGTGGGGATCGAACCCACTATACTCAGTGCAGTGGCAGTGCGACGACTATTCAATCCACTACGCCATCCGTGCAGTCAATTGCACAGATGCATTGTATTGTAGATTTGTATTATTAAATTCCGAAATATAAATAACTTCGATAACGCACACAAATCAAATTGCATTCCACAACTGAAAAACGAAATACCAACGTAATAAAAATATTCGTGCATTTCCATTTTATTTCAACAAAGAACAGAAATACAAACTGAACGGAATAAAAATTTCAAGCATGCATATTAACCGTGTCGCGTACCTGCAAGGCTATAATGATAGGCTATTAGACGAAGTATTTTACAAGGGATTCCTGAGGCTTAAGCTTGTAATCGAGTTTACAAATTGCCCGTAAACGGTGTTGTTTTTAATACCATTATTTATGTTAGAAGTTGTGTTTAGTTTGTGTGTTGGATTGTTCGTTTAATAAGCTGTCTGTTGTTGAATAAATGATCAGTAAATCGATGTTCTTGAACTACATTTATACATAGTTTCTATATCGTATAGACAGACAAAGTAGAGGTAGTATTACGCCTAAATTTCTTAGTATATTACACTTATGCCGTGGTTATTAGATGACAATGAATTTGCAACCTGTTAGTCTCTCAATACGTGGCCTGAAAGTTTAACTATGAGTGTAATAGTCCTGTTTCAAGTGACAGGATGCATAGTCATCGTCTGTTTACGTTAATAAACCTGTTAAAGGTAACGTGCTTCGAATAAGTATAAAGAAAGGACTTCACCTTCTTAAAAAGGCCTTATACAATTTGCCTTCTTTCTTACCACTCAATATAGTTCGGTTACAGCTGAAAAGAAAATTCAAAATACGAATGTTTCTATTTGAATTCAATCGATTGTTCATTTTTAAATTGTGGCTTTGTAGCCAACCAAGTGGCTTGTATTTTTTGTAATAAAGATAAGCAGAATACAAAACTATTTTGTAACAAGATTTTGACCGCGGCTTTTCGATAGCTCGAGGACAGTTTTTTCTGGATTTAATACTTTACGTCCTTTTCTGTACCACTGACAACATGTATGCAAAATTTCATGATGATCGGTCAAATAGTTAAGACGTAAAGATATACAAACAAACAAACTCACATATTCATTTATAATTTTAGTTAGGATAAGAACAATAGCTCAGCAAACTTCTGTCATGTCAGGATACAACGATATATCATTTCGTTTTGAAGTGTCGTACATGAATTACTGTATCTTTTTCAATTATCATTTGAGGGGAGGCGTGGTCTGAAATGCTGTCAAGATGTCTGTAGGATAAGCTGTCAAAATAAATTCGTAACCCACAATTCGCATGTAAGGAATTGTGCGGCTTAGGGTGCAGAAAGAATTCCGATAAGATTTGAGAACAAGGCAAAACGAATTTACATTCTTTGATAGTATCCAGGCCTTGTGTGAAATGTTACAAGTTTGTAGATATGTTTTGATTAAACTTGCGATAAGTAAAATGTTTGTACATGGCACCTTCAATTTTATCTATTCAATCTTATCTTAGTTCAGTTTTATTTATTTCTTTCAAAATAATTTACATTACAGTTCACTAAATACATTTTGGACATTTTAACATACTTTTATTAATTTGTTCGTCTCTCAAATTTTGGGAATAAACTTTAAACATTTCATAAAATTGTACTGTAAACTGTAGTAGGTACTGATTGACGAAAAAACAGTGAAATTTGATACGAGTTTACTGGAAATTTTTGAATATATTGCTAATGGTAAGCTTTACTTTAAAGTCAAGTTGAATTCAAACACAAGTTCTCAGATACTTCTTGAAATCTTATAAATGATATGTCAGACAATATCTTCGATTTTCCATACAATCACTGTAAAGAAAATTAAAACGTTTTCAGTTGCACGATCCATTCGATTCAAATTCGATTTAGTCAAAGATTATTATGTCAGAATGCGAAAAATAGAGCTTTGAGAAAACGAATCTGTCGTGGTAATCAAAAGAAAATGATATATCGGAATTACAAAAGATATATAGGATTTTCAATTAATATGGAAGTCAATTTATGGTTTATTTGTACAGACAAGTGCATACACAAACTTCATTGACTGATACTATGAATACAAGACCAACGAGGCTATATCGTTATTATTTGTTTGTCTTGTTTAGTTTTCAATGACGTCAGCGACCTCTCTAGTAATTTATCATAAAACCTTAATAATATCTTGCAGTTTTTTTGAAGGTTTACATATCTCTACCGCAAGTAGATCAAAGTTTATATACTGCTTCTGAACCATTTGGTAGTAACAAATAGTACCCATGAGTATAAAAAATAATATTAATAGTAACATATCCATCAATATTTCCGTTAGCAGTTTGAAAAAAAAATCCTCGATGATAGAATATTATATTTTATTTTAAATTTAGAAACAATTAACCAACATCACAACGTAAAATCCAACATGTTCAATTTACAAAGATAATTGGTCTATATCACGCCAACCATTCATTTTCACATTATAAATTTTTACATCTATGATTCTATTATTTTCACATTTTCACAACTTCTAAATAAATTTTAAAGATAATTGCATTTAAATTTTAATATGTACATATAATCACAATTCTTTAAAAATGACTTATTCCTAAAATATTATAAAACAAAGAAAAAGAAAACTAAAACCCTCTAATAGGCGTCATAAAATTCCTCCGCATCACAGTCGACCGGTAGTGTGCCCAGAAGACTGGCAGCATTGCCACGTTGAATGGCAATGCTTATTCTTTCTGCAAAATAAAGCCCAGCCCTCTGGTCACGGGAAGCGTCGACTAACCTTTTTGCTATGTCTCTGTAGAGCGCACGAGCACTGGGACCCCATGACCCTAGCGTTTCGACCCCAAACGGCTCAAAAACATAATCCCCTACCAGGTTTTTGTATTTGCGCCGTTTGAGAGTCTCCGCAGATGCAGCAGCAGCACCAGCACAACCCGCCGTGCTGGGAAGATGTGATGGCGCAAGGGTGTCGACACACGTTGCGTCCCACACCAAGGGCCTACCCATCTTCCAAGGCATCAATGACATACCGTCCGGTCTCTTCCCATCGTCACGCGCTAAGCCATTAGGTTCGAGATGAGCTGGCACGCCGGCGGTGACAAGAGCACGACGGATAATGTCGTTAAGATTGGCGTGCCGCGAAAAACGACCGGCACTCCTGCTACATGATAGGCCATGGTGGCCAAGGCCATCGACGGCTTCCCCACAGTGACATCGATGCGGAGAAACACATGGAGCACCTAAACGAAGGCAAGAAGCGATGCGGAACGTTGTATCGTCCAACATAGTGCCTATGTTGGACGAAGGGAGTGCTTGGAGCCAAAGACCCGATTCCCACTCCCCCACAGCCAATAAACGGGCACGCTCAGCAACATTAAGAGATGTGTTTATGAGATGTTCTCTCACCATGTTGCAGAGCGGCCCATCCCACCGACTCTGAGAGAATAGATCGGATGGCAAATCAGAGCTTGGACAGATCATTTTCCAAGCGTTTACTGCGTCGGACTTGCACGACACTTCAGAATTAACCAGTGTATTAACCAGTGTGGGAGCTAAAATTTTCCTCTATTGAATTTAAAATAGCGCTTTTAAATAGTTTTGCCTGAGAATAAAAATGCTTAATTTGAGTATCCTGGTATAAAGCAAATGATCTTAGCAGGGTAAAACGATTTGAACAAATAAGCATTGTAATGAACAATGCACTGTAATGGTCAAGATAGGAAAGCATCAAATATTCTGCTTCTGAATCTTTGTGATTGATTGATAAACAACGCTATACTAAAATATGTAATTGTAATTTACCCAAATTTTAATAAAATATAAACCCAAAACTAAATATTTGTTACATAGGGAAAACGTCTAGTTTCAAATGTGAGTGAAACAATTTTGAATTCTTTTTGTTGTTGATATTTTGTAATATATCGATCGATGAGTTGTGTCATAATAAATAGCATTATTAGGGTATAATTGATTTATTACGAATCTAGATACACATTGTACTTAAAATATTGTTATTAAATTAAATGATGATGTTTTTCAACATTGTAAAAATCTATTTATCTATCTATCTTTCTTTGGTCAATTCTAATATGGCATAAAAACAGTTTTTTTGCAGTAGTGTAAATAGAGTACAAATACATTAATACTCTTAATACAAATAATATACCACATAAATTTTTACAATAGCTTATCAATGTTCTGTATATTGATGATGTAATACTAATGATATATTATGTATGGATATCAATATCAGTATTACGTTACATGTGTCGTTATCTCATAAACATTCTCCGACATTAAAGACAAATCCTCTTTATCAAAATTAATAATACATTATGTCTTATTGAATACTGTATAACATCAAACAGCCTCTCTACTACTTTATTAAATTTTAAGTCAGAATATACAACGTAAAACATAATACCATTTACAAATGAGTAAAACCTGGATTTGTGTTGTAATAACTGGAAATGGAATTGCACGATGCATTACAATACGTCTGACAGATGAAATTGCACCAGCTTAATAAGATTGATTTTGATGTATTGGCCAGTGAATTTTAATATTCTCAGTTTGATTTGTATGTAATAAGCGTATATAAAATTAAAATGTTATTATGCTGGAGTATGGGTTAAAAATTAAGAACTGTACTATATCCCTATTATTTACTATGTCCTTAAATATTATTCTTCTATTTTTATTATTGTATTAGCGTCGGAAATCTACTTTACCTGGGTTGATTATTTAATTTTCCTCCATAAAACTGGCTTGAGACCTCCATTTTCCAAAGGGAATTCTTAGATTAGTCTGCAAATCTGAATATTTGAGGGTGCAGCTTCCTAATTTTTACCGGCATAAACGTTAATAATAGCCGGAACTGAGACACGGCGATAATTATGTTCTCTGAGAACTGATAACGTGTATACGAAATTTCAGGATGATCAGTCGAGTAGTTAGGCGTAAAAGCATAAAACAGCTTACATTAGCATTTATAATATAAATTAGGATATATTACTTAAATACTTTAGGTAAATAAAGAAAATTGTTTTCCACCTTATTTTGACATTAATTTTTGCCTTTTATGTCTGCCACCTCGAAACAAATTATTCTTCTATGGCCTACATTATTTCTTAATAATTGCGATTTTAAAATAATATAATCCTGTTTGATCTAAGTAGATCAAAAGTCACTAAATATAAAAATAAATAAAGAACAAAATCCATTACATACACTTGATGTTTTCCAGAGTCCAATTTTATTTTTATACTTTTCTAAAAGTTCTAATCCTGTTGTTTAAGAACATTCATAGATTGTTCCAGATCTGGAGGGCGAGATTTACCTTTATAAAAATTCTTAGATCTATCTTTAAGAGCACGGCGACATATGACAAAGCCGGTGACTACAATAGGATTTTAGAGCATTGCCCTTCTCCAAGCATACAAACTCGATTCCAAGGACCTGGCGATATTGCTTTGAAGACTTTTACTTGGTTTACATATACCTTTATTAATACTGTATTTTTTTTGTTCTAGGCCTGTCAGTTTTTAGCAGAGCCAACATCTACTAAAGTAAATATACTTAGTAGTTTTTTGTCACGAATGCTATTTAGATTTTTGTTTAGATGCTTGTGTGCCCCAAATTGTTGAGCAAATCAAACATAGTGAAATTGCTATAGATTATCACGTGTTTTGAAATAAATGTACCAATCAAATAGTCAACGTTTGCTTCGGCGTTTAGTCTTGTGGATTGGATTAGTGAAAGGCGATTTACGAAAAGCTGATAATCGAGTCAATATCATTGGAAGCGTTGAAGGAAAGCCTAGATATACTTCGTATGGTTTTTGTATTAATAGTACAGTGGTTTTAAGATGCATGAGGACACGTGCATGTGTATGAAATCAAAGAGGTTCGGTTGAGGATAACATTAAAGGGACATATTTGCTTAAGATATCCATAAGGTACTACCTTATAATTATAATTAACGGGCTAATTTCATCGAATTGTCTAAATTTATGATAAAATTGTAGCTATTATGAACATAGGGATGATAAATTTTAGGTTTTTAAAATCATTCTCTAAACCCGTTGACTATAATTGTAAATTCAAGTCTGGTTTAAAATTATTGAAAGTAGTTGTAGAAGTTTATACGTTTTAAACCCTATCTGATGCTGTGACCTAGTCACAAGCTTTAGTAGAGATTATCTAGGTGCTACTATCCTTGTATCTGGTAACTAACCATAATGTATCGTGACATTTTGTTTACATACATTCGTAACAGTCCATAACAGTGAGAATGATAATGCCATTTTAGATATCCTTCATTTTATTTGTTTTACAAATATATTAGTTTTACGAAGTGCTGTGTTTTTAATGCATGTGATCTTTGTATTGCGGTAAGTGGATTTTATATTGTTACAGAACAATAATTGCAAAATATTTCAAGGTAATAAAATATAAAAGAAGAAGTGATAAAATTGATTTTTTTTTTAATATCTGTAGTGTCAAAGCCCCTTTAGTAGGTTTTAAGTTAAAATACGATCGTCGTATTTAGCGGCATTTACATTTTACAAATCTATGCATTTATTCCCTTCAGCATAATTCAAAACATTTTATTTTCAGTGTTTGTCAATGATTAAACGCATTTAGAATAGCATCTTTTCTATTCTTTGAAAGCAGATAAGGAAACTATTTATGTATTTATTTAATTCGGACAACCAACAAGGTATACACTGTTACATGTTCTTATGGCTAGTACTTATAGTTAGTGTTTAGTGCTACCTTACTTAAAGGTTGCCACGGCATGTATATTATACAGTTAGAAACAGATTATAAACATATACTATACTTAAATAACTATACTATACTATACTTTAAAATATATATTATTGTGTTACGTTTACGCGAATGCTATACATGGAAATTAAACTACTGTATACGCGACATTTTTTAAACGTGCCATTTTTTAGGCTTATGTTTAATTTATCACCAGATATAGTAAAATATAACAATCAAAAATAGTAAATGATCACCAAAATTAAAACCGAATATTAATACCAAAAATATTAATTGCACAGCAAAGGGATCAAAATAAGTCGACGGAGTCCTATTTTTGGGTGGGTTTAAGAAGAAACGTAACATAACCTAACCCTTCCGAGACGGAATGCAGTGATTTGAGACGTATAGATGCTCGTTATGATATATTTTAGTACGCATATTTTGGTGTGCAATTACTATTTTTGGTGGTCATTATATTATTTAATCCCATTTTTTATTGAGCCGCGATAACATTTTATAATCTCGTATTGAGGTTTTAGCAATAATTAATTACTGACTCATCAATGACTTGACTTTAATTACTTTTATTTGATGGTTTAATTATTTTGAATAGTATATTTATAATGAGCATAATTATAATTATATAGTCTTTTGAAATACGTAGTATCGTATTTTATATATATGGTAACCTATACTTCGGAGCTTTATTCTCATTATAATGCTTGGATCATTTCAATATATTATTTTTAATTTTCATTATAAATATAAAGAGCCGTATATAATGTATTAAATATTTAGAAGCGTTGTGATAAGATTTATAAATATGAAACATTTTGAACATATTATTAAATAATATGTTCAAAAATGTACATTATTTAATTTAATTAAAATATGTACTTATCCTTAAAAACAGAAAGAAATATAAACAGATGCTATTGATAACATAATTCATTCAAAAATATAACGTACTAAGCAATTTTAAAGGCGTCATTAAGATTTTACTACTAGGTACTTAACATAAGATCGATTTAGTTGTTCTACTATAAGTCAATTTTGTTGTTGTTGATAAGTAGGATTACTCGTGTCAATTACAAGCTACGTTATGCGATTTAATACTTTACTAGGAACGGTACAAACAACAGTTAGTGTTCCAAGAAAGTAGCCTAAATGTTTCGATATATTTTGACACGATAACTAAAGACAGATTATATATTTATTTTACTATTTTCGTGCATTACTATGAAATGTTTCACCAATTCACTGATAAAATTATTTATGTTTAAATGTTTAGATTTATATCTAATTATTTATAAAGATAAAAATAAATACTAATTTAAATCTAAATTCTAAGTTAGCAGGAAATATTTTTAGTAAATCATTAAAATATTTATTCGAATAATTTATTTAAGGTTTAACAAAACTACACAATCACTTAAGCTGAATATAATTGAAATATTTTCAATGCATACATAAAATTAACATCGAGCTTGAATTTCCAAGTATTTACTACGTGCTTGTAATATTCAGAATTTGTATCCATTTTTAGAAACGATACAATGGAGTTGGCGCAATATGAACTAGACACACAATACCATAATATTCAATGTAATAATTACTGAACAAATGCAGCGTAGATTGCTATTTGTATTGTTGTGTGACGTGTCAGCTTAGAATATGTTTTTCTAAGTATAGATCAATCATCATTCTGTGAAACAGCAACATTTATATCGGGTACTTTCAATACTTTTGTTTTTATAATACCTAACTAGAGCCAATAAAAAAGACGCCAATTCATGCTTCGGCTTACTTATATTCATCTTTAGTCCAATTTTATCGCATATGAACAAGCGATCGGATTGGTTTTGATAAATGTAATAAAATAAAATTGGTTGGGCTGACCCAACGTATAAATGAAAAAATACTAGTTAACCTAGTTATAATTTTTTCATTAAACATCATTTTGCGGCTTTGAGTTATTTTAATGCAACAATATGTTTTATATAAAGACTGAAGATTTCAACCATATTGTATTTTAGAATATATACATATTTTAAAAACATTGTTATGTTTGAAAGTTACAATTATTGCAGTACCTACTCTAGAATTTATACATCATTCATTTCTACATTTTAAAATAAGAACGCTCCATCCCATTACTAGTTGTTTCATCCCCAAATGTCAAACCAAGTAGGTAGCAGTCATTGTTTCCATGTGCGTGTTGCTTAAATGGTGTCGTGCGCAGGACGTATGCTGTATCCTGGACCGTTGCTTCCAATACCCGCGGCGGAGCGCCCGCGACTGCGGCTGTCAATTTGCATTGCTGCATGCCGCGCCAGACGACCAAACCCAGGGTAGCTAGCGGAGCCCTGCCCGCGCTAAATCGCGGGCATGCTCCCACTGCCAATGCCGGTGTGCCGGTTGCGACCACCAAGTAAGCCGTAGCACGCTTACTAGTGTGTTACAAAAGTCGCGTTTTACACGTTTATCTGCTACGCACGCTACTCACACGGAGTCAACACTTGCACCGGTCTCACGTCTTTTCATTCATTCTAGGTACGTCTACAGTTGGGTGAATACCCTTTCCTTTTAGGGCTATACACGTTTTTGTTGTGATTTGAGCACTGGCTTCACGAAGACCCTGTACATAAGTAGTTCACTTTTTACTTCACTCATAAGTGAGTATTCTTGCAATCCGTATTACGGATAAATATAGAAATAGTTTCAAATGATAATTCTAATGTTGACAAAAACATCAATGTTTTTGCACGTATGATGTAACTGAAGTATCAAAATAATACGCTAGCATCAAAATATCGAATTTGAATTATCCTGATAATCCCATCACTAAAGCTAAAATTCGCTCATGAAATGAAATACATTGAATTCACCAGCGCACTTGCAATTGTTTTTAATTTGACAGGCACATTCGTACACAACGGCTATGTTTAAACAGAATTTAAGCACGCTATAATTACGAGTGACATAATATTTTGATTACAGTGAGATATTTGCACGATCTTTCTTTTCAGCCAAATTAATGTTGATACAATTTTTTTTCTATTAGCTCATCCGAAATCTTTACGTATAATAACGTTATACTGGGTTTAGAATGAAGAATACAATTTTTTTATGAAGTTTATGAAAATCCTCGCATTTCAAGTGGAATCGCTGCTGTATAAGTAGAACAAACAAAAACTACTGCACATTGCAGAAGTAAATATGCTAATTTATGCTACAGTAATGCAAGTTTATAAGTGAGGATAAGTATGTACCTATTTTATCAACTATATCAACCTTTTTCATTAGCGGTTCTAATTGGTAAGTTTGTACTTGCAAACAACTGCTTAAACAATAATAGAAAGCCGAAATTACTTAAGTATATAGTTTAAATTTTAAAAAGAAGTTAGAAGTCTCATCTTTAAAGAAAATTCATATTCGTTTTATAAATGCAATAATGTTAACAATTCGTCGTTGTAAACTTAAGTACAATGTCCAACCAACGAAACAAGGCAAGATTATAATACAAACGAAAGTTAAATCCGTGAAACCAAAACAAAGCAGCACAAACCTAAATGAAAGACAAATACGACAGAAGAATAAGCCTATTCAAAAACACATCAATAGAACATGTATACCGGGCTTACCTTCCTAAATTGCATTTCACCACTGTTTCAACCAAAATGGTTGCTTTAACTGCCTCTATTTTGCCGGACAAAGGAAATATTAGCGTTCGTAACAAGCTTGCCTCATTTCCGTCCAGTAAATTTTCAAGGGGCCGTGATCGATGATCGTGGGTAAAATAATTTTGTTAGTAAATCAAGTTTGAGACTTGCTATGTCCATTACTGGGAGCGAAACGTTCCGGGTAATGTTTTGTTATGTCAAACATGAGAAATAATTAAAATAAACATAAATAATAGACTTGGTGCCTTTATAAATTAAAAAATATGTACCTATTTGTTTAACATTATATACAACTAAAATTACACCTGAGTTACTAATAAGAAATGTATCTGTAAAACACAGGAGTGCTTTCAAGACTAATTTAATCATACTAAAATAATAAGCATTTAAAAATGGCATTATAAATAATATAGAAAATAAAATGTTGCATTAATTTTGCAATAAAATAATGTACGCTAAAGCAAAAATACAAAATTTAGAATATTAATATCCATAAACTTAACGATATCATTTGACGAATGGCCGGCTATTAACCTTCAATCTGGCATTTAGCCTAAAGGTCATATCATATTTCGGATGATATTAATATTGAAACAATTAAAAACTTTGTTCATTCTATCGAGAATGGCAAAATAATTCAAAATTCTCATTTAGATTATCACATATCTCATTTTAGTATTAATCATAAAAAAACACATTCACATCATTAGTAATCTAGACGCGTTTAAAAGACATGATACTTATGCTCACCGAATTTAGACAAATGCACGTTTACACCTTATCTGTTATCGTAAATGAGGGAACAGTCTGTAGAGATAAATTTAGAGCAATATCCACCTGTCAAATTACGTAACATTGGGCTTGGCGCGTAGGTTGCAATATGCACGTCAAATGCAGTTGCACCCTCCGTAGTCGTTACACAACTGACAAAGGTCTTCCCCAGCTTCTAAAGTTAATAATTCAATTTCTCGCAAACTCCAAACAGTGCACTAATAAGTACAGAATCCATTTTACAATGAGTTAGTTGTTCCGCGTCGCGTTCTATAAAATTATGAACAATGCATTACCTGTGTTTTAGATGAGTTATTTCCGTTTGTTTTGGTTTAGTTTATTTATATACTTGAAACATGGAGTAAAATACAATTATAGAGGATTTTAGATGTTCAGTAAGTGACATAAGTAGCTAAACATTTGTAAGATTTTGACATGCTTTACCATACACAATAATGATAATTCTTAATCTTTTATAGCAATAATAGTTAAAGCATTATTTTAATTACATTTATTACTACAGAACGACATATTTCATTTTTACATACTGTACTATTTTTTAGCTACTTGCGTCCTTTACTGACATACCGCAGACAGGATTGACTATATTTAGATATATACATTTTATATAAATAAAAAATATATAATTGAAATATTTATTACATAATTTCAATTTCTATCAATTCTCACAAAATCCTTTTATAAAACAAAGAGTCGATAAGAATAAAATATGACACATCAATTTGTTTGACATAACATATATCACTAGACGTTATTAAAATATCTATCAATAAAGTATTATATTTGAATATTAATCTATTCGTTGTCACTGATTGTTATTCGAAAAATTTCGAATATTTCAATCGTGATTTATTAACACGTCGCGTCGTCATGGTTTAGATACATTTTTATCTATGTGATTGATTGTATTGATATCAGTTACCTAGTTATAATTTACTGGTTTACAAATTCTTTATAATAAAAAATCATCGACTGAAACATTTAATCACAATCTACATATATTAATCGAAGTCACTTAAACTTTTATATTATTCTAAAATCGAAAATCACAGATTGCTACTCCATGTTTTATTTTATTTATTGCATAATTTCCTATTGACTTTGAATATAACAATAAAACACAGTAGGTACGCCATTTAATGGTACACATGAGTGAATAGTTTTGATCATAAGATAATTTCACAAAAATTATTTATCATTTCTATGTACCTTTGTCGATTTGAGGCAACATTATTCATTTCAAGAAACGTATATATCTATCTATCCATCGTTCTTTGTTGAGTCAGATAACATGTGCGCAGAATTGAACACTTCTTTCAATTTAATACCGTGTAAGTGAAAAGTATTAAAGTGTTACTCTGTTACTACAAAACAAACACTAAAGTTAGATAGACACTATATAAAATTGGTGCTGTCGCTTTCTAGATAATAATATTAAATAGAGGCAGACAATTTTAAATAGATGTTACATTATGCTTAGCTAACTAGCAAACAATATTTTGTGGTAAGGTGACGAGTATTATAAAACATAGTTATATAATTATATATATCTGAAGTGTAGTAGAATTTAGAATATAAAATGCTTTCTCAAATTGTTTATTAAAATCATTGCCACAATGAAAAACGACATTAATTGTTTCAAGAAAGGGCTTACTTTTAATACAGAATTTTCCTATTAATTAATTTAATTACCTTTTGAGGGTGCACAAACAAATTACGTGCAGCCATAAAATAAAATATTACACCAAAAATCTCAACAGCTCTCGTAAAGTATATAAAATTATTATTATTATACGATTATAAAAGTACATATTTGAATAAAATTCTCGTCATAGTAGTAATTTGTTGAATAATTTATAGCCTTCGTAAAATTTTAATATAATTAGAAATTCAGTTCATGACGATTTAACTCTTTCTTTAAATATAATTCCGTTATTAATAACGATTAGCTGTAAAATCATTGTTTAATGCTGATTGTTTTACAGCAAATAAATTATAGTGCATGACAGAAACTTGCAAAGGGAAATCATAGCAAATATTTTATAAGTTTTAAAAGGCGATTTTCTACCTATTCGATCTTGCATGGCATCTAGCTGTGACAATTTGTTGTAACAATTCGCACTCAATTGATATTGATCTATACCGGTGGATTGGTATCATAAAATACAGACGTTCTAGACAGATTTCATGTAGCAGCGAAGCTCGATCTATTCTATCGATGCGGTAAGGCGATGGAGGCTGATGAATGAGGGGGAAAAGCACCTTTAGAAGTCCTATCCAGTATTAGTTTCTTCAAATTAAATATAAAATAATGCTATAATTCGTCGAATTATTAAAATATTTATATCAATAACATATCAAACAATGGTGTTCCTAGTGAATGTCAAAAATGACTGTAAATATTTAATGCAATATGGCTGGTAATAGTTCAAGTTAGGCATTTTATTGCACTGTATATTTAGCAAGCGATTTTGTAAAGATTGCTAAAATAAATTCGTCTACATTTTTTTATTAATATTCACAGTTAAATAAACATTGTATTTTCTATGTGTTATTTTAGTCCATGTTAAGCAGACACGACACTATTCGAATATACTATTACTATCAGCGGTAATAATACACATAATTATACACAATATGAAAGACGTCAATTATATTATTCATTACTTGCACTGCAAGTTCAAGAATTAATAAAAATGTCATACAAGTCACGTTTCAAAAATAAAAACTGTACGCAATTATTTACCTACGCAAATGTTAAGCTTGCAAATAAAAATAAAACTGTAAAAATAGTGAGCGATAAAACCTAGGTGAAATGGAGCCTAGTTTAAATAAAAAATTGAAACAAACCATACTCCACATTTCCAATTGAAGGCGTTGCATGCGACATCTATAGGCAAATAAATTAAACTTTAAAAACACTTGTCGTAATTGGTTCTATTAGGTTAAGTTGTTAATAACCAATGGTATGAAGTTGTATTTCCCATCTTAAGCAGTTAGAACATGCTCTATTTCTTTGTTCTTATGCAAATTGATAAATTCTGCATCATAATTTTGGGAAACATCTTATCTTAATGGTGAGCACATTTGATTTTTTAAATTATCTATCTATTTTCCCGTTATTTTACGGTAAGTATGTTGAGTTTGGTTTGAGCGGCTGAAGATCAAAAAATATGTGTATAAAGGTGAGCTTATTTTATTAGGATTTGTACATGTTAACTGTACCATTGTTCTTTAATTAACTTCAATAAGTACCTAATCATTCTGTAGGTAAATAATTTTGATAAGAATAATTATGGTCTATCAAAGTTAATTAGGCGTTAGTAGAATATAATCTTTACTTTGAAAATATAATTTATTATGGTCATAATTTTATTTTGTACCAGCTATAGCTTTCATTGCTGTAAATTTATTCACTGCGATCTATTAAAACAAAGGTATATATTAACACAAAGTCATGGAATTTTACAAGATTTATATATGCAAATACATTTACCCAGAACAAAACTTTACGTTTCGAAACTCGCAAATCGCGTGTTCTACGACAGCAAGCAAAGGTTTGAGAATAACTAAACATTCATGCAAAATCCACCCTTATGTCTTCAAGTTAGAGTTAATTAATTTTATATTTTGAGTTATTTGAATGGTGAGTGTGTACATTCACTCGGAATCGTGGATTTGTTGATGTTACAAGTATTGCATGTTCGGCATTACGACGTTCCGTTGACACGCAACAAAATGGTATGAATATACTTGTTAGTGTATTTAGATGTTAAAATTTATACCGTACACATTGAATATTTGAAGAGTTTGATGATTGAAACGAAAACGACGTAAGACGAACTTAGCTTAAAACCCAGTAAAGATCTTAATCTAGAACAGATTAAATATGCGCATGCATGATGATAAAACTGACTTAATGGATGTTCAGATCTTATGGAGATTAAGCGTTGGCTGTTTACAGCCATTCATGAAGTCTAGACGCTACTGTGAATATGCATAGTGCTGTGAGTATTATTTGAGATTATATCACGTGAGGCTCAAGCTACGATATGCATTGGTCCTTGAATTACTCCAAATTTGCTAGTCAAGGAGTAGAAAGTTTATTTTATATAAATCATTTTACCATACATACCTAAATCTGTTCGCCTGATAACATGTAAGTTCTAAGGAATTGAGATAGAATTGAATTTATCTCGGTAAGTATTATGCGGGTTTAGCTGAAACTTTCTTCAGAATTTATATCGCCGGCACGGGCTCTTGAGCAAAATTTGATATCTGAATTCAATACCTCAATGGTTATCGTTTGTAAAACATTGTTTTAACGCTTTATATAAAGGATATACATTTTATTGAATGTATTCATATAATCTCTCTTATACCGAAAAAAAAGCAGTTATTAGATATAAGAATACAAAAAAAAACATTTATTATTTTCAATACATCTATGCTCTCTAAACATTATCAAATTTAAACTTTCTTGTACTACAACACTCAATATTTATTTTGTTTAATTGTCTTTTATTGGAATGCTTTTAAAATTCTATCAATCTTTTTTTATAGATGCGGCATTTCACCTTGTTTTTACTTCTCTTTTTTATTTCTAGTTGTAGAAACGTTAGATTGTAGCAATGGACACTATATTGAATTTAAAATTCGTTTGCTAGTTTTCAATATAGGTGCCATTTATATTTATTTTAAATTGTCTTAACCTCTTGTGAGACAGCTGGATGTTTACATTATCGCCCGTTATCGCCGCGTGCCACTTGAGATTTTGTTATTGTTAATTACCGGCCCACTCATAGCTCGTAGAATCAAAAAAATGGTACTACAGAATTTGTTATGATGTCAGCTACGTAGTAAAATATAAACAAGAGCTTTTTGCTGGCTCGCATGCGAGCCCCTGGCACACTAGAGGTTAAATAAATGCTTTCTGTTACAGCACATGCGTTGGTCACACACGCATACGCAGAGCTTGGAGTGTGAAGAGCGATTACTAGCTCGCTGTAGCCGCCCTCGAGTCAATTCCGCTATATTCGTATCAGCTGAGCCTGCCGGCTTCCCAGGCTTTGACGCTGGCGAGTTTCTAAGGCGACACGGGTCTCAGTCTAAATTGTGTCGTAAAGCCAGGTAAGTATCATTCCACCTCAGCTGAGGTAAGCAATCATAATTTTAAAATCTTTTGTTGCGATATATGATGTGTGTAAAAATGTACAAATTTATGAAATACTGTCCAAGTATGATGACACAAAATATGACGTAATGTAGTGGTTGGTGTACCCGACTGCCACGCATGAGGTCGTGGGTTCGATTCCCGCACAAGTCAAATATTTGTGTGCATGAACATGGGTGTTTGTCTTGGTCTGGGTGTTTCTATGTATAATATGTATGTATTTACAAAAAAAAAGTATATATGTATGTTTATCCATTGTCTAGTACCCATAGTACAAGCTTTGCTTAGTTTGGGCTAGATGGTGTTGTGTGTATGTGGTAGAATATATTATATATATATTATATATATATATATATATATATATATATATATATATATATATATATATATATATATATATATATATTATTATATATTATATAGTGTACCTACCCTTTGTACTGAGGGACTCATTGTGTTCGGGTTCATAATATTTGTTTTGCCTACAGATATTTGTTTTCACATTGTATTTGTTTATGTAACGGCACATTGGGACGCGCGGTATAGTGCACTGCTGTAGTCTGAATTTAAATGTATAGGTAAATATTAAATTATTTTACAAAATTTGTAGGTAGGCTCAATAATAGAAACATCTATTTGATAAATGTATATAATAAAACTAACAAATAATAAATATGTTACTCACAGATCAGCTGACAACATACCATTAACAACAATGAGTGACTCATCAGAGCGACTGTGCAAAGTTAAACATCCCAGAGAGGATACTATCAACGAGGAAGCTAGTAAATCTGATGAGAGCGGCAGCGTCGAGACGGTCAAACATTTCGGCCTACCGATTCTCTCGGTATCTGGTCCTTCACCTCCAGACGAAGATTACGATCAGATAGATGAGTATCTGTAGCATTTTCACACCAGTTTCCAGCTGAAATACGTGCTGGAAAAGATGAGGCCTCCTTGGCCTAGTCCCGCACAAAGTCCCTAAGCTGATGACTAGATTAGCATCGCACTGCACTGGACTTCTATAAACTTTTCCTTTTGTGATATTGTGTGTGTTTTCGAGCGTATGGTTCAGAATTTCAGCGTCACAACGAATTACGAAGACTTTCCGCTGAAATTCTACGTGTGTGTCTTGATGAGGGACCATAGCTTAGCATGTTGTGTTTTCATCAATCCTAATATTGATATTTTTGTATCTAATCTCCCGTATCTATTGAGTGTAAAGATATTGGATTAGACTTTTAACTCACTTTGATAGCGTAAGAACTGCACAATAACTTTATTATTATTATTAATAATATTAACAGTGCCACTTTTAACTTTATTGGAAGTGTCTATACATTTATCATAAGCAATGTCGACATAAGTTTGTCTTAAATATGATGTATAATAATCATCTGCAGTGTCTTAGCATTTTCATTTACTTTAGTCGCTAGTTCACTGTGAGTATAATTATACATTTTGTATTGTATGTAGTTATGAAACATTTTGCATGTAACTAGTTTATTACGTAGTGGTAGAATCTGTGAAAGATTTGAAGGTTGAACTTTGGTCCAATGAAATGTATTACCTGCACATGGTGTGTTAGAGTGTAAGAGATGTATTGCTTAGTCGGAAACCTGTGTGACGGAGTAGAAGAATCAGTAATATATTTAATATAATCGTGTGTATATTGTCTATTTAGTCTTGTGTATAAAGTAATCCCTCAGACTCCGCCCACATTATTTTGTTCTCAAAAATACATTGAAGCTTTTGTAGTTTAAATAATCTAAAAGTTTTACTTTCGAAACATAAATTCAAATATTTTTCGACCTGTATCGAACCACAAATATATATTTTTGAAAAGTCAATTATGTAAATCTTTGATCCAACATTTTCTTAAGTTAATTTAGATATCTTTGTAAATAGCTATTTAATAAATATCGAAGGCACTAATTAAAAAATGAATATAATTAGTATGTACTGTATTAATAACGGTTTATTTTCTAAATGTATGAATCTGTACTGGTGATTAGGGACCAGATGGACAGGACATGTCAATGTAGGCCTTAAATCCAAATCACGGAATATTTCCAAATCCTATAATTAAATGTTTGAAATAAAAATACATATTTCAAAGTTAAGACTATATTATTCCCTCCACTATTTATAGATTTATCCTTCATCAATTTTAGATAGTCGTCGTGTGCTGCACATACCTTAGAACATATAATTTCTTTTATTTTGAATAATATGTAGGTAATTTTTGGAATCTCTTTGGATAAATCGAGCACGTGCATTTTATCGAAGTGTGTCAATGTATTAATACGTCAATAATTAGAGCTAAATTCTGCCGCTATACTCATCGACTTCGATAAAAATCGTAGTGTTTGTATCTCTTCGCCCTATTTTAATAAAATTCATAATACATATATAAATAAGCGAAGCAAAACCTTCCAAAATAATCATTCATTGTAATAACTGTATGTAATTCATGTACTAAGTCAATTTTAATCCCAAATTTTAGACGCTACACGATGTTTTTGATAATAGATACTTAGTCTAAATTAATACAGAGCTTAAACTTATTTGATTAGTTTCTTTTGATGAATCAATAGATACTGTGTGCTTTTACTATAGCTGTTTTATTGTAAAAAATATTGTTAGATATGAATATCAACAAAACGTAGGCTTAATAAATAAATTCATATTAATAACGAAACATAATATAATAAGGAAAATATGTAAGAAGTATATATAATATGAATCGAATACACGAATTCTGAATGATAGCATATCGGGGATCGATTCAAAGCTGAATAGACGTTAAAAGGAACTGTGTAATTAATTTTAAATCTTGTATAGATATTGTAACACAATTCTGATATATCGATAGTATAGAAATTAAATTTATCTTCTCATGTTTTCATTGAAATCTGTATATGGTCGAAGTTGTCTTGTGCCAATATTTTACGAATGTCTCTCAAGTTTGTTATTTTGAAAGCATCTCTATGAGTGTATCTATTTGTTTTTAGACTATCTAACAATCTTTTGTTGTTTAATAATTTGCCAATCAAATTGAACCTACTTGCATATGAACACGTAATTTCATAAATTTGACAAGGATTTCAAATTAGAAAGAAATTCATTATGTAATTGGGTTCAAAGGCAATTCAATGATTTACTTTGAATTTTATTTTCTTCGGCGATAATCTCAATAGTATGATAAGTCAACATTTTAGATGTTACATCACTGAAACTAAGTTATTTTGTAATTTAAAATAATAGAGTAGCTTTTACATGATTTTAGAATGCGTACCGTATAGAGTTTTACTTATTAAAGTTGTACATATCTATGGATGGACACGATTATTATTATAAATGCTCATAATTTTAATGTACATTATAAAAGGTCTGTTAAGTATATTGTACAATTACTATTTACATCCTTATGTCTATTTACTATCACGATGAAATAAAATTTTAAAAATCTTATCTGTTATTTTACTTATCCCTGTAATAACAACATATGGTTCAACTCTAATAAATGCCTCTGATGTGCATGGGCATCGGGCAAACAAAAGTTATTGGATTTGCTGCTTAGAAATTTCCATAACAGGGCTGCAATAGTAGATCATCGGTGTTACGTATCCTCGTACCTAAAAAGCACGTAAATCACAGCAATCTCTCCTGTCGTGTCGGATTGCTGTATGCGGATATAAGAAAATCTATTAAAGTTTGAATTATTTTGCAGTCTTTATAGTTCTTTTTAATTAATTGATAAACGATTAGCAAAGTTAAAAGTGTTCGGCGCATGCCTTCATGGTATTTTGGTAGAGTGCTTTAATAGGGAACGTTAAAACGTCGCGTTTTTGACAAAACTTTATTTCAAAGCTACAAATTAATTAAAAGACAGTTTAAATGCTTGGCAGCATGATTGGCGTAATGATGGGAATTTGATACCCACATGACACAAAAAATGTGTGATCCGCAAATAGGTGTTTTATATGACCTTTATTTGAATATTTGTTTAGTCCCTCGCGACTCAGAATATACTCATAGAGCGGAAGCTTAAATAACAACTGACTCTCATATAATTGATTTCAAAATGATTTTTATTTTGTTTGATCGTGCTTATCTCCGGAACTAGTCGGATTTGAAAATCTTTTTGTTTTTGTTAACATTATTATTGACAAAGGTATGGGCTATATATCAATACGCTACGAGTCACGGGAGCAGAGTAGTAATTATAAACGCGGGTGACACTGCAGGAGTCAGCTTGTATTCATATAAAAACGAACGTCATACGAAACGCATATGATAAGATGAGTACTTAATATTTGTGTCGGCCCCTATGGCGTAGTTGTTAGTGTAACCGACTGCCACGCCTGAGGTCGCGGGTTCGATTCCCGCACAAGTCAAACATTTGTGTGCATGAACATGAATGTTTGTCTTGGTCTGGGTGTTTCTATGTATAATATGTATGTATTTACAAAAAAAAAAGTATATATGTATAATTATCCATTGTCTAGTATCCATAGTACAAGCTCTGCTTAGTTTGGGCTAGATGGTGTTGTGTGTATGTGGTAGAATATTATTATTATTATTATTGAATTTGTGTTTTATTTTACCAGTATTTTAAAGTTTTTATTGTTGTGTTTAACAAATTTCTCATGTAAATAACATAAGTATATTTCATCATCATCATCAGGCTATAATAGTCCACTGCTGGACATAGCCCTCCCCCAAAGAGCATATACATATATATGTATATGCTCTTTCTACTCATATGAGTATATTTAATGTTAGGATAATCAATATTGGAAATCAATTTGCTAAAGAATTGCATGCTTTCGACATATTTTATTAAGTAATAGGATATGTCGATCCCGATCCAACAACGCATCATAGATAAGTATCTACGATACGTTGATAGGGTATCATAAAAATATACCATCAAAATTGAGAAAATTAACGATAACCAAACACGAGTTATACCTGTAGAAGGACTGATTGTTGTTGGAGTAAGTGAGTCCTAGAGTGGAGACCGCGACTTAGTAAACGTAAGGTAGGACGCCCCCCGGCCAGAAGGACCGATGACCTGAAAAAGCTCAGGATGGATGCGGAAGGCGGAAGACGGGATGTTGAGTCGTAAAATGGGAGAGGCCTATATCTAGCAGTGGACTGCAGTGGGCTGATTGATTTATTGAAACACGAGTTTGGTTTAAATTATATTTTTCTAAGAGAAATGTGTAAAAAATCCCACAGACCTCCTGATGGTAAGCGACTACTGTATTTATGGTCGCTTGCAATACCAGGGTTGTCGCTCGCGCGTTGTTGATTCTTAGGCCGGCAACGCGCGACTGATACGTCTATCCTTTCTTTATTCTTTTTACATAAGGAAGGAAGGAACGACATAAGTATATGAGTCTCTGAAACTTTTACTAGCGGGATAAACGGAGTAAGGCATTCTTACACCCGTATGCAGTAAATGTACTTTTATAGTTTTACTTTAATTATATCTTATAACTATGTAGATGCTGTGAATATTACGACAACGTATAATTTTTATGTTAAGCCCTAAACTACTACAACTTACCGTTAAGCGTAATTTTTTAATACTTAATGTCTTCCGGAGCGAATTTCAGTCACGGCGACCAATCTTCACGGAAACTGGCCATCTGCGCAGGAGGTATTATAGTATACGAGTGTGTGCGCAAACATAACAGCACTCTCTGTTCCCTAACTCTCATGATGCAATGGCACATCAATCCAATACGTCCATAGAGAGCTCAGACGCAGTACTACAATGCGAATATTCTAATTAGAGGCTGGTTTTCTAACTCCAGGCTGAAAATAATTGACAAAAAATCTTTTGTGGGCACGACTCAGGATTCGCAACCAGGACCTTATGCAAAGTAGTCGTGTTCACTACATATTACTGTGCTACCGAGGTTTCGCTATATGACTGTGCAAATTAAGAGATCTCCTTTTTTAAACAATTTTAACTTTAGAAATCAATTACTATAGGAATCGAAGACCGAACCGAAACCCTTTCAGCACTATTTTTATTTTGTATAATATTCACCTAAATTTGTGTGTTTATAGTGTAGCTATCGGTTTTCAATATTACATACTATTATTTTCTAAGATAGCTCCAACTCACACTTGTCCAACTTTTCAATAAAAAGGAGATGAAGTTGTAATAATTTACATAAATCAGCGCCATTTTACGAAGTCAAGAAGTTGTTACGAGTTCACGTCAACTATGTACTAAAGTACGTTGTAAAATTCGTGTCGTGATCGTTCGTATTTGCATAACATTGTAACAAGACGTGTTTGATGAAGTATGCCTCGTTTAATTTTTATGAAGATTACCTACTAGAAAATTGAATAGTGTGATATTGTTTGCTGGCTGATATTGGCTTGGTTTAAAAGAAAAATAAGCAGCGATAGACTTCCGCACAGAGGAATTGATTGCATCCTCATTGTTCACATTTCGGAATTTTACTTATAACTTCAAAAGTGTGTATATTGAATCGAATTAGGCGTTACTTGGCGGAAATCCATTGTAATAAAATTATTAGGAGGTGAGGAACTCACCACGCACCCACGGATTGCCCACCCCAACTATTGCAATAGAAAAAGGTTGACAATACCGAATTCCTCCGGATAGGGACAGCCTAGTCGAGGGACCTGGATGTACTTCAACTTATCTTATGTGGAGGCCAGTCAGTGCAGACCGGCGACACTTCGACCCAGTGGGTGTGGGTGGGTTTTTTGTGTCGACACTCTCCCAATAACGACTGCCATGGAAGCCGGGACCAACGGCTTAACGTGCTCTCCGAGGTCAGTCAGAGTCAGTTCAGAGGTGCGCGACGTGGGTTCGAACCCGAGACCCTCTGCATTGCAGTCTGTTGGTCTCCTCACTGAGCTATCGCACTTCAACTTATATTGCTCGGAATACAAAATATGCGTCGACACGTTATTGGCCTCGGCGCGAAGCATCTCCAGGGCTAAACGGGTTGGGCAATCCGAGGGTGTGTGGCGGGTTCCTCTCTTTTCAATAATTTAATCAAAAGTGTGTATTATTACATAGAGTCAGATTCCTATATCCCCGACTGGCAATTGTGTATCCAAATCTCATTTCACTAGCTATATTTTTAATTCTTGCGTAATTAGTTGAGTCTATTGCCCTTCCTCAGCACATTATATTTGCGTATTACATAGTTAAGTATTAAAAATTGATTGAACGATGATAGAAAACATTGTAAGAAAACCATGTGAGATGTACTTATATAAAAAACCTGGTAACCAGCTCTATGCTAACTCTTTTTATTCATAGAGGAAGCTTGTGCTCAATAGTGGGATGGGGAGACCTAAATAAAACTGGTAAAATAAGGGTGTGTTACCATATTGTTTAGTCTTTCAGAGATGTAGTAATGATGTTATGTCGTGAGGAATTAATTAATACCTATTGTTTCGTGTAAGTAATTCACTTGTGTGGTATTTTTCTATTCATCTAGTTTTTATTAGCACGTCAATAGTTCATTAGTATCGACCAGTTTAGCTAGTATTGGGTGAAATGGAATAAGAGATTAGCTTATGTCCGTGTAATTGTGACATTTCAGCTATTTTTAGAAACGCCGCGCTGGGTACTATTCAGACAAAGTAAGTGTGAAAATAGTTCTGTTAATTTATTAAAAGAAAGCTGATGTACATTTTCTTTGCTACCGAACACAAACTAGTGATGATATAATTTCCCGCATCGTGAATATACACAAGATCTATTAGAGTTGAGATCTATTATACAGAAATTCCTAGATTGGCTGTCAGTACCAATTGCCAATTGTCAATTGTGACGTTAACTTACGTAGCCCACGCGAGCAGCTTGCGCATGTAGCCACCAGCTACTTGCATTGTGTACAAACACTAACAACGTAGTGAAATATTTAACAGTATAACAACAGAGTTTGTCTAATGTACATAATATGTCACACCACAGAAGGGACTTTAAACATGAATCATGTTGGTCAATAAAAGATCGTGGCTAGAAAATTATATCATATAACTCAACTTTTTGAATTTTACTCGTGCAGCCTGTGGGTGAGTTATACGCAGAAGGCTTACAACGCTCTGCGCGTTCAGTATAATAACGCGCTAAGGATGTTGTTGGGACTACCTCGATTCTATAGCGCTTCGGGCATGTTTGCGGACAAAAGGCTAGATGACTTTTATGCTGTCCTGCGCAAACGATGTGCGTCAATGCTTCGGCGAGTCAGGGATAGTTCCAACAATATCCTGGCAACTCTGGCGGCAAATATTGATGGCCCGTTTATACAGCACTGGGCGCGTAGACATGTGCGTGCAGATGTACATGTCTTTAATTAGTTTACTTTATTTATTATTTATTACTAACAATAGGCTAAGGTCATACTAAGACTATATGGATCATTGGTCTGAAATAAAAATATTATTATTTTTATTTATATTAGAAATACAATATCAGTGGAACACCTGATGGCATGTAAATACTTTCTATCAAGCGGTCCGCATGTTTGTTTGATTTTATAATGAAAAGATCATGGCTAAGCAAAATTTCAAGCTAAACAGATTTATGTATCTCCATACCGGCCGTAGTACTTTAATCCTCGAAACAAAAATAGACTGTAGGTACCATTAGAATAAGACGACTAATTTGCAGTATTAGGAAACTATTTTGTAAGTACACGGCATGTAGTCAAACATAATGCTATTATTTAAAAGATCTTAAACATGACAACCTTTAAAAACTGTTACAAACAAATATTTCATATAACAAGGTACAAAATATATGAAACCAGTGTGATTATATAAAATAGTACCTGATATATGTAATAGACTAGCAGTTCTATAAGGAAGCGTTTGGTCTATAAAATACCTTTTATGGTCCCATAACAACGCATTTAAGTAATATAAGTCAGAAAATATAAGAGAACTCGGATTTATTAGTTTTGTCACGAAGCTTTTGCAAGCGTTATCCGTGTTAGGATCTGAACAAATTATACTGCAATGCGGTTGATTTAATTATATTATGTTTTATGTATTAGATAGTAATTAAAATGAAAGGCAATTATTAAATATTTTCTCGGCTTTGATACATTTTTCTTAAAAACACTCTGTCTTATAAAAGTTCATGCCGAATATACTGATATGGTGCTTATACTAGGTGCATGCTACCCGCGCGCGCTACATGCGCAACCTAATAATAAGGGTAGCTACTCGCAACAACTCGCGCATCGTTCGTTTACAGCCAGAGAAAGAAAGTAATAAAGAAAATTAATTTAATTGACATAAAAATGAAATAATATAAATACTGTTCCCAGACTTTTTTTTCTCATAGACCACCTTCAAAATTTAGCTGGTTCCGGTGGCAGCTACATTTCTACCATATTCTAAAAAACTGACCTTTTTTAATTTTCTTGCGACTAAGCTTACCCACATTGATGCCAACATTTTAGTTCGTCACTATCGAAAGCAAATAAATTTTCCCCTGGACCCCCGCTTACGCATTGTGAACCCCCACTTTTTTGTCAAGCCAACGTAGAACCCTGTCGAGTCTCCCGTCGACCCCTGGGGTCCACCTGGACCACTTTGGCAACTAATGGTTTACACGAAGCATGTAACCAACGGAAGTAAATCATGCGCATGTTATCCATGTGGTGTATAAGAGCCAATATAGCAAGTAAAGTCTATGACAGTACAACAGAGTTATCAATCAAACCCAGAGCAGTGCCACTGGAATACCTATGTATAATCTACAGAAAGTCACGGCCAAATGACGTGTTGTGTTTCTACGGTAAGTACCGACTTCTACCTCATCTTATGAAGTTGGTTTCTTGTACTGTATCTTTTTTACATATTCGAATATCGTCAGTTTGGGGTCTCGTTGCTGTGTTAAAGCGATGGTAGCCTGTCATTGCAGCACCATAATTACCGTTCGCATTTATATATGTAGTAGTAGAGCCTCGCTGATTTCAGCAATAATGGGCCGGCTTGACCGAGGAAGGTCTACCCTCTCACAGAATATCGACGTGAAATAGCAGTATTCCTACTGTTGTCTTTCGTTCGGTGAGTGAGAGTGCCGGAGGCCTAATCACCCCCTTTCCCCCTTCCCGCTCCTTTTCCTTCCCACTTCCTTTTCTAAGGGGTCAGCAACGCGCAAGTGATGCCTCTTGTGTCACAAGCGTCCATAGGCTACGGTGACCACTTACCATCAGGTGGGGCCGTATGCTTGTTTGCCACCTCAGTTGTATAAAAAAATATATATAATATATATATATATATATATATATATATATATATATATATATATATATATATATATATATATATATATATATATACATAGAATCACGCTAGAATATTCTAACGATAAGGCATACATACAGGTGCACTACACGTACATTTCACCATCTATATTTTTATGACCCATATAGAGGACAGATCCGTTGCTATCACGCACATTTACATGCTTTTAGCTGAGAATTTCCTCACAGCAAAATCCAATAACGGCTTATCCTATCGAAATCAAAATCGTCCTCAGGTTAACACACAAACATTAGCACATTTTGTGGTCAATGAGACTGCCAACGCTGATTGCCGAATATATTAAGTCTTTATATACGAAATTGCCACTTATGAACTTCATCTAATTTCGTTCTTTTTGCACAAAATGCAAAGGTTATTTTAAAAATCCTAATTAATATTATAAAAGCGAAAATGAGTTTGTTTGTTTGTTTGTTACCTTTTCACGCCTAAACCACTGAACCAATCATTCTGAAATTTTGCATATACGTTGTTAGGTGTATGTCCGTTTCTGTACACTGAATCCCGAAAAAAATTACTGTTCACGAGGAAAACAACAATAACTTTCTTATGATAATAGATGGCGCCACGTGTCTTTCGAATCATGATTGAATTATACTATTACAAGCAGAGTACAACCCGAATTGATTGTCAAATTCTAAATCAACGAGAGCGAAGCCGCGGGCAAAAGCTAGTTAATTTATATTTCAAGAATAATGTTACTAATAAATATTAACAATTAATAGTATTAATAATAAGTGTTGAGGAGTTCAAGTATCTCGGATCCATTGTAGCACCAAAAGCCTGTGTAGAAAAAGACATACAAAATAGAATTCAGGCAGCCTGGCTGAAATGGAGATCGTTGACTGGTGTTCTATGCGACTCCCGTATGCCAATTAAGGTCAAAGGCAATGTATACAAAAGGGCAGTTAGACCAGCTCTACTATATGGATCTGAATGCTGGTCTATGAGGAAGACGGATGAACAAAGGATTCACACCACAGAGATGAAGATGCTATGCTGGTCTGGTAGAGTTTCAAGAATCGACAGGATAAAAAATGAATATATCTATGATACTTTTAAAGTCACAAAGGTACAAGAAAAGCTCTGCGAAAACCGCTTGCGCTGGTACGGACATGTGATGAGGCGGGATGATGACCACATGACAAAAAGAGGCATGAACATACATGACGGAAAAAGAGGCCGTGGACGACCACCAATAACTTGGCTACGAACTTTGGCGAAGGACATGACAGCGAGCAACACAACGACAGAGACAGCCCACAACCGTGCGGTTTGGCGCAGAAGTACTAGGAGGGCTGACCCCAAATAAATTGGGATAATAGCCAGGAGGAAGAAGAAGAGTATTAATAATAAGTATACATGTTAATAATCATGTACAGTTAAAAAAAAAAAAACTTTTATACAGTTTGCATTTAATATTATATCGTTTTGCCCGTATTATTAAAACAAAGAATCCAAATAGGCCATTAAAAATAATATTTCATCTATATATTTTTATTGGCCTAGTTAGTACGAAAACCACAAAGTTACCTATTTTCTTCATACAAACGGCGGCTATTTAAAACCTTATTACATTGATGAAACTATTATAATCTATTACAAAAAGATACTCAAATGGTAATTATATTAAGTAGACATTTAATTTTCTTGTAGCCCTCCACCGTTCCTTAATATCTCGCGTTTCACTAATCCTCTAGCTCTAGGCGATTTCCAAGATATTCTTTAAGTAACAGTTGGATAAAAACGTAGGCACTCATCATACACTTTAATTAAACCTAGTCTAGTTAATTGCGATCTAGACTAAGCTATCCTGAATAATTCATCTCGTTCTTACGTTTTAGCCTTTTTATACGTGACTGGATTGATATTGGCCTTTTTCTGCTAGGTATTTAATTAAAGAAGACCTTTTTGTATGAATGTCTTTAGTTTAACTATAGCTGGCAGCAGTAGCTTCGTAACTTCTTTAAGTAGGCTCTGTTGATGTTCAGATGTAAGAAGGTAAGATACATCTATCATCAGCCACCAAGACAAAAACATAATTGATTTTTTAAATACATAACGTCAGAAGTAAATCCTAGTGTAGATCGTTTTTGTCTTCCTTACAACCGTTTCTCTGAATATAATAGTGATTTGGAATTGCTAGAGGAATATATCGATTATTCGAAAGTTGTATTTCGTTTTTGGTTATCGATTAATTATTCCCTTGTCACTTACTATTATTTAATTACAGTCGAATATTTGAGACAGTTAGATAATGGCATATTTGATAAGTCGCAAAAAAATATCTAGCCTAGACGTTAATGATATATACAGAGGTAAGCCTCTTAATGTAAACAGATTTAGCAGCATTATTAGTATTTCTGAAGAAGTTAAGATTCCTGTTTTCAAAACTGTTTACACTTTTTCCTGTACAAATTAAACCATAAAAACAATTTTATATATATTTCATGTATGTCTTCAAACTTATCAATTCGGTTTAATAAAAATCTGCGTATTTCTAGTTTTTTTATATTTCCTGAAAATAAATTAATTATCTTGACGTATAAAGCAGCAATTTTATTATAATTTTTGCATTAAGCTGGTAATAATTAAATAGTCAAACCTTAGAAGGCCTTACGCTATTAAAGATTCTTAGCGCCAGTCGTCTTATTGTACTCTACTACTGTGTCTTTTTTAATTATCAACCCTTTTACTCTCTTTGTGTTATTTAGGTTTCGTAGTACCGAAAGATGCCCTTTTATTTATGGGTAATGACAAGTTTTATGGCTTTACCTTCGTAATATCAAAGAAGTTTAAGAACTTAAAAGACGTGAACTGTACCTTACAAATATTTAACCGACAAATATTATTCAAGGAAGATGCTTTATACAGTAATAACCTGTGGTAATGATAATTATGTAATTTGATACTAAGTAATTTATTTTGTGCCGATGTATAAAATACAGGGTGCCGATTTAACCACCTGAAATACAAAAAGTGAAGAAAGCGATCACGGTGTACTGCAGATATCAGCAATATTTTATTAAAATTATCTTTTCATTTTCTAATATGATGACCCACACCTATCATACGATAGCTGGCGTGCAGACAAGGGTCACCGGTACGACGCATCGGGTAACAATTAAAAACAATTAGGTGAAAATCTTATCAGCATCCATTTGGGATGAATTACATTATCTCGGTTTTAACGATTATAATATAATACAATAATTACATAAACAATGAAGCAAATCATTTTCACATTATTAACTTATAATATTAACATTATGAAAGCAGGACGGAATTAAGTTACCTTTAATTTCTTTTTTACGTGAGGGAATGCGTTGACGTATACCCCTTCGTGGAGGCGGGCGGAGGGGTTATGTCGGATGACTCACTGGGGTAAAAGAAATATGTTGAAACGATGAAAATGGACCTCCTGGAATACCGACTAAACCTACCACAGTGTTCCTCGACATAACCATAGTTGGCGGAGTCGCGCGAATCACTTGCACATGCAATCGCGACCCCGCCCCGAGGATTCGGCCCGCCGTATGAAACGGCAGGTCGCTCACGAAAAGACACTTTGGTCACTTAACTCTACCGTCCCCTTGAAGGGGGAAGGACACACGATACAGAGGCGCGCGTGGAAACACGCACGCCGTCTCTCAGACCTGGTGCTAAACGGGTGGTGGGCTTCGTGGCTAATACTAATAGGATATGAATAATAATACTCATTAGGATATGAAGCAAGGCATATTTCATAGTACTTTTAAAATAAGTAAATTAATTTAAATGAAATGTGTCTTCAATTTTGTCTATGACACTAATGTTGGTGCGAGGAATAATATTAGATAATATACATGTGAACGTATCAGAATACAAAACGATTGAAGTGATCAAGTGAAATTTTGTGAAGTCGATGCTGCTCTATATACAAATGGAGAATAAGGCATTATATTGTTTAAAACAAAAAAAAATGATTGAGAGATTACCCTGTGTATATACTATTTATTTAATGTAATTAAAAGATAATAAAACAACAATTTATTTCAGTTATTTTCAATGTTGTATTTAATAAAATATTTGTAAAAGGTTGTGTTTGTATAAACAGTGGGCGCTCCTATTTCGCCGCATGGTGAGACACCCCAAGACACTATACCGACCAGGACAGCCTCAACACTGTCAGCTTCAACTAATTGCTTGCCTTCCTTTTTATTATCTTTATTATCAGTATTGCTGTTAGCCTTCGGAGGTCGTCTTGCGCCCTCCGGCGCCCAGTTCTGCGGTTGGGGAGAGGGTTCATGCGCTCCCTCTCACGCTCCGCCGCCTCTTTGATAGAAATAACTTCCTCACAGAAGGAGGCAACGGCCTTTCACGACCTCTCACTCCGAACCATAGACTGAACCAAGGTCGGGAGCTAGAGGGCAACAATTCCGACTGACGCGACCAAATCACACCGGAATCAGGTAACAGGCAAGTTATAATAGCTATCAGAAAAATATTTAAAAAAATCTAAGTAACGTGCTTTAAAACATATAGGCATTTTTAAAAATATCAAAAAAATTTACACTTTAAAAAATCGAGAGCATAAAGTAGCATTATTCGCGATTACATAACAAAAAAATAATAATTCAATAAGTAAATATCTGTAGTAATAATCTAAATATCTATCCTAATATCATACTGAATTATGCGGGTGAATAAACTAACAGTTTATATTGATTTTATATTTTTAGAAGTCTACTTAGTATACTCCTATATTGATATTTATTTTTTGCTTTAATTGGTTATCCTTCAAATATATGTAAAATAAAACTTATTTGTACCTAACATATCATAAAATATAAAGATATTGAAATAGAATACATAATTCTGGTTAGATTTTTGGATCCTAAATCTGGTTAGTCTATCACTTGACAAGTGTACCTACTTAATAAGTCGTTCAGTACTAAGCAAACTCCACAAGGTTTGCTTAGTACTCAACGCTAGTTAATCTGCTATCGAGCAAAACCAGCATATTTTATTCCATAAATCTTACCCCACATTTCAGACCGACAGTGGATTAACTGTTCAATCCGCGTAATACGATCGAGATTTTCCATTTCATAGAATTAGATTTTCTTGCATTTCCGTTTGACTTAACGTAAATCATAAATTAATAACAAATTACCAGTATGATGTTCTGAGAATATTCCTTGAACTTTTAAAATAAAACTATAATTTGCGCCTCAACGACTAACTTTGGATATGATGCACAGACATTATTCTAATATTCGATGTTCTTTGTGATAACACACATTAAATTTATTTTCAAAATGGATTGCATATTATTAATAGTCTTGATAATTTCTTCAGCTAAATCAATATTCTTGTGTTAGACGTGGGCTCACATTGGTATTGCAAAAGGTGGGATTCGCAAGTATTATCCATTTTTTTTTGCTTGTGATTAGTGGCCAACTTGTTGTCAAGAGTTGTTGAAGCCGCCCTGACATGGCTTAACGATTGCTGTCAATTTGACAACAACCAGGACCGACTTTTTATGTGCCCTCCGAAGCACGGAGACACTCAGATGAAATACCACTAAGCGGTCACCCATCTATAGACTGACCGCACTCAACGTTGCTTAACCTCGCTAATCGTTTACCGATGAGTGAGTGCAACTGGCTATGAGCGCCTCAATCCATTGAGCTAATGATAGATCATCATTTGTACAATAAAGACATCATACCCTAGTCACTAAAACAATATTTTTATTTAGCCATACAGTTACTAACCGATACTGTTAAGGAGACTAACGACTACTCAATATATTGGTTGACGACTAAACCTCATTATGCCTGTCCCGTGTTTTCATTCTCTCCGACAAACTGATGTGGGATCAAACGTGACATGAAATCGAACACAGCCTTTACAACCTTCAACCAACAAATTGGGACTAAATGTACGTTCAACCAATAAATCTTTCGTTTAGAGTTGTCGTAGCTATTTCTAATTTAATAATGCAAATGCTTTTTTTAAACATTACATTACGAAGCAAAATTTATCTTGGTAATATTACTGATTGATTTGACTGCACTGATGGCGTAGTGGTTTAAGTGGTCGCCTCGCCACTTCCACTGCGCCGAGCGTTATGGGTTCGAATCCCACACGGGACAAAGCTTTGAATGTTTCACAAATGTTTGTTCCGTGTCTGGGTGTTCTTTGTGTCTGTTATTTAAATGTTTGTAAAGTTCGCCGCGATACAGGATTTATTCCTAGTGCGGGAGTTGATTTTTATAAAAAGAAATATAAAATACTAGCTCTTGCGCGCAGCTACGCCCGCGTGGTACATACATGAATAAAAAGTAGCCTATGCCCTTCCCCAGGTTTTAAAATATATCTGTAGCAAATTTTATCTAAATCGGTTGAGTGGTTTAGCCGTGAAAAGGTAACAGACAGATAGACAGACAGAGTTACTTTCGAATTTATAATATTAGTAAGGAAGTAAGGATTAGTAAGGATTACGCAGAAAGAATAAGCAATGGCATTCAACGTGGCAACGCAGTCTTCTGGGTAATCTGCTAGTCGACTGTGATGCGGAAGAATTCATTGTCGTCTAAAAAAATATAATTAATATTCATTATTTATTTCTATTATTTAATATTTTAGGTTTAAGTTAGTTGTTATATTAGTATTAGTTTAGTTGTATGAATTTAATGACTTGGAGTACAAATTATTAAGATTTGACAAATCTAATGTGTAGAATCTTTATTAAAGTAGTCGTAAGTTAAAAATTGTTTAGCCTCTCTATCGAGCTTCGAGCAATCGTTGTAACATTTTGTTAAATTTAAAAGTATTGAAATACAATTGTATGGGTGCAATAGATAATAAACTATGTTACTAACTAAACGCATACATATTGAAGTGTCATAATTATATTATACTAGCTTTTGCGCGCGGCTCCGCCCGCGTGGTACCTACATCAATAAAAAGTATGCCCTTCCCCAGGTTTTAAAATATATCGGTACCAAATTTCATTTAAATCGGTTGAGTGGTTTAGCCGTGAAAAGGTAACAGACAGATAGACAGACAGAGTTACTTTCGAATTTATAATATTAGTAAGGAAGTAAGGATTAGGGAAGAATTCATTGTCGTCTAAAAAAATATAATTAATATTCATTATTTATTTCTATTATTTAATATTTTAGGTTTAAGTTAGTTGTTATATTAGTATTAGTTTAGTTGTATGAATTTAATGACTTGGAGTACAAATTATTAAGATTTGACAAATCTAATGTGTAGAATCTTTATTAAAGTAGTCGTAAGTTAAAAATTGTTTAGCCTCTCTATCGAGCTTCGAGCAATCGTTGTAACATTTTGTTAAATTTAAAAGTATTGAAATACAATTGTATGGGTGCAATAGATAATAAACTATGTTACTAACTAAACGCATACATATTGAAGTGTCATAATTATATTATACTAGCTTTTGCGCGCGGCTCCGCCCGCGTGGTACCTACATCAATAAAAAGTATGTCCTTCCCCAAGTTTTAAACTATATCTGTACCAAATTTCATCTAAATCGGGTGGGTGGTTTAGCCGTGAAAAGGTAACAGACAGACAGACAGACAGATAGACAGACAGAGTTACTTTCGAATTTATAATATTAGTAAGGATCCTTATCCTTTCAAAATGATAAAACAGTAAATATATCCTTATATATTTACTGTTTTATCATTTTGAAAAATTAATATAATGAATACAAAACTTATAAAACCTTTCAAAATTGGAATTTCAAACAAAGCGTAAAGTAAATATTAATATTAGAATGGGTATATTAAAGGTCGATCCCAAATATCACATTTACTTCACTTCAGCCAAACATATTGTTTGCGAAGGGTCTGTTTGATATCAGTTGGTTCGACTTCCTGACCAAAACACATCTCCTCTGTCTGTTTTGTTCAATTTGTTGAGAATTGTTGTATCACTCCTGCCTATCTACTATAGTCGCAGAGACAGGTTCAATTCAACTAATAAACAGTTAAATAATAAAAAAAGTATAAAGAAACTGTAGATATTTCTCTGGTAAAGAAAAAGAAGAAGAGGTAACGTGTTAGCACGAATCATGGCAGCCAAGGAATTACTTGACCTAAATTGTTAGACATCCAAATAACAGTACTTGGATATCACACAATTTATTTCAATTGACTGAACACACTGTTGTGCAAAGATCGTTTACCCACTAGCTCGGCATTTTATTTGTAACACATTATTTTTTATTTTTTTTATTTTGCTCGTCAAAATGACCACACTCCACCTGATGGTAAGCAGTCATGTGGTCTAAGAGCAGTGGCCTCCACACCGCCCTCATAGCAGCCGAGGCGATGTTGAGGTCTCTACTTTGACGGCCTGAGAAGGTGCTTTTTCACGCCCCGCTTAAAGGACCCAGGATCAAAGAAAGAAGGAAATACGTGCCTGGGCAGCGAATTCCATGCATTGGTCGTTCGGCAGAGAAATTACATTTTGATTACAGCATATACATACACCCAGTCACTTACCAAATGGTTGCATTAGAGATTTTTTATATAATTAGCTTACTTGCATTACAAATCTTGAACGTGAGGAAATCACCATAAAAATGTGGGCGTCGTGCGTCAGTAAATAATGGCGTTAATAATATTGTGCTTAACTATAGCACGTTAAATAGAAATACAGTGAGCAAATAGCTCAATTTGTTATTACAGAAACTTCCGTTTGATATAATCCCTGAGGTTCGTGGTGTTGACCGGTCTTAATTAATTCTAAAATGAGTTTTCCTTTCAAGCTAAAATATAATATCCAATTTTCCAAATATATAACATTTGCATAATTATATTCTAGTAAGTTATAGTGAGATATACATATTAAAATAGTGTAATTAATAGTTAATAGACCGTAGCATGTTTACACGTTTGGTCGCGGATAAAGTATAACTGCTAACGAATCTAATTATATGGTGTACATCTGCAGGTATACCTACCGCAAGAAGGCGTTCCATCTCCACTAATACCTGCGCGCCAAGTGTTTTTAATATGATCCCCACGACACAAAACATTAGTGTGATTCACAAATAGTTGTTCCAAATCTAGGCGTTCCGTTATTTGAATGGTTGTAAAATTCCTCGCAACACTGGAATAGTATTTCGATCTCCTTGAGTCTTTAAAAATATATTAATTCTATTTCTAAGCAATTTCGGCAAATTATTAAGAAACAAAATTCAGTTAATCAGAGACAACAGAAATTAAACGTAAAGAATAAAACAAAAATAAAACCTACGTCTAATATTTGGAAAACAAACCTAAATTGAGGACTCGCCTCACCTGTTCCATTTTTGTATAAAATAAATCTGGGTTGTATTTTTTGCTATGTTTATTTAGGTACTTACTTGCTTTCCACTGTGTATACACAGGATTTAGAGATATGTTATACCTACTTTTGACCATTTACTGGCCACATTTTTGAACCTTATGCTGCTGATGAGAAAGACGAACCTCAACAATTTACCAGTTACATGAGAGGTAAACCCGATATGTCGTGGTCGACTGCAAGTGCTGCTGCGCACTCGGGCCCTAGGGCTCATCATGGACACCGATCGCATCACTAGTGATGCGATCGGTGTCCATGATGAGCCCTTATGGCTTTACTATGACCGTCACCGTTGGCCTAGTGACCGGTAGAACTTAGCCACAATGACTGGTACCCGCCAACAATCACTAGTAGCTGTTATCGGTGGTTGCATCTTCGGCAGCTTTAAATGTAAGAACATACTTATTTTACTAAACTAAAGGGTTATTATAGATACTGTATTATCAATATAATACCAATTAAATATTATTGTATTACTGTATTGACCAATACTGCCTTGATAACGCAGCGATATTGAATCCGACTGCCGTGCATGTCTTGGGCTCGAATTGCTTGGGTAAAGTGTCATTGGTTCTGTATTGTAAATGCAAAATAGTAATAGCAGTATTGAATCTGTGATTATGTCAAGTGGACAACAGAAGTAGAAGAGTTTTGAGTAGTAGAGCTTTGCTGATTTCAGCATGAATGGGCCGGGCAAGGACTACCTTCTACCAGAATATCGACGTGAAATAACAATATTCCTGTTGTGTCTCGTTTTGATGTGTGAGAGTGCCGGAGGCCCAATCACCCTCTTTCCCCCTTCCTGCTCCTTCGCCTTCCCACTTCCTTTCCTAAAGGGTCGGTAACGCGCAAGTGATGCCTCTAGTGTTGCAGGCGTCCATAGACTACGGTGACCACTTACCATCAGGTGGGCCGTGTGTTTGTTTGCCACCCTAGATGTATAAAATAAAGAAAACCTGCTACCTACTACGTGGGACTTACTTGTTAAACCATACTCGGCTTCCTTTTGAGGATATAGGAATAATTATGTGTGTACAAAGTCTTTAACTGCCATCTGAGACACTTTAAATTACTTTGTTTGAAATGACACTGTAAACAATCCAGAGAAACGAGATTAATACCTCTCTTCTACATAATTTATATAAGAGCCGTATAATTATCAAGGTTGGGGTCTTGTCACGTTATAATTAATTACGCCTTGTGCTGTACTTTGCCCTTGAGATATGTAACTTAATATAATTTGCATCGTAAGTTAAATAGAATTAGGAAGTTAGCTTGCTTCTGAAACTATTAATAAGATTTAGCCATTCATTTTTTATAAATAGTGTTGCAAATAGAGAATGTAGTTCAAGAAAGTAAAGGCAAATGTGATTTGAACGAAGTTTGTTAAGGAAAACGGAGTACATCTAGAGAAAGGCCATAAATTAAGTCGTCGAGCAGGCATTAAGTGTTTCGAGATTGAATGAAGAAAGAGGATTAGGACCGTAAAAAAATCAAAGGCCGCTATTTCTGTGAACTGTCAATGAAATAAGTGTGATTCTATGCACTGATATGATATTTCAGTAATGTCAAATAAGTACAAATGCCTGTCTAAGAATGTTTACTAATATTCTAAATACGAATGTGAGTTCGTGTGATTGTCACACTATTACGCCTTAACTACTCGACCGCTCATCTTGAAATTTCGTATATACCTTGTCAAAGATACAGAAATGGACATACGGTACATTTCATTCGGAAAAAAGTGTTGTTTCTGAGCGAGCGATTCCGCGGGCAAAATTTAAAATATAGTAAGTCCTAACTCCACCATTTTTTCTTTTTTACGTTGGGGAATGCTTTGACGCACACCACTCCGCGGGGGCGGGCGGAGGGGTTATGTCGGACTCGCCGGGGTAACAGAAAGATGTTAAAACGATAAAAAGGACCTCCCGGAATACCGACTAAACCTACCACGGTGTTCCTCGACAAACCACTATCGGCGGGGCCGCGCGAATCACTTTCACATGCGGTCGCGACCCCGCCGAGGTTACGGCCCGCCGTATGAAACCGCAGGCCACTACACGAAAAGACCTACCCACTGGTCACAACTACAAAAATGCCCTACTGTCCCCCCCAGAGGGGAGACGGACACGACACAGAGGCACGTGTGGGAACACGCACGCCGCCTCTCGGACCTGGTGCTGAACGGTTGGCGGGCAGGCCCACAAAGCCCACCACGCCCAGGTCAAACCTCAGGGTGGCTGGAGGTCGTCCCGCGCCCTCCGGCGTCCGGTTCTGCGGCTGGGGAGATGGTTTAAACGCTTCCTCTCCCGCTCCGCTGCCTCCTTGATGGAAATCACTTCCTCACAGAAGGAGGCGACGGCGTTCCACGACCTCTCACTCCGGACCATAGACTGAACTACAGCCGGGAGCGAGAGGGCAACCAATCCGACTGCCGCGATCAACTCACGGCGCTGCGATGCCCAGGCAGGGCAAACCGCCAAAGTGTGCAGCGCCGTGTCCTCAACAACGTCGCGGCAGTCATCGCAGTGGTGACAACCGGGCGTCTCTTGCCGGCGTATACGACACAGGAACCGGCCAAAACAACCATGACCAGTCATTACTTGTGTCAGCCGGAAGGTGAGGGCGCCATGCCGCCTCTCCAGCCACTCCTCAAACACGGGACTTACCGCCACGATCGTGGCGTGCCCGAACTCCATATTTTCCTAACGCAATATTTCAAATGTTGAGTCAAGTTTTTGTTTATCTTATTTATCAGTCAGAAAATTACTTAGTCACTAAATAATTTTCTGACCAATACGCTCTTTGGCAGATTCTTACTTAGTTTTAAGCTAATTCAATTTTCCAGAAAAAAAGTGCTCTTTCTTGTAAAATATTCACAATGTCAGTATTGTAATATAAAAATATAAGCCTTAAATTGTGTAAAGTTCAATTCTAAGATATATTAATTTTAAAACCTATTGGTAATAAGTATACCAGTTGGTAATAAGTAGAAATATTGTTGAGTGTACATATATCAACTTTGTTAATGGTCTAACTTTTGGCCTGATTATTACAATGTAATGTACTTTTGTCTATTTAAATAAGATAATAATATATACTTGCTTAACATTTTATATAAACAACATTATATGTCTGTATTTCTCAGCCTAGACATTAAGCAAGTTGTTAGTAAGCTATGGTAAATTAATGTTATATTCTGAATTATTATTGGCATCTGCTATAAGTCACTGTAAGAAAACTGAGCAAATAGCCTAAAACTATGACCCTATAAATTTTACTTTCGACATGAATCCGGCCCGCATAGTAAATCATTTTGCGTTATCTGTTTAACTGAATATATTCGGTTTTAGCGCTAATGAACTTGTGTTGAGATATACGTAATATAATTAAGAAGATCGTGAGTAAAATATTTATATTAACCTAATTAGAATTTGCCCTGCAATTATTGTACAACAGGGCAAACAAATTTTACGGTTAAAAATAACATACTTATGAAAATAATATGATATCAGCCCTGTTTATATCAGTAACTCTGCTAGGCACGAACCTCTTCTCAGTGTAAGAAGAGTTAGGCCATAGCCCACGAAGCCCTAGAACGGATTGGCAGACTTCACACTCCCTCAAGAATATTTTGTAGAAATCTCAGACATGCTGGTGGCCTCATGTTTCATTCTTGAAACTAGTCATAATTACCTATTTATTACACAAATAACTTCGAAAACTCAGAAGCGTGTGCCTAAGGATCGAACTTGGGGTCAGTGCTGCTTTAAATATACATCATATAAAAATATTAACTGCAAAGCGATTTTCTGAATATGATATACCGGATAAATGGAATTTAATACAAGCAAAAAATAACTTTTGTATCAAGCAGATACAAAAATAACATTTAATATTTTGTAGAATGCGTTACGTTACGGACGGACATATTCCGTCAAATATAAATTGTAAATTCATTTCCAAGCGGAAATAAAGGAAAATAATTTTAGCTTGTTTGTTACTTTTTAACCATTCTAGTTGGACTAACTAGGTTAGTTAGCAAACTGACAACATAAAATACAATCGCTACATTTATATTCAAGGCAACTTTGACAAAATTGTCACCGCAATATTGTGTAATTGTATTTTCTGGTAAAGCGAGCGAAAAACACTTACCACCGAATATAAGTATTAACTTTCTTTCGGCGAAGAGAGCATACATTACTTTGATAGTTTAATTAAACATTTTATTTACTTAATCGATAAATTCTAAAACGATTGAACCGATTTTAATAATTTTCACTAATAGAAAGCTACTTTATCCAGAAGTAATCTAAGCTGTATAACATCGCGCTACGAGCAATGGAGTAGCAATCATAAAAGTGGGTGAAACCGCGAAGAGCAACTAGTTTTAAATCAATTTGTCAATGTTCCAAGTGCACTTCTGTAACAGGTCTTTTTAATCTTCTTTTCAATTTTCTCCTCTATTCTTCTTTCGTTTCTATAGCTTAATTACATAATAAGTATCAAAAATTAGTTTATTGGCAGATACTAATGTGCTTTTTTATGCTAATAGATATTTAATGGACAACAACAAATAAATTTTATTCATATTAGAATAAAATTTCACGAACTTCTATTAAGTAAAGAAGTTATCTTAACATAAAAACTTGTAAAGAAAAATTGGTGCATTCAACATTCATTTATCGCACTGCTAAGCAAATAAATAATATATCTCCATAAATTTCTACATTTTTCATTTCACTATTAATACCCGTCTTCCATAAGGACTCACAACCTTAGCGAACCCAAAAACGTAGGTACTTAAACATTCCTTAATTAAACAAACATAAAAAAAAGAAAAACATTCGAATTGAGAACCTCCTCTTTTTTTGAAGTCGATTAAAAAAGGCATGTTAATGATCACTAATATTATTAATTATTAACATTTGCACTGACAACGCAGTGGCTTAAGCGGTAATCTTGTCGCCACTGTTGCAAGTATTTATTCTGCGTGTTGTTTGGAGTCTGATTATTCTTTGTGTACGTTGCTTGAATAAAAAAAGGTTTCTAATATATTCCTTAGATTAAATGAATTTACTCGTACAACACATACGAGTATTTTGTCGTTTAAAAAGTAAATCAGTCTACTATCTACACGTCACATCAATATGCAAAATAAATGTTCCAAAAACACATCAACATTAATGGAAAAATAGAATTTTTACCCTAATATCTTCAGTTTCCGGTGGCGGGCGCTGTTCGCGTAAATTGGTACATATTTTACGCAAATAACTTCCTTTGAAATTTCCTTCGAAACAAAATATTGCAAGGTTGTCATCAATTTCAAAAAGAACGAAAAATACCTTTATTATAATATATAGCTCTGCATGATTGGTGTTCAAATACACTCCGATATGTAATAGGTACAATTCAAAATACATTTTTGCTACTAGACTCCGTTTTTGTTGCGTCATAAACTGCATTTTATTATATTCTTGTATTCGTCGATTTCCCTGCAGTTGCAGGCGTCCATCTATAAAAGTCCTACTGTAAATGTTTACCAATACCACACAATATATGATAATAGACCTATATCCAATAGGGTAGTTGACTCACAATTTGTTATTATTTAAGTCAAATAGTTGTGTTCAATACCTAAATAAGAATTTTTAAATTCTTCTCAGTAATAAATAAGACTATTACAAGCATTTCAAATCTCATAGTAGGGGATAGTCTGATACAATAAAAGTTATGACGTAACCGCTATTTAAACGCAGTTGTGCGAGGGAGATAGCGAGATACCCTCAGTACCACCCCATTTTTCTTATAGGAATCCAAATTTAAAATATTACTTATCCCCTTATTTCGTAAGCAATTTTGATACCGCTCTAACAAATTTTTTGCATTGCTATTTGCTCCTGTGTGTAAAATGTACAAAATCAAACATAGGCAACTACCCTAATCCTTCACATTACAAAACTGAGGACCTTTACCATAACAGAGGTTAACTTAGTATTAGGTTCGGCTAGGAAGTTATTTCTATCAAGGAGGCGGCGAAATGGGAGAGGGAGCGAAGACCTCCAACCACCCTGAGGTTTTTACCTGGGGGTGGTGGGCTGCGTGGGCGTGCTCGCCACCCGATCCGCACCAGGTCTGAGAGGCGGCGTGCGACTTCCCATGTGCGCTTCTGTGTCTTTTTGATTGTTCTCCCCCTCCCCTCCCCCCAAGGGGACCGTGGAGGAAGTATTTTTGTGCAGTGGCCTGCCATTTCACACGGCGGGCCGAAACCACGGCGGCGGGGTCGCGATTGCATATTTTGTCGTTTAAAAAGTAAATCAGTCTACTATCTACACGTCACATCAATATGCAAAATAAATGTTCCAAAAACACATCAACATTAATGGAAAAATAGAATTTTTACCCTAATATCTTCAGTTTCCGGTGGCGGGCGCTGTTCGCGTAAATTGGTACATATTTTACGCAAATAACTTCCTTTGAAATTTCCTTCGAAACAAAATATTGCAAGGTTGTCATCAATTTCAAAAAGAACGAAAAATACCTTTATTATAATATATAGCTCTGCATGATTGGTGTTCAAATACACTCCGATATGTAATAGGTACAATTCAAAATACATTTTTGCTACTAGACTCCGTTTTTGTTGCGTCATAAACTGCATTTTATTATATTCTTGTATTCGTCGATTTCCCTGCAGTTGCAGGCGTCCATCTATAAAAGTCCTACTGTAAATGTTTACCAATACCACACAATATATGATAATAGACCTATATCCAATAGGGTAGTTGACTCACAATTTGTTATTATTTAAGTCAAATAGTTGTGTTCAATACCTAAATAAGAATTTTTAAATTCTTCTCAGTAATAAATAAGACTATTACAAGCATTTCAAATCTCATAGTAGGGGATAGTCTGATACAATAAAAGTTATGACGTAACCGCTATTTAAACGCAGTTGTGCGAGGGAGATAGCGAGATACCCTCAGTACCACCCCATTTTTCTTATAGGAATCCAAATTTAAAATATTACTTATCCCCTTATTTCGTAAGCAATTTTGATACCGCTCTAACAAATTTTTTGCATTGCTATTTGCTCCTGTGTGTAAAATGTACAAAATCAAACATAGGCAACTACCCTAATCCTTCACATTACAAAACTGAGGACCTTTACCATAACAGAGGTTAACTTAGTATTAGGTTCGGCTAGGAAGTTATTTCTATCAAGGAGGCGGCGAAATGGGAGAGGGAGCGAAGACCTCCAACCACCCTGAGGTTTTTACCTGGGGGTGGTGGGCTGCGTGGGCGTGCTCGCCACCCGATCCGCACCAGGTCTGAGAGGCGGCGTGCGACTTCCCATGTGCGCTTCTGTGTCTTTTTGATTGTTCTCCCCCTCCCCTCCCCCCAAGGGGACCGTGGAGGAAGTATTTTTGTGCAGTGGCCTGCCATTTCACACGGCGGGCCGAAACCACGGCGGCGGGGTCGCGATTGCATGTGAAAGCGATTCGCACGGCCTCGCCGTCTATGGTCATGTCGAGGAACACCGTGGAAGGTTTAGTCGGTATTACTTGTGTATCTTTTCCCCGGTGAGCCCGATATAACCTCTCTGCGGAGAGGAATGCGTCAAAGCAGTCACCCACATAAAAAAAAAACACAGTGTTGGGTTAACTTAGTGGTAGATTTTTGAAAAACTATTTTCCACCATTCTGATGAAATAAAAGGCTAAGTCTAGACATTCTATGCACACTAATACCGTTTAATATGTAAATATAATATACCTAATATTGGATTTCCAAATATTTGAAATCGCATAATATCGAAAATGATCGAGTATTTAATACCTACTTGCCATATTTGATATGAATTCTTTTTACAAAATGTCAATGTGGCTCTGTAGATAAAATAATCTTTGATATACATAATCTCAGCTAAGTAATATTGAGATACCGTCAAAAACTGTCTCATCTTTTGTGAAATTTGGATAATACAGTTTAACTTTTAATTGGTATTAGAGCTTTAAATTTGGTAATAAAAATATCAAAATTTGGCTACATTCTAGTCACATTGCATACGGACATAATAAGTAACAAAAATATAGGGTAGGTTATTAAAAAATCTACTTACTGCACTCGTTGCTTTCCCCCGTCCAGTGAGCTTGTTACCACCGTCTGTATAAACAGGCTGTAACGAAAAACAAACAAACTTATGTCATTTATTTTTATATACCTACCCCATTTTTTTAAAAGACATTTGCATATCTAGTCATACATGTTATACATATATTATTAACTGGTTAGTTTTGGGTACTACTTCGTAGTTGATGTTTCTTTACGACAAACTCAACTCATATAAATAAAGATCTGGTTCTATTTACATATACAAAAAGGTAACATTTCAAAAACTACATAACCGATTTAAATAAAAAGAAAATAAAAAAAAGTAAAAAAAATATTTCACCTTTACAAAGCTGTAGTATCACCGAGTAACGTAGGCTATATTTTATTTAAAAGATAAAGTACTGTTTCATAACCTAACCTAATCTACTTTTACGTGAGCAAAGCCGCGTACAAAAGCAAGTTATTAATAAAGTTAAGAATGGGGAGTAAATTAGAGAAGCGTATATGTGAGCGAACAATATATATAGGATAATTAGTTCTTTGCATTGGTGATCTGAAGAGAGACAGGCTAGCTTTAATTTGTGTACTTTGCTGGTATAAGACCTATACTGTCGACCTAGGTGGTATCTGTAAGATAGAATATTAAGGCACCTTTCTTGTACTCTCTCAATACTTTTATTATGTTCTTTGTATTATGATGACCACATTTCTGCGAAGGAAACTACGTTACTTAATTTTTAGTCGTTTGGTCGAAAAAGCATATTGAATAACGGTTCAAAGTCATTTTACTGCTCCTTTTATATGTGAAAACAGAACCAAACAAATACAAAAACATTCACATTTATAATATTAATTAGAAAGATGGTAATAGTGGGATTGTTAGAGCGAGAGATTATTAGAGATATACAAGTTGTTATGAACGTACGCTCCAACAATTTGAATGCACGTGAAATAAATTAGGAATATACAGTCAGTACATGTTACTTTGCTGTTAAATAAATTATTGTTTGCTTAGCGGTGCAGGAAAACGTTGCGAGGAAACTTGCATGTGTGAGAGTTCTCCATAATGATCTCAAAGATATGTGAAGTCTGTCAGCCCGCACTGGGCTAGCATGGTGGACTAGGGCCCAAGGCAACACTGAGAAGAGGCCTATGGCCAGCAGTGGAAAAGTTTAATACGGGCTGATATTATTACTATCATACATACATACGTAGATTCACGCCTGTTTCCCAGAGGGGTAGGCAGAGACTACGGATTTCCATTTGCTACGATCCTGACACACTTCTCTTGCTTCTTTCACTTTTATAACATTACTCATACACGCTCCCCAGTTTAAGGAGCTCTTAACCTTATTATTATCATTATCACTTAAAGTACGTAGTACTAGTTAAGTGTGTATTAATTGAAAGGGCTTCAACAAATATTTATGAGAGCCATCTATCTAACTATTCATAATATAATTATACAAGTCAAGCTATGCCCTGTGGTGTCAATTGTTACTACACTGTCCTCTTGAGACGGAGCACAATATATATTTTTACCATTAACATTAACATTTTGAAATAACAGGCTTTCTAATGCAAAAAACTTTCGTATTGCCAGTATAAGCCAGTTTATAAGCACTTCAGCGTTATAATATTTTAATTGTAGTGTAGATTTGTTTTAAAACTGTAACAAGGCTGTGTCTGCGAAACGACGATAATTAAAAAAATGTGTTAGTATCGACTATTTAGCTGTATCTCAATATAAAACAATGGCTTTTCGGAGATTCTGTCTATCGGAACAAAAACATTTCACGGAAAAAATGTGGAATCAATTTTAATGCGGTTGTTAGAGGTAGATATTTGGACGTACAATCTAAAATCTTAACCACGTTCAGATCCCATATATCATAAAGCATAGTTTAATACAGGTTAATAGTATCGCGGGCGAACTTTCGTCAACAATTACGAAGACGAGAGCAAAATGTAGTATTATCAAGTTATCTCAAACAGATTGGATATTAATAATAACAATGTCAGTTGTAGAAGTCGAAACACTTAGTTTGTTGTTAATAGTTTAAACGTTGAACTGTAAAATCGAAACATTTTATAGCACCATTAGCTAGCTACGATATTTTACGACTGTGCCAGTTTATATGTCCGCAATTAACCGTCTTGTATCAGGTTCGTATTGTGACTTCAGTGAAGTCTTAGCCATGCTATGTCTGTGAAGCAATTTCTTGCTTAGAATATAGTTTTTATTTTATGTAAGGAATATACGGCCAATATTTTGCCCTTGTTGGTCCCATGGCATAAGTTTACGGCTATGTTTGCGTGTGATCGTGTGCTTGTTGGCTTTGATAATTAAGTCAAGCAAAGTCTAATTGAGTATTTCAATTATAATGTTTTGCCTAGCAATACGGAGTGTGCAAATGTGCCCGGAAGTCGGGAATTGACTTACCCCTTAATATATGAGATGTATAAACATAGCTAGCGAAATGTGAGTGTAATTAAGCTCTGCCCTCCCCTTCATCGATGTACAGGCGTGAATCTTTGTATGTATGTTATTAACTTCTTCGTCGATATCGTATAGATCGTAACATGCTTTGATGTCTTTGTACAAGATAATATGCAACACAAAATACAATGTTGCTTAGTATTTTACATCACTACCATAAGCTCCACAATATACAAGATCGATACAAGAAAGACATCGACACTAAGCGTTGCAATATTTAGTCTACATATTTTTATGGCATGGCAAATATAAGTATGTTACGATTATTTACATACGTGATGTTTAATAACGCTTAAGCCATCTGCTGCTTACAGTGATAAAATTATATCATCGTTTCGTTCTTTTTTCTAAGTATCATTTCGCCACTAAAGCTTGTTGCGTTTTAGAGATTTAAATTTTCCATTCTATTAAGCAAGTGTTTAGACTTTGAGAAGTGTAAACAGTTCAACTTCTGCTTTACTCAAGTCTTCACCATTCTTATCCTCTTAATCTTTATAATAAACTAGCAAAATCAAAAGAGGCTATCGTTTGCTTAAAATAAAGGAATAAATACTAAAACCATATCGCAACACTGGGTCCAATTGTGAATCTAATGTATCTAGAGACCCATTAGAAACAGAAATAAAATTATCAATTTCAATATTAATAGTTATTTGAAACAGATAATACACACAACATTATTACATACATACATACATAGATTCACGCCTGTTTCCCAGAGGGGTAGGCAGAGACTACGGATTTCCATTTGCTACGATCCTGACACACTTCTCTGGCTTCATTCACTTTCATCACATTCCTCATACACGCCCGTCGGTTCAAGGAGCTCTTAACCTGGCCTTTGTCCAGGACGCCTCCGACCTGGTCGAGAAACGTTCGCCTAGGTTTTCCTCTTGCGACTGTTCCATTCACACTAGCCTTATAAACTTTCTTAGTCAGTCTTTCCTCGTCCATTCTTTCTACATGTCCAAACCAGCTTAACATACCCTTTTCTATTCTTGTAACTATATCCACTTTCATGCCGCATCTCTCTCTAATCACACTATTTCTTATTATTAAGAAAAATAAATGTCAACCCAGCGTGCATGTTAACAATATTGCAAGAAAATAAATACAGAAACCAAATACTCGTTGTAATTTTCAATAACTTGTTCGTTTGATTATGATTACGTTGGAAACTCACAATATCCTCTGAATATATTATAAGGTTTAGAGCTTAGTTTTGTGGTCACTCTAACTTATTCCGCATTTCGTGGTAACGACATCTGGCACCATTACCAGATGCCATTGAGTGATTTTATGCCACCAATGTAAAAAAACAAGAGTACAGTAAGCCTGATTGATGGTAACCGGTTACTGTTGCCAACCTTTAAAAGAAGAAGTCAATGGAATAACAGTGCAAGAAATAAAAAATACTGGCTGACGTCCCAGCGTTTCCTTAAAGCGCATAGAAACCCTGATCACAGTAGAAACACAACGCAAGGTTGCTAGCATCCGTCTTCTGTAGTACGGAGGTATTACCTCTTTTCAAGTCTCCAAGTTTAATCAAAAACGAAGATTTAAGTGTAGATTTTGGTGTAGTCTTTCTATTACAAAATAGATCCGCCCAATATTACTAAGGGTTGATTTTTCAATCGTCAGATAGCTTTCCTGAGGAATGATTTGACAGCATTGCTATACAAACACTATTAAATGGCCAGGTATATTCAAAGCTAAAATATTTTTTTATTTAGGGCACAATGAGACTTTTGTGAATGCAAAATATATTGGTAAAGGAGCTTACTAAATTACTGAAGCTAAATTATTTAGTTGCTAGGTCAAAGCAAAGGCTGTTCGTTAGTTAAGGCTTATATGCTAGCTATAAAAACTTGTTTTTAAAGTGCAACTGAGTGTGTCTCCAACCTAAAGTTTGCTTTGTTTTCATTTCACACTGGTAGTGGGAAACACCGGCTGTTTGTACTGTCCCGGTCATACAACTGTCGTATAGTTTGAAGACAGCAGACAGCTGCGTTATCATCGCCTGCCATCTTTATGTCCGCAGCTTTATGTGCCTCGTGAATGATATTAATAATAATGAGCTGGTATTTATCTATGTTTAGCAAGGTATGCTGTGTACTTTAGCTATAATAGGCTATAGATATGACAGTTTTAAGTGATCCCTAGTACTTTAAGTATTGTTGTGGATCATCAAATGAAATGCTTCATTGTAAATATGGATATTACCAGTTATCTTCTTCTCCTTAGCCTTTATTATTCCCAAGTCACTTCGGGTCGGCTTTCTAGTCTAACCGGATTTGACTGGATATCAGTTTTTACACGGAGCGACTGCCATCTGCCCTCCGCAACCCGAAGGCTAACGATACCATAAAGCTAGACCAGTGTCAGGATATTAGAGGACGCTGACTTCCCAATAAAGACTGCCATAGATGTTCATGGCAGCCGGGACCGACGGCTAAACGTGCTCTCCGAGGCACGGAGCAGGCGATAATTTGTCAATCAATACGCACATAATTTCGAAGAGTCATATAACTACCGAAAATCAGAGGTGCGCGACGTGGGTTCGAACCCGAGACTCTGCATTGCAGTCTGTTGGTCTCCCCACTGAGCTATCGCTGCTGCTTACTTATATATTACCAGTTATAAATAATATAAATACATATGGAGCTACGACCTAACTCAGTGGTTGTGGGGAGACAATTGATGTGCGGAGCTACTGCATATTTACTTATTTAATCTTAGGAAGTCTTACAGACTATTATAATTCTAAAAAGTATACATTTAATCGCTACACATGTTGCTAATAACAAGCCTCCACATATGAATTTTAAAAACAAAAGCAAGAATAATCTAACAAAATAATACAAAAGAAAAGAAAAATAACAATAACAAACAGCAAACACAGTTTAATTATATTACAGTTTCACAGTTTGAGTTCCGCTACCCACGATCAAAGAACGAATTGGCTAAGAGCCTACCTACTGTTCAGGCACTTGTGCAAAGGTCTATGTCCAATCCGATAGGTAATTGATTAAATGCCTTCATTCCTCATTGAACGAATGCATTACGCCTATAGTTTGTCGTTGCCAAGGGTTCATTAAGTATAGGACGCCGCCTAAAATTACTTTTTAAATTAATGGGAGAAGCCTGTCCACGTCAATGCACAGCAGCATATAGTGACGAATCACTCTATTATCTCAGAATACAAAACTGCATGGCGTAGCAAGCAAGCGATCGCCTCACTGCTGCCACCGCGCCAAATACTGTGGTTTCAAATTCTATATGGGACAATTATATATATATTTCATGACAGATATTAAGGCGATCATGCAAGGCTCGTTATATCTAACAAGCTCACAACAGAGAATTTGAATTAGAGAGCAAGAGTTGTCTTTGAAGAAAGAAAGAGTATTCAAGACATAGAAAACGATCGCTACCCGTATCCATGACTTCGATCAATACTTCATAAACAATCTTGATCAATTATTATTTAACAGTATTTATCTGGAGAATACAATCCGTGTTAATTAAAATAATTAGATTGGCATTAATTGGTCCAATCCCGAAAGCGTGATAACTTTTGAAATTGAAATAATCGTGAGGTGAGGGTTTAATTTACCTACAGGTTGGGTAAAGTGTTATTCAGATATTTTGTCAGGTAATTATCTGTAGCGAGACGGATTCTGAAATGTGGATAAAATAAAACTTTACGCATAGTTTTATTTTATCCACATTTCAGAATCAATACATCATTTTGATAAAATACGTCAATGTTTTTTGATATGATGTTATTTCAAGATTACTTTTATTTACTTTATTATGTACACATTAAAATTAAATATTTTTCATTAATAATAATATAATATTAGTTCTGTTAATAAACTATCCCACGGCTAAGTACGATAGGCTGCCCTAGTATGGATCGATAGTCTTCACATATATTTGAGAACATTATGGAGAACTTTCAGATATGCAGGAATTCCTATACCGTTAAAGCAAGCAATAATAAATAAATATTTATTTAATATAATGTTAAATACTTATCTCATCTCAGACAAGTGTTTTTTTTTTTTAACTTTTCGTATCTATTAACGACATACAGTTTCTGTTATATCACAGTCATATTATGTTGACCTATAGCTTGTAATTCTAGAAGAGGCACGGTAAATATGGGTTTAACACCTTATAAAAGCATAATATCACACCCACGTTGCCCAAGTTATATTTTTGAGTCCTACGCATTTGAGGACCGTTGAAATACTCATGCTTCTTGCTTTATTTATTTCTAGGAATATGGTATGGACTAATCTGGTCTTAAAATTAGTAAGTTTGCTTGTACCTGTATTCTACCGCATACCGAAATGGTCCAAAAAAGCTTAGCCTTGCTCGGAAATCAAATTTATTCCACAGGGCGATAGAAGCAATGCTTTATAAAAGAGTATAAAAAGGGGGCGTGCGACATATAATTAGCAATGAAGCAATCACACTCTACATTAATTCTGCGGCATCAGTTGTACATTACAGATATACGAGTACATTAGTACTTTTGTATTGTCATACACATCTGACATCATGTTATTCGCTTTAACAATTTATTGCGTTCGTATACTATGTCGCGATCCCAGTGATTTGAAACCACGTCTATGAATTACTAAAACCTACTATTATGAAAATTTTACCTGTTTGTACATTACAGTTTCTTTTAAATATTGGAATTAATTAATCAAACCAAAAATACGTTGATCTCTATAGATATGAATGTCTAAGTTACAATTATAAATTGTGTCAAATTTAGCAAAAACTTTGACTAATAAACATTGAGTGGAACACAAAATATTGCTTTCTGGAAATGTTACCTATTCTTTTAAATTCAAACAAAAACCACTCAAAGAATTCGCATCTCACAATTTAGCAGTTTGGCATTCAAATTGAAAGCTTACCTAGATTTCTTCTAATTCGGTTCTGAAGAATCAGAAAGATGGTGCCTAGAATGATATACGTAAATAACGTCACTGGCGAACTATAGTTTACGCAGACAGACAGCACCGCGGGCAAATGTAAGTTTAATATAACTGCCTAATGCATTTATAATGACTCTAACCATTGGTAAGTTGTCCAGAGTTCTAGTATTGTTGAATACTTAGAAGTAAGCACTTATGTATGAAATATTATTTACTCGTAACTTTATACAGGGTGCCGATTTAATCGCCTTTGATAGTTCAGTATAATTCTATGAGTTTAAATAATCAATATTTTGTTATTTGTATCCCGAAAAAAATACGTGATAATCTAATTACTATTCATTCGAAAAGGATGCAGATAAGATGCGGATTGAAATGTACATTGACCAGATGCTTGATACCTGTGCTACATGAGTGCATGCAAGCTATCGTAAGATTGGCGCGGGTCAAGGGAGCGCCATGGATTATCAGAATAGACTGCAAATTTAAAAAATAATAGATATTTTGGTAAAAATGTGAGTGAACTTTTTATTTAAATACCAAGGTGTGAATACAGGCAGAAATTACCTTATACGAATTTAACGATAAGCCATAAAAATTCAGGAAGTACAAGCAGAAATAGAATTATTAAACCAAATATTATTATTAATAACACGCTAGCTTGCTACGATACTAGCTTTCTGAGTTCGCTGCACATAGTTAAATTATATCGTGCGAGCAGTTGATCGAGAAAATTCTTAGAAAATCTAATTAGGTCGCTCTAACCAAGCGGTGACGCAGTGCTGGTAAATTGAGTCGTGTATTGGTCCTTATTAGTGCTTCTCTTGCCTTTAAATCAGGCAATATGGTTTGTGCACTCGTTGGCAGCTGAGATACAGCTTTCGAGTAATAAAATAATAGAGCTCCCCTTTATTGGACATATATCAGCAATATACTCAAAACCTGACGGCACCTGAATTCCCTTTTATTCCAGTTTCCATGTTAAGTTCCACTGAGCAGAGCACATTTCCAGTCTTCTTGCTGAGATGAATTAACTATATATCAATTTGGTCGAACCGAGAATTCAAATAGAGACCTCATGTACAGCAGTTGCATTCACTAACACCACGCCACCGAGAAACAACCACAGATTACAACAATATATCTTAAAATAAATAAGATCATAATATATATGGAATGAATGATTTTTCACTTTTACCACAAGCTTTTTCTGCTTGCGGTTTTGCTCGGATAGCTCGTCAAAGTCAATTTTCAAATTCTTAATACCAACAGAGCACGAAATAACATCACACTAGCGACGATCAATATTCCGTGCTCTATAATGTCATCAGCCGACACTCGATTCAAAGCCTTAGCCTATTTGGCGTGATAAATTTTGAAACTAAAATAAATATGATTGGTTTGCAGACTTCCTCGGTAACAAAGCGTGTTACCAAACCAACTATATTTTAGGTTCAACGTTTCAATAATTAATGCAGTTTCCGTTTATGATGTGATGATCAATTAATGATTTTAAATGTAAAATCATTAATTGAACAAATGTTAAATCTAAAATATAACGTTTGTTGATTTGGTTGGTAACGTTCATTACAATGGTAATGAACGTGTCTTCTGTACATGAGGTTTCGGTTTCGATTTGGTCAGAGTGTTATTAGGCTTCTCTGTCAGGAATTGCCAGTAGCAGCACAGAGTATAGAACTATGTCCGGTAGACGGCAACAAGCTCGTTCTCTATTTCGTGGTATTTGAAACCGTAGCTGGCGAAATGTGGGTGTAATACATTTTTAGCCCTACGCGGTTATTGGACAAAGACAATGTATTTATGATAACAATTCAGAATATAAAAATAACCCGACAGAAAACTCTACAGATTTGACGCAGAAAGTCCTCGAGCTCTTGAAATGGCACAAAATTAATACGTTGCTTATTTCCAGAGCACGTATTTCATTTTAAATAATTAATGCAGTTTCCGTTTATGATGTGCTTGTATGGCGAAATAAAGGAATTGCTCGAAAAGTTCTGATTTAGACTGTGTTGTTCTAAATCGAATGAAACTATATTTATACTTTTGTGAAGTTTGTAAACAAGTCACAATTATACAGTTGTATAATAAAAGTATATAAAAGCTAGATAAATTATTTTTACCTTAAAATTAGATTTAGTACAAATTTATAAGATTTGAGATAAGCCAAACTATTTTCAGAATGTCTGAAATTTTTCTCAAATTGCAACAATGTTAACATGCATTGTTGCAATTTGATAAAGAACATGTAATTGTAAGTAGAATAAGTTAGAGCATGACTGTCTTGTCGGTTGGTAGGGGTTGTAAATCATGAGTCGAATCCGGTCTGTTTAAAACCCGGGTGATGTATGTGAACAGCTATTTATTTTTCTTATTGATTATTACCGGTCCCGAGTTAGAATGTTGATGGTGTTTTATCCCCGCTCCTCGAATAGAAGGTAAACCTGTTAGGCTTGCGACTGATATTACTTCGCTTCTGTCGGATTATAATTGAAAAAGGTCTATTAAAGAAAGAAAATTGTACTAATAGTACATTTGTGTTTGTGCACGTACTTAACTGTAATATACCTAATCTTATCTAGTATTATAAATGCGAATGTTTGTTTATTTATTTGTTACTTTTTCACGTCTTAACTATCCGTCCCATCATCATGAAATTTTGCATACAAATTGTCAGAGGTACAGAAAAGGTCGTAGGGTACCTTGCATCCAAAAAAATATACTGGTCCCGAGGGATAGAAATTTATTGACATAATCTGTATCGACGGGAGTAAAGCCGCAGGCAAAATCTAGTAAATAAATAATACCGTCTGCGCATCTTCAATCAAGCGGTCGATCTCTCAACGGAGAACTGCCATCTGGCTAGTCTCCGGTGGGATTGACCGCCGTGACATCAGTCATTAACACTGCTGACTATTAACGCGTAGAGAAGCTAGCAAAATCTTGTATCGCTGTTTTATTACAATTGTTAGTGCCTACAAGCCTCGGTAGACTCTAGGGCTTTTCTTAATCATAGTATTGTGAGAATTTACCAAAAGTTGACTAGTAGAGTAGACTAAATAGACACAATTCTGCAAAACTTAAACATTTACATTTAGAGCTTGGGACTTAATAATTTTGGGTAGACGTATAATAATAACATTACATATCTATACTGCATCGGTGACGCAGCAGTTGTAAATGCTACAGTGTTATACACAGTAGTCGCATTTACAAATCCAGGCTCCAGGCATCAAACCCGAATATATGACAATAGGTTCGCCATATATTATGTGGGAACTGAAACTTAGCTGGCGTTATATAGATGTGTGTCTACCCATTGAAAAATGTAGGCGTGTGTCTATGAATGTATGATAATATATTTAGGTAAGCTGCTTACAATTCTGATACCCATGTATAAGTATTATAATAAGTAAGTACTTATGTACTGTACGTAATTCCATGTTCATAGCAGCCTATGTAAATTTACCCAGTATTTAAGTTTAGACTTATAGATAAGTATGGAGTATCACTATTTAAATTCTTTTATGTGAGACTACCTTATTCTAGACGCAAAAATTGCTGAATTAACTTATCAGTTAGTATATTTCAAGGCCAGTGTCCAACCCTCTGCCTGATACTGACAAAGTTTGGTCTGTAATGAATACCGCTTAGTGTTATAGCGCGGTCGAGCAAAAACCTTTCATAACTTGCCACTGTAAGTTGAAGACTGTGAGGTTTTGCATCTATACGTTATCGCTACATAGCTTCGATGCCTTCGCGAACCTCCATGCAATTTATCGCAGAAGTGGGCGTGCTAGAAGGCTCTATTATATGACACGAAGCAGCATTTATAAGATATTTTCGGCAACGAATTGTTGTCATTGTATTATCTATTCTAATATTATAAAGCTGTTTGTTTCTTTGGTTGAACACGCTAATCGCAGAAACTACTGGTTCGAATTGAACAATTCTTTTAGTGTTGGATAGCCCCTTCATCGAGGAAGGCTATAAGCTATATAACATCACGCTACAAATAATAGGAGCGGAGCATAAATGAAAAATGTTGCAAAAACGGATACAATTCTCTTATGTGACACAGACGAAGTTGCGCAGGTTGTAGGTAGCTATGGTTTTACGACTCACGTACTCATGGGGGCTATAGTTTTTGTGCTCACCAGGCGGCGGCATTAGCGATTAAGGTCCTGTCAACACTGTCACAGCTGCTTTCAAAAGCCGTATTTCGCCGTAATAATTGACGGTTTCTATAGTTACCGTTGAAGTGACAATAAAGTTTGACGTCTAGAGCTTACCATTCACTAGCACCTCTAGCGCTGAATCCAAGCGCGATAGGCCTCATTGACGTTTACCGGGCACTATGACAGACCCCATACTGTTTCTAAAAATTATTGAACTAAAAAGTACAATTTGTCCAACTTAGAAATTGAACCCCCATGCACACTAGTCGCATTCATCACCGCTGCATCACCGGCAGATCGTAAATTCGGTGTCATAACATGTCACAAGATTTCTAAAGTTGGGGAGTGATAGTGTAACATTATCTTGCACAAAACGTAGTACCATATCACATTACTTTAAAAACATCGTTGCGCATATCAAATACTCTCTGCAAGAGTTTAACACCCTTGTATTCATTATTTGATTGCGATCAACAAAACCAGTAATCAGAAGAAATGTAAGAAATAAAAAGATATCTGATACACTTGAATCGGATCTAGCACAGCTAAATCTGCCATTGGATTTTCTATTCAATTCTTGTCGCGAGTTTCTCGACACTATTACACGTCGTCGGTATGTTAGAAGCTATTCCACCGAACAACGGAATCTGTTCGCCTTTGAGACATTTAGACAGATCTCCAGACATTTCAATAATACGTACAATCTGTTACTAATAGCTGTTCATTACAGCAAGCTCTACTCTTTAGATCTGTTACATGCAGGGTACACGGTAAGCCTTAATTAGTTTCTTACAGATATAATAGTATTAAGAGACGACGATATTCTAGGTAGATTCATATTTTTAGTATGACGAGCTTTATCTTTTAAATTAAAATACTTAATTGTTTATTCTAAGTAATATTATAAAAGCGAAAATGAGTTTGTTTGTTTGTTACAAGTGAAAAGGTAACAAACAAACAAACTCATTTTCGCTTTTAAAATATAAGTCGGGTTAAAGATTCATTTATTCTCAAAAAGAACAGCTACAGTTCAGTTATATTGAGATTCTATATAATGTTAGTGTGTTTTATAAAATACAGTCTGAGTTACGTTAAGGTAAGAGATGATAGATTAATAATTTTTTGGGACAAAATCCAGTAAAAGTTTTTTATACAATGATAGGGTTTTAGTGTTTCTTATTTCATCTGGTAATTTGTTGTACAGTTGTGCTCCTCCTTGTTCTTTTTTCCATAGTCAGTTCTGGGTGTTGGTAGTTGTAGTTTGTGTCGTCGTCGTGTGTGGTATGTGTGTGATTTTGTACTGAATTCTAGTTGTGAGTGTATTGTTTTTGTGATGATTTTCTTTATCAGTATGCATGTTTTATAAGTGTATAATTGTTTAATATTTAGTATTTTTGTATCTTTGTTTATTTTACTGGTAGATGTTAAGTAGACATAGTTGTATAGTACTTTAATTAGTTTATTTTGTATAACTTGTATTTCATGTAAATTTGTTTTGGCTGCACTTCCCCAAACCTCAACTAAATATTCTAAGTGAGGTTTTACAAGTGAGTTATATATAAGTGGGCGAATATTGTGTGAGATACAGTTTCTAATTCGGTGCAATGCTCCAACTAGTGTTGAGATTTTTGATTTAAGGTGTTCTATATGGGGTCTCCCCGTTAATTTGTTGTCTAGTACCAGACCCAAATATCTTTCCTGACTGGATTGTCGGATTTTCTGATTATGTATAGTAAGAGGTAGGTGGTCTTGTATTTTTTTGTTCTTTGCAGAAAAATCACATAAGCCGTTTTCTTTGCATTTATTGTAAGGAATTTAGAGAGAAACCATTCACTTAATGTATGTAAGTCATTCTGAGCCTGGTGCATTATATCTTCTATATGATGGCCAAAGTAAAAAAGAGAAGTGTCATCAGCATACAATGTAATGTCTCCTGAGATTTTCACGCTACTTATATTGTTAATATAAATGAAGAATAATAATGGGCCTAATATTGAAACTTGCGGAAATCCGTAAGTAAAGATGGCTGGACTACTTCGGTTATTTTTGAATTTAACTATTTGTATACGATTGCTTAAATAAGATTCAAGAATTTTGTACATTGATCCTTCGCTTCCTACTTCTTTAAGTTTGTTTAGCAATATGGTGTGGCTAACTGTATTAAATGCTTTTTTCAGATCAATAAAGATAGCTAAAACTATTTGCTTTTTGTCAATAGCGTCCTTAATTTTAATAATTAAATCTGTAGTAGCAGATAGCGTATTTAATTTTGGTCTGAAACCATATTGCTGAGTGAAAAAGAAACCTATTTTTGTTAAATAATCATTGAGTTGTGAGTAAACTATCTTTTCAAAAATTTTCGACAATACAGGTAAGACAGATATTGGCCTGTAGTTACTAGGGTCTATTTTACTTCCACTTTTGTAAATTGGGGTAACTTTGGCAATCTTAAGACTATCTGGAAATAATCCTTGGCTAAGACAATCGTTAATGTAATTCGTGAGATTATTTTTTATAATAGGCTTTATGCATTTTAATTCTTTGACGCTCATTCCATCAATTCCACTACTCATATTGTTGTTTAAGTCATCAATTATTTTACTGATTTCGTTAGGTGTACATGAATTTAATGTTTGTAATGTATTCTTAGGATTAAGTATTTTTGTATATGGGGGTGTGTGATATGTACACGAAATTGCATTCGCTAAAACAGAACCAACTGTGGAGAAAAGTCATTAAAACACTGACATATTGCCTGCTTATCTGTAATAATTGTAGATTCTACTACCAGTTTCAAAGGCAAACTGCTTTCTTTTGTTTTATTAATTGCTAAAGTATTAATTAAAGTCCATATTTTCTTTGGTTGCTTCTCACACTTTTTGAAAGAGTTGTAATATAAAGTTTCTTCGCGTCTTTAATGGTTTTGATAGTTTTCTCATAGTCTTAAACTCTATTTCCAAATTTTAGTCTTCCAGGTTTTTTTTGTGTTCGTTCCATGCTAAATTTCTCTTCTGTATATCATCTAGTACTTTTTTGTTGATCCAGTCTTAACGAGGCTTGTTCATTCTTTCTTTCTTTTGCTTATTGTTATGTTTTTTTAGTAGGTATATGTTTTTCTAGTGTATTATATTTCAGTTCCTCGTTTGCAATTGTACATTTTCCCATTGAATTGTATAAAAAATCATAGTATGTTGCTAGATACTCACGTTTTAGCTTGGTTTTGACTTCCGGCTTTTTCATTCCTAGAAACATTTGCTTATGATCTGATAGTGGTGTATCAAGTAGTGCCGTATGAAAGGTATTAGATTGAATGTTTGTAGAAATATGGTCGATGATGGTACATGTATTATTTGTTACCCGTGTACCGTAATCATTGCTTGTTGTTTAATATTTGGTATCCTGATTCATTGAGCATGCTAATGTAGTCATTTGTTTGTGGATTATTCTGTAGTAAATTATTGTTAAAATCTCCAAATGTTATAGTTCTGTGCTTCCTTTGAGTTGAGAGCAGTATGTTTCTACGAATTCTTTTGTATTGGTGTTAGGAGGTCTATAAACAAGCTCGACGTTTATCACAAACTTATTTATATGGATCCAAAGGTATTCATTTTGATATTTACATATTATTTCAATAGTTTCATATTTTACACTTTTGTGAGCATATATTGATATTCCACCTCCAACGCGTCCCTTTCTGTAAATATATTCGTGTGTGTAGTCTGGTATGTGAAGAGATTGTGCTTCCAAATCTGATTTAATCCATGTTTCTGTAAGTAGAATAAGGTGAATTGTGGTGCCAATTAACCTTAAAACACACTTAATTTCGTCAAGTTTATTGGTTTTTACCAAACTTCTAATATTTGTGTACAAGCATTTTAGAGAAGATATGTTGAGATATGTAATATTTTCGTAGCAGCTTAAATTTTGCTAGGTAATAATCGGGGTGTCGTCACATTGTTCAAATACTGTTGAGATGGGGGCTCTTAGTTCTGTGATTTGTCGTTTTTTGGGGAAGATTTGATTATTTTAGGAATACCGCCAATGTATTTTATGACAAGGTCGCTTTCGCCGTTTTGCTGTCGTAGAAGTAGTTCGGTGCGTAGCTTTTTAAAATATTGCTGTTGAAGAGGTGTCTGGTCCGAGTACAGTTTAACCGTACTTAGTATTCTTGGTTTTGTTGCGCAATAGATATTTCACGGTATCCTTCTTTTCAAAGCGAACTTTCAGCGGGCGATTTTTGTTAGGAACGAATCTGCCCAGTCTCATAATATTAGACGGCATAGAGCAGTCGGGATATATTGTTCTAATTATCTTTAGACTTTCCTTTTGATCGTGTTCAAATCTAATTACTTTATTTGTAGAATTAATTTCAGGTATGCCGATAAAAACAACGTTCCTCGCTCGTTGATACCGGTCTTGCAATTCTAGGATAGTGTTTTCATTCATAAGCGGTAGCGAGTTTTGTTGCGAGTCGGTTGTAACTTCGTTATTTTTGAGATTTAGTATATCTTTTGCCATAGTTTTATTTTCTGTTCTAAATTTAGATTGTTAGTTTTTATTGTTTCTAATTCTTGTTTCATTATATTCTGTTCCAACACTATCGACTCGGTGATTTGCCTTGCATGTTGTATCTCAGTTTTTATTTCGGACATTTCTGCACGGAGATGTCCAAAATTTTCTTTTTGGGTTTTGCCGAATTCAGTTAAAAAGGACATAATCTCCACGCGAAAATCAGCTAATTGAAGTGTACAGGAACATTCATTATCATGTTTTAGTTAGGATTAGGATTGGGATTAGGATGAGAGGATTTACCTATACAAAATATGTACTTCTCAAACGTATATAACACTGTGACTAAGTAAAACTTATATATTTGAGGTACGAGTATATCGGTGTGACAAATATTTCGACACTACTACATTTGATTTTCTTATTGCACTCAGTGGCAGAGGAGCTAGCGGCCAACCTGATAGTAAGTGTCAATTACCGCTCATGGACTTCGGCAATGTCTAGGTTACACAAAGCCAAACCGTTGCCTACCATGATAGGAGCACTCTAGTAAGCCTCGTTTAAAGAAGGACATGTCATAGCGCTTAGGAAACACCGCCGGAGGTAATTTGTTCCAGATACTACACGTACACGGAAGAATCGCTGGAATCGAAGTGTGCTAAATGGGAGCGCTTCCAGATAAAATAGATGAACTTTACTACCACCATAATTTACGATACGAGAGATGTTTTTAGAACCTTTTGCTGCTGTTGGTAGAACTAAATTAGAAGAAACTTATTTTCTAAGAAATCAAGAAAACGAGGAATATACAAGCTGCCAAAGAGATAGGATAGAATAAAATAGCGAAGACAGTGGGTTATCTTGTTGATTGCCAAACAAGACATCATAAAAAAGATTACATACACACTAGATCTCGCCTAATCGACGACATCAACAACAACTAAACAACGACAACAACTAAAAATAAATATAAAAATGATTATTATAAACTTTTCAAAATTTGTAAAGTATTACCGGTCAGACTGAAACATAAATATATTCTCGCAACCAATAACCATGGCAGACATGAGCATAGCTCATTGCTGACAAAAGTGTGTAACAATTATAACACCCGAGCGATGTCATCTGGTAAATATGTAGTACCGAGAGTTAATAATGTCTATGGAGACCGAACATTAAACAAACGTATCCCTTATATACTCAACAATTTACCAGATGAAATCAGGGACGAAGAAATAAAATATAAATTTAAGAATAAACTAAAAAAATATCTACTCAGTACACTGCCATAACTTGTCTATATGTATATATATGTGTGTATGTGTGTATATATGTATATGGGTGTGTGTATGTATGTATGTGTATATATATATATATATATATATATATACCTAACAGTTGTTTTTCTATTACTATTTTGTTTTTATATATTAATATTACTATACACTTTCATAAATTATATTAAACTATGATTGTAAATCGATCCAACAGACAAACTATGTACATATAGTTTTGTTGGACTTAGTGTTAAATTGTAAGAACTACTATGTACCTTTATTAAATAAATAAATAAAATATTCATTCTATTATTACAGGATAGTTATATGCATATAATACCTTCAAACGTCACCAACACAGGTATCGATATAGTTTGAAGGCTATCAATAGACAGCACGGACGCTTTGTATAGAAGCTGATTGTTCAAACGCGGATTATGATTTACCTACCTTATACATAGTCTCACGTCTACATATCGAAAACCTATGGTTTTATTCCCACCTAAAGTCTAGCAAGACTATTGTTTTCTACCAAGTACAATTTCATAGTATGAGCTACTAAGATTTGCTTGACAGAAAAACCAAAATCACTTTGTCCAATCTGTACAGGATATCCGAGACTTTTATGCATAGCAGTCGCATCCACTATCACTGAAGCAGTGACAAAACATTTGTTAACCGTCTGGATAACAAATATACCGAGAATACAGTGTATCTGCACTGTATTCACCACTGAATATTTCTCCTTCATTATTATTACAGCGATCGATGTCGTCTCTCAACGACCGCCGTTTATAATTAGGTCATCTGTCCATCTACTGGAGTATCCTACACAACGCTTTCATGTCTACGGGTGCTCTCTTTTCTATAAAGATTGTCAACTCCATGCCTTCTACTTCAGTTTTATATGGTGACTGGAAAAGCTATGTCAATACTTTAATTCTTCTACCCAACTTCAATGTGGGCAATATGTTTTTCAAACGATTTTATTGCTTTATTAGTAAAGTAAAGATTCTTACTTAGAAAGATACATAATAATATTCTATACACACAACACCATCTAGTCCAAACTAAGCAGAGCTTATACTATAGATACTAGACAATGGATAAACATACATAATACATACTTTTTTTTTGTAAATACATGTCATATTATACATAGAAACACCCAGACCAAGGCAAACATCCATGTCCTGCGCACACAAATGTTTGACTTGTGCGGGAACCGAACCCGCGATCTCAGGCGTGGCAGTCGGTTACACTAATCACTACGCCATCGAGGCTGCCTAAGATAAGAAACACTTTATGTCAAGAAGATAATGCTAATCCCTTTTTATAGTCAGTAGTGGCGGACCTGCAAGTAGAAGCTAAAAGGTAAGTGGCACCCGCCGCGGCTTAAATTATTTCTGGTGGCGATAGTTAGTCTGTGGGTGCTCTCTTTTCTCAAAGGATTGTCAACTCCCTGCCTATTAATTCAGTTTTATATGGTGACTGTAAAAGCTATGACAATACTTTTATTTTTCTACTTAACTCTAATGTGTGCTATATGTGTTTCAAGAGATTTTATTCTTTCAGTAGTAAAATAAAGAATATTTCTTAGTAAAGTACCTTTTATATCAATTCCATTATACCAATTCCTTTTTATAATCAGTAGTATTAGGCCGGCAACTAACAGCCGGAATGGCAAATGGTAACTGCTAGTTATGGTATTTCTGGCCGCAATAGTTATAAACTCTTCATAGAATGATCTCTTTAGAGAAAATTCTTATAAATAAATAAAATCTCTATGGCACGTACTTGAAGCCTGCGTATACATAAGAAATCTCTGAAAGCGAACTATGCACTGGTAGCAATACGGATTCTAGTAACGTACCCGTTATATAGGCCTTACATCATGAATAGTGAAATATAGATGTAAAGCACTTCCTTAAAGACACGTATTATTTTTACATTTACTACTGACATATTAAATGTAATTAGTAAATGATAATTATTGGCATGAATTCTCATGCTATTTACAAGGTTTTTCTTTATTCAATGTGTTACCTACAACCTAAAACATATACACTGTTGTGTTACAAGCTATAGTATTAGCAGATTGTAGATATTAACTTTGAAGTCAGACATGGTACTTATATAGCCAGGTCAAACTTGTTTTAGTTAAATGCATAGTGCATTGGCGAAAACTGCATAATTATATGTTGTATAATTAAATGGTTTGCCCTCTAGTAACAATAGAAAATAAGTTTGTATGATTCATTAAGACTGCGCCGAGCGAAATGTGCCAAAACAGGCGGTCACAATGTTGATTTTATTCACTTAAGTGAATAAAATCAACACTTACCACGTGTTTACAATAACTCCGTGTAAAAAAATTTTAAAAAATAATATTTTTGCCTACAAAATTACGTAAATTTGCGCGAAAAATGCAAAAACCTAAGCTCGTGTTACGTGATTTTTAGATTACAACAGTAGAAATCTATCCTATTTTTCAGCTTAAACAAAACATAAATAGTTATATTACTATTTGTCCGTTCCAAATATTTAAGTTATTGGTTGACAATAAAGATACATATTTATCAAAATAGCACTTCACATCCTCCATACAATTTTACTATGGCGGCCGCGTGCTGATTTGAATATGCGCCGCACGAACTCTGTCATTATCTGTCTTACGCTCGCCGCAGTCTTAAAAAGTTTATACAAGATGTTCCTAGTTGCTGTTATAATGACGAATGTTAAAACGAATTGTCTTTGGTTTACGCAGTGGTTTAGAGATATTTTTGCTGCCTGCATTGCAAAGGATTTTGCTAACTAAAAAAGCCTGTGCATGATATACCCAAACTCCAAATAAGGGCGCGTTCCCACTATGTCGTGACGATAGATTATCATGTCGTTTAAAGCGTCGTGGCTTGTGTACTTAAATAGAGGTGTTCACATACAGGACGACACGATTAACTATCGTCCACGACTTTTTTTCGCAGTGACGACAGATTGTCAAGTCAATGGGAACTGCTAGCACGATAGTCGTAAAACGATAAAATAACGTCACAACTAATCATGACGGCAAATCGTGTCATTGTTGCAACTATCCATCGTAGCCACGATAAAAATATCGTCTCGTCGTTTATACGTTCGACGATAAAATATTGCGACGACACAGTGACGATAAACAGTCGATATAATGAGAACAGCTAGAGACGACAGTCGTCCAACGATAAATTAATCGTCACGACATAGTGGGAACGCGCCCTTAGTAACAATCAAATACACAGTTTCCCACGTCTGGGGACCGAACCAATCAGTCCGCTGGCCACTGCGATAGATATCACGTTGCCACTGACCATATTTTGTTGTATTTAAATAAGGCGGCAATCGACGACAACGACCAGCTAGATAGCTTGAGATGACCGAAGCCGTGGCCACCGTCATGGGTAACAGCATAATTATTAAGACTACTGGTAAATTTAACTAAAACAGAACAGCCAAGAATTAGGTTCAACGCTATTATTATTAAAAGATTTCAATGGTATAAAACTCCACTTTGTATACGACAGGCTAATGTGAGGTTTAATAAATTAACTGTATAGCAGCAATATGTATTTGAACCAAAATACATCTAGTAACTAACTTCCTAACAATTTCTACGAAGAAATAAAAACGATTATTCCAAACTTTTATAATATCGTCTCCGAATATTAATCAATTCATTCATTCATAATTTAGTAACATTTTTTAAGCTCTCACTACAATTTTTTTATACTCCATATCTGCATGATGACGTTATCTGCAGTCGACGATGACGATGTTCTTTTTTTTAAACATTGTTTTCATATTTATAATTATGCCTTCGTACTTCGCGTACAACTTAGTGATCTACATATATTTTGGTATGGCTATAAGTAGTAAAATCGTTTTTTAATATCAAAGAAACAATAAATTTAAATAAATATATACTTTTAGAATATTTTTGCACATCTCTATATTGTCTCAATATTTATTTCTGTTTTTATTTTGCTGTTATACATTGAGATAAGGTGACTTATATTTTCTAAACAAATGTCTTAAATAAACAAACTTTATACGGATTTTATCGCGTTGTTTATCTATTCGCGTAAACATAAGACAATATTATGTCTCAGATAAATTTATAACATTTTTTTATCATTTATTTATTTAGTTCTTAAAAAAGATACAAGTTATTCAAAAGTAGAATAAATAAAGATAAATAAAAATATGTACGCTGTAGTTACCTCCCGTCTCGTTGTTTTTGCAAATTATGTATTACACACGCTCTCTAAGGGAAATGATGTAAGAGATCATTTCGAGTTCTGACATAGGTACGACTTAAATATTAAATAGGAATGAAAACATGCATAATGTGTCGCAATTTTTATATTCTTCAAATTGTGTACACGCTTAAATATTAAATGGAACGAAAAGAATCTAAAAGGAATTCGCAATCTAATCATTAAAGAACTTTACCGATTTTTTGGCTTCGAGCGAGAACAAAGCTTTGAAAAATAATTTTATATTTGGAAACATAAGTAGGCGAAAATGCCTCTTAGCATTTTGTTCGGCTTCCATATGAATAATTTATTTGGGGTTATTCGTTTATGTTTCGTGTTTGATCGCGTAGAAGTCAGAATTGGCGATATTTTATAATATATTAATATTATACATTGAGTGCTTCCATGACAAAAAAATGCGAAATTGTTTCAATGAATATTTTATACATTTTAAGGGATATAATATAATTTAACACATAAGAGAGTTGCGGCGGGCACATAAGACTTCTAGTTATTCAAAATTTCATTCTGCAATTCAGTAAGTATAACGACACAAAAGATCCCAGTGGGTCGAAATGTCGGCGGTCTGTACTGAGTGGCACACGAGTGGTGTACACGAGATAAGATAAGTATAAAAAATTAACATATTATGTAAATAAAAATTAAATGTGATCTGAAAGTAAAACGATAACTTTAAATATATAAAACCTGTATAAACTATTGAATTGAATCTAACAAAGAGATTTTAGGAATAGCAGTCACGTCCATATTTTAACGGTGGCACGAACTGGGTCTGCTTCTATAGGAGCACAGTTCGTGTCCAATTATGTGTTAATTATGTGTAAACAATACGGCAACGGGGCAGAAGATGGCGGGATGACTTGGTTGAAGGTTTTCTCATAACGTTTTAGTTTAGTAACAAAGCTCTGTAATTCACTCACGACTTAAAAAAATCTTACACAATTCACACTAAGGTGGCGAGTTCGATCATTAGGCAATCCTAATGATCGAACTCGCCACCTCAGTGTAAATAGCGATAGTGATAATATAGTATACAGAATTCTACTATGCTATCGCTACTTATATATTACCTATCATCTACACACCCTTAACCTTACCTACACACACACACACACACACACACATACATACACGCATATAAAAATATAATTTCAGCCCGGTATTAAACTGTCCCACTACTTGGCACGGGCCTTTTCTTAGTGTAAGAAGGCTTAGGCTTCGAGAATATAATGGAGAACTCTCAGATATGCAGGTTTCCTCACGATGTTTTCCATCACCGATAAAGTGAGCGGAAATTAAATATTTAATACACACATATCTTTGAAAAGTCAGAGACGCGCGCCTTGGGATCGAATTTTAGACCTCTGCCTAGCCATCCAACGGTGTCCCACTGATACTACATGTCTTTAACTAGCGTCAAATATTTACAACGTGTTGGAATCCTGTGAACACATCAAATCATGTCATATATGTCTTGTTCATCATTAAAGCGAAAGATGCACTAAACGTGGAGTTATGGTTTAATAAGCGGTATTGTGTTCTTGCGAGATCCACAGCTATTTCCGTTGCGAGTTGTACATGAATTATTCACCATACTAGCTCCCTCTCACCTCCTCCCGTCTGGTCTGTTGCACAAGTGACGTGGCGGGAATAATGGTGAACGCACGAGGAAATTTGTATAACTGAATCTTGAATGACATCACGAAATGGACATTCACAAAAGCTTGTGTTATGCATTTTGAATTGAGGTATTTATATGCAGGTAATTTTAATTTAGACACTCGTATTATGCATGTTTATTAATGGGGTGGGTAGAGTCCATTTATTGCTCGACAACTTTCATGTATGTTTGTTGCATTGGCATAGCAAGACTTTTCTGGATATAAATCATCATCTCAGCCGAAAGACGTCCGTTGCTGATTATGAATAATGATGAATAGTGATCAATTATATTGGCAAATATCGTTTTAAATAAAATATTTTGTAGGACAAATGCTATACCGTACTTTTTAACAATAAACTGTTAGTTAAATCATTAAATAAAAAAGTAGCTACCGCTTAATTAACAAGATTTAATATATGAAAACATTAAACACTAGGGATTTTTCGGTTCTCGGTAGAACTATTTATTGTCACAAATCACTCAAACTTTTGTTTCTCTTCATCACGCAATTTTTCTTCGGTGTGGGGATCAATCTCAAAATAGTTGACGTAATGGTAGCAATCACTACATCTACTTCGTCAACGGTGCTGTCTAAAGTCGACTGATAAATTAATTCAAGTAAAAGACACATAGCCGAGCTATATTAAAAAATATCCACAAAGGAAGGAAGCTGTAATCCTAATCCTAATTACTAATATTATAAATGCGAAAGTGAGTTTGTTTGTTTGTTTGTTATGCTATCACGCCTTAACTACTCGACCGATCATCATGAAATTTTGCATACACGTTATTAGGGGTACAGAGTTAGGATAGGATAGGATTAGGATTAGGATAAGTACTCGTAAGGTTTCTACAATATGCACTACCAAAAGCCAACATGCTAAATTGCATGTATGTATTACGGAAATTACTTTCATGTAAGAACCAACATTGTCAAATACGGAGCGTAATATCTAGGATAACTTACTGCAAACAGCTCATAAACGGTGTATGCATTTCGCTTGAATAATTCTCGTTGTTTGAAGCATTAAGTAAGTCTCAAGTTAAGGTATCTGAGGTCTTGGGATATGGAAATGCAGATTTACGTATGTACTTTATGTAATTATTATATATTGTAATATGTTTGCCTCGTTACTAAACTTGTGTTTATATGCTTTTATCATACAATACATACACTCTCGGCTGTTTCCTACGGAAATCTAATTTTTTTTGTTTGCTGTTATGCTATTGAGGTTCAGGACTATCAATAAAAATTGTAAACAGTTTGTTTTTTATGTTGAAAAATGTAAATTCATAAACGTTTTCCTAAATTTTTTTACCACTAGGCGAACTGAGTTCCTATTTATTACACAACAATTAAAATTGAAATACTTCCAGTTAACAGCAGGTTTAATAATGGACTAGCCTTATTTCAGTATTAAAGTTAAAAAAAATATTTAATAATCCAACATACGATATGTTTAGGTGTGCATTATTAATAATATAATAATATAATATTCTATCACATAGGTACAAATACCATCTAGCCCAAACTAAGCAGAGCTTGTACTATGGGTACTAGACAATGGATAAACATACAAATATACTGTTTTTTTATAAATACTTACATATTATACATAGAAACACCCAGACCAAGACAAACATCCATGTTCATGCACACAAATGTTTGACTTGTGCGGGAATCGAACCCGCGACCTCAGGCGTGGCAATCAGTTACACTAACCACTACGCCATCGAGGTCGCCTTTGTTAGTAAGAAGGCTAATGTTAGATATTTATAAGAATATTTTGAAGTGAAATCTTCTTTAGCGGCGTTATGCACTTTTTTGTGATGGGTAAAAAATGTTAAACTCGCGTCAGGACATGTGACCTGATCGAAAATTCGTGAGACGGAGGGAGAATTTTCATGTTTGTATACGATAGGGCAAGAAATGAATATTGTATTTTACCACATAAATCATAGTACTTTTATACTGATAAAATTAAAGCAATTCGTGCAAAATTATTCCCTAACCATTCCAAAATATCAAAAATGCACAACGTTAATATTCAAGTTTTCACTTCTGTCGGCCCTCCCGGAGTGCAATCCGTTTTTTTCTACAAAGGCGTAACAAACTTGCTCGCATTGCAAGTATTCTAGAAAATGTAGGTGGTAAGACAGAAGTATCACTATACTATATTACGCACTCTACGAGTACATTATCAAAGACAAAGAAATATTTCTCAAGTAATGTTGTATTATGTACTTTACAGTTAGCGCCTTCTTATATGAGAAAAGTATAACAGTAAACTAGAACAAATTGCTAAAATTCGTAATAATATAACTAATCCAAAGAAATCTAGGACAGTTTTCACGGTGAAAATTCTGAACAAATTTTAGTTATGAAGTTAGTTTGAACCTAAAGGGAAGATATGAGTCTTTCAGAAACATACCGAGCATAAAATATATACGTTAGCATTATTTTGTCTGTTGTTTGGGAATGGAAAGATTTTTAAAACAACTAGATTGCCGATTTGTGTATTGCAATATAGAGTCAATTTCATAACCCGCAATACTGTAGTATAGTGGAGCACGGGTTTACATAATACAATATTTTAATTATTTTTATAATTAGTATTGATTCTAATCGGTCGCAAATATTTTGCCTAATATGCGAAAGTTCAATAGTTATTATGTTGCATACCTATGCAACATAATAACTATTGAAGTATTGTACCCAGAAACATCATACTTGACTGCAAGCGATCTACTGTACAATCGGTCACGATTTATTGGGATTGACTACGTATTAGAAAGTTGTTGGAAAAATAGAGGGCACTTTTTTGCTGATCGCTGCTCGGTAGTACATTGTGGTCACTTTATTCAATATTGTAGTTTTATCTATACTAATATTATAAAGCTGAAGAGTTTGTTTGTTTGTTTACTTGAACGCGCTAATCTCAGGAACTGCTGGCCCGATTTGAAAAATTCTTTCAGTGTTAGATAGCCCATTTATCGAGGAAGGCTATAGGCTATATATCATCACGCTAAGATTAATAGGAGCGGAGCACCAATGAAGAATGTTTCAAAATCGGAGAGTATTTTTCCCTTTTGAGAACTTCCGCTGCGTGCGCTGCGTAAACAGTTAAAGTTTCGCAAAAATCATGTATGACAGAATTGTTCCCCTTTAAAAGTGCTAAAAAAAGTCCGCGACAACATATGTCTATCTTTTAAGGTTGGCTCACTATAACCATTTTTATGCTAACGAAATTTGTTCTAAAATAATGCATTATTTGCGAAGGTATTTTTATAAACATGATATTAATCCTTATCCAAATAAATACGTTATTCATCACAAGTATTTAATTTAAAACAAAATTGCCTTTTACATCATTCGATTTCAATGAATATCTTAGGAGATATAGAAAGAAAGAAAGAAGAAAGAAAAACCGTTTATTTGCCACAGATACAGTTCAAAAAGGAAATACATACTTACAATATAACTTAACATTAATTATTAGAAACGTGCAATCTGTGGACAGATTGGTACGCACTCAGCATTGTTGCTATATTGCGGTCCATAGGGGATCCACAATAGAGCGCTGATTTTCAGTGCGGACCTTTAGAGCATATAGCAGTTTTAAAATAACATCGCAGCAAAATAATTACCCATTACAGACATAGTACAAACAATGTTTCTCCTGGTTTATTCTGCGTGATTACTACTGGTTCGATTTGAAAAATTCTGTTAGTGTTGGATAGCCTATTTATCGAGGAAGGCTATAGGCTATATAACATCACGCTACGACCCACGGGGGCGGCGCAGTAACGATAAACGCGGGTGAAACCGCGGGAACATCTAGTCACTTATATACTTAGACTATTACAATATCTATTTTGTATTTACTTTTTATCAAATTGAAGGTATGATTGAAATTAATAAACTCATAGATCACTCACTGATCGGCAAACGATCAGCGAGGTTAAGCAACGTTGGGTGCGGTCAGCCTATAGATGGGTGACCGCTTAGTGGTATTTCATCTGAGCGTCTCCGTGCTTTGGAGGGCACGTAAAAAAGTAGGTCCCGGTTGTTGTCAAATTGACAGCAGTCGTTAAGCCATGTCAGAAGCCTACGGGCGGCTTGAACAACTCTTGACAACAGTTTGGCCACTAACCACACGAAAAGAAGAAGAAGAAAAGAAGAAAGAACGAGTTGTTTACATTGTACAACGTACGTACGTACAATGCCATAAAATCCGTATATAGTATTTTAATTTCAATGAATAACATTCGCGTAAACAGAAGACAATATTATCGAAGGTATGAGTTTAGACCATTAAATATTAACTCTGATCTATTTTATGTTTCATGTTATATACCTAGTTAAATCAAACATATAATCTATGATCGGTTGTTGACAGGTACAGCGGTCGCATACAACACCGCTACGCCACCGAAATCACAAGAAACTGTTAGAACTGTAAGATAATTGTATACTCCAAAACATTTCTACGTAACATATATCTAGCCAGAGCTTACATAATTCATAAGAAACAGGGCAAGCGGATAGCAAATACAGTCTGAGCATTACATTGAATAATTGAAAGCAGCGGCCATGGTAAATTACGTGATTTTAGCCCATGTTTGAATTGTAAGTCAGTATCCCAAGAGAGATTACAATTAATGGTAGAATTTGGAAACTAGATGGGAATTCATATAGAACGAAACGTGTCTAGATGGAATCAATATGTGTTTCCAATGCCAATAATATCTAGTAACTCTTTAATATTACTAGAGATTTAGATAACAAATTGAAGGGGCGTTATCCCAATAGATAAGGTAGTGGACTTCGGATCGTTCGTGAGTTTGAATCAAAACTATTGCAGTAGGTATTGATGTGAATTTATCCTTAACACAAGCAAATTAGCTAAGCAAGAGAGGCTAACAAGAATACTACAAGTACTTTTTTAGCCTGTGACCATTATAACAAGTAAACGTAAAACAATACTAATATTCTTTTCAATCCCTTTTGTTCAGCTTATTGCTTGTTTTAGAAGTGGAGCCACGTCAGTAGTGTAAAGGCTAGAACGACCGACTGGCTCAATTCAAACTAAAACCACTTCAATCAATAGCAAAGAATACATATTAGTACTACGTTACACTAAGTTACCGTAATTATTATATACTAGAGACTTTGCCCGCGGCTCCGCTCCGCTCTAAATATAGATTATGTAATTTTTTATTCTTCTTTTTCTCGACGAAAGGTAACCTATGTCCTTTTCTGTACTCTCAAAAACGTACATGTGAAATTTGATGATGATCGGTCAAGTAGTTAAACCGTGAAAGCGTAACAAACAAACTCACATTCGCATTTAACATAGGTATCTATTTGTAAGGACTTTATTTGATGAGAATTCATAGCAACCTGATGCTTAGATAGTACTATCTGCCACAATATTTTAGCTGGTCCATACCGACGATGTCGAAACGATTTTGCATTAGCAAACTTCTCAGTTATTGGACAAGAACATGATAGATGGATTTGATCGAATTTGATATCAGATTCACGTTCTAAGTTGAGCTGTTTCACAGGTCAAGTGAGTATGTTCTATATATGCAGATTTGAGGTCGAGTAATGTTATTGAAATCAAATTGCTGCAATCTAATCTATATTAGATCAGATTGCATAATTATATATAAATATAGCCGTTGGAGCAAGCGAGTTCTAGAGTGGAGACCGCGACTTGGTAAACGTAAGGTAGGACGCCCCCCGGCTAGGTGGACCGATGACCTGAGAAAGGTAGCTGGGTCAGACTGGATGCGGACCGGATGTTGTGGCGAAAAATGGGAGAGGCCTATGTCCAGCAGTGGACTGCAGTGGGCTGATTGATTGATTGATTGATACAACTATGTAGGTGTATTAATTTAGGATGTGCATTAATGTGGTGATAAAATATGTATAAATATAATATGTAAACATATATACTATATAGCATAATATTATGTTTTATGGTTTTACGCAAGTTTTAACATAAACATTTAGAATTGGTTTATTCTATGTCAAATAGTCTAGGGTAGAAGCGTTGTGTCACGGGGAGCTTTACAAAATATAAACAATTACGGGCACAAGGGACACTCAGAATCGGTACAATAATCTATACATATAATAAAAAAAAAGATAGATTTGGAAACAAAAAAAGAAACGACGTTTTACTCAAATGAGCGTGTAGCTATTTATGGTGTCCCACAAGGAAGTGTCTTGGGCCCCTTACTCTTTAATTTATATATCAATGACTTGCCCAAAACAACTGACCAACCTTTGACTCTTTTCGCAGATGACAGCACACTCATAGTAGCATGTAAAACATTTGACTTGTACGAAAATGACATTAATAAATCACTATCTGACATTATTTATTGGATGAATAATAATAATTTAAAAATTAATATTAGCAAGACGCAAATTATGCATTTTGGCCAAAAGGCTACAACTTTGAAAGACAACAAACCTTGCATAAAGTACAATGATGTAAATATATATGATGTTGATAATGCTAAGTTTCTTGGTCTAAATATAGACAACAAATTAAATTGGAAAGCGCATATCTCACACTTATCAACAAAAATAAGCAGCCGAACCTATGTTCTATATAAGCTTGCTCCAGTAGTTAATACAACTGCATTACTTACAGCATATCATGGCCTTGTTGAATCCATACTTAGATATGGACTCATATTCTGGGGAAACTCAGTCGATAAGGATGTAACGTTTAAACTCCAAAAGCGCTGCATTAGAGCAATGTTTGGTCTACAAGTCACAGACAGTTGCAGACCGTACTTCGTAGAATATAAAATTTTAACGCTTACATCATTATATATCTACGAAACAGCTGTATTTGTGAAAACCAATCCACAACTATTTAATAAACTATCAGATGTCACTATTCGCAACCGACGCGATAATCATAAACTGTGCATGCAAACTGCAAAAACAGCGCTTTTGGGCAAGAGCATTTTCTGCATGGCACCCAAAATATACAATAAAGTACCAAATAAATTTAAGGACCTTAACATTAACATATTTAAACGTAATTTAAAAAATCTTTTACTGCATAAATGCTACTATAATATTAATGATTTCCTATGTGATAATCTTATATAATTTATTTTTTCTTTGTTTTAATAATCATTTATCAGGATCTAATTTAATTTGACATGTTCTTAATTATTGACATCTTATCTATTATACTATTATATTATTGGAAATGACTTATTAATTAATTATTTTTATATTCATTGTTCGAATTTGAATTGACCTACTTATAATATATCTCACTTCATTGTTAAGAAACGTTTAATTGAGATGTTAATTATTGTATTAGATCCAGCATAATTTTAAAGTTACTTATTAAGCACATACATTTGCATGTCTGACCAGACAGAGCATGTTGAGACAAAATAACTGTAACACCTGATTGTACACATGTTGAGTCAAATAAATTTATCTTTATCTTTATCTTATCTTGTAAATATCACGTGTCTGTACATTTTAGAATATTGCGAAATAAATGAATTAAGGGGACTCAGAATAATTAACTGAACACATTTCAATCATTTTAGAAAAATCTGTCTGTCTGTTTATTTGTTACTTCATCACGCCTAAAGTACAAAGTTAATACGATAGACTCAGAAAGAACACTATAGAGAATATCCTCGGGTAATATTTAGTCTTTATTTCATTAAAATCGGTTTACTCTAAAATAGGAGACGGTACTTTTCATCAGCGAGCAGAAAATAAGGTAATTTTATCAGATAGTTTATGTTGTATAGTTCCATCGTTGCAAATTTTAATTTCATCAGTATATGGGTCACCTACAGATACAATAAATCAGACAGCTGCAAGGCTATCGGGCACGCCTCGATTGTGGCGGTAAGTCCCGTGTTTGAGAAGTGGCTGGAAAGGAGGCATGGCGCCCTAATCTTCCGGCTGACACAGGTAATGACTGGCCACGGTTGTTTTGGCCAGTTACTGGGTCGTATACGCCGGCAAGAGACGCCCAGTTGTCACCACTGCGGCGACTGCTGCGACGTTGTTGAGGACACGGCGCTGCACACTTTGGCGGTTTGCCCCGCCTGGGCATCGCAGCACCGTGAGTTGGTCGCGGCAGTCGGATTTGTTGCCCTCTCGCTCCCGGCCGTAGTTCAGTCTATGGTCCGGAGCGAGAGGTCGTGGAATGCCGTCGCCTCGCCGAAGAAGTGATTTCCATCAAGCAGGCGGCGGAGCGGGAGAGGGAGCGTTTAAACCCTCTCCCCAACCGCAGAGCCAGGCGCCGGAGGGCGCAAGACGACCTCCAGCCACCGAGGCGTGCTTTCTGGGCCTGCCCGCCATCCGTTCAGCACCAGGTCCGAGAGGCGGCGTGCGTGTTCCCACGCGCGCCTCTGTGTCATGTCCGTCTCCCCTCTAGGGGGGGAGGGGGGGGACACCACCCTTCCTCTATGACTAGTCCAGTTTATGATATAGCGTTCCGCCTACACCTACCTTTCGGTTTATTAGGGGAGCCGCTGTACCTTCCAGCGCCCTAAAGCACCTTCCGGGACCAGTTATAGACAGGTCTTGTCCCCAAATCTCGACTCTCCACCCTATCCTCAGAGATTCGGTTCTCGTAAGCGAGCTACCTCGTGCCCAAGTGACACTACCTATTCTCCAGATAGGTACCGGAGCAATAAAGCCGCTCACCACTCGCAACTCCTAAGAGATGCTAACGAAAACCTCGCTGAAGCCGACGGAGAAGCCGCCTCCCATATCTCCAGTATGGTACCGGAGCTATATAAGGCACGCTCACTTCCCGACGTACGTCCGTACGCCTACCCATATAGGCCTACAGACCGGGTAAGGCCCGAGTCACTCTAGGTATGACTCTTACTTGCTAAGCAGGCAAGCACCCGAGATGCGTTGCGGCAGCGAAACCACGCTGCCACTTCGCTAAGACAACCCTGTGCCTCGCGCGACCGACTGGTTCGCACTAGCCGCGCCTGAGTCCAACGCTCGATCGCTACGTGCTTGCCGAGCAAACAAACGTGTCGTCCTCAGCGGCTAACCACATACCCCTGCGAGTTCAACACCATGTCACGCCTTTCGAGGCGCAGTGGGCTTCCTGACCCCGCAGTACCCTGGTTCTAAGGGGGAGACCCGTAGTTCTCCCCCCGAAGCCCTATCTACTCGGGTCCAGTAGATAGGGACGGGGGGGGACAGTAGGGATTCTTTTTAGTGGTGACCTTAGGGTAGGTCTTTTCGTATAGTGGCCTGCCGTTTCATAATATATAGCCCAAGTACATAGCCAATACATAGACGAATTAAAAAAAAAAGCTGCAACTTACAATTTTGGCGCCTCGAAACGACCAAGCAACAGCTATTAATTCTGAGATGCTAAGGCAAATTAATGGTGAAAGTGTCGAATATAAGTCTATTCACAATGTCACAGCAGAAGACGACGTTACTAACTATCCAGTAGAGTTTCTTAATTTTTGACGCGCACCTGGTCTTCCAACCCACTTTACAAGTGGGCGTTCTCATAATCTTGCTAAGAAATTTAAGTCCACCTAGGCTTTATAACGGAACTAGACTTAAAGTAAAAATCTTGCAACGTAACTTAATTGATGCCGAAATTTTAACAGGATGTGGCGCCGGTGAAATAGTTTTTATTTCGAGAATCCCCATCATACCAAATAATTCTCCGTTCAGTTTTAAGCGCGTTCAATTCCCAGTAAGTTTATGTAATGCAATGACAATAAATAAAACGCAAGGTCAGAGATTACACGTTGCAGGTGTAGATCTCATTACGGACTGTTTTACTCATGACTCATGGCCAACTCTATGTCACATTGTCTCGCGTTAGCAATCCCCAAAATCTGTATGTGTACGTCCCCAATGGTTCCACATCTAACATCGTTTACACAAAAGTTCTGTCCTAAAACATATAACATTTTATACAAATTTTCACGCGGACGAAGTCGCGGGCACAGCTAGTTTTATGAATATAGGTATACAATTTGAGATAGACTTATGACACTTAAAGCGGTGTCAGTGGCAAAGCAACCACTTTAACCAATACTATACCTCAATACATTATTATTAGTATTATCTATTTATGTATAATAAATTAAAAGCATCTCAAATCCAATATCCTTACAGATAACGTCTTGAACGATAGCCACTTCTAAGCAGGTGACATGAGCATTTTCGAACATTCTGGATATTCCTTATCACCGCTTTATGAAGGTGAGGCAAAGCTTCTGGCATGATAAGTATCCCCTTTATAGGTCGAAGCATCGAAGCCTTTGTGTTCGTACCAAAAACTGTTGTAGATAATTTGATATCGATATTGAAGAATAACTTTAAATGGGTGTACTAACTTTATATTCTGGGCCAGACACGGCGATATAGTTATTATGCAAATTTATGGTTAAGCTAAGTGCCATATTCTTCTTTCTTTTTATATATTTAGCAAGATTGCTACTGGTGCATGCCATTTTGTATTATTTGCTACTAATTTTTATAAGTACAACACTCTGGACATATACTTTGTTGTGAGAAGGTAGTAGTATTAAAACCATGTATAAAAGAAATTAAGAAACTTGAAATTAAACTTGCACAATTTCTTATCCCGATATTCACTAATCGAATATTGGTTATTAAGCGCTATAAGACTCCAGACTGACTTCTACGAACCATATGTGCAGTCAACGGTTATTTATCAAGATTTCTAATACCAACCTGAATAAGGAACAAAAACAATTGTTATATTCGTTAACATTGAGCGGCGATAGCTCAGTGGGGAGACCAACAGACTGCAATGCAGAGGGTCTCGGGTTCGAACCCACGTCGCACACCTCTGACTTTCGGAATTTATGACTTTTCGAAATTATGTGCGTATTGATTGACAATTATCGCCTGCTCCGTGCCTCGGAGAGCACGTTAAGTCGTCGGTCCCGGCTGCCATGAACATCTATGGCAGTCGTTACTGGGAGAGTGTCGACACAAAAGATCCCACTGGGTCGAAGTGTCGCCGGTCTGCACTGATTGGCCCCCACATATAAGATAACATAACATTGATTAAATTACCTAAGTTTATAAGTAGATTCTTTATCTTCTTACGTTTACATAATATTCAAACTGCCGTCTAGCTTACCACATTCTAATAGACGTTAAAGAGTTTCTTCAATGAACACATCCAAATACACTTATGCAAATAGAATAACCTCACATTCATACAACACAATCGCGTCTAACTTAACATACTTCGGGACAAAACAAATGCATAAAGCTAACATTCTGGTCGCGTTGGTCTTCAACGTTATTATAGTACACAGCTTCAAGCGGGTGCTTCTACTGAAGTATTTCGTCCCGGTTTCTGCGTTTCAATCCTGTACAGTATCGCTCGAGGATGTTGAAATTTCACACGGTAAATCCCATGTTGGTGAAAAGATAGGAACTCTTTGGAAGTTTGTAGATAATAAAGACGGGTGCTATATTTTATTCTGTTTACACGTTTATTTGAGGAAACTATAGATTCATTGTCTGTAGGATTTTAAATCAAAGCTTATCAAAGGTAAATGTATGTTTCGATCACTGCCTTGTTGGTTGCGTGTTATAATACATTTGCGCGTATGTTTGCAGCCATGGGTCGCGAAGTGTCGGGTTTGTTTTTCGTGCCAAGTGTTTTCGAGGTTTCTCACAACCAGCTTGTTCCCTATTTAGTAGGATGAAAACATAGTGAAATGTGGAAGTAGCTAACCTCTTCATGTAAATAAAAATATTTTTACAATACAACAAAGAACTTTTTTGTATAACGTCGCAATCCTTTTTGTTCTCTTTAATGTTTGTACAAGAGCTATCAAAATAAGTAATGTTCTATATTGAAATCGTACTATTGTTTATGTATTTGATAGCGGTTCATTTGAAAATCCTGCCATAAAACTAATTGAATTTACACTTTTCTCGAAGTTTCGGTTGCTATTTAGCAATCATGATTAGTCTATATATTATTATGTCACCCATATATCTAGACAAGTAAATTAAATTATTTACCATTTCTTTAAAATAATACGTTCAGATAAGTACTTGGTAAATCTAACTGCTTAACGAGGTGTTACTGAGCTTTTCTGTCAGCAAATTCATACTAGCAGAACGTAATTGCGGTTCATGAACTTCGTGTCCGTGCGTATGATCACAAGGTACGCGCTGTAATCAGATATCGGCTTGCGTTGTATAATATGGAATACTAGCAATTTGCAAAATCAGAGTGTGTATTCGCGTGATACATAGAGCAAAAAACGCGTTAGCTTTTTAATAGAACACACGTCATCTATCATCTATATAAATAAAAATCAATTGCCACATGACCGATCATCACTTAAGAACAGCTGGACCGATTTGGTTGTTTTATTTTTGTTGTGTCAGGACAAGGTTTGTATGAAAATATAGTTGGCAAAATGTCTATGCAATACGAATATATATAATAAAGAAGGCCTCTGCCTTCTTTATCTATACTAATATTATAAAGTTGAAGAGATTTTTTGTTTGGTTGGTTGAACGCACTAATCTCAAGAAGAATTGAAAAAATATTTTAGTGTTAAATAGCCCATTTATCGAGGAAGGCTATAGGCTATATAACATTACACTACGACCAATGAGAGCGGAGCTTGAATGAAAAATGTTGCGAAAACAGGGAATATTCTCTTATGTGAAGCAGGCGAAGTTGCGCGGGTCAGCAAGGCTACGTATGCATTAACTAATGCATTGCGAATATACGGTATATTTTACTTTTATGGTATTTTCTTTGTTTAATATATTGAATGCCAATAATTGCCCCGGCGGCATTCGATGCAACGAATGATCTGAATTAAATATAAAGTATAATAATCAAACAATTACATCATAACCACTAAAAAGCAATCAACAAAAAGCGAACGTGTGGCTTAATCACCACAACAAATAAATAACTAAATTGAAATAAACCGATCTCGTACATTTATAAACGTATTAATAGAGTGCATTTTCAAAATTATCTATGGTTTCTACGCAAATATAGAAATGCAGCTTTACTTACACAGTATATTTTATAAGTGGCATGGTTGCATGGTTGCTATCTATAAAACAATGTAGATAAACATTTCCTTTGTGGAAATATATATGTTTAAAATTTTAATCACATCTCCCTAAATGTGTGGATGGTCCACCGACATTAGCTCCTAAATTTAAAAAGAAGACATCACACATCATGACCATGCGTCACTATATCATGCTTAACTTAATGCTGGTTGGTTATTGGATCGGATCATTTTTAAACCTCTAAGTTATCCTACCCTACGTTAGACTGTTTACGAACATTATGTATTCTTAGAAAGTCTGTTCATAGAAGTTAATTTTCGAAACAATTTGCATGAATAAACGTTGAAGCTGCATTATATTATACTGTCTTGCAATATTAATGAATGCCAAAGTATATTTATTTATTGTACTCACTTGGCGTCAATAAACAACTCAAATTAAGGGTGCGATATCAAATAAATCATAACATACTGATTTAAAAAAGAAAAGACTAGAGTGATACCTACTATGACAATTCATCACAGTAAAAAACACGAGTTTTAAGATAATATTGTTATGTACTATGTGCATTAAGATAATACTTGAATAGAAAATTCATATTGCAAAGCCAACAATGGCTCACACACAAAATCACGTTATCATGAACGGGTACAATCGTGAAATAGGTTGGGTTTCGTCAACGCAATCTGATAACTTCAACGAAAATGAGAGCGCCTCATATCTGACGGAACCCAAATGCTTTTGTGTAAAAAGAACGTTGTCTTCAAGAATGGGACAACAGTCATGCATGGGATGGATATATTTGCGTAGGATCCATCAAGTGATATGTGCTGTCAAACACAAGTTCTATAACTTGACAAAGTTAGTATACTTGTGTGTATTATATTACTGTCTTATGATATCATTGTTTCGTTAGTGTGCGTGTGAAGTTTCTTATGTGCGTCGTATTAAAGTTGATATAAAGTAGTCAAGCAAAGTGTTACACAATAGACATATTAAGACTTTAAAATTTGAGTTATAGTTAACTTGTAAATAAGAAAATGACAAGAAAACATCGATCTTCTAAGAAAATAATAATAATGTAAGAAGTGTCTTACGCTTTTATTATTAGCAGTGGCCGTCTACACTTCCAAGGATAGGTCTCAAAAAGGTAGACAGAAATGTATTGCACCTATATTTCGATAGATATTGATTTAAGTCTAACGTAATAGAGGCAATCATAATTATTGCTGAATACTAGATTACGTGCTGCCACTTAAATTTTTTTGACAAACCTTTTAACTGTTACCATAATAAAAATTATTATCCAACACGGGTATTGGATCTATCAACAAATCAACAGTACTAAGGCATTAGCGACAGTGAAATATTGCTCACCAACTAATATAGCAGTCCGCGACGTAATAGGATAACGTGCTTATGTGACAAAAATTATCTTTGCTGTTATGTCGCATTCTAGAAGCCTTTAGTTTTCTTTTGCCTGTTGTAATGTACGCGATAGTGTGTAGTATATAATTTACATCAAAATAGTTGTTCACAGAATATGTTAAATGTTTGTAAAGACCAGGAGAATACTGCACGGATAGCATAATAATAATAATATTCTATCACATACCCACAACACCATCTAGCCTAAACTAAGCAAAGCTTGTACTATGGGTACTAGATAACGGATAAACATACATATATACTATTTTCTTTGTAAATGCATACATGTTATACATAGAAACATCCAGATCAAGTCAAACATACATGTTCATTCACACAAATGTTTGACTTGTTGTTTAGCATAGTCTGGTTTAGGTGGTCGCCTCGGCATTGTCAATACGCCGAGTGCTGTAGGTTCGATTGCCACACGGGACAAAAAATTGTGTGATACACATAGAAGTGCCAAGTGTGGGTGTACTGTTTGTCCGTTATTTAAAGGCGCGTAAAGTTTCCCACGTCACGGGAATTAGGCCTAGTGCAGGAGTTATGCTTTTTTAAGGATATAAGTGAGAAAGAAAAGAAAATTGTGCTTTTGCAACCTTCTGTTTAACTATAGGGATATTACAATAAGTACAATTTCACTTACACCATTTATTTATTTATTTATATATTGGCACACTAACAGCTTTTAGGCGAAACATACAATTTGATACACATTTATATAAAAACTAAACAATCTGGCCTAAGAGCTAATAACAGGTGTGAGACAACATTTCCCATTTACAAGTAGTAAGTTTACAATAGAAAGAAAAAATTTGAAAAACTTTAAATTAAAAACACAAATTAAAAGTTAAAGGAGACAAGTGACAGTGTAGGTACACAAAATAAGTGTACATTACACTGTAATATACTACACAGTAGTTTCTGCTACTAACAGAATATGAATAATGAAAATAAAGTAAATATTATTATATTATAAAAGCAGCCAGCTATAACACGAACTTAATTATGTACTCCGAAATATAATTTCTAGCTACAAATAAATTCGTGAATAATATGAAATTGCGATTAATAAATTCAACTGACGGTTTACTAAAATTCAGTGCGAGCGCTTTTAAAATATAAAAGTTAATATACAGTGAAAATAAACTGGGTTTTATTTTTACCGCATACCGCAATGTTGTTTAATTTTATCTTAAAACGACATACACAAAATTGTGTGAATAAATTTTGATAAAATAACGTTCGTTTTCTAATTACAGCCGAACTGAGTCATTGTTTTTTTATAACAATATATCAGGGCAATTTTATTTATTTGTACATACTTTTAATAAATGTGTTTACATATATTATTTCAAACCGAAATATAGTCGTTAAAAAAAAAATTAAGATGACTGCAATATTAAAAAATTCTTTCGTAATTGGTATAATAAATTATTTTAGAATTACATTGCGTAATTAGTATATACGAAAGACTCTATGCAAAGATTTTATAAATTATTTGTTGCCATCATCATCATGTTTAAAAAGATGTAATTAACTCTTGCCCGTTCAAAATGGCTCATAGAAATAAAACACTTCGAGTTTTAGCAAAACTACCTATATTAAATATTTTCAATTTATTTATTACTAGCCATCCGCTCCGGCTTCGGACGGGTAGTGCATAACCTAAACAAATTATACACCTAAACCTTCCTCATGAAGCATTTTCTCTATTGGTGAAAACCGTACGAAATTCCGTTGAGTAGTTTTTGAATTTATCGCATACAGACATATAGACGCGGCGCGGCAGCGGCTTCGTTTTATAACAATATGTAGTGAAGCTGTTACCCTCCGCCTGTCGTAAAATAGGTTTAAAAGTATAAACAACTACGACTGCAACTAAAATAGCTGAACGAAGAATGTTGACAAAAACAATTTCTTCATTTGTGGTCCATTGTACTTACTAAGACTACCTTTTTATGGTTTAAAATTAATAAAAGAAATAACTTATATTGTTATAGGGATTGTGTTTATGAATTAATGAAATAAAATATTATTTAAGTACTAATGTTTATCCTATAGCAATTAAATAATTTTTTTTTTCCTGTATTACAGTCATACACAATCTTATAAATCTAAATAGAGTCATGTAGATGACTGACGGAAAAGCAAAATGATATTATCGGTTTCCTTTTTCGTCAAGGTATGTCATAAAAATGCTAATCATGTTACTCCTTTAGATCTTTGAAATTATTTATCATATTGATAATACCACTACATTTGAATACCGTTATATCATACAAAGTATCAAAGAGACACGGAACACTTTGCGGCCATAAATATTTAAAAAGCCACGAATTGTTGTTCGAGTCTGGGTGTTCATTGCATCCGTATTGGGTTTATACCAAGTGTGGTTTGTTTTGACGTGACAACGTCTAATAAATCGATGAACGCCGGCTGCACGCACGAAAAAGGATAACTCATTGTCCCGTTACGCTCACTGTCCCGTTACGCTCATTGTCCCGTTACGCTCATTGTAACGTTACGGAAAAGAAATTTTGTTATGACGTTGTCACGTTAAACTATCGTCCGTAAACCGACTTTACAGACATGAGACAACCAATTTTTTTTAAGAAATTGTAATCACCAGTAGCATTTCACAAAGTTTGGAAATGACTTTATGAATTATCTAATTATTATTATACAGTTAGCTATTGTCATTCAATACTATAATTATGATATAATTAAATAATAATATATAACTTCCAGTATTGAATTTCGTGCATATTTTAATATTAAATACTCAATTTGCGACTCGTGATAATAATACATATGTAAGTTGGCCATACATTTGAATAATTTTTTCAGTACTAACACATTTCCTGTTATAACAGCCGTCAAAGAACAGCTACTTCTTTCTTCGTTCACTATTTGCCGCTGATTTGGCGAATTTAAATGCGGTCAGGTAACGTGTACCTGACCGCATTGAAATTTGCTAACCAGTAGTATATACTTACGTGCTTTCAACGATCTTTTGTCTATGAAAGCTATTCGAAGTCTATTAAATAATTCCTCTGACTTTAGTTGGCATTCGTAGTAAATCAGGGCACAAAGATGTTCTCCATGCAGGTCGATTTTTCAGAGAGAAACAGTATTTAAATTTTGTAAATATTATAAAAATGTTAAGGGCAATTTAAATTTGGAATGTCCATATCCAGTCCAAGGCCAGAAATTATCTTATTTTATGACCTAGTACGAGGTATATCGTGGCTTATGTTAAAACATCTTCAAAATAAATGAATCATTTTTGTGTTTGTCCTGTTAATAAAAATTAAAGTTATTGAAATAATATAAAAGATGGAGGTGTATGCCACCGAAGCCGTGGAGAGCATTTGGTCGATATTTTGTTTCACACATAATTGTCAGAGATCTTTCTATCATAATAAAAAAATTAACATCGTGCATTATGGTTGGACCAACCTTTACATAAAATAATATTTGATTTTAGACCACGACGAAGTTTCAATTGTACAAAGATTAATAATTCTACAATTACACATTTTACGTCTATAAAAGTTTAAATAAAATTTTGTCCATCTAGGAAAAAGTTTTAATGTAATTGGCATAGTTGAGCTACAAAATAAAATGGGAAAATATAATTAAATCAGACAATGCGGTTCAATCTTGAATCTTTTAAGCGAGGCGTGAAAAAGCACCTCCTTCGGCCAGCAATATAGGGACGTCGGCACCACTACACGTGAGGTCGTCATGTGGAGGACTCTGTTTGTAGACTACACGACTGCTTACCATCAGGTGGAATATAGTCATTTTGACAGGCAACATATGCGGCTTGAAAATGATTAACTCTTTGATAAAATACATAGTCCCTATATAACTTAGTATACTTTGAAGTCAACCAATTTATTTTCCGCTGTTGGCCGCCAACAACTGTTCAGATCACCTAAAGAGGTGGTTACTGTATCCAAAACCAGCTACAGAAATAAATTTAGTGCGCATGGAATATAGAGCACTAAGCCCCAATTATCAACAGTTTTATTAAGGAACTCTGGAAACCCTACTTACCACAGAAAATGAACATAAAGTTATAACATTGTGTTAGTTTTTTGTTTAGCTTTTCTCTAGCGCCATGCAACCCAGCGGACCACTTGGTGTTAAGTGTTAACCACCGCTTATAGACTTTAGCAAAGTCAGGGCTATGTAAAGCCAGGGCACTGCCCTCGATAAGCATATTCTCTTCAGACCTCATTCAAAGAAAGACAAGCACTCAGGAAACATCGGGATCGATAACGCATTTCAGAGCAGTCTACGCGTACTTAGCCAAACATTGCAACAACATTAATATGATTATACTTTATAAAATGCAATTTTTTCACTTGAGTAAATTTAGATAACTACAATTTTATCGAATTATATATTTAATATAAACTCGCAGATTGTTCGGTCTGCTGAACATGAAAGTTGGCGCATAAACTTTTCGAATTTAGCTCAATAATTTGAAACTTCGTTTTTCTGATGATGGTGGAGAATGTTAATTTGTTTCGGACATGCAGAATATTTTATAGAATGAAATCATAAAAAACAAGAATATATAAATAGATTAGTTAAAGTATTCATATAAAAAATAAATACAGGTTTGAGGCACGTGATCTTTGATAATACGAAATGCTAATGATCCAGCTTACTTATATTTAGTTGATTGCTAATTTGATATTCATGCTAACAAAATAAAACTTGCTCATCGGCAAAGTTTGTATTTCTAATGAAGAAAATTGGGGATGTGCAATATTTGTTGATATATTGTGTCCGAAGTTATTTATAGATGAATTAGAGCAATTATTTTATTTTAATGACTTTTATTATTAAAAATATTACTGGTAATTTGAGTTACACATTAACCCTATCAGCTAAAAAAGAATGCTTGTGTTAGGAGTGGGTTCACGTCGTCGTCGGTACTGCAATGGTTGGGATTCGAACCTGCGATCTCCCGACTGCAAGTCTTGGTTTTTTGGATCGGGATACCGAGACCTTAAAATAGATTAGAGATTAGATATATGGTGAATCCTGCTAGTACCTTCACCTGATATTCGTAAAAATAATATGTGATACGATAACAGTACCTCATTTGGAAGGCCTTTTGTACACAAGCCTACACAAATCTTCGATACGCGACAATTTTGGTCTCTAAGCGACTACCGCAATACAAATTCATAGAAGTTCGTACACAGGCACGCGTCGCCGACATTTGTACCTGTGTACGAACCTCTATGAATTTGTATTGCGGTAGTCGCTTAGAGACCAAAATCGTCGGGTATCGAAGATTTGCGTAGGCTTGTGTACGAAGGGCCTAACTCTCATCATTAAAGTATATACTTTTAATAAATTTTTATAGTAACATTAATGTAAGGTAGGTATCCGAAATGTCAAAAGGTATTATGGCGATATCGTGGTAAGTTTAGACGAAAAGCCTAAAATAAATAAAGAAATTAACCAAATGTTATTATTTACTTATGAAAAGATAATGTGTTATAATAATTATGAGAATCTAAATAGTGACTTGTATACTTATATCTTGCTAAGTCAAAGAAAGTCTCACTAAAATTAGTCCTGACGATTATGCATATTAGAATAAACATTTTCCCTTTTAAGAAAGCCGCTGTTGCACATTTAAGGTACTTATAATTTTTATGATATAATAAATACACTTTATATGTATGCAAATTCTAATTGAGAGCTCGGTGATGGATGTAAAAGGGAGGGATTTTATTAATGATAATATGGCGATTACAAGCTTAATAAATAAAAGTATATAAAGATTCAACTAAGTTTGCACAATGCAATAGCAATGTGTTTACAACACTATACTATACTTGACGGCCTCGATGGCGTAATGGTTAGTGTAACCGACTGCCACGCCTAAGGTCGCGGGTTCGATTCCCGCACAAGTCAAACATTTGTGTGCATGAACATGGATGTTTGTCTTGGTCTGGGTGTTTCTATGTATAATATGTATGTATTTACAAAAAAAAAGTATATATGTAATTATGTTTATCCATTGTCTAGTACCCATAGTACAAGCTCTGCTTAGTTTGGGCTAGATGGTGTTGTGTGTATGTGATAGAATATTATTATTATTAATATTATACTCGTGCATAAGTACGGACGCTGCGACCTTGACCATGAATGTTGAATATTCCAATATCATATTATTTGAATACAATTATTTATATTTATTATACGGACAAAACAAAAATTCTCACGTTTTCCTTACGACAGTCCACTCAATCTCCTAACTCACTTGTTTTAAAAGCGCACTCCTGCCCAGCTCCCAATACCGTTACCTGCTGTTGTACCAATCTTGAACGCTCGAAAACAATTAAATATCTTGGGGTCACCCTCGACAACAACTTAACCTTCTCGGCCCACATAGACCTACTTACTTCTAGGATAAGAAAAGTGATTTTTGTCTTTAAAACTCTTCGCCATATCGCTGAATTCGATGTAATAAAAACTATTTATTACGCTCTCTGTCAATCGTTGTTAGCATATTGCGTTACTTCTTGGGGTGGGGCTCCAAAAAGTAATATCCTTAAGTTGGAAAGAGCTCTTATTAAAGGTATCTACTTTCCGTCCGTTACTCTATCCTACAGAAGACCTATACAAGTGTTGCAAAGTCCTCACCGTGAGGCAGCTATTTGTTTTGAACACTGTCGTTTTACAACACCAAGACACTCCTTACGAGATAATTACTAGGAGACGGAAGGACATAATATGCCGACCATTCAAATGCAACTTCTCTTTTACCAAACGATTTATTTGCTTTCAAGGACCTCGTCTATACAATAAAATTAACAAAACACATAATATCTATCCTTTGCACACAGACTCCCTTAAAAATCTCATTACCACATATTTACTGCAACTTAACTATAGTGACACAGAGCAACTTTTCTTTTCTTAATGACATACTCACTCAAACACACACGCCCACATAAACACACACACACACACACACACACACACACACACACACAAACACACGCACATGTACATACACACACACAAACACACGCACATGTACATACACACACACACACACACACACACATTTAAGGGCTGCTGCTATATAACAGTGGATTATTTGATTTCTTTTTTGTTTTATTTTTTGTTTGTTTTCATTTCTGCCAATTTTTGTTTGTAACTGAACGCTTATATCTTTAAATTGTACCACATCAAATGTTGTATGGGTTGGGACTGGTACTCTTAATACAAGTTATTCTATAACTGAGCAAGATGCCAGTTACGACAACATAAACATATTTGTCAACTAAGTATATATTGTGTAAACATGTGAATATGTATTTATGTTTATATAAGTGTTAATTGTGATGCAAATAAATAAATTATTATTATTTGTTTCTCTTTCACGGGTATATTCCTAATACGTTAGGAAAATAGCCGGCCCTTTGGAAGGCTTATACGGAGACATGGGTCCAACGTGAAGAGGCCCTTCGAGAGTTTTAATCAAAGCTGGGATGGAACACCTACAGCGGCACTAGCCACAGCAGGCGTAGGACTATTGCTACGTATGGATTCTAATATATGGGCTATGGGTATGGGTGTTTGATGGACTGGTATATTGGTAACTATGGATGATAAAACGGCGTCTGCCCTGAATACTCTAATAGCATCAATCGAATGGACAGACGGTGACTCGCCAACTCACTAGATGGGCCCCCTTTATTCATTATTATTATTATTAATTACAATCATCCACTGTTATAAAATAAATGTCTGCAACTTACGTAGAGCATCTACGCAACAGTTATAACGTAGCAATGTGCTACGTATTCAACGTAGTACCGTAGCACTTTTCAAAATGTCGCATGGCCAGTATTTTTTATTGAATGATTCTTTTACCACAATAGCCTAATATAATTATTTACTCGTTTGTAAATAATGCTTTATTTCACCATACTTTTTGAAACTCTTCCTTTATCTCGTACTAGTAAACAAGAATCGGTTACATATAAACCTTTTATTTCAGTTCGTTAGACTACGTTTCCTCCGTTATATTTTATAAAATCAGTATGTATTGAGTTAATTTATTATTCTGATTTTTATCAAGTAAATAAATAATTTTCCATTTCAATGTAGTGAATTTTCGCACATAATATTTATACATCCCTAACTGATACGAGTGACGATATCCTGGCTAAATTTTAATAAAAAGCGCGTTACATTTTGCGCAGTACTCCCAATTATTTTTATAATTTTACAATTGTTCTTTTTGTTGCAATATTATTCGGGCTATTACTAACATTACGAAAACATACAGTTAAATTGGTGTAGCCATTTAATTTTTATTTAATAAGTGATCTTTGAAGGCTCTAACAAATTAATGATAGAAATATATTTTTTATATTATATTTATCCAAGAGTAAGAAATTCTGAATACTAAGATTCTTTTTAGATGAGTCATATCGCAGGTAACTGGAAGGACTATGAACTGGTGATCACGCAGATTGATCTATCTATGAGCTTAGCTAATGTTATCACTGTTTTACCTAAATGTCCTACGCCGCCTGACGTCGGACGTTATGTCAATTTGTAATTTTTGATAAATAAATCACAATAGATACGAAATTGAGGACACATAATATAACAAAAATAAAAATTATGTCCCTTAAAGTAATAAATTATATTTTGGAAGTTCTTGTTTAATATCTAATACTGATATAATATATTAAAAATACTTTTGACTTTTAAACAGTACTTTACTGATATTAAAGTACCTACTACAGTTCTGTATTCATAAAATATCTAACTATGACTAAATTATGTAGTTTCAGATTCAATTTAGTCAGAGAAGGAGCCTTATTTAAATACGGTACTAAACTTACTATTGAAGTGTTTTACTGGACCGAGAAATTTATTACTAAGTTATTTAAATATGTACTCGAGCCCGTTTTCATTATCCTTATTTTACATTAAGACCGTTGAGAACCAATCACAAATGGTAAATGTTTTTAATGATGCCGTCGAGTAATATGTAAAAAGGCCTAATATTAAATTTCAACATTTGTATTCACGTATACGCGTGAGAATACGCATGTGTTTTACACCACTGAAGGGCAAATAAATCAAATAATTTATTTGCTTATATATGGTATACATAAGATCACACAAAAAAAAACAGTTCTACATATTCTGCCAAATATGGCAGGCAAGTACTTTATAATTAGTTAAATGTTATATAAATTATTATAAATTGAGGTTTAAATTACATATTCAAATGTTACACATAATATTAAATGGTTATATTAATATTTTTTGATATTGTTATAATAATTAATTATATCATAATATATTTATTAGTGGCTGTTTTATATACGTTTATTTTTATATTTGTAAGAGAATATAATAATAAAATATCTTATAACTCTCATTGCATTTTGGACATATGTTCGTAGTTTTTCAAAGGAGAGCAAAGAGGCTATTATTACTGCTTGAATTATTAATGAAAATAATAATAATAATATAAATATATGAGCAATTAATCACTATGATGTGAGTAATGTATATTTGAATAAGCGAGCGTCACATAAATATTCTTATGATGTCATTTTTGAATCCGTGGCGTCAGAAAATATAATAGATATTTTTCAATCGTATTGTGGTGAAAAGGTGATGTGTCATAATATACACTATAGGTCAATATCGGCGAGAATGATCAATCCATCCCTCGATATCAGTCATTTGCAAGCCTCCAAACACTCCTCTACACCATCATCTCTGAAAATAACTGCAAAATCAGCTGCAGTATTAAATAAAATTACATGTGCCAACTAAATCGTGGCAGTGCAAGTGACGTCATCATTCTATTAATATATGATAGTTACGTACATAATTATTATACCTTCAAACGCCAATAACACAGGTATTGATACCTCTCGAAGGCTATCACTAGCTTGCTGCTCGAATGCTTTGTATAGAGACTGCTTATTCAAACGTGTACAGCGATGTGCATAATATAATAATAATATGCAAATGACATTCATATGGAGTAAGGTAATAATAGAACTATGATTAAATGTTTAAATACATGCAATATTTTAATCACACCGTTTTGTTTGCCATGCTCTTCTTTGCTCTCATAGTTTTATGAGTTAGCCTTATCGGAACGTTTCGTCATCCAATGCATGCTTTTACTTGAGTCATCCTTGTTTAAAAGTGATAAATGTATAATCGAACTTTCATTTTATTTTGGTATGTTTACGTTTACCTTGTGCAATTCGCTATATAATTTAACTAGATTTTGCCGTCGGCTTCACTTGCCCATTTGTAAATAATAATATATATTTGTGATTAAATTATTATACCTTGGGAACAGTACATTTACTGTGTGAAAGGTAACCTATATTCTTTTTTGTAATACTGACAAAATTTCATGACGATCCGTCGAATAGTTAAGGCGTGAAAACGTAACAAACAAATAAACAAACTCACATAATATTATTTATAATGTTAGTTAGAATAATCAACATTATATTAATGCCGTTGTCAGTATTCACGATTCTTATTCTATAACAATGATCTTTCCAGCCCTCTTTATCTTGTACTAGCGGTCGCGTAGTGGTCAAAATTCGACTAAAATTCCTAAGCTTGCCACTTTATTTTCTTTTTTCTTTATTACATATAAATAAGGTATAGGTAACCATAGTTACAAAGAATTGTACGACATCAGACGAACAATGCTGAAATACTACGAACGCGATTCGACTACGTGCACGTGTCTAATTCATGAATGTGTGCGTGTAGTGTTTTTTTATTAATTTAATGTATTTCTAATGCATATTTTATAAAATATTAGGATTCGCCCCTCCTCCTCCATATAAACTTTAACTGTGCCAAATTTCATACTCCTCCGTCCGCGCAATTTTCGTAAAAAGGGATACAACATTTTTGCTTCACGTATTAATATATAGATATTGATGACATGTTATCAATTGACAACATGTACTCGTATGTAGGTTACATCATGGCTGTAGCGGCTTATTTCGCCAGCCATAATACGATTTAGGAGATAAAGATTAATCTTGTGTCCAAAATCACAAGGATCTCTCGAGTAAATTGGAAAGAAATTATTTCAGTTCAACGCCACAATGACACAAACATTATTAACTTGCTCAAAATTAGAGACATATCTTATCTATACATCTATACACTTACTAATATATTATGTAATATGTACAATATTTTACTATATTTTAAAGTCATATAAATAAAAGTATGTATTTCACAGTAAACGTTTTAAATGAACGAATTAACGAAAAAACATTTATCATTTTTGTTTTATTTGGTATCATTACTAAAAGTTCTTGTTATATTAAGAACTAATATCAACCATTAGGTAATCAGGATAAATAAATCCTCCGCAAATTTCTACTAAAGTACGAACTTAAACAATTTCCTAGTTTGTGTGTTTAGCAGAGAAATCGCGGTCTGTGGGTAAAATTTATTATGTAGGTCATTAACCTTAGACCAGATTTAGGCAAATTTTGGCAGCAGGCAATAAAAATATCTGAAAGCTGTTTAATATTTTTATAACACAAATTTTTATAAACACATTTGAAAGGTTTATGATATAAATATTTTTGTATCATAACATGTTTATCCCGTACAGGAAATCAAAGGTGCAAATAGAATAGAGGCAGTTTGACCACAACGTTGCGCCATGCATGTAATATAATGAATCAATTAGTTCATGGAACATTCATTACACGGCTTTTAGGTTTTCCATACAGAATAATACAGTCCATTGCATTTAAAAACATGATGAAAGGATGAATCACCAGTTAACTATTAAAAACTATATGGGCGTAATAGACTGAATGTTCATGTATATTTGCATTTGTTTAATGTCCAGTAGGAGGTACCCTACCTATTTTCAGTGCGGTTTATATTCGTAATTTATTTTTTTGTTATGCAAACAATGTTTACTTTTCGAGGTAAAGATCTTAACCAGTATATGAATCTTCTATACATATTTAATTTAATTTAAATTACTATGAACATTGTCTTTTCTGAAGGTTGTTAAAATGAAGGTTCATAAAGGCGGCAATCAAGTCAAGACGAAAGAGGAGAAAGGATCTTTCTTAATTGGTTTGAAATGTATAAAATTAAACTTTATCTAATAAATAAATCATTACAATAAAGATAAAATGAACCTTCACTTAGACATTGCAAGGCTCGTAAGCAATTACAGTAACAGTTATTCGTTTACAACAAGTGGCGAAGGCTGCTACCCCCTTGACACAGAAACAAATGCTCGGGGACTGTTCCGCTCTTGTTAGGGCTATTGTGGTATCACTCGACAGTTAAGAGACATCCTAACGAGTAGTTGTCTCTTTACAAAGTTTACTCGTAGACTGTCTCAATTAACTTTAAGTTTGGATGTCTGTCTGACTGCTTCTACTTTGTCATTGTAGGTAATAATTTTATATTGGATACATTTATCATTGATTGGCACGGATTCTGTCTGTATAATGTCGTGAAAAATTCTTATAGTGTTTAGTTATATTTGTACGATGCACAAAATTGTATGCCGAATCTAGGCGTTCTTTGCATCCCTTGTTTCAATGCTTGTAAAGTTTTCTGTGTTACAGAATTCAGCCATACTGGTAAGCAACGATGGCATAATTTCTATCGTTCGTAATTATTTCGAGTACCTAAAATAACGTGAGATTACAGAATAGGTACAGAGCATGAATATGGCCCTTAACAGTTCCCTTCTTGGCGGGCGGCCAAGAGAAATGTAGGCTGAAAAGAGTCACTCTATGTTGTTAACATTTACCGGATTTCATTGTGCCAAGGTTATAAGGCTTTAGCACTTTCTAAATGACATACTTTTAATACATCTTTTTGTAGTAATTTGCTTTAAGTATGAAAATAACGTGCGTATTGTGTGAGCCGGTAGATTTTTATTAGAAATATTAGGAAAGGCATAGATAATATGTATTGTTTGGAACATATGACGCATAAACCAATTAATCGGCATTTGTCGGCCTCGATGGCGCAGTAGTTGGTGTAACCGACTGCCACGCATGAGGTCGCGGGTTCGATTCCCGCACAAGTCAAACATTTGTGTGCATGAACATGGGTGTTTGTCTTGGTCTGGGTGTTTCTATGTATAATATGTATATATTTACAAAAAAGAAGTATATATGTATGTTTATCCATTGTCTAGTACCCATAGTACAAGCTCTGCTTAGTTTGGGCTAGATGGTGTTGTGTGTATGTGGTAGAATATATTATTATTATTATAATCAATTTGGTAACCGCAATATTTGATTAATTGTTTTAATTTAGTTACATATTTGAATTGTAATTATTATTATTATTCCTAATATTATTTGGGCACTACGTAATGTGGCAGGATGTACTGCTACATATTAACATAACATTTAAGGCGATCATGCATAATGTTTACTTTTTTTAGGCTTGACGTTTCGACCAGGTTACACCAGCCGTGGTCACAAGCTGACTGGTACTGCGAATACCCGTTACATATTATATATATATCATGCAACGCGAAAGTTTAAAAGTTATTATAACATTTAAGATCTGTAACTAACCTATATTCCACAAATAAAGTGTTATGAATTATTAAATACATATGCACGCTTTGTGTGAGTTAGACTATGTTATAATATTACGTTTTCTTTAAGAAGGCATTTCCCGCGACCGTTAACACAGCGTGATGAACACAAAAGAAGAGGCTATAATTTAAAAAAAAAATTTATAATAGTACTTTATTTTTCCTATCATCAACGACACTTAGAAGAAATGTACTCTGTATAGCAATAATATAACAGTTAAGTACGCCTAATTATTTTAATTCTTTATAATAATACGAGTACACAATATTATGAAAGGTTGAATCTAAACAACGAACGTCCATTACACGAACGTATCAAGATAATACGATTTCATACTGGTTGTGTGCTTCTCATTAAGAATTAAATTGAATTCATATCCATCACAAAGAGGAATATGAAGGGCATATAATTCGATTAACTCAAGACCGTTGTTACTTAGTCAGATTATATCAGGGTCTTGTTTTTTAGACTGCTTCGTTTGTCGGCATAAGTTTGCGCTTGTTTGCATGTGATCGTGATGTCCTGGGTTCTCTGGTTCGATGTTAATATTGTTTTCCTATTAGTAGCTGTTTAGGAATGATTTGATTATTATTAGATTCAATAGGCTCGTTCTCCGTTCGTTGAACCTTACAATATATCTGGCAGTTTTGGTGTAATATAGTATACCGTTGCTTACCTCTTTGGGTAAATAATATAATATGTATAATATAATATAATATGTATTGAGTCAGAGTTAGCTTTCTATGTTTTCTATTACTATTACTATTACTACCAACAATGTATTACTTTGACTTGCTTGACAGTATAGGAAAAATATGTTGGGCTGGCTTTTAATGAATTGGCAGTGAAGAAAATAGAGCTTAATTTGGAATAATTATTTAAGTTAAAAACCAAAGGTAAGGTATCAAAGTCTTATTATCATTTCTCATTGGCTGCTCAAACTTAATAAGTCCTCGTGTCCTAGGAGTATTGTGAAACCTGAAAGTAATAGGTTGTTTAGGCAGAGTATAGTAACCCAACTATACTCTGCCTAAACAGATGATTACTTTACAGTTGCTTATAAATCAAACACATAATTATATAACCACAAACATTAAATAATTTCGTCCCTACTCAAAAGAAAACGGCTAAACTAAAATGTCTGTGTATAGTCGGTACTCGGAGTTGAGTAACAGACTACACTATCAAAAAATATATTCGTAAAACCGACGTATTTAGTACCAAACTTACTTTTAGTTTAAATTTAATAACTAGTGCTAAAGGAAAACAAACATACATACAAAAGTACTGTAAGGTATTCCATTCAGCGGTATAACGCACACATATAAATATTTGTATGACAACTCAACAATCGACTACATACAAAAGTAACACTGCCTAATATAAACAATAACGAGATGGGTGTAAAAAACCAGGATTCAACTTCTTCGTCTTAAATGTAAAAGTAATGAAAAGAAATGACCCCTATATCTCGCGCATCTTTTGATCCACAGGGCCCATATTCAAACTCGACCGAGGTATGACCCCACGGTGTCTGCACACCAAGATAGAAGTCAATCGGTCCAGTGGTTCCGGAATTATGCCGGTCACTAACAGACAGACACACAAACCCACATAGTGTTGTCATTAACCTCTTCGAAGAAGACTCGGAGGTTAACAAACCAATATTGCCTATATTTGGAACAACATTCATGCCCTGTGTTTTTCAACAGAAATTGTCAACAACTTTTTCATCCTCTAGATTTTCAGTTTTCATATCGGTTTTCATCACGCAGCCGGAACTTTGCAAAGCAACTTGGATGGTGCTTCAAATAAATATTATCGGCAACATGTTTCTATTGACGCGAGCAAACATTTCTTTGTTTTGCGTTTGTTTGAGGATATTCAAACAACGTTTAAAAAACAAAGAAACTCATTCTTTTGTTTCATAAAATATTTTTTAAGTATTTTGTTCTAATACAAATGACTACACGGATGGTGGTTTAAGTGGTCGCCTCACCAAAATGTGGGTTCAATCCCCACACGGAACAAGAAAATTTTGTTATCCACAAATAGTTGTTTCGAGTCTGAATGTTCTTTGTGTCCGTTGATTGTTTGTAAAGTACCCCGCGACACAGGAATTATTCCTAGAGCGGAAGTTGACGTTGCTTTAAAAAATACAAACCTAAAACAAAAACGAACATTTTAAAAGACATAGAAACTCATTCTTGTATTTTATTAAATACTGTTGTACTAATATTAATACCATATTTGTAAAATTATTAAATTAGCAATGGGTGGTTATCGATTCAAATCGAGTCATGTGGAATTTTAAGTGATTTCAATGATTAACGGCCTATGTGTTATTCGTTGACGTTAATTGATTACATTACACACAGGAGTGTACAGGATTATCAACGATATTGGGTGCGTTTTTATAAAAAATGTTAATATAAAATCATATTGTCCACGGGGTACATTGTCAAAGACACCTAAAAAAATATAATAGCCTATGACCGCGGACACATAAATACTTTAGTTATCAATATATCAGCAGGACATCGTGTTTTGAGTATTTGCTTATGATTCAATTAATAAACAGTGACATCGAAATATACAGCTAGAATCGATTATTCGACCTGTAGCAATTGCACATTATTATATAATATCCTCTGTCCTATTTTGTGGTCACCCAAATTTGTAATACTCGAGTGCCTATATATACAAAGTGGTTAAATAGATAACCCAGTTAGCAATTATGGCATAAATACAATAGTACTACATTTCGATACGTTCCCATACTTAGGTTTCACACAATGATCGGTGAGCTGGTGGCTGTAAGGCGATGATTCTAGACTTTGTTAATGTACTAAAAACGTATTTCATTTAGAAGCCAGTTTGTTGTCCCATTTTTAAGAATCGAATCTCCTCATCCAGATCAAAAATAAAATCTGATAATAGGTATACATGTATCCTATTTTAAGTATTTTTAAGACCTTAAAATTAATAAACAATTATTATTATTATAATTATTATATTCATGTGTTTCTTTTTGGATTACTACACTATATTAAAAATTTATTATGAATAAACAAATTAACGGTAGCATGTCTACATACAGAGTACCTTTTGATCCACAGCTAGCTCGCGTGCCAATAAAGGTAATAAAAATAAAAACTTTGCATTTGTATGAGTCTACAAATACGAGGGAAAAGCACCGTCAGCAAATTTGTTCAAATTACGAACATAAAGTACAGCCTGACCTCCGAGCGAATATCTGAGAGTTACATAAATTTATGTTCCGCGCAGAAATGAGCTCACTGCACCAAGGAAATTGGTAGATGGGAATTACATATATCAAATTACCCGAACGCACCCTAAAGGAATTTTTAAATTAAAACATATAAGTATTGTTTGCCCTTTACACACTTACGACGCGTCTTTGAAGAGAAATGTTATTAGGGTGAAAACATGTCTATTAATTAATGATGATGAATGTAGCATTAGGTACACGAAAATGTATGTTAAATCTTATGAATTCTGTTTATTGTTGTTTAAAACACATGTATAGCACGTAATTGTATGTTGATACTTTATATACATAATTCGTAACGGGAATTATGGCGAGCAAACATATACATAGTTAGAAAGTGGCGGTAGCCCAATGCATAATGCAGTGGTCCGACCGCCGGCGAGAAAACTACTAACTATCGGCGATTTTCTCTCTCAAGAAACGCACAATTAACATACATTCCGTGTAAACGAAAGAGATGTATATATAGTTCCTCTCTGACTGTTCACACTGCGGGCGACGACTCGCTTTACTAGTTTTGTCGCTGAGCGACAAGAGCTTTCAAAAATAAACTCACTCAGCGATACTCGTTCAGCGATGCACGCTCGTCGCACGCGCAGGTTTGCACAGGACTGAGCGACAAGAGCGAGTGGCGCGAGTAATCGCTCGTCGCACTTGCACACTCGCTTATAGCTCGGCGACAAAACTATCGAAACTACACACTCGCTTCCCGCTGATCGTCAACTCGTTTATAGTTTCTAGTTCTACTCGTTTCTCGTTCATCGTCGGCGGTCGGACCACTGCCTACGGCGGCCGAGTCCCAGCTATTGCACTACCGACGTGAGCCCACTCCTAACACAAGCATTCTAGCTTAGTGGAGGTGTTTACAATAATACTAGAAAGAAACCCAAATTGCTAGTAAGCTTTAAAAATAGTTTAATTATAGGTGCTTGACGTGTCGACTAGGTTACACCGGCCGTGGTCACAAGACGACTATTCCGCAATGTCATGGCGCCGTTTGTGAGGCAGTTCTATTTAACTATTTACCATCACATGCTAAATTCACGCTCTCCCTACTCACTATGCTAGCCGATATGGTAGTATTCAGTCATTTACCCGAATGTGAATATAAGCGAGTTATATATTTCATATATCATGCAAAGCGATTTTCGACAACCAAAACGTCAGGGAACGTATAAAATTAAATCTAAATAATAATAATTTATTTTCTTACCAGATAAGGCGCAATGTACAGTAATAGTTTTTATAATTTAATTTAAATAGCTTAAATAGAAGTAAACAGTAACTAGTAAAAGTGTTTAGTTTAAAGTTTTAAAATTATGTAATAATAGTGTTATATATAAAAAATATACAACGCGATAAAATCCGTATAAATTTCAAGATACGATAATGTAATTTCAGCTCGCCCTAGTTTTAGACATTACCTTAATTTAGAAAAGCTCATGCATTAGTGTAAGATATATTTATACAGGTAGGAAATTATTAGGACACGTTAAATGTTTCCTACCTCTCTAGGAAACAGATGTGCATATAGTTAATTTCAATACAAAATATATCTCCCGCACTAAGATTTATTTCTGAGTTAAGAATTCTAGAACCTTAGAATATCGATAAATATTTTAGGATCCCTAGTTTTTGGTTGAAATACTTGCTTATAGATGAATTTACTTGTTACTTGCTTACTTAGCTCGAAGTTGGTTGGTTAATTATTTACTACTAAAGGAGTTAACCTTACTAAGGTACCTCATATGTTTATCAAAGTACAATGATTACTGTTGAACTATTAGTTTAATTTTCTATTTAATGGTTTGGTCTATTATATATTGAATCGAACTATAGGTTCCTTAGCGGAAATCCATTTTATTAAATAATTCATAATTCATTTATTCATAAAAATATAAGCTCATAGTGTATACAACCAAATCGCTTATATCTATACTAAACATACAATAATGATCCCATACACTCACAAGAAACAAAATAAGAAACAAAAAGATTATATAAATAACAAACATAACAATGAAAACAACGAGTAATACCTATATCAGTCCTACCTTAATGAGCTATTTAGGAAATGTAACACTTTTTCGTTCATTACGCTATGTTTATCAAAAAAAATAAAAATTGTGAAGACACGATCTGGCCACGCACTCTCGGACTCCTTTATCCTCGTAGTATTCACTGCACAAATACTAGTGTACAAATAAACAGCTTTCCAGACAATATAATATAAACAAAAGCAAATTAAAGCATCAAAAGCATAAATTCAAATGAGTGTTTATTTTATTAGTTTATGCATATTTTCAAAAGTAGCGTAGCTTGGTATTTGCTGGTATTTACTATTTTCCTTACGTGTAACACACAAGCAATACTTGAAGTGGAAACCTCGCATTGAAGTAACAGTGCAACGCTATTAGAGCGAGGGAGGAAGCGAAACACGCGAAGTGGAATATGCAAGCTTACCATAAAATGTGTGTTCGTAACAAATACTAGGAATCTTTCATTCCTTATTTATGACCAATCTGTTGTTTCCGTAGCATAACTTTGCATTTATGTTTGCGGTCGAACTTGGGTCAAGTTAAGTGTTATTAAGTTTTCTGTTTCAAAATTCTTAGTAGCAGAATTTGAAATTGCGCCGTGCCTCGGAGAGCACGTTAAGCCGTCGGTCCCGGCTGCCATGAACATCTATGGCAGTCGTTATTGGGAAGTCAGTGCCCTCTAATATCCTGACACTAGTCTAGCCTTAGGGTATCGTTAGCCTTAGGGTTGCGGAGGTCAGGTGGCAGCCGCTCCGTGTAAAAACTGATATCCAGTCAAATCCGGTTAGACTAGAAAGCTGACCCCAAGTGACTTGGGAATAATAAGGCTAGGGAGAAGAAGAGTTTGAAATTGCGCCTAGTTAGCAACAATTAGTAGTCAACAAATAGGCTTGCCTAGCTTTTACGTGATATAGATATATGTAGTTGGCAAAATAAGGGTGTAATAGCGTTACCTACTATATAGAAGTTTTGAATGAGATAATATAATAGTAAATATTGTCTGCGTGGACTTAAATATGAATTACACAGTGTTGACTAGACATAAAAAAACAGTAATACACGTGGCGATATCAAACGTCCCCGTGTAACACGCGTCACCACGTGTGTATAAGCCATGATAACGCAAACCAAGCCTTTACAAGCAATAGTTTGTGCCTAGAATGTAAAATGTGACTAAAAAATGGACGACCATTATAACATGATTCAACAATGAAAGACTTATGAGTAGTAAAAACATTATGTATCAGTCAGCCATTGCATCTATCAATCGTTTTATTTATTTATTACTTACTAGTTTCTACGCGCGGATTTTTTTATAGATTTTCAGAGTTCAATTCATCAATTCAGAATGAATATGGTTAAAATACTATTTCGTTCATAACTATTTCTTTGTTGTGAGTTTTAGGCAATACAACTGTGAAAACCGCGTTCAATTTCGAATAGTAGCTTTAGGCTTCGGCTTCTATATCTCTTACTAGATGTTCCCGCGGTTTCACCCGCGTTTATCGTTACTGCGCCGCCCACGTGGGTCGTAGCGTGATGTTATATAGCCTATAGCCTTCCTCGATAAATAGGCTATCCAACACTAAAAGAATTTGGGTAATTATTTTGCTGCAATGTTATTTTAAAACTGCGATATCTCCTAAGATATTCATTGAAATCGAATGATGTACAGGGCAATTTTGTTTTAAATTAAATACTTGTGATGAATAACGTATTTATTTGGATAAGGATTAATATCATGTTTATAATAATACCTTCGCAAATAATGCATTATTTTAGAACAAATTTGGTTAGCATAAAAAAGGTTATAGTGAGCCAATCTTAAAAGATAGACATATTCTGTTGCGGACTTTTTTTTAGAACTTTTAAAGGAGAACAAGTCTGTCATACATGATTTTTGCGAAACTTTAACTGTTTACGCAGCGCACGCAGCGGAAGCTCTCAAAAGGAAAAAATACCCTCCGATTTTGAAACATTCTTCATTGGTGCTCAGCTCCTATTGATCTTAGCGTGATGATATATAGCCTATAGCCTTCCTCGATAAATGGGCTATCTAACACTGAAATAATTTTTCAGATCGGACCAGTAGTTCCTGAGATTAGCGCGTTCAAGCAAACAAACAAAGAAACAAACTCTTCAGCTTTATAATATTAGTATAGATAAAGATTTCCCACATATACTTTTCTTAAATATATATTTTGGCCATAGACCAATAACAATTTTACGTAGGTACAAAGAAAAGTTAAAACTTCAAATTTTGCCAATCTACCTTGAAGACTCAAGAAATATAAACAGTCCATCTTTAATTTAATCAACTGAAAGTGTTTGCCCGCGGTCTCTCGCCACTATAGCCATGCAGTTCAGCTAGCTCGGAGATTTACGAGGACGCTGTCCCTCCAACGGCACGAAGGATTTAATTTACTCTCACAAAGAACTCGTTTTTCTCCTCTGATGTTTTTCTCAACGTCGACGACGGACCAAGACGATGGTAGTAAAGCTTGCTGTAGTTGCAGTTTTGTTATATTTCTGTCTTAAACCGTGTTGTTATCCTTAAATTACTTTAAATATAAGTTTACCAACCTTTACAAAATGGATAAATTAAATGTCGTATTTTTATTGAAGGTCGTTGAGTTTACTTTGTATATCAAATCATCAGTTATCTATATATTTATTCTAAGTGTATACGTGATTAAACCCTAACTGTCATGTCAGGCAGTTGTGCTTGACATTGATAATGGTGTACTTGGAGGGTCTGAGCGGTCAATGAGTTGAATAATAATTTTACTGAGCTGCGTGTATTTTTTATACAAATTCAGAGCCAAAATAATTATTTATTGTTTTAAAATAAATACATTGCAGAATTGTTGTGTTAGTAAGAATAGATTTTTTTTTATAATTACATTTACGTATATAATTATAATTACGTAATCGTGTTTGTTGGTTAGTGTGTCACAGAGAAGAAAAAAAAGTAGGTACACGATATGAAAAGCATTTCATTACACACTAATAGATAGTTCACGGACAATAGAGTGATATAAGACTTTTCCACATAGGTCCTGACTAATAGGTATCCCCTTAATCCAAGGCTGTAGGTAAAATCTAATATACTCACAATAACTTTGATTGTTCTAAACACAGGTTAACACAGGTTGATACTGCTTAAACACAGGATCGATTTCATTCGCTGGTAAGTTGTGCACACATAAAAGTATTTACAATGCGCTTTATTGCGCACTTCGAAACGAGAGACGTATACAAATTGCAGACTTAACAAAATTAACAGCTTTGTGTCCACGCCTTTAACTGCCGTCTATAAAAGTCTTAATTATAGCATAACTAGATTTTTTAGATTATCCAACCCGACTTATTCGTCAACTCGACTGCGAAAAACTCGTCCACGTAGTCAAGTTGGGAATAATTAATTCTACCTATTATTTTATTATGCATGTCGACTGAAGGCATATCAACTACGCGGTCGAGTTGATACAGCTATTTTTTGTGAATTTGTTTGTTCGTCATTTCGACCAAGTACGAGTGTACATTCTGGTAGAAAATGTTTAAGGTATATCATGGAAACAATTATTTTGTTAGCCAGAATAATATGCGTGCTGTGCTAACATAAAGATCGTAGATAGAGAAATTACTATCTTCGGTTTAGTAAAAAAGTAGCATTTTATCCCCTTACATACATATATCCTGTTTAGAGTTTTGTCTCTTTCTTGCAACTTTGTTTTTTCTTTGCGGGAAAGAGACAATATAATGATCAATCGATCATTGCTTGAATAACGTTTATATGTAAACTTCAATTATTTTTTTATTTATTTAATCTTACAAAATGCGGTCTTATGTAGAAAATAACTTTTTATCTGTACTTAAATTTTAATATTGTGTTAATAACAAAGTATTTATACCACATTTTTTATTGCTTTAGATTATATGTATCTGTCTAATATTTTTTTGTATACGTATAAGTTTATAGATAACCATCTCCGTCATCATTTGATAAACAGATTTCATAAACAAAAAAATTAAGTCCTATATTATCGTCCTATATTTAAAGATAAAGATAAATATAAAGATAAAGATAAATTTATTTGACTCAACATGTGTACAATCAGGTGTTACAGTTATTTTGTCTCAACATGCTCTGTCTGGTCAGACATGCAAATGTATGTGCTTAATAAGTAACTTTAAAATTATGCTGGATCTAATACAATAATTATAAAAGGCAAGCATTTTATTTTGCTAGCTTGCAACCCTGCGACGACATCTAAAATGAGGTGATTAACGGGTCCGATTGAACCGTCGTGCCTTAAGATGCAGTACATTTTCGTATGTTTACATGTTGTGTATTTTACGTTACTGCGCTAGCGTCGCGTCGTCGGCGATTCCACGTCAGTCTTACGACTGCTTGTGTTGTGTAAAGTGAAAATTGTGAACAATCATAATGGTAAGTCGAATATATAATATATACTTATATCAATATTACTTCAAAACTAAGTATCTATCTATTCTTTTTTATTGTATGTATGTTGACCATGATCGTATTTTTGGCAATAAACAATATTCATTTTGAAATGACGGCCGCCATTTTGACTGCTTTGTCATCTAAGCGTCCCTTGCATATAACGGCGTCTGTTTTAATTTATTCCTTTTTGACTACAATACTGCTCTTTTCGTAAAATTCTAGACAAACGAATAATCTATTATATGAAGCAAATAAAATACACTGAGATGTATCAAAATTTTTTTTTGTGAAATAATGTATTTTTGATACTAGAGTTGCAGATACGTGGCTCTAATCACACATGTTTTCTCTTTAATTACTTTAAAAATAAATCTTGCAATACTCTTTCACTTTTGGTAATATCAGTAAAAAGGACATTCGATATAAATTTAAAAAATAGAAGCTGGAGCGTATCTACTGAAGATCAGTATTTTTTACATAATATCCTATGTCGTACTTTTTTGTTAGCATATCTAAACTAAAATAAATAACTAAAATATATAACTAAAATTTAATCCACGAAATATATTTACTTACAGTTAATGCAGCCAGTCTTTTGATATCTATTGGGTAGCAAATAGCATACGCAATGAATACAGGTAAGAACAATATAAAATTAAAGTTAAGCGAATTGAGACTATGACCTACTAACCGTCCACGTTTGTTATTTATTCGCTTGCATATATGTAGTTAAAATATAAAAGAATGTGCTTCAATCACATCTTCCTAATTACTCGTCAATTCTATAAAAAAAAACTTACTTTTATGTTTCTAAATTAAAATGACTTCTCATCCCAGGAAACGAATCATATTCAGGACCATCTGGTTCACAAAATCAGGCCCAGTTACAAATATTGACATCACAAAGGGGTAAGCGATTGCTTCTTCGCGCGGGGCATAAATATAATAAAAAAGAAAAAATAGAGATGGTTCCATCGTTTGGATTTGTATAAAAAGGACCTTATGTAAGGCGACACTAATTGTTTCCATTGATAACACCATTAAAAGAGAGGATAAACACAATTGTAAGCCTGATTTCACATCTAACGAATTAGAAATACAATTTGAAAAGTGAATTAATAAAATTAAATCAGACTATACTATTTCTGTGCCGAGTGCGTATAGAGAAACTGTAGCAGAGCTCAAAGACACCGCTGTCTTAGTTTTAATTAATCTAATTAGAAGTATACCTAATTTTGTTAATATTAAGAATAAGCTTTATAGAAAGAGAAATAAATCATTGGATGTCACAAAAGTCTGTTTTAATTCCATAAGGGACATTGTTGTTCCCGAAAAATTTAAAGATTTTTTACTAGCTGATTATAATTACAAATCAAACAGAATTCTAGTTTTTGCTAATGAAAATTGTAGAACAATATTAACGCACCCTAATTTGACCATTTTATGTGATGGAACATTTAAATGCTGTTTAAGACCTTTCCAACAATTATACACGTTGCATGACGATTTAGGAAGCAATGAAATATATAACAACATTATACCAGCGGTATATGCCTTGTTGCCAAATAAAACAAAAAATATTTACAAGATCTTGTTTCGTCTAATCAAAAGCCAAATTCCACAATTTGATCCAAAATTATTTGTACTGGACTTTGAGCAAGCAGCAATGTTCGCAATAAAGAATCTTTCCCTGAAACACAAATAAGTGGCTGCTATTTTCATTTTTCCAAAAGTTTGTGGCAAAGAGCTGACAAATTGGGCCTAACCAAATCTAAATTAGCCAGAAAACATATAAAACGTTGCACTGTTTTGGCGCATCTACCTAAAGAAAATATAGAAAGTGGTTGGTCATATATTATGTCACAATGTCCAAGAAATCCTAATATAGTCTTATTTGTTGATTATTTTGTCCAAACATGGTTAAACGAAGATTCATTTTATTTCGACAAATGGAGCTGTTATAATGTGCAACATCGCACAACCAATGTGGTCGAAAGTTGGCATTCTACAATTAACAAAAAATGACACCCAAACCCAAGAGTATTGCACAATTTTTGTCAATTTTACAAAAAGAAGACCATTACTTCCATGTTTTATATCGAAACGGGTCTAACATAACCAATAAACTTAAAGACACGCAAGAAATTGACGAACACATATACATATACGACCATTAATGAATATAAACAAGGAAAAATAAATATAGACCTCTTGTATCGAACGCCTTATCTTATAATTTTTTTGATCAACCATGGTATTTGTAGTAAATAACGTTGATTATAATTATTTCAGTAATTAGTTAATCTGTGATTGTTGTGATTTTTTAAAGTAATGTTAAATTGATCTGTGATTGATGTAATTTTTTTAAAGTAATGTTTAATTGATCTGTGATCTTTACAATTATCTGTGATTTCTAAAATGATTTATGTGATATTAAAAATAATAGTGTGTAAGTATTTTATAAGTCAAATAAAAAAAAGTATCACAACATGTACAATTAATTAAAGTAATAATTGTACATGTTGTGATACCTACCGATTTTTTATTTCTATTAGGCTAAGCTTATTTTTTATTATACATCCATGTTGATTTTTGAAATATACATATTTTAATTGAACCGTTTTTTTTATTTTACCCATAGAAGAACAAAAATTGATTAAAAAAGAACCACTTTTGTACTTCACTGTACAATAGTGCCTTAAATTTTCATTGTCGGTCGAGTTGACGAATACAAGATACGAAAAAATAACTTTAGCGACTCGACCACGTGGTTCGGCCGAGATACATAATAAAATAATAATTGGTATTCAATCTGCCCGACTCAGCCACGTGGACGAGATTCTTATGGTCGAGTTGGTGAATAAGTCTCCAACCCGGTGCTTTTTGCCACTAAAAAGGTAACCTTTATAATAACTGTAGTGACATGGGTTATGTTTTTAGGTATAATAATTATATTCTTTAGGCAGGTAGGTATACATCAAATACCTACTAGTAGATAAAATTGTTTTTACCAATTATGTAGTGGCCTATTGTGTAATATACCAAATTCCGTTATAGATCGACAGCCAAATCCGGATATTTTAAATTAACCGCAAACTTAGGCCACTAACTAGGCAGTGATAACATGGTGCAAACAATGTTTCTTCTTAAACAGACATACAGGGGATATTTTCTGTATAGATTAAAAACTAAATGTTTTACTTACTACATGACAAGACGCAAAAAAACTTCTTCTTCGATTCCTCGATCCTTTTGTCGACATAATATTTGTTCCTAATGGCACCAATAAAATTCGGCTAACTAGCAATGGGAAACCAGTGCGGCATCAGGGCAGTCGCAATAATCGAATCAAAAGTACTTGAATTTTAATAAAATTACGCATTTGTCATAATCGAATCGCGTCGTAACTTTCGCAGACGGACTATAAACTCCAACCAGGAATACATAGCACTGTATATAAAATATACGGAACTATACAATGTATGTATGCATGCACCAGAAAACATGTTCAGCCCTCTCATTTATTGCCAGTCAAAATTTCTGGAATCCACTATTTGCACAAGACCAGTTGAATTTAATTTGTTTGACGAACGACTCATACGTTATATTAAGCGAGCTTATGCAGTTTTTCGGTGCACTGAAAAGTTTAATGAACTTTTAGAAAGCTGCACTGCTAGTAAATTTAAATCAATATTACCATTATAAGGGTATTTATTTGTGTGTAGAGGTGAGAGTACTTTAGTATGTTAATCAAGAAATAAACAGTAAAACATAAACAGTAATATTTTGGTTTTAATAGTTTACGAGCTAGCAGCTACATAAAAGTTTGCTATGCATACGCATAATAATTGAACATATTATTTTTTTAATAACGTTTCTTTTTAATTGCATAATCACAAAGAAATAATATTATAATAACAATATTCTACCACATACACACAACACCATCTAGCCCAAACTAAGCAGAGCTTGTACTATGGGTACTAGACAATGGGTAACATACATATACATATATCTACTTTTTTTTTGTAAATACATACATATTATACATAGAAACACCCAGACCAAGACAAACATCAATGTTCATGCACACAAATGTTTGACTTGTGCGGGAATCGAACCCGCGACCTCAGGCGTGGCAGTCGGTTACACTAACCACTACGCCGTCGAAGCCGTCAAAAGTAATCGAACATCATAACTATTATTATTATAAATGCAAATTTGAGATTGTTTGTTACGCTTTCACGCCTTGATTACTCGTCAGATCTTCATGAATTTTCGCATACACATTCAGAAAAAAGTACTGTTCCCGAGGGATAGAAATTTATTGCCAACATCTTGATTAACGCGAGCAAAATCCTTTGTTTACCTTTATTCCACACAAATAGAAATAACTATACGAAACCATATGGGCCACTCTCACTACGAGAATACATTACTCCGAAACTTAAAAACAAAAGCAGTAGTAATGTCATAGAGGCTTGCATAGTAATAATAATAATTATCACGCAAACACAAACACACACACACACACACACACACACACATACGCACACACACACACACTTCAAATAACCATCACCAACCACCACCAGTAACATGATATCCACACGATCCCCTTTAATAATTATGTATAATTTGAATCCCTATCATACCGAACACTGTCTCTTAAGATACAGGTATTATTGCCTAGTTTAAGAGACAGGGCTCAAAATTAAATAATGTACCTACTAAAATTGTACATAGTTACGCTTTTATAATAATTAAATTGTCTACTGTACCTATCAGTTAATTTTTGGTGATAAATAAACTTATTATTATTATTACAGTAAAATATTTTTTGCAGTTAAGACGTTATAAGAAGCCACATATATTATACATAATATAACTATTATGTAGTATCTTAGGTATTTTACTTTGTATCTCTGTATGTTAAAAAGTACTAATCCTAACTAATATTATACAAGCGAAAATGCGTTTGTTTGTTTGTCACCTTTTCACGCCTAAACCACTGAACCGAAAATTCTGAAATATTGCATATAAATACATTGTCAGGTGTACAGAAACGGACATAGGCTACCTTTCATCCCGAAAAAAAATACTCTTCTCGAGGAAAACAACAATAACGTTCTTATGATAATAGATGGCGCCACGTGTCTTTCGAATCATGATTGATTTATTTTATTACAAGCACAGTACAACCCGAATTGATTGTCAAATTCTAAATTAATGCGAGCGAAGCCGCGGGCAAAAGCTAGTAATATTATAAATGTGAATGTGAGTTTGTTTGTTTGTTACACTTTCAAGATTTAATTACTCGACGTATCATTATGAAATTTCGTATACACATTGTCAGGGGAACAGAAAAGGACATAGGGTATCTTTCAAAAAGAAAAAATTACAGACTAACCTAACCTAACCTACATTTACACGAACAAAGGCGCCGGCACAAGCTCGTTTATTATTATATTCAGTGGCTTTACAAGCGATATCTGCTTTAGCAATAACTATCGGTCTAGGATTACCATAAAGATATATATGTTGAAATGTAAGTTTTATGCGAAATCGTATATCTACTATCATGTTGCAATAAAAGATATCCAGCCATCCATTCTTGCAGCTGTAATGTACTTGTGGTATAAAGTTCTATCGATAAAAGATGGATGACTATCGCGAAATAGATCTTAGATCTAACAAACAGTGACCGAGAATGAAAATCATTTGTAACTTGAGCCGACAAGAGACTCAATTCCCGTTCCGATCTAGTCTCGGTGTTATAAATATCATACATAAATAGTGTTCATCTAAATTAAAATAAATATCAAATCTTAACATAAATTGCATTTTAGTTCACATTTGTTGCTCTATTAGACTAGATGGGCACTCAACTTTAAACATATTATTTACAATAATTAGCCCTGTGATATTAAAAAAAAGGTATACCCTATGCTCATCAGCAAAAAATATTCTAAATAAATAACAGTTTCTATTTTAAAGTTAGATTTATACAATGCTGTATATTTTTATTCTATAATAAAAGATAAGGAAATATTCTTAGTAATAGTGTATCGGAAATTTAATGCTGACTAAATACACACTATATAGACACTTGTGTATTTAGTTTTTTCTTGTTGCACCATATTAGTAAACGTATTTCTGTCTTTGATCTACAGACTGAATATTAGATAAAAAAATCAATTAGTCATTCTCTATTTTGAATTATAGCTAATTACTGTATTAAAAACATGTACCTATATTCATTTCAATTTTTCCAATTTAATATTTCAATTTAAGTAAAATTTGGGGGATTGTATAAAACAACCTCGACAGCTATTCAAGAACAAAGGATACAACAACCTGGCTTTTTATGCTTTTTGTAAAGATGGACTTGTCAGACATGTGGATTACACACTTAATGTAACGAGGGAGCGAGTTGCAACATTTCTGAGTAATATTATAAAAGCGAATATGGTTTTATTTGTTAATCTTAAAAAGGGACAATAGAACGATGTAATTTTAATTGAGATTGTTAGTGCCACAGCATTATAATGCTTTATATTTGGCTAAAAGTATAATTACGTGAAAATAAATATCGAGTAGAAATAATTTTTCTAAATATCCGAATGAAATTACTAAATACAACATTAATAATGATATTAACGTATTTAGTTGCCGAGCACTGGGCTTAAATCATTTAAAATCTGATGCCATCGACACGATAAGAAGAAGAATGTATTTAGTAATTTCTTTCAGAAATGGTAAAATGGTATGTGATGTTTTGGCAGTTTGGTCTTGGTATTCGGCGGTATCGCCGGGCTTGTGTCGGCCTACAATCTTCTATCTTTCGCGGAACTTCTACTACTTTCTTCCGCGGAATGCGCAAGTATTCGTGAGGATTCATAGATGAATATAGTGGAAACTTACCAAAATAATTAACTTTATTCACTAACACATAAATATGCTCATTACAATTGTTGCGTTATAGTAAATATGCGTGGCATTCCAACGTGCTTCGACAAGTGTGGAACGTACTTAAGGCATATATGCGTGTGCTGTTATTCTGGACGCAATATTTCAATTAAAAAAGCAGTTATATATAAATATAGAGTCCCACCTGATTATTGCTAAAATGGTAGGTTTACAGGTTAGGCTGGTATATCTCAGCCTACTGCTGCTACTAAAAAGTACTCATAAACGAACTTAATAGCAGCTTGGCCTGAGTTACAACTTTGAAAGTAGGACTTTTGCGAGAAAGACAAACTGTATGTGCAATTGCAAATGTAAAAACACTTTTTTGCAAAAAATAACCTAGGTGATGATATAAAGCATGATCTATTTTGAACATAAATATGTCACGAAACATCAAATATATTTGTTTTACAACTTGTTCCAGTAAAATATGTTAGTTAAACTTTGCTCCACTACAATCTGATCAGGAAGTTCAATTTCCTGGTCTACAAAAACGAATTACCAAACACTCCATAACGCGTCGCTTATTGAGTTTCGGTGACGAAAACTAATTAATAACAGCGCTTTGAACTGAGTCTGGAACAATACATTCAAAATTTGTGTGTAGACATAAACATTCACCATGATCATGCACTTTGTACATAAAAGCAATGTTGTGTGACGGCATTGCATTGATCCGCAAATCATTGCAAAATGCATGCTTTTAACCCATCGATACTATGAATACTAGAATAAGAATTAAGATTTGAAAGACATATAGTCATTGTCCGAATTGATAATACAGTATAATACCAGGTCTGTGTATAAGCAGTCCCACTGCTGGGCACGGATCTCTTCTCAGTGTGCAGGGTAGGGCCATCAAAGTCTACCACACTAGCCCCGTGCAGGTTAGCGGGCTTCACATATCTTCGAGAACAGTATCTTATAATATAATCGTATAAACTTGCTAGTAGTAGAGCCTCGCTGATTTCAGCATGAATGGGTGCCGGCTCGACCGGGGAAGGACTACCCTCTCATAGAATATCGACGTGAAATAGCAGTATTCCTACTGTTGTGTTTCGTTCGATGAGTGAGAGTGCCGGAGGCCCAATTACCCTCTTTCCCCCTTCCCGCTCCTTCTCCTTCCCACTTTCCCACATCCATTTTTCTCTTCTTCCTTTCCTAAAGGGTCGGCAACGCGCAAGTGATGCCTCTGGTGTTGCAGGCGTCCATAGGCTACGGTGACCACTTACCACCAGGTGGGCCGTATGCTTGTTTGCCACCCTAGTTGTATAAACAAAAAAAAACATTATGGCAATCTCTCGGACATGCAGGTTTCCTTACAATGTTTTCCTTTACCTTTAAAGCAAGCAATGAGCACATAACTTCGAAAAGTCAGAGGTGCGTGGCCTAGGATCGAATTCGAGACCTCTGTGTGGCAGTCCCAACGGTCTGCCACTAGACTATCACTGCTTGCAGCATAAGCTACATGCAGCATAAACCAAAGAAATGATCAATAAAATGAGAATGGTGTCGTTAGCCGCTATCGTAAACATACAATCATGATTAAGTATGTCCTAAGAGTAATCTTCTGCTCTAAACAGCCCAACTATAAAAAAAATACCTTCATACGAATAAAAGCTAGGCCATTTAATTGGGAGATAAAGCCCTTAAGGCTGTCATCGTTAACCTAAATCATGACTATGTATATTATAAGGTTCGTATAATCCTTCCTTATCAACTGCCAAACTGTCATAACACCGCGCTACACCAAAAAGCTAGCCCACTTAATACTACGATGTTTGCTAAGAATTCCTAAACATCCTTGCGGTGCCATAAAAATCTGTTACGTTCTAATTAAATGAGCAGTGATAACTTTATTGGCCACATGTGACGGATGTCTATAACTAACACATACCTACCAAGAAATGCACCGGATTCAGACTTAAACTTCCTTCAGTTTAGAACCATTTTACTGCCAATATAACCTCATAAGGTTTTAGAATAGATGAAAGGGGATATGCATGGTGAAGGTTTTATTAGCTTCTAGCGTGCATGGGTTGTTATTAAAGTCTTAAGGCTTTAGCAGTATTTAGTTAAGCTATTTTAGCGCTTTAAACACACTTAAAAAGCGTAAAAACGTAATTTGATAAATGATCGACTTCCCACAACAGCCGGTGATCATTTTAGCATTATGTGCCTCGCGATGTCGATATGTATAGGTATAAAAGTATTTGAACAAGCTTACGAGTTACACAATTACTTATTTATATGACACTCAACATTTTTGTTTACGCTACGCGTAGGTACTCCTTGCGAACACACTAACTCAAAACAGATCGTAGTAGAGGAGTAATATCTTATATCAGGGCCGTTTACGGCAATGCAGAAAATTTTATGGAAAAATAGACAAACATCCTCGTGATTCTTAAGGTTAAGGTGATCCTCAGCAATTGGGTTTATGTTTAAAACATTAATTTATGACATATTTTACCTAAAATTAGTTTACAAATGGCGCTTGGTATTATGCACCATTGTCATCAACACTTTATTTAAGATGACTTACGTTGTCTATATTAAATATAAACCATTAATAAAGAATAAACATTTATTAAGTCATTTTATAATGAATAATTAATATAATATAATATAATATAATATTCTATCACATACACACAACACTATCTAGCCCAAACTAAGCAGAGCTTGTACTATGGGTACTTGACAATGGATAAACATACTTATATACTTTTTGTTTTTGTAAATACATACATGTTATACATAGAAACACCCAGACATCCATGTTCATGCACACAAATGTTTGACTTGTGCGGGAATCGAACCCGCGACCTCAGGCGTGGGAGTCGGTTACACTAACCACTACGCCATCGAATCGTCATATTAGATGGACCTGGTGTAAGATATTTTTCTATGGCTTCCTCCGCACCAGGATTAAATCCTGTGTACGGAGGTGTTTACAAACATTCAAACAACGGATACAACGAACACCCAGACTCGAAACAACCATTTGTGGATCACACAAAGTTTTGTCCCGTGTGGGATTCGAACCCACAACAGTCGCAGAGCTCTGCGCAGTGGCAGTGGCGAGGTGACCATTTAAACAACTTCGCCATCTGTGCAGTCAAAATGCTAATATTGTTTACGAATTCAATTAGCTTTTGTATTTAAATCATTCAAATTGAGCGGCAGCGACTCACCGGCGGCCAGGCACAATTGGTTTTCAATTATATCTGGCATTCCAGTAATTTACTTTTTAAGGGATGTTCAATTTCTCAAAAATCTGATAAGGAAAACATTTACATATTTTCATTATAGCATACAGGCATTTAAATTCTCGGAAAAGTTGCGCGATGTCAGATTTACAAAGGCTGTGTGTTATTTACCTATCAATAGGTAATATTTGTTTGTTATGCCGTTGTTTATGACTTTAGTTGAACAAATAAAATTAAACATTTATACACTGAATTAATATGACATCAAAACATTTGCTCATTGTTTAGTGTTGGTCACACAAACATTAACATTTCATAAATTAACATTTGCTGTTATTAGGATAATTACCTAATTTCACCAGTATAATACATTGAGAACCATCCTAACTTCCTAACTAATATTATTAAAGCGAAAATGAGTTTGTTTGTTACCTTTTCATGCCTAAGCCACTAAACCGATCATCCTGAAATTTTGCATATACGTTGTCAGGTGTACAGAAACGGACATAGGCTACCTTTCATCCCGAAAAAAATTACTGTTCCGAGGAAAACAGTAATAACGTTCTTATGATAATAGATGGCGCCATGTGTCTTTCGAATCATGATTGAATTATATTATTACAAGCAGAGTAGGTACAACCCGAATTGATTGCCAAATTCCAAATTAACGCGAGCGAAGCCGCGGGAAAAAGCTAGTTTGTATTAATTATAAAATACGAGACATTATCTGCACTTACATCTTTATATATATTAATCTTCTGTGCGTGTGTTTGTAATTAAACTTCTCTTAAACGGCTGGACCGATTTTGATGAAATTTTTGATGAGTGTTCAAGTGGATTAGAGAATGGTTTAGATTTGTTTTTTTTTATTTTTTGTCGTGTGTACAGGACAACGTCTGTCGGGACAGCTAGTATATACATATAAATCTTCTGTGCGTATGTTTGTAATTGAACTCCTCCTAAACGGCTGGACCGATTTTGATGAAATTTTTTATGTGTGTTCAAGTGGATTGGAGAATGGTTTAAATATGGTTTTTTTATATTTTTTGTCGTGTGTTCAGGACAACGTCTGTCGGGACAGCTAGTATCAATATAAATATATTAGTAACGACTCAATGTCATATTTGTACAGTTATACAATCAATGATACTTAAAACATACATATATACATATATTCACGCCTGTTTCCCAGAGGGGTAGGCAGAGACTACGGATTTCCATTTGCTACGATCCTGACACACTTCTCTGGCTTCATTCACTTTCATCACATTCCTCATACACGCCCGTCGGTTCAAGGAGCTCTTAACCTGGCCTTTGTCCAGAACGCCTCTGATCTGGTCGAGAAACGTTCGCCTAGGTTTTCCTCTTGCGACTGTTCCATTCACACTAGCCTTATAAACTTTCTTAGTCAGTCTTTCCTCGTCCATTCTTTCTACATGTCCAAACCAGCTTAACATACCCTTTTCTATTCTTGTAACTATATCCACTTTCATGCCGCATCTCTCTCTAATCACACTATTTCTTATTCTATCTTTCAGAGTCACACCACATATGCTTCTCAACGCTCTCATTTCTACAGCATTTATTCTGCTCTCATGCTTCTTTTGCCATACCCAACTTTCACTTCCATACATAAGTGTGGGCACTAATAGTCCTCTGTGAACAGCCAAACGTGCCTTTTCGGATACATTTCGACTGTTCATAAAAGCGCGTAGGGCTCCATTCACTTTGTTGCCAGCAATCGTTCTCCTTTCAATATCTCCGTCATGTTTACCATCCCTTGTAAACAAAGTACCCAAATATACAAACTCTTTCACTTGCTCAACTTTTTCTCCATCAATCATAATATTACACATCGTCACGCACTCTTCCTTTTCAAATACCATTACTTTCGTCTTGCTTACATTTATTTTCATTCCTTTACTCTCAAAAGCACCATGCATAATAGTTACCATCGCCTGCAACTCTTCCGCCGATGACGCAAGTATTACTTGGTCATCGGCATAAAGAAGACATTTGACAAGCAACTCATTCATTCTTAATCCCCATTCACAATCTTTTAAATCTTTCAAACAATTGTCCATGTATAGGTTAAACAGCCAAGGTGACGCTACACACCCTTGTCTAACACCTTTATCGATGCTAAACCACTCTGTGTAGGTCCCATTTATCCTAACACAAGCTCTGGAATCATCATAAAGAGATTTCAGAGCTCGCGTGAGGTTGCTATTCACTCCATACATGGACAATGCCGACCAAAGTTCATTCCTCACCACTTTATCATAAGCCTTTTCCAGATCCACGAATGCGCAATAGACCTTTTGACCTTTGGCCAACACTTTTTCGGCTATGCTCCGTAAGGAAAAGACCTGATCCGTACATCCCATACCCTTTCGAAACTTAAAACGTTGTAGAAAAATACATGTTTGGATCTGTTTACTTGATAAGTTCTGTGAGGCACCACATAACAAGCACAGCAGCCGCTATAGCTTTTGTGCGTGATATTATATTATTATATTGCCTATGTTAATTCTGGGTAAAGCACATTTTCAATGGTAAAATATTTTTAAATAGGACCAGTATTTTTTGGGTTTATGTACAAGTAAAAATACGAATATCTTGTCTGTAAATACTTTTAGTGTGTGTGTGTGTGTGTGTGTGATAGATCAGTCAGATGACTATCTCGTCCTCATGTCTTAACACGTTCCGGGACACTCGATTATTGGCAAATGTCATGATATGACATTACAAAATCCCATACATTTTATCATACCGTCTATAACCGTACTACTTACCATATTACATATATTTTTGATTTTTTGATACGACAATTACGTCCATAGACGTTGACGCCTAGGGGCTCAGTCTACGCCTTACGGCGGTGTGAATGTTTTGTTTTGGTGCATAAGCACTGCGTATGGTCTGTTGAAAAATTACTAGAAAAGAGTTTACTGTGTCACCTACGAACGAATAAAGCTGCGTGATGCGACACGAAATCACGTGCTTCCTAGAAATGTTATGAAAATGCTACGGCTATCAACGGTTTGCCAAATTACATGAAATAAAGTTCGCCGTCCGTAGCCGAACTGTCACGTAACGATATATGGAGATAATGTCGAGAGGCGGTCTATCCCAGAAAGTGTTAACAGAGATAAATTACATTACGTTCAAATACATAAAAATATTTCTTATTAAGAACATGAATCAAGGTAAAGAAAATATATTAAAAAAATATTTTATTTTATACTGGTAAATAACAAAGCACGGCGTGCTTTAAATAATCAATACAGTGTGCGGCGTTATTCTTATTAACTCTCTAAAATATAATGTTCCCTAAAGCCTAAGATATGCTAACTTTGCCAGCCCGCACCAAGCCACTATCGTGGACTATGACCTAAACCTTGTCACACTGAGAATAGGCCCGTGCTCAACAGTGGAACAGTTTATATACAAAGTTAATATTATTATACCTACTATTACATATTAAATATTCATGTTACTATAATGTTCCCATATTTATAGGGGTAAGGCTTATCCTTCTTTTTCTCTAGAACACTGTAGTGTAAAAGTGCACACACTATTAATTCATATATTCGTTACACACTGCACTTGCTCTGTTCCCCGCTTACCCTTTCAACCGGCTAAACGAAAAGAATTTCACACGTGGGAACTACATCAAATGATTTATGTAACAATTTATCTTTCATCTTATATTCGCTAGTTTCCCCGAAGACTATCTTTTAGAGATAAAACGTCTTATTTTGCATTTTGTTTGTAGGATTTGGTATATCCGTGTTTTATGGCTGTGAAAACTTTTGTTATTTTTCGGGTATGTTGTAGTCAATGTTTAGTATTAGAGAGCTGTTATTGAAGTGTATGCGTTGAAAGTATGTATGGTGACAGTATTTGATACTACAGCCTATAAACGATAGGTATATATATTATGGTCACACATTATTCTCGAAAAGATAGGCAGACTTGTGTTACAGCCATATTTTTCCAACTATATTTTTAGGCGCCACGTAGTAGTAGACAAACTTATTGTCGTTAAGAATATATTGATAGGAAATCCTAATAACACTTTGCCCAACCTGGGAATCGAAACCACAGCACAGGAGTGGCATATATTACCGCTACGCCACCGAGGCAGGCTATAGACCAACTAATATAATAATAACAATAATGTCTTTATTTTTTTTTTTATTTTTTTTTATTTTGCTCTTCAAAATGAGCACACTCCACCTGATGGTAAGCAGTCGTGTGGTCTAAGAGTAGTTTATTGCATCAAATGTGGTTACTTACAAATCTCAAAAAAAGAAATTCTAGAAATACTCATGTTTTAACCTTTATTAGGCATGCAGCGTTGTCTTATTTTTGTAAAACTGTAAAGATTAAGAAAATCGAATAATAATTACATTTTGTTATTACAATAAATACACACATTAAATTATTCTAAATATGTATAAACTAAATACGTATAATATCAGAATTATCGCAGTTTCGACAGTACGTAAAGTCCTTGATCTCGATTTTTCTGAACACTTAGGTATGAGAATCTATTTAGGACTACAAAAGCCTTGAAATGTATACTAATCAATACAAATCAGAGGCATAATAAGGAACCTTGAAATCACTATCACGATTAGAGATTTAAGTTCGAAAGTCCGTAAAAAGGAACACATTAGACATCGGCTTTCTTCTGCCTGCTTTCCTGGGGTTTCGATACCCGGGCCGAGAAAAATAGTATTGGTTTATTCAGCTATATTATGTACTAAGGCCTGATCCTACGTAATATTTGGCACTTTTTTTATAAAAATATGTTATAATTTAACTGTCCGTAGCTAAAACAACTCGTTTCTTAATATAGAACCAAGTATAGGTAAACATAACTCGAACGCTCACGTAGAACCTTAACGTCACGTTCGACGGTTGCACGGGCACTTCCATTAATGCCACTACCAGTGACAGCTTATATGGTACATAATAATATTGCATAAATATTATACAATGCTTTTTAACGATTTTAGCATATGACTGTATGCAGGAGATAAGACAGTTTAATTTACATATTCATTTTAAACTTCATACAAGTAACTGAACAATAAAATTACATTGTGTGTTTTTGTTCAAAATGATCAGCACCAGTAGTAAAAGACCAGAATAACATTAACAAAGTCTTAACTTTGTTAATGTAGGTACTATACTTTAATAGTAATATAAATATAATATAGATATTTAAAGACAATAAAAAATGCATTTATTAGTAAATACTACGGATTTCCTGCTTGCCTACCTGATTACTACTTGCACGGCACGAAGGAAGTGGATAGCCATAGCCTAATTTTTCTTTGACATAATAATTTCGAAATTATTAAGTTTTTAAGTAGGTACTTCGTTTATGAAATTTCATTAATATTTTGAATTTGTCCGAATTTTGATGACAAAAGGTAATCGCAATAATAGCGCCTTAAACTTAGTTCGTGTCATGTCTTTGTATTTTGAGAGATGCTACAGGCTCTCCCAAAATACATGTTTTTAAAAAATAATAAGATATTTAATTTCCCGTAATTAACAAGAATTATCAAAATAACAGTATTTTTTATAGGATAAACAAAATAATTATGCGTAGATAAACAAAAACAGTATATACTATGTTCACTTTATTATTTAAGATTTACTTGTTGCTAGAACAGCACACGCCAAACGTTACGTGGAAAATAACACAAAAGTAAACTATAACATAATTTATATTCATAATTAAAATGTAAAATTTAAAGGCTCTTGCAAAACCAAATCACACGAAAATGTATACATACAAATTTTTAGGTCACTTTGTTCTGCGGTGCCCTGAGTTCGCTGGAGTACTCTCAAGTACTAACGAGGTCCCCACACAAATGAAAATCCACTCTTATTCAGAGCCACAAGAACTTTGTCTCTATTTTAAAACTGATTCACTGCACAAAGGGAACTTGTCTACCTTTTGTTTTTTTGAGTGACGTTTTCGGACAGTCTGAGTGAATGTTAAAAACGTTTGTTTAGTTGAAATTGGAATGGCAATAACCGTTAAACTTTTGGTAAAGGGTTGTTGTATGTACTTATGTATTTTTATATTAATCGCGTGCGTATTCATTAAAATTAAAACTAGCAGACAGAATGCAAATAAAAGTGAAAACAGAGTCACGATGTAATTTAGAAGGAATTTAAGTTATTTGGGGCATCATCATTTCAAAGATATAGTAGTTAATTTATGTTATATTGATGAAACGTAAACAAAATATACTACAATATAATATATAGGTAATAGCCTACTGGAAAAAAGGTTGACTGCTACGCATAGGTCTCGATAATTTCTCCATAATATTCCCGAAGATACGTGGAATCTACCAACCCGCACCGAGCGTGGTAGACTACGGCTCCTATATTTTCATACTGAGAAGAGATCTGAACCTAACAGTGGGACAGTCTAGATAAAAGGCTGTTATTACCTCTATATTATCATTACAATTTGTATTGTGGGAAATATTTACAATAGGTATGTATGTACTCACGCTGTATATCTTCGAAGGGAAAGGCAGACCTGTATAGGCTTTTTAAGATATGTCGCATAATTTTATTATCTACCAGATAGGCGGTGCTTGGCCGTAACGTAATTATGATTTTCCTAGGGAAGATACTGTCTCCTGTAACACAGGACTCGGCCTAGCTCAGGAGTCAGGGCTCCAATTTTTTTTTGTACTCTACTTTTATTATCAATAAAGATTTATTATTATAATTAATTATCTATTTATTTTATTTGACCTTTTTCTTGGATATGAGATTATTTTGATATTCTAACTGTTTCATGTCAAACAGACCATCTTATAAATGCGACAAAAGCAAAGTGTATTCGAATGATGTAATTAGATTTTAATCGATCTTGGCTACCAGAAATAATACTAGAAGACAAAGCGACCCTGGATGTTTTGACCTTAAATATGGGTGATGTACACAATGTTTACGATCAAAGAGCATGAGTACATTGTAAACGTACCATCGTTGCAACGGTTGCAACTTTAATGGTAATGTTTTAAAAAAGGCAACTCATGCACTAGTATGGATCCTGTGTGACGGAGGACTTAACAATTATTTAAACAAATGACACAAAGAACACTCATTCTCGGAACAGCCAATAAAATTTGTGGATCACATTTTTCCTGGGTGGGTTTTCGACCCACAACACTAGTCAGAATGGTGGTGGCGAGGCGGCCACCTAAACCACTTCACCATCCGTAGACTCTAGAATGTGGTTCAGATATGTTAAAAAGTGTAAGAATCATGGACGATTGTCAACAACCGTCCAAATATCTGGCTGAATAACAACAATATCTTTATAATTATTATGTATAAATCTTCTGTGCGTGTGTTCGTGATTAAACTCCTCCTAAACGGCTAGACCGATTTTGATGAATTTTTTTGTGTGTTAAAGTGGATTCGAGAATGGTTTAGATTTTGGTTTTTTTTTTCGTGTGTACAGGACAACCGCGTCTGTCGGGACAGCTAGTAATAATATATAATATCGGCCCTGTATTAAACTCTGGCCCAGTGCGGGTTCGCAGATATCGCATATATCTTAGAGAACATTTGGATAACTTTCAGACATGCGGGTTTCGTCACGATATTTTTCTTCACCATTAAATCAAGCGATAATTAACTATTCAATACGCACATAATTCTAAAAGTGACAGATGTGCGCCATGGCATCGAACTCGAGACCTCTGCGTGACAGTCTAACGGTCTAATAATACCTTATAATTGTAATCGAAGCCTAACTCTTCAATTGACCTGAAGTCAAAGATAATGTGCCTGGGTTCCAGAATCCAAGCGTTAGCCAAGGCATTAGAACCTTATATAGTACCATAGACTTAGAATGAGCGTAGCAAAAATATTCTTAGTCTATGCATAGCACTCATCCATACAATATATACTTTAGAAATCACTTAACCACATAGACATAGACATTCGACTGCACATTTTTGCAATGTAACGTTACTCCAAGCTGATTTTTAATCCATTTCAGCGAATAAAAGACCACTTATCGACGGACGTCCCGAACGCTTCACGTACTTCAACCCTCTTGCCTTCAAACCCTTTTCTGTTAGTAGACAGTCTTACCCTATTCTGAAAGAAAATAAGCTGATTTATTTTTACACAACTATTGGAGATAGGCTACAGCAAAGTATCCTTATACCCAATTTACAGCCATGGTGGCCTAGCCGTAGTAAGTGTGATTGCTGTGTATATAGTCTCTTTCTGGTTTGATGCCTGTTTAAAGCGTTATTATGGGCTTCTGTTAATAAATTCGCACTAGCAGCAAGTCTGCAACTGTGCCTAAGAGGTGCAATATTTATGTAAATCGATTAATTATTATCAATGAAATTTAAAATTACTGCGACTTGCGACTAAAATAATTTCAAAGAGTTATTAGATAAAGAGATTACCTACTGATTAGTTGAATCCTAACTAATATTATAAATGTGAATGTGAGATTGTTTGTTATGCATTCACGCCTGAAGTACTTGACCGATCATCATGAAATTTCTCATGCACGTTGCCAGGGGTACTAATCAAGCCATAGCGTATCTGTTATTCGAAAATTTACTGTTCCCAAACAAGTGAAGCCGCGGGCAAAGGCCAGTATAATATATAAGCCCAACTTACATCTTCTCTTTTATGCCCGAAGAAGTGATGTAATATATACTGATGATTTCTGGTCCGACAAAATATTATTGGATTCTTCGAAAATGTTTGGTAGTAGTGTGAGGGTGAATGGATGAGTCACATTCACCTCGCGTGGAGAGCACATAAAACTGGCAGTTCCACTCATCTTGAGTACAAGTTTCTAAGTTCACATAGAATTTGCCCCTTATACTCATAAATATTGTAGTACCGCTACAAACTGAAAGAACGATGGACTAAAATAAATGTAATAGAAAACCGCGAACTTTTGTTTTATGAACGTACGTTTTTTTTAAATATTCATTTTAAATTAATAGAAACGTCGGATCCTTTCAGAAAATTTACATACGACAGATATGCATTAACATGTATTGGTCTGAATCGGATCGATCCTACGCGAATTATCGAGCTATGATTCGATTATTCAATAACGATAGAAGAAGGATTAATATAAAAATTTACAAATAATACAACATACATTTTACGTCCAAACAACTGCCGATACAAAATATTGAAGCAGTAAGTAAAAATATCTCTACAGCCTAATTTATATTCGATCTAACTCGATTAACCAACAATCGATCTTGCAGTGGTCGATACAGCAGCGATAGCTCAATGGGGAGACCAACAGACTGCAATGTAGAGGGTCTCGGGTACGAACCCACGTCGCGTACCTCTGACTTTCGGAAGTTATATGACTTTTCGAAATTATGTGCGTATTGATTGACAATTTATCGTCTGCTCCGTGCCTCGGAGAGCACGTTAAGCCGTCGGTCCCGGCTGCTATGAACATCTATGGCAGTCGTTATTGGGAAGTCAGTGCCCTCTAATATACTGACACTGATCTAGCCTTAGGGTATCGTTAGCCTTCGGGTTGCGGAGGTCAGATGGCAGTCGCTCCGTGTAAAAACTAATATCCAGTCAAATCCGGTTAGACTAGAAAGCCGACCCCAAGTGACTTGGGAATAATAAAGGCTAGGGAGAAGAAGAATCTTGCAATGGTCGATGCAATAGAGAATCGATATATTTTGTGCTCGTTTCATAGTGAATGTTCATTTACCAGCGTAAAATTAACCGATAGTTCGATGCTGAATACACAACAAGTATTTGAAACTTGTAATCCAGGCACCGGTAGTTTTGGTACAGTATTTTTCCACTCGGCGGTTTAAACGAATTTTAATTGCCTTCGTATATTATGACATGTACAATTTTCGCCGTCCAGTAATTGTAGTGGAGCAATTTTCAGTAATTAAACAATGTAATTTGTGTAGTGTTGCATGTTTTAATTAATTAAAAGTCGTTCTGAATATTAAAATATTGTGTTTTATACGAACCGTTACAGTCAGTTTACATTTCATCGATATCGAATGTTTGGATGTGTAATGAGGCCACCATTTTGGTTGTTTGATTTTCTAGCTACGTTTTTGTAGGTCTTATTTGTATCATAAAGCTATTGCCATTAATATCAGTCGATTGTAATGTTTGAGTGCGTAATTATATAAGAAATATTATTTTAAGAAAAGGACAACTAGGAGTCAAGTCTTATTATAAAAACAGTTCGACATAGAGTTCCGATCAAGTCTAATAGGTCAAATGTGAACTAAAATGCTTATTAGATTCACATTTAAAGTTAAGGAACCATTTGTGTTACTAAGACTAGATTGACGCTCTATTTTGAATAGTTTTTATTACGAGAATTTACCCTCTGGGCATAATTATTGTGCTTGTCTGTTAGTTTTATAAAGATTAATAGAATAGATACAAATTATACTATATACAGCTGATAATATAACTCGGAGCTAAGAGCAACTTTGCGTTGTTCTTGTTGTATTAGTAACTATTGACTTACAAATTGTTTATCCTGTGTGTAGCAAACTCTTAAAACTTAGCCCGTTTCTAATATGTCTATTTTTGATTGATGAATTATCGACTATAAGAAATAAGTTTAGATTGATCTGGAACATTATTCCAATTCTGTAAATCTATCTGAGCACTTGTCAAATCATATTCATTTAATTAACTTTATAGCATAGAAGCAATTAGATACGAAATGTGTCGATCTTAAATCTAAACTAAAAGGTCGTTAAGCGATACATTGATCTCTGACTTTCTTTCGTTTCTTTAACCCTTACGTCTCATTTTCTTCTTTAATTACCTCGCAAGAATTTTCCATTCAATTAATTAGCGATCGTCAGTTTTGCTCTTGAATCGAATCGTTTCAAGGATTAGATCCCAATTAGGTCACCAAATAAGTATAGCATTTTACTTATCGCATTACTATACAATCACGCAAAGGATCAATCATTTTTATTTATTTATATGCCTATATTATAGAGAATGGATTTCTAAAAAGGATTGATCCATACTACTCTCTTTCATAACCAATTATACTACGACCACCTATCTCTATCTGCATGGGCGGCCGGAAGACAAACATGCCCATTATTTTTTAAAAAGCAAAATGTTTAATTTCTGAAATAGTTACTTTTCTTTAGAGCCATGGCGGCAAAGTTGCGTGTGCCAATAAGTTTGCACTATGATGAAAGTTCTAGAATGGTTCTAGAACTTTCATCATAGTGCAAACTTATTGCATACTAGATTTAGTACGCACACGCGTCACGATGTGATATATACGTGACTGTATACTTTTTCAATTATTTTTGTAGCCCTTAGGACAAGTAATTTTTTGGATGAAAGGTACCTTATATTTTTCTATACCCTGACAACGTGTATACAAAATTTCATGATGATCGGTCGATTAGTTAAGGCGTGGAAGCGTAATAAATAAAGAAACTCACATTCGTATTTACAATATTCGTAAGGATTGGTCTTATATCTTATCTTATCTTATGTTGGGGCCAGTCAGTGCAGACCGGCGACACTTCGACCCAGTGGGATCTTTTGTGTTGACACTCTCTCATAACGACTGCTATAGATGTTCATGGCAGCCTGGGACCAACGGCTTAATGTGCTTTCCGAGGCACGGAGCAGGCGATAATTGTCGATCAATACGCACATAATTTCGAAAAGTCATATAACTTCCGAAAGTCAGAGGTGCGCGACGTGGGTCCGAACCCAAGACCCTCTGCATTGCAGTCTGTTGGTCTCCCACTGAGCTATCGCTGCTCTAAGGATTGGTCTAGTAATGAACGGATAAACAAATGTATGGATAATAAACATATAACAAAAAAAGAATCTATAAGAGAAATGTAAAATTAGGTAAACTCGCAATTAACTAATCTTTTAATAGATAGGGTGCGCAGCTACATAAACATATACAATAGAGTTAAAAAGTAATTGAAATTGACGAATTAAAAAAGTGCATAATTTGTTGTTATTACTTCGTGCTCCATTTGGCGACACATTGTGAATGCTGTGAGATTGATTAACATGCATAGCAGCCTCGTCTCTTTAATCTGGGTTTGTAATCACGCATCCCAGTTACATCAGTGACAAATTTTATAACAAAATTATAAAAGGTGCTTAATCATATCACGTTGCGCAAGGGGTTATTTTAAAAGTATGGAAATTTAAATACTTTAGGGTGTGTCGAAAGTATTTTATAAAGGGATAAATTTTAAATATTTTTGGGATTCCAGGACAGTTAACAAGCTTGTCAGGAAGTGGGCGCTTAATGATTATCTTTGTATGTCGGACAGGTCCTACCTTTATAGAGTACGTTAAGAGAGTAAAGGAATGAAGATAAAAGTAAGCAAGACGAAAGTAATGGTATTTGAAAAGGAAGAGTGCGTGACGATGTCTAATACTATGATTAATGGAGAAAAAGTGGAGCAAGTGAAAGAATTTGTATATTTGGGTAGGTACTTATTTACAAGGGATGGTAAACATGAGGTAGATATTGAAAGAGGAATGATTGCTGGCAGCAAAGCGAATGGAGCTCTACGCGCTTTTATGAACAGTCGAAATATATCCAAAAAGGTACGTTTGGCTGTTCATAGAGGATTATTAGTGCCCACACTTACGCATGGAAGTGAAAGTTGGGTATGGCAAAAGTAGCATTAGAGCAGAATAAATGCTGTAGAAATGAGAGCGCTGAGAAGCATAAATTGTGTGACTCTGAAAGATAGAATAAGGAATAGTGTGATTAGAGAGAGATGCGGCATGAAAGTGGATATAGTGATAAGAATAGAAAAGGGTATGTTAAGCTAGTTTGGACATGTAAAAAGAATGGACGAGGAAAGACTGACTAACAAAGTTTATAAGGCTAGTGTGAATGGAACAGTCGCAAGAGGAAAACCTAGGCGAACGTTTCTCGATCAGATCGGAGGCGTTTGGACAAAGGCCAGGTTAAGAGCACCTTGAACCGACGGGCGTGTATGAGGAATGTGATGAAAGTGAATGAAGCCAGAGAAGTGTGTCAGGACACAGGCGTGAATCTATGTATGTATGTATGTATAACCATATGTGGTTGTATTTGATCCGTCTATTTTTGAAAAGATCGATTCATCTAGTAAAAATTACATTACGTGAATGTAAATATAGTGTATTTACTTATATTATGTATGACATTAATTTTGACGCAATTAAATTATTACTTGACATCCAAACAAGAGAATCTTAATTATTATTTTTATTTTCTCGAACCTAGGAGTGATTTTAAGCCTTTGCGGTCACCAGATGTACGCGAGTAATGGATTAGAATTGCGTCACATTGCTTTTCTTTTCAAGTTATGGCCATATTTTTATTTATTGATTACCCTTTATTAAATACAAGTATACGAAGTACATACTTTTCAACATTTTGTTTGCTTATAAATTATAATAAGTATCAATAAAACCATATATTATAATATGTAACCCTGTGGCCTATACGAATGCTTTTAATTACGAAAAACCGTATGCAACTTATACTTATTATCACATAAAGTTAGACAGGACAATACATTCGTCCTGTGTTGTTTATTACTGAGGTGACCAATAATCACATCCTGAACGAATTTTAGCCACGGCGGTGACCCTAAAAAAATCTGCGCTGGCGATATTATATAGTGTGCAAACACAAGTGTGCACTTTATTTCTTCACTTTCATAGTCCGATGAAAATGTTATCGATACGTCATCTGGGAAGAGATTAAGCACATAAAAATGGTTTTATGTGTTTTCCGAGGCACACCGACTCCCTAGCTACAGGCTACTATTGGAAATTTCTTTCTTTGTAAAGATTATAACAAAAGTATTTATTTATTTTTACTTATTTATAATAACATATTTCTAGAGAAACCCACTAACTTTGCTAACTCGATCGGGATTTCAAACTAACCGTTCTACTAGACTGACAAATAAGACAACAGTATTAAAATAAACGAAGATAAATAAAGCAAGTCAACTACTAAATCATTCCAATTAACTTATTCAATCACTATAATTATTCTTGCCTACCTACAGTAATCACTGTACAATTAACAAAATTTCCATCACTCCAAAACAGTTGAAGAGTTGATCTTGTTAAATTATCCCCTGCATAATTGAATAGATTAACCCTCTTTGACCCAAATTGCCTATTTTCTAGACCTTTCTCCAATGTTTGCTGTGCGGTATAAATTGCCTCTTATAGCCTAATTCGATGAAGTAATTTATTGTTTTCTTACTACATTTTCGTACATTCCATTAGATGGGGGCTCACCGCTGTCATAATATAAATTGGGGGTCGTATTTTCCCTATATATATTTTGTGAGAATTTCTATTCGTTACTTTGCTAAAACTGACTGATTTGGTATAGTGATATTAAATGCTAGCCTGATCTCAAGATCGTATCTCGAATTGAATATATTATAAGTTAGTTTTTTTGTCACGACATTCTCAACAACAGCACGAAGCTGGGTACTGCAACCATTCGCTAGCGAAATGTCACTTAAATACACCTTGACTTACCGCTTCGGGAATTTAGGCGTGAACTTGGATATATTTGTGTATAAGATTAACACCAAACCAATGTATGGTTGGGTGTTAATCTAATAGGAGTAAAATTGAAGCGAAAACAATACTCCGATATTGTTCTCCCTTAATGGTTATCTATTGTCCTTTCCAGGTAAGGCAAATATTTGTATTATGAATAGCTTGATGTCGGTATTGTAATGGGTAGGGATTATTATCCATGATCCCTCCATAGCTAGTCCCATGCTCCGTCGCTTATATTGTCATATTTAATATAATGTATGGACTTCTTTTACAGTTTGAAATAATTATGGTTAAATTTATTCGATGGTATATTATGGATAAATAAACGAACGTGTTTTGTTAGTTGAAGAGTCTTATGTTGGCAATTAGTGACAGTACAAATAAATGAAGATGCTCGGTCAGGAAGTGCTTCCCCATACCGAAAATTGGAGCAGGAGTAATAACAAAATTGTTTTGTTACCACTAATATGCAAGAGTTCCGAAATCTCACATACCGACTTATGGCATTCTTTTAATATTTTATTTATTTTAATTATGTTTATGAGGCTGGATCCGCATGCTTGTTAAAAAAAGTGTATAATATCTTTGGCACAGCACTAACTCCTTCTTTGTTCTTAAAACGTAAATTTCGTAGAGATAACAAATAACTTTGCAAATGTATTGGTTATAACTACTTAAAAATACCTAACTAAACCAGTAAGCTATCAGTGCAGTTATAAATTACAACAAGGACCGCGTGCAACAAGCGGTATTCTTAAAAACGTATTAACTTAAGAGGAAACACTAAGGACGAGAGAATTGAAAAATAGGTATTTATACTCGTAATATATATAATTGCTGTCGCGCAGTGCCCGCAAAGCGCGATAGAGACAACTGCAGCTTGGACCGAATATATCTATGAAAAGTACACAAAATCAACGTTTCGTAGTCCCCTGATTCCTTCTCCAGTTTTACAACTATACTTATAATTTCTGAACAAATAAGAAATACTTGTCTAACAATACTTATTGACCAAAATATTTTGTCATATTACTAATTTAGGCCATCATCGATTTATTAGATGGTTGTATAATAGTGTCTGTAATATAACACTGAAGTTGCAAGCCTAATACTTTCTCCAAAATGTTGGTACGCTGGATGACAGCATTTCAAGAATCATCTTTTTTAAATTAATATTACATATTTTACAAAAAAAATCTAAATAAAATGCTATTACCAAAAAAGAACGTTTTAACGATAACACAAGAAAACTTGATACTTAGCAGTAATAAAGTCTTAACTTGGTTTAAGGTAAACGGCGTCTCGTAAAACAAATGTGGTTTTTTATCATACTTTATGATTATAATACAATAACTTTTAAACGTCTTATGATGCGAGCGCTTTTCTAAGAAAACTAAAAATCTCCATAATGGAAAGGTGAAACGCTGTGGTTTATATTGTTTATATTAAGATAAGCTGTTACAAAAGCTATTTCTGTAAGATTATTATGCAAGATCTAACCATAATGTGTACCATATTCATCGTCGTAACATAATATACTTACATACATTTATGATTATGTACATACTTTATACAAGAAAGCGAACATTAGATTGTTAGAGAACATTGTATTGTAATGTCTGCCAACTTGCACTGAGTCAGCGTAGTGAACTAAATGTAGTTCACATTTAGTCCACCACGTAGACTCAGTGCAAGTTGGCAGACTTCAAATATCTTTGAGAAAATTATGGCGAGCTCTCGAGACATGTTTAAATGCTATTATTGACTAATTGATACGCACATAACTTCAAAAAGTCAGAGGTGCGTGCCTTGGGATTGAGCTCGAGACCTACGCGTGTCAGTCCAACGGTGTCCTACTAGGCTATCACTGCTCTTTGTCATCATCATCATCATGTCGTATTATCTATAGTTGATAATTGTCTAAAATCTTTCTTTTCGTGTGGTTAGTGGCCAACCTGTTGTCAAAAGTTGTTCAAGGCATCTGACATGGTTTAACGACTACTGTCAATTTTGACAACAACCGGAACCAACTTTTTACGTGCCCTTCGAAGCACGGAGACGCTCAGATGAAATACCACCAAGCGGTCACCCATCTATAGACTGACCGCATCCAACGTTGCTTAACCTCGCTAATCGTTTACCGATCAGTGAGTGCGACTGGCTATGAGCGCCTCATTGTCTAAAATAATATTACAATACCAACAATAATATGCATACATATTTATTCAATGGTCCCACATCTATATCCCCAAATAGTAGGCAGCGATGTATTACACCCACATTTGAGCAGATATAGTTTTTATGTGCCACGTATTAAATGGCGAGCCCATTGCTGTTTATCGGGCAAAGCTTAAAGTCCCATACTGTTATTTAAAAAAATGTTGACTGTAGTCGCTATCACTGACGCATGACGTTTTGCCACCAAGGCAGTCGTGTTGGTCGTGTAGTTCTATTATACAATATCTTTGGTCGTGACCGATAGAGTAGTCAATCAAGATGATAGATAAAGGCCTTAATAGAATTTTGTTAAATATCATAGTGATCGATTTTTACGTCCTTAGAACCAGCGATGATAAACTTAAAATAAGGTGAATAAACTTTATAGAAATCCTTTGCATTTACATCGTGATTGATCCTAAAAGGGGAAACTTTGCAACGCTGACGTTTCAAAGTAATCGAAGTGACCGTCAATAAAATTCAAATTATAGACTTTGAGTCAAACAACAAACTCTTTGATTTTGATTTTCTTTCATAGTCATTAACGTTGGGTAAATATTAGTCGTAATGTTTCATCATTTCCTTATAGATTTCTTACACTTTAAGTATAGTCGCATCCTTAAAAACGCCATAAAGTCATCCACCTCTATATGTAAAATCAGCGACAAGAAGCTCAACATTTAACGAATTCATAACAGTATTTCATGAATAAAAATTTACTTATCAATGTTCTATAGTAATGCATTTTGATTAAAATAACTATTCTTTAACCATCACTACATTATCAGTAAAAGAAGCAATTCGAAATGTAGGAAATGTTTATCGACTTATGTAGTAGATTGTACAAAGGAGTATTAGACTCAAACTTAATGTGCTGTGGTTTGGTTTTATATCGCACGTAACAAGGGACGACTCTATTTGGTCTTAATAATATTACTTGAAAGAAAATTATCTCAATAACATTTTACACATTCCAGTCGAATTCGACAACTCATGTGTTGCAGTTGTAATCATTACCACTGTATCACCAAGGCACTTAATTAATCTATCTAATAGGTTGATATCATTAGTATTTGAATGAATTATGGCACATAGATCGATTATGTTCATACATAAACTAGTAGAAGATTAATTCGTACTTAACCGATAACTAAATCTTTGACTAAATCGATTTTAATACAGTTTACGAAGCTGCCAAAGACTCAAATCTCATCTCCGAAAGCATTAATACAGATTTTCATTTCATTACCCGTCCAGATGTTGGGATGAGTATAACGTCTAGAGGTATTACCTACGAAATGGGCAATAACTAGAGAGCTGTGATTGCATATAAATAATTTTATACGAAGATTCAGCAGTTTCTCTTATTTAGTAGGTCAATGAACTGTGTTAATATTTACACGTATTCAGATTACTGAATAATATTAGTTGGAGTGGCAACTTGTCTGCTTCTTATAATAGTGGGGTAAATGACACCCTCCGGACACAGCGTGGTAGATTTTGGACCAGTGGACTACAGTAAATATCACCGAGGTCAGATGGCGGCCTACCTACACTCAGGGTGGATCCAGATGATACCTAATCTCGTAACCAGATCGTCATCTCGCTCGCAGCCCATATTATTAGAGGACCAGCTGCCAATTTTCCCTATCTGTCATGTATTATATGTACACATTATGCATTTTTTCGGTAGTGCAGCAGGATCAAATGCTACTGCTGTGATTAAAATTTTATATACAATTTGGTAATTGTCGTGGTCGTCAAGCAAAATTATATTGAAGCTTTTATGTCAAGAAATAACACGTTGTTTGCAACTGTGTCTGGTAGATGGCAATAGCCTCACCTTCTATAACGTAGGACCTAAAACTATAACCACAAGATTTACACTTATTCAAAATAATATTATTGTAACATATTTCCTTTTTAAACTTCTAATTGTCTTAGATAACACTCACCCTGTTATAAGTGAGGCACACTTGTATCTGAACCTTTGTTGAGTTTCAGCATTATGTTGTGTATACTTGAGTATAAATATGGCAGGACATTATACAAACTTAAAACCAACATTTAACAAGCCTCAGTAATGATAAGTTCAAAAACTAATTCTTAAGATATCAATCCATTCTATTCTAAACAGAGACATTACCATCCCAAACGTATACCTTGTCCATTTAATCGATGGTCCGTTGAGGGAACTTCGCGTACTTCAGCTAATGACGCCGCACAATAGTAATAGCAATTCGAATTCTTTTTCAACAAAAAATAATTCGAATAGTCGAACACTAGTATGCCGCACGTTAATCAATTCTTTGTCGCTAATAATAATTAATTTGAATGTGATTAATCAATGTGAATGTGAGTTTGTTTGGATTTTACGCTTTCACGCCTTAATTATTTAACTGATCATAATAAAATTTCGCATACACGTTATCAGGGGTACAGAAAATGACATAGGGTACCTTTAATTCAGAAAAAACATTACTGCTTTCGAGCGACACCACAGCCAAAAGTAATCGCAGTATCTGCATGTATATATATAGTTCTCATATGCGGCACTATAGTTATGTTATTTTATACTATCCTCCCATCCTTTAAATTTTAATAATATTTCAATGCCCTCGTACATCTTGATTTAACTAGTGGTATGTATTTGCGTATCACTAATTCATAATCAACATCGTCAATAATTAATACGTTTAATTTATCGTCGGTGATTGCGACTTTTGTATAAAAGGCTTTGGACTCGATTTCTGCGTTGGGCAGTTTGGATTGTATGCATTGGATTAGATATTAGATTGGATTAGAGTAGTAGAGCCTCGCTGATTTCAGCATGCGGCTTGACCGGGAAGGACTACCGTCTCCCAGAATATCGACCTAAAATAGCAGTATTCCTACTGTTGTGTTTCGTTCGGTGAGTGAGAGTACCGGAGGCCCAATCACCCTCTTTCCCCCTTCCCGCTTCTTATCCTTCCCACTTCCTTCCCTAAAGTGTCGGCAGCTTCCAAGTGATGCCTCTGGTGTTACAGGTGTCCATAGGCTACGGTGACCTCTTACCATCAGTTGGCTGTATGCTTTTTGCCACCAAAGTAGTATAAAAAAAATCTGTTATGAAATTTGCGGTATCTGCAATCTGACATTTTCTTCGGTAGACGGCAACAGCCCACGCCTATTACGAGGCACAATATGATCATACTCTATCTCTGCTTACACTTTCAGGGGAAAAACAAAAGTAAATACTTATATGTTATGCTGTGTAGTCATTCGAGAATGACTGTAGCTATGTCCAATTAAATTTAATAATATTATCAGGCATCGTCCAGGAAAATATTATCGTAGTATTAGTTCTATAATGCAGCCATATTTCACCATGTTTGTTTTAGATCTCAAGATACACAGATAAACAATCTATTCTCTTCTCAAAATGAAAGTTGCTAGGTCATAGCCTACCCAAATACGGAATTGCGGAAAGCTAACACTCTCCGTATTATATCATGTGAGGACAGAAATATAATATTTATCATCATCGCTCATCCTGGCAATCGAAATGAAACCTGCTTTATGTGGACATTCTTACATTACTGAATCAATGAGGTTGTCATTTGTAGTACAAAGGGATAATAAAACACAAAATTATAGCAAGGACATTGATTTCTCATTTCTTGACCACATTTTTCATATTTACATAATAATATTATTTAGAAAAAACACAATATTCGTACATCAAACAACTTGATACAGTTCCAGTCAACATCGATATGGTATAACGTAACTTGTGTCTAGTGCCTGACCTAAGTTTTTATTTTTACATAGCTCTACTACGAATAACGATAGGCAGTGGAAAGGCTTTGCATTGTTGAACTTTAGGCGACAGATATCAACATATTATATAAACATTTTTAATAAAGAACTCCGCATATGAGTAGAACCGTAAGTCACCTATTCCTCACGATGAAAGAGAGTGTTACGAGCACATACAGATATCTGAAAATATTTGCACACAACGGCAATGCGGTTTCGTAGACGATTCAATAATGAAGCCGCGCCATGTGCGTAGTCCATTAGGCTTACTGTTCATGAAGGCGTAGAGCGTAGTAGGCATAGAGAGAAGGCGTAGCTTCTTAAACTTGTATGTAAACAGCAAGCGGGCATACACCTGATCTTTGCCCGCTTGCTACTAGCACACACACAACTTGCGCGCTTTCGTTACTGTATACAGGCTTCATGATGCCTGCCGTAACTCTTGTTATTAGCTGGGCTACATAGGGTGGATTATCAACTATTTATTTTTATAAACATAACTAGAACGTTTTCATCGTTGAAAGACATTGTCACAACTTACAGAAAATGTACGCTTGTAATACGCGTCATGGGCAAAGTTTAGTATACCAGAGTGCACAAGCTCAACGACTTATTGGGAAGCGTGTATGAAGCAACGCCTCAGTGGATAGTAGGCCTAAGTTCTGTCTGCCGTATTTAGAGAACATACGCGCAAAGAAATCGTCAAAGGCTTGTTAGCGAGTAGTTATCGTATCTTAAAATACAATAAGCAATATAGTTTAGCTATTATTAAAGCGAAGCAGATTGCCATGCCAGTGAGGCTGCAATAACTGTATTGCTAAGTTTATTAGCGGTTGTATGCCATAAAGACTATGCGCCAGTCGTGGGCTTTACCTTAAACAGTAGATTTTATTGCATGTTTTAGTATTTCTTTTTTTTATATTATAAAATTGAATAAGTTATGGCAAGTTGGATAATATATATTATTCATATAAATTAACTTACACTGCAGGATATGATTACAGTTTATTTAAAAATGTAGTAGATCATTTTTGAAGATATAAAATCTCTCTTGGTATTGTAATTCAAGTAGAGCCCTAAATACGTCTGTTGGCGAGTCTCTGAGCCTGTTATGATCGACATTAACACACCTTCACCGTATTATTTTTCAATAGTATATGGCAAAATTGTAAACTTAATTTTTAACAGTTTTTTTTTATTATTGTGTTTGCAACATATTAACCACCCCTAATATAAATATCAATTTAATTTGATAGTATCATTAGGTAACATTTAGGGCATTACGCCTTTTCCTTTTTAACATTTAACACACAATTAAGTTAACAAAAATTGCATGCTACATATAATTAATCTATGTATACATACATACATAGATTCACGCCTGTTTCCCAGAGGGGTAGGCAGAGACTACGGATTTCCATTTGCTACGATACTGACACACATCAAAACATCATTTTCATTTCACATTAGCCAGATTTATGTTTAAGAAGTAAAAAAAAAATTAAAACTACAAATGCATTCAGAAATGCCTAAAAAAATTGTTGTAATCAAAGTTTTATTATGGAATCCTTACTGATATTATAAATGCGAAAATGAGTTTGTTTGCTTGTTTGTTACACTTTCACGCCTTAACTACTCAACCGATCAACATGAAATTTTGCATACACGTTGTCAGGGGTACAGAATAGGAGATAGGGTACCTTTCATCCAGAAAAAGAAAACTGTTGCAAACCTAACCTAACCTAACATTTACGCGAGCGAAGCCGCGGATGAAAACTAGTATTAAATATGTCGATAGTTTGATAACATGCTAATTGATTATACTATATATAAATAATAATTTCTAAAACATCGTATTTCACTTAAAACTTCTGTTGTGCATCGCATATAACATTATATTATCAAGATTTGGGACAATAGCATATAGTATGTTGAAATAAAAGTTAACTCTAGAACCACACCACATTATAGATATTGCTCTTATAAAATGAGGTTTGCTCGGTGCAAGAAATATACTATCAGACTGACGCTAGGTCAGACACTATTAGTGACAAATATCCTTACATACAGAACACTGATTTAAAATTGCTTAGAAAATTAGTAAATTACCTATCTATACATTTATTGACAGAGGCAAAGTAACACATGCGTGATAAATATAACACCGAGGATCTATACAAGGTAAGTCAGACAGGATCGAAAGAACAATCATCACAATTAACGAACAAAATTTTACTATATATAAACTATTTAGGCCTGTTCCTACATTTTTGAAACGAGTCATTTTCCCTATGGACAGTTTTGACAAATATTCTTGAAAAAATAAGTCGAATTCTAATTACCCGTAGCAAAAACGACTCGTTTCTTGATATAGTAACCAAGCCTTAATCAGCTAAAGTAAAGCGTGGAGACTTTTTGTGACGTCAGCTGACGTCATTACGTCCTTTTGAAATAATACAGCATTAAAGTCACATAAGACAACGTGATAATGTCGTTATTGTGCACTTTTGCAAGCAATTTATAAGCGACATTTTTTCACGTCCTTGTCATATCACTCAATGATAGGAGTAGTGTTTTTAATACAAAAGTACATTATTGTTATCGTGTCAAAAGTCACAATAATACGCTCTGTTAATTTTTTTTATGGAAGGTAGATTTTTATGTGGTTATTGTAATGCCAGGTACTGCTGAGTACTATTTCTGACTAACCTTGTATTTTATCAATTTGTTTGTGCCGAGATCATAGAAAATATTGTCAGTACTTACATTTAATCTTTATAAACATGTATAAAAGTATTATTTAGTGTCCCACATTTAATCAATTCTTTGATAAATATTAATTATTTTTATGAAACTTCTTACCAATTTACACGCGATAACTGTAGATTTTAATTATTTCATGGTGAAAATTTTACCTAACGTTAAAGTCATATTATAATTCCTTTATTTGAATTAAACATTCAAACAAATACATTTTGAATATAGAAAGCATTTAGTGCTAAATATGGAACACTGTATTTATATAAACGAACAACCGATTAAATCAAATGAAGTCGACAACAATTTACGTTTACTCAAAACCCAAATACCACACAAACTCTAAAGAAGTGCATAATGTATACTTTCATTTATATATAATACGGCTTATACCACAGAACAGAGAAATATACAGAGGTAAACGCAATACGACCGCGTATATTGTATAATAATATACGCAAATATTATTCCCAGTTTAAGAAAATGTCAATATCAAGGCTGCATAAGCCTGTACAAGAAAAAAATATCCGTTAAAAAAGTATATACAATATAAGATATAATGGTGCTTTTAATTTGATTTTCTCTCTTTCTTCTTCTATCTTGTGTACGACAAAAGTATTTGTCATATATTAGTTTGATCAAGGTATTTGTATCAGTAACTGAATCTGTAATTCAATATTGTTATTTTAAGTGTGAAACCTAGTAGGAAACCGTTGGTCTGCCGCGCAGAGGTCTCGAGTTCGATACCAAGCCGCGCATCTCTGACTTTCGAAGTTAAGTGCGTAATAAATAATTAATTATCGCTCGCTTTACCGGTGAAGGAAAAACATCGTGAGGAAACCTCTCGAAGATATGTGAAGTTTGCTAATCCGCACTAGGCCAGCGTTGTGGACTTTCTCACACTGAGAAGAGGCATTGCTCTAGCTTTTATTCTGATTATTACTAAAATAATGATAATTGTGGTATTAATACGAAAAATGATAAGATCATTTAAAAATAACTTTAAGTCTAAGAGAATACAATACAAAATTGTTATTCGCTTCAAAAATTTTATTTTGCCGTTGAAAACGTTTGTGTGTTATTTAGGACAACCTCTACAATACACTTGAATCTCTTTGGTATAGACACATCAAATAATGTTTGTATATTTATATCGTTATTATTATTTGCATAAGTGATACTATGTATAATGTATTTATTCATAAACATCCATTTAAAAATAAGACATCCATGCCAGGATATTAAGGAATGAGGTTTCTTACAAGACGATTTCATATACTTTACACAGATCACAACAACTATCGTGGTTTGGTAACATTAAAATTTAATTTAAAAGGAAATGAATTTAAGGCATAGCACGGTCTATGTTATAAGATTTTATTTCCTGCTTTTGACTAGCTTTGATCCGTCGCCGTTGGGTCGAGCAGTAGAAATGTTGTTTGTCAAAACATTAATCATTGTCAATTGCTCATTACTGTATTAAATGTTTAAATAGATAGTATATAGTAAGAATGACAATTTTATTATTTGGAGGTATCACACTTTATAAATACGCTGTTGCCATTTTTTATTTATATTATTAACTTATAAGCGAATAGAGAGAATATATATAGTTGCTTGATAGTTGAATTAGTCATTTTAAAGTACATAGTATTTGGTAGTGGTGGTGAACCTTCTGAAATTTCACTTAATTTAGCCTCCAAGATGGAAAACTATCATACCATCGAGAAAGATAGTCAGATAGACTTCAAGGATCTATTCCAAATATATAATTCCTACCTTTACCTGGCATATGTTTTTTCTCTATATATTATTTTATTTATAATTCCATCTCGCTACATATCACATAGCTCGTGCTAAGCCCACTATACACCACAAAAATACTTTAATAACTATAATATAATTCTGACAAGGTGTTTTGGTATTGTTAATAGTGAAAACGTTTTTCAAACCATTTAGTAATAAATACCATAATATTATGTTTAAAAATATTGTATTGGATATGTATCTTTATGGAATCTATGTTACGACAAAAGCATACAGACAAAGAAAATAGATTATAATAACATTTTAAAACTGCTATCAAATTATCAACAAACACTTCCATCTATATACAATATTATAAAAATACTTTCACGTCAGACAATTTGTATAACATCGAAAATACATTTAAACTGTCCATTTTTCATGTCAGTGATCGTACAAAATTAGATACATACATTATCATAATATTATGTGTAACTTTAGAATTTATCATTCACCAGACAATAGTTAAAGAAGATATGATACACATTCATGTTATACCTAATAGTATTAAACTTGTAAACATGATTGTGTCTGAAAATTATCAAAAAACATAGTACAAGATCGTCCATTATAGAAATAACTTCACAAAAATTATTTTAAACTACCTCATTCTCTTTTCGAAATCACTCAGTAGTAAATCGTCATTTTTAGTGTTAACAACAAGTATATGAATCATATAAATTTTAATCTTTTACCTTAAGATACACTATCGGTAGTTCGACACACAATGTCGATACCCGTCAAACAGAGGACCAGCCCCTGAATTCATAAGAATACGAAGAAGTTTTCAATGTGTCTTGATTAAAGAACAATTTTTTGGCGAGCCTTCGTTTTTTCGCCGCTAACTAATCTATGCTAGCTGTTCCTAGAAAATGGAGAAAAGCGCGTCATTAACCTCGAGTACCCCACCGTATAACAACGGCCGCGCTTAGAGGAGGTACTCTCATTGGTCCGGTTTATCAAATGATGTATTCGGCGTGCTCTCCACTTTCTTCAGTACTATTTTAAAAGCGAAAGTATGTTTGGGAGAGACTGACGCCGGTCGTGGTGTCTGCGGCGATCGCGGAGGAGGCTCCGGAGGCATCTCGGAGCGAGTTCGCGAACGTCGAGGCTGCGTAGGGTCACGTATCACTGGTATCACTGGAGCCGACGTTGGCTCTTTTGGTCTCTGCGGAGAGAGTCTATTTGGAGATAAACGTCCCGGCGACGGATCTGGATTAGTTGGTGGAAGCATCAATGGAGGAAGATTAGCACAAGGTGATCCACGCGATCCTCGACGCTCTTTCAAACCCATCGGTGGTGGCGGAGACATTGGTGGCTCGTCATCTTCAGCCGCTGCGACCACGACCACAGGTTCAGCTCTTGCCAAAGGCGGTTTCGGTTCAGTTGCATCTGACGTGATCGATCTCCTAAAGTAATTGAAACCATTCTCTATTTCAGCTAATGCACGTCTCACAAATGGGAAAGTCTCAGAAATCTCCGACGTAGATTTGCGCACAGGAAACTCTGTCTCACTGTCACGTTTCTTCGGTCTGCATCGCTCGAACGTAGCATCTCCGGACGCTGCCACCGTCTCAGAGACTTGTCTCGTAAGAGCTGCGTGCCTTACAGAATCCGACTTTGATCGGGGTTCCCTAGTCTTTGGTGTTGGGGAACGCCTATCGCCGAACTTTTTACTAGCAGCACGTTTAATCGAAGAAAATAGTCCAAGTTTTTCCGGCGGTTTGTCCGCGAGAGGAGGGCCGGGAGCAGGAGCGACAGGAGCGGAGGAGGGGCCAGGGAGGGGGTCAGGCGCGGGACGGGAAGGGGGGTTCCCCTCGCGTTAGTTGTGCCGTGAGTCTGACGACGGAACATCGCTCGAGCCGGTGGAGGAGAGGGTGGTGTTGGACCCATAGGGGTCGAGCGAGGACTGCACGGACATCGATCGACCAGCACGCCGCACTCGCGCTGGGGACAGTTTAGCTGGATCTACGCTGGCCGGGTCTGCCTGCAACAAGAGCGTTTTCAGCACTCTACCCAATGCACTTCTACTTTACTTCTACTAGATTTCTATGTATATGTTGTAAGCAAAAGTGTAAAAATGAAAATAAATTGTGTAATAAAAGAAATGTGTGTACTGTGCAAGTCAGCGACATAAGGTGTTTGATATTGCCCAAATTCTAATGTGCTTTATTATACACAATAATGGCAATTCCTCATCTTTGAATGTAGTAACGGTCAAACATCAGCTATTTTAACCACAGTTCATTACCATAGAACAATAATAAGCGAATTTTCATTTATAAAATACTGTTAAGAAGTTGTTTAACTTCTGTCGTTAACAGCAGAAGTTTAAAAAAAATTAAAATCAAATATGAAATCATTATTTCTTGACTTCATGATGCCAGAATTGTTAGTATCACTATTAATTATTTGCCATTGATTTCTAATGTCAAACTTATGATAATATCAACGTGTACGAATTGTTAAGGATAGCAACCCATATTGAGTTTCGTGGTTCATGTACGAGTATATAGATTGTAAATAATCTTCTTTACTTTATCATGAGGATTTTACATATTTAATCTATTTAAATAATTAGTAAAAAAAGTTATATATAAATAAGTTAAAGTTCATAATAAATATCACGAAACATAGAGATCAGATGTTCCTTTTGAACAACAATTAGGACTTATAGTTTTACTTACTGAGACGTGTATTTGAAAAATAAGTAGATATTAATTAGGTATTCAACTAATTTAGCGAGATTAAACTAAAAAAACAGTATTCTTAAATAATAATAATAATATTCTATGACATACACACAACACCATCTAGCCCAAACTAGGCAGATTGTATCCATCTATCTAGTGCCCATAGTACATATGGGCACTAGACAATGGATAAACATACATAAATACTTTTTTCGTATAAATACACACATATTATACATAGAAACACCCAGACCAAAACAAACATCCACGTTCATGCACACAAATATTTGACTTGTGCGGGAATCGAACCCGCGACCTCAGGCGTGGCAGTCGGTTACACTAACCACTACGCCATCGAGGCCGGCTAAATGACGATTAGGTATTTGTGTTTATTGGATACTGAGCATTAAACAACAGTCGTTAGCTGTGAACCATTAACATATTATGTACTTTTGATCGTACATTAAGGAGCATAATACTGCTAGTAACGTTTCGTATTTTATCTAAATACTGTAGGTCATGTACACACCTATATCGCACTCTCTATCCACCGCACACACACCCTACACACCCTCAAAAACATCGTCATATTTATTATCACCATTATACATTTGTACTTATTTTCATCTGGTTGTGATTTTTTAATTTTTTTCTATATTTCTTAGTTTAGCTTTGTTACTAGTTTTACTTTATTAAGTGAAACAGTGTCCTTTGAATTAAATAATTATAATATTCAATTATTATTATAATTATTTACTTAGATATTGGCTCCTAAGACTTCTTCTACTTCTACAGGTTTGTCTAGTTTGGGATCAAAGTAGCATTATATATTTTTGTATTCTATTGGGAAACTAACTGACATGTATTTCTTGGTGTACTAAATATTGTCTACGTAAATCGCACCTGATAAGCTAAAGCGTTCATGATGATGGAGTAGGGCACCAAACCAAGTGGGTGGACTTCTCTCATCAGCACATTGGCAGGAATCTTGTGGAACTGGATGTACTCCAAAAAGTTTCCAATGACATCTTTCAGGTTCATGTTTGGGTTCGTATCGCAGTATTTCTTGCTCCACATGAGAGCGGCCTGAAATCCCAAGACGCAATATGTCAAAATATTATTTTTAACCTATAGGCTTTTTAGATCATAGAAAATAGAGAACAGAAAAGACAGGTAAATAAAAAGTAACAAATTTAATAATTTTAAATAAGTAGTAGACCTGGAGAGTAACATTGACTATCATTATAGCCCATAGAAAATATTTTTAAAACCCTATCGATAGATATTTATACGCTAGCCTTCGATTATACAGCTGAGATATAATGTATTTCTAGAAATGTCGGACTTCTATCCCAAATGCGAAATAGCTGTGACCTTTTTGAAGTATGCATTAATCGATCTTACTTGAAAATTTATAAACTCTGTTTGTCTAATGAAAGGTCTAGGTCGTGCGAAAGCTCATTTATGTCTTCCACCACAAAAATCTTACCTATAATAATATACGTGTAATAATATACATTTTTCTTTTCTTATCCCATGTATGTGAAAAGGCGTAGTACTACGCTATGTATAAACCAAATGAATTGTTTATACCTGGAATTTTGTGAACTCATCAGCTCGTAGTTCGTCCCTCGCTAGTATTAGCCTCACAACGTGTTGTGGTAGCAGTGTGAAAGATCCGAGGTTCAGCACGTCATTACCGTGCTCATCGACAAACTCCAAAACCTGGAAATAGAGACAGAGGATATTATATAGGGAGGTAATAACACAACATGGTATTATCACCTCTAAAATTGATAAAACCTACTTTATTGTGGAGAGGTGTAAACTTTTACTTGATTACAAAATTTCAGGTAATTAAGTACAATGTTAGTCATATCAGTTTCTAATATTAAGTGAAAACATTAAAATTAAGACAATACTTGGTGACCGTTGCTTTGACTATAATATATATTATTAATGTTCTAAAGTTAACACAATTAAATTATCTTGGTTTCTAGAGACCAGATAAAAAATCACCAGTAATATACACAACAAGACAAATATAAGACAAGTAAGAAGGCGTTTTCCTAATTTAAACAAATTATATTTACATAATTACAGTTGTCACACAATGTTGATTGATGTCACTAAATATCGATTGTGGTCTATCAAGCGTATTAATAATCGAAATAAGTAAAATTTTTAAACACAAAATGCACGTTCTGTTTATTATTACCAAAGACTTTTGAAATTTTAATCGCATTGGTTTATTTTACCCTCATCTAGACAGCCTACTTTGCACGTGACATCTTATTTGCCGGGACGATTTTGAAACGTTGACCCGATATCTGATTATTTATTTGATAGAAGGCCAAAGGCTTAATATTGATACTAAACTTACCTTCTGTACCAGTGATTTAGTGCACTTGTATTGTATGTATCTCTCAGCAGAAGCCAGCAGAGCGCAGACGGTGTCCACAGTGATGCAGCATTGCACAAAGCCAGCGCATGCGCGGCGTAACTCATCAAGTCCGTAGTAGTCCGCAGCATTCATCACACCTGAATGAATATCAAATAATCGTGTGAAAATACAGTTATGACATAAAAATATAATGTTATTGTTACATTATGGCAGAGACAAGACATATTTACTTTTTGAGTCAGTTAAATGAGCCTTCCTTTATATAATACAATCAATCAATTGTTATTGTAAAAATCAGATGCCCAGTTTATAGATATATATAGTGTACACGCTATTATCTATAAACATGAACAATTAAGTTTATTTTTTGCGTCAAAACATAAGTAACAAGATGAAATAATGATAGAAATAAAAATTTATTAAGTTCATTTTCAACTCGAGATGAGAAATGTTGAACGTAATTAATAAGCACGGTGGTGCGCTAAGATACTCCGTGTAATTTTTGTTCGATACGTGAGCGATACTTTGGGTTATGAAAATTAAATACGAGCACAAATTTACGTAGGTACTCCAATAAATTACCGCACGCATCGAATAACGAGATAATTATACCAAATATGAAATTCCAAAATTCGATTACCGTATATTTACAAAGGCTTTAATCATTTTGTGTATAACATAACTTCCAAATTGTAGCCAAAAATATCTTGTGGTTTGAAAATATGTTTTCGGCTCCTACACGCTTCAAAGAAACACCTACGTAGAGTCATAGACTACGCCGTACAATTTCGGTATATTTAGAATTTATGTAGAATTTTGAAGTTCTCGTTTTAAAAGCAATAACAAGCTATTGGAAAACCGATTCAATTATAATATATGGCTGTTTATAAATACGTTGGTAGTGTCTATATTTAGAACAACTCGTGGTGACCTCTGACCAAAAGTGGGATGTTTTATTTTCTACAGTCGCTAATAGCATTACCCTGATATATAAACGATGACTGTCAGATGTCAAGGACTACACTTGGGTTTCAATATACATACATAGTTATATATGTGTATCAACAGATTAGTGTAAATGTTAACGGACGAGTTAATCACATCAATTATAATTATAATCATAAAAAATAAAATATGTTTAATTTGTTTGGTACATTTTCTTTTAAAATAAGATGTCACATGCATTTATGTTATTATTTGCAAAATTTGAATTCAAATATAATATCTGAATAAATTGTCCAATTTTATTTTAAAGTAGCCATCGCATTTGGAACAAACCCCTGTGTCACGGTAGACTTTAGTAATATACAAATACCAGACGCAAAGTTGACTCAGACTCAGAACAAATTATTTGTAGAGCGGCGAGTCTATCACTTATCCAATGCACCATTCATACAGCTCAGTAAATTTCGTTTTAATTACGAATATATAAAATGTCATATAATGTCAAAGTAGTCTAACCTTCTTACATAATATATACTATAGTTTATGTGGTATGAAAAAGAGTACCCACTATTGGTTATTACTTCTATCAAGTTATATTGCGTTCCGTCCTTGCGGGCTATTAATTCAAGACACAAAGCTATCCGATTACCACCATTACTATTTTCATTTCATTGTAAGTCACAAGCTGTATATTCTACCATAAACATTATCATTTGACTTTTTCGAAGGTTAATAGCGACCTAGCCAGGGCAATCTAGGACATCTCCAATTTTCATTTTCACTTGACTACGCTCGATAAATCCTTTTAGCTAATCGCCTTTCACTCTTCGTTTCCACAACACTGACCCTCTCAATTTGTATACAGAATTATATTCGCGCATGAAAGGGATTTTGATTTCAGGATTAAATAAGTATGATTGTATTATATATGTATGGGCGTGACTATAAATAAAGCTTTATTTTTGTAAAACAACTCCACATTGTATGTTAAGGCGATTTAAACAAAACAGTCCTTATTTTCTTAGTGTTTCTTTTATAAATATCATCCAGATTCAGAAAAATTTTCTTTGTGTTACAATTAAATGTATGTTTCAGTCAATTAAATGTATGTGTCAGCAAAATTTAATTGTGTTAACTTTATGTTAGTGTCTTCCAACATCGTTGATGTTTCAATTATATGAAATGCAACATATTTAAATATACAAAGTTGTAACTTATTGACTCGAAATACAATTTTAGTTACTGCATATAGTTACCGTTTAGTGCATTAGTTCCCAAAGTGATCCAGGTGGATCCCCAGGGGTCCACGGGAGACTCGACGGGGGTTTACGTTGGCGTGACAGAAAAAATGGTGGTGCACAATTCGTAAAAAAATTTGTTTGCTTTCGATAGTGAAGAACTAAAATGTTAGCTTGACTTCACCGACTGTTCAACAAGCTCAGCGACTGTTGCTTGAAAAAAAAGTCACTCGTAGAGATTTGAAATTTTTACTTGCATGAACTTGTTTAGCTGCAGGGGGTCCACCGAAACCAGCTAAATTTTGAAAGTGGTCTATGAGAAAAATGTCTGGGATCCTCTGATTTAGTGCATGTAAGTCTAAAGTACAAAGAGGAGATACAGTTACATGACAGTGCTGATGAATTGTAAAATAAATAAGGTGATCGTATCAATTATATAAAGAAAATTATAATAGTATTAAGATTTTACACAATATTACGATTTTGTTTATGTTTATTAACTATTAACTAATTATAAGACGGTACTGCATAGCGGCAATGTATGCGACTGCTATACATGAAGTTATGGGTTTTCGAACTCCGGTTTGGAAAGTATTTTTAGGTTTTCTGTCAAGAAGTTCTTAATAACTGCGAGTAGTACGAAACTGTGCCCGGTAAACGGCAATAGTCGCGCCTGCTGTTACGTCGGATCTAAAAACATAGCTAGCAAAAGGCGGATATAAGGCCGGGACTCCACCAAAGCGGAGACGAGACGAGCGGAGAGGAGATGTTTTTTAAACAATCAATAGAATTGTGTTATTGACACATCTCCTCTCCACTCAGCTTCAGTGGAGTTCGCTGTGCGGAGATGTGTAATATTTGTATGGCGCGATGGAAGCGGAGATGTGGGCGGCGTGCAGTGAGCGATGTTACTCAACACCTCGCACCTGAGCTAAAGAACATCTCTTCTCGCACAGCACACAGCACACCGCACACATCTCCGCTTTGGTGGAGTCCCGGCCTAACACCACTTTTTCAAGAATATAGGCGTCAGTCTATGTATGTGTGTATGATGTATTATATGACGTCATTAGTGTAAGTGCCCAATTAAATCCGTGCATTTGCCAACTTTTATCGGACTTCTTAATCTAATCCAACTCCTTCTATTAGTGATACCTTGTTGTGCAGGCCACTGTACTAAAGGTAACTACGAACACGGCTCTGACTCGGATAGAATCAGAAACAACCATCAAAATACACAAAGGATCAAACTTGTAACGAAAATGTTAGTATTATCGTTGCATGTAATAAATACTTAAGCCACACCGGCAATATTGCTGTTCATTAACAAGCATATTCTATTTGACTATGGCTTTAACACTATCTTGCTATTATTAGGACTCTTGACTAAAATTATGAATTTCGTAAGCGTTAACGCATAAAATTGACTTCTCTCTATCAGTTTAAACAATAATATTGTTTAACAAGAAGCAATACTTATTCGTTAAACATTTCTAAGGAGTTACAAGAAGCATCCAATATATTGAAAGTTCAAAACTTTCAAAATTAAACAAAGGATACTTGTTTTCAACTTTATTTCAAATAATGTAGAGAATTTGCGTTAAGCTGCTCCTGAAGGCGTAAATAACAAGCTTACAAATATACGTCTTTTTCTTTTCAATACAAATTATTTCCTTTTCAAATATTTCAAACATTTTCAGTTGAAGTTCAATATTTTTATTTGTATGAAATATTCTTGGAACTTAATGTATTGTGCCTTGGAGCTTACGATGCACAATGCAAAGTATCTCAGGCAGAAAATGTAATGGAACAGATTTTATATTGTAAAGAGAAGAACAACATTGTACTTTCATTTTATGAAATAAATTGAATAAAAGAGCTTATTTGCAAGGATGGGTGTAGAAAGAAATTAAAAGATATTATTTGTTCAACGAACAATTGCTTAATCCCCATTAACATAGCTAAATAATTATTATTAATTAATTATTATCCATTATTCTATGGAGAGAGCTATGCTCGGAGTTTCTCTGAAGGATAGGATTCGTAACGAATACATCCGACAGAGAACCAAAGTCATCGACATAGCCCAGAGAATTAGCAAGCTGAAGTGGCAGTGGGCTGGCCATATCGCGCGAAGAACAGACAACCGCTGGGATAAGCGTGTTCTTGAGTGGAGACCGCGACTCGGCAAACGTAGTGTAGGACGCCCTCCGACCAGGTGGGATGACGATCTGCGAAAGACTGCAGGCAGATGCTGGATGCGGCAAGCTGAAGACAGGGCGCTATGGCGCTCTTTGGGGGAGGGCTATGTCCAGCAGTGGACTATTATAGCCTGATGATGATGATGATGATGATATATATCGACCAGATATATCTATCTATGTGTCCAAAGACTAAAACAGATACGTATCACACGTGAAATGTTCCTACCATGTATAAGATCACATAAAATATTTCATGATACTATTACTGTCCATCCATACTATCTACTACTAAAAATATCTTCACATAAAACCAAATTACATCTTATGCAATTCAAAAATTTAAACTAGACTCAATTGTCATTTACATTTGTCGCTATACGCTCATAATATATGAGCATCATATGCGACAAAATAATTAAATATTGATACCACTGGACCATAAAGGCGAGAACAATTATTCACATAGAATGCTCGTCTAAAATGTAATTCCCTCATGCATATTTATTCCAATAAACGACGACGTCGATTGAACTACGTTTTTGCTCTCAAGTTAAATTGTAACATGTCTACATTGCAGACTTCGTTTAAACTTCCTACCCTTCTCAATTAAAATGCTTTTTCGGTCTTACGTTCAAAAGTCAACATGAGATTTCAAATGTACGCCTAAAATAGGTTTTGAATATATTTCAGATTAAACTTACACCAAAAGTAGAAAAGACGTGTTCGAATGTCAGCTCCTGACATTTTATAAATTGCTTATGTTTGCTCACTTTGTTTGTATGTTAGAGCAAAATCATATTCTGAAAAATCAACGTATTACAGGTCTCAGAAATTGATAGCGGCAGTGCTTGTAACCTGATAGTTTTAGACACGATCAGATTTGATTAATATATAAAATCTAGCAGTATCTGAATTTTTTTCTGAAATAAATACATTCTCTCAGTTACAATATCAAAACACTTACATTTTGTAATATTAAGAATGCCGCCATTGGCATATCATAAATATGATTTCTAATTGCAATACCTAAACATCAACGTATCACCAGTCACAGAAACTGAAAGGAGCAATACTTGTCTACTTAAATAATTAAGTGTAGGGTAAACCGAAATTTACGCTGATAGAAATGATCAGATTTGATCCATTCCATTTCTATACATTTATATGATTAATATATAAATATATAGAATCTAGCAGTATCTGAATTTTCTCCTGAAATAAATACATTCTCCCAGTTACAATCTCAAAAAACTTACATTGGAGACAACTCCAGCGGAAATTCCATTAGAACATAGGTACATTCCTCCAAAACTCAATTTATTATTGGGTATAGTACGTGAACCGGAGAAAATTACCACACAAACTATGTTAGGAGCGCTATTAATGGTGCATCTGCGTAAAGATGGCCTTTAATTACATTACAGGAAAGTAATTATGTCGAAAGCTTTACATTACGTTCCTTGTGTGTAGGCATGTTGTTACGTAAGTGTGGTCAATGGTCTTTAGTTTATACATAGCACTGCTTTTATACACAGCTTTGTTAGTTTTTGATTTTTGAGCCTTTGTACTTTTTTGGGTTTCAATATTATCTACACTAATATTATAAAGAGGAAAGATCTGGTTTTGAAGTGAAAACTTCTTTAGCGGCGTTGTGCACTTTTTTGTGATAGGTAAAATATGTTAAACTCGCGTCAGGACACGTGACCTGATCGAAAATTCGTAAGACGGAGGGCGAATTGACATGTTTGTGTACGATAGCGCAATAAATGAATATTGTATTTTACCACAAAAATGATAGTACTTTTATACTGATAATTAAAGCAATTCGTGCAAAATTATTCCCTAACCATTCCAAATTATCAAAAATGCACAACGTTAATATTTAAGTTTTCACTTCTGCCGGCACTCCCGGAGTGCAACCCGTTGTTTTTTTGTTTGTGAGAATTTAACTCAAAAACTAAACAATCAATTTTTAAAATTATTTATCCATTAGAATGCTATATTATTACGCGAGCAAAGCCGCTAGCAAAATCTAGTATTTCGTCAAATGATTGCCATTGTCTAGCGACAAAAATCTTAATAATGGACAGAGTTCTTTTTTAAATTTACAATTTATGGTTGATGGTATACATGTAAGAAAAAGGTTAAGACATTGTTATAAGTCTTAACTTAACTATATAAATACATACATAGTTTATTTATCTTACTAATATAACAGAAATAAAAGTTTGTATAGATGTTTCGATATTTGTAACTTGAACAGGTTTGTATTAAGCTTGGCACGCAGACAGGTTATGTTCTAGATTAACATACGGAATACTTTTTAATCAGATAATTATGTTTCTGTGAGTTTACGCGTTTGAAGCCACGAGCAGAAATTAGTTATAATATAATTTATTTAGCCGGCATGCCTCTACTTTCAGATCGTCGGTACACTTTCCCATTTATAATATAGTATAGTATACTTATTATATAGTAATACATAATATTATAAATGAGAAAGTAATTATGTCTACGAGCTAAGTTTGGCCGACTAGACTGAATTTATTTGATGAAATATTATATGGCGTTAAATTAAAACCTGAAAATTATATAGTCTATCATTGACTGTCCCAAAATGAAGACTGGTTGCTCAAGATTACTTTTATAAATATTATACTCGTTAAGACATTTTTTTTATTTATATTATAATTTACTATACTAATATAAAAATATAAAAATCTCTGAAGCATAAAAATGTTAATATAATGATATGTCAAACACTTCATCAAAACAACATTAATTAGTAAATGTATTCAAAACACCAATGATAACAAACGACTTGTAACACAATATTCTGACACGATATCGTTATCATCATCATGCGTTTATATCCTGAATACAAAATCAAGGCTGTTGCCATAACAACAATGACAATAACAACCATCCATGCGAAATCACTGAAAGCAATCATGTACACGATAAATTTTCCTTTATCAGTAACTGTTACATTATTATCTATTTATTAACTCTAAAGGTCGCCACTTGACGTCGGAATTAATCCCGACACGATTATCGCAAAGGATATAATACTCCATATATTTTATCTGTAACATTTACAAAATGTACGGCAATATATTTCTGTTTGTCTGTTTATGACAAACAGAAATATATTACAACTGTATGTCAAAGACTTGAAGATGGTTTATCTACCTCGTACACGAGAATGCTTTTGATTTTTGTCGTGGCGTGCTTTCAAGTGTTCGCCATCACATTTAAATAGAATAAGAAAATAAATATACATTATTTATATAACGTATACATTTGATCGTGTTTACTTAGTTACTTCTTACTACAAAAACATATTAATCGTAATCTAAGGATAGTAAAAGCACAAGCAATAAAAACCTCAAAGTCAAAATTTTAATCTAACTGCATGTGGACTTTTAGAAAACTCATTCGTTTAAGCCACAAACTAACACCCGTGAAAGTTGTTGAATTATGGTACGTTACGTTTACATTAATTGCTAAGTTTAGGTATATGACAGCTGTGCATGTTATTTTTATCTCTATAACATGTATTGTAGGGAAATAAACATAAAATATACAAGTTAGACAATAGTGTCAAAGAACAAGGAGTATCAGGGTGCAAAACAAAAAGTTGGGGGCTGATTAATCCAACAAATTTGTATTCTACCCACAACTGGTCAAAATTGAATTCACCCGAGTGTGAAACTTAATTCTCTTTGCAGCTTAAATCCTAATATTGTAGGCATCGATTTTTATTCTGATTCTTAATAAATTCCACTCCACAACGCTCCAATTCACTCATTGTCGTTAAATCGGAAATTGAATCGAGTTCTCATTTTTATTTCTCGTGAAAGAGCCAAACGAATTCTATTTTAGACCTGAAGGTTGATGAAAATGAAAATTAGTTTGTATGAAAATAGACTTCAAGAGATTTGTCTACTACTTAATTGTGTTTTACTAATTGATTTCTATGAAAAGCTTATAAACGCTACACTAATTTGAACCATATACAAATACATAAGTGTTTATAAAATAATAATATAATAATAATGTCCTCCAGACCGATTTCGGTCACGGCGGCTAATCTTAGCAGAGACTGGCCATCTGCGCAGGAGATATTATAGTGCACAAGTGTGTGCGCAAACACAAGTGCACTCTCTGTTCCCTAACTCTCAAGATCCAATGGGACGGTAATCCGACGCGACCGGAGAGAGTTCAGGCGCAAGACCAACGGCTTTACGTGCTTTCCCAGGCACGGGGGTGTCCAACACCGCCATCTTCCTAACTCCGTGCTGTTCTTGAGAATTCTTAACAGAAGACCCAATAAGTTTTTGCTGGCCCTACCCGGGATTCGAACTCGAAACCTCATGCACAGCAGTAGCATTCACTACCGCTGCGCCACGGAGGCAGTTTATAATCCTAATCCGAATCCTAACTTCCTAACTTAATATTATAAAAGCGAAAATGAGTTTGTTTGTTTGTTATCTTTTCACGCCTAAACCACAGAACCAATCATCCTGAAATTTTGCATATACGTTGTCAGGTGTACAGAAACAGACATAGGCTAACTTTTATCCCAAAAAAATTACTGTTCCAGAGGAAAACAACAATAACGTTCTTATGATAATATATGGCGCCACGTGTCTTTCGAAACATGATTGAATTATATTATTACAAGCAGAATACGACCCGAATTGATTGTCAAATTCTAAATTAACGCGAGCAAAGCCGCGGGCAAAAGCTAGTATAATATAATGCGAAAATATAGAAAATTTTTAATTAAGCATACTTTACTAATTTGACATATCCGTTTTCTGTGATGTTGTGAAATTAAGTTAATCCTTAATTCCACATTATAATTAAGATAAAATATTCCTAAGTTTTAGATATTTTACAGCGTTATCTAATAAAAACGTTGTATTATAAAACAAAACATATAAAACTTTTCAGACGTATGGTAAAAGAAATCCAATATACGTATTATATATAATATATCTGGAAACTTTAGATTTCAATATTCTTCTAGCCAAAAATATTTTAATCAAAATTATAATATAAAGTGAAATAAATCCTAACTAACTAATATTATAAATGTGAATGTGAGTTTGTTTGTTTGTTAGGCTTAAACTCCTCAACTACTCGAACGATCATCATGAAGTTTCATATACACGTTGTTAGAGGTACGGAAAAACTACTGGTACTGAACACGAGGAATAGAGATTTATCGAAAATACAAAATTAGCGAGGGCGTGGGCAGGATCTAGTAACAGATTAAGTATTAACTTTTACTCACCAAGTAAAGTCCTCGGTTGTAGAGTCACGCATCCAGTATGTATGTATTCAATGAGTTGGCGAAAGACATCAGGTTCAAATTCTTCAATAATCAATGTCTGGTGTTGTTGTGAAGATGGCTGTCATAGATAAAATAAAAAATTAATACGGATAATTTTTGTTCTTTTTTATTAGGTGCCCATAACATATAAATGTGTCCTTGAAATATTAACAAACCAATTAAAAGATACAAAACTATATTTGTATTGCGAAGAACTTAAAAATATTTTGTACAAACATGTGTCGTGTGACTTCGTCCCTAAAGTTTACGACGAAATTCACATCAATAATGTTATTTACAGTGTCACGAACAGTGCTTTTATTAACAAATTAAGTGAAGTGCCCCATTCATTCATGAAGTGCACTGAAAGCAATTTTAAAGGTATAAATATTCTGTTTTGCATAATCCAATACAGGTTGGACGGTCGATGAAATAATTTACCTGACGACTTTTTGTTTCTACTTAATCGGCTGGTAATAATATAATTGAATCAAAGTAGTGATAGATTATAAATACTAAAAAAGAACGACATCACATAACAGAAAATATTAACTTCACAAACGAATAAATTAATAGGCAGCCATGCTTTTCAATGTCTACGTTTGGAATAATAAATTAATTGAATATTCGAAATAAAAAAATATATTTACTTACCTGCTAGTAAAACATAGTATAATAATAATTTCAATACAATCATGCAACACAACAAATGTGACGCAGTAACAGAATATAATAAAATTTTAATTTAAAAAGATTTTTATTAGATCACTTATCGAATCCTATCTACATTGCGTGTTGAAAAGTGAAAAATTTGTACAGTATGAACACCAAGTACTGAAACCGATAAAGTGAGTCCCCTAAAACACCGTTAATTTTGTTTTTACCTCTTGTATTGGTGCCAATTGCTGCGCGAAAGTCGATCTCTGTAGCGAACACAAGTAAAAATTCAACGTTAACATTTCTCCATGCTACTTTGAAATTTGCAGGAATATTTTCCCCGTTAAAAGTTTTTGCTTGTTGCCTGGAAGTTATCTTTACAAAATGGGGATGCAAGAGATCCTCTTAACAAAACTGACCCGTGTTCGTGCATTTATACAAAGTTAGCATAGCTCCACTAATGAGAGCCAGCTCCTTGGAATAACTATAAGTAGTTTTGGTGTAGAGGGATGTGGATTCCAACGTCGACAAATTACTTAGTGCATACTCTATTAATTAATGTTTACTAAGGGGTCTACTTTTGTAATGAAAGTAATGGAAATGTTGCTTCCTGCATAAAACTACTGGTACGTTTGCTTTAAAGTTTGAAACAATAGCATCCTTTGTAATAATATCAATATTGTTACAATGCGTATTTCAATTAAGTTTCCAACACGAATAAATAGTTTAACATGTAACATTATAGCATTGGAAGAAAAAGCAAATGATGCAATTCATTATGCATAACATCATTAATTTTATCCATCAATATGGAAAAATCATTAAAAATGATGATGCCATTTTAACTCTGCCAGTGTGATACGATCAACATTTAGCATTCTCTTGCAATTCAGCAATATTTTAATAATCAACTTTATATTTACCTGCTGAGCGGCGTTTTGAAGATTGAGGAGAGGCTCAGAAGATCTTTTTAGGAATAGTCGCAGTTTGTTTTCTCGGGGAGCCGGTTCCTTCTTCCGTTGAGGGCTTGGAGCTTGGTAGAGCATTTTTTGGAAGACCCTGTATACAAATATTATAATTTTTACTTCTCCTGCTAGAATACTGTCACCTCTTATTAAATACAAAAGGTAAAGGTATTCGTAGGTCTGTTATGATTTTTTTCGATACCGGCAGACGTGAGGTTGTTACAGTTTCTCTTTAGGGAGATTTAAAACTTGAGTAAATATAATTCTTCATATAAATTGCTTTTTAACACGCTGCTTGTGTTTTTAAACGAGAAAGAAAACTTTGTCATTGTTCGTACAGTGTCCATAAACCAAAGTAACAAAGAAATACTTTAGGGCAATGTCAGTTATGTTAGAAGCAGATTGTTGCCAACATTCATGAGGTCTTTCCAGAGAATGTAAATTATTTATTAAAGCTCAGATGCACGTTCATTCTATTTACAAAAATACTTTGAGTTATAATTGCATTTGTTAAAATATTAACCTTCATTATATTATATAATAGGAGGGCTTTTTTTAATAGAAATATACAAATAAATTGTGAATGCCTTCAAAATAAAAATTATTTTATGTCTATACTCATTTTATCGCATAATGGATATGCCTCTAAATTAATGCACATAGTCATTACTATAGAAATTGCCTTCTTACAGGACATTTCCCGTAAGAAGGCAATTTCTATTCGTAAAGAATGTCACTGTGTCTGCTTGATTGAGCGTAAATTTATGATTATGCTTGCGAGCTCGGTGGACACTTGATCGACTTTGATCAATTATAACGATCAAGGAGCGAATAAGTTCTTAAGAAGTAAATCTGAAAAGCATTTTACATTGAAACCGTTACTTTGATTAAAATATTTTAAGATTCCCCGTAAAAAAATATTATGAGCAGGTTGACGAACCTGTATGTATCGTCTCAAGTAGTCCAAAGATTAACTCGCACATGTAATCTACCCGAGTAGCTTGCGCATGTAGTCTTAAGCTGGCATGGACTACATGCGTAAGCTGTACAAGCACCATTAGTTTAATAATAACGTACGAATCATTCAGCACTATTTTTATACATTTCTGGTTCTTTTGATTATTTTGAAACATAGATATTCTGTATCTTGTTTATAATCACCGATTATGTTTCTAAATATTATATATCTAAAATCTTAACCTGCTCCGAGCCGCCAGTACGGCTTTTACTGCGCAAACCGGCTCCCTGGTATCCCCAACCAGGAAGGTGACGTCACAAAGTTCGGGCATGGAGGCGAGGAACTTCATGTCCTCAGCCAGCCCGGACTTGTTCTCAAAGGTGCTGAGGTCGGGCTCGGCCTCCATTGCTGCTAACGCCCCGCTTCGCATTGACGACTGTGTAAAGATAATAGTTAAAATTATTGTCCTTGATTAATGTAACACCTACTGCTAGTACGAGTATGTAAGCTGAAGCTTAGCCCGAAGGTAAATTTTTTATTTTCTTTTATTTATTAGGGACAAAAAACAATTAGGTACATGTTAAAGTATTACAAGATAGTGTTTTACATTAAATTATCTAACATATAATCAACACCATTGTCCACGGATTAAGAATGGAAAAGAAAAATATTTTTTTTGGATAATGAAAGTGATGGTGAACACAATTGAATGAATTTGTGTGAATATGACAATTTCTAACAAACAAAATCTATAATGAAACGTTGTACTTAACCTAAAGTGATTTAAACAAGTCAATAGCTTTTTGTTTGAATAGTTGATGAATGAGAGAAAATATGTCCAGCTGCACTCCGGCGTTTGTTCTGCATGTGTCTGTACTTAACAGACGGGGCACACGAGCTCCCCGTCAAATGATTCTAGGAACTATATAACATATTTTATTTGTTATCTCAATGCAGTCAAATCTGTTGTTGCATAAACCGTGCAGCATCATGGCTCCCAAAAGTAAGCGCCTGGACTCCAGGCTTAGAAGCCTATACCTATTAGGAAAATCTTTATAAGGTATGCTAGAACGATGGAATTTGTAGTTCATAGAACGCAAAAACTTTCTTTGTACCATATCTAGTCTAGACTTGTATGTTTCATAGTAGGGATGCCAAATAGGAAATGCGTATTCTAACTGAGATCGTATTAAAGTTTTGTATAGAAGCAAGAACGTAGAGATCCATACAAAGTCACGGGAGGATATCATAATGAAACCAAACATTTGAAAGGCCTTATTAATAACATTATTAATATGTACATCGAAGTGTAAACAAGAGTCCAACTTAACGCCAAGATCACGGACTAAATCAGTCTTATTCAAACACACAGCATTGATGGAATAATCAAAGTTGATCCTATTTTTGTTTTTGGCAAATGGCGTTTAGGTAAACTGAGAAAGAGTTTATTTTGAATACAATACGAGTGAAGTCTATTAAGATCGTCTTGAAGTAGTAAACAGTCATGAGTATTTTTGCAGGGTCTGTAAATTTTGATGTCATCGGCATATATAATAAAAAGTGTGAATTTATAAAGCAATTTTTAATATCATTGATGAATAAAACAAATAAAAGCGGTCCTAATATGGATCCCTGTGGAACTCCTGATATTACCAATATAGAGTCGGATTCATAACCTTTAATGACAACTATCCGAGACCTATTAGAAATATATAAAGCAAACCATCTAAGCAGATTACCACGTATACCACTAAAGGCAATTTTTTCCATAAGCAGCGCGTGATCAACCTTGTCAAAAGCTTTCTGAAAGTCTGTATACACAGTATCGACCTGAATTCGTTGATCCATATTCTCAAACAAGTAATTAGTAAATACATATCATAAGATTAGTCGTAGTTGATCGGCGTTTGACAACGCCATGTTGTTCGGGTATGATAATTTGGTGGATCTAAGGATATATTGGGTTTAAGGGACGGTGTACCGAAAACTGAAATAGTAGATTCAGACCATTATACTGAGTTAAAAATCGTTGGAATTTTTTTCAACAATCACAATTGCTTTTCATTTTTCTGACTGTGAATCATAACATAATAAAATGCCACATTTTTCTACAATACAGCAATGTAATTAAATGGTCGTGATTTAAATAGATCAGCTGTTTTTATGCGCACCGAACGCAGAGTTCATTCATCGAGTGCGATGTATCCATTGCGTACCGCGTAATAATGATCTACATAACATTTTAATCTTGCGTTTTTTTATTAATTGAAGTTTGCATCGTGATAAGTACTTATAGAAAGACGTCTTGCTAAAGTTTTCGGTACGCCGTCCCTTACACCCAGTATAGCACCGTGAACAAGACTCAAAAACCTTGGATAATGTGGGTAAAATGGAGATGGGCGATAATTTTCAACATTTGCCTTATTGCCTTTCTTGTATACAGAAGTAATGAATGCACGATTCCAGATTATTGGAAAGTTGCCTTCACGTAGACATGTATTTAATATTATATGTAAGGCAGTGCACAAGTGTTTAGAAGTATTTATAAAAAAGCTGGGTGGTAAACCATCAGGCCCTGCGCTCTTAGACGAAACTAATGATTTTATTGTGAGCAAATGAGTTCTTCAGATAGCTAAATATCAGATAAGCAGGATGTATTATCCGCATAAACATAATAGGGTAACCATTTGGTAGGATCGAAAGTTGTAGGTTCATACACGGAACTAAAATGGGAAGAGCAAGGCAAGGCAGAATCTTGTCATTGAGCTTGACCGGACCTTGGACCGCATCTATGAATGGGGTGCCAAGAACTTGGTCGAGTTCAACGCCAAGAAGACCCAGGCATGCGCGTTCTCAACAAAAAGTCTCCGTTCCTTCCCCTCCCTTCTCTGAAGAACACTCCACTGGTGATACGTGACAGTCTCTCCATCTTAGGTATGGATCTTTGCCGCTCCCTTAATCAGAAAACCTATATCGAGAGCGTCATTAAGCAAGCTTCGCGAAAACTCGGAGTTCTGAACAAGGTGAGGCGGTTCTTCACGCCTGGGCAACTGTGCCTATTGTATAAGGCACAAGTGCGCCCTTGCGTGGAGTACTGTTCTCATCTTTGGGATGGCTCCGCGCAGTACTTGCTGGACGCTCTCGACCGGTTACAGCGGCGGGCTGTCCATATCATCGGAGATCCAGAGGTCACGAGTTCACTGGAACCTCTGCAACTCCGTAGAGACATTGCCTCATTGGCATGTTTCTACAGAATATACCACGGGGAGTGCTCTGAAGAGTTATTCCACCTTATCCCGCCCTCCCCTTTCCTATCCAGAACAACGCGTGCTGGGCTCAGATGCCATCCTTACACGGTAGAGTCGATTAGAGCGCGTACTAAAAAGTTTGGGTCCTCATATCTCTGCCGAACGACCAAGGCATGGAATTCTCTGCCAAGGCACGTGTTTCCTTCTTCCTTCAATCCTGGGTTCTTTAAGCGGGGCGTGAAAAAGCATCTTCTCAGGCTGTCAAAAAAAAAAAAAATTGCATATATCTGCAGCATCACCGGATGATGCTTCTCGAAGGTACATACTAGCCGGCATGCTTGCGTTACTCTTTCTGTTTGTTATAAAGGTCCAGAAATGTCCAAAAACCATCGTAGGGTTCAGCTCATCAATTGAATGGCGCTGACAAACAGAACTACCAGTCGTACTGCTAGTGACTGAATGTGTCCGGTTTTTATTATTTGTTATTATTAAATTGATGAAACACGTTTGCCTGCCAGCAGGCAATCATGGATAATAATGCAATAATTTAGTTCAAGATCTGCAGATTATATTATCCAATCCTCCTTATCATAATTTATGTATTTAAATTATGTGAACAAAGAATAAAAACAACATAAATAGGTTGTGATATTAAAAGGTTTCATTTGTATGGTGGTTTATCTATGGTTAAAACTCACAAAAAATGCTTAAGGTATATTTAATTACAGGCTAAAGTAAATAATTTATAAACCTAAGTAAAAATCTGTTATGTCGGGCCTGTCTGTGTAGTTACGAAAGTAGAGCTTTTATAAAGTTACCTTAAGATTAGATTTAAAATACTATATCTACTAAACCTCATTTATGGAGCTTAAATTGGATTTCTAAAAAGTACTGCATTGTATAAGTATACTTATTAAAGCCAATTTATTTTCTATTTATATTTTTAAAACAAGCTGTCATTCGCAGTGTAATAGAAATGAAAATTATTAGAATTACTTTAAAGGTCAGTAAAGAGCACCAAATTTTAAACGATTATTTAAAAAGAGGATGAGTCACAGGTAGATATAACGGTAAGTAAGTCAAGTTTATCAACGATTATAAATTATGCTTGACATGCAACCTTCTTTCATAACACCAATTTTTAATAACTTTCGCCCATGTAAAACCAAAGGAATCGTATACTGGGATAAACACTGTGGCCTAAGCGTCATTCAAATCTGTGTAACGGTTTACACGTAATGCCGTACCATGTCCCATTCAGTCATCCAAACAATCGTATGGATCTTCGGAAATTTTTTACAGGAATATTAGTAGGATAATAATTATATTTATTTATTTACATATCTGACCTTACAGGGCTACCAAATGCAATAGTGTGATCTGTAATTATTTAAACATAATTATAATGAACAAAAAAAAACATATTCAATCGCGGAACATGAAAAAGTGTCTATATATGCTCACAGTACGCGTTATATAAACTTTATGAAACAAATTCGATTTGCCACTGAGCACTGTTGAAGATGTTTTCGGGTACAAGCAACATTTATAATTATAAATTATTCCAACTACATCATCTCATTTAAAAGAACATAAAAACTAATAGACTTTCTCTGCAAGGAACGCAAACAGAATACACGGGCATTGAAAATCTGTTCTTTATTTCAAAAGTGAGTCGCTATAATCCTGACTCGCATTGAGACTTAAAGTTTTTACATGTTCTTTGTGGTCCGACTTTATATACGAGCGCGTCACAAGGGAGAGTCGACACAATGCACGAATAATTATTACTAGTTATACCTATATAATATAATGACGTATGTATACTTAAGACGTAATACTACTCTTACGTCTAACGTATCTACATACTTACGTGTAACAAACATGAGTGCTTATTTATGTGATTAACAATTTTATATTAAGACTGATGCTGCAGTCTCATCGCATAGTTTAGCCTGATGTTGGTGTGTGTTTGTGAGTTACTGGGGTAGATTTCCAATCAGGTAAAGTGTTATTGAGTTTCTCAGTTTAAAGTAGCACATAATCTAAAAACAATATAAGATACCAAGCCTACCCTGTATTACGTCGGACCTAAAACACAGATTGCTAAACGTGGATTTAATACGTCTAAGTTCACCTCCTCGGAGATATAGCGTCATGAGACTAATATTGTCTTCTGTTTACGCGAATGTTATTCATTGAAATTAAATTACTATATACGTCTATATAGTAAGAACAAAATTTAATATCTATTCGTACATATGTATCGCGATACTGCTTAATTAACTTTGCACTGCAACGTGTAATTGAACTAATTGACTAATAAGACTTAATTAGTTAGACTGCATGCATTCTAACGCATGTTACAAGTAATCTAGTTAAGGTGTCTCTTGTATAAGTTACTACATATTATAAAACAAAGGCCCGGCCGCGCCTATCTGTCCGATATACTCAAAAACTACTAAATGGATCTTCATGCGGTTTTCATCGTTAGACTAAGTAATTCATGAGACAGGTTGAATTGTATAATTTGTTAAGGTTTAATACTACCCGTGCGAAGCCGGAGCGGGTCGCTAGTAGTATATCCTAACTATCCTTTAACTATATATATATATATATATATATATATTAGTATTAATATTAGTATTTAATAGCAATGTCCAAAAATAAATATAAGTATTATCTATAAAATTGTACATAGGCTACCTTAAAAAAAAGTACTGTTCCCGAGGAAAGCAACAATCACGTTCTTATGATAATAGATGGCGCCACGTGACTTTCAAATTCTAAATTAACGCGAGCGAAACCGCGGGCAAAAGCTAGTATTATATAACTTAATGCATATTAAACAAATCAATCATAGATCGGTTCAAAGTTTGGTGTTGAATGTTGACAGTTGTTAATGGTAACAGAATGGGGTCTAGGTAGGCCGGTAAATACAACTTTAGAGATAGTTGTATGATATGGGTACAGTACTCGGCAAGTTATTATGATTATGTCATAATCAATCTCACCGTGTAACTAAGACCCGGACAGAAGTGATATTAATTACAATGTCATTTATATGATCTTTGAAATCGTAGTTTTACGTAGTTATAATAAACGAGAACTGTATACTTATATTAGAAGATTATTTTAAGGTGAAAAGCTGTTATATACAATCGAAAAATCTTGTTAAAATCTATATATTAATATGTGAAGAGAAAGTTGTGCGAACGAGGTGTGTGTCATTTGGTTTAGTTAAATATATTATGGATACAAAGATAAAATTTAAACTAGAAAATAGTTTTGATTATGGTTGAATTTGAATTGAAATAAAAACCGAGTTATTATTATTATAACTCTGTATTTTATGATTACTATGAATCCTGACACTAAAATTAAATGTTATTATGAGACAAAAAAGTATAAATTAAATTTCATTATTTATAATATATTTTGCCGGGTATAAATATTGCTTATCAAGACTTAATTTTATCAACAAGTATAATATTTGTTTTCATATTCTTACAACAAATACAGAAAAATTTACATGAACATATAAATAACATATAAATTTAATTTCTGGTCTGCTCTAAACTTAAGATCAAAAAGGACTATTAAAAGAGCAGATTAATTAAGACTTGCAAAGACATCTTCCGAAAAACGTGAAATACCTCCTAAAGCCCTCCAATTTAAGTCTTTTGTGTTACAGACTCCCTTCTGTTACAATTAAATTAATATACTTACTAAAGGGCACTTTAACTAGATTATTTGTATGATGCGTTAGATTGCATGCTGTTTAACTCACTTAGTCGGAGCCATGCAATTAGTTCAATTACACGTTGCATTGCAAAATTAATTAAGCCGTATCGCGATACATACAAATGCATATTTTGAATATTGAAATCTTGTTCTATCTGTTCAGACTCATTAATGTACATATATCTTCAAAGAGGTAGACTAGAGCTGTATTACATACACGTATATCACATACATTTTTCAGAGCTAGAAATCTACCGCAATACCTCACAAACACACGCCGACATCTGGCTATAAACTCATAAATAATAAAAATAAAAATGTTTATTTGAACAATAAAATGAGTTACAAACAAAATAATTACAAAATAGTGTTGTTGTTTGTTTACAAAAGATACTGGTCCTGTTTCCCAAACTAGGCTGTAGCCTGTATTTTGGAAGACAGTGCTCAGTCAAAAAGTTTAACACTAGACACAGTGGTGGACGTGATTTTATTGATGTCGGTAAGTATAAACATATTTTATCCTTACTTCCTTACTAATATTATAAATTCGAAAGTAACTCTGTCTGTCTATCTGTCTGGCTGTCTGTCTGTTACCTTTTCACGGCTAAACCTCTCAACCGATTTAGATTAAATTTGGTACAGATATAATTTAAAACCTGGGGAAGGACATAGGCTACTTTTTATTGATGTAGGTACCACGCGGGCGGAGCCGCGCACAAAAGCTAGTATCTAAATATAGTTACTATAATAAGATTCTCCGTAATATTCAGAATGTGTGTGTGTGCGTGTTAGGGTACGTGTGTGTTTGTGTGTTACCACAAAAAGTTTGTTTAAAATTTAGTTAGAGAGTTACTCAAGATCAAAATAGACTACGAACAGCGCAGATTAATTAGGATTTGCAAAGACATCTTGCGGAAAAATGTTAAATACCTGGAATGGGAGCCTCTTCAAGTTTACCATTTAATTTATTTCATTAAAAGTCGTCAAGTAATCTTGGCGATATTTTAAGTAGTTAACAAATGGGTAAAGGCTTTTTGCTTTTTGACTGAATAATAATTATATTTTTAACTAATTCTTGTTGGATTTTTATTTTATTATTTTGTTGGTTTATATTGTTTAGTGCGAACAGAACTCATTGGGATTAAAGCTGTATATTTTAACTTCTAGCCTAGTTAGTTTCATTGATTATACGTATCATTGATTAGACCATAAATTTGAACTTTGGTAAAAAATAAATGATACTTATCATAATATATTTTTATTTAGACAATGACAAAATCCTAACTTATATTATAAATGCGAATGTGAGTTAATTTGTTACGTTGTAACGTTTTAACTACTCGACCGATTATCATAAAATTGTCAGGGGTCCTTACATCCAGAAAATATATATAGAAAATTTACATAACCTAAATTTACACGAGCGAAGCCGTAGATAAAATCTAGTGCACCATAATTAACCGTAACTAACTTCAATTTAAATACAAAAGCCTTTGAAACTTTGTGAAGTTGCTTTTAAATGTGCGCGGGTCCTCTTTCTACGAAACAAAGTTCTCAACAGCGCGACAAGTAAAGTTCAGTTAAAGGGTTGCTCAATAAAATTAGGTGCCAACTGCTTTGGGTAAAGGACATTTAAGTAGGAAAAGTATAAACTTATAGACAGACCTCTGTATTGAACTCAAGGAAGGGACATCATTCACAACCAAATCGTTGGAACAGTCCAATCGTAGAAGGAATCAATGCGCAGTTAGTATGATAAAATACAACAAAAAATATTCTTATGCTTATATGAAAATGCTTAATATACATTTATGTTCCCAGCGATGCAAATAAGAGATAAGGAGCAATATAAGTCACGTTATACGATCACATAAGGGATACGAACTCATAAATAACACTCGAGTTATGATAAATTGCGATACTTGAGAGGGTTACTATCATTATAGTACGCCATAAAATAACTTTAAAAAAGGACTTTCACTATAACCAATGCTCACAATGTTTTACATATTTATAAAGCACATTATACAAGTTAATTACAAATTATCAATCACTTCCTGACATCGCGAACATTCATATTATGATGTGTAATAATAATATCTCTCTAATAGGTATTGTAAAAGTAAGAAAGATACAGTTAAGCTTACTACACTGGATTGTAAATAATAAGATTAATAAACTTTGTGAAGTTGTTTTTAAATGTGCGCGGATTCTCTTTCTACGAAACAAAGTTCTCGACAGCGCGACAAGTAAATTTATTCGAAAAAATTGCAACAATTCATGCATAATAATTAATTAAATTATAATATAAACAAAATCGAAAATAATAATTAAAAAATACATAAACAAATACAGAAGTTTCAAGGCGATGATAATGAAGATAGATGAGACTACGAACCAATCAATATAGCTTTAGATTTAAACTGATTAAAAGTCAGACAGGATATTAATCTTCTGATTTTAGAGTAGATCTTATTGTAAGTTTTTATCATCATATTCACAGTATCTTCAAGATTTGTTTAAGATCTTGTGAGAACCTAAAAACTTAGATAAGTTTAATACTATTCAGTTGAAAAACAAGCATATAAATCGACAAAGTAAGTGGTAACTATATACTGGCTGGCAATATTATGTAATGCTCTGCATTATTGCACAACTAATAGAATGGCGGTAGGAGGCACGGTAGTACGCAGGCTATCTTGAATACTCAACTCATCATAGAAGCGTAATGTAAGTTTATTTGGTAGTCCGTATGTAGACAGATTTTCCCAGTAAATGTTCTCCAGGTTTAAGCCGAATCTGTACGAATATGAGTTGTAATTCGTCGTGCTTTATCTCTCAATGAACGTTATACTTTTTATTGGTGAATAATTAGCAATTTTTAGGCAATATTGGCATGGGTAAATTTAAGAGTCATTTACAAGATGCAAGTTTCTTGAAGCGAGTATTATGTTATCTCTTTATTTTTGCCTAGTAAGATAAAGATATTACTACACAATGGGCCTCTGAAAAATAAATCACGGCTTGGCTTGTAGCACTAATAAGTTGATAAGTTCTTTGCAGAGTACATAAGGTCATCAGAATTCGGCGTAGTCGTAAAAGCCAAAAAGCTTTTCGGCGGACAAAGGGATATTGGTAAATGCATTGTCGATGTGAGATTTTTACATTTACGTCCAGTAGAGAATGGATAATATCGCACGTTATTGCACAGGAAAGTGGTCTCCTGTATTTTATTAATCCTTATATTTATTATGGTTTTCGGATACGAGCATGCTATTACGATATCAAGAGTAACGTGCTTGCGTTTTTCTTTAGATTTCGCCTTTTGATCAGATTTATCGTTTCGTTTCCTCCGTTTAAAGAAACTTAAAGGAAATAAAATATATCTCAATTTTTATGGCGAGCTTCACTTTTAGACAGAATACTTTGAAATAGCTACCTATTTGACATATTTATAGGTAAAGCCTTATAAATAAAATCACGGCATAGTTCTACATATTAATTTAGATACACATTTAGTTTGTGTTTTGGAAATTATTTTATTCAATACATCTATTAGCGCATTATAAAAAAAAAGGATATATCTTTATATAATAAAATCAGATATCTTGTAAAAGTATCTTGTCCACCACAAAATAGGAAGTTTTAAACAGATTTAAACGTGGTTATAATAATTATTATATCCGGTACATCGTTTTTAGTCTGTGGCTTGATAAAAACTATAACGGTACAGTTTAATATATTACTATATAATAATTTAAACTTAGAATCTTTTATGGAGCTTTGCTTTTCACAACATAACATTATTCTAGAAACAAAGCTATAACAATAAAAGTGTTTAATCTAAAATCAATAATCACAAAGATTTGTTAAAAAAGTTTAAATCCACGTATTATTAATATTAAAAAAAAATATATACTAAAATTCAACTATTATAGAAAACCTTTAACAGAAATTCAATAGTTTCATAAAAATTACTCCAGAGAACACAGATATTCAAAAATAGTATAAAGTAGATATACAAAAGCAGCATTGACGCAGAAATTTCAATAAAGTTACAACCTCTCAATCCTGGTAGACGGATGTTAAGATCGCAAGCACTGACTTGAATTTCAATTCATTGGCTTTGAAACAAGTCTCCAAAATACTTGAGCGGGTTTGTCTCTCGCTAGGCTTTTGTGAGAATCTTGTGTGTTAAGCATTTGATCTCACCCATAAGTAGGTCCCTAAAAACCTTTGAAGTGGTATCATTAAAGAGAAGGTCCGGAATAATGACTCTCAAGATTGTATCTTTCCCAAGGTCGCGATTCAATTTCAAATTTTCAAATTCAAATACATAAATACAAAGAAACAAAAAAACAAATCAACTTTTAATGCAAAGAAAACATCTGGTGTAAAGAATAAGTCTTTTCTAATGATACTACAGTTACTTACTTCATCTAAACTGAAGTGTCTGGTGATAGTGATGTCCATTGTGATTTGAAGTTTATTACCGTTATGAACTAAATTAAGTGTTGTAGTAAGTTCGCAACCGGCGACCGATCGGCGCGGCGTCTACGAGACGACTGGCAGCAAATAGAGATGGGATGTGATGCGCGGCTTCATGTCGAATAAAACGTTTGTGGTCCAAGTTAAACAGGATTAGCCAACAATATAAATATTTTGAACACAATATTTGGATAAAAATACTTCCAAAAGGGTAACAAAACTTTTAAGTAATTTCTGAAGGTAACACTAATTTTAGTTTCGACTAACGATATTTCACATGGAAAATTCGTATACCCTAAGGCTGTGAAGTTAAAACATGAAAGAGCGTAATTACTAGACGTACTAGTAACTGTTAATAAATTAATTCATTTGATTAAGGGTATTGCCAGTTTAATGTCAATAAAATATTACGTATTTCCGTTATCTAAACAAAATTATCGGAATGTTTTAAAGGCGAAATCATTATTTTATTGATATTTAGAAGACTAGATAACTGAAATTAATTATCCTAGAAAAAAATACGTTGAAAGTTCACATCAGCAACAACGGAAATGGTAGCGGAAATGTTTGTAAAGAAAGCGGAATAGCGTACCTCGATTCTTTGAAGTCTTTCCTTTGACTTTTCTTTGCTTGATTACAAAGAAATGTTGTATGTAGGTATACATTTTGTGATGTATAACACAATTATTCTCGAGATGAGTGCCTTTGTCACAAAACAAAACATATCAAATGGCCTAAATTAAATACGTCATAAACTTAATGTAATGTGATTTAATATAGACGTTTACAAAAGCTAAAACAATATTCTAACTTAGCGATTTTATAACGCTAGCTATAATATACGCTTATAAGTACAAAACCGCATGTTTTGAAGGTCTGAGAAGCACGTTAAAATTTATTTCAAAGCGATATAAATCATTCTTCTAGTAAAATTGTTTTCCAATTTTTTTGTTGAGACAAAGCCGGCTTAAATGTATGATGAATACAACTCGGCTAAAAAGCACGTCGCGATGTATGTGATTGATCATTTTTATATGAAAACAATACGGACCAGGCATAGCCTAGCTTTTATGTAACCTATGAGTAAGCTTTAGGATTGTTATTATGATTGAAATAATGTCCTACATTTTAGTTTTTTAGTATTTAAACTATTTAATATTATAAATGCGAATGTGAATTTGTTTGTTTGTTACGGTTTTATTTTTATCTTAACTTCTCGACCGCTCTTTATGTAATTTCGCAGTCAACTTTTCATCCGGCAAAATGTACTTTTCCCGAGGGATAGAAATTTATATTAACGCGAGTGAACCTCTGTGCAAAATCTAGTAAAATATAAACGTAATCTCTTCTTAAAAAATAAAACGTAGGTATATAGAAAATAATCGACGTCTGTATAAATACTAACAGTTGCCTATTTTCTTATAATCGGAGGTTGTTCGTTTCTGCAGACAGACTTCAATACTAACAATAATTACTGATGTCGCCTATAACAAGTTTCACTGCTTAAACAGAATCTTGATGATGTCATGTTACGCTTTACTGGTGGTCGCCCTAATACAATTTTTGCCTCAAATTTTATATTCTGGCTAGTAAGTAATTACTACTTCGGAGACCCTCATTATTTATTTATTTATTTATTATGGTTCACCATCAATTGTTTACATTAACACTTACAACTCAAACTACTCTAAAATACAAGCGACAATGTAACAATCACTTACAGGCAAACACCGCTTGAGCATACAAAAAAGTAATTCAAATCCATCATCAAATCTTACTCGTTATTATAGTTATACATACGGATTTAGAAACACAACAAATATAATTATATTATGTAAACAGTTACATAACATATCCATATTCATTGTGTTTACAAATCCGTTGTTTTAAGGAATACGGACTTGATTTTCCTAATACTAAAATAATGCAGATCTATTAGGTCGCTCAAACCATTTAACACTTTACACATTCTTATACACAGCTAACATAACTTAGGCCTTGCTTTGGACAGCATCTGAACTTTCTGATTGAATTCTCATAATATATAAACATTTACATAGGTGGCTACAGTTACAGGCGAGCCGAAAATTTCCAAATGAAACAATATAATTGGTCAATTTGCAGTCGGTTCGTATTATCGACGTGTGAACCGTGATGTTTAATTGCCGAGTAAGTTTCGTGTAGCCAATTCAGGTTATTAACTTAATTGGAGAATATACTCATGGACAGTGCAATATTTAAAATTCACACTTTGAAAATTACATAAAGGTAAATTAATGTCATATTGTTTTTCGTGCACTGGAATGTTTTACATTATTATTATACTACTATATACGTACATATTCCATCACGGTTTATTTATACCATGACAAAATAATTATTATCGGTGTTCATGTAAAATAAATTTAAATAGGTAGCATAATACTTTTCAAATATGTAATTGGTAGTAGCGTTTTAAATATAAAACGCAATAAAATTCACACCTATATCGTAGATTTATTTGATGTGAATTTGTATGTGTTAACATCTTCTTAGTTGATCAAGAAGTGATACAGAGCAAGTTAGAGGTTTTCTAAACGTAAGTATTACGTTTATTGAAATCCTTAATAGTTTTGGTATGCCTTCATCTTCATGTGTTAACATATGACTGTATAAATAATTTTTTGTTTTTAATAGTTACACAGCTTATTTTATATTCTAAGTGCATTTACAGGTTTGTTTTCAATTGAATAATGAAACTTTATCTATTTCGATACTACGTTTTCAACATTGCGATATTCTATCTAAAGGTCATAGCACACATATCAACTCGTAAAGGGATCGTCACCGTATCGCCTTTCGCCTTGCCGGCAAACAGGCGTCAACCTAACGTAACCAAAGCGGATCAACAGCTCCGCTACGTCGACTCGGCTACGGCTAGGCGACGCCCCTCTTACACCGCACTCACTTAAATCATATTAATATGGATATTTTCTCAATTCTTCAATGATCCCTTTTCATCGTTATTTTTGTTTGAAATCTAACCTACAAATTCAATAAAATACGCGCGCAACACGACTGTTAGTTGTCTTGTGAATGACAGCATGTTCGGTAACAGTAGTGCACGGAGAGACGTAAGCGCGGGGACGACGAGTCGTAAGCGCGGGGATGACGAGCCGTAAGCGCGAGGACTGCAAGCTTGTCCCGAGGCGAGGCGATTACGTTACGATTCCGATTAGTGTGCGTTGCAGTAGGGAGTTCCATACAAAGAATTTTGCACGGCTTGAGTTGATACGATCCGTTGCCGAGTTGATATGTGTAACCGTAACTGATGCCAGTAGGTAGACAGGGGTAGTTTCGAGTTGACGCCAATGTAGGTTTTAATTACCTATAACTAGCCGCTATCATAGTATCATCTTCCTTTATAACTACGTTCAGAAATATCCTTTGATAAAGCATTCTAGTTGTAGATGCCCAGTTTAAAGTACATATAATAAATTTGATTATTTTCTTTCTTTTTTCTATTAGATTGTGTCCGCGGTTTCACCACGTGAATCTTTGGCATTAATATCGGAATAATCTTATCGTATGTGTAAATATAGAAATTGATCTATGTGTGTCTAATTTCATCCAAAATTGATTCAATGGCTTACATGCGTTTGAGCAACTAGCAACCAAACATCTTCACAAACTTACATTTTATTATATTAGCATTATTCTAATAGTAGTTTAAATATCCCATTTTGATTTGAAGATAGATATTTCAATTTTCTACATCGTATATCCGTAAAACAAGTTTCTGGCTAGTTTAAAAACAGACGGTAATTTTTCAACGTTTCTATTTTACTCAGAAAATAGGGACCGGAGAAATATTAGGTATGTGTATAATATCACTAATGTGAAGGCTGTAGCTGCAGAGTAACACTAAGTATTGTGAAGAGGGCTTACTCTAAGTAGTTTGTAAAGTAGGTAATACATTAACGAATTATTTTAAGAAGAACTGGAACTTTATTTTATGGAACAATGCGCTGTCTTTAATACGTATGTATTAACTGCCTCCGTGGCGCAGCGGTAGTGAATGCGACTGCTGTGCTCATGCACATGTCTCGGGTTCGAATCCCGGGTCGGGCTAACAAAAAGTTATTTGGTTTTTGTGTTAAGAAATCTCAATAGCAGCCCGGAGTTAGGAAGTTGGCGGTGTTAGACACCCCTGTGCCTCGGAAAGCACGTAAAGCCGTTGATCCTGCGCCTGATCTCCCTCCGGTCGTGTCGGATTACCGTCCCATTGGATCATGAGAGTTAGGGAACAGAGAGTGCAATTGTGTTTGCACATACGCTTGTGCACTATAATATCTCCTGCGCAGATGGCCAGTCTCCGTTCAGATTGGCCGCCGTGACCGAAATTCGGTCTGGAGGACATTAACTGTAAGTAGATACGCTGAGTACTAATAAAAATCCCAAAGAATTAAGTATAGTATGGCTACATTTCAGTATATATATTGTAGGTCCTACGTATAAGCTTCTTGCTGCTTACCGGGCGCAGTTTCACTGCTGCAATTATATTAAGTATATTTCTTCAGAAAGCCTAAATATTTTTCGGCTGATCTAGGACTAAACCACACGACCAGCCACAAACATAAGCAGCTAATGCATTTTAAAATACTAATTCGTAGATTATGCTATGTATGGCCAATATCTATAATTGCAGCAAATTTTATTAGATCAGCCTGAACGGCAATGCCTACTTTGTATATTCAAAATGTGTTTGATAACATAGTAAAATGTATGCTACATCGACGAGCGTGGATGAAGAATATTATGGCAGTATACCTATGTTCAGTTCGTATCTAAAAAAATCGTAGCCTTAGTTTACCCCTCTGAAGGGTTAACAGGTACGAGGTTGTGGACCAATGTATGAAGATTTCTAGATAGATGCCTAGACTTTGAGTTCTAACTAATGCCTTCTTGGATTATTATTAATTTTAAAAATAGATTACGTCAAGATGTTAAAAGATTTACAGTTATGTATTTTTAAATAGATGATTTCGGGGAAAAATGGTTATAATCCACTGAATATTACGATTTAAGTTGTATATAATTTAATTGTTTTAGATCTTTTTATAAAACTATTCGAGAAGTACCTATATTTATGATAAGGGTGTTATTTAAATGGTTAGTATAGTATTGTTATTTTTGTGAGCAGAAAAATATAATCTGTGAGCAGAAATAGCTAATTGATCAGCAACTCATGGCCAGCAAACTTTAAAGAGATCAAACTAAGTCGACTCCTATTTTTGGGTGGGTTTAAAAAAAGGAACCTAACATAACCTAACACTTCCGAGACGGAATGCAATGATTTGAGGCGTATAGATGCTCGTTATGCTGTGCAATATTTGCTGACCAATTAGTATTTTTGATGATCATTATATTTAATCCCTTTATGATAATATTGTAAATGAAATTTCCACACATAAATTAAGTGTTATTTTGTGATGTAAATTCATCTTATTTATATTAATTATCATGCAAATATATTTTATAGTAAACCCGATAAGAAAATAATAACCTGTATTTATTATAGGAAATTATTTTGACGCTTTGTGGCTAGATGCTATTAGTTTATAAATCCACTATATTAAATTCGACGTCACATTTTAAACTGATTGACGATAAACCACGGACGTATAAATCAAATTGTAAATAGAGTACAGTTCAAACAATACTTCGCTTATTGGATTACAGAGAATAGTTTACGTATGTGAAGAAACAGATTGATAATACAAACTGGAACATATTTACGAGTACCTACATGAATACTATGCATATAATAACATTTATTTGTTGTCACGTGAAATGCAATTTTCATTTATATTATAGGTACATTATATTGTTACTGAGTGTCACAAGACAATCGATGGCGACGTTGAAGACCTAAACGGAGATAACGGGATGACTTAGATGCCTTTAAAAGGGACTGAAAGCCTTTGCCTGGTAAAGGGATATATGAATGTGCTATAGAAAATAAAATCAGATCTAAGTAATCTACGAAGGTGTAGTTACGTCAAGTCCACGAAATATTACCACTATATTTAATGTAAATTAACAAATCTACCCGAGGCTTTATTATGGGAAAGCGAATATATGTATATAAGGCAACTTTAAAGAGCAAGCTTTCTTTATTTCCTATGCCGTTGGAATCTCAGCACAGTCAACCTCATTACCTACTTGTCTAAATTGTCAAAGTCCTGTTCGGCTTACTAGCTCTAAGAAGTTGGGTTGGGTATTATCAGTCACTCAGAGAATGAGTCAGGAATTTTCTTTTTATATTTATGCTGTATGGAAATTAATCATTACTTGGATTAGAAATTCATTATCATATATGAAAATCAATATCTTTGTGAGGATAATCAAATCAGAAGGCATTAAAAATATTGAATTAAGGTCGTAATATATACCTACATATGTTTTAGGCAGAGATAACAGTGCTTAAGCGTTTCTAAAAGTAATTAGAATAATAATTTTATTTAAAGATACAGTGGGCGTAGTATTGTTTACAGTAAAGTTTAATTGGCGCACTACATTTTATCTTTTCCGTATACTTTTTTTAGATACTTCACAAAATCCTAGATCACGATATATTGTTTTCCCGTGCCTAAAAATAAATACCGTTTCAGAGCCGACAACAATAAATTACGTTTACTTACAATTTTCTAGGAGCAACCTAGTGGGAAACCATTGCCACGCAGAGTTTTATCCCCAGGCGCGCATCTCTGACTTTTTGAAGTTATGTGCGTATTAAATAGTTAAGTTGTGCTTGCTTTAGCTGTGAAGAAAAACATCGTGAGGGAATCTGCGTGTCTGAGTTCTCTATAATGTGCTCAAAGATATGTGGCACCCGCACTGAGCCAGCGTGGTGGATTACAGCCTAACCCTGCTCAGACTGAGATGAAGCCCGTGCCCAATACTGGGACAGTTTAAAAACAGGGTTGATATTATTATTTTATAAACATTTGTGAAGATGTTTATATGTTTGACAGTCAGTTACTTAACTAAGTACGTTTAAGCCGTTGAACGCTTTTGTATGTCTCTTGGCACATAGAGAGACCATGTGAGGTTATGGTCTAGATAAAATAATTTTACACATACCTATATATGTGTAAAATTGTATGTTCTAAACATAGTATGCTTTAATCCCAGTATGCAATCGATTGCAATAGGTTGATTAATTGATGCGTTCTCGTGGGTTTTATAACGAACTTGTTTCCTAAACAGCTAATGGTTATATAAAATAACTAATTAAGCAATCCATCTGCGACATATACAGTATATCTTTTTTAATATGATTACAATAAAACAGGAAAACTGTGCTGGGAACGGGTCTCTTCTCACACTGAGAAGAGGCCTGAGCCAATGTTCTAGCAGAGGGATAGTTTAATAAGGGTTGAATATATACATATTATACATTTTAATATTATTTTCGATACGTAATGTACATACGACTACAATCATAATTATATTGTATCTATGATCTTAGTCTATAGAGCGTACTAAAAATATTTTGATAAAGACTTATCCAGGCGATGAGTTAATTACATTTAAAACCACAAAATATGACACTAATTTGCGACGTTGTCATTCGTAACAACCCACAAGGCGTAAACGCTCTTAAGCCAGTAGTCTAATACCAGTGGTTATTAACTCGTAGTCCCTGAACGCATTCGAAATGGTATATATTGTTCTTACATTCGAAAAATTACATTTATGTTTTTTATTTCCCTCAAACAATAAGTGGTCTTGGCACAACGAACAATCTGTCAATTGGTCCTTCATCACTAAAAGATTGAGAATCGCTGCTTTATACGTACGCAATAAGGGCCTCCTCATATTATACGTTAATTAGTTGGCTAACTACCAACCACAACAGACATAATCAGTCATTTGAACCTGTAATTACTGTAGGTAGTGAAGTAGGTAGGTTACTTGTACCCTTTGAATGGCCTACATCTACTAACTGCTACACGTTTACGTAGTGCATGTGTTCAATAAAGATGAACGTCTTATGTCCGCAAATGTGATTCGATCATGTGTTCTGTGATCAATGTCTTAGCTTATATTACTATTCTTGATGAAGTGCGTATTACAACAACGCGTTCTTGTAAAGGAAAAATCAAGAAATTAGTATTATTTTGTTGCAAATTAAAAAGCCTTATATCTTTTTCAATTCGCCACTTATATACGTATACATATCTGCACTAATATTATCAACCTAAAAAGGTTGTTTGTTTGTATGAACGCACTAATCTCTGGAACTACCAGTAATACAGTTTTATTGCGGAGACATATAGGCTTATTAATATCACACTGCAATTCATATGCGCAATAATATGTGAAACCCCAGGGTTCAGCTAGTGGATAAATAATAAACGATGACTGTATCACCTTTAGTGCGTTTAACACACACACAGACAAAGGATAATAATAATTTCACACAAACTCTGACTAGCACTAAGAAAAATCAAACACATAATAACTATACGGTTACACCTTATGCTTTTACGTGCTGTACAGCTGGTTATATACGAAAAGACAAACGTAGAGATGCTTTCGGTATTTACGTATACGTGAGAACACGCCACTGAACATAAGTATGAATGTACCGCTAAGAGGCATGATAGATCAAAACACAGCGAAACGTTTCAACTAAAAGCTGTTAGCAAAAGAAATTAAATCCTTCTAAATATAACTCAACTGTGTTTCTTGTTATCATTTCAAGGAAACTGGATTCATTTCCTTGGTAATGTTTGCACCGAACAAATAGTAATTTAATTTAACTGAATGCGGAACGTTTTAAATGTAAATTAATATTTGCATAGTACTAGTCAGAGATTTTCAATCAATTTGGAATGAATACTGTTACAGAGCTCGTTTGAAGTTAGTATTTGCAATTAACTTGTTGATATCTTATACAGAAGTATTGATCTATTTTATTTATTCATAAAATTTCAGTGTATTTGTTATCAGGTCAGCCAGATAGAAAGGGTAGATACAATTATCTAATAGGATACAGCTTTTGAAATTTGGGTTATCCCTTACAGAGAACACAAAATCAAAATATACTTTGTCATTTGGGTGACAAATCTATACATATAAAAGTAAAAGGTAACGTATCTACGTACGTACGTACGAAATCTCCAAAATTACTTGACATATGAAACTGAAATTCGACAGGTGGGTTTATTATACGAGACGTCAGTTAAGAATTTTTCGAAATTCGAATTTTAAGGGTAATGGTAAAATGGAGGTCCAAAGATTGCATGAAAAAAAAAATTAATAGATGTTATGGTTGAAATTCCGTATAGTACTTTTAGAAAACAACAAGCAAAGTAACTTCGCCATTTTCCGAAATACAACCCCATAAAGGTGAAATGGTGTAACAAGTCTTAAAAATCGATATGAGTTTCGATATGAAGGATTTTTGGAACGATGATAATGAAAATGGCATTTAGTTTAAAGTCCAACTTGGCAAACATTGACATATCGGGCGGATTTAAAAATGTATTACATTTCAAAACCATATTCTTGGGCAAGGTTAGGTATAGGATATATAGCAACATGCTATGAGCCACAAGAGAGAAGCAGGCTATCCAGCTAGTTACTCATAACATAATGTTTATTAAAACGTATTATATTAACGGCCATGCTTATAAACTCCCCGATTGCTGAGCACGGGTTATTTTCATTAAAGAAAAGATTCGGCCTTAAATGGTTAGTGTGAATTGATACACTTCATACATCTTTGAGAACATTATAAAGCGAATGATAACTATTAAGTTATTAAAGGTTCACTCATGTAATTTTAATTTGCCAACTTATTTTATTTATTGCAAATTTCAAAGTTTCGTTGAAAATATGAGATGAATAGGCAAAAACAACATGCCGTATAACATAAATTATTTAATAATTAGAAAATGAGCTACAACCATTTTATTCTACTAATATGATAATATATCGTTAATATATATTATGATGCCATCGACACAATAAGTAAGTAACCCAAGTTTGCAGTATGCATCTGGAAGCCCTAAAATGACTTGTGTATAATTTTTCAACAAATACAAAGAAATCCAGCCACGTGGCTGTAAGACTCGTAATTTTAAAATCAGTTTAAAAAATGACTGCATTGATGGCGTAGTGGTTGAAGTGGTCGCCTCAATGCTATCACTTTTGCAAGTATTGTGGGTTCGAATCCCACACGGAGCAAAAATTTGTGTGATCCACAAATGATTGTTTCGAGTCTGGCTGTTCTTTGTGTCCGTTGTTGTGTAAAGTCCCCCTCGACACAGGAATTAAACCTATTACGGGAGTTGTCTTTTTTAAATCGAACCATCGAATCGAATAATAACTAGAAATATCATCTTACTTATAAAACTTAGTAGTTCTAACAGGGACTATAACCTGCATAGCAACGTCGCTACGTTGATACTTCTAATTAACGAGGACGCGCGTATTTCCTGTGGAGAAATTGTTTACTTGTTCCCGTATATAGGCCACGCGCATCGACCCGTAAGCGTTTGCAGTATAGCCAATAACTTATATCGATTTTGTCACAGTATGCAACATGCTAACGAACAATTTAAAACAGGGAAGTTACAGCATCATTAGCCCATAGAAATAAAATATAATTATGTGGAACTATTTTGATAACTTGATGGACAATAAGCAATATTGAATTTGATTAATATGGGATTACAATATTTTGGGATGCATTAGACATGTCGCCATAGTCACAGAGTATTACAATTTTATAATCGCATACAAGCATATACGTCACTTCTGATAAATAGCTTACGTTATACTATGAGTATCTACATATTATTATAGTCTAACTTATACTGGGTAATGTTTCAATATGTAAGAAGTTTCAAAGATCTTAAACTGTGCAGCGCAGATTAAACTCTACAAGGTTGCAACCATGAATTATTACACTTTAAAGGTGGAATATTAAAGCTTATTATAAAGAGCTTCATACATGCATGACCCACACATCGTCTGCATCGATGATATATTATTATGTATTGAGTAGGATGACGTCACGTTTGTGCATGAATATGCTCAACTAGATTGTCTTTGCAAATTAAGTCATTTGCATATATCAACCACCCGAATCGTATTCGAAACGTTCGTGAGTTGAATTTATTTATCGTCATTCTGTCTACGATAGGCCAGATGTTCTACCCACGCAGTTTGTCTGGAGTAACGCCCACATCCAACCATCGTACATCTATACGTTTGTCATCAGATAACTATAAGCAAACAAAACCTACCTGTTGAAGTATCACCTTTTGCACTTCAATGAAACAGTCCCTCAAATTAATAACTTATGGTTAATCTACACTCAATGAAAAATGTTTTATCAATCACACAGCAAGTCTACCGGGTTGACTGAACGTAAAGCACTACGTCGTCTAGATAGACAAAACTATCAGACAAACGGCCTACAAACGAAAAACTAACTATGAAATCTACTTGAAACACGATTATAAAACCATTTTAATAGATTGCAAGACTTATTATTGAAGCTTGACAGATTTCGGTTCGTAAAGGTACACAGTATACACAACAGTGAACGCTGAAAGTACGCATGCGCGTAATCCAACGCGCATGCTCCAGGCTGATATCAATATGACGCTGTCGCGACAGAAGGTCGTTGTTCAATGGGTGAAGGTGAAATTCATGAATGAAACGAGGCTAGCGAAATTTGTCATTTCAATAGCAATAATTAAGTAAACTAACACCATCAGGCAATATCAACCATTCGAGTCTCAGAAATAATAACCAGTCTTGACATGTTCTTACATAAATCCAAATAAATGTATTGGATATTGAAATATGGAACCCTGTAATGAGAAAAAAGTAATCATGAACATTATTTGCTCACAAGCGAAGTTTCTTAACTTAATAACAATTTATTATAATCGGCGGCATAGATGGCGCAGTGGATTAAATGTCATCTTGTTACTGCTTGTCTGCCAAGTACTTTGAGTTCAATTCCTACCTGAGATAAAATATTATGTGATTGATATACCTATAGTTGTTCTGATTCTGTTTTATTTTAGTAGCTGTTGTTTTCATGCTTGTGAAGTCTTTGTAAATATAATTGCTGTCTTGCAGCAATTATATTTACATAAGCATAGCAGGGGCATAAACTAAATAAAACCTTGGAAGTTGGGCTTTAATACAGGTTTATTTTTTAAATCTTAAGTCACTTATCTATTATGTAGATATACGTTATCAATGCACAGCAACAAAAGTAAGGCTGCCTCCAAGCTGTAAAAACATAAAATGTATCGCCTCCTTAAGGTCTATGTATTTTAGTTAACACACTTAAACTGTTGGAGAGCTATTCTAATCTTTGATATTCGAAATAACTGCGACTTCAAGCAAAATCGAGTAAAAAATAATAAACCATTTACTACAATAAGTAAAAATAATTTTACATTAAAACTGACTAAAATAAATAAATATTAATATATTATCTGAATTGTTAAATAAAGTGACATCTGTCCAGTTTTATGTGAACTACCATAATAAACCTTACCACAACTCACTCTTCTGCACGATGTTAAAACATGACTCGTATTTAAACGAGTGAGCGTCGCCCATGAAAACAATCTCAAAACATCCTCCGCCCTATCGGCAGAGGGCGGAGGATATTTCATGCTTCATATGAAATTGCCCATCCAACATTGAAGTTCCAAAGAAATTCTAAAGATGGCATTGTTTTATATACTATAAAATAAAAAAAAACAAAGGAATCACACAGAAATCGCGAGTAAGCACCTAACGTGATGTATGCAGTGCTTTAAAATAGGTATTTCAAGAAAGCTCCACCGTGCACATTTAAGAAAACATTTTACAGATCTATAATCTAAATAAATCTACCAAATTCAGGTGCATAAAAGCGAATGAAACCTAAAACTAACTCAAGGCACACTACATAAAACCTAATTCAGCTGTTTAATCAACGTTTACCTAACGGGGTAGCAGCTGAATTTAATTCTCGGTACCATTTAAGACAATCTTGAAGGGACCGTTGTACGTAAGCTATTAATTAGAAGCATCAGCGTGGAATCTCATACGATTAGTAGTGTAATGGAGCGAGGAGACGGGGGAGACGTTGATGTATGTACGCTTAGACGTATACATTGTTTGGTAAATGACGTGTGCTCTTTATATTCATTGTCTGTGCTATCTTTCGGTGGATTTTGGTTATATACAGTTCAAAATTTTGTTGCTTATTTCGTGAACAAAAGTGGTGTTCGATATTTCTCTATTAAGTGTTTGACGGTACAACCCGAGGTACAGTCTTAATAATAAGTTAATTTATGCTGCCGTTTATAAGGGAACGATGTTGATTTCCAAATCGGGAAGTGTCATTCGATTGACGATAAAACATCTTAGTATCACGACATTTGGAATGGCTTAGCAAGTTCGCTCTTTATTACGATATGGAATCTTTATATATACTGGCATATCAAAAATATTTTATTTAAGGCCCATAGTATTTTATACTGCAGGAGCTTACATTCTGTAATTGCCTATAGTGCCTATCTATAAATATCAAGTAGGCGATTATAAAAGATTACCTATCTTATTAAGATTATATTATTATTTTCTTGGTTGAACTTTAAATTTTAATGATATTACGTTGCCAACGCGGCACTGTTCCAAATATAATGTCAAATCTATGATCAACTTACAGATTTTGAATCACAACATCAGCTCGAGCTTTCAGGTTTTTAGGGTTTGGAAATGGTTGGTATATTGCTTATTATATGACGAAAACCGCAATAAGATCCGCAATATAAATATTATTTAACAATATTTATAGCATAGATTAACACTAAATATAAATCAATTATTTACTAAGCACATTAATTTCGTGAAAGATTGAGGGAAGTAACTTAATTAGTGGTAAAATGAACTTGAAGACTCATGCCTGTTTGCATTGTGCAGACTATGTCTTACCATTAGTTATGATGATACGAGTACCTGACATAGATGCTCATGATGAAAAGCAGAATAAATAGATTTGTCATTTTGCTACATTTTCACGGCTAAACTACAAAACCGATTTAGTTGCGATTTAGTAAGTATGTAGCTTGGGACCTGATAGTAGATAAAGGCTATTGAAAAACTGCAAACAAAATCATAAAGGTAATCTAGTTTAATATAAATATACAAGAGTCAATTCATGGCGCACGAACCAATCCGCAAGATCTGTTTCAAAGGAGCGGATGTTAGCTCAGAGCAAAGACTTTTGAAGAACTGAAAACATAATAACTTACTGCGGATTATTTGATTTAAATCTTCCTTTAGATACAATATTGTACGCAAACCAAATCTGTTTTGTATAAAATAAAACTAATACTACATAAAATGTGATTATAATAATATTAGCCCTGTATTAAACTGTCCACTGCTGGGTACGGGCCTCTTCTCAGTGTGAGAAGAGTAAGGCCATAGTCCACCATGTTAGCCCAGTGCGGGTTGGTAGACTTCACATGAAATGAAAATGTAAATCCGCAGTCTCTGCCTACCTCTCTGGGAAACAGGCGTGAAGCTATGTATGTAAGTAACTTAATAGTGCTTATACACGACGCAAGTAGTAGCAAGTCAATCATACGGGCTTATTGTGATCGTTTATTTGAAGCGTAGACAGTAAAGAAGTGTCTCAACTAGCGTATAATACCCATGTCGTGTAAAGAGCACCAACGCTCAGACCTAATTATGAACAGAAATCTATCCCAGACTTTATTTCGTATTCCTAAACCCTCAAAATTATTGTCATGACTTAGTTCTTGGTTTAAAAATGTTTGCACATAATATGTCGCATATTTATACTACATACTACAATACGTTAAACTATATATTAATCTCAGATTACTATATAGTTACATACATACAGTATGTGTAGTATGTTAGTAGTGACAGATTAATAATCTGTCACTACTACTCACTACTAACATATTCATACTATGCAAGACAAAAATGCTGCAATCCTTTAAGGCAAATATGTTTTAAACTTTCAGCCAATACATTGCAACACTCGGTTACATTCTACTCTATAAAACCTTTGTCCCCAGGATGCATTAAAATGTCATACATATAATAATTATTCCAGGAGACAAAGCTAACGTTTTCTAAACCGTTTCCAACTGAGTGCACTCCAAAACTCTATTATCATAAGAGAGCTTGGCTGCAGATATATTAAATCCCTTCTCCCGGGGAAACTTCCCAATACGGCGCTTCAATGTCTCACGTTGATGTGACGTGATCATGTGACCCCATTTCACGGTTAATTGCTCGGGACGTCGCCGCTTTTTGTTTTTCTAATGTAAATCGATAAAGGACATCCCTACATATTAGTGTGTTTGGCTACTACTTCGGGCCTGAACAAATATGTTTGAGTGAAGGGTTGAAATTTCATTTGTTTGTATAACTTTGTTAGGTTTCTTAGATCACATATATACTTCTTTCATCGTCAGTATCTTAATGTTATTTTTTAACTATAAAGCAAAATATCTATTTAACGATTTGTAAACGGTTTGGTCTACTTATCACTCGAGTGTTGTTATGAACATGCTCACCAGCTAGAATGTGAAACTATTTCAAAAATTGCTAAACATTACTCGACACGATATCACAAAATGGCGTGCTAAGAGATTGTAGCAAATTTTCTATCTCAAAATTCAGAGTTCCAGAATGCTGCATAAAAAACATCCACCGGGAAGCGTGCCTTGTTTGTACTGGCTGATGAGTTGTTTGCCTTGTAAACGAGACCCGTATTTATTAAATATATTCCTTCCTTTTATATCACGAGTTCAGTGCGCTTCTTCGACGTTTTTTGGTTGCTTATTGTTCTTTGTCACATATTCAGGCTATTTGAACGCATTACGTTAAAAGACCTTTACAGTGCGACCAGGTTTTTAAATTGCACCTTATGTAAGGAGCAAACAAAGCTATGTGACATGTGTCATGTGTCATGTCTTTCACATCAGAGGTTTTGTCAAACGTTAGCATACGTGAAGCATATATGATTTGTTTCTAATTGTCACTATAGAATTTTAGGGCTCTCTATGTGGCATTCAGCGCAATGTCTTCTGGCATAACACTTTCCGTCAGCGTATATGTATGTATGTAAAAGAGATACAGAGAATTATCACAATTAAACATCTGTTAACAGGTGTTAAAGATTATCTATTCAACATTATTGTTAAAAGCGACGAAATTATTATATAAGCAGTATCTGACCTGGGTCACTGTTTGCTGTAACGAGGTATTTTTATAAGTAATTTTAGTCTACTAACTTAAATCCTAACTTAATATTATTGATGCGAATGTTAGTTTATTTGTTTGTACGCTTTCACGCCTTAACTACGCTACCGGTTAGGTATCATCAAATTTGGCATACACGTTCTCAGGGCAACAGAAAAGGACACATAGGGTACCTTTCATTCGGAAACAGTACTGTTTCTAATCTAAGTAGGATTTGAGGGTTAGGTTAGCCTAACCTACCCTTCACTTATGCGGGTGAAGCCGCTGGCAAAATCTAGCCTCCTGCAACTTTTCGTCCTATTGCGGCATTATATCCCAGAAATTAAGTTCCTTTTTGGATCTTTTGGTAATTTTAGATTCGGTGGGTATTTTACCTATCAGCCTAACCATATCAAAAAATAATGACAAAAGCGTTGTTTGGATGCTGGCGTCCGAACCGTTCTTGCATATTCTGCTTCCTCTCTAATTCCTTTCCTCTCTCCCCATTCTTAATCCCCTTTTGCAAGGAACGACAACGCGTAATGTCAGTGGTATTAAATCAAGTCGCGTAGCAAGCGGCTTCGGTAACCGCTTGCAATCAATGCTTTTATGCTACGTTTTTTTTAAAAACAATTACGCTTATATTGAAATTATATTACTATTTCATGTGGAATTTATAGTAGTTCATTTAAAAACACTACATTTAAATAAATGCTCCTATTTTTAAATACTTGTAGTAAAGTTTAAGAGTACTAGTGTTTTTCAAATAAACCGTTTTTAAATTTATTTATTGGTTCACTGATATCTCTAATTCTAAATGCAGCATATATTATCAAAATGCTATTGACCATATTTATGCTATTAGTTGATCTATCAAATGTTTTGATAACTACTAATATTGATGTTTGGATTAGCCGTGGGCAGTAGACAATTTATCAATCAAAAAGAATTTATTTATTTAGGGATAACAAACAGCAGCGTATTAAACATTACTATGATAGTACTTAGTAACTATATGTACAAAATACGCCACCCACGGCATTATCCACATATTACCATTGAGAGATGTTGTCTACTAATAAAGACAGCTTACATAGATAATACACTAATACCGGGCAAACAGCTTAGACGCTTATGCTATACAATATTAATGCTAAACAGCGAACAAAATAATAACAATAACGGAGAAAAAGAAATGTCAGAAGTTGTGTTTATCAGAGATCTATGGACAAGGACAATTATCCAATACATTAATAATTCCATTTCTGAACATGGCTTTGGTAAGAAACATAATATCAACAGAGCCAAAATGTTTGTTATAAGAATCCACGATACGGTGAAGTGGAGAACGGACACCAGAATTGCTACGGCAAAAACTGGTTGCAAACAGATGTCTTGTACGTACTTCACGACCACGTACCGTACGTGGAACCAGGTAGCTTAAACTATTGACAAGGTCGGGACAGTAAATTTTATTACGACATAAGTTGAACAGAGTCATCATATCTAGTAGAATTCGTCTAGATTGTAGGGACATGAGATTGTAGGATTTAAGTAAGAATGAGTAAGACGCTTTTTTTCGGAAGCATCTGTAATGAACAGCACGGAGATATTTACGCTGAACTGTTTCTAGTACTTCTATGTATTTTTTATAGAAAGGATTCCACACGGGTGATGCGAATTCTAGTTGGGGTCGGATTATGGACCTGTAAAGATGCAAGTAGGTAGACGGCCTCTTGAATTCTCTGGATGCTCGCATAACGAAGCCAAACATTTGATAAGCCTTGTTCACTATATTATCAACGTGAGCGTCCAGATGTAGTTTCGCATCCAATTGAACACCAAGATCGCGGAGACAACTAACATTGCTTAGTTTAGACTAAGCAATGTTAGTTGTCTCCGCGTTACCGAGACTGTAGTTGTATTTAGTTACCTGTTTCTTTTTGGTAAAGGTAATGCTATGACACTTAGAGTAACTGAGGTTAAGTTTATTAAAAGAGCAGTATTCCGATAAGCGATCTAGATCCTCCTGCAAATTAAGACTGTCAGCTAGATTACGGATGTTTTTAAATATTTTTAAGTCGTCTGCGTAGAGAAGAAATTTTGAGTATTGGAAACAATTTTGAATGTCATTTATAAATAAAGTAAATAAAAATTGCCCCAAAATTGATCCTTGTGGAACTCCTGATGTGAATCTAGAAGATTTAGACTCGTCACCATTGACTACGACTTTTTGACTCCTGTTAGTGACATAAGATACAAACCATCTAAGCAAATTTCCCCTTATGCCATTGAAGGCGATTTTGTCAAGTAAAGCTTGTGATCGACTTTATCAAACGCCTTTTGAAAGTCGGTGTATATAACGTCTATTTGTTGCCTTTTATCTCAGTCTTATGAAAAATATCACATACCCAAAGCCTTTTCCTAACCTTGAGAGGTTTTTTTAACGTTTTCTACCGCACTGTGTGATACGTGATATATTTTTGTACCGCGGAAGACTTTACTAAAAAAACAACGTATACAAAGTTTAGTCAGTCTTTGAAAAACTATTTGTCATACAAATATCGCATCCCAACCAACCGATAACACACGACGCACTGACAGTAGCGAGGTGGCTACCTAAACTGCCTTTCGTGTAGTCAAAGGATGCTTATTATTTCACCTGGTTCATCGTATCGCTACTATAATAAATATATATTCACTACTTGCACAGCAGTTCCAAATACGAATACTCATCTAAAAGGAGCCCCATAGTAAAACTCAAACAAATCTAGATCAAATATTTATATTTTGCTTGAAGCTTGATATCAACAAAATTTTGTTATTAGAAGTTTTTGTTCCATATATTTCCATTTTTACGATTTTCTTTCTTATTTCTTACGACGCTTATATCGTGAAACTTATCTGAGGCCTGACTCTAACTCATCCTAGATATAGATTACGACTTTTTGTTATTCCTAAAAAACATAATTCTTAAACATTGTCCAAGTTCCATGAATTTGTTCGACTACACCAAAAGCTTTTCAAATAAAAAGATCCTAGCTTACTCTTGGAAAATATTTTATTTCATTTGGATTCTTTATTTGGGGTCTCCTACTGGAATCATACATTTCTCTACATTAAAGATTTTTTTGAAATAATATATCTAGTAGACATTTTGACATACACAGATTGACTACTATAATATTATTATGTTTGAAGCTAGAAAGAACATCATTATCCTGCCAAATAAATGTATCCATACTAAGTCAAAACTTCAGCGAGCCAGTGTCTGCATGTGCGTTTGTACCGATAACACATCAACACTACTGAGTAGATATTAATGCGGTTCTTTTACTTAGTTTTACTGATTATACATAGATCGTCCTATTTATATTCAGTAGGTTTACAATGTGATTTACATGATTTATGTGGTGGATGAACTGGCGTTTACACAGGTGAAGTCGAGGGCAAAGACTAGTGAACAATATGTACACATAATTATGTTGTTCTAATACTTGTCAAAATATTTTACCCAAATTTTTGATATACTCTGTAATTTAACTATTTAATTTGGAATTTATAGATTACTAAACATTTTGCCAGCTCCGATCACGTTAATGTACGTTATGTCAGTTTTCTATCCCCCATGAGCAGTACTTGTTTGGAATGAAACGTACCCTATGTCCTTCTCTGAACTTGTGAAAACGTGTATGCGAAATTTCATAATGATCGATCGAGTTGTTTACGCGTGAAAACGTAACAAACAAACTCACATTCGCATTTATAATATTAGAAGAAGATAGGATTTTAAAAATACCACTTTTTAATACTGTTAAAGCTATTTATATTTACACTGTATCCAGTATTTGGGTTGCTTTACCTCAATCATGGCCACTGGGATATTAAGGCTATGCTTATCTTATTGTCTTAAAGTGTGACTGTTTTAAAATACCTGAACAAAAAGTGTACATTAACAGAATTTTAACAGTAAAAAATAGTGTTTCTTAAAATAAACCGCAATAGAATCCTTGAAAAGTCTTTTAATATCAACGTATATTTGTTCATTCTCAAAAGGCGCTACACTAAATGCGCTCAATTAATCACAAACGTACTATAACAATACAGTACATCATGCACCAGCATACATAATAGAACATGCGAGTACATGGCTCCATAGATCCCAGTTCTTAGGTAGTATCTGCGCAATCAATCACTTGATAAGCTACCTATACAGCGGCACGCAGTCGGAAGCGTCTGTAATGAATGGCTCCAAGATATTACGCGCTTCCATATTAATTCATGACTCTGAGACTGAGACGTTATGCAATCGTGTAAAGGAACACTCTAAAGGCTTCATGAATTAATGTAGTAATGTTGGTGATATTAACATGTTTTGATATCCTAACTAATCCTGACTAATATTATAAAAGCGAAAATGAGTTTGTTTGTTTGTTACATTTTCACGCCTAAACCACTGAACCGATCATCCTGAAATTTTGCATACATTTAGGATTACCCACCACCGGCAATATATTATAATAATACCTACATTACAGTTGACAGGTGTACGGACATAAGCTACCTTTCATCCTGAAAAAAATTACTGTTTCCGAGGAAAACAATACGTTCTTATGATAAAATAGATGGCGCCACGTGGCTTTCGAATCATGATTAAATTACAAGCAGAGTACAACCCGAATTGATTGTCAAATTCTAAATTAACGCGAACGAAGCCGTGGGCAAAAGCTATTAATATTATAAATGCAAATATGAGCTTGTTTGTTACGCTTTTACGCATTAACTACTCAAACGATTATCATGAAATTTCGCATACACGTTGTCAGGACAACAAAAAACGATATAGGCTATCGTTTATCCAGAAAAAATTATTTTTACTAAACTAACCTAACCTACATTTACGTGAGCGGAGCCACAGACAAAATTTAGGAAATAATATAAATAGACCACTAGTTTTTGTCTGCGGCTTTGCTTACTCGAGAACAGTACTTTTCCTGGATTAAAGGTACCCTAGATTAAAGGTATGTCATTTTCTGTACCTCTTCACTGATAATGTGTATGTGACATTTCATGATGATCGATCGAATAGTTTAAATGTGAAAGCATAATAAAAAACAAAGTCACATTCATATATGTATAATATTTGTTAGCATTTAATTCTTGTCTTATTTGATAAACAAGTACCTACTCATGATATAAACAAATCTGTTACCTACTGCTTTATCGTTTACACTATTTATAGGGTCTTACGTGAGAAAGTAATGATACAACCATTACGCTAACATTATACTTTATTAATAACAAATAATATATTCATACATTAGCTTAAATAGGGTTCCTTAATCTAGATTTAAACTACACAATTCACTCAAATGTTTAGATTAAAGTTTCCTTATTCGTTAGGTCACCGAACTCGCGCACGCGCTGGCAGGGTCGCCATATAGGGTCTTACGTGAGAGAGTAATGATACAACCATTACGCTAAGATTATACTTTAATAATAACAAATAATATATTCATACATTAGCTTAAATAGGGTTCCTTAATCTAGGCAGATGACATCAGCGTCACATGATTTACTTACAATACATCATACTCAATACAGTAGGTATATTATACACCATAATTTCTTGCCATTTTGACCTATATTATGTATAATAAATCCCATAGAAATTGTATAACAGCTATTGGTAATATATAATTACCCATATTAGTTGCGATAGCTTGCTTATAGGCATATATATCTACCAGTACGACCGAGCTCAACTACCATTAAACCATTAAGTTTACCATTTAATTTACCATTTTTAATATTAATTTACCATTTAGTAACCAGTTGTTAAGTAATAAGTGTTTTTACCAATATTGATTTTAGAGTAAATAATCTCTCTTAACATACCAAAACGTAGTATCTATTTAACGCAGTTACTCCTTTAAACTACTCTATTAAACACCAAAGAGCCCGCTCCGCTACACAGTCAAATTTCACCAGTTATATTTAATTCATAACTAGATCGTGAGAATTGCCGTTTACCGTCTACAGTTCCACGATCTTCATAAAAATCTCAACAATATTTTTTGCCAACCTTCAAAATTATACATCATAAAACATAACCGGCTTATTATTTAAAGTAGAGGCAATTTCTACCAAGAATAAAAACTACAACACAAAGATATTCAACCACACTATCAACCCAATCACCCTCATTTTCCATACATTCATAGCGATTACACAGTTATCTATACCCTGCGTCCTATCTGACGTCACGTAAGCCAAAGCTTGCAACACGTGCTCATTACATTCCCCCAAATTAAAGATAATTTGCTCCACACACAGATTACGTTATAATGCGAGGATGTAATCTAAGTCAGGTGACGTTGAGATAAATTTCGGGTCGTATTAGATGAATAGTTTCTCCCTTCTATCGAATCCCACTAAAAGATGGATTACCAGCCAAACTGAGATTAATTACGACGGTCCCTATACAGACATCGCAGTCTATAGCTTCTATTAGGTGCAGACATTATTCAGTAGAAAGTCTAGATTAGGTTTTTGTTCACGCCGGCTCGGACGTAGTAAGCTTCATTTTTAGAGTAGTTTTTGCCTATAAGCTTTTGTGAAAAGATTTCTGGGTATAGGTGATTTAGGTGTAACATTTTTGTAGAAATATGGAAGAATATGTTGTTTATAAGGTCTTAACAATTCTAGATATTAAGTACACAAAGGCTTTAAAATGTAATGTTTGTCTCTGCTAAAATTAACCTATACTACTCAGCCCTAGGGCTAGTCACCAGTTTCGCACAGTGTTCTGTTTTGCAAATTCAGAAAGCTTTGATTGATTATTGATTGGTACTTATAGATCAGGTCTTCCTATTTTAAGTACCAGCGTTCACAAATTGTAGCTAACATCATGTATACAAAAATTGTTCCTAATGGTTGTAAATATCTGTGAAACAATAAAAACATTATTATTATTATTATTATTATTATTGAGCTGTTCATCAAAGTAGTATAGAGCAGATTGCCAAACTTCTCATAGTTTTGAAATTATTATGAACATGTCGTAAGCTCACGTTGTCTTAGTTTACAGTTTAAGTGAACTAGAATTAAAAATATAAGAAACTAGTTTTCACCCGCGGCTTCGCTCGCGTAAATGTAGATTAGTTTAGGTTAGGTTTGCAACAGTTATTTTTTCCGGATGAAAGGTACCCTATGTCCTATTCTGTACCCCTGACAACGTGTATGCAAAATTTCATGTTGATCGGTTCAGCAGTTAAGACGTGAAAGCGTAACAAACAAACAAACTCATTTTCGCATTTATAATATTAGTTAGGATTGTTTCATAAGAACTACTGTCTTAAAATGTAAAAGTATTGTAGATTAATTCCGTAATCTCCAAAGTAGTAGCATGGTTTATCAATATGTAATATCTATTATGAATTCTTAAACTTCATGTAAATTCATTGCCGGCCTCGATGGCGTAGTGGTTAGTGTAACCGACTGCCACGCCTGAGGTCGCGGGTACGATTCCCGCACAAGTCAAACATTTGTGTGCATAAACATGGATGTTTGTCTTGGTCTGGGTGTTTCTATGTATAATATGTACGTTTTTACAAAAAAAAAAGTATGTATGTATGTTTATCCATTGTCTAGAACCCATAGTACAAGCTCTGTTTAGTTTGGGCTAGATGGTGTTGAGTGTATGTGGTAATATTATTATATTATTATTATTATCATGCATCATTTCATGTTCATATCATATATTGCATCTGAATGTATGTATAATAGCAAAAAATGATATAATATAATGTGTTATCTCTTAACAATTTTTTGCTAACGTTAACATTTTGGTTCTTCTACCATAACGCCTAACTAAACACAAAAACTACTTTTGCATAATATTTTATTAGGCCGATAACAAAAACAGTACATTCATTCACGTACAGCAAAAACACATTGGAAAAATAACTATGCATGTACAAAAACATTTTTAAATCGTACACCTTTTAAAATAAATAGTAAAATAAAATCGCACATTCGTGCAACATACTGGGCTTAATTACTGAGAGCCAGCAAACCGCGAGCAGTGCCGGGGCTCAGAAATTATATGCCAGATAATGGCGTACATTCAACTACGGCGACATCTATTGTCCCGTTTCGTACAACATGTGCGATGCACTATTGTTGCTGCTAAATGTGGAATTGTAATATAATAAATATTAATTAAAATGTTTTGGATAATGTTGTTGTTACATTGTTGTACCATATACTTTATTTAGTTGACACTGAATTTCACACATGGGATAGCTTATTGTCGTAATTAATGTTTCAGTTGATGTTGTTAAGTTTGTTAGTGAAACGCTGCCAGGCAAAATACAACATCCGATACCACAAATAGTGGATTTACACAATTGTGGTATCGGTTTGTATTGTGATTGAAATCATTTTAGGTATTTGAGTTGCAAGGAAGCGAGCTCCAAATTAATGCGGCAATTTGTATTTCTAAAATGTATATACGTAAATGGAAATTTCAGTTGACACAGACGGGTGTGAGTTAATATATGTAATGAGACGTACATAGACTCATAGCCGTATATTTCTGTAGAAAATATTTTAGGATTGACCTCTGCACTCCAAATGTTGGAGATTGCTCTGTAGCTTTTATAGGTTGAAAACAGTCACTCTTTTGTATGTAGTGCTTCATTTATTGCCGAGTGCCTGCATATATTTTTATTGCATATATTTTTGGTTACTTGAAAAGTGCTTTTACACTCTGAACGAATTTTTTGTTTAATAGTTCTTAAAAATTAATTTTATTTAAATAAAAATGTAACATAATAATTAATGTAAATCTAACTAGTCTTAAGCAAATATTCGCATGCCTGTTATAGGCGAATATGTCGGGCTGTTACTTGATGTCAATATCTAATGTACCATATTCTTGGCGAATAAATATCTTTCATTCTTTCACTCTTTTTGAATGAAAATTCAAGTGTAGTATTATCCTATCATCAGTATTAAGTATTATGTGTGTGTAGCCAACGCACTAAAAAAGGAAAGATCTCGTCGTCAGCGTAATGGAAATACTGCGTAGCGTCGAATCTTACGAATGGACGCACTTTTAAATTCTCTGCAAATACAGTAAGGTTTGCAGAGTTTAGGAGTTCTTACATTGATTTTCTATAGAAGTTACTATAAAAATACAAATAAGATTATATTGCCACAATAGCAGGTAAAGCTCTAAGCCTGGCTGCGACAAGTTTTCGTAGAGATACCGCTGTTTTATTTATATTTATTGCAGACTAGCTGTTACCTGCGACTTAGTCCGCGTAGAATTTAACTAAAACGTGTTTGTCTTCGCGGAACCCTATTTTTTTCTAAAATCAAAGTAGCCTATGTTACTCCTTATAACATCAGCTATCTGCCAGTGACAGTCCCGTCAAAATCGGTTCAGCCGTTTCCTAGATTAGCCGGAACAAACAAACAGACAGACAGTATTTTTTTTAAATAGATGTTTTCGTATAGGTACCTTATATACTTTACCTTATATGCATTACCTTATATACATACCTTATATGCATTAGATAAAAAGCTGTTATTTTGACATTACAAACAGACACTTCAATTTTATTTATTTGTATAGATAATTCTAACTAATTTTATAAATGCAAATATGAGTTTGTTCGTTACGTTTGCACGCCTTACCCACTCTACTGATTATCATGAAATTTCACATACACAATTTCAGGGGTACATAAAAGGACCTTTCATCCAGAAAAGTACTGTTTCCAAAGGATTGAAAATTTACATAACCTTTCCTTAATATAACATTTATGCGAGCAAAGTCGCGGGCAGAATCGAGTACAATTTAAGATTATTCTTCCGCAATAGTAGGTAAAGTAATTCAACTATGATTTAAGACTTGTTACTCCAAGTTTTCAAGGAGTTGCGACTTCTTCGTCTTACTTATCCGTATTGCAGATACTTATTTATTTATAATTCCTAGAACGTTGTTCACTATTTGCCTGCAACGTAACTACAAGTATTATAATGCCAAAAATACACGGCTACACGTGCATTCATACACGATGTTCATGATGTCGAGCCGAGTCAAGATAGAGCGGTTTAGTAAGGATATACGAAGCGAGGCATATAAGGCTTGACGCCTTTGAATTTATGAACGTTTGAATTTTATGCACAGAAGTGAATCTCGTTGAACGCCTTTCAGAACGTTAACTTCTCAGAATAGTTTGAATTAAAATGATACTATTTTGTAGGGGTAAGAGGATTGGGGAAATGAGAAAAGTTTTTATAGGATTGTAGATTTTGTTTGATTAAGCATATAATATGTTTTGGATTATATTTTTAAATGATGCAAGACGAGGATGACTTTTTATTTGAATTAGATATAAATAAAATTGTAGTCTTTCGTGTACTTTCAAAATAATTATATTATTGCGGTTTCTTTAGTTACAAATAGTATCATTAAAATTACATTATCTCGGATATTTCGATCATTTTTGACAGTCATGGTCACTGGAAGTCATGATGACTAATGGTTTCTTAATTTAGTATAGTATAATTAGCCTATTTGTAGTTTATAATTATATTGATATCATAACAGATATTATTAATACGAAACTGTGTATTAAATTAGAATAAAAGCCCTACATATGTATGTATGAATATAATAATTGAAGAGTATGAGGGAATAAAATAGGCATTATATTGCATTCGCAATATAACCACAAAGAGTAAGCCCCGCTTGTTTCTACGTAGACGCAGATGAAAACGTGGTTTCAGCCCGTATTTATTAAAAGAAAGGTAATAAATTTAGTTGCCTATGTATTTTTTATTATGCTTGTTTAACTTCACACTCACAGATATATTATTTTTAGTAGCGGTGGTTTAGTTTAAAAATTGTATCTTGTAATGGATTTCTATTTCAATTAGGTTTGAATCAAACAGAGCAGTTTACCCTTGAATATGTTATATAGCATGATGTTTCACGGACCGAAGGTCGTAGGTGGCTCTTGACCTAGCTCGAGTATCATGAACGGGATCATATTTCGATCACTCTTAATTAAGGTGCTACTAAACTGAGGTCATATTTGCACTAAAATAGTTTGGCATCTGGGAAGAATGGACTACAAAAGTTTAACCAAGACAAATATCAAGGAAATGTGATGGAACTTCCCGTCCCTTTATATTCACATTTGCTTACGTGAATGTTGTGTGCTGCGAGTAGACTCATTGGAGAGGCAGGCAGTGGCCAGGTGGAAAGAACTCTAAACTAATGGCTTGCATGCATAAATAATTCGATGAAAGTGTATGAAACAAGAGGGAGACAAGGATCTTAGATTGCATTTGTTGTTTTAACCTATTGAGCTATTGAGTCACAGTGGTACACCGGCGACCTGACACAATGTTCAAACATGTCAGGGCCACAATTACAGGTTAATAAAATCCCCTTAATATATTTGTTTTTCATTTTATACTAGCCTTGTTTCTTCTTTGGCATTTCCTTCTAACAACTATATGAATTTCCAAACAATTTAAAGGTAGCTGCGTCTAGGCGGCCATAATCATTAAAGCTTCTATTATTATAACGTCGTTTTAAAACAAGGAATTCTCCGGTCGTTGAAAGGTCGGAGCTATGAGCATTATCTACTGCTTTCACAATGCACCTGCGAGGCCCATTCACTTGCACAATTGCACTGTTATGTCACTTAATTTAAACGAAGATCCGCACAGGAACTGGTGAAGACGTGAATTTTTTAATTTCTGCAAATTAAATTATGTAGTTGTTTTAAAGACTTTGTTTGGCAAGTCAGTGTATAGTCTATTTTCTTACTGGTGTTAATGAATAAACTGTTTTAGCGTACTGGTAGCTAGAGACTATATATAAAATTTCATATGTATTGTGTTTATTTTTTTATTATCTCAATCTGTGTGGCTTCTTGTTAATCTATACTCCTTTACTGTTTGATATATTTATTGATTTGATGATAGAAATCAAACCATGAGATGAATTGATACTGTATTGAGTTCACACTTAAAACTATTGATATGGTATGTATGTTTCTCTATGATGCGTGCTGCATGTAAACTGATGTGAAGTGCAATGTACTAATATGCCAAAGAGAAGGTGCAATGACAATTTTGACGAGAGCGCAATTATGCAATGTACGGTAGCAACGTTTTTTTTTTTTACGTGTGGGAATGCATTGACGCATACCCCTCCGCGTGGGTGGGTGGAGGGGTTATGTCGGACTCACCGGGGTAAAAGAGAAAGATGGAATAAGAATAATGTACCTCCCGGATTACCGACTAAACCTACCACGGTGTTCCTCGATAAAACCACTATCGGCGGGGCCGCGCGAATCACTTACACATGCGGTCACGACCCCGCCGAGGTTTCGGCCCGCCGTATGAAACGACAAGACCTAGTCACCACTAAACAAAAATCCCTACTGTCCCCTCCTAGAGGGGAAATGTACGATTGCACTGTGCACTATGTAAGTATTAAGCAATGAATATAGTTTAACCAAGGAACTGCATGATTTTATAATAAGCTGACCATCTGGTTTAACCTACGTTTCTTTAAATTCAAATAAAATTTTCAATTCCGACTGGCAGTTATAGAAATTCGCGCGTTCAAACAAAATAACAAAAAACCTCTTCAGCTTTATCATATTACCAGATATAGATTGTTGGTTTACAGTTATAATTATATACCTATTGTTATACTTGCATCTCGTAATAACGCTTGATGGAAAAAAAAGAAACATAGGAGCGTATTTCTTATTCCATCGCACATCAATATACTTTGTAGAAGTAAATAAAACTAACCTTACAAATCACGGGTTCTAGTTTATATTCTTTTTATTTACCCTAAACTTAGATACACTTTATACAGTTACGAGGCACTATAAATTTGTTTCCGACTGCACCGAACATTTCATTAAGTCGAAATACAATTTAACTGAATTACCTTGTGCACTTTCAATGAAATTATATTACAGTACATAGTAAATGCTCACATTTACTATGTACTGTAATATAATTTCATTGAAGCAATAGCTCACTGTTGCTTTAAAATGAACACCGTGGCTATCTGAATCTGCTTATTCTGTGAAGCTACAGCACGCGGAGAGGTGTCCGTGTAATGGTTTCGGATAAAGTCAGCCGAATGCCTATTGCAATGTATAAATGCCTCGATCACTAAATAAGGACGGCTATAAAATCTATATTACTAAATATAGTAAAGAAAAAGATGTATTTTAGAAGTCATGGAGAATAGATGAGGAACAATGTTGGGACACTTGATACGACATGACAACCTTCTATGAATAGAAGGAAGAAGAAGTTGTCTAACTTCTTCTTCTTTCTCTTCTTTCCTTCCTTCTCTTCTTTTCAAAGAGAAGTTACATAGATCATGCCAAGGAAAAAGCGAAATTCATCTCGTATCATGAGGTCAAAGTAAAGGCAGAGAATAGAGACACATAGAAGAGGCTCCACCGAGAAGATCAAGATCTCTCAAATTTATTGATTGATAAGACCCAGCAGTCTCGATATCCCTGATGGGGTAGGAAGAAATATATTACATCCACTTTTGCTAGCTATTTTCTGTGTGCGTGGCATAAGTTGCGTTTGATGTCTATAAATTCTTTGTACAAGCTTGACATTTAACAATTTACATTTTACAATTAACCCAAAAGACTATCGACTCGTCCCCTATCATACAGGAGCTTAAACGATAGCTCGCAAAATGAGGTATAATACATCAATGCCTATCCCTTTATGTATATACAGGCTGAGTCTATGTATGTAAAAGTAAATTGAACTCATTAGAAGCACACAATTAGACCGACTAGAAGTCCTTCGTCCCTAATTACTACAGAGGAAAAATACTTTGAAACGACATTGAAGTGTTTTCCTACTAATTATTCTGTACCACTTCAATTCAATTAAAGGCTCTTTTACGACGCCAATGTGTTTTATTAACGATTCTTAAAATTGCCTTATAGGAATTACCCGTAATGTTTTCACCCACGTGCCAAAATTGGTTGCCTTTTCGTTGTTAATAAATAACCAAATAACCGAGCGCTGGTTTTAAGTAATTTTTAAATAAGGCTGCTTTATTAGCCTAGGGATGTTAATTATTATTTGTGTTTATGATTATAAACGGGATTTGATGTCACAGCCAGGCAATATTGTTAAGAAATTCTCTACAAAGTCTGGCTATCTGTTCCGTAGGCCTAAAGTTGGTGAAGCACGAAGTCCCTAAACCGTTGTAAAATGTAGCTGTAATGTACTCGTATCTCTGTCTACTATTTCAGCAATATAGGCACCTCTTTATATAATATATGTATACTCATGTGTATATCAAATTTGCAAGCTGTTTTAGTTCAAAACGAGACTATTATTGCGTACTGGGCTATTAAGCTACTGACAATAATATATGTCAAGATTAAACAAAAAGTATTGCACTTTTGTTCCACCTGGCCATCAAACCTGAGGCCTCAAGATTGCAAATAACACGCAATCAACGAGTCAGTTTATTACATATACACCAATGTGAATAAATTTTCACATTTCCAAACTAATTCGTTACACTAAGTGTAGAAGCGATTATAATGTTAGATTTGCGTCACAAATAGCTACAACGTTCGCAACGTTGAAGTTTCTAGCGTAACGCTAGAAACGTTTAAGGCATTTACGTCATATTGGCTTAATATTACCATTCACTTAACAACTAAGAGAGACAGTAAGTGAGTTCACAAAATTCAAAATGTACTGTTTAGAAAATCAATTTACTACCACTCAAATATCTATCGTAAGCCTATGACATAAAGTTCAATTCTCATTGCATATGGCATAACAACGTTAATTATTTTCAACATTTATTTGAAAGCCAGAACACACGCTAATCAGTCTTAGCGGCACTTGTCCCAAAAATCCAAGACAATAAAGCATTTCCACTGAAATTAAAACCACCAGTTACGTTTAAATGGATACTTTGTTACCGCGAAACATTAATTACATTGTACCAAGATCGCGAATCTAAATGGATGTGTAATTAAAATAAAAGTAATTGCAATTTGTTAAACACAACCACATCTTGTGTACGCCATCAATAGTATGCTTAGGTAGTTGGAGCCTTACCACCGTGTTTTATATATAAAACACGGTTAAACTGGTAGATTTAAGGACTCTATAGAGTCCTTGAACCTACCAGTTTAACCATATAGTGACACAATGTATTCAAAAGATGGTTAATAAGTTAAAGAAGTGCAATGCTATCAAAAGATAACCAGTTATCTTTGCCCTTCACGCTGGGCAGCAAAGCGCTGCCTATTTAGGAGTCAGATACTCGAGCGATATTTCTGGTATTACAAAGAGCCTTAGATGACAATACCCGCTTACTACCCCAAGCAGATACGCTTGGGGTAGTAAGCGGGTATTGTGTTCATAAATGTTTGCCAGATGTCAAATAGATTTACATCTTCTTGAGACTAGTTTGTGTCAGGAGGAGGTGCCTGTATACTTAGGGAACCACGACACCACTTTATCAAAAATAAATATTTTTATTTATTCTAATTTGCCATACATCGACAGTTCATAAAATAAAATTCTAATACTAGGATCAGTAGCATAAAGAAATATCACATTTAAGACTCTATCCTAAAAACGAACTATGACGGCGAATTTGGAATTAATACTGAATATAATTATGTATTTCTCTAGCTAGCTGATAAAGACAGGTATAATGATGAATACACAATTTGAAGTTGACTTGACTACTATAGTTTATTTTGCAGTGTAGTTTGGTTAACAATATAATGTGATCTTGATCTTACTGTGATTAAAGAATTTAATCATATGTAAATTCCAATCTCTGCTGTGATACCAGGATTAAACCGATTTATCGCCATTTAAACCATCTTTTTTAAAATCAATATAATATTCCCAGATATAAATAATCGTTAGAGACGAGACTATGTGTTTCTCAGACAAGCTTTAACAGACATGGCAGTTGGGCAAAATTGAGCGAGTCAATCTTTGCACATATCGAAACTCTAGACTAAACCTTAGAATATTGCTTTTAATTACGAATGTTATCAATGTGCACGTACCACTAGCTGCTTTTAACAAAATTAATAATCGATTCCAATATCCCTGGCAAAGCGAACAATATAAAAAGAAATATAATAAATCTAAAAGTAAATGTAGTTCTTAGTACTTCTTAGCTACAGCTCTACAATTGAACCTTATATTACGATTCCTAAATGTATTTTCAGGTCATCTAATCCTTCAAGTATACAAGCAAAAATATTTTATTGACTAAATAATATGACGTTCATGAAATTATTGTATAATTATTATATACGAGGACCCTATACGTACCCCACTTATTTAATATTTATACCATTATACATTTACACTTAGCAGCAATAAATGTTTTGATTTGAATTAAATAAATCACATCTCCCTATATTCGTATGTCTAAGTTGTCCACTAGCGAAGAGAAATTATTTTTAATTAAAGTTGAAATTAACAACTACCAAGTGGACGGCACGGACCGCAGCTTAAGCTTTACTTATTTAATATTATATATTAGACCCATCCAGCTTTACGCCAACAATTGAAGGTTCCGAGTGTAGTTGGACTATTTAGTTCAAATTTTTGGTTTTTCGTAGATTCAGAGTATTTTCTTTGTAGATTTAAAGATAGAGAAGATGTTTAGAATATAATTGAATAGTTTTAATTGATTGCCAGATATCTGTTATTCCCCTTTTGTAGACTACTTCCGCACTAGCAATAATTTCTGTGTCGCGGCGCCTTCTACAAGCATTGAAAAAACGGACACAAATAATACTTGGACTTGAAACGGCCATTTGTGGATCACACAAATTTACATATATCTATAGTGGTAAATGAGTTCACTATTCGACTGTTGATTGACAAATTGCTCATAGGTATTTTAAATTATTAAAAATTATTGTTATGATATCTAGATTGATATTTATGTATTCATTGTTGGTATGTTAATATTTGATTTTTATAGATTACAAGTATTTTGCGTTCCTAATACTATTATTAATGGCCAGTATCAAAAAGTTCACGACAAAAAAGTCTGCAGTAGCGACTAGGCGAACTGTAATTACTGTTTTGTACGATGTAATTGCTGCTATTGGTTTCAATTTGTCGTTAATTTATTTCACAGATTGAAGTCTTTATTAAAAGAATGAATTAGGACAACGTCTATTGAGTGTTTCCTGCTACAAAAAAAGGAAGGAGAGATTCAATTAGTATATACTCGAAGTGCAGACAGAAGACACACTTACACTCACAGTTTACCAGCAATGTTTTTAGGTCCCTAAATATTATAGACATACGTAGAAATCGTGTTGTTCCCAGATTTTTAAGATCGCACGAGAACTTAGATCCAAACTTCAAACCGAGGCAACCAGTCATAGTTTATTAATCAAACGGCTCTATAACATTTATAAAAATCTGTGCAATTATAACGTCACTAGTAAAATTCATATCATAGACATGACAACAATTATTGACATACAAGAATACATATATTGTATACAAGTAACGAGGACAATACCTAAAAATCTAGATACTATTCTCTGAGTATGCAAAACCATATTATATTTTATTACATCCTGTTGAGAAACGAGAGTGAGTAAACATCTCCAAATCTTCTTACACTAAAACAACAAACCGAATACTAACGTATGTACATTTACATCCAAACAAAAATTCCAACCCACGATATGTCTTCCAAAATTACAAAAGCTAATAAATAATTCATTATATTATAATAAACATTTACAGGGTACGTGTCTTCATGAAAATTGAAACTCTTATTGCGGCCCGGTTTTTTCATTCCACATATAATAAGACTGGGCGCCTACCATGAATACCAGTAAGTCTACTACAACAGTCAGATATCCTACACAGGCTCCATTGATATCAATCAGATAAATCAAGCAGTGCAATCGTAGCTGTCATACAAACTCACTTTAGTACTACTCACAAAACGATAAAATATGCTATTAAAACTAGATTCGGTATGAGCATTAATCGACACAATTTTGAGTCTTGCAGCAGTGCGAAAATAACATGTTACGGAAATTTTGTGGTAGCGCAAATATCCGTTACAATTTTGTTAAGCGTAGCGATGATTTGTGTCTGCTACGCTTTTGTAGCGTGCTACGCAATCTTAGCTAGGATGTGTATACATTGCATTTATTATGACATAATAAATGCAATGTAGACATAGATCAACGTCGAATTACTTAGTGCTGTTATTTTACGGGACTGCCCGATGAGATAAACTAAAGCATTTTTCCTTCATGCTTATCTGAATTGGTAATAAATGACGAGTTGCTTCCTTTCTAGATTGGTTTGTCTAATGCTCCATCTTCTACAATTGCTTAGAGTGTATATAATACAGCCACTATTTTATAAGCGAATTTATTTAAAAATCCTAGATATGTAATTTACGACGTCTCATGTGGATAATTAATTCAAGATGTTTAATATTTAAAAAAAAATATTTGCGATGTTATAGAGATAACTTATAGTCGTAGTCGTATAAAAAGAGTTTGATTAAAGTAAAAGTAACTTGGCTGTTGGCTGCAATGTCATCGTAACCTTGTATTTAAAATGTATAATAAAGTATCTAAGAATCATTACTCAAAAAAGGTCTACTAAGTTCATAGAAGGTTCAAGTTCAAATCTTGATCGTGGCACAATTGATTAACCATCGTAACAAAAAGGAAAATATTAACGAGCTTCGATATAAGCAAAAGATAAAATCTAAATGTATTTTATTGATTGCGTAAATAAAAACAAAATGTACTTAGGTGTAGCCAATTATAACAGATGATGACCTATGATGATTCGTATCACATGAACTCACTGTTGTCATCATAAATTTAACATAGAGCGTGTGACATTCGCCTACAGGATATCTAGTAACAGAACTACAATCGCTAGCGATTTATAGACTATAGTAATACACAGTAGAAGTACGAGGATGTTAGTTAAAATTCCGCGCTGTGCGCGCGTTACCCTATCAACCACGTGACAGACAGACAGAAGATAACATATACGTGACAAATGTGTTCAGGGTTGCACGACTCTCGTGTAAAATATGGCATTTTGTGAATACATTGCGTGAACAATGATTTATTATGGATTAAAAACCAACAATGTGTCTTTGGTGCCAAAGCATACGTTTGTGCTTATATTTGCGGCCAACCAATTTGTGTGGTATAGTTTCTATGCCGGGTAAAAATCCAAACACGAAAAATAAATGAAATGTAAAAAATTTTACGTGCTTTTATTTACCAATAGTAAGCGCATAAAGGTATTTAGCGTATTTATGTTTTCCGAAATTATACGCAAAAAAAGAGTATTTATTTTGCGTATCCATTTATTAATATTATTGGCTATTTTTGATGCTGTTTAATTAACGTGCCGCATATTCGAATAAGGGTTACTCAGTTTATTGCCACAGTATTTTAATCCTTGTACTTACAATTCTAAAAATAAGTTATTTAAGGTATAGGCTGATAAAATATTTTAGATATAGCTATGGTAGTTATAAATCTCCTTCGTTAAACAAAGATACCTATTCTAAATTTAATATCGTTCTGACTTACATCAACTTAAATAATCTCCTTTACAATTTATATATTTAAACAAGACTATACAAAAGTTACATATTTTATGAGAATAAGTTATGTGAAGTATTCACATAACTTATTTACTTTTATATAATTCACTAAAATATACTAGAAAATTACGATCTTCTAAATTTCAGCGCAACTTTCTCTAGACTGGCAACCCCAATTACAATAAATTCCTTCCTATTCCATAAGCGTACATCTTTGTGAATGAAATGCCTTATTCGTATAACTCATACGCGAGCGGTTAAATAAGGTTTTTTACGTTGCAAGAAAATCATACAAGTGATATGTTTCGGCTCATCCTAAAATTTACAGCTGGCTAGTAAAACTTTTGTATGGTTTGTCTACGAGCGTTTTATTGGTCAGAACATGGACTGAATAATTTAGTCGAATCGTTTTGGTTGCGCATTCTGTGTATTCGAAGCTAGTTAATCGCAATCGATATCAATACGAGAGGTGGGGTACAACGGCGTGCTTGCATGCAACCTAGAATTTCTCTTAGACCTATAGCAGATATATTATATGACAAAAAGTATTTTTAATGGCCATAATAAAGAGTTGTACTATCACTGGTCCAGTGTAATCTTGGCACCATGTGTAAGCAACGCTTTAACACACTGTCCAATATTTTGTAAAACGAAAGTGCAGTGAGTGTGCAGTGAAAATGTCGTCACCTACTTTGCTTGACGAGGATTACGTAGTTTTTCGAAGGTTAATAAATGTTTCTTTCATAGTGAATAAAGTAAAATTATTTTCTGTCTGTTTTACAATTTCACTTGCATATTGTGGATGATATCACTCTATATTATTAAATGTTTGCTCTTGCAAAGACGGCATATAATTAACTGTTATATTTTTAGACCGAGCATTATAATCTCTAGGCCTTCTACGCTTGGACCCCAGGGCCAGACATTATGTCTTAGGCTTTTTCCGTTATGTCTGCAATAAAGCAAAGCCCAACTGTTTGATATTCGGAACCTACCAAAACCTTAAATGACCCAGTAGTATAAAAAAATCGTTATGTTGAATTTATAACATGTACTACGTACTAAAAGTGGCATATCAACCAAATCACCAAATTGGTTATCTAACTTAGTCTTGATAATGCGCTACTATAACGACACCTTTAAATGCAAATTTTATATTTACATTAATATGCCTTCATTTGTATTGCGGTACTGCCTAATTGAGATTACACTCAAACGTGCTCATGGTTTAGACTAATGAGTTAGAGAGCAATGTGGATTACAAAAAATCTAGTAGAGTTCTCGTTACTAGTGCGTATTTAATACAATATTTTATTATAGTATATATTTGCCAAACCAGTTTTCAAAACCAGGTTATATTGCCGTTTCGCTTACATTTCTGGACAAACGAAGCAGTCATTAGATTCATCTCGTCTAAAGTAGCATTCACAAAGGCATCGAGGTTGTGTGACTGCTTTGTGGTATTTGAATACAGCGACCACTGTTAGTACTTGCCGAAACGTAAACGCTTTGGTACCTAATAACAGCTGCCACGGTAAAACGTCGCTTAAGAGCGATCTTTAAGCTTAGCTTGAAAGCTCCAAACCATTTGATCATCTCAAACGTAACTTTGACTATATAAAGAAGAAGAGCAATATCCGAGTAGCAAAACTCGTCCACGTTCATTTTGTAATATAAAACATGGATGGAATAATTTAGTCCCGTTCTATGTTTTCGTTTTGTAACTTAGTGACAGGGAGTAGAACCGTATCGCTTCCCAAGAGAATCGCTGCCGAGCTTAGTGACAGTTGCCTGGTCTTGTCTATAAATACATTAGACATTAATTTAGCTGCCTTAGAATAATACCGCATAATAATCATTTTAATGCAAATTTCGCATTAAAATCATTGGTGAATGTGCATAAACTTATATAATTATGCTTTTCGATATGCATGCATAATGCATATCGAAAATTATAAGTAATTATGTAGATATACTTATATTTTTTTATTAATGATACAAGTGGATATATTAAATAATGCAGACATGCACATTTCTAATAAATTACTAATATTAAAATTGTGAATGCTTGTAAAGATGTTTGCATATTCATAACTCTATCACACATAAACCGTTGAACGGATTTAGATATCATCTAGAGTTTTTAAGATGGCTTCCAAGTATCGTTCTCATGGTATGTTCAAGTTGATTGTAGCATATGAAGTTTTGTTGCTTGGTTCTTGGATATAATGCCATAAATAACTTAGATAAGCAAACACCGCCAGAGAGCAAAAGTATGTAGGTTTTATACTTTTTCTAATCCTCTTGCTAATGTATTGCAAAAATTTAACAGTTCTATATACCATAGTCCCAAGATATGATAGACGCGATGCGGTCTACATCATCACAAAAACATATTTTCCATCTGAATTGGCACACATATTTAATTTTAGTTTAGTTTCATTTTGAGGGACAGATGCAGTTTTATGAAACCGTATGAATTTTGACTTTTGACATTCAATATGATAAGCTTTTATCAAGCCTATTACATACAGGCATACCATTTTAGGTGTTTTAAAACAGTTATCTATAGCTTAATTTTTGACATAGTATAAAAGTATCATCAAAACAAATGAGCCTGCATGTTCTAATGGGTAGACTGTGTATGTCATCGGTATACATACAAATGATGTAGACCCTAAGATACTGCCTTGAAGAACACCACGACATAAAATCATATTGAAATTGAATCCAATAAACTGATATTCATATATCCTTATACTTATTTATCCTTAAAATAATCAAGATTTACGCATTCTTGACAAACGAGCCATTTCGCTAATGCTCATTTGTCGGAGTTATTTATCTTCGCTGCTTTGATACATTTTGTGAAAAGTTTATTTAAAACTAGCTGTTACCTGCGACTTCGTCCGCGTATATTTTAACTAAAAAGTGCTTGTCTCCGCGGAACCCTATTTTTTTTCTAAAATTTAAGTAGCCTAAGTTACTCCTTATAACATCAGCTATTTGCCAGTGAAAGTCCCGTCAAAATCGGTTCAGCCATTTCGGAGATTACCCGGTACAAACAGACAGACAGACAGACAAAAATTTTAAAAATATATGTGTTCTTATAGCTACCTTATATACTTTCATATGCTTTAGATAAAAAGCTGTTATTTTGACATTACAAACAGACACTTCAATTTTATTTATTTGTATAGATAAAATAATAATCTGACTTCGTTTAAGTTTATTAAGCCTACCCTGCTTTGTAAACCAAGTAGAATAATAAGGTACTTGCTGAATTTATAAAGTATTAAGTAATATTTAAAACCAAACTGAAGGACCAATCCGACAAAAGTTTACCCTTACTGAATTTCTGAACAGGCTCTTCGTAAAAAAACATTTGTTTAGCCGGATTTATTCGACCATAGCAAACCTGATTACATCTTTAAAAATATTGTTTAACAAAGAAATCTGCCAAACAAACCGGTTTTTACCGGTTCCCACCGGCTTCAAGTTAAACGAATTGGTGGAAGTTTGATTCGTTCGCACCAAGTTTTGACGAGATTTGGCCAACTTTGAGAATTTTGAACTCGCAACTTGCCAGTTATTGTGAGCTATTCAATTATAGAAGTGTTCGGAGATATAAATATGCTAATAACATATTATGTGTCGTAAAAAGTATTTTGAAAATGAAATACTTGTTTCATTTTAAATAGATTTTTTCATAATATGTACTTTAAAATCAATGAACAAATCATTTTTAAAGTGTAAAGTAATCATAAATATACCTAGGTATGATTTAACTCTAAAATCAGTAAAATATTTAAAATTTCAGTTATTTTCACGTTAGTTCAGTGGATATAGTTATTAAAAATTATTTAACTAACGGGATGTAGTAGATTTTTTTTTTAATTTACTTTAATTTTACCAATATAATCGAAAAAGGCTGTGGAATTTGATTTACAACATCAGAACCAGGATATATTGATACACAGTTGAACAATAAAATGTAAAATTTTTCGCAATTCCTATATCCAATTTAACATTTCAATAAAAATAAAACACAGTATGGTATTTTTTATAGAGAACCAAATAAGTTTTGGGTATAAATCTGTACACATGTATCTGTATATCTAGCTATGTATCTTTCCTGTATGTATCTGAAGGTATACCTATCTAACGTTCGCCAGAAGTTTAGTCTACGTGATATGTGTGCGCAAAAACTTTCTTTATATTTTATTTTTAGGGGCCTATAAATAAATAGAAATGTATCGCTCGTTACGGCAAAAGATTACCAAAGAAACATGGTATCTTTTAGATCTTTTGTTAACCTTTCAAACTTTCCCCTATACTAATGTGTGTATTTACCTTGCGTAGCATGGGTAAATAAAAACTAAGAAGACTTGTACGGAAGAATAAGTTCTTACATGTATTGAAAGGTTTGGAAAATACGGTTCCTTTGTTATATAACGAAACAGATAATATTGACTTACGTTTATGCGAATATAATACATTAAAGAGGGAAGTCTTTATACGGCTTTTATTACCGGATTTTATTTTTAATTTCACCGAAGCAGATATTTTGCGTTAACGTTAACGAGTAATGCGAAAAATACTACGAAGCAGTATTTTGTACATAATCAACATATTCATTACAGATCGGAGAATAGGTCAGTATAATATCTCAAAATGGAAAAAAAAATAATTGAAACCTTATAGTATATTTATAAATTACGTAAGTAGGAATACATAGTAGTAGACCAGTAAAACATAATATACTATCATACAATTTCAACACATCAAACTAATATGACAAAATTGTAGATATTTGTTTTTCGAGGTTATTGTTATATATTATAACTTTGCATTATATTTGAGATTTTTGATCATTGAAAAAGTTATAACTGAGTGATTTATACATATTATTATATATATTAATATTTTCTCAGCTTAACGTAACAAATTATACTGCCTAATAAGAAAGATTATTTGCAAGTTGGGTTTCAACTTACTAGTATTTTTGTCAATATCTCTAGCTAATGTCGTCTACTAGTGGGGGTCTACATACGGTTAAAGACATTTATTTTTGAAGTGAAAACTTCTTTAGGCCCGTTGAACACTTCTTGGGTAAACAAAAATCATAGAACTCGCGTCATCGTCACGTTTCGTCATCGTCACGCTTCCACGCTTTCCATTTTTGAATTATATTAGAATATTAACAATATCTCAGGAATGGTGCGTCCTACGCAAAAAATAACGAAATTTTGACCCCCTTAATAACCACTAAGAGAGTATCAGGGATCCGACCCGCCCCTTTCTTTTGTTTTTTTTTGGTTTATAAATAAAGAAGTGCTTGTGATCAAGGTTTAAAGTTTTCACTTCTATCGGCAGTCCCCAAAGACTGACCCAATTTATTCTCAAAAGATTACAATAATCACTTACAGAGAAAAATACAATAGTCAACAAAAATATTATAACCAATTAGCGTAGTTAGTAAGGTAGTTGTAATTGAAGTTTAAAATGTATCAGGTAGTAATGTTGTACCTAGGTAATTTAAAATGCACTCGAGCAGAAAACAATGCATGTTTATTAAAGTTATGACTTAGTGATATATATCACTAAAATTAATGTGTTGTGGTTTTTTATGCTAATAAAAAGGACAGTGTTTTGTTTCTATTTTTAGGATTGTATGTTATTTTAAGTATATGTTCAGTATATGTATATTTAACTTATATATGTATATTTATACTTTGATATTCGTATAATACATAATAATTAATATTAGCGGTCGCCTAGTGCTCGAAATTCGACCAAAGTTTGTCTGTAAGATATTGCTGATATAATATTATTATGTCATTATATATTGATATATGTAACCATAGTTACGTGCTTCGACTGCGTGTATCAAATGCATGGTTGTATGCGTGTAGTGCTTTTCCATTAATTTATTGTATTTCTAATCCATATTTTATTTAATATTAGGATTCGCTCCAAAAATCTCCATATAACCTTTAACTGTGCCAAATTTCATACTCCTCCGTCCACCTAATTGTCGTAAAAAGGGGTACAAAGTTCACGTGTTAATATATAAATTACAAATGCGAATGTGAGTTTATTTATGTGTTACGCTTTTACATTTTAACTACTTGGCCGATCACCATAAAATTTTGCATACACGTTCTATGCTGTGGTACAGAAAAGGACATAGTATTATCCAGAAACATAGTACTCCTCCCAAGAAAGCGAAGCCGCGGGCAAAACCTATTCGTTAACATTAAGCTACAAAGACAATGGTTTCTATTGAACCTAGATAGGTGTATGTGATTGTGAGGCGCACAGTGAGAACACGATAACTGAGTTAAAGTGCCGAGTTCAATCGCAATAGCCAATATAGGATCGTGTCGTGTTTGACTATTTGTTATTGATCATCTTGGAGAACATGGCTAGCACTCCAATATGTACAGCTAAATGTACAAGTATTCTCGAAGTGGCTCTATCTAACGATTCAACGCTTTAAAATATGATTTATTTTAAATCGGACTTGCTGGCGTAGCGGCATTAAATGCGACTGATGTGTCGGAGGGTTTGATACCTTGGTGGTACAAATAGTTAATGGGTTTTTTGTTAATAAATCCTAAATAGCGGTAATAGATTTGAGCTCTATTAGGTGTGACCTAGAATCATATTTAGGCAAATTTGGGTGTAGTGTACGTTTGCCTACTCCAATGGGAATAGCCTATATTCCCACAGGGTTCAGACGATACTTTTATTTTTAAGACATCATTCTAATCATTAATTGTTCTCATATTATGATGGCGCTTTGTAAACACATATAACGGACACTAATGAGATCTATGCTATATCATATATATCAGCTATGCTCGGGGTTTCCCTGCGGGATCGAATCAGAAATGAAGAGATCCGCAGGAAAACTAAAGTTGCCGACATAGCTCTCCGGATAGCCAAGATGAAGTGGCAGTGGGCAGGGCACATAGCACGCAGAACCGAGGGCCGTTGGGGCAAAAAGGTTCTAGAGTGGCGGCCACGCACCGGAACACGCAGCAGGGGTAGGCCTCCCACAAGGTGGACCGACGACCTGGTAAAGCTCGCGGGAAGCGGTTGGATGCGGGTGGCCCAAGACCGGTCTGTGTGGAAAACCTTGGGGGAGGCCTATGTCCAGCAGTGGACCTCTTTTGGCTGACATGATGAATGATATCTTAGGTCAGCAAAACTATTTGTGCATCACACAATTAATTGTACCTTATAGGACTCAAACGTAAAAACAATGGGCGGTAGCGGCGAGGTGAACGAGGTGAATGACGGAAGACGCAGTGGGCAAACGGTCGTTTGCCCACTGCGTCTTCCGTGCGCTCATAGTATTTGATAAGATTTTCATGCTATGTGCAAGATTTGCCTTAACCACATGTTCCAGTATACGACCTAAAAACATGACCACACCCTACAGTTACATCCTGCATCCTAATCCTAACTAAAATTATAAATGCGAATGTGTTTGTTTATTTGTTTGTTACGCTTTCACGCCTTAACTACTCGACCGATCATCATGAAATTTCACATACACGTTGATAGGGAATCAGAAAAGGACCTAGGGTTCCTTTTCATACAGAAAAAGTACTGTTACTAATCCAACCTACATTTACGTGAGCGAAGCAGCAGGCAAAAGCTAGTATAACACAAAGTGTTCTAAAGTATGTATCATGCCCTAGATCCCAAAAAGTTAGATACGAAATGTAAGTTGATAACATAAGAAGCACATATTACGAAGCGAATTTTCTTACCTCCCTCAAGAGTCAACCTTTACGTAATAAATAAGTTTGTCTAATTTTAGTTTTGCTACTCTTTATACCATATAAGATCACGTCTTACCAACAGGCACGTGAAACAGCAAGTATATAACAATCGAAATGCCTAAAACGTGAGTTACTTTTACACTGTAGTTATAAAAATCCAAATAAAAAAGCATTTTTTTTATTCAAAATTTGTTTAGAAATTATATTATTATATTTTTATGTAAACAACCAGAGGTTTGTTGGTAAGCGGTTACTGTAGGCGAAAAACATTTGCATTACCGGGGATACCACTCGTGCAATGCCAACTTTTTGAAAAAAGAAGTACCTGTGCCAGCGCCTCATAAAGGTATTCCTTTAAAAGGCGCTTTAAGAGGCGGGCTTGGTAACATTTTCTCTTTTATATCTTTATTTTATTTTGGGGTTTTTATCCTATACGGATATGTCAACCCCATCGTAACTTATTACAAAGTAAATACATAATTATTAACAATCAAAATAATACTCAGAAATTAACTATTTTACATGAGACGAATCACTGTTGAGTATCTGTTACCAAATGGCATAATTTCTTAGCTTCTTCCGATTTTGGTCTTGATAAAATGCCTTGAATTAGACCTACATCCAATTGGTAACATGTGCAAGTTAATACATGCGCGGGTTGTTTGCAAGTACTCATAATTCATATTATGATCAACTCACGCATGTAGCTAACGCCAGCTATGCGCATCATGTATTACAAGCAAGATCAGAAATACAAACAGACGTGCTGCTTTATTATTATAATTATGTTTTTTTTTCTGTGGAGACCTTAACTAAATCACACTATGCACCATCTTCTACCGAAAGGACTTAGATGAAACGTTCCAAAAATTGTATGTCCAATAAGTTTTAAAATACTGAGTTTCTTGCAGGTATTTTCTCATAGGCTCAACACTTTGCAAGTATCGCATCTAACTTATATATAAATGTAGATTTAATAACTTAGTAAACTCACTAACTATTGAACACAAAAATCCTCATTTTAGTTTTTTAATAACATTGAAGTCATCATAATTTATGAACAATGTTCTTATTCTAAATACGAATTGTTATCAATAATATATGATTGTAGAAGATGATTATCGTTTACCTGCTTTCATGTGGAACTATTACTGGTAGTGGAGCGATATACGCAAGATTCATGATATCAATAGCGTGTTATCGGTATACTTTGAGGCTGCTTAACACTTCTCGGATATAATCAGCCTTGGTTGTAAGTACTAGTAGGTAGTCTAATATAGCTTAGAAGATTTTTGAAATTAGACGAGTAAAGTGAGTGTGTGACTATTTGTGGGATAATTATAACGTCATGAAAAGTATTTTTTTAACTAAATAAGAAGAATGATCAATCTAACGATCAATTTTTATAGACTTTATTTTTGTTTCGACTATTTAAAATCTATCAAAACCTGCGGTGGTTGATGAAATTGTAGTAAAAGTCCAGTCAGAATTATGCAGTTATAACCGTTTTGGTTTTAATCATTATACAAAGACAGCAACCGTTACGGCTGGGCTATGTAAGTAAAAAGAGAGTAGGTACAGTGAATTTGAAAATATAGAACTTATAACTTCTTAGTTAATTGATATTTATATAATTTATATTTTATGTTTTGCAATTGCTCGTACGCGCAAGTACTCACGTGGACTACGTGCATAAATTAATTGTAAGGCTACTTGCGCATAAAATGGCTTGCGTGGATCGTCTACACGATGCAAGCCGTGCAAATATTTATATTTTATATAATGAAAATAAATAAAATATATTAATATTTTTGCCTATTAATTCAATTGTATTTTTTAAGCTTACTGAATAAATTGTTATTCACCTCGTATGTAGTCGAACAATTGTTTATGTAACATAAAGTAATTTTATTACCGACCCTAAAATACGTAAGTACTTTTCGAACGAACGTTGTAAGTTGATACAGTACGGTGTAAGTGTCACTCACTTATCTCGCTGTCAGTACAGACGGATACAAAATTGTTTTCCCGGTAGTACAGTCGAGTCGTGACGTGAATTGTGATCGTACACTTGTTTACTCGACGATACTCTTTGTCACATGTGAAGATATTCTTTAGTTTGTGGGCGTATTAAATCGCTTTCAAAAGTGATTCAATCAAGCTTTCTTTTGATGGATAATGTATTTTTATTTTCAGTAGTTTATTTGTTCACAATAAGACGAAAAAAGGTTTATTTATTTGAAATAAAGTACTATTGTATTTTTATTTCTGGTCGTGGTCTGATAATAACCACTTTATTTTGTTTCAACAAGTGTGGCAGTTGGTCAGAAACTCTACCGCTTGTCACAAATCTATACAAATAAATAAAATTGAAGTGTCTGTTTGTAGTGTCAAAATAACAGCTTTTTATATAATGCATATGAAAGTATATAAGGTACCTACACGAAAACATCTATTTTTAAAATGTTTGTCTGTCTATCTGTTAGTTCCAGCTAATCTCCGAAACGGCTGAACCGATTTTGACGGGACTTCACTGGCAGATAGCTGATGTCATTAGGAGTAACTTAGGCTACTTTAATTTTAGAAGAAAAAAATAGGATTCCGCGGCGACAAACACTTTTTAGTTAAAATCTACGCGGACGAAGTCGCAGGTAACAGCTAGTACAGAATAAAATTATTGCATTTTGCTTTATATCTATATATAAACGCAATTTACTTTTGCAGTGTAAATGTAATATACGCTGCTTCGTTGTTCCAGTAGCTTCTCAACTAAAGCGTAGCCAAAACTCATAAGCTTTTGGGACTATTCTAGAAGCGGCAAGAGAGTGATAATTTTTCTGTCAGGCAATACTCAATGACACTATGAAATTTGGAACTTTGTCCGATAGACAGTATTAAGTTTACCCACTATTACGGGTAACCCTATCTGGTTTACACGTGAGATCATCTCTATACGCTCCTCAGGCGAATTTCTCTCACGTAAGACGTCTAAAATAATTTCATTCAATCTAAATAAATCAAATATAACCAGACAATTTTATATCCATCATTTCAACAGAAATACTCAATTCGAAGAATCTTGAATAATATATCTATAATTAATACGCTACAGCTAAAATTATCTTCAACCTTTACCAATTAATGTCATGATCAGATTACGTCGCCATATCAAAATTTAGTATTTCTGAACCTATAAATAGTACAGTAGATACGACTTACAACATAAGACATAAGTATGACGTGGTTAGTTATGATCATTGAGTTAATATGTTCTAGAAAAGACAAACCAACTAGATTGTTTAAAACACGCGTTAGAATGCATGCTCGCTTATAGCTATGCGCTTACTGCAATGATACATAAGTATTTTACTATCCTTACTAATATAAATGCGAAAGTGAGCGACCGATCCTCATGTAATAGGCACAGCCTGCGCTAAAAGTAGCTGAACAATAAAAAAGTTTTATTATTGTTTTATAGTAATAAATTTCGATTAAAATAACTGTTTACTGCAGTCAAAATGAGAAGTTAAATAATCCCACAAATATTTATCGACTTATATCGCCAACTGTACCTTGTTGTCACCTAAAAGGCAAAATATCACGTTATAATATTATATTATAAATCCCAAATATAAATGAATGAAAACCACCGAAGTAACTACCCGACCTGGAAACCATACCTGAAGACTCAAAAGCCAAAGACACTTAGAAAAAATAATCAAAGGCAATCAAATAAAAAAATGAAATTTAAGGACGATTGTATGCAATAGCTAGTCACGACTTAATCCATAAAACTGTATAATCGTCATTCGTTCGCGCCCATTGCGCGCCAAATGGACTTTAAACGATTGACATAAAGGATGATTTGATGCATTTGCGCCGCGCGTCGGTGAAACGCAAATTGTTGCGGTGCGGTCGACAGCGCGTGCTTCCTGTTTAATCAGCTTGGTTACGTCGCAGATTATGCTAGCCATTTTTCGTGAGGATTTATACTGTGAAAAATGGTATGTAATTATTGATGATAAAACATTCTGAGAGCTTTGTTTTCAGTTTTAATGTTGCCTTAATTACTTGTAATTGTCATTAATCATTGTTGATTTAGTGAATGGCTATCGATAACCAATTGTCCTAAGTTTCATGTTGGCAAAAAAATATAATCTTATCTTCCAACTTTTGTAATTACAATCACAACATTTTATCCTTATTTTAGACTAGCTTTTGCGCGCGGCTTCGCTCGCGTTAATTTAGAATTTGACAATCAATTCGGGTTGTACTCTGCTTGTAATAATATAATTCAATCATGATTCAAAAGACACGTGGCGCCATCTATTATTATAAGAACGTTATTATTGTTTTACTCGGGAGCAGTAAATTTTTCGGGATGAAAGGTAGCCTATGTCCGTTTCTGTACACCTGGCAACGTATATGCAAAATTTCAGGATGATCGGTTCAGTGGTTTAGGCGTGAAAAGGTAACAAACAAACAAACTCATTTTCGCTTTTATAATATTAGTTAGGAAGTTAGGATTAGGATTACGATAACCTTTCATTATCTATGTCATGAGTTTGGACAAAGACCTTTAGCTATACTGAATGCCGATAACAGGCTAAATCACGTGCAATATTTCACTATGACATAGTGAAACCCTTACTATGCAACACTGAAGCAAAATAATATATCATATAAAATTCTAATTCTAATTTAATGTACATATTATAGGCCTTTGTGCGACATTAGTACTAAAATGCAATTAAAGCTATTTCACTAAGAGTTTTTATCCTGTCATGTGGGTGTTTGTTTTCGGATCGTTTGTTGTTTGTGATGCACATCGCGACTGGTTTATATTATGTCATATATGTGTCTTATCTATAATGTACCTATGTCTTATCTATTATATAAGTCACTTCGTGCACTTTCGCATGTAATATAAAAGTGACAGAAAAATGTGTGCATTAATACTCTTAAATATGACCTGTTTAAGGGAATAATTAATGTACACATTTTATAAGTGGATGAGCGCGTTGCCAATTATTTGATGACAATACTAATGAATTGTGTTGTCTGGGCAAGTACAGTCTTTTATAGAAACCTGGCGTATGTTAGTGATACAGCTACCTATTAGTATCCCAAGGTCACTCAGTCTATTTTTCGACAATATTACTGCTTAAAAAGATTAGATAATTTGCGTAATATTTTCGTAGATGACATAATATATTCTATAACCTATTTCAATCAGCTGTTTTTAGAATAGCGCGTACAGACACAGAAACTGATACTTATTTCGTAATTACTACACAAAGTCAAAATAAGATAGAGTCAAAAATAGAGCTCAATCAATTAACTACATTAATCACTACCTCCTCACCTTTAAAGTTCAAACCGTGGGCATTTATAAAAATCCACTAAAGTGATTTAGAGGTGACGGTCTAAAAATACCATGATTGAATCATGAGCCGCATTTGGTAATCCATGAACGTCCAAATGTAGGCGTTGAATGATCACATTACTCGGCCAAGAAAGAAATGGGCAAGCTTTGAATGATTCGTAAAATGTTCTAAAGGTTAGACTACAATATTTTTCACTGTCACAAAACCAGTTTGGTCAGTCTTGGATCGTTACGTGAGGGAAATTATAATGTACTGTTCTGGAAAACTGCGTATTTTATGGATAGAGCATATTATACTGACACTGTTTGGTGATGTGTGTGATTTTCTAAGTGAGTAGTTTGAATAATGTAACATTGACGACGGAATACTACATATTATTAAATGTGTCTTTGACATTAATAAGTGTTACTTTGTGATGTATATGAACAAACGTATTTTTTAATTTGATTTTTGTACTTGTGTGTATAAACGTATTTTACCATTTTGATTGATATATGATAGTCATGATAGTAGCAGTTTATTTTCACTGCATAGGTGTAGTAGAATAAGTAAGAATCTCTTTACTAGCAGAATGTCAAACGTTATGGATCACATAACTTTCACGAAAATTATATGACTCACTACGCTCGACGAAAATTATGCAGTTGGTAGATTTATTTTGAATCTGACCTGACATTTATCTTTTTGGTGGTCTCTAAGTATCATAACGTACATCATATTTAAATAGAACTATCCCTTTATTTACATAGCGCGAGTACGGTAAGGAACTAATTTTACTTATTGACTTCTTACTGACTTTTTCTGTGCTCACGACGAAAAATCATAAATAATGACAAAAGTAAAACGGTGATATTTACCAGCATTTTAATATTATCTATGGTGTAACAAGCAAGTTCGAACTACTTTCTCTTTTGTAAATACGAAATTTTTCTACAAGTTATGGTCCCTAGTTTTAGCAGTATCACTCTGAGACTATTCATTCTCTTCGCAGCAGGACGTCACCATATGAGTTTTATTGGATTATATCGATATGTGAACGGGCCTATTTTGAGCCAACAGCCTCACAAATACTTTATTAAGAATGAAACGTCAATATTTGTTAAGATAACAAGCCTGTGGAACGCAAGAGGAGAATTATAACATGGTATCGTATTACAGTAGACATCAAAATAAAGGAAGCTTATGTATAATATCGTGAGGTATACAGAATGTAATATGAAGTATGATCTTATACAAATCTTCGTACATTGCATCATTGTGTACGGGATTATTACATCTTCGTATATTGCATCATTGTGTATGGGATTATTTATCAAAGAAAGGGGACCGTAACTGAATCTGTAATGATTCCATATATATTAAATGCGAAGTATGTATTAAATATGTATTAAGGGCTATTATGTTTTCAAGTATAGAAAAACATAATAAGAATGGCAGCTAGATCTTAGTACTAGATTCGATTTCTGGAACGGGCACATTATTTAAGGTAAAGTTTAAATGGTTATAACTTTTCCTATATTACTTCTTCTTCTCCTAAACCTTTCCCGATTATCTGGGCTTGGCTCTCCCTATCTGTCTACTCCATTTATTTCTGTTTTGAGCTGTCGCAACGTCTATTTCACGCTCCGTCAGGTCCTATGGACCGTCGTCTCCCAGGTAGTCTTCCTAAGTGTATCTCTGTCGTTGTTGATAAGTCTAGGGCTACTCGTACTATGTGATCGTCAGGCTGGCGGTGCAAGTGGCCATACTATTGCAGGCGTCTTTCTTTGACTTTGTCTATGATTAGTGCAACTCTATAGCTTCCTCTGATGTGACTGTTACGTACTTTTTCTAGTAGAGTGACACCTAGTGACCGGGGTAACATGCGCATCTTTACTGTATGAAATTTTGTCCTCTATTATGTGAGTCATAAAGCGATAGCTATCTTTTTGTGAAGGGAGTATAAAATAAGTCTGCCTGCCCTCTCAGGGCAGAGATATGAATATAATACTTAAGTAAATAAAGTAGACTTTCTTCAAAACTAAGTCTATTTAAAACACGTTTATATTAGCTTCACTTGCAACTAGCTTACTAACTAGCAATTTAATCAAGTCTTCGATGTCGATTTTAACCTACTTTCAATTATCATATCGACTTGAAACTTGGCTAGTATATTATGTGATTTGGATGGCAATAAAATGATAAGTTTTAATTTGTTCTTTGTAATGTGTTATTGTCAAAAGTATTTATTTTTCATAATAACTTTGTTTGGATTTGATACAAATAATTATTATATTGAAAAGATCTATTAATTATATTATTATAATCGGTAACACAATTGAATAATGAAAATTATTTATGCAATATACAATATACGTTCGAGACAGATTTACGTGCTGATATGTTTTCGATGATAACTACTTAATCTAAAATAAATTGGTGAAACAATTAAAATCCAGCGATACCATATTATTGGCTTAATTTAAATCAATAAATACAACTTAAAATGAACGCCACTAAATTTTACTTTAAATCAAATTCACCAATTCAATTATTTGTTGCTGTCCATTATAAACGGATGAAAATAAACATTATTAATTGGCGACCTGACATTAACTTTATCGCCTGTGAATAGGTACATGCACTTAATAAATATTAATTTATTCAAGCTGGCGTCAATTGTTAATATAAATAAATTAGGCTTTTGATATTGTTTGCATACAACGTGACACGCCAATTGCACGTAAATTTCATTGATATTATTAATAGTGCCGAAATATTTTAAATAGAGGGAAACATAGCCGAATTTAAAAGCAAAATATTGTGATAATTTTAACACGTACCTATTCTTATTAGTGAAAAGAATAAATTTTTAAAACCGATTCTATATTATTTTTTTTAAATGAAGTTTCACCAGACAAACTACATTTAAAAATCAGAAATAATTTTAATGGGCTTTGATTGGTCAAGCTTACTAAAATTATGGGTGATTTTCACCAGTTTTTCGGATTTCTTTTTGCTTTAGTATCTGCAGTCTCACGTGACGTAACACAGCTTGGGCAGCAAAAGATTTAACGAAACAATAAATAAAATGCTGTCGCATCTGTACTCTTAAATCTTCAGACCTACGTGTCGAAGAAAGTATTACGTATTAATAGAGCTTCAAAGAAAAGTGGTAATAAATAGGAATTTTAGTGTAAATAGTGCATATTGCGGGCTGACCCGTATTAACATAGGTAAAAATCTAGCGATTTCAATGTAGGTATTATAGGATGCAGCTTATCATCTATCAATCCGTTTGTATTCTGTTTTTATTAACATTCAACTAAACCAGGGGTAATCAAATTATGATTCTACAAGTTAATAAAAATTTAAAAAAAAAATTTGCTTTAGGTTGATTAACAAGTCACGTTACCTAAGTTATTTTAAAGTTCATTAACGTAATTAATGTGGGTTAAGTTAGTTTAATGTTAGTACGGGCACGCCACGATTGTGGCGGTAAGTCCCGTGTTTGAGGAGTGGCTGGAGAGGCGGCATGGCGCCCTCACCTTCCGGCTGACACAGGTTTTGACCGGCCATGGTTGTTTTGGCCGGTTCCTATGTCGGATAGGCCGGCAAGAGACGCCCGGTTGTCACCACTGCGGCGACTGCCGCGACGTTGTTGAGGACACGGCGCTGCACACATTGGCGGTTTGCCCCGCCTGGGCATCGCAGCGCCGTGAGTTGGTCGCGGCAGTCGGATCGGTTGCCCTCTCGCTCCCGGCCGTAGTTCTGTCTGTGGTCCGGAGTGAGAGGTCGTGGAATGCCGTCGCCTCCTTTTGTGAGGAAGTCATTTCCATCAAGGAGGCGGCGGAGCGGGAGAGGGAGCTTTTAAACCCTCTCCCCAACCGCAGAGCCGGGCGCCGGAGGGCGCGGGACGACCTCCAGCCACCATGAGGTTTGACCTGGGGGTGGCGGGCTTTGTGGGCCTGCCCGCCATCCGTTCAGCACCAGGTCCGAGAGGCGGCGTGCGTGTTCCCACGCGCGCCTCTGTGTCGAGTCCGTCTCCCCTCTAGGGGGGGGGACAGTAGGGAATATTTAGAGGTACCAGCGGGTAGATCTTTCGTGTAGTGGCCTGCCGTTTCATACGGCGGGCCGTAACCTCGGCGGGGTCGCGACTGTCGCGACTGCATGTGAAAGTGATTCGCGCGGCCCCGCCGATAGTGGTTTGTCGAGGAACACCGTGGTAGGTTTAGTCGGTATTCCGGGAGGTACTTTATTCTCATTCCATCTTTCTCTTACCCCGGCGAGTCCGACATAACCCCCCGCCCGCCCCCGCGGAGGGGTATGCGTCATAGCATTCCCCCACGTTAAAAAAAAAAAAAAAAAAAAAGTTTAATGTTAGTAAAAGTACGTTGTTTTTAATAAAATATAGCCTTTGTTGCTCGGTGATAATACAGCTTTTTAACGGTGATTTAATTTTTAAAATCGGTAGTGTAGTTTTTGAGTTAAATATTATATTGTATATTTTTGTTTCATCATATTAAATTCCAAATAATCCCATCATCAACGCTGGAGATGCTTCGGTTAACAGCTTAATGAGCATTCGTACCGTAATTGGGTCGTTTTACGACAGATTGCAGTCAATACAAAAATGCAGATGTCATTTGAAAGAAAAATGATGACTGAAGATATCCACAATGCTTATTGCCCGAAAAATGTATGATTTCAGATATATTCTTATAAAACTCTCTAACTGTCTAATTAAGTCAGTCTTAAGTCACGAAATAAGTCCACATTTATGGCTGCTAATTTTCAAAGTTAATTCCAAGAAGCCTCATTTCTTTGGCTAAAATAAACAAAATTATATATCTGGAATCATTTTTCAGAATCTATTCATTGATGAAAAAAATCGAATGAGTTAATCTTTATAATACGTAATTTTTTTATAATACGTAGTAGCGCAACGAAATGCTAATGTTAGTACAAATATTCAATTACACACGTAGTATAAAGGGCGTGCTTTGGAAAGCACGTAAAGCCGTTGGTCCTGCGCCTGATCTCTCTCCGGTCGTGTCGGATTATCCGTCCCATCGGATAATGAGGGTTACGGAATAGAGAGTGCACTTGTGTTTGCGTACATACTTGTGCACTATAATATCTCCTGTTCTCCTGTGCAGCTAGCCGGTCTCCGTTAACATTGGCCGCCGTGACTAAAATTCGGTCTAGAAGACATTATTATAAGGGGACATATAAATAACAGGTGGAAGATATAAAAAAGAAGTCCGTCATTGTCAGAGGTTGTTCGAAACGACTTCGAGTATCGACGACCATTTGGAATATTCGATTATCATTCGGATGTGGGATCATACAACATTCGGATATTCGAATTTCCTTTTTATTAACAATTGCGCTTAGCTACATGGCTAATGGTAGTTAAATGGTGTTTAGCACACGTTAAGCATTATTTAACTATTTTTCTAGCTTACATATACACATGATACATAGTACAGCAACTGCTCACAATAGATTCTTTATAACATTTCATACTTTAGTACCTTAATCGTTACGAAATAATGAATATCGAATAAGGTTGAACAATAATCGATTAAACATTCCCGATACAGTAACCGATTTTACTCGCACGTGTAGATAATCCGCGATGTCAAGTATTGTGGAATGTTAGTGGAAATAAGTCTTGATCTTTGGCACACGAGGCACACGCTTTTACCGTATGCTCATTCAATGTAAAGCAGACGAGTCAGAGTTAAATATTGCATAGTTATCGATTTAATATCGCATTTGAAATTGCGGATATTTGATAAATATAACCACAAAAAGTACCTAGTAATACAAATGCATATACAAATACCTACTTAAATGTCACAATGCAGTGTAAATGTAGAAATTACAAACATTTACACTGCATTGTGATGCTTACATTATCACAATGCAGTGTAAATGTAGAAATTACAAAAATAACTGTATGTTTATTTTAGTTCATAAATACAAAATATAAATAAAATAAATAACTAAAATATAAAATTTTGACCATTGGATCGTCAAATTATACTGCAACCGAGGGACCAGCCACACCAGTGTTGATATTTTAAATTATGTTCACCTCTATTAACCCTCCAACGCTCACGTTCGTAACTTTTTTTACGAGCGGACTAACTTCTAAAGGCAACGCTTATTAAGGTCAAGCTAGCCCAAAGGGCATGCATAAAGCAGGGCCTACAAAAACTTTTCCATTTAACTTGGCCCGTGACATCCTGATTATATCTCCTTTTAGTGTCCCGTCCCGACTTCACTCGGGACCAATTTTTGAGGTCGACGGTAGACATATTTTCAGGCCTTCTAGGAGGTAACATGAAAACGTAGTCTAAAAATTTTGACCACTAAATTTTACCCAAATGTTGCCCAAAACAGGCATTTGTACTGTCGCATGTCGACTATATTTTAGGTCTGTCCTTGGGAGGTTTGTATAAACAAACCAACAGTTTTGTTTTCTTCTTTTTATCATAGCACCTATCAAAAATTCTCGAGGAAAATTGTATAAGTTAACTAAACGTAACGAAGTTAGATTAACTATATAAAATACGCCTGTTTTGCTAATTCATTCGTTATTCTTGGCCTCGAGGGCTTAAAAAGAAATTCGAGTCATAATATTGAAATTTTAATTTGATTCAAGTTAAATCTGTGACCGTTCTTTGGTTTTGTCAATTCAAATATTTAATACCCATGAGACAACATTTCAGGTGAAACTTTCTTTTTACTTTATATTTTTTTATTTAAATGTGTCTTTCTTTAAATTTATTTTTATATGTATTCTTTTTCTTTTCCATGTTTTTGCTTTAATATTCAAGCGACGATTAGTGCTTAAAAGTAACCGTAACTTATATTAAGTGTACTTCAATTTCATAAAGAAAATAAGATGCAATAACCGTTTTCAAATAAATACATTTCGTGATTATGGGAGAAGACATTAAGAAAATTGAATATTATGTTTTCAGTTATTTGTGCAATAAAAAATAATGTCATCGTCGTTTTTACTGCACGACCCTAAAAACTTTATTTACCTGCGAAGACGATATACTTAAGTAACTAGTATCTTGTAAACGCTCGGAGGTTTATGAATATAATATTATTTTTATTTACAAAGTACCTAAAGATTATCTTCTAAGCGTAAATATATTTTTAACTTTATGTCAATTACACATTATGTTACACTTTTTAAATACTTTGGTGATGCAGTAAATGCGATTGCTATGCATGAGATTCCAGATTTACAGATCTCGCAAAGTGTTACTCGCTGTATCTGTTCGATATTCTCCGTTCGGAATCTGGAATTGAGCTAGGTAGACGGCAATCGAGCTGTGACGACGGCTTTATTGAGTTAGATCGAAATATGGATGTAATTAGTCTCTACGTACCTCTTTTGGGTATATACGCATGAGAATATGTATCTATGTATTTCTTTGTTGTAAAAGTCAATTACGTATTAAAATACAGAAAATCAAAAAAAGCCGTGTATCTTTGAATGCTAAGTTTAATGTCAGTTATACTTACCTTAACGCTTATGAACCAGTAAATTCACACACGTCATAATAAATGGAACATACGTATTTCTCTAACACAGGTTTTCTGTCAGATATATACGCCGATGCAATACCGATACGAACAGATTTGTCGGATAAATCCGACTACGCCAATCAAAGGGTTAAAATTAAATAAAACTGCAACTGCAACTTCATTTATATCGACCGTTACGGTCAATAGCCAAAGCTTAAAATATAAACTAAAACTCGGTTACACTTCAAATATGGTTCTTTTTCTTCTAATTCCTCTCCACTACTGGAGGTTGGCATTCAGCTCCGCAAATTTCTCCCTATCTCTCGCTAAACGGAATAGATCTTCTACCGTTGCGACGCCTGTCCAATCTTTGATGTTCGAGAGCCATGCCATTTTGGGCCTTCCGACCGCTCTTTAGATATGCTTAGACCGGGATTAAATCATTGTGTGCAGTTGTGACGTTGTACGATGTAAAGACATTATAGTCTTAAGGCATCCGGTTTGTTTATATGGTGCGTAAGACACATGCGGCCAACACACTTCGTTTGCTGCATCTGCGTCACTCAAGATGACACGCGTTGTCATCACGCTGCATTTGACGATATGTTTAAAGCAAAACCCAATGCGTAGTTATTGCTTTATCCTAACTAATATTATAAATGTGAATGTGAGTTTATTTGTTACGTTTTTACTACTCAACTTAGCATAACTACTTAACGATCATCATGTAATTTCGCACGCACGTTGTAAGGTGTACAGAAAATATAGGGTACCTTTCATCTAGAAAAAGTACTATTACTAACCTACATTTACGCGAGCGAAGCTGTGGGCAAAATCTAGTATGAAACAATTTAATAAAATTGACGAGTTGTTTGGTGGTTTTATGTTTGAATCTCTGGAAGAGTCGGATATGAAAAATATTTTTTGCATTTCGCAATGTAGGACAGAGTAAGACTGCCTGCCCATTGAAGTGGAGCGAGGCTGTGGAGCGAAGAAACGGATAAATATTAACCAATACGATTGCATAAAATCTCCGCTCCACTCCAGTATGCAATCCTATTGGTTAATATTTCTCCATTTCTTCGCTACGCAGCCTCGCTCCGCTTCAATGGACAGGCAGCCTTATAGGCTACAATCACGGTACAAGGGGACAGGACTGCAGCAATTATCAAAACGAGGGTGAAACAGGGAGTCAGCTATTCAATACTAATACTATAAAGCTGAAGAGTTTGTTTGTTTGTTTGAACGCGCTAATCTCAGGCACTTCTAGCTCGAATAAAAAAAAAATTTTAGTGTTAGATAGCCTATTTATCGAGGAAGGCTATAGGCTATATAACATCACGCTGCGACCCACGGGGGCGGCGCTGTAACCATAAACGCGAGTAAAACCGCGGGCACATCTAGTATGTTATAAAATATTGATCAGTTGGCTGCACGGATGGCATTGTGGTTTAAGTGGTTGCCATGCCACTACCGCCACGCCTAGTGTTGTGGGTTCAGTCCCCACATGGGACAAAAATTTGTGTCTGGGTGTTATTCGTATCCGAAGGTTGAATGTTTGTAAAGTCCCCCGGGGTACAGGATTTATTCCTAGTGCGGTAGTTATTAGTTTAAAAACAATAAACAAAAAGTACACTGCAATCGCAATGCGTTTAAGACGCATAAACGAACCGGACACTTTAGCCGTTCAACAAGATTTTATTCCGTCGTTTTAACATGTCCATTAGCATCTTATTCTACCGCTACAGTTACTCAAAATAACATTAATAACAATACATTAGATTCGCCAGTCGAGAGCGGTGTTACAATTTATTATAACAAATGATACGGGTTACGTTGTACTGGGAAGGATCAACAAGGATCTCATCGTTTATCATACGAAGTGATGGAGTTACGAAACAAACGTTCAGCTTCGGTATATATTTCCATACTAAGTTTTTGGTTTCTAATGGACTGCTTGAAATTCGCAATTGTTTGAATGGCCGTCTTACCAGTAAGCTCAGTGTTAGGGGTTCGATCAACACATGAGACAAAAAAATATATATTTGAGAAATGGTTGTTTCAGACTCCGGTTTTCCAGTCTTCGTAAGCGTCACAGGGATTAATACCAGTAAGTAGTGTGTCTTAGCAAAGAAACGTCCTAATATGTTATTCTATGTAAAATTGAACATCCTTGAGATATGAAACATTAGACCTGTGAGATGAAAATATATTAATTTTCAAATCGAAATATTTCACAAACTCGAATCATTTGCTGCATTGAAAATTTAATATGGAATATACTCGTAGATATATAAAATATTAATTGTTTAACTTGCTGCATGTTTTGATCAACACTTTTTTTGTCATATTGTTTTTGCTGCAGTTAATAATCCATACTAATTATAAGTAATTACATTTATAATTTATTTGCAACGTCACTTTTAGACAAAGAAGTATACATAGTACTTTTTTGTCTATTACCCAATACATCACAAAAGGAACAACTATTTACTTAAGTTTATATTGATAGTTTTAAAATTTTCATATGTTGACTCCATATCTTTCTATCATCCATTACACCCGAGATTTACAAACTCGCGGGGCTCTGAAAAGCGTCTTGTGCAAGAATAAGCGTAACTAAAGGATATACGGATCTACCAGGACGCTTTTCTCCGAGAATTTGTATGGAAAGGATCAATTGGCCAACTTTAACTTTAACCGGGATATCGGTCCAAAAAGTTCCCGTTTAATTTCATCCTACATTTTATTGAGGCAATCATATGTGGATCGATAACACGGAAATAGAATTTGTGCTGTATAATTTTACTTTGAATGTTCTTCTACGTTTTGTTTGTAAGATACGACATTAACTTGAAATGTTGTGTAAGACTTTGGTTTCTGTTAAAATATAAAATATGACATACCGAAAATGACATATTATGTACTATAAATTTTGTGTTCATTATTGAAACTTTCGGGTCTGGGACCAAGAACAACCGCATATATATATATTTAATAATGTCTTCCTCTAAAGTTGAATAATATTTTCAGATCTTATTATTACGTTGAAGTGTTAGTACAACATATAATAATAAGATCTGTTTATATACATATTGAAGTAGATATATAAGGGTGTTTAAAGGAATGCCTTCTTCTGATCCTTGATATGTTATTTATTTCGATGTAGAATTAGTATAATTGAAGAACTGGTAGTTTACATAACATAAATAAGAAATAGACAAGAAAGATAGATATAACGTAAAACAAATAGGAACGCGCGCGACGGCGACGTGTGTTGGCGCCCTCTGCGTCGCAAGAGTGCTCCCGCGCACCACCTCAGGCGCCGCTGCTGGTAGGGCGCGCAACAAAGGGTCATACATTTTCTATAGTTTTTCCATCCAATAAAAAAAATGTAATATGGCCTCTCAACTAACGAACTGATATAAATATCTTGATAGGGGATATTAGGATATTTTTTGAGATGTATTTGTAATATATCTTCAAAGTACTATGTCGTAATAACAAACACTGATAAGCAATAATAAATTCAAGAGTTACATTATTTTTTAAAATTTTTATTTATTCATTTAGGTCACAAAGTAACACTTATAAACGTCAAAGTATATAGGTTAGTGAGTTTACTAAGTTACTGAAGCTACATTTAGGTTAGTTGCTAGGTTCAGGCAAAGGGTAGAGCCTATGAGAAGAAACCTACAAGAAACTCACGGCCACTCTTTTAAATCGCCAGTTAAATATAATTTCAGTATTTTACAACTCAAATTAACAAGGTGTTACAGCCATTATGCCATATACTACTACAAAAAACTAAAGATAATAACAATAATAACTTAATAATATTATAGAGAGGAAATAATTTGAGCTAAGATATATTATTTAATATAAATCTAAAATAGACAGTGGCATGATGGCGCATACACTTACACTTTGTGACTATGCAAAGGCTTAAATTGACTTATAAGTAATACAGATCTTTGAATCCTGTATGCAACAAGCAACTAGCTCCATGAGTTTTTGTCATTTAAGTAGTCGTTGACTGAATAATAACCCTTCCGAATAAGTTGTTTTTAACAGGGTTTTTAAATTTAAACAATGGTAAATTAATTATGTTAATAGGTAATTTATTAAAAAAACGTATACCGAGTCCCGCAAATGTATTGTGAACTTTATGTAAACAATGATATGGGCCTACTAACTTATGCTTATTTCTAGTGTTTACGTTATGGATATCACTATTCTTATTATACAAGTAAATGTTGTTTAATAAACATAATGTTAGCAAATATATATTGCGACGCAACAGTAAGTATGCCTATTTCTAAAATCGATCTTTCAGGGAAACTCGTGCTCCTAAATTATAAATGCTACGTACTGCACGCTTTTGAAGAATAAAAAATTGTCTCAACATCAGCTGCCTTGCCCCACAATAATATACCGTAGGACATGACACTATGAATGTAAAAGTTGTTAAGTTAGGCTAAATGATAGAGTTTATGTTTAAAGTTAAAATTAATTTAATAACTGGACCATAGGTTAAACGATATAAAGGAGCGAGAGAGCACGCGCGATGACCGCTTGTAGAGTACTGAATATTAATTAGCAATGTTAGGTAAAACTGCTGATACGTTAGTATTGTAGTTGGTGTATGGTTTCACCGTACATGCTCCCGGGCCAAAAAGATACAAAAGATTACACATCTTCTAATCTAAAATGACATTTTTTGACTATAGGTGACGTAGCTACATAATGAGATAGTGATATATTCACAATATGATTTAATTCTGCTATCTGGGGGGTTACAAAGTCCGAGTTCGACTTAATAGTATTACTTGATTCGGCATGAGAGTATAATGTAAAATCTTTACCTTTTACTACGCATTTAATTTGCAGGTTAATAATACCAGCTCCAGTTACTTGTTTTAAAGCTACTTGGTCTTGACATATAATCCTCAATGAATAGGTATTGCAGCAGAAATAAAAGTACTTCGACGGATCGTTTAATTCTAGCCACATATTTTGACAAGGAGATTTGCTTACAAGGCACTGTTTTGATTTGTTATCAATTTTGCAGAATTTTTCGTCTATTGGTAAATGACTGATTGGTTTATTAATTTGACACAAGTATGAATGCTCATTATGCAGGCACAACTGTAGCTCCATAAACGATATTGTAAAGAAAGCGTCTTTTCTCAAATTGATAGCGATAAACTCAGCTACCGGCAATACGCTAATCATGTAATTCTGCACTTGTCGCGGCACTGGCAATATCTTATAAACCTTATAGTTGTCTCTACTAGTCAAAGGAAAAGTTATTTCAAATATAAAATAGCCTTCCATCAACCTCGCTTTTACCTTAAGCATACTGTAAATATGTTTTAAATCAGATTGGATATTATCCACGGGTAAGGTAACATCCTTGGTCAGTTGACCAGATATAAACTGTAGCTCGCGTTGTAGCTGATCTGGAGTTAACAGGTGAGCGTTGAACTTCCTGTGAAATATATCTGTGACGGTATCCAAGAGAGTATCCTGAATTCTTTTGAGGTTTTGCAGTAGATTAATAGCTGTTATCGCAGACAAGGTAAAATCCTGGGTTTTATCAAGATTTTGTACATCTTCTGTAATAGTTAAGACAGCATTATCTAGTTGATTCAAGTGTTTATTAATGGTTTTATGTTGTTGTTGGATAGTTTGCTCGTTTCTTTTTAGTACATTATACTCAGCTTCAATAACGGAGGTCTGATTACGTAACAATTTAGTGATATGTCGCTCGTTTATTTTTATAAGTTGTATATCCTTCTTATATTGTTCCGCGAATCGTTCGTCTAATACGCCGAACAAGCTGTTAGCCACGTAACCGATACCATTCACGAGACCGCGTCGCTGTCTGGTACGCACATCAAAATGTTGATTAAGCATAAGTTGATTATAATGCTGCAATTCTTTATAGTCATGGTTTAATTGTAGTGTAATCATACTACAATGACTTTTATCGCTTAGGGATAAGCAGAGTTTGTCTAACAAGTTTAAAATCTTTGTTGCTGCAGTATTACCTTCCCAATATGGATCCATGTCGTAATATACGATGAGATTCCACTTGTCTCGAATAATTTGTAGGTTGTCTATAGAATCAAAATACAGTGAATTATTGCTGGGTAATACTGAAATGATGATGATGATGATGAATACTGATATGTTAAACGCCGCGTGCGCCGATGTTATCAAAGAGATAAAAAACATTAAGGACATTGCTACCGATACAAGCTTTGAACTGGGCTTACTACGTCGAATCTGTGTTACTAGCAGTGTTAAGTTGGGCTTACTTTCTTGATTAGTGTTTTTGTCTACCATATTACTCGATGTCGGGCGTAATGGTAATACTGAGAGCTTGACAACAGGTCTCTTAATGATACCGGTTTTTGTTTTTAATGTCACCACTCTAACTAATCCGTCTTTACCTGGATGAATGTCTATAACTCTGCCCATCATCCACTTTCCGGGCGGCAGATTGTCGTCCTGGATGGTTACTAAATCTCGAATGCTAATATTCTTCTCAGTGTTGAGCCATTTGCTTCTGACGGATAACTCCGTCAGATATTCAGATCTCCATTTTTTCCATATATCGTTAGCTATTTTGGCTATTAAATACCACCTAGTTCGGGCATCTTCTTGTGTTTCAATTATACCGGATCCACACCGTCCTGTCAAGAAATGAGCTGGGGTAAGTATATTTAAATCTTCCGGATCCTCCGATAAGGCACATAATGGTCTGGAGTTTAAACAAGATTCGAGCTGTGCTAATATTGTGCTGAATTCCTCGAAGGTCAGCTTCTGTTCACCAATCACCCGTTTTAGATGATGTTTTAAGCTTCTAATAGCTCGCTCCCATAAACCGCCGGCACTCGGCCAAGATGGAGCGTTAAAGTGCCATTCTATTTTTAAATTAGTTAGCTCCGTAAAAAAGTTACTATCAAATACGTTTTGGAAATCATAATAACTTTCTTGTAGCATTCTATCTGCTCCTACGAAGTTAGTTCCCTGGTCCGAATAGATGTGTCCTGGGGATCCTCTTCTGGCTGCCATCCGTCGTAATGCTGCTAGGAACGCAGAGCTGCTTAAATCGGAAACAAGCTCTAGATGTACTGCCTTGGTTGCCATACAAACAAACAAAGCAATATAACCTTTTGTTGTCTTGGCTCCCCGTCCCTTGTTATATTTAACGTCTACGTATCCTGTATAATCCACCCCGGTGTGATAAAATGGAGGTGCAGGGTTACATCGTGCTTCAGGTAAGTTTCCCATTAATTGATGCTGTATTTTAGGCGCATGCTTCCTGCATGTAACACAATTTCTTACTTCTTTCCTCACAGCTTTGTTCCCACCAACTATCCAATAGCTTTGCCTTAATTGAAATAAAGTTAACCGCGGTCCACCATGGAACGTTAACTGATGAGCTTGTTGAATTAGCAAAGTTGTTAGCCGATTGCTGTGAGGCAATATTGCAGGGTGCTTCATTTCCAAGCTCATAGCTGCCTTGCTTAGACGTCCGCCAACTCGTAGAATGCCATTTTTATCAATGAAAGGGTTTAATTTCAATAAATTGCTTTTGCTATTTAATTTATCATGCATTCGTAATGACATGATTTCTTCGGCAAATTCGATTCTTTGTATATATTTTATAACAAGTAATTTTGCTTTTCTCAATTCATACAAAGTAAGAAATCTGGGGAAGCTGTAATGTTTTGTTGACATTAGTTTAATCCCTCGTAGAAGCCACGCTATAATATTTGTAATTTTAACGAGTGAGCTGTATTTATTTAATAACTGTAATATAATGCTTTCATTGTTTTTATTCTGTACAGAATTTACTTTGCTTGCTAACGATTTTATCCTTGTCTCTTGATCAGTGCTATAAATTATTCGCTTATTCTCAAATTTTTCGTCAAAGGATTTAAGTGACGGTGGTCCTTGCCACCACAAAGTTTGCTTTGTCAATTGGGAGGCAGAAATACCCCTACTAGCGGCATCTGCCGGATTTTCCTCTGATTTGACATAACGCCAACAGCTTGGCTTCATGATGGTAGTTATGAATTTAGTCCTATTCGCGACGAAGGGTTTCCATCGGCTGGATTCACCTTGAAGCCACCCTAAGACCACCATTGAATGCACCCAGCCATACATTCGAATATCCAGTTCACTTAAGCAATTCACAACTTTAATCATTAGTTTAGCTAACAAATACGCGGCGCTGAGCTCCAATCTCGGCAACGATATGCTCTTAGAAACGGGTACTAATCGAGCTTTAGCGACAACCAGTACTATAGATGTCTTATTTTCTTTCCAGATTCGCGCATATATAACAGCCGCGTAAGCTTTAGTTGAAGCGTCACAATAACCATGCAGTTCTAATAGATCATTAGGTTGATATTCGATCCAGCGGGGTATCTCGCATTGGTTTAAATATTGAAGGTCTGCTTGCAATACGGGCTATTCTTTCCTAATGCTTTCAGGAACTTCTTCATCCCACTGCATTTTATTCAACCATAGCTTTTGAAATACCAATTTCAATTTAGTTGTGACCGGTGATAACCACCCTAGTGGGTCAAATATTTTAGATATCTCAGATAAAAATATACGTTTCGTAATTTTTGCGCTGGGCTTCGATAAACCAAAGTTAAAAGTAAAATTGTCATTAGAAGAGTTCCACCGTAGGCCTAATGTTTTGGGCGTATTTTCCGATTTAAAATTAAAAACTATTTCGCCACTGCTGCTATTGTGATCTAAGTTTTTAAGTAGTTCCGGATGATTTGCTGACCATTTCCTTAGTGTAAAACCTCCTGATTTTAGTAAGCTGTTCATGTCTTTTATAATCTGTTTTCCTTCTTCGATGGAGTGTGACCCATGGACCAGGTCATCCATGTAAAATGACTCCTCTAAGATTTTGGCAGCATCCGGAAATCTAACGCGCTCATCCGACGCCAAACGCTTCAGAGTCATCATGGCCAAAAACGGCGCTGATTTAGTGCCGTATGTGACCGTGGTAAGTTTGTATGCCTGTAAGGGCTGGTTAGGCCTATCTCTCCAGATTATTTGCTGATAATGCTGATCGGATTCGTGTACCATAATCTGCCTGTACATCTTTTCTATATCCGATGTAAAAGCAAACTGATATTGACGCCACTTTATAATTAATTCTTGCAAATCCTATTGTAAATTAGGTCCTTTAATCATCAGGTCATTCACACAATAACCGCTTGACGTTCTTGCTGATGCATTGAATACAACGCGTAGCTTAGTTGTCGCTGACTCTGCTCGTTGAACTGAGTGATGCGGCAGGTAACACGATAACGTTTTATTATTACGTTCATTGTAACATGGCACCATATGACCTAAGGCTATGTACTCACTAATGAATTGTTTATATTGTTCTGCTAAGATTGGTTGTTTGCTAAATTTACGTTCTAAATTTTGAAACTGTGCTATTGCCATTTCCTTTGAGGAACCTAATTTTTCGCTTATTTCAGGTTTACATGGCAATCTAACTTTATACCGTCCATTTTCGAGGCGTTCTGTAGTAGCTAAATAAAAGTCTATACATTCCTGCTCTTCTGATGAGAATGTCAAATTTTCGCTAATATCCTCGATCTCCCAGAACTTCTGTATATCGTGGGTATTGTTCATAACAACGTTACAATGATATGATGACATTTCACCACCACCGTAAATGATCCACCCAAGGTGAGTTTCTTGCAATATAGGTTGCGATAAGCTTTCTCCTTTAATCAATCGTCCAAGTAATATCAAACCATTTACTTGAGCGCTTAGTAATAAATCCACTGAACGGCTAATGTTAAAATATGGATCCGCTAATTTAATATTTTCGATGTACGACCACTTTGATGTGTCAAAGGACTTATATGGAATATCTCTTAGTATTTTGTTCATAATCAGTACATCGGTGGCAAACGAAAAGTCGTTATATGTCGAGGTACACTTCAGTGTGGCCACTCCATTACAACTATTTTCAACTTCACCTACACCGAATAACAAACCATTAAATTTAGTTCTTGGCAATCCTAATTTCTTCGCTGCGCTTTCTCTTATTAAGGACACTTGCGACCCAGGGTCTATGAGAGCCCTTAAAACATGATATGAGCCGTCAATAGCTGCGACTTTAACCAAGGCTGTAGCTAAAAGTACTTCATTCGTACCAGGATCATTTTGCGACACGTGTGCAGTAATCGCCGCATGTTCTTGCGGACTTGGGTCAGCTGTTATTGCTGCGTTGTTCGATTGCGACATATTTTGCGAGCAGGCGTCATGTAAAACAGAGTGATGATTACCGTTGCATTTGCGACATCGCCTAACGGAAATACATTGCTGACCATTATGATCGAATAAACAATTTTTGCATAATTTAAATTTTTCTACTGTATTCAGTTTAATATTATTAGGCATTCTTAAAAACTTTACGCAATTAAACAAGGCATGTTGTTGGCTACATAATTGACACTTGATCGTTGATACGTGTAAAGCTTTCGAAAATCCTTGAGGCTTATTAAATTTGTTAGACAAATGAGGGTTCCGTCTCGCTTTTTGGTTTTCCAGGACATCGTTATAGGTATTCGATTTCGTTGACGATTGATCTTGTTTTCTGCGCGATGTTTCAAGACTTGTAAACTTACTTTTAAGTAATCTAAATATTCCTGCAACACCGGTAGCTCTCTTGAATTTTTCAAAGAGTCGATATAATCACCGTAGGTTTCGCTATCAAGCTTCTGTGACAATAAATGCACTAGAAGCGGATCCCAAGTGCTTATATCAACCCCTAAGTTCTTGATTGCATGCAAACATTCTAAGGTTACGTCATGCAATTTTTTAATATGACTTAACGATTGCTGCTGTGTACCGGGTAATCCTAATAAAGTGTTAATGATAGAGGTAAAGATTAGCTTTTTGTTGTTGTACCGGTGGTTCAAAATTTCCCAACAGGTGTTATAATTGTCGGAACTAATAGTAAGGTGCTGAATAAGTCTCTCTGCTTCGCCTCTAACTTTCCCTTTCAAAAATTGCATTTTCTGTGCTTGAGACAAAGTAGGGTTACTATGAATAATCTCGGTAAAAAGATCCTTGAACGATGTCCAATGTTGGTAGCTCCCTGAAAATGCAGGTATGTCCATTTTCGGTGTAGAGTGTTCCCTATGTGCCACACTCCATAGCTTTTTATTGATAATTTTCTTTAGTACAAGATATGATCGCTCATGCTGAGTATAAAGAGCTTCGTAGTCCTCGTCCTCTCCACCTATCTCACTATCGATCTCCCAGTGTAGAGTGTCAATTTGGGACCAGCGGGCTTGTAAAGTTTTCAAAGCGTCCTCCATTTCCCATTTTTCAGTCATGGAATCTAAATCGATAAGCCCAGCTGACCGCTTAAACGCTTTGAAATTAGCTGATTGTTTACGAATCATGTCGTCTAATTTGCTAGTAGAGCCTCTCGACTCCATCACATGTGAAATACTAGATTTTATTGGCTGCCGCTCATAATCCGATGGTCCTGCTTGCTCTTGTTCATGAGTACTCCGTACGGTTTTTAAAGATGTTTGTCCACTGGACAGCTTAAGCCGCTGCTCCATAATTAGATTTTTCGCGGCAGTAAAAATTTTGCTAACCTTTTCATGCTCAGAATTTGTAAAGTAAGGATGCTCCTTAACCCCATACTCACAGATAGCTAAATGATTATTTTGAAAATCCGACCAATACTTCTCTAACAACTCTAAACGCCTTTTAAAATAGTCGTCAGATTTCCGCTCGTCACTGTCCTTTTTTATGTTAATCGGTATTTTCCTAATTAACTCGCCAAGTTCGAGTTGCTGGTAGTATAGACTTTCCATTCTGCTGCTAGTCAGTAAGAAATAAAAAGGAACGATCTTACTTGATAGTACCGGCTCAGGCCGCTTATTTGCTGTAACTGGACACTGACGGCCTGCTGCTATAAATACCGAGTGCTGGTGCTCAGGATGCTGATTTCCTCGTGCTTGAGGCGCTGACGTTCCACTGCCGACGTCTCGTTGCTCGAGATGTCCCGCTAATTGCTAGTGGAAACTAGTAAAGGAGCTCCTAGGTTTTGCTCCAAAACGCTTTGCTACAGTTCCGTGGCTACGACACTGTTCACTCGGTGACACGTATAACTGTAAGTCCACGTGCTGATTTCGAAACGAATACACTCACAAGTTCGCGTATGTAAAGTGTCTCGCTAAGACGGATACTTAAACTCGCGAGGTCCCGCCCGATGCTCGAAGGACCATGTAAAAGTTGTTAAGTTAGGCTAAATTATAGAGTTTATGTTTAAAGTTAAAATGAATTTAATAACTGGACCATAGGTTTAACGATATAAAGGAGCGAGAGAGCACGCGCGATGACCGCTTGTAGAGTACTGAATATTAATTAGCAATGTTAGGTAAAACTGCTGATACGTTAGTATTGTAGTTGGTGTATGGTTTCACCGTACAATGAAAGTAACTAAAATATACTAGTCTTGTAGTATCTATATATCAGTAAGCTGTCTTACGTTCCGAATTGCGTAAACTGAGCTAAGTTTCCCTGCAAGACACGATATTTGAGCACCCCACTGAACTTTATGATCTAAAGTTAATCCTAAAAAGACTGTAGATTGAACTAAAGTAATAATTTCATCATTTAAAATTATATTCACGTTAGGACTCTTTACGTTTGGCAATGTAAACTTGATACATTTAGTTTTTGTAGAGTTTAGTCGTAAATTATTCATCGTAAACCAGTCCAGGACTTCCGCGAGTGAATCATTAACAGCACGAAAATTTGGTGCTTTTCGGTCTACTTTAAAAATAAGGGATGTGTCATCCGCGAATAAAACAATGTCACACAAATCCTGAACAAAGAACGGCAAATCATTTACGTACACTAAAAACAGAAAGGGTCCCAAAATCGAGCCCTGTGGCACGCCCATTGTGACTGGTAATCCAGAAGATCTACTTCCGTTGATATCAACGTGTTGTAGTCTATCGCTTAGGTAGGAATCAACTAATTCAAGTGCAGTATCTCGGATGCCATAATGCCTGAGTTTTTGCAACAGCGTTTGATGGTCAACGCAGTCAAAGGCTTTAGAGAGATCACAGAACACGCCAATGACATCTTGCGAATTCTCCCAGGCACTGAATATATGTTTTAAAAGCGTAACACCCGCATCTATCGTAGAACGGCCCTTCCTAAAACCATATTGATCTGCATGAAATAAATTGTTTACACTGAAGTGGCTCTCTAATTGCTGTAATATAATCTTCTCAAATATTTTACTAATAGCAGGTAATATTGAAATCGGCCTAAAATTACTGGGGTCACTTTTGCAACCATTTTTAAATAAAGGTATTATTTTACTACATTTCATTAAGTTTGGAAAAATGCCTACATCAATGCATCCGTTGAATATTGCGGCTAGGTGTGGCGCTATATTAACAATAATACTTTCAACTAATTTTACCGAAATACCCCAGAAGTCAGCTGATTTTTTTAAATTAAGCGACTTAAATACTTTTATTATATCATACGGATGTACACGCTCAAAACTAAATAGTATCTTGCACTCTTCCACGTTGCCCCTAACTAAGTATTCTGCTCGAGCTGGGCAAGACCTAAGGGTACTAGTTATGTTTAAAGGTACTTTTGCGAAGTAGTTATTGAATGTATCGGCTACTTCCAAATTATTTGAAATTACGCTATTATTTATATTCAGTTCAAATTTATTATCACGCACCTTGCTGCGACCTGTTTCATTGTTAATAATGTTCCATGTAGTTTTAATTTTATTATTAGATTTTTGAATTTTAGTTTTTAGGTAAAGGGACTTGGCAGTGGCACAAGTCTTTTTAAATAATTATGAATAATTTTTAACATATTGAATAAAATTTGGATCGAAATTGTATTGTTTCATACCATATAATTAATATAGCTTTGCTCTACTTTTATATATCCCAGATGTTGCCCAGTCACAAAACTTAATCCTATTATTCTGACTAAAGGTCTTACATTTAAAAATATTATTATATTCTAAAGTAATTATGTTAAGTAAAGACTCATATAGTTCGTCTGGATTATCCAGAGAAAAGTCCATATTGACAACTTTGAGACTTATGTTATCATTAAATTCCTTTAAGCGATTAGATGTCATCGGTCTACATGTGACCTTATTCTCTTTATGAATTGTACTCACAGGAAATACTACCTTTTGCCCACAGTGGTCAGATGTAAGTTCACTCAATATGGCCCTATTTAGAAATTGGCAGTCGCAAAATACATTACCTAAGCAGGTAGCAGAATGTGAAGTGATCCTAGTGGGTTCAGAAAATAAATGCTGTAAATTAAATGATTTAAACAAACTAATAAGTCTTAAAGAGACAGCTGACTGCTCAAGTAAATTAATATTAAAATCACCACACACTACTATATGCCTATTACTAGAACTCAAGCGTTTTAAAATATCCTCTATTACGGTTTCAAATACACTAAAATCACTTTGCGGTGGTCGGTATACACAAACTATGACATGTTGCTCTAATTCCACACAGGATAGTTCAATAGTGCGCTCGATAGAAAGATTTACTATATCTTTACGTTCTTTACATTTTAGATTGTTACATACATATATTAGAGAGCCACCATGTATAGAATTCTTTCTTACAAACGCACTTACAATTGAATAATATTCGTTATTAAATATTAATTGATTAGTTCTTAACCAATGTTCCGTTATGCAACATGAATAGTATGTTGTTTAAAAAATAAATCTAATTCTAACTCCTTGCCGGATAGACCCTGAATATTCTGATGAATTAGTCTAATACTGTGTGTATGCCTATCCTTTGTCTCATCTAACAGTTTAAACTACTAGAAGTGTCAATATTTGAATTCGTAGTAGAAATACTACTATGTCCTAAAACCTTAATTAGCCTACTGGTACCTGAGTCGCTACATATTACATTAAATGCTAATAATTTAGCAAGTTTCTTTTTATAAAAAGAAGATAGATACCTTGTATCGTTAGTCAATAAAAATTTACTAATAAACTTATTAGTGTCAAAAAATAAACTATAATTGTTGTAACATGTACTGTTATAAAAAAGTAAATTAAGTTTGTCAATATTCCTATTTTGTTCATCTTTTAGCACATAGGAATATGGTAATGCACAAAGAATAAAGTTACACCCTACTTTATAATGTAACGATTCTATTACCTCTGTCAAATGGATTGCCTCTTTTTTAGTGACAAATAAGCTGTCACCATAAAGAAATATTACTGTTGAATCTGCATTTAATTTTGTAGTTTTTAACTTATTAATTATAGAACCTATCCTAGCCCTAGGGGAACAAATATTTATGCAAGGCGACTCTGTATGAGAATTAATTAGTTCACTAAAACCTACTCCTATTTGGTCAGAAAACATGAATATATTTTTGTTAATGTTATTCATCAAAGAAGACACAGACATATCTTCATGATCAAAAAAGGAGGTGGTACCACTGTTTACTAAATCCAAATCACAAACAGCTGACAGGTTATTATAAGGTGTAGCCTGTAAGCACTTACCGCAAAGATTGTTATTAGTTAGTGAGAGAACATGTTCCATGTTCTCCCTACCAACTCTGGCAATTTCCTCATACTTCAAAATATATTCAGATGTTTCTTTATGGTGATTAAGGCTCATTCTTGTAAGTTGTTCAAATTAGCAAACATAAGATCCTTAAATATGACCTCTGTCCTACATGTTTCACACCACAGTTACATAATAATTATAATAATATTCAATTTACTCCATGTTTCAGATTTATTCAAATTCGGTATTACATTACATAATAATGAATACCAAGTACTCCGTTCAAAAGAAATTTGATATTAAAGTACCTACCTTTAATTTGTACTATATAGTCATGTTTTAGATGTCACAGTTTTGTGAATCGTCACAAAACAGCCTACATTTTAGATTAAAATGTACGCATGTAACATTTTATATGTTATTTTTTTATTAGACAGTTTTATAGTGGCCAGTAAAATATAATAGCACATTATTTCATTAAAAAGTCACGCGGTGCCAAACTATAGCGACGGTTAAAAATTCAATTTGGTTCCACGTGAGTTCGGCATGGACCCATGATTTATGGTCCAGCGTGGCTCACGTCAAGCACGATACGTCCTGGACGCACGTGACAACCCTCGTATGCAGCCTGCCATATTCTACACGTGCCACACAAAATCGAACCTTACAGTAAACATTTTAAGTACATTTTATATTGGAGTATGTTTGTACTTAATTTGTATTGGCTGAAGTGTTCTGCACTCATGCAGCGAACGTTGTTATTTTTAACCTTATTTGAACCTTAAGGGAATGTAATAAAACATAATTTGAAATAAATTTTACTTCGCACTTAGGACATTATTTGTTAAGGAATATATAAATTTCGCATTCTTGCAGCGTTTTTTGGCGTTCATCACCCTGGAAAAAGATTTCTTTGAAATATCAGGCGCTAAATAAATTCAGTGTTTTCCTATCCGCTATAAAAATAAGCAAAATCTCTTCACCTCGCAGACAAATAAATGCAAATGATAAATGGCGGTAAAATATTTTTATAAGATATTGCCGCACTAGGGAAAGTTTTGTATCGCGGGGGATTTAAAACCATTGTTACTTCGGACAAAACGACACCCTGACTCGGTACAGTTTTTTTGTACTGACTCACAGTATTATTGAATACTCACAGTATTTAATGCACAGGGCATTGGCCCTGTGCATTAAATACTGTGAGTCAATAGTTACGAATGCTCAAACCGATGTGTCAATCCTGCAGTTTCTTCTGCCGTCTCAACTCAATCGATATATGCGATTCTGATATTACCTTAACCAAAAGCATTTAGCAAATCACTCTAGATGGTTGTCAATGCTAGAAATGTAATTATTCTGCATGGCTCGTCTGCATGTCAGCATGTCTTCTATCATACCACTTTTAATTAATATCATCCGTTGACATCCCAAAAGTTAAATCAAATACCAAATATACCAAAAACATCTATTCAAACGGAGTATATGGTTTTACTTGCAAGAATATACTATAAAGAAAATATCATTATTTATCTGTTATCTTATGACTCACAACAGATTTATTATTTTAAATGTTTGTGGTCTTAGGGTATAATTGAAAACAATTGTACCTTTTAAAACACGGCCGGCATTTCTTAAGGCATTCTCATTCAGGTATCTGTATATAATATGCATATTTTTTATCGCCTTAATACAATTTGAAGATACATGCGTCCATACATATTCTTCCTTTCAATGCTTATAAAGAAATCACAAAGAATTCCCGCTACAGAGTGGTCTAAAAGATATTCCTTATTCATACCTTACATTCGACGTCGCCTTGGTAACGAAAGGTGAAGAGTTCGCGGCCTTGTACTAAATAACGATTTATTTATTGAAGAGAAACTAGAGGCAACCTACGACTGTAAAGTAATATGGTTGAAATTGGAATCCATTTTAAAATGTATGCGACATTGTTATATTTGTGAGGTTTTATTTGTACTAAAGCTAACGTCAATTATTTTTGATTGGAGACAAATTTAATATAGAAGTTAATATAATTTTTAATAGCATATCGTGTTCTTAGTAATTGGGAAACCATAACGGTATCTAATTTTGTAAATTCTGTTTAATGAAAAACTGTTCTGTATAAAATAAATAACAGCTATAGACTAGTGGAAGACCGTTGATCTGCCACACAGAGTTGTCGAGTTCGATCCCACGGTGCGCATCTCTGAAATGATATGCTTATTAAATATTTAATTACTGCTCGCATTAACGGTGAAGGAAAACATCGTGAGGAACCCTGCTTGTGTGAGAGTTTTCCATAATATTCTCAAAGATACGTGAAGTTTACCACCCCGCATTGGCTGATCTAGTGCGGGTTGGCAAACTTTACACGTCCTGGTGGACTATGGCCTAAACCTTCTCACACTGATAAGAGGCCCGTGACCAGTAGTGGGACAGTTTCATACAGGACTAAAAATAAATACATAACATATTTTTATTATAAATACGAGTAAACCTAAGCTATGAATGCAACGAAAGTTTTTAGTCATGAGCAGCCTTTTGGGGTGAAGTGTAACGCACCTGATGCTACGGGAACCGGCACAGAGACTGATAAGAGATAGAGAGAAATAATTTTATTACCCGAACTATAAAATCATCTAAGTCCTATCGTAAAACCGTGTGTAGTTTTTGCAGCTTTTCTGATTTTATGTATTGTTGTTGTAATTTTGCTAGGTGTAATTTTAATAGGATATGGTATGTGATTCTAATATTTGTGTGATTTGTCATTCGAAGTCAGTTTTTATTATTCTTAATTACGGGCATAATAGTTATTATATTCGCCTCATTCTAGCAGCAAATATGTCTGCAAATATGTAAATGTCAGCCTCGATGACGTAGTGGTCAGTGTTACCGACTGCCACGTGTGAGGTCGCGGGTTCGGTTCCCGCACAAGTCAAACATTTGTGTGCATGAACATGGATGTTTGTGTTGGTCTGGATGTTTCTATGTATAATATTAATTTCCAAAAAAAAAGTATATATGTATGTTTATCCATTGTCTGGTATCCATAGTACAAGCTCTGCTTAGTTTGGGCTAGATGGTGTTGTGTGTATGTGATAGAATATTACTAAAAAAAAAAAAACTTAGTTGCCTAATACGTTACGCATCCGTCTTTTGAATGCAAAATACAACTGAACATTCGAATGCAATAGCTTGTAGCGGTATTGCGGCAATCTAATGAGGTTTAGCTACCAAAAGTACAATAACTGCCTATCACCTTATCTAATATTAAATGACTATGGAATTAGAATTGATTTTATAGAAGACGAAGCTTGTCAAAATTAATCTTCTATTTTTATATCGTGTTAAACTATAGAGTCGCAGCGGCACACCGGTAAACATATAACAATAGATTTTTAATTTTGTCTGGTATATTAAGACTTAACAGATTAATTAAGTGTGTTCTTATCTCTTTCCATTTTCATAGTACCTACTCATATTTTTCCGTCCATTTCTATAAATAATATTATTCACTCATCACAATACATGACATCGATATAATCACAAAGTTTCGAAAGAAGACCTTTCGAACAAATATGTAGTAGTCTGCATAAAAAGATTTTTCAGACAAAACAGATATTATAAATCACGGTAACGAAGCCATCCGTTTCGCGAAATAAACGTATTTTTCTTTTCACCCGTGATTTTGCTTATTTTTTGCCTTTCACTACAAACATAAAGATTTTTTATGTTAATATTTATCATCATTATTTCCAATACTTATCAAGCTGTGCTTTGTGAAATACACTTTTATATCTTACTAGATTTTGCCCACGGCTTCGCTTGCGTAATTGTAGGTAAGGCTAGGTTATGTTAGTAACAGTACTGTTCCCTAGATAAAAGGTAAGCTCCTTTCCTGTACCCTTGACAATGCGTATGCAAAATTTTCATGATGATCGATTCAGTAGTTGAGGCGTGAAATCGTAACAAACATACACTCACATTTGCATCTTTAATATTAGTTAGGTAGTTAGGATAGGCAAATTGTTGGTATGGTGACATCACTATAGTATTCGTGTGTCATGACATGTCTTGGTAGCAGGAGGTAGTCTGAGGTCCTGTATATCAGAAAGCACTTATCCTCAGTTTTGGCTGTTATTAAAAGCTGATACCACTGCACTTGCCTGACGGTCCCAATATTCAGAGTACAGGTCAATCAGGAATATTAAAAGATGTCTTTTCACATATTTTTCATCAAAGGATTCATTTAGATCAGAAGATATTATCGAGAAACAACCATAGTGTACAAGTATGTAATTTCAAAATGTTTAAAATAGCGATAACTAAAAACACTTAGAACGGATTCAAGTGGCTATCCACTTTAAGAGAGTTGACCATATTGTGGTACCTACTACTAAGATTACAACAATCATAGGACCTTTATGCCACGGTAACCGTTTACCATGGTAAACGGTTACCGTGGCATAAAAGCGTCTGCAGCACATGAATATTGCCAACCCTTCAAAAAGAAGATGCTGTGCTGAAATGTACGAATCACAATGATCTCTTACTGACTGCATACAATCTCCTTAACAAGCCAGAAAACCCTACTTAACGCACTAGCACAGCACAAGGATATTTGGTTGCAATCTTTTCATGATCAGGCGGGCTGCCATAGAGACTTGGCAATTTAATTTTACGCTCGGTTTCTGAAATAAAACGGCGTGTCCATCAGTCTTATGTCAAGTGATTTGACAGGGATTTCAGTCACCCAATCCGAGCATGACATGCGTTTGACCGCCAGTAAATAAATTTTTATGTCAACCTGTCTTTTAAAAATCGGGTTTGAGTATAAGGTTACTCGTCCACACTGTGTGCTTAAATCACCGAACTATTCATAACGACAACCAACAGTATTAAAAGCACAACCCAAAGAATCACTATTTGTATCCCATTTACAATATACAGAAAGCAAAAAACACAACGAAATTCAAACACGAATTTCATTTGACCGGAATATCGCAACCTAAAATTTGCCGGTCATTTTAAACAACAGCGTATGCAGCAGTTGTTACATGATGAATTAATCTTGTCAATGAACCGATAGACCTCGCTCCGATACTATTGAAAAACGGCACGCTCGCGTTGACGTATGGCCGGGGACAGCCCAGCCGCTGCTTTTCATTTTTTAAATCGAGAGATAGAATATTGGAGTGGTGAAATTGTTTGGTAAAGTTTTAACAAAAAAGTCAAAAATGGAATATGATTTTATAAACATATATTTGTTTTCTCATAAGATTTATATATTAAAGTGCTGTTCTCAACTCGATGGCTGCTTGATATTTATTGAAATTGCAATAAATGAGACTGGCGTAAAAAACGGGAAGTGTGCCATAAACTATGGGCGAGGAGTCTATACTAACAGTGAGTGGCAATGGGCTGATTGGATAGATTACATGGAGATGAATGGATGGATGCACGGATACTTTACAGTCCAAACTCTATCATAAATGTTTTTAGATCTTTCTATATAGGAGGCGAGTCTATCGCCGTATATTGGACACATTTTTAGACTCCATACTGCTACTAAGAATATCTTAACAGGAGAATATAATAACCCTTTGTCCAACTAAGAAACTATCTCAAAACTTGATAATAGTTATAATTATAATATAAATTTTTTTGCTGACACTCAACGGGTTCATTCCGTAGAGTTTCGGCAAAAAAAAGTGAAAGGAATGTTCTTGGCGCTTATGAACACCAGGTGTGCAAAAAACACACGAGGGATTAACAGTTATAAATATCTGAGTTCTGTTTATAAGCTATAACATAATTTCACACATGCATGCCTCTTTACATAGTAAGTGAGGTTATGCCAAAGTATACCATGCTGGCTTAATACAATTTCTCATTCCGTCAAATACAATATGAGAAACACTCAGGTATACAGATTTTCAAGTTATTAAAGCGAGCGATAGTAATTAAAGTACATAATTTAGAAATTATTTGGGCTAATTATGGTTACTCGGTTCAACATTTATAGCATGAACGCTTTGATTTGAAACCTAAGACTTCAGTCGTGGATATCTATCTATATCGTTATTAACATTAAGCTAATATAGTTTACCACACAATTTATGCAATATTCAGTGTCCTTACGCCTCTGTACCCCAGAAGAGACCGGTAAGTAATGTATTAATCACTTTTATACTTTCAGGTTGCATGATCTATATAACAAACGATGGATTTTAGCGCAACAATACTCGGTATTCACATATATTTTTGAAGTGCTTGACGTTTAGGTCAAAGACTACAATATAATATAGTTTAGGTAACGGTCAGGTTATACTGGCTGTAATCATAAGCAAGTGCCCAAACGTTAAGCCTTTTCTGTTATATAAACGAGATTAAGTTATGTTTTTCGTACCATGTAACAGAATGTTCAATTGCAATATGTAACATTCGCGTAAAGGTATACACTATTCAAATAACATAATTTTTGTTTATATTTTATTTTATTCTTTAATACACGATTCAATCTGCTTATCAATTGTCTTGCAGTGGCTATCATAATCTGCATTGCATTCAGTCATTGTTAAAATTAGTCCAATTCATGCGCTTCACATAATCTTAATTCTTAAACAACAACAACTCGTATCTACCAGCATGCAATACAAATGAACATATATAAATATTCCTGGCAACACTTACTAAAAAGTCGAACCTTCTAGACTAGATATTACCTTCGGAAATGAAGCTCGCTACAGTCTCGGCGAAAGCTAACATTGTATTGAAATAGAAACCAACGAGAACCTGAATGTTTTTATTTGGAAGCATCCAACTTGGTAACGAACCGAGTTCTACAAAGAAACCTAGAACGCGAAAGCCATTTCTGCAGTTTTTTTTAGAATGAAAAATAGATTAGAAGGTGCAGACTTTGGAAATGTATAGAGTTTTTCTGTTTAGGTTGATAATATTTCTTGTTTATTTGGTATCGATTGCCATAATTTGTCTTATAACACTTAGACAAACTTTCTATTTAAACATAGTATATTGAGTATCATTTTGAAACTAAATTCTCGCTTGCTGAAGCTGACACCTCGCTCAGTCGAAAAAATGAAACGTGATCATCAATAGTAATATCCCGGATTCAATTCCTAGGTCGCCCAAAAGTTCTATTAATATCTTCTATCATATGAATTTCAGGATTAGAACGTGATCTTGTATTGTACCCAGTATAGAGAAATTTGTTAACCTTTTTTACATATTACCTATGTAAACAACGCCTGCAAATTGTGGGTATCATACATCTATACAAAACTCTTTAAACAGTCAACGGCTTGACGGTGTTTAAATGATCGCGAATCTCATCCATATCACCGATGATGGGTAATTCTCATAGAAAATCTAAGCACACCAAGATAAGCCAGGTTCCCATCGAAAGGTTATTACGGTCATAGAAACTTAAACAAAGTTACGGGATTATGAGCTTTATGGCAGCTAGTTTAGACGGGCGAGGCTCAAAGCACCTCAAAGGGGAAGTCGTTAGATGACAGATGTGACGTAAACGCAATACAAGTGGGCCATTTATATTGCTACCGTCTCAAACTTAATGTGTTTGTGATGCTAGTTAAATGATAATTTTGCATATTATGTTATGTTTACAGCTTTTGAAAGTTCTGTGTTCACTTGTTCGAATAAGCAATCAAGTTACTATGACCTAAGGACCTAAATACTCAGGTGCTCAATAACCTAGCATTAGCAATGTCTTTGAGGAATGGTTATGATTTTAGATCGTTTTAATATTTGTGTGTTCATAACTTTTTATATCAGAAGAGTGGGAAGACATACTTGCTAATTATATAGAAATAGCGGGCAGGAGCGTGTTCAAGCTTCCCGAGCATTAATTACGTGACTTTTACCGTGACACACAACGGGATAAAATACGGGAAAAATAGGATACTCATTCAGGCCGTGGTTGTTATTTTACCAAATTTCTTTTAAATCCGTATATGCGTAACCAACATCCACATATCTTGACAAGCTTGATAGCATTTATGATATCAATAGTTGAGACCAATTAGGTGCCTCCAACTACAGATGATTGTCGTAACGCCTTCGCGTGAATTTCAAAAAAGAGAATAGCATGTACTCGGTAAAGAGTTAGGACCTATCACCTCTCATTTCACGAATAAACATTTTAAAGATTCACGTTTCAGCTGTTGACAATTATTATTATGCCAACATTACGCAGTTTGTCTATCAGAGAACATAACAAGAAAATACTTTTGAGAAAAGCCCATCTTCAAACAATGGACTTCGTTTAGGTAATATAGCAATTTTAATTTTTGTTAGTTTAGGAACTTTTATTACCATAACAATATTCTAGTTACCTAAAATATTGCCGTCATAAGGGGAAAAGACGTACGTTAATTATTACTTATTACTTGTATAGCAATACGAGCTGTGTATCGCGATTTCATCGGCGCTCCTCTCAAGAGTTGTAGCGATGCTGAATAGCGTATCATTCTTCCTCATTAATAAGGCTATAAAAACTGGCTACTAGTTCTAGCGGATTAAAAAAATAAACGCTTCAGGTATATAATATTAGTATTACTATCCTAATTTGACTGCATCAATGATGTAGCGGTTTATGTAGTCGCCTCGCCACTGCCACTGCGTCGAGTGTTGTGGGTTCGAATCCCGCACTGGACTAAAATTTGTGTGATCCACTAATGTTTTTCCGAGTCTGGATGTTCTTTGTGTCCGTTGATTGAATGTTTGTGAAGTCCCCCGCAACACAGGAATATTTCCTAGTGTGGGAGTTGCTTAAAGAAAAAAAATAGCACTGAAACGATGTAGATTTGATGTTAGCGCTATGGATGTAAGTAACAATTAGGTATTATATTGTTTGTAGATTTTCGCGATTTGTACACAATACAATTAAACAACGGGAAATAAATAACTATTAATCTAGCTTTAAATTCTTACCAACACGATTATGAGCTGTAATCTAATATTGTACAATATATGTATGTATACCTACAAGGTATTCTTAAGTAAACTGAGGCGCAAAAGGAGATTCACTAAACCAAAACAACAACATACACTAATGTATCTCATAAAAGCTTTTAAAACTTATATATATATATATATATATATATATATATATATATATATATATATATATATACATATATATATATACACAAAGCAGAAAGCTTTTGACAATTCCAATGCTTAAGATATTGGTTACAGTGAATGGATGCATTCAAAGCAAATGACAAGATATTTTCTTCACTCATCGGTAATTAACCATGTCTATTTAAGAGAAAAATCTTTCTGAGTAATTTATTCTGTGATACTCCTTTTTAACGGAATGACCAGTTAGACCAGCGTAATTACGGACAACCAGGATCGTCGAGAATTAAAGAATAACATTTTTCAGAAAAACGTTGAAGAAACAAAAAAATTAAACAATTGGGCAAGGGAAAAATAAACACGAGCCTTTTGGTAAAACAAAAATTTTGCTTAAAATTTCGCCTCTCATTTTGGTTAATGCTGATTTTATCAAGTGTCAAATATATTGCGTACCTAGTCTGTTTTAACGCGGAAAATCTTTGTGCATGTTCGAATTAATGTTTAAATGTACATTTTTAAGAGAAAATTTGCTGAGTTTATGGTTATTGTTCGTATATAGATATTTCTTCAGCAATTAAAATGCGGAAAGGTTTTACTGATAAATTTTATTGTTAAATGTAATGTTAATACGTATGAAAGATATTTTAATATAAACTGCATTGGATTTTAATACTTACACAGTGTCCCTGAAGGTTTATCCAGAGTTTATATAGGCTCACATTTAATGAGATCTCGTTTTGACTTTCACATAATAGGGAGCAAGCTTATTCGAGTTCTTTTGTGACTTTGTTCTTTTGAGAGGATTTTAATGGAAAGACTCAAAACCACTTTGAACGAATCAAAGGTAATCAAATCCAAAATGTTATGCACGTCAGTCGCAATGACTACCAGTGCACCGTTGAAGCACGAAACACTATGTTTATCTGTAGTGTCTAGAGATCAATCAACACTATCAAATATTTATTAAATATTTTATTCTGTAATAATCTCGACTTTGTTTGCATGAAGTAATCTTGTTATTACCAAAATAAGTCGTCAAATTTTCTTTTATCAAACTCCAATGATCTCGCTCAGGGGCCCAAAACTTGCGTCAAAAAATAGACGTAGAGATGTGCAAAAGATATTCTCACAATGGATAAGCCCAAAATTATAATATTGTGTTATGTTTCTATTTACGCAGAATGAGCTCAAAGTATCATGATACTTTGAGCTCATTCTGCGTAAATAGAAACACCAATGATTAAATTATGTTCGGCTACTTTGAAATAACTACACTGGAACATTGAGACAACTACCATCTTAGTCTCCCCGTGACCATAGCTGCTGAAAAGCACCCGAAACGTCGGAGAATGTGTAAAATTTAATCTAAATAGATGTATAATTGAAATAGCTTAAATCGAAGTAAGTGTTTAAAATAGTAGTTTAAAATTTCAAAATTATATAATAATAGTGGTTTCCAAAAAATTTACATCGCGATAAAATCCGTATAAAGTTTGTTTACCTTTAAAGCCCAAAATTAATTAATAATATGCACATAACTAGCGATAACCTAATAAAAAACCGTTGGACTGCCATACAGAGGTCTCGACTTCGATAGCAATAAAATAATACTATAATAATATTCTACCCCATACACACAACACCATCTAGCCCAAATTAAGCAGAGCTTGTAGTAGGGTACTAGATAATGGATAAAAATACATATAACGAAACTTTTTTTTTAATTACAGACTGATTATACATAGAAACACCCAAAACAAGACAAACATCTATGTTCATGTTCATGCACACAAATGTTTGACTTGTGCGGGAATCGAACCCGCGACCTCAGGCGTGGCAGTCGGTTACACTAACCACTACGCCATCGAGGCCGTCAACAAAAGCAATGCACACACCTTTGACTTTTCGAAGCTGTGTGTGTATTAAATTGATAATTATATCCGCCTCTGATACCTAAGCGGTAAAGGAAAACGTCGTGAGCAAACCTACAGATCCAAGTGTTCTACATAATGTCCCCGAAGATGTGTGAAGTCTGCCATCCCGCACTGGGCCAGGATGTTGGTCTATCGCCTAAACCTTCTCATACTGAGAAAAGGCCTGGGCTTAGCAGAGAGACAGTTTATATACAGAGCTGTTAATATAATTATAATATATCCAGCACATATGTACATACAAATATCCATAATCCACATGTTTCCCAGAAGGAAGAAAAAGAAGGTAGACCCTTCGAATTTCTAATTGCTACTCTCCTAGCATCTCTCTAGCTTCATTCGCTTTCATTATATTCTTCATACATGCTAGTTGGCTTAACCAGCCCTTGGCTTAGAAAATAAAACCATCTCACATCATCTTCTATTATATTCGGTTAGCAATTCGTATATATTTTATTTTAAAACTATATGAATCCGAGACCCAACAAGCTTATCTATCATAAACTAAATGTACCATATCGGGCATGTTAGATAGAAAAAGTGCGGAAGCTTTTCTTATTTATTCGCAGCGGCACACAGGCGGCCAGACATAATGGGTTTTAAATTATGTCTAGTATTCGAAGACTTGACTCCTTTAAAAACAAAAGCATATTCACGAGCATAACTATATAAAAAACTATGTAACATTATATGTCTAGAAGTGAGAAGCTTCTGTGAGGTAACACCAAAGTTGGATTGAATATTTCAAGAGGGTACAAACTTTTTCGTTTTGTGCTCGCACCCCAATTGCATAGGATTTGATTTTCATGCGTTCCCTTGATTTTGCTGGTGTTTTATGTAAATACTGCAAATCCAATTTGTCTACTTTACTCTTTGTTTGTTTATTTTTAAGGTTTTTGGCAACGGTATAAATAGAAAGATTTTCGTTTTGTTTTGTATTTTGAAACAGTAGGTACATAACTGATTCTCGCTGTTGATCTTCTTTTTTTAAATAACTCGTTAATCATACACTTTAAATTAAAAAAGAGGGCGATGCCCTCTATTTGGGGCAATCTAAATCTTAGGGAAATTTAGAAATGATGAACCGACACAGACTTCATCTAGATTTGGGCCGATACATTGTGGATCACACAAATATTAACCCATCTGGGATTCGTATCCGCACCTCGGTGGTATTGATGAGATGAACGTTTGCCTGTTGCGCTATTCATGTAATCAAAAAATTGTTTATTAGTGTAAGAATAAAAATAGTTATGGCGAATGGCATTAGGTACTATATTATATGCAATTAACGCGGAAATATATACGCATTGTGTCGCTATGCTGATAATAAGATCGTGGACGCGACACAGTCCACGATCTTATTATCAGCTGGGTTCAGTCATAACACGTCAAAATAATTACTTGCAGGAAATAAATTATATATTAACGATTTTGTCCAATACATTTTATATTATATTTTTTAAGGCATTTAGTTGTTCATCGTAATTTTAAAATATTCTGGTGACGACAGAAAGCTCTGAGCCATTCCTATAGTCGATACAACCTTAAATATTAATTGCGATCGACTAAAAGTTTGAAAATTATTCACAACCAAAAGGATTGCTTCGTATAACTGTTCAGTCATATCCATAACGTCTTTACGATATGGTCATGATCACATGAACTGGTCGGTTTATACTAACTTGCTCTTTAGATATTTTGAAGAAATATTCCGCTAGTTATCATAAACTGATCAACTTGTAAGTATTTTTATGAAAGGTAGATAGATATCTTTGATGATTTATATGATAACACTTTTGAGTATTTAAGTTATAAGATATTGTAAATTTTTGTTAAACGCAACTTAAAAAAAATATGCTTTGGTATTTGCTATATTATGTATATTTTAAAAACAAAACAAAAGAAACCTTATATTAAATTGTCTTAACAAATCCACATCACTTTAAAATCGTATCACAAAGTAAAGCAAAGATAACTTTGAAAACACATCTGCCGCTGGCTGGTTGTAAAAAGCTATCTTTTTAAAAATAGAACCTCTCAATCCGTCCTATCAGAGTCCCCCTCGGTTCTCACCTCGCTGTATCGGTGATCCAACTTTGATGAAGTCTAACTTTATTTCTAACTCAATTTCACTCCGGTTTCAACTTAATACATTGGATATCTTCTAGTGCCTTACAGTAAGTCACTGTGATACAAGAAATAAATTTACTGTATTTTTGTACAAAATAACAACAGATATGTGTGATATTAGATGCAAATAAAATATTAATTAACAATATTACGTATTTAAAAATTTTCGCTAACAAATACCGCAATACTTTATTTACTACAAATTAATTCTGAAATTGTGGATTTCGAAAATATCGGTTGCATGATAGAACGTAACTAATTGTATCGTTGTATAGGGTAGATAGCGGAATTAGTTAGAAATGTTAGGTGGCTGCACTCTTTTGAATTAAAAAAGAAAACAACTTTCAAACTGTTTGCAGACGCAATCTATGTATATTGTTCTCAAATAAATAAATATGAAAATTAAATGAGAAATCCCAGCACCAACATAAAAATTACAAACAAAAAGTATTAAAGTAAGACATCTTTTTCTCATAACAATGACTACCTGTATAATCGACATCTTGTTTTTATTCATGGAAGATGGCCCATGCACGCAGCAAATTGGTAAATGACGACGTGTTCAAGTAAAACGCTGTTCAACCCTTGCTGTCTTTGTTTTGTAAAATCAAGACTCATTCAATACGGCGGCCTCGATGGCGTAGTGGTTAGTGTAACCGACTGCCACGCCTGAGGTCGCGGGTTCGATTCCCGCACAAGTCAAACATTTGTGTGCATGAACACGGATGTTTGTCTTGTTCTGGGTGTTTCTATGTATAATATGCATGTATTTAAAAAAAATAAAGAATGTATGTATGTTTATCCATTGTCTAGTACCCATAGTACAAGCTCTGCTTAGTTTGGGTTAGATGGTGTTGTGTGTATGTAATAGAATATTATATTATTATTAATATCATAAAAAGAATCTGATAGATCGTCTGTTCAAGAATTAATAGAATGTCCTATTATAAAATCCAGCAAAACTTTTATCTAATAGCTTTCAATGTAATAAAAGTCGCCAATGAGAGGAATCCGAATGAGATAGTCATTTATATTTCCGAAAAAAAGGTATTCCATGAAATAAAAAAGAAATTATACCTCGAGCATTTGTAGGAACGATGTAAACGCCAATTTAATAATTCTTTTTAAGGGCCCGTTTCATAACGTGTCGATGGTTATCTTGTTTTAAATGAAAATTACGGAAGGTGCCTCTTTTTATTTTATCTGCGTATATTTTTTAAACCAGAATGACGTCACTCGTGAAATTTTTAGCGTAGCACTCAGTACGCGCGTTACATTATCATGGTTGTAGAGTGATACATATAATATATTACTGCCTGTATTATGTACATTTTGTTGTTAAGGTTATGCGCACAGGACTATTATATAATAGGTATTTTATGTTCTGTGGTTATACATACATACATACATAGATTCACGCCTGTTTCCCAGAGGGGTAGGCAGAGACTACGGATTACCATTTGCTACGATCCTGACACACTTCTCTGGCTTCATTCACTTTCATAACATTCCTCATACACGCTCGCCGGTTTAAAGTGCTCTTAACCTGGCCTTTATCCAGAACGTCTCCAATCTGATCAAGAAACGTTCGCCTAGGTCTTCCCCTTGCGAATGTTCCATTCACACTAGCCTTATAAACTTAGTCAGTCTTTTCTCGTCCAATTTTCTACATGCCCAAACCAGCTTAACATACCCTTTTCTATTGTATTCTATGTGGTTATACGGTTGCTTAATTTGACTTTATCCTTTAAACAAGCGTAACTGACGCGGTGACGTTCTTTTAACTTACAGCCAGCCAGCTTTATGTTAAAAGCCAAATGCATTGTCCCTCATGGAAGTTTAAAAACAATGAAGATGATTTTTTTATTTTATAAAATTGGGAATTATGAATGTAACTCGTTTATTACATATTTTTGTTTTTTTTTATATAGGTAATATTATTATAATCCTAATCCTAACTAATATTATAAAAGCGAAAATGAGTTTGTTTGTTACCTTTTCACGCCTAAACCACTGAACCGATAATCCTGAAATTTTACATATACGTTGCCAAGTGTACAGAAACGGACATAGGCAACCTTTCATCGCGACAAAAATTACTGTTCTCGAGAAAAACAACAATAACGTTCTTATGATAATAGATGGCGCCACGTGTCTTTCGAATCATGATTGAATTATATTATTACAAGCAGAGTACAACCCGAATTGATTGTCAAATTCTAAATTATCACGAGCGAAGCCGCGGGCAAAAGCTAGTATAACATAAATTGTCCTTACGTAAATAGGTATTAAAACCTTTTATTAAAAATTCTCAACATGCAGCGTAAGAATTTATCTGTATAATAATATCAGCGCTGCTGCCTCTTCTCAGTGTTGGAACTGGTGGGCCACGCTGGCCCAGTGCGGGTTGGCGGACTTCACATTATCTTTGATAACATTATAGAAAACTCTTAGACATGCTGGTTTCCTCTGATGGTAAAGGAAAACCCTTTACCGTTAAAACGAGCGTTAATAAATTATTTAAAACATTCATGTTATCGAACAAAAATAATTTACTTTACTTTGATTACTTTGAACTACCAAAGTGGTAAATAAGCTTATGGCACACCTGATGGTAATCGTTTATCGTATTCTAAGAACATTTGCAAGTCTATCAGCGCCGGTTTCCTAACCTTTTAGAATAGAAGTCGTTATGTTACTTGTTAAAGGGCAAAAAACACTCTGACCACTGCACATCGTCTTCCAAAGGACCCTGAATGCCCTATGCGCTGTAGACTTATATAGTTTCTTGGCTGCGCTCTTCTGTAAAAGCGTAAAGCGATTCCCCAATCAAGCTCAATCAATTAGAGCGTTGAGTCTAATTAGCGACTTAGTAATCACTCAATTTGAGCTTCTGGCCTTATTAGCAACTCAGCTTCTTCTCATGTTGCGTGTCTAAAACCATGATATTACTTTTACCTATAATATATTTTTTATTATTTACCAATCCATTTATTTTTTATTTTAGATTTGTAATATTTTATAAAACTAACGTTTCTTTCTATACGTTGTCGCCAATTCCCCAAAGGTGTGTACTAATAAAATAAAATATGTACGAGAAATATTTTTATGTTCCCGTAAAGATGGCAGCCATTATATTAAGATATCTCTTATATTATGTCGTTGATATTTTCCTTAGGGAGACACAAGTCATATCGTTTTTACGTCCATGTTTTATGGTTGAACAGTTAATGTAGATCTAGTTTGATGACCCTTTATATGGATTAAAATGTTTTAATGTTCAGTTTATGATGACTACATTAAAACGGTTTATGGGCGACCACGTAGTAATCTACTATGTAAGCGTAAACAGTACATTATATGTTCGTACAGTGACGTCGATTCTATTGTTTCAAAGTTGAGTAATATTTATCAATATTAATCCTAGAAGAGCCAAACGTTGTCTATTATTTCGTCACAGTACAAATGAGCTGATTCGTGCAAGAGCATACCATCCTCATAATAGAAACCTGCATAAAATTATTAGTAAGTAACATTGTTACTGCATTTCGCCCTGCGCGTAAGAGTTTCAAAACCTGGCACCCCTACTTTTCACCGCATCTTTAGTTCCTTTTCAATGCAGTCGGTAGCTTGCGAGTTATCAACGATATTGAAGGTCATGATCGGTCACGATAACCACTTATCAAAAAATGGGCCGTGTCTCTGTTTGCTATCATGGTAGCATACAAAAATATTGTCCTCCATCAGGCGTAAAACCTAAATAATAGTATAAATAATATTATTCTTTCATTTTTATAAACATAGCTTCCGCACCTTTTCACAAACATTGAAATATCGGTCATAAGAAACATCTAGCCCAAGTAAAACTATTTGTTAAATGTGGATTGTGTGCCATGTCGATTACCCACAGTAATTGACCATAGTAGCGAAACATTTGAACTACTACGTCAGCCTTGTAATCCAAATCAAACTAATATTACACGTCTGAAAATGAGTAACGTAATGAAGAACCTTTCTGCAACTTCAACTTTTAAACGTTGACTAACTATATCAATATTAAATAGGTGTCCAATAATGTTATACTCGGTAAAGAAAAATCTACCTAAAAATCATCTTACATAAACCATTCCTCTGCATTACCGCAGAAACGACCTCACACAAATACGCGATAATATATAACAAATAAATAAACAGTGCCTATTCGTACATTCGCGTTCAACTCCGGCATTACCATAGAACAAGGAACTCGTAAAATAAAACTTTCAAGACCACATAAACCTATAAGTCCTGAGCGAGAGGATTTACGAGCTCAAATGTGGATCTCCTACTTAGGCTAAGTGCAACAAAATTTGTTGATGGTGAATATTCATAGGAATCTACCAGTTTTGTGTATGATATATATTCGAAAGAACGATGTATTCTTTAGTATATACAAATAGTCTCATGCCTACATTCTTGTGGGGAGTAGGCAGATTTGACGAAATATAGGTGTGTACCTATTTTTCGTCAGTTATGGTTTAAGGTCCCATGTAACAAGGAATAGCCTATTTCAGTGTACGAGAGATAGTTCCAGGCACTTAACCTTACCCGGGAATCAAACCCGTGACCTTGTACAGCAGTTGCATTGACTACCGCTGTTCTGTATTACTCATATATATTATATACACTGTAATGTAAAGTCAATTAAGGCTTTCTGCTCTTCCACTTTCAACCGATGATAATAGTTTTAGTATTAATTTCCCGTTCGATAAAAGTGCTATTAGGATTAAAACTTCTTAGTACGAGTATATAATTCGAAAAGCGCTCTATGAATGGCAATTGGCTCGTTCTTTAATATGTGGTACCTAAAATATAGCTTAGTAATATCACTGTAATATCCTGCCTACCGTTTCGTGGTTTTACAAGCGTGAGTCTACGAACGTATGGATTGCATACAAAATGACGTAGAAAAATTCATCACAAAGCCAGGTGCCTAAACCTTAGCAATAGATGCGTGAATCGTCCGATCGTAAATTCCGGATGCCCGTAACATATTTGTTAACCCTCATTCTACTACTCTTCATTTAGACGGATGCAACGCAATCAACTTTATGACTTATTGCTTTGTAATAAGAGCTACACACGTTAGATGTAAATTAGAGGTTCCAGTTTTCAGGGCGCGATGCTGGAGCCATTTTTCTTCATCCCGCCTTTCAATATGTTGCGAAGCCCCTGAAATACGCCGTATATCTTTCTATGTGAACCATTATGCAAATCAGCAAGGCAAATATATATGGCTGGACATATATTTTGGATTCAATGCGAGCAGTATTTTTTTGGTTTAATTGAATTGTTTTTAGGCGAGTACCTACAGGTAAAATAGAATTATAGTTTAGCCATCCCACTAAAAATATCAAAGTTTGTAAAATTGTCGGCCTCGATGGCGTAGTGGTTAGTGTAACCGACTGCCACGCCTGAGGTCGCAGGTTCGATTCCCGCACAAGTCAAACATTTGTGTGCGTGAACGTGGATGTTTGTCTTGGTCTGGGTGTTTCTATGTATAATGTGTATGTATTAACAAAACAAAAAGTATATATGTATGTTTATCCATTGTCTAGTACCCATAGTACAAGCTCTGCTTAGTTTGGGCTAGATGCTGTTGTGTGTATGTGATAGAATATTATTATTATTAATTGTTTGTTACTCGATCACCTATTGGGAGACTGTTAGATAGTCACACAGGGGTCTCGAGTTTTTAACTTTTCGGAATGATGTGCTTAATGAATAGTTATGCATGCGTTTTAGAGGGTTCTATGTAACATTCTCTAAGATATGCGGAGTTTTTTTTACGTCCTCGAATGCATTATCGCATACCCCTCCGCGGGGGCGGGCGGAGGGGTTATGTCGGTTTCGCCGGGGTAAAAGAGAAAGGTAAAATAAGAATAATGTACTTCCCAGAATATCGACAAAACCTACCACGGTGTTCCTCGACAAAACCGTTATCGGCGGGGCCGCGCGAATCACTTGCACATGCGGTCGCGACCCCGCCGAGGTTACGGCCCGCCGTATGAAACGGCAGGACACTACACGACAAGACCTACCCTATGGTCATCACTAAGAAAATTCACCGACACGACACAGAGGCGCGCGTGGGAACACGCACGCCGCCTAAGATATGTGAAGTTTGCGCCAATCCGCACTGAGCCGGGGCGTTGTAGGCTATGGCCTAATCCCTCTCACAATGAGAAGACATTCAACCCCAGCAGTGGAACATTTAATACACAGTGCTGATATTATAATTATTATATTAATAATTACGCGTGTACCTTTAAACTAGATGAAGCATATAACAGTTATAATGTAAAATGTAGCCTTACAGTTAGAATACTTTTATCCCTGTATAAGTTTCCGTGAATTCACGCCGGCAGAAGCTAGCAGTTGATATTTTAAAAGCTTACTAAGTAGTTATTTGTTGTTGGCTTAAAGTTACTTGTTATTATGCGACAAACGGATATAATTGTTGCACCTTACAATAAATTATCTAACAATTATTAGCTTTTGCACTGTCGAGTTATAAATTGTTCTGTATTAATAATTATTATTAGCAGATGTTTTACGACTCGAGGAACATGCACAAGGCCGATTATCTTGCGCATGGATTGTTATTGTTGTTAATCCCCCACGCAAGCCAGCGCACATTATCTACATGTTTATTTTGTCATCGATACATGCTATCCCACACGCACGGGTAGCTTGCGCATGTAGCTCATGTCTGCGTGTACCTGCGTTATGCAAAAGCACGTTTTACATACTGCATGTTCCAATAAAACTGAACCATACAAAATACTGTAGCTTTTATTACACTAACTCGTCGTGCAGACTAAAATTGTTATTTCTACCTTTCAAAAATGTAGCAAAATAAACTTTTCAACGAACCAACAGTACCGTATCGCGTAAACTGCGCTCATTCACTTTGTGGTTATCTAGACCTGGACCTATCGTTCAGGATAAATGGGAAGCTAGCTTTGAAAAAGAGCCATTTGTTAAATTACATCAAGCTAAAGCAGCAACTTTCAAATCTATTACAGAATTAGTTTAATGTTTAACTTTTATTATTATTTTTAGATATACATTAGTGATAGTAACTGACTATCGTATAATTTCATGAAATGAAAAATATATTTATGTGTCTAAGCACAACAAATAAACGAATTCATATTGAAAATTTTGAAATCTCTAAGAAATTTATCTTATAGCCATTAAAAATGCAAAGCTTTAAGTATTTAAAACAAGTGTTTGTTTGTTTGTAAAGTCGCCCGCGACGCAGGATTTATTCCTAGTGCAGAAAGTGTATTTTTAATAAAAAGAAAATTATATTCACTGTACGGTGTTAGTCTTAAAGTAAGATAGAGATTTCTTGATATGTATAATATCTCTTTTAATGGTTTCGTTCATGAACAGTTAGATTGGCATATTTGTCGCTGGCACGATCTATAACCTAAATGTGAAGACGTTCACGACCAACAACGCAATAATTGCTAAAATATATAAATAGCTAAATAAATAAAGTTACACAAGGAAAATAGGACCGGCATGACTTTACTCATTTAAAAGTAATGAACATTTACCAGAATTTATATGAACGGCCTACTAAACTAATCGAAACGGAACGGTACAAGCCCCTTTAGAGACGTACTTAAGTATTTTAGGCAAATTTTAATACCTTTACAACCTCGGCTATTTGAAACTTTCATAATCCCATATACAGCCTTTTAAGTATTTTAAAGTGTCTCCCATGTGCCCTGCTTAGAGAATTAATCCTTCCTGTCTGACCACACGAGTTGGTATCTGTTTCTGTATGCCCCTAATTTAGTTTAATGGCCATTATTTGGTCAGATTTAGGATTTACTAAGGCAGAGCCATTTTTGGGAAGCTTTGCCTTTTGTAGATTAAAATTGTACTGGGCTCAAGTCCTAGCAGAATAATTTTCAGAAGTTAATATCCAAAACTCTATTTAGGCATTCAGATCAGATTATTCTAGAAATAGTTTATTTATTTGGATCCTCAATGATCTTTAAGTTACCAAATAACAAACTAACCCCAAAATCAAGAATAAAATATAACAAAACTTGAACACTTTATAGAGGTCACTAGCCCAATGAACCCTTTCCCCAAAACAACCGCACTACTTTCTCTTCGAACATTTTTACCCAAACTCTAGGGGTGCGTAATTTATTTTGGGAGGCCAAAAACAACAACTAAAATCCGACATAATCCCCACTAAGGTTAAAACAAAAAACCTTGCCCGAAAATTTTGTTTCGGCAAAATATTTTATTTTATAGCCGCAATTAAGTTTATCCGCAGATAACACTTTTACTTTCACAAAAAGGTCATTATAAATTACCAAGTTTGTTTCATGTGTTGCGTTCGGCTGGCCTAGGCTTTTTGCAGATTAAGTGAGTCAACAGGAAATGTGAGAACACTTTTGTATTTAAATAGGACTTTTATGGGTTTTTAAGCACAATGAATTGCTGGCAATTTGTTGTTATTGCTGTCAGACAATGCTGTTTACTTTTTCATTTTGAGTCTGTTTATTATTGAGAGATTTATCAATGTAAATTAGAAGACTCTTATGAATTTAAAAATGAAGCGTGTAATTAATAACGTTATTATTATGTTCTTGATGTACCTACCTATTCGGTAAGAACAATAGCGAGTACTTCATCTGTCTAGTTTTGATATCCACAATTAATCTGCACCACACTTGAGATAAAATGGAGAAAGTGGTCGGCTGTTCTGCCGCAAAGCTTCTGCATAACTGAAATATACAGAGTGATGGAGCCGACAAGTTTGGCTCCAGTATTAAGATAGGTATCTCAAATAACAGTGGACCCAACAATGATAATAGTGGAGAGAAGGAGCAAAAAGAAAGATGACCAAAGACCGATGGCGATGATGGCGTGGTTGTTAGTTCCGTTTAAATACAAAAGTTGAAATACTAGTAGGCAATACACATAATTCCAGTCCCTTCCCGAATATTTCTTGCTACAACTCATAATTCAATGGCTTTAAAAATTCGTGCTAATCCTATACATATTGTTAGCCGTGTTTACAGAAAGACTTATAAAATCGTAAAACTAAATAAAGTGAGTATTTCATAAGACCTATGTAAATATGAGAACGGTGTTTATTTTATAATTTCTAAAAGGTGACAGGTAGCCGGATAATTACCGTATTTATCATTAAAACAAACAGCTATAGCAAGCCTGAGGAAAATTAATAAGTATTTGTAAAAAGATTATAAGTTTTAATGAATGCTCCAAGTTTATCTTATTATATTTCAAGTCTGAATAAATTACATTTTATTATAATTAATGTGATAGTAAGATATCCTGTTTATATCTTTTGCGTTGTACTAAATTGTAGATTAATTACGACAGTATATTTTATCTGTATTTTAAATGTTACTTTTTTCTAACATTAGATTTTATCATTTTAAATAAAGTAAAAGTCCTTTGTGTTGGCCGTAACACAGCTTTTTCCGTGCAACCACAATAATGTTTCCGAACTCAAATGTAGTCCTTATTTTGTGGTTAAGGGTGGTCGCTAAAAGGACTGTAATAAAATGCTTTCAGGTACAAAGTGACAACATAATTTTTAGCTTAAACATTACTCATTTTGTATGCGGTTTTAAAATACGTAACATATTAGTTCAACTCCGGTATATAATAGTGGCTGGCTTTGTTTACATATCTATAAATTCTTTTTAAATTTGAATTTGTACTACATGATGGCATACTGCCAATTATTATACTGCTTACGGCCTGTTGCGGTAAGTGCCTATAACCGCATGTGACTCCAAGGTATATCGATAGTAATGCTTTGACAACCTGTTAATAAATAAATCTTGGTGCGGCTAGCATATATGTCAAAGATCACTACTTTCTTGCTGTCAGCATAGCGTCTCTCTAAATAATCTGGAATACCTACCCACACGTTCTTTGATTGCAGTCTTAAGGTGGGGCTACTTTTTCAATCAAACTGCAAAGTATTTTCTGTTACACAATTGCAAATTAATACTATAAATATAAATCCAAGAGCACTCTGTGATTAGAAGTATAAGTAACATCAAGAACTAGGAAACTGTGTCCAATGGACGTTAACAGGCTAGCTTTTTATTATGTACAACGTAAAACATAGCTAACATTTGGGTGTACACTTGTGCTTGGCCTTCGGGACTCGACAAATGAGATATAAGTTTATATTATGAAACTAACGTTACAGATTAGCTAGTAACATTAGTCATTTTCGGTAACGATATTAGGAGGACATCATTTAGTGTTGATTGATCTGCTGGTGCTGTAAGTATTTGCTATTAAATAAAGCTCTCACTTTAGGAATAGTTCCTGTGTCGTGAGAGACTTTACAAATAAACAAATAACACCCAGGCTCTGAACAACAATTTTTGTCCAGTGTGGGGATCGAACTCACAACCCCTAGCGCAGTGGCAGGGGTGAGGCAGCCACTTAAACCACCACGCCATCCGATACAAACGCATTAAAAAAGACAGCTCGTACACTAGGAGCAATGCCTATGTCGTGTGGGAATTTACAAACATTCAACGGACACAAAGAATACCTACCTCTGAACAACCATATGTGGATCATAAAAAAATTTGTCCCGGGCGGGATTCGAAACCACAACACTGGCACAAAGGCAGTGGTGAAGCGACCACTTGAACCACTACGCTATCCGTGCAGTGAATTTAACTAAAATAATACATCCGAATTCTATCCCATCCACACCACGCGAATACTAATAATAATATGGAAATTTGCTGACCTGCAATCTCTAATACTTTGCCTAACCTAGCCGTAGTTGCCCCAGGAACTGCAAAATCCTAAAATTAGTATTTTGCAAGCTTTGTTGTAACGTTCTAGTTATTTCCATATTTGATCATGAATTTTAAAAAGTATCTACAAAACCTGGAATGCAATTGTTATATTTTTTCACAATAAATAAAAAACTTTATGATAAAATTTTATTTTAAGTGATTTTTACAAAAATATATTTTATTTGCCTTAAATTTATGAGTGCATATTAGACTATAGAAGGTAAACTATATAAGCCAATAAACCTAAATAATGACACTTGACTATTTATTTTATGAATAATCACTATAAATTGAACCGCAATTTTAAGACAACTCTCACATGTGTAAAAAGACGTGCTTAATAGAAAGAGCCCTATTCAACAATAAACAATTTTGCAGATCCCGTGGGACATACTCTTTTTGGCCTCGTGCGGTACTCGATCCCACAAAATTGGGGGCAGTTGTAAAAATCAAGTGACTATTCAAAGCATTGCGTCATTCGTTCTGTTGTCTACATTAGCATAAAATGAATTGCACGTTTATAAAAAAACATTATTTTAAAATTAATTAATACATTAGTATATTTAGTTATAATATATAGTTCATGATTTATTGTTATACTATCCCTAAGGATGAAACATTTTACCATCCACTTTAAATTTGCTTATTGTCTCATTAAATTGTTTCTTTTCATGTTTCAGATAGGCTTTGTTAATATCATTCATGCCCATTTGCATCTGTGGTGCGAGTCTTTCCTTCTTGAAATTCTCCATCACCCATTTCTGCGTTCTGGATCCTACGCAGTTGGTTAGGACTACCTGATATCCTTCAATGAACTGAGCTATGTTCAAGCATTGTTCGGTAACCATATGCCTGATTAATTGTTCCTGAAATAAATATATAGAATAAATTACGTTATGATCTAAGGCGGCATTAGCCCAATGAAATGATTTATTAAGCAGCTATAGATGTATCAATACTATTTGTAGAACCGAGGCTCTACAGTAATATTTTATAATAATAATCTTTGTACCTCATTACACATGATATACAGAAGTCGAACATTTTACATAGCTGAAAATAAAGCAGCTTTATCACTAAGAGCAATATATTACGAGCAATTTTAACAAAGATTTACTAAACATAGATGACCTGCAAGTTTCAATACTAAGTATTATTTGTTATATTTTTATTATCTAAGTGTTACATTATGTGGACTGTGACAAAGTAAAGGGGAATGCCCATTACCGATAGTGACTTTGGCCACGAGTGCCCATATTTAAAAACCACATCTAAATGATAGTATGCAATATCATTATATGATTAATCAAGAATTTAATTAAATAAAAGTTGGAGTTATTGAGATAAAATATTTTTATTTATACCGATGACAAGATTTTTATATAAATGTTTTTCACACACACTCTTGTCACACATTATTATTATCATACACAATTAAAAGATTGTCTAAAACCTGAGCATTATCAAGCTTGTTTGTAAATAAAATAACAAAATCTTTTGTTGTCAAAAGAAACACAATCACGGAAACTGAGTAAGCAAGTAAGCCGATTTGTGTTATGACAGTTGGTTTCGGTGTTGTAAGTTAAAAACAAAAAATCATAGATCAATATCTAATCGATATTATTATTTTGCTTATTTCATGGCATAATAACATAAAATAATATATTTCCTTTATTATTTGTGGATTATTAACATATAATAATACCATTTTTCTATTTCTTTATCACTTCTAATATTTTTATTCAATAATATTAGTATCTTTTTTACGTTGAAATTGTAAGCTGGCAACACTGGTGATTATAAGACTTATTTCCATTACGATACTTTTTTTATTATATAGATTTTGCTATCTTCTTTCAGTAAATGAATAGTACAAAAAATTATTAGAAATTATAATATATTTTTTTAATATATGTGTAATCTTGGGCGGAAAAAAACTTTTTGTGATAGAAGTGGGAAGGAGAAGAAGCGGGATGGTGGAAAAGGGGTGATTGGGCCTCCGGCACTCTCACTCACTGAATGAAACACAAAAGTAGAATACTGCTATTTCACGTCGATATTCTGTGAGAGGGTAGTCCTTCCCCGGTCGAGCCGGCCCATTCATGCTGAAATAAGCGAGGCTCTACTACTCTTAAAAATTACACGATAGCCAAAAATGAACATTCCCCTTTAATGTGGCTAGTCAAAATTATATGCCGATTAATTGACAACCAGCTGCAGGAAAACATCTAGAGGAAACTTGATATATTTTAAGAAACTGCAACGCCACGTTGGCCATTATGGCACTGGGTTAACACTCCTCATACTAAGAGGATGCCCTTTTGCGGCAGTGAGTCAGCTTACACAATAATGGCGAATGTTGATACGACAACCACTTGGAGTAAAAATCATGAGCAGTTGTGCAGCACTTAAATAATATTTAAAATCTGTATTTACTTAGTCTAATACCTATATCCCCGAACATTTACGCAATGATGTATTATATCCACATTTCACCAACCATGATTTTATAACCCATTTAAATGAAGGCAAGCCTATTACCATCAATCAGGCACATTGCCAGACAACATCTTGTTACTGAGCATCTTTTGACAGAATTACCCAATAGCACTTTACGCAGGTAACTCGAGATGAAGCCTTGAGTTGCACAGCAGTCGTATTCACTACCACTGCGCCACTAAGGCTGGTTTCACAGTGCCGCTGTTGCCAGCGCGGTTAGTAAGCGTCGCGGGCTACGAGTTATGAGTGTCTTGGATCGTTACATAGTAAAACAACCCGCGCGGATGAGCCGCACTCACTGCAACTCGACGGTGTAAGGATGTACTTGTATATGCCGTCGTCGTTGCCTTTTTTTCCATAGATAATATAACATAACAGTTAAGAGAAATCTCACCGTGACTGTTCGAAGTGGCAAACCGCGCGGCACTAAACTCGTTTTATTGTTTCGAGCTGGTCATCCGTGCGCGTACGGGCCGTGCTTACCACCCGCACAGACGCGTAAGCGCGCGTAAGCGTTACTGTAAAACCAGCCTAAGGTAGTATCCATATTAATATTATAAAGAGGAAAGATTAGATTTTTTGTTTGTAAGGATTTAACTCAAAAACTGTCAAACCGATTTTAAAAATTCTTACACTATTAGAAAGCTTTATTATCACCGACTAACATAGGCTATATTTTATTTAAAAAAGTACTGGTACTAACATAAACCTAACCTACTTTTACGCGAATCCGGGAGCAAAAGCTAGTCAAAAATAAGTGAATATATCTTACCTCCTCAAAGTAAAGCCAGACTTGCGTGGCAGCGTTGTTGCAGAAGTATAACGTAATACTGTTATACAAATAATCGAGGCATATATCATCACGTCTGATTTCACCATTACGCGAGTAATACCAGAACTGTGAATACATCACATAATTTTCTTCACAAAAATCTTAAGCCTTATTATATAGTGATATACAATGGTACAACTTTACTCGGCTTGTGAAAGGCTAATCAATAAGTAGTCAAAATCAAACTTATGTCAAGAGATTTCATTGGCTGTTGCTAATTCAGACAGCCAATCACAGCAGTTGATTTACGTTAGATAATCCTGTGTCACGGGGGACTGTACATACATTCAAACAACTGACACGTAGAATAGCTAGACATGGAACAACCATTTGTGGATCACACAAAGTTTTGTCCCGTGTGGGGATCGAACCCACAACACTCGGCACAGCAGCAGTGATGGGGCAACCACTTAAACTACTACGCCATCCGTGCAGTCAAAATAAGGCATTTGCAGCCAGGTTGAATAGCGCCACTCAGGCAGTGGTCCGACCGCCAACGATGAACGAGAAACGAGTAGAACTAGAAACTATAAACGAGTTGACGATCAGCGGGAAGCGAGTGTGTAGTTTTGATAGTTTTGTCGTCGGGCTATAAGCGAGTGTGCAAGTGCGACGAGCGATTACTCACGCAACTCGCCCGCGGTAGCTCAGTCCTGTGCAAACCTGCGCGCACGACGAGCGAGCATCGCAGAGCGAGTTTATTTTTGAATGCTCTTGTCGCTCAGCGACAAAACTAGTAAAGCGAGTCGTCGCCGGCAGTGTGAACAGTCAGAGAGCAACTTTTAATATATGCATCTCTTTCGTTTATACGGAATGTATATTAATTATGCATTTCTTGAGAGAGAAAATCGCCGATAGTTAGTCGTTTTCTCGCCGGGTCGGACCACTACATCAATAGGTCAATGTTCGTTGGACTTTCTAACTACATAAAATTAGCGCTTGCATATGAGCATAATGTCTTGAACATTTAGCACATTATGCTCACTCGCATAATCAATATACAGATGCAAGTTTTACTAATATTTTCTAATAGAAGCATTATTGTTGAGTAATCGTAATAGTGACGTTAGTTTTTTGAAACTGAAGAGATCAGACATTAGAGGTTACCTGGTTACCACCTTGGAAGTGGCAAGTTACTAAATTCACAGAATTTTCGTAACTCGTTACTGATATAGCTGCATCCATACATAAGCCATAATCATTTGCACTGTAAATCTGAAATTTAATATACCTAAATGTTTCTATAAAATATATAGTTGAAACAGCTACCTCCAAAGAGCCAGAATGAAGTGTAAGACACTAATCATGTTGTCTTTTGTTTTAGGTTCCATATCACATATCTAATAAGGGGAGAAGTGCAATGCTAAAATGTACAACCTTGGCTTTATTGCTGATAACTTCTTATAAAAAAACTTAATTACATTTTGCCAGTTAGAACGGAAAATGAGTTTTAAAAGTCTGTACGCAGTTACTTAGACACTTTACTTTTTATAATTGAATCAGATAATAACATAAAATAAAACATTTGTTACTAAGTACACAAGAACAAACTTAACATAAAATTGAATGTCTTAGGAATTGCAAGGTCATACAAAATTTAATACTATTTCATTAAGTTCAATAAAGTGCCATGTTCCATCATGAACGCGGTACTTCATTGTATATTATGTATACTAAACTAAGAAAAGGTTTATAAATACATAGGTTATTTTACTCACTTGACCAGTAGCGGCGTATTTATCCGGCAACTCAAGTTGTGGATACACATTCTCCAAATACCAATGGAACGGTTTGCAATTTAGTTTTTTTCGAAGTTCTATCCTTTCGGATACGTTACCGTATTCACCTTTTTTATTTCCAATTCTTTCGTAGTAATATTTTGCGTAATCATCAAGCCATACCTGCGAGCAAAACAAAATGCTTGTTGTATATTTTTTTAATATTTGTATGGCTTAACACCAATACGTAATCATACCAACGATACCCAATAGTTTTATATTTACTCAAATACTCTGAAGCACAAAGTTTTAAAATTATTTATATTATATTATATAATTATATATATTACCACTATATAAACGGTAAAGGAAAACGTCGTGAGGAAACCTGCATTTCTGAGTTTTCTATATAATTTTCTCGAAGATGTATGTAGTCTGCCAACCCCCACTGGAACAGCGTGGTGGACTATGGATAAGTACCCGTGCCCAGCAGTAGGATAGTTTAATACAGAGTTGATATTATTATTATTATATACATTTTGCTCAACATTATAATTGCTTTTCAGTGAGTAGAATAGATGTTCGCGTAAAAGAATATGATTTAGCTGATAAAAAACACATGATCAAGTTGAAAGTCGAGCGAGAGAAAGTCAGCTGTGCAAAAGACGTGCAATGTTATGACCGTACAATAACAATAATCATTTGGTAAGTTTTGGTAACCACAGTTTTACAAAAGTATGCCCTTTTTAATAAGTATGCTCCTCAAAAATATTAATAATATAAATTATTTAATACGGTGTTTCCTATATTGCGTGGAATCTATTCATCAGGAGTAAAACACAACAATTCGGAGTTGAAGAGAAGAAAGAACACAAGAAGTTCTGCGGGTACAACAAGGGCCAAATACGCCTGCTCACAGGAGCGTTCACTGGTAATTTTGGCACCAGCTACTTTCTGTGCAGATTGAGATTGGCAAACAATTTGAACTGCAGAGTCTGTGGTGAACAGGGCGAGTCCATATCACACCTACTGTGTGAATGTGACGCGTTGGCTGGACTAAGGATGGGTCTGGTGGAATTGGCATATCCGAACCCTGAAGACTTCAGGCTTCTCCCTCTGAAATGTACGCTGCGACTGATGCAGTACATTCATAGGGTGACAGCTAAGGGATATATCTCGGGGCTGATACAAAAGATCCCAATGGGTCGAAGTGTGGCCGGTCGATACTGACTGGCCCCCGAATAAGATAAGATAATACTTCAAAATTCAATCACATGAATACCTTAGGATATTTGTATACTTTGAAACAGTTAGGGCACCGAAAAAATTGCCGCTTAAACGCGAAGAGCTTTACAGAAGTACTGCAACCAAATAAACATGTATTGTGTTTTTGCGGTTCCCAGGTGATAACGTGGTGGTAACACCAAAGCCTTAAAGAAATGTTGTGTTGTCTTCAAGATGTCGGTGGTTTAAGTCCCAAATAATTCTCAATTATCGATTCTTTGAACGACTGTACTTGTTCTCTAAGGTACGGAGATGCATCATAGCTAGTTGCCTGACTCCGGGCTGCGATCGGAAAATTATTTGTGTCACATTTAATAACCTTTGCCAGTCTGGCTCTTTCTAACCCACAACAACATAATCCACAGACCTACACAAATACACACATACTACATAAAACAATAATTAAATAATATTCTTAGTGACTAGTATTAAAAATTACCGTGGCTAGCCGCACATAGTTTCTTTTCAGCGACCTTTTCTTTTCTTCGTACGGAATCCGTTTTCTAAAAATATGACCGACATGCGAACAAGGTACTATCTCCATGGAGCCACCGCACATCCAAGTTTTAAAAGATAATTCCAAATTCTCAGCACCCCAAATTTCCATTCCTCTATCATAATATCCAGTTTTTTCAAAGAAAGCTTTACTGATTGCAAAAAGTCCACCGGCTATAGTTGGTGTTTTTATTGGGGCTGATGGATGCTTTCTTTTTAAGTAGATGCCTTGCGGTATTCCTATCCAAGCGAATCTTAAATCCCAAGTGAATCCACCAAGTCGGAGGTCATTAGTGTCTTGAACAATATACTCGAAGGTAGCCTCATGTATGTGATCGATTACTGGACTGACTACTTTATTAAGATCCTGAGATATGCTTTGTAGCAATGGGTCTAGCCATCCTGCAATTCAACAAATCATTATTTTTTATCGCACACTTAAACAATGGTACCATCATCCTCATTTCGAACACGAGACTTACAACAGCGTTGAAAAATGAGGAGAGCGTTTAGCACCCTTGCTTTCAAGATAGTTTACACACCCATTTATCATATTATGGATATGACTGGTGTCTAAATGCTTATTGCAATGATCAATCAATTATTATTGTGGAGATAGCCTGTGATCAAATTTCAAATGATTGAGTGGTGTACAGATATATCCGTTTAACTAACTTTATAATATTACTTGTTTATCTAACGCCAAGAAGATTAGACGAAAAACTTCTAACTTGTAATATTATTCTGGCAGCTACTATTTAGATTTTATTACTCCTTACGTTCCTAATTAAATATTTATATTTAGAAGCCCTAACTAGCTTTACTAACTTATTTATAAATTTAATATTAATAAATTGAGAACAGTGAAAATTTACCGAGAGTTTTAATGGATTCGGAGTAAGAAAAAGGTTAACATAATATCTCGATTTTTTTCTATTTCTAAGTTGTGTAAGACTAGTAGTTAATATTGAATTATTAAGAATACATTTACTTCAAAAGTGTTTTCAAAAGCTGATTTATTTGGCTTCTAGCTTTAATCCTTTTAACGGTCAAATGAAATAATCCAGCTATGCCCACTTTGGGAACCAGAGAACTGATAAACGGCGAGTGTTGCAATGCATTTGGATTAGGTCATCAAATTTACTAACGGTGAGTCGCTGATAGCAGATAGAGGGTATGATTTCAGACGATGACGTTTATCTTATCCAAGATATTGTATCAAACCAAAAGCTATGTATTCAAATTGATTGTCTGAAAAGTGGGTGATAGTAGTAATTATTGTGTTCTCTGAGCTGCATGTGCTTTTAGTGTATGTAGCTCAAAAGCAGAAGCAAAAGCAGCAAAAGACAATTACTTGTGTGATCCACAGATGATTGCTCCGAATTCGGATGTTCTTTGTATCCATTTATTCAATGTTTTTAATAAGTCTCGCAAACAAAGAGGTAATGTAGTGCTGCATTTATCTTTTAGAAAGAACAACGTCTAATGCTATAAAATATAAACTATAAATAAATAATCTTTTATTTAAACTTTAACCCACCTTTACCGCATTCACAATGACTATCAAGGTAAATAATAACTGGTGATTTCACTTGAGGAATAGGTAGGAGCCTCGCACCGATAATACCTAAGCGTTTCGGGGCACGAATAAGTGAAACTTTAGGCGTTGAAGAAACGTAGTCATCTAATTGCTTTTGGAGTTTTGCTAAAATTGACAATATTTTTAATCATTACAATGGCATTATTAAATATAATTTCAAAGAAATAACATATACCGAAAGTGACGTTATGATGCTATTCTCACTTAAGCCTGAAAATTTGCTCAAACTTGCTAGATCGACTTAGGCTATACTGCTACGAAAGATTGTATCTTTGGTGTGACTACGGTTTGTGGGTCTGTTAAGGAGTTCCTTTGCTGTCGGCGGGCTAGCAACATAGCGCGTACTTATATGATATTTATTTTCTTGTGATAGTTGACAAAACCGTCACTATCAACAGTCTTCATCAGACGAACTGTAGCATTATTTACCACCGTAATGGTCTTAAATATAGAATACAATAGTATTTAAGAATGACCTAGTAAGACTGTTTATTGGTATTTACAATTCTAACGAGAATGCCTTAGATTAAAGAGTTAGAGAGAAAAATATAAAGGTGTTACTAATAAGCACTCACGTAAAGACGAATTGTCATCGACCAATATAATTTGATCTAGAAGGTGTGGTGGTGATCTGTTAAGCACGGAGGTCACAGTTCTGATCAAAGTAGACCATGCTTCATTGAAAAAACATATGACGACTGTCGCCGTCGGCAATACAGCCGAGTAATTTTGCTTTTTACACCTGTAAATATGGAAAAATATTACGAAGATATACGCTAGGCATGACAAATTGGAATCCAACTATTCGACAGTAACTATTAATTAATTAAACTAGCAGCGATAGCCTAGTGGGACACCGTTGGACTGCCACGCAGAGGTCTCAAGTTCGATCCCAAGGCGCTCATCTCTGACTTTTTGAAGTTATGTGCATTTTAAATAGCTAATTATCTCAAACTTGCTAGATAGAATATGCATTAAAAATATCTACGGTAAAACCTCTATTCAAAAAAGAAAATAAAGAGATTATGGAATTTTACAGACCTATTACGCTTTTACCGGTAATCTCAAAAATGTTTGAAAAATATATACATAAGCAACTATACAATTATTTTGAGAAACATAACATTCTAGCAGCTCAACAAAAAGGTTTCAGAGCAAACTTAAGTATTAATAGAGCGGTATATGATTTTTTGGAAGTAATTATGTCAAAAGTTGACAAAAGGGTTCCTATCTGTGCTATAATGTGTGACATGACCCAAGCTTTTGATTATGTTGAACATAAAACTTTACTTTTAAAGCTTGAAAGTTATGGTGTATGAGGAAATGTTCTCAACCTCATAGAATCTTATTTAACAGATCGAAAACAATATGTTGAACTCAAATATGTTAGCAATAGCATAGTATTATTGGCTATGGTACAATGTTATTTTATTTTATTTTGTTTTGAAATCATATTATTTTTAGATTTATATACCTGCTTGACATAACTATCCAAATATAACATCATTGACTATTATTATTATTGACATATTATATTCTGACATTGAAAATACCTACTATTAAAAATAATGATTATGTTACATTATTAATATTGAGACATTATTATTATTGTATTGTATAAAGAATCTTTAATATTGCATGCCTTATGGGTAGAATAAGGAGGACTATATTAATATAAAGCAAACTTTTTGTACAACACCTTTATAAACCTTTATCCAGCAAAATAAATGAATATGAATTTGAAAAAAAAAATTATCTCTTGGTTTGACGTTGAAGGCAAACATCGTGAGGAAACCTGCATGTCTAACAGTTCTCAATAACGTTCTCAATGATATGCGAAGTCTGCCAACCCACATTGGGCCTGCGTGGTTGACTATGGCTTAACCCTTCTAACAGTGAGACGCATCTTCTCACTGTTAGAAGGGTACCCAGCAGTGGGACAGTTCAATACAGAGCTGATATTATATATTAATAAACTAGTTATTCCGGATAATAACGGTGCACTTTGGCGTATGATATGAAATAATATATTTACTTGAAGAAGATGGCGCTACGCGGTCAAGTCAACAATAAGCTCTGTGTATTTTTATTATAAAAAATAGTTAAACAAGTTCTACATGTATAGTTTTATGATATAAGTGACACATACTGCATAATTAAACAGTGGTATTGTTCTACACGCAATAAGTGACATTTAATAAAGAAACTTACATTAATAGTGAATGTGATCAAACCAACTCAAACAAGATTATTTATTAACAAAAAACAGTGTAAAAGCGATACAACCTAATAAAAACCCAACCAAACTAAGTTAATTATAAACAAAGTGTATTACAAACATTATATAAACTACTTATTTACCAAAAAGGTTAGTTTTTACCCTAAACAAAAATTGTGAATAACGTTAGTTGCAACTTATAATATAAATATTTGCAGCATGATTCATCATAAGGAATCTGCATAATTGTCGACGAAAGCTGTTGACAATTTAGATTACACTGATATGTGTTTCCGTGGCGTATTACGAACATACTAAGACTGCGGCGAGCGTGTACTCGAGTTCGAAACCTGCCGACGCCGATCTACACTTTTTAGTGCATCGTCAATGTTGACTTACATATTATACTGTATACATTAAAGGAGAGTGACTACAAAGGAGCATTGGCATTGGCATCGACAACGCATCCAATCACTGAGATTTTATTCGGAATTCATTACAATGGATAACGATAATATCTGTGATAATAACAATATTACATATCGTAAACCGCTTAGAACAAGCTCAATATCTGACCTAACTAATATGACAAATGAAAAATGTATATTTGACACGACTATGTTGAGTATACCTGACAGTCTAAACGACAACAGTGACATTAAGTAATTTAATTGAACAAAATAAAACACTTTCAATGCAATTATTAAGCGCACATCAAGAAATCGAAAATCTCAATAGAGAAAATGTTCGTCTTAAATCTGACCTACAAGATACGCTAAAACAATTGAACACTTATAAAAAGATATGCTCGACGCCAGGCAAAAAAAGTGTAACACCAATTCGCAAAAACAAACCTTTGCAACAAAGAGACATATCTACTTATGATAATAATAATTATGAACGCCCGACCGTCATGATGAACACAAACAACTAATACCAGTAGTCAAATACTATATAAATTAAAGGAACCATGTGACTCTATACCATATAGTGACCAGTTAAACCAAAACAAAAGAGGAGAAACATATCATAACATTACAAAAAATACACAGAGGATTAAATTATGTGTTTTAAGTTGTGACAAAACCAAAGGGGCCTTGTCGACAATTGATGACGTGTTCTCAAAATACTTTGATTATTGTCACTATATAACGTTAAATTGTACTATAGTGGATATACTGAGGAACATCGAACAGAAATTAAAAGCCTTCACACTTAAGGACTACTGATTACTTTTTATAGGGCGAAACTATATCAGAGAAGAGAGCAACTACATAAACCTGATTACGACATTAAAAAAGTCTATACAGAAACTTACGCATAATAATGTAGTTATTTGTGTCCCGACATACATAATAGGAGCTCCAATATATAATTTTAAAGTAGAAATGTTTAATAACCTACTTCATTTGGACTTACAAAATAATGACTACGCGTATATATTTGACTGCAATAATGACCTGTCTCCCAATATGTTTTCCAACGTGACTGGCATAATAAATAAACACGGAATGCATAATATATACAAGGGAATAATGAAAAATATATTAGTAGATATAAATTTATTTGAACAGACCGATACAGGATACATTAACAAGAATATTCAATACATTACATCTGACCCGCACATAGAAAACGCTAGTCACAGGCAGACTTCGGACTTTTTTCGCGTACAATAATTTTTATGTCCTGCATCAAAATATTGCTGGCTTATTAAATAAATCAAATGCATTGTCAATTTGTCTAGATGAACTTGTTGAAAGAGATATAAACGTTGAAGTATTATGTATTACGGAGCACTTTATGATGGCTGGTTATGAAGCTTATTTATATATGCCAAACTATTCACTAGCTGCATGTTATAGCAGAAGCCACAGCAAAAGGGGCGGTGCGTGCATTCTCGTGAAAAATGGAAATCAGTGCAAGGAGCTATTGGAAATAAAAAAACTCTCAATTTCAGGGCTATGTGAATGTTGCGCAATAGAGCTTACTGTTTGTGAGATTGTTATTGTATGTGTTTACAGAGTGTCTAAAGTAGAAAATTTAAACACTTTTTTTAGTAGGTTAGAAACCATGTTACAATTGTTAAATAAGAGATGTTATAAAAACGTTATAATCGCAGGTGATTTTAACATTGATTTGTTGAAACAAAATAATGTAACTTTGGATTTTGAAACTTTACTGATAAATTATAATATGACTTTAGCTTTAAAAGAACCGAACCGACTAGATTAATAAGTAAATCTTGTATTGACAATTTTGCTAACAATTTATCGAAATCATGTAAGACGGAAGTGTTAGAATTTGCTTTGTCAGACCATACAGCAGAGCTAATACAATTTAGAATAAAAAATCTTTATTAAAACTATGGCGAAAACAAAGTCGTGATTTTTGTACTGAAAATATTCAGAAATTTAACGAATGCCTTAGTAATTTGTCTTTTCTGAGTTGTATAATGAAAGCGACCCTAATAGAGCATATAACTATTTTATAGAGCACTTTAAACTGTTCTATGATCTCTGCTTTCCTTTTAAAATCATAAATATCCATGTTAATAGAAAAATAAAATGGATATCACGGGGATTAAAGAGATGTAGTGCAAAGAAAAAACAACTATTGTGGAATTTTCGATTAAAGCCGTCAAAGAAAAATAAAGATATTTACCAAACCTATACAAAGTTGTTTAAAAAGATAATCATTCTGACCAACGTGCACAAAATAATTATAAAATAAAGACTTCGGTAAATAAATCTAAAGCTACATGGAACATAATAAATAATTCTAGGTTTAATCTTCCTCGTGACAATATTGCTAAAATTAAAGTAAATGGTAACGTTATTACAGAGCCAAGTGAAATTGCTAATGCCTTCAATAATTATTTTATTGACAGAATAAAGCCCATATTGCATTGAAGCAACAATGTGACACCAAAAATGAAAAGCATGACACACTGTGTTTTTATGACTCCAAGCATACCAAATGACATACAAAATATTATAAATGGTCTGAAGAATACCAATAGTGTAGGTTTTGATGACATATCGACCAAAGTAATTAAATTTGTTAATCAAAATATTTAAGTTATATTTTAAATTTATGCATAAGCAGTGGTATATTTCCGGACAATTTGAAAACGACAATAATAAAACCGTTGTTTAAAAAGGAGGACAAAGAGTCGATGGATTTTTATAGACCAATAGCTCTAGTTTCAATTATTTCAAAAATTTTTGAAATATATATTCTTAGTAAATTGTATACCTACTTAGAAATTAATAAATTACTTTGCCCTGAACAAAAAGGATTTAGACAGAATAAGGGTATTAACTTAGCTATCTACGATTTCTACAAAACAATAATAACAAATGTCGATAAAAGGTCTCCTATTTGCGCTATATACTGTGATATGACGCAAGCCTTTGATTATGTGGATCACGGTATATTGCTAACTAAACTGGAATGCTATGGCATACGCGGTAATATTTTAAGTTTAATTCAATCATATATTTCCAATAGATTACAAATGACTAGCATTTCTAGAATAAATTCACGAACTAAGCTCGAGGAAACATATTATTCAGAATCGCGGTTAATTAGGTATGGGGTACCTCAGGGCAGCGTTCTCGGTCCACTATTGTTTCTTCTTTACATAAATGACCTGCCTAAATGTACGAGCCATCCAATGTCCTTGTTTGCGGATGATAGTACCGTTTCAATTCACTGTAGAGCAACTGACAAATATCAAGACGATATAAATGATTGTCAGGCTTCAATCATTCGTTGGCTAGACAATAATAACTTAAAAATAAATGTAACAAAAACCCAAGTCATACATTTCAGTCAAAGACCCAAGCCGTATAATTCTATTAATATCAGCTATGACAATCAATCTATAAACGAAGTAGTCTCGGCTAAATTTTTAGGCTTAGTCATTGATAGACAGCTGAATTGGAAAGACCATGTAGCTGAGCTATGCAAAAAGGTTAGCAGTTCTGCATACGCTCTCTACAAATTGTCTTCAATTGTTAATACTGATGCTGTCCTTACGGCTTATTATGGTCTTGTTGCCTCAACATTACGATATGGCATCATTTTTTGGGGCAACTCCACAAACAGCATAATGGTTTTTAAAATCCAGAAGCGGTGCGTACGAGCCATGTATGGTCTGAAGTCATCAGATAGTTGTAAGGCTTATTTTATCAGGAACAGCATCCTAACAGTTACGTCATTATACATACTGGAGGTAGCATTGTTTGTCCACAAAAATCCTCAATTATTTCAGCGCATATCAGATGTTGTGAAGCGAAATAGATGCAACGATAACAGATTATGTTTACATAGCGCAAAAACAAGTCTGATGAGCAAAAGTCTGTTATGTATAGCGCCAAAAATTTATAATAAAATACCATGTAACATAAAGCTGTATAATATAGAAATATTTAAAAATAAATTTAGAAAGATCTTGACGGAGAAATGGTATTATAGTCTTAGTGATTTTTTGAATGACAATAATCTTAAATACGTGATATTTTGATGAATTACATTTTAATATTTTAATTTATTTTGACTCTTACCTGGTGACATTTTAATTTATTTTTATTATTTATTTGAACTTTTCTTTTATTGACATATAAATTTATATTTCTAAATGTATTTTGAATTAGTTAGGCATGAGATTTTAATTGAATTGATATCATTTTATTGATTTCTTATCTAGATATGTAATTTGATAATTTAATGTTTTCATAATTGTTATATATTTTTTTTATTACTCGACGACACGCTCATACGCCTCCTCAGGCAGATTTTGGTGGTACTAATTTAATAACTTTTTGTAATGTAATCATGTAATACCCAAAATGTATTGAATGAATAAATGAAATGAAATTAAATAAAATGAAATGAGACTTAACCATATCGCGGGCATCCAGTCATAGAGTTCTACGAACAGGAGTTGTGCAGATACGCCCTATGAATGTCTTGAAGCCAGCGATATTATAAAATCTACTTATCTTTATCTATACTAATAATAATATTATAAAGAGGAAATATTTGTTTTTTTGTTTGTTTGTAAGGGTTTAACTTAAAACCAACTCAACCGATTTTAAAAATTATTTCACCATTAATAAGCTATATTATCACCAAGTAACACGGGCTATATTTTATTTAAGATAAGTACTGCTACTAACATAACCAAAGCTACTTTTATGCGAGCAAAACCTCGAGTAAAAGCTAGTATCATATAAATTCCGTCATATAAAAATACATAATATGTAGTGACTGGCGGGCCGTGACTCAATGAATGACGTCAGGAACTATTACGCATGCATGATAACTCGCTAGACAACCTTCGTCATCGCGATTCGCGTTGTATTACAATTCTCGATTTCTTCGCATATGCGGCTTGCACCTTCTACTTACCATTTATCCCTCGGATCAGGCAATGATCGATTGACCGGTATAAGATCACTGACAAACTCATTGAACGCATGTTCTCTCCAGCCTGCCTGCACTAGTTGTTGGAGTTCGTATCGCATGCTACTTTGTAGGTATACTGGTCTTCCATAAGCACCTATAAAATAAGGACAGTTTCGTATCTAAATGTTGATAAAACTTATTCTATGACATAAATTTAATTTTATAATAGTATTTTCCTATTGGTAAGTTCTATTTTAGTATGGGTAGGATTAGCTAACTAGTTATTATAATATTATTTTATTTTCACTAAAGCAATTGCTATCGTCGAAAAATTGTCTTAAAGTGTGACAAAGAAGATTTTATTATAAATATCTTAAAATATGTACTTTATGTTTATACTAGTTTTCACCCGCGGCTTCGCTCGCGTAAATGTAGGTTAGGTTAGGTTAGGTTTGCAACAGTTATTTTTTCTGGATGAAAGGTACCCTATGTCCTATTCTGTACCCCTGACAACGTGTATGCAAAATTTCATGTTGATCGGTTGAGTAGTTAAGGCATGAAAGCGTAACAAACAAACAAAGTCATTTTCGCATTTATAATATTAGTTAGGATTATTATATGCAGTTACTTAAATTACCAAACCTGGTGGATACTCGTAACCTTTAATTAAACTTATTTTCTCTTCCTCTGTTACATTTCCATTTGCACGAGGAAAGAAATCCCAAACTGTAAAGAAATTGAAAAATCAACGTATAATTCTTTTAAATTATTTTCTTTTTTAATTATATGAAATTATTATATTTAAACAACAGTAAATTTACTGATTATAGTTTTGTTATGTGTGATATGGACATCATTTTATATTAAAAAAAAACTGCAAATATAGTGATATAATAAATATCACTATTTTTGTTTTTTTTTATATTCGCTCGCATGAGATAGTTTCATCAAGTCTCTGATGCAGAAGGCTTGACATGGCATGCACCGTGAGGTTTCTCTCCCTAGAGCCATAACCACTGGTAGCTTGCACCCTGTTCCCGATTCATCTTGTAAAAAATATCTTTACTTTTGGCTGTTCCTTGAATAGTCTTGATAGTTGTATAAGTACCTAAACATATTTTATTTTCGGTAGAACAACGTTATAAAAATTAAAAATATTGGAAAATTAAAGAAACTAAATGGAGTATTGAGAGCGTATACTCTCTATATTGAATCAATGTATAATATTGAATCGCTGTCTTTAAATACATATATCCTCTAAAACAAAAGTTCTCTATAGCATGTGATATTTTAATTTTAATTTTATATAATGTAGTATAAGTCTATTGCTGTTTATATAGTAACAATTCGAGACTTCTATACTATCTAGCAGAAAGTTCAATGATAGGCAGTGGTCCGACCGCCGACGATGAACGAGAAACGAGTAGAACTAGAAACTATAAACGAGTTGACGATCAGCGAGAAGCGAGTGTGTAGTTTCGATAGTTTTGTCACTGGGCTATAAGCGAGTGTGCAAGTGCGACGAGCGATTACTCGCGCCACTCGCCCGCGGTCGCTCAGTCCTGTGCAAACCTGCGCGCGCGACCACAAATGTTGCATCCAAAATCGTCTTTTTCCCTCTCATTTTCTTCCGTTTTTTCAGAGTTGCCGCTGCTACTACACAAACACTATCGTAAAATACATCATCGTCGACGTCTGAACTAGACAACAATGAGAGTTGCAATGATTTGTTGATATCCATACGTCTACTTTTAAAGCCGCACTCTTTAGAAATGATCATGTAAAGAAATGATCAAGTGAGCGAGCATCGCTGAACGAGAATCGCTGTGTGAGTTTATTTTTGAAAGCTCTTGTCGCTCAGCGACAAAACTAGTAAAGCGAGTCGTCGCCGGCAGTGTGAACAGTCAGAGAGCTGCTTTTAATATATGCATCTCTATCGTTTACACGGAATGTATATTAATTATGCGTTTCTTGAGAGAGAAAATCGCCGATTGTTAGTCGTTTTCTCGCCGGCGGTTGGACCATTGTCATACATAGAAATTTGTCTCCATATTTCGCTTCACTACTGGCTGACAGTTTGTTTTAAAATATTAATAGTAGGCACTTTACCTTCAAAGGCTGAGCCACCGTTTGTTCCATACTTTTGTCTGAACTTAGCAAAAGCTTCTTTATATGCTTTTTCATTATTAGCCACCGCTACATCAGTTCTTCTGTATTCCTTAACAATTGTAAGTAAGGACACTATCCACATGCCGACTATCAGGAAAAATATCTTTAAGACTTTTCGAAACATTAACAATTTAAGAAGCGACTCCATTCTCCGATGGCTTGTGAACAATTGAACTGAAGTAACTTGGTGGTTATATTTCTTTTACACCGAAATACTAAGAAATTTCTTTCACACGGTCTGAAAACAAACATTTACTCTTCAATACAATGAAACTGAAGTTATCAAAGACGGTAGTGAGAACGTTTTGTTAGTGGATGAAAATTGACAAATATTAGTAGCTACTGATGTTGTTTGGTAAAGTAATTAAACAGTTGACAATGTTGATATTTGGGTTGTTAATGTTGATTTCCTGTTGAAATGTCAATGCTAATTGATCTTTTTCTTATTTATAAATCAAAAATACTTAATTCTCACGTTCCTTAATAAGCCCGGATTATTTTAAGTACTGCCGTGGTTAAGCATCTTTTATTTATGACTTTATTATTTCTCATGATGTGACTTCAAAATTACACATTAAGTAATAAATAGCATTAAGAAATTACTTTTGCTAAAATAAGAATTAGTATAACAACTATAACTGGATAGCCAAGTTAGGGAATAATTAAATAAATCAAGATCGTATACGATATTTATTTGTTCGTTGGTAATGAAAAATTTGCGAACAAATAATTGTTAAACAAATATATTTGTTTATTGGCAACAGTTACATAATTATGTAAATACATTTTTCTGACAGTTTTTTTTCGTATATTGTCATTATTATACTAGTTTCGTAATCGATGTAATAAGCTCCGGGCACACAAATAAAAATAAACATTCGTGTAAATTCTAAAAGAAAATTTACCAACAGAGCTTGTCCTGTCTTAATTAAATGCCGCTTGGTAAACCTTACCCTTTTGAAAAACCTTCATTAGACTCATTACTACGATAATACATAATGCAACTAGAAAACATGCGCGCCAAGCTATTTTGAACTTTAAAAGAACCAAAATAAGGCTTTATAAAATAGTGATATAGAAATTTTAAATGCAAACTTATTTTGGTCTCACAGTACAAGAGTCAACGACAAAAAAGACTGGTCTCCTTAGATTTACAAGGGCATCGTTAAAGTAAATTGAGGTAAAGGTGGGCAAATACTGAAGTTAACGAGGAACCCCCGAGCCAAAAAAGAATCGTTGAAGGAAATTAGGCATAACGATTCCTTTCAAAATAAATCTGCCTTCTTACTTTAAGTTGGTAGCACTTGTCTTTATTGTCTTATGGAACAATTTAAAAATCACATAACTTTTTATACGAGATGTAAAAGTAAAATTAGTTTATAAAAGATATTAATATTATGATGTTGGCATACAGCATACAAAAAATGTCCAAGTCTAAAACAAAATTCACGGCGTTACATTTTAAATCTTGCTTGAAGTCATCGTAAGAAAATTTGTATATATAAACAATTGGACGAACATTCAAACAAAACAAATGACCAACGTTTAAACTTGCATAAGCGAAAACCTTTTCTAGAAAACATAATTTATTATTTTACTGGTCATTTTGTTTAACATGGTGATGAATCTGACCCTCATTTACGTGAACTTTTTTGTGTACTATACGAATCGTTTTCCAAAACTAACAAAATTGCCTATTCATCACAAGTACATTAGACTGGACACAACCTTACAAAAACTCATGATTTACAACCAAAGTTCCGTTTAATAGAATCAAGAGTGAATTTGGTACCGTTTCAAAAAACTTTTTCTCACTAATGACCTCCATTGTGAGGAACCCTTAGTTTTTTCCATTAGCACTCTTTAATTGAAAGTAAAAACTCAGGAAGTTCTATGCGGAGTGCAGCTGAATTAACTAAGACTGCGTCTTCTTATTGTCTTTTTCTTTTCAAATTGTTTTAGGAAACAGGGGTGACGCCATTATTGTGCTAATGGGTGGCGGTTTTATGATCTTGTCGTGTATTATGTTGCATTAGTAGGTGCGGTATGCGTGTATTAGGGATGGTACGAACGTGCCGAAAAATCTACATTTCGGATAAAGCTTTTGTGTGTATTTGTAAATATGTGTATATGCTACGTGTAGTTCATGTCACATAGTATTACAAATGACTACACAAATACAGTAGTGGTGTTAGTTGTCACCTCGCCACTTACTCTGCCAAATCTTGTACGTTTGATACCTACGTAGAACAAAAATTGAGTAATATTGTCTTCTGTTTACGCGAATCCTACTTACAGACTGGCTCAGCACGTAGCGAAGATACTCTCACCACTCAGAGGCAACTCGAGAGCACATGTGAAGGATTCATACCATTTTGTGAGTGAGATTAAACACCTACGTCTCACAAACAATGAAACTATGGTTAGTTTTGATGTACAGTCATTATTTACATGCATACCTGTACATGACTGTATTGAAATAACTAAAAGGAAGCTAATAGAGTACAATATGCCTGAGGAATATGCAGAACTACTTAAGCATTGCTTAACAACTGGCTATCTGTTGTGGGACAATAAATTCTACATACAAGTTGATGGTGTGGCAATGGGCTCCCCAGTATCGCCTGTTGTTGCCGACATATATATGGAAGACTTTGAGGCTCGAGCTTTGCAGACTGCCCCCATCACACCCAGGATTTATAAGAGGTTTGTAGATGATACTTTTACAATATTACCAACAGATAGTGTAAGTGTATTCCTAGAACATCTTAATTCCCTTAATAACAACATACAATTTACTATGGAATTAGAGGCAAATAATTCATTAGCTTTCTTAGATGTCCTTGTCATCAGGAATTCTGATCATACTTTGAGCCACACTGTATATAGGAAAAAGACCCATACAAATAGGTACTTAAATGGTGAATCTCACCACCATCCTAAACAGTTAGCTACCGTGGGAATGTCTTTGTTTCAGAGAGCCCACGGGATCTGTGACAAGAAACACCTGGACGCCGAGCTTCAACATGTCAAGCAAGTACTGCAAGACAACAAGCTCCAACAGCCGCGCCGCTGTCACAGATCCCGAGAAAAGCCAGCCACAGTCGAGCGCCAGCCTGCTATACTACCTTATGTGAAGGGTGTCACTGACAAGATTGGCTACATCTTGAAGCGAGCTTCAATCAATACATACTTCAAGCCGCCAACGAAGATAAGTCAATTTTTACCATCTGTCAAGTGCCAACTACCTTTACAAGATGCAGGGGTCTACAAAATAGATTGTGACTGCGGACTCTCATACATTGGTCAAACCAAGAGAAGCATAGGCACCCGCATAAAAGAACACATAGCTGATGTAAAACACCAACGCTCGTTGAAGTCTGCTGTGTGTGAACATGTGCAACAGGGGACCAACCACTACCTGAGATTTGACAAACCACAGATGCTCGCTAAAGAACACCGATTCCTACCAAGGATGCTTCGCGAGGCTATTGAAATCAAGAAACATCCTAATTTCAATAGAGAAGATGGTTGGAGTGTACCAACAGCTTGGGATCCAGTAATCCAAATAGTCAAACCCAAGAAGAAGCAAACCACAGCTAGACTTCATGATACTTTGAGCTCATTCTGCGTAAATAGAAACACCCATGATTAAATTATGTTCGGGTACTTTGAAATAACTACACTGGAACATTGAGACAACTACCAGCTTAGTCTCCCCGTGACCATGGCTGCTGAAAAGCAACCGAAACGTCGGGGAAAGTGTAAAAATAAATCTAAATAGTATAATAGTATAGTAATAGTATAAATAGTTTTAATAGTTCAATAATTTAAATAGCTTAAACATTTGTAAAGTTTAATAGTGATTATAGTAGTGCAACAGTTTTTCAAAAAATTTTGTAACAGTGTCAAATAAACAACGCGATAAAATCCGTATATAGTAGTTTAATTTCAAAAAATTGAGTAACAAATAAACATTTGTTTCGACTTTTAGGAGTCTCTTATATTTAATATGGCGAGGCTATTGTTATCAACGGGGCACAGTTCTGAACAATGCACTTATCAATTGTTAATTGACAGAAAATTCAATAGTACTCCTTGAACAGACAATCGTATCACGCGATCGACAGTTACATTAATATTTGTCGATTACGAACATTAATACTACAATAACTTAAACGAAATCAACGTTTGTTAGACAGTGTTAAATACATCTCTACATATACCAAAAGTTTAGTTTCCGTTAATTTATAAAATAGAGTGCAGTAAAGGATTACTGTAAATTAAGGCTATTATACTAATAATTCCCGTAATTTAGACACAAATGAAAAACATTGTATCTGGCACCCGGCGCCTGAGCGTTGTCCAAGACATGAAATTACTTTTATTTCTAAATCCGCCGCTTGTCAAAATTTATTATATCGACGTAAAATATGATTTTATATTATATGTGTTTATAAACTCGATTTTGTGACTTACTGTAGTATATAGAGCCGGCAGGTACGTCTATGACAGATGAATAAATAACCAGTAAATATCCATATTAAATAAAAATGAAGCAAATGTCGGACAATTTAAATACTTAGATACCCATTAATCTTAAAAACATATCGTCTATACTAAATATATACCAAATTTAGCCCTAATAATACTATTTGAAGCGCCTTCACATTTTAATGATTATGAAAATTACAAATTCATGGAACGTTGGGTCTAATTAAATGAATTATTACGAAAATTTCTGCGCTTAATATTATTTATTCAATAGCTGTCACCCCTACTTTGCTTGCGTATTATAACGGAAATGATGTATTATAAGCAACGTGAAATGTCATTTATCTCAATATTTATTTTCATTAAATATTATTGTGAAATTTCGATGTGAAAAGTAATAATATGTAAACATATATGTATATACATGTTCAGTGATATATCAGGTATACAAATCACTTAATTTCACTAAATACATACTTATTTTGTGTTATTCATATATTATATTACATCTTACACGCAGTATACATACATAATAATATATGTAACCTGCCAACCCTAGCTTAAAAGCTAAAACGCAGAAAGGCAAGTTTCACGGCATTCATTCAGCTGTGACGTCAACATCTAATGACGTCACCGAGATTTGACACAAATGTAGAAGAAAGATGAACGCATTTAGCAGAAAATAAAGACGACACTCTGTTGCCATTTGCAGTCTCGTCGCTTAACGACCGCGTCATTAATCATACAAAACAGAGCCTGTCTCCTACTTGACTTGGCTGCTAAGTTATTGTACAATATAAGCTACTGGCATTACCAGATGCCTACTAATTTATTATTTAACGTTGCAATTTTCATATTATACTTTTGTGGCAATGGCATCGTTTGGAAAATGGTGACCATATAAACTCGTTGTTGGAGAAGAAATGCAAGCGATTTTCTTCCGCAAAACTAGCTCTGTCTGCAATTATGTTATTTAAGTTGTTAATAACTAGAATGTAATATTTGCTTCTAGTATGTTCCTGCACTGGTATTTATCAAAACTTTATACACGAGACGTGTAATGCACTAGATGACATTAATGTTTAGGTATTGCCTATTAGTCTACTTTAGAACGTTGATAGATTTGGTTTTACTAAGACTTCTAAATAATCTTTAACATATTTATTACTTCAGCAAGTTGTACTGTTGCTTTCAATAGAATGATAAAATACTAAACATATTATGAAATAAAGATAAATTAATATGCAATTTTAGTTTAGTACATGTTCATTTATTCAAATTAGTCTAGTTTGAAAAAGAAATAACAGAACATTCACGAGATTTTTCGGCACGATATTAATTTTTCCAAACAAACGTATAAGCATTCTGCAGTCCGCTAATAAAAAGGCGGTTAAGTGATTTGAGGAAGTATATCACTTAACTGTTGTTTACAAGAAGGCTAAGGCGACCAACAAGCCCGTCAAGAACTCAGTACGCCGCACATTCAAAGCTGGCGCGAGGAGATCATTGTACAAGGTAAAGAGGTTGTTGAAAGCCAACCACTACCGTACTGATCTGTCTAAGGCTACCCTCCGTCGCGCCTCTGCCATCCTCCGCTCACAGAGGCCCATCAAGGCGAAGAAGCCTAAAGCGGCCGCCGCCAAGACTGAAAAGTTTTGTATGTAAGCTGACAACTCATCAACCTTCTAGACACACGGATGAATAGTTAAGTTCTCGACATATTTCCTCAATCACAAATTAGATTACTGGTATTACTACCAAACGTATTCACACCAATACATGTATTATTCAAAAGGTTTGACATTTATATGCGTGTACAAGTTTTGTATAAATAGAAATGTAAACATACAACGAGTTTTGTTCCGCCCACATAGTACAGTACCGTCAATATCGGTATCTTGATATTAATGTTTATGTGGGATGTTCAACATAAAAGTTATGTACGATTCACACCTGGTGTAACTCGTCAGAGTACAGCGCAATGCATATAACAATGCAAGAAAGTTAATTATTATTATTGTCGTTCAAAGTACATATAAGGTTTATTTTTGCTTATATTACATACATTTTAAAATCGTCACAAATGCTCACGCTTTTGGTGGAACACGTTCGGTTGTAACTACATGCGCGCGAATTCCACCAAATGCATGTGAACTCCACCTAGTGCTCCTCGTCTAGCACATCGGAGTACTGAGCAATGCATTTTACAATGCAACAAAGGTAGTTAATATGATATTCATTGAATAACGTTCATTTTTGATAATACTATATACAATTAGGTATACTTATGGATGCTAGTGTATCTGGTCGGCAACTACACCATGCACTTGCCACGCTGACGCGCTCCACCAGGTGTGAATCGTACATTATGGTTGACAAGAATAACTTCGTATTTCTCGTACAATACAATGTTTCCTATTGTAAGACTATTTCTGTATGTTTTCGAAATAAGAGGTACTACCTATTTCCTAGCCGTGGCTACGCCCGCGTGAATCTCACAAGAACGTAGACCGGAAAAACATGTATCATATGTGTTAATCCAGGACAAGAACTATCTATGTGCCAAGTTTCATCTAAATCTATTCCACGGCTTATATGTGATTGAAAAACAAACATATAAACCTCCAAACATCTTTATAAACTCTCACAATTACAATATTAGTAAAATAAGTGGACTATTTTAAACTCGATAGGCTTGCTCTCAGTTACGTGTGATTTTAACATAGCTATCGAATTTTGGGTGTTACATTCGGTAGAACGTAACACCCAAAATTCGTACGGTAAGGTGGTAACCCTACCTTGCAATGTAAACTTGCAACGTTGTATGAAAGGAGTACCGAAAAAAATTACATTCCGTCTTTTTATAGGTAGACTAGATATTCCCGCGGTTTCACCCGCGTTTATCGTTACTGCGCCGCCCCCGTGGGTCGTAGCGTGATGTTATATAACATATAGCCTTCCTCGATAAATAGGCTATCCAACACTAAAAGAATTTTTCAAATCGAACCAGTAGTAATCACGCAGAATAAACCAGGAGAAACATCGTTTGTACTATGTCTGTAATGGGTAATTAGTTTGCTGCGATGTTATTTTAAAACTGCTATATCTCCTAAGATATTCATTGAAATCGAATGATGTAAAGGGCAATTTTGTTTTAAATTAAATATTTGTGATGAATAACGTATTTATTTGGATAAGGATTAATATCATGTTTATAATAATACCTTCGCAAATAATGCATTATTTTAGAACAAATTTGGTTAGCATAAAAATGGTTATAGTGAGCCAACCTTAAAAGATAGACATATGCTGTCCTGGACTTTGTTTTAGAACTTTTAATGGGGAACAATTCTGTGATATATGATTTTTGCGAAACTTTAACTGTTTACGCAGCGCACGCAGCGGAAGCTCTCAAAAGGAAAAAATACCCTCCGATTTTGAAACATTCTTCATTGGTGCTCAGCTCCTATTGATCTTAGCGTGATGATATATAGCCTTCCTCAATAAATGGGATATCTAATACTGAAAGAATTTTTCAAATTGGACCAGTAGTTCCTGAGATTAGCGCGTTCAAGCAAACACACAAACAAACAAACATACAAACAAACAAACAGCTTTATAATATTAGTATAGATGAGGACACATCTCGAACCAAACTGCAATTCATGATAAAAAGCAAGATTAAGATTGCACTACCTTTACATACTGCGCTGATTTTGTTAACTGTTTTTATATCATGTAAGATTCAATTACTTTGTTATTTTTGCTAATGTTACTTGACGTATAATGTTGTAATTCGTAACCAGAAAAATATTTTTTTTTACTGCTTCTAGCTTCTAATGATTTTGAATTCAGATTAATGGTCTGAAAAGTTTCATATTTTTTGTTCAGTTAACCTACATAACGGTATACATTTTAAAATTATTACCTTGTTAATATCGTAATACAAGTAGCATAATCTGTACGCACATTAAAAGATCCGCAGCATCATCTCCATTGAATGTGACGAAGTCTATGATTCGCGCTGTTGCATTATTAAATGTTTCGTGTTAATTAAAACACCGGATCCGGCGTCTATTGACGACAAACGCAGTCGAGTGAACGAGTAACTACCCACATTTTTTATTTTTTTTTTATTGTGCTCGTCTAAATGACCACACTCCACCTGATGGTATGCAGTCGTGTGGTCTAAGATCAGTGGCCTCCACACCGCCCTCATAGTAGCCGAGGCGATGTTGAGGTCTCTACTTTGACGGCCTGAGAAGGTGCTTTTTCACGTCCCGCTTAAAGGACCCAGGATTGAAGGAAGAAGGAAACACGTGCCTTGGCAGAGAATGCCATGCCTTGATTGTTCGGCAGAGGTATGAGGACCCAAACTTGTTGGTACGCGCTCTAATCGACTCTACCGTGTAAGGATGGCATCTGAGCCCAGCACGCGTTGTTCTGGATAGGAAAGGGGAGGGCGGTAGAAAGAGGAGAGTTGCTAAGAAACGCATGTTCTTTTAAATGTTTAAACTTGTCATGTGTTATACTCGTTGTGTGGGATTATTAACTATCTTAATTAAAAGAAGCTAATGCTAACTGCCTTAAGGGGGCCGTGGCATAAGTTTGCGCTTATGTTTGCGTACGATTGTGTGGTTTTGGATTTGAAGCCCAGTTCAAAGAAAATATTAATGATTTATACTATTTGGAAATTGAGCCATAGTACATTCTAAAAATATCTTTCATATATCATGGAAGACCTTATGTGAAACTTTAAAATATTTCTAGCGAAATGTAAACTTCTGCCCACTGCTTCGACGATACAGGCTTTAAATGTATGAATTACATTGCCGTTATTACTTACAATTTCACTCCTGAGCATCACTTCTTTGATAATACGCTTATCTGGAATGTAATATAAATGAAAATGCTATTGATTTAGACGTTTAACCTCTTATCTGCTCGAATAAAATTTCACGCAGGTAGACCTACAACTCGCTTTACAAATGTTTATTGGATCGTAAACAAAAACTTTCTGTTTCGAATATAATCTATTCTATTTGCTCATGAGACAAGATTTAAATCTATAAACGTGCCAAATGATAAGAGCTTGTACTCATTTTAATGAATTGAATTTTATTTTGACTCTGGATAACTTACTTAGGTAATTGGTAACTTTTTATACTTTACCGACGAAATTAAGGCTAAATAGATAAAGTCCATAACTAGTTATGGACACAGTGTATTGGAATCTATACTAATATTATAAAGCTGAAGAGTTTGTTTGTTTGTTTGTTTGCTTGAACGCGCTAATCTCAGGAACTACTGGTCCGATTTGAAAAATTCTTTCAGTCTTAGATAGCCCATTTATCGAGGAAGGCTAAAGGCTATAAATCATCACGCTAAGATCAATAGCAGCTGAGCACCAATGAAGAATGTTTCAAAATCGGCGGGTGTTTTCCCTTTTGAGAGCTTCTGCTGCGTGCGCTGCGTAAACAGTTAAAGTTTCGCAAAAATTATGTATGACAGAATTGTTTCCCTTTAAAAGTTCTAAAAAAAAAGTCCGCGACAGCATATGTCTATCTTTTAAGGTTGGCTCACTATAACCATTTTTATGCTAACCAAATTTGTTCTAAAATAATGCATTATTTGCGAAGGTATTATTATAAACATGATATTAATCCTTATCTAAATAAATACGTTATTTATCACAAGTATTTAATTTAAAACAAAATTGCCCTGTACATCATTCGATTTCAATGAATATCTTAGGAGATATCGCAGTTTTAAAATAACATTGCAGCAAAATAATTACCCATTACAGACATAGTACAAACGATGTTTCTCCTGCTTTATTCTGCGTGATTACTACTGGTTCGATTTGAAAAATTCTTTTAGTGTTGGATAGCCTATTTATCGAGAAAGGCTATAGGCTATATAACATCACGCTACGACCCACGGGGGCGGCGCAGTAACGATAAACGCGGGTGAAACCGCGGGAACATCTAGTAAAATTATAAAATAGTTAAGTGCATAGCGATAAGTTGTTTTCATAGGCCAAAGATGGTATGAGAGAAAGAAATGAGAGATCTCTCCGTGTTTCGCTTCCTTGTGTCCCATAATATTTAATAATTAAAATTAAGAAGTGCAGCGCAACATAAAGCATGAGCTTCTAGCACTCTTACTTAATGCGATGATTAGTGTTCTAATCTTACCTCAGTTTCATGAACTTTTCAAAGTACAATAATTACCTACTTTATTTGAAAATAGGCGTGTGTGCAAAAAATTTTGGCGTCATTGTTTTAAATACTATCGTAAGTATATATAAAATTTATATTAGTAACAATTTTTTGAATATAAATATCTTGGAACTTAATTTCTCCCTTGTTACGAGTACTTAGCTCTTTAGAGCAGTCATCATAATAATATAATTGGTAACGGACTCCCTTGACTCTATTGACTCAAAATAAAGAATGCTACTAAAAACGATCAGCCATTATTTGCTAATCCTATCCTAATCCTAATCCTTACTAATATTATAAAAGCGAAAATGAGTTTGTTTGTTACCTTTTCACGCCTAAACCACTGAACCGATCATTCTGAAATTTTGCATATACGTTGACAGGTGTACAGAAATGGACATAGGCTACCTTTAATCCCGAAAAAAATTACTGTTCCCGAGGAAAACAATGGTAACGTTCTTATGATAATAGATGGTGTCTTTCGAATCATGATTGATACAAGCAGAGTACAACCCGAATTGATTGTCAAATTCTAAATTAACGCGAGCGAAGCCGCGGGCAAAAGCTAGTCTGTAATATTGCTATTAAGTCCTGCAGCTGCATTACCAGATGCTTCACTTTATGAGACACATTCGTTAACGTCAAATGCAGTTGTAGTGGCATAAGTGCAATACTTATACAGGATCGCTCCCCCTTATAAGGGGTAGTGTGAAATAGACAGTAATTTCTTAAAAAGGGAGGACAAAAGCTGTGCCAATGTATTACAACTTTATTTAGCCATCTAATGTTTTGGTGTTTGTCTTATATATTTTTTGTAGCATTTTACTCTTTGTGATATTTTTGGTTTGGTTTCAGAGTATTCGCAAAGTTTTTTCGATTATAGGGTAGGAAATTCTCGAAATAGCAAAGACCACTCTACTATTAAATCGCCTGGTGTTGCAATTGTCTGCGATGAAAACTGCTTGCCGTTAGTTTGGTATATTTAAAACAATCTGTCTAACTCCTAGTTGATTATAAGATTTCGGTTACGAATCTCGGATCAGGTCAACAAATCATTATAGGATTCTGTGAAGAGCTGATTAACAGCAGCCCGGCGTCCTAACTCCGTAAAGTAAAGTGGGCACTGTTCTATCCCATGGTTTTATCCTTGTTCTTTGCAAGGCACTCTCTTTATAACATTAGCATAGAGTAAAGGTCATATTAACTTAAATCTATATCATTTGATATACCAAAATTTGTACTGTATGTTCCCTCGGTAAACGGAGGCGACAATTACATAAACTAAATATTTCTGACGTTACCCTGAACACATTACTCATAGGTTTAAGTAGGTCAGCCATATTGTAAGGATCCCGAACAATTTGCATACGAATCACACACCCTTTAGTGGCAACTGTAGTTCCCTGTCATAACACATTCATAATAATATTAACATAAAACAAACTTATATTAAATTTCCTGAATAATTTCACGTATGTTTTCATATGGTAGGTGATTTGAAATGAATGAAAAGCAAATCAGTATTTTAAGCTCTCATAACGTAAACGCGTATGCATACATTTTAAGTTACAAATACGTAATTTAAAAGCTATGAAAGTACGTGTAATTCTCTTATATTATTGAAGTTAAAACTTCTTTAGGCGCGTTGAGCACTTCTTGGGTGAACAAATATCATGGAACTCGCGTCATTGTCACGCTTCCACACTTTATTATTTTTGAAGTGAAAACTTCTTTAGGCGCGTTGAGCACTTCTTGGCTGAACAAAAATCATAGAACTCGCGTCATCGTAACGCTTCGTCATCGTCACGCTTCCACGCTTTCCATTTTTGAATTATTTTAGAATATTAACAAGATCTCAGAAATGGTGCGTCCTACGCAAAAAATAACGAAATTTTGATCCCCTTAATAATCCTTAAGATTATATCAGGAACCCGACCCACCCTTTTTTTTGTTTTTGTTTTTAAAGAAGTGTTTATGATCAAGGATTAAAGTTTTCACTTCTATCGGCAGTCCCCAAAGACCACCCCAATTTTTTTTAAATAGATTCAATGTATTTTACTTGTAACCCTGCAATAGATTGTTGAAAACCCATTGACACAATACCATGGATTGCCACACATAGGTATCAACTTCGCTCTCAAGTCATGTAGGTACCTGTGACTTGTCTAAGTTATGGGCATATTCTTATTATTGTCTGCTAACCCGCATTAGGACATTGTGGTGACCTTACCCTTATCTTTCTGAAAAGAGCCCAGAACCCAGCATTTGGTTAGTTTATATACCGGGCTGATTTTATTATTCTATGTATATACATATATATGAAATAATGTCTAGCATACCAAATTTCTGACACGGTGGCCTATCTAAACAGAGACTAGCTATTGCGCATATTATGATAGTTATAATGATATTATTATAATGCACAAGCGTTTGCATTATAATAATACATACACATAATATACTTGAACTCTCTATTGTCAGATAAGACGGACCTATCCGATACGATCTGTGAGAAATCAGTCGGAGAACTAGCGATTCATTAGCCATGTGAGTTAAGAACGTGTCATTTGAAAATGTACTCGGTAGACAGCAGTAGGCGCCCTCTGTATTAATTAGGGACTAATATAACTGCAAAGATGTGGATGTAATAGATCTTTTGCCACACTTAAGGAATATGCAGCTGTGAGTCTACCTATACTGCTATATTTGTAATGGCTGACATTAAGTTTTGGTTGAAAAATCTTCTTGTATTAAAAAACACTGCATTATTAGCCCAGGCATTTCAATTTGAACACATTCCTACATCAACTGACGGCAAATGTAAGATTACTGATGTTATAAAGTTATTCTATGGCAAATGTTAATAAACAAGCAAAGAAGCATAACTGTGCTTGGTAGATAGTAATATTCTCCAATAGGCTTGCCACATCTATCTCTATATAATCCGATAGGGACACGAGCATTACACTGCTATAATGTTATTTAAGATTTCTATCTACATTTAGAACCTTAAGATTGCGCAGATCTATGCCGCGGCGCTTTACTAACATATTGCTACTTAATCTTGTCGTAAGTTTACGCCAAGCCTCTCATATAAACCTTTTTTATGTCACAGCCATACAGTCCGTATATGAGCACATTTTCCTCAATATTTCTTTGCGCATACACCTATTTCGAAAACAGTTGGGAGCAAAGTTTCCCACTTCTGCCATGTTTAGTGACGGCATTACATCAGGCGAATGCTCAGGAATCAGGGAGGCTATTGTGGCGAACAATAGCTCTGAAATAAGTTTCAGGAAACGAATTTTCCTTCGTCAAATTATATTCCAACTAAATTCACATTTGGGAATGCTTAGACTGTGATTGTGCAATAATGTTATCGATGTTATTCAGGCATATTGTATTGAATATTGTTCTATTCAAAGGGAGCTCTATTGAATTGGAATAATATGGTGTGTAATGTGACAAAGACTATTGCACGTACACGCTGATTAGTAACGTATTACTAGTCCGTATCTCTTTGAACTAAAGCTGCTTGTCCATCATGCAAGTAGTATAATGCATATGATAAGCAAGTCGCGACCGATACGCAAGAATTAAGATCGCGCGTTTTTTGCATTTGAAGCTTGTGTCGATCTTTTAAATAAGTAGTCTTTTAAATGCGCTACTTATTCGCATCATATACATGAGGCATAAGGACATGAAAAATATTTTATGTGAGTGAGAATCTGAAGAATCTTTTTTTAATGCTGTTATGGACAACATCTAGATTAGAATTTCTATATTGCAGCCAATTGAAAACACTATCTAGGAAAGGATATATTTTATACATTAATGAGTATATAATAAATTGTTATTCAGAGCATTTTATTAGTTTATTATTATTTAGAAATGCGACATAGTCTCAAAATTCTTACTTTTAGTTTATCAGCTGCGCGAAATGCAGAATAGCAACTACACAATAGAAATGTTATATTTATATATATGTTATATTTGATGTAAATTCATAAAATAGAAATGTTATAAATTTCTGTTTAAATTGATAAAGGTTACATGCGTAGCTAGAATCATTTATTTATTTATCATGAATAGATAGATATACCGAAAAGTGTAGGTATTATGACCATATATCGTCAGTTATGTTTCTAAGTTCCACGTAATAGGCCCTAGTCTACTGCGATATAGGTACCTTCCATACCAGACCCTGTACTGCCACTACGTATTTCTACAACCTAGAAACACATACATTCCACGATCCGCAAAACGAATCCGACAGCTTACAATATGAAACTCAAGAACTCAATGCAAGGCAGACGTTTTGATATAAATACTTCAATAAATTGAAATAAAACTACTTTGTACGGATTTATAAGTACGCGAATAATTTTAAGAACAATACTTTCAAAACTATTTAAATCTAATCTAATATATATTAAGCTATATTTTTGCCGACGTTTCGGCAGCTTTTGGGCAGTCACGGTCATGAGAAGACTACCACCTTAGTCTTCTCATGACCGTGGCTGCCTAAAATTATTAATTCACACTTCAGTAGTGTTAATAGTATAACGGAATGTTTAAAAAGTAAAATAAAATACTTGACTGTAGTAATGAAATAGTCGCCTCACTACTGGCACCACACCGAGTGATGTGTGTTCGAATTCCACATGGGACTAAAATTTGTGTGATTCGCAATTGTTCTGAGTCTGGGCGTTTTTTATGTCCCTTGTAAGAATGTTTGTACATACATACATAGATTCACGCCTGTTTCCCAGAGGGGTAGGCAGAGACTACGGATTTCCATTTGCTACGATCCTGACACACTTCTCTGGCTTCATTCACTTTCATCACATTCCTCATACACGCCCGTCGGTTGTTTGTAAATTCCCGTAAATTGATTCCAGTGCGGGAGCTGTCTTTTAAAAAAGGAAATTAATTAAATTAGATGTACTGTTTGTTTTATGACTTTATAAAATTTCACTGCGTAACAATACCGTACCGTAATATTAGCTTATAAGTACCACCGAAAATATTTATATTCTAAAACTCCAACGACCTATCTTCACGTAACGATTAACAAACAAAAACCATAATCTCTAATACAAACCACCAATATCTCGAAAATACTACGCGACGCATATCTAAACTGTGATTAAAGCATAATTAAAGTTGGTCCGTTCTTGGCAAAGTTTCGAGGATCAGCTAATCCGGGGTGACCTACCGAAGCCGTTTAATATTCCATGTCACACTTGAACTCATCCAGGGATTAGGGAGTAATGCATGCCCTGAGACGACTATAGCCGCTATGCCGTAGTTCAGTATTTCTCACTTACTATACGGTTTGAATTGAGGTTTAGACATTGCTAAGGTATGTGGGTGTGCATTGATTGGATATATTGAAGCTTTTGGAGGTTTAGTAGGTATGTACGTGATCTTAGTTTTAGCGAACATGTATGTTTGGTTTAGGTTACATATGGTGGCATTGGAAAAATGCTTTTTTAGGGTTCCCTACCCAAAGGGTAAAACGGGACCATGTTACTAAGACTTCGCTGTCTGTCCGTCTGTCACCAGGCTGTATCTCATGAACCGTAATAGTTAGATAGTTGAAATTTTCACAGATGTATTTCTGTTGCTGCTATAACAACAAATACTAAAAAACGGAATAAAATAAACATTTAAGGGGGCTCCCATACAACAGACATGATTATTTTGCCGTTTTTATAGATATCTAGTTTTCACCGGCGGCTTCGCTCGCGTAAATGTAGGTTACGTTAGGTTAGGTTTGCAACAGTTATTTTTTCTGGATGAAAGGTACCCTATGTCCTATTCTGTACCCCTGACAAAGTGTATGCAAAATTTCATGTTGATCGGTTGAGTAGTTAAGGCGTGAAAGCGTAACAAACAAACAAACAAATTAACTCATTTTCACATTTATAATATTAGTTAGGATTAGGATGGTAAGGAACCCTTCCTGCGCGAGTCCGACTCACACTTGGCCGGTTTTATTTAACAACGACAAAGAGAGGATTTTTTGAGTTTCGAGTGTAAGTTACATATATATTTATGTATAGATTTTATATATATTTGGCACGCTATATAGACTTAACAGCCATCAAGCCGTTTTGTTTTAAAACTGAGATTATAATTAAATCTGTTTTTATAATGTACTGACATAGACTATATTTGTGTCGGGAAAACGAATATATTTATGTAGCTGCTGTCAATAGTTGCTTTGCTGTGACAATGACTAGGTTTTACATATTGCCATCAACTTGATGCAGCTTCTGGAAATCGTCTTACACAAACACCGACTAACAATTTGCTAATATCAGGAATGAAAAATTGAGACTACACGGTTTCTATCTTCTCCAAACAGAGGCGCAAGCTTATACCACGAGGTCAACAAGGCATTTAGTTGACCATGTGATATTTAGTATTTCCGTTATTCACATAATCCACTTTACTACCATGAAAATGGCAAGACCTTTATCACACACGCTCTATCACAGTTTTGTATCTAATACATCCGCGTTACGAGGCCCACCTAAGCCTTTCAAGTCAAATAAACCTATTTGAAACTGTGCCAAAGATTATGGTACATATCCCATCAAACGCATGCCAAAGTACCGCAAATATAATGGTATGGGACCATCGCAACGTGCCCGGAATTCCAACAGATGATTAACTTAACACGCCTAATGAACATAAACATTTTAGTGGCGGTAATAGACATCCGTATGGGCGCTGGAACCAACAGCTTAGGCACTGCTGCAACATACACATACGTATGTATATAAAGTTTCACCGTTATTTGGAGGCTACGAAATATATGCTTCAAGCGAATATGCGCAATGCGTTGCGTCATACATTTGTACATGACGACGCTCAACCCTGCTACGTGTATGTCTTGTGGCCCTCGGATAAGATTATTGTGCCATGTTTTAGCCTTATAAAAGGGTAACACTGCTAATTTTCCTCGTGAATTAAGTACAATTTATTGTGCCAAGTGTGGATGTTTGTTGCGTCAGTGTTTAGATTTTTTGGAACGAAGTTCCTTACGGCAGGCTTGGAGGGGTAGGGATTTTGCTGCGCGACCGAACTGAAAAAAATGTGATAGTAAAACCGTAAGAAAAAATCCGTGGAAAAAGTGCGTGGAATAAAACCGTTAAATAAAATTGAGCACGATTTTTTGGAACGAAGTTCCTTACGGCAGGCTTGGAGGGGATAGGGATTTTGCTGCGCGACCGAACTGAAAAAATGTGATAGTAAAACCGTAAGAAAAAATCCGTGGAAAAAGTGCGTGGATTAAAACCGTTAAATAAAATTGAGCACGATTTTTGGAACGAAGTTCCTTACGGCAGGCTTGGAGGGGATAGGGATTTTGCTGCGCGACCGAACTGAAAAAAATGTGATAGTAAAACCGTAAGAAAAAATCCGTGGGAAAAAAGTGCGTGGAATAAAGCCGTTAAATAAAATTGAGCACGATTTTTTTTGCAATTTGTGTCGATTCTACATTAGCCGAAGGAACTTCGTTCCTACCTGGTGTCCCACGACACCACATAATTTTTTATTCTATGTATTCCTTGGGATACATAGAATAGAATTTCAAACGCGAAAAGCCTTTAAGAATTTAAGTTTTAAAGAAGAAATATATATTAATCCGTTGTTGGATAAGTGATTATAAGCGTAGTAATTCAAATTTAAATTGTTTTGTCAACAAATTGCAATATTTGTTAAGCGCTACATTTCAGTACTTACAGCTAGTAACTAGTGAAATATAGCGCGTCCATCTATATACTTATATATAAACATCTCGTGCCACGGTGTTTATGGCCGCACTCCTCCGAAACGGCTCGACCGATTTTTATGTGTATTTGGTATGTATGAGAATAGCTCGTATATTTCATAACGCTAGATGATTAGGGTGTGAACCTAATCTGCATTTACGCGAGCAAGCTAGTAATGTATATTTGCATGCGGGCTACTGTAGCAGCGGCAGCTTCTTGCGTTGTGTACAAGAAGCATTATTAATAATATCTATAAAACTTGTAACAGAAAGGTGTGGCTATATTTAAGAATAGTATATATGATTCTTATTATTAATGCGATTTTAACGTTAGTAGTTTTAGGAACCGATTTCAATTTTGTTATCTTTAACTTTGCTAACATTACGAATAATATATAACGCCACCTGTAAGGAAATCACGATCTATAAGTAATTATCAATAATGTTTAATTTTAACGAAATTTGTGATTTTACTCAGAGGCATTCTATGAGAATATTTGAATCAACTCTATTGGCTTCTATCTGTAGTTGCCCTTGACCAGATGGCATGATAGATGATGTTGAAAGTCTTTAGAGTATTTAAAAGGGACGTTGTACTAATAGAAAGAGGTCAGTCATCTACATCTTTTGCGCTGGCATTGCAGTGAATCTTATTCGTAGAGTCTGCAACAAACGAGCAACTTTCCATGACAGCGTGGTATCCATACTGGGTTTGTTTATTACCTTACGTCAGGTCGGCTACCCGCCGAAGTCACCCAAGCACCTAATCGTCCGATAACTCAGTTCGCAGTTTGAAATCGACTAAAATATGGCAAGCGGAAGACGGTAGTCTCCTCGGTGTAAGCAATGCCATCGAACGCGCTACATTTGACACGCCGAAGTCGGCAGACGACCCAGTGTACACGAGCTATTAGTGGTATAAAAATAAAACGTATCTAGAACAAAACGAAAAACGAAAACACCGATAGCTTTGATTGCGTAAAATACTTCTATATTTACAGTTTCTTAAGAAAAAACATCGTAGGCTATTATTTCCCGTTGTTTATTTTGCCGTTTCCTCAGCGTCATATCAAATTATCCCCTTGTCTGGAACTGTGAAATGGATTTTCGGTTGTCAGAATTGTGGAACATTTTATTGAAGTATCCCATTTGTTATAGACAGTGTTACAAAAAGGTTTAGGAGGCGTTTAATAGGTTATCGACCAGCTTATTTGGTACTACATTCGCCTCCAGGGTTAGGTTAAACATGGACTGACCGTACGACAGTGTTTTTATCGAAGGACATTTATATCTTATAAAACGTAGCACGAAATTAAATTTTACCCTCTATTTGTGTCAATGTTTTCTTTACAGAAGTTTGATGAAAGTACTAATTTCTGACCATGGCTTCGCCCATTCAAATCCCATTGGTATGCTTAAAAATGAAAAAGTGCCCAGCTTCTCGTGAAAGCTCAACTCCTCAAACAGGATTTTGTCAATGCAAAATTTTATTTTTTATTAATTTTATTAATAAAACATTAATTAATTGATTTATCTAAAAAGCGTTTACATATTTTTATGAAAATAAAGATTCTTGAATAATTTGATGATAATTACGATTTACAAGACAATAGTTTTATAAATCATCTTTCACGCAGTGTAGAAAATTTTTCACAATCAATGTAGTAATTTAAAAGATAGAAAACAGAGCTAAAATATGTTTTCTTGTGCAACTTATATGATTTGGCTATGTATTTTTATTTCATTTTTGTAATAATCACTTAACTCACAAAAGGCAGTGGCAGCTAAACCAATCACTAGCAATCACTAAAACAACCAACTTTGTCCAAACTGCCAACATTTGGCGAACTCACCACACGTATTTCAACGTCTAACCAGCAATTATTCCACCAGTTGGAAAATTATTAAACTCAGGAAGTAGGAGTCTTCTCACAAAAGGTTGGCGCCAGTGTTCCCAACAATAATTGGTTTTCGGACCGCGTCGAGAACTTCAAACTGAACGTTATAACAGACGCCAACATTGGACAGTTTGTTTGTTTACTCTGCATAGCATTTAATGGAAACTGTCTTAATCTGTTGCCGAAACTTTCCAAGTTTGGTACGTACATCTGTTTTAATTCGCAGCTCTGTATTTGATTTTAATTTTATGTGATTTAATTATTCTAACGATAGAAAACTTTCAAACACAAGATTTTGTAGTGAAACACCCAAGTAAAAAGTAACTCAGATACATTTAAATCCCTAAAATTATTATCTTTTTCTAAAAATACACTTCTTGGAATAATTCCTGTATCGCAAGTGACTTTACAAACATTCAAATTTCGAACACAAATAAAACCCGGACTCAGATCATACCATTTCCCATGTAAGTTTCGAACCCACGGTACAGGCTAAGTTTTGTAATAAAATAATGGTCTAACGTAGAAAGAGCTCAACGTTCTGTCCTTAAAACGATGTACAAAAGACATTTTAGATACCCAACCACCCAACTGTACAAGGATTGCAAGTTTCTTAACGTGCGGCAGTTATTTCTTTTATCAACATTTCTGAAGATGCACAAAGTAGTAACTAACTCAGAAGAACTTCAGAACCTTTTAAGACGTAGGGTGTACCGAATTAACGTACCCAAAGTAAATACATCCTTGCAAGACGTTTCAGCCCATTTATCGATTGTTATGTATACAACAAAGTAGTTAAGTACTGTGATATTCGGCAGTGTTCTATTAAAGAGGCAAAAGAGGCAAAAGTTAAGACAACTAATTGGCTTAGATCTCTGGATTATGAATCCACGGACGGAAAAACTACTTATACACCTAGCCTAGAACAATTAATAACCTTGAGTTTACATTACACATAATAATAAAATAGTAAGTATTTTACGTACATACATACATACTTACCTTGTATTTCAATTTGAATTACTGTAATCGGAATAAGGCATCCACAGGACAGGCTTGCCTAGTGTGGGGCCAATGGATTCTATGTGAAATATTGTACTCTTTTGGTAATAAATTATCTTTATTTTTTTTATTTGACTGTCTTTTAAATAACTACGCTGCATTGCACTACGATCGCTTTATCATCATAGACAAGACTAGTAGCCAACAAGCTTGTGTTGTGGTGATAGATCACTCAAAGCGGCGCGCAATGTTTATCGACGTCACTACGCTCCATAACGAGAGCCTTGGGCCAAGAAAGATAAACAAATATATCGATTTAGTTCAAGCGATTATTGTGTTGAAACCTTCGATGCTTTAGCCACTGGTTGCTTGTTTGGTAGGTGTTTCTTATTAAATTCTGTTGCCTTTTTAAATAAGTCTGTAGTATGTGTGTGGAGGCAATAAACAAAATTTGTATTGTATAGTCATTTGGCCTGATCTTATGGTAGTATAGATAAATAAATTGTATTAACTCTTTCAATAATATATTGAAAGATAATCATAATTTTGAACTAATTGAATCGAACTGTAGTAAACTGTATTTTTATATTAATACTAGTTTTTGTCTGCGGCTCTGCAAGCAAACCCACCGTGAACTCATGATGGAATAAACGTGTTTTATGTAACACATTACGTGTATTGAATATGTTCTATTTGTATATCAAATGACATTTAATTTCGTTTAACTGTGTACGGATGATTAAAAGACATGCAAACATCTTCACAAACCTTTATTTTTATAATAATAGTAGGTTATTTAAGAAAATACATTTAAGATTCATAATACTATAAGATCTTTATGTGTTTATTTATATTTAACACTGTCGTTTCTTAATCACATAGGTATTAACTAAATGTCAATTTTCTCATTAGTTTAATTAAAGGCGTAGATGAGTTAGTTATTGAGCAATTTTAGTTACAAGTATACAAGAAATCGTTTTGCTCTTACTCGCAATTCATGTAATACATACATACATACATAGATTCACGCCTGTTTCCCGGAGGGGTAGACAGAGACTACGGATTTCCATTTGCTACGATCCTGACACACTTCTCTGGCTTCATTCACTTTCATCACATTCCTCATACACGCCCGTCGGTTCAAGGAGCTCTTAACCTGGACAAATCCAGAACGCCTCCGATCTGGTCGAGAAACGTTCGCCTAGGTTTTCCTCTTGCGACTGTTCCATTCACAAGCCTTATAAACTTTCTTAGTCAGTCTTTCCTCGTCCATTCTTTCTACATGTCCAAACCAGCTTAACATACCCTTTTCTATTCTTGTAACTATATCCACTTTCATGCCGCATCTCTCTCTAATTACACAATTTATTATTCTATCTTTCAGAGTCACACCACATACGCTTCTCAACGCTCTCATTTCTACAGCATTTATTCTGCTCTCATGCTTCTTTTGCCATACCCAACTTTCACTTCCATACATAAATGTGGGCACTAATAGTCCTCTATGAACAGCCAAACGTGCCTTTTCGGATACATTTCGACTGTTCATAAAAGCGCGTAGGGCTCCATTCACTTTGTTGCCATTCATGTAATATGCTAATATAATTTAATATTTACTTTCAGCTTATACACAAGTTTAGCTTAGTTATGTTCTGTAATTAGATTTGGTATTACAACATTGTCGTTTACGTGTAGGATTATGACAAGTTTGTATGCGCCAAATCTGTAGTTCTGCAAGTCCAAACTATTTGAAATGCGAATACGATGCTAACGCATAAGCCATTATGCCTTAACAATTGCTCGGGTTTCTGGATAAGAAAAGTATAATAATAATAATAACCTCAAGAACTTGTTTCAGTCAAGGCAAATCTTAACGGAGATTGGTTATCTGTGCAGGACATAATTTATAATGTACATGACTGTATATGCGCAAACATAAGTACACTTTCTGTTCTCGAACTCTAATGATCCGACAGGACGGCGATCCGACACGACCGGAGAGAGATCAGGCGCAGGACCAACGCCTTTACGTACTTTCCGAGGCATGGGGTGTCAAACATCGCCAACTTTATAACTCCGGGCTGGTATTGGGATTTCTGAACAGAAAAACCCAATAACTTTTTGTTGGCTCGACCCGAAGTTCGAACCCGACACCTCATGTACAGCAATCGTATTTACTGGATAAGTAATAGATGATATAACAACAAAATCTCTAATATTAACAACATATAACAACGGAACCTATAATTTTATTTAATATAGCTATTAGTTAATATAATAATCGATTGATATAATTTTAAAATAACTATTTTTTATAAGCATAACATACATTAAATATAAAATCGTTTGACAAACCACTCAAAAGATATAAAACTTATTTGGTCTAATATGATGAAAAAAGTAATTTTTCTTTGTTTTATTCTTTGTAAGTTCTATCGTAGTTATAGGTAATAGTAACCTAAGTAGATATTAAACATAACTAGTAACTGATTACCACCTGCGCTAATATAGGTCGACGGAGCCCCGCTTAGCGGGGCTCCTATTTCTGGGTGGTATAAAAAAAATAACCATGAAGGCTGAGGCGGGAGCTCCGCTCCGCTTCGCTCCCGTCTTAGCCTTTTAACCTAACCTATCCGAGTCGGGGTACTCTGAGTCGGGGTGTTAACCATAATGACGTTTTTTATATATATTAAACGTTAGACCAAATGATTTTCGATTACTTAAACGTTATATTAAACAACGTTATACTAATTAAGTTTTAGAATAAATAAATGTTATATGTAAAGAAATTATATCAACAGTTGGTATATCTCACGTTGATTATATCTTATGAACGATAATAAAATGAAATTAGACCAAATGAGTTTATACGTTATGAGACGCACCCGTATTTACTACCGCTGCGCCACGGAGGCAGTTCAATCCAGTAAAAGTATATAACTAGTATGGAGGCTTGCACTCGTATAGGCCCAATACGTTGGGAAGGCAGTCACACATACCTATGTATGTATCGAGGGCATCACTGTGTGAATAAGCGGGCTGCTAAACCTACAGTGCAGACCGCACGTCTATATACACGGTGACTAACTTGCACGAGGATAACAATCATATGCCTCCACGGGTGCTGTAGTGTTTTACGTGGTCGCCTCGCCACTGCCACTAAACTGTGGAGGACAAGTCTCCACACGGGAGAAAAAATTGTGTGATCCACAAATACCTAATTGTTCCGAGTTCCTTATCTTGAATGTTTGTAAAGTATTGTAGGGCCTTCGAAAAAAAGAGGTACTGTACCTATATAAAGAAAAAGAACATGCATCTTAAAAAAGTATTATACTTCATTTCATTTCATGTTGCATCTTGCTATCTAAGCTCTACATTTGTTGTTTGTCATATTCCTTGATAGGTCACCAAATCATGAAAAACCTTTTGTATAAAAGCTACCTTAAGTGTATTCGTTATAAATCTTCCAGTTATTGACGATGTTAAATCTATAAAGATTTATTATAAACTAAAAGAACAAAGGTAGAACTGAAGTACTATTTTTGCCTATCAGATCATAAGTAATTGTGTTCCAATTTATAATGAAAAACAAAGCCAAAACTAATCCCAATAAAACCAACAAGAGAACTAATCACGAAACCAATCGGAATCATGAAATTAGCCAAATTAATTTTGATCCGCGAAGAATTTAATACAAAATCCACCCGAGGCATTCTGTTCTATAATTACGACGTCCCAGATGAAATTTATGAAGTGAAATTTCTGTGACCCTGTTCTGGAAATAGTGATGGTCGTGCCCGGAATTTTTGCGGGATCTCTTACGCTCAAAGCAATATTATCCGACACAATACGCGGAGTGGAAAATTTATCTTTTTCCTATAGCAGACTTTAATCATGTCATTATTTTTACAGTCGTATGATAATTCAAGAATTTCGTTACTGACAATATTAATGTAGAAACAACATTCGAGAGAAATAAATATTGAATTGATACACCGGTTAAATATGCACACTGTAGCATTGACTTCGAACACAAGTGTATTTTTAATGGTGCAATATATAATTCATGTCGTCGTCTATCTACCTATCTACTATCCTATTTCGTCCCAAGGGCAACGTAAGCTGGGGGCAAGTGAATATCTGGAACAAACTCAGATATCTCATCCGTTTGTCTACCTCCATTTCCCGTGGATTTTGCGTGCAGCAATATGGTTTATTTTTAATATGAAATGAGTAATGAAAGTAAGACCTGCTCCGATAATGACGACGAGGGTATTTATTGTTTTGTGGTACATATCATGCTATAAATGCATTCTGAAAACATGCCTCGTCTTATCTCATTCTAGCCTTGCGGCCATTTCCCGTGGATTTTGCGTGCAGCAATATGGTTTATTTTTAATATGAAATGAGTAATGAAAGTAAGACCTGCTCCGATAATGACGACGAGGGTATTTATTGTTTTGTGGTACATATCATGCTATAAATGCATTCTGAAAACATGCCTCGTCTTATCTCATTCTAGCCTTGCGGCCTTGAAGTTAACATCAGATAAGGTCTATTTGTCTCTATTATGGAATCGTTTATCTAATCAAAATAACTGATAGATTACGATAGTCTTATTAGTACAGAAAATGTCTCAGCACTACTTGTCCCGTGTCGATCTGTATCGGCCTTAGCAACCCTACAACGGACAAAGCCAGGGGTCTAATACCAGCAAATTGAATTCCAGTGCAGCCCGCTTCGGAAAATCTTCTATGTTATGAAATCGTCAGGTCAAAACAAAATTTATCTTCAATGTTTCCATTTATTGTTTATTCGTGGTAAACACTTTCGCGAAAATTGATTAAGGAAATTATTTGAACGATTTGCCGAATGCCAAAATTTGTGTTGCCGGATGCTTCGACGATTCGGTGAGGAAATAAATTATTATCGTCCTACCTCAACGTCTGATGCACCCATTGATTGGTTTACTTTTATACATGTTTTGATTCAGCCGTTCTTTTCAAGAAAATAAGTTATAAGTTAAGGCTCAATTGACTTCGGGGATGGCGTAGTGGTTTAAGTGGTAGCCTCGTCACTGCCGCTGCGCCGAGTGTTGTGGGTTCAATCCCAACACGGGACAAAAATTTGTGTGATCCACAAATGGTTGTTTCAAGTCTGAGTGTTTTTGTGTCCTTTGTTTGAATATTTGTTATGTCCCCCGTGACACAGGAAATATTCCTAGTGCGGGAATAATTAGTTAAATGATTATTCTCGCACTAGGAATATTACCTGTGTGAAGAAAAAAAACATACTTGTACATACATATAAAGAAAATAACTGACATAACGAATTCTTGATTTACGCGGATGACTCGTGTTGATCGTTTATATGATGCATATACTCGTATGATGATGCGTGCATACAAGTGCCTCAACTTGCGCGAGTTACCTCCGACCTACTCAAAAGCCAAAGCTAGATCGTGTATGATATACCCGATAAGTTTTAAAACGCTAGTTATCCAATGTTGGTGTTGTCTCATGGGTCTTGTTGTCTCAATAGCTCGAGGTACAGGTGTGAAATCCGTAGTGTAGTGCAGAATATAGGGTTGCAACACCACCAGCCGGAGATATATATATACGTCAGCGAAGGTAGCTCGTTTATGTCACAACCGATGACGCAATTGGTATATCATTGTTGAGCTTAGGATAAGTTCATGTGTCATAAAATTTGATGTGCTTTTTAGATTATAACCAAGTACTTATGCAATTGCTAGTGAATAAGAGATTGACCATGTTTCTTAACGAAGTCATCATCTGGAAAAAATTGCTAGTAAATATGTAAGGTGTAAATGTACTAAACAAAAACATAGCAAGACAAAAATATATTGCTGTTTGTCAAGGTACTAGACATGGGTTCTTTTCTTGTATACTTATTGAAATTAATTATTTTTACACTTTCAAAATTTCGGGAAAAGTCATACGACATTGAATTTAAAATAAAAAGTTTAAACAAAATATGTATATTGCAACAAAATATACTAATTGCCACCCGATCAAACTGCATCGCAAAGGCCTTGTTGCTGTTATGCACTAGTTTGGACCAGTTTCTACTATAGCTGCCTAATTCCTTCCACCATCGTCGCTTCCGTCTAATCTAGTCCACTTATCATCATCTGGGATCCAGTTTGTGCTGACTTTAGCCAAACGTTGCTGCGGCAAAACTCATTTTTATGTTTAATTTCAAAGAAGATAAAGCCTCGATGGCGTAGTGGTTAGTGTAACCGACTGCCACGCCTGAGGTCGCGGGTTCAATTCCCGCACAAGTCAAACATTTGTGTGCATGAATATGGATGTTTGTCTTGGTCTGGGTGTTTCTATGTATAATATGAATGTATTTACAAAAAAAAAGGTATATATGTATGTTTATCCATTGTCTAGTACCCATATTACAAGCTCTGCTTAGTTTGGGCTAGATGGTGTTGTGTGTATGTGGTAGAATATTATATATTATAAGGACCACGTGTCTCCATCACATGTCACAGTACAACGAGTACACTGCTGTTCAGATTGGAAATTATACATAATTAAAGAACCGGCCGGCATGTCGCAGCCGCTATTGTAATATATAATAATAGGTAGAAGTCGGCAAGAATACTGAGTATCAGAATCATTTACAATGGTGCAATATGCAGTATTATATCAACTATACTACAAATAAAGTAATTCATAATTTAATTTAATTAAAAATAGTAATAATTATATTATAATATTCTACCACATACACACACAGTTTGGTCTAGATGGTGCATCTAGCCCAAACTAACCAGAGTTTGTACTATGGATAAACATACATATTTTTTTACATATTTTTTTCTTTGTACATACATATTATATATAGAAACACCCAGACCAAGACAAACATCCATGTTAATGCACACGAATGTTTGACTTGTGCGACCTCAGGCGTGGCAGTCGGTTACACTAACCACTACGCTATCGAGGCCGTCCAATAACGTATGTTTTCTTAATCAAGATAATTGAGAAATCAAAGCATTATTAAATGCCACGAATGGTGATTCTGAAGTTGTGGGTTCGTTTCCTAGTCTGTAAGAAATGCTATTATATTACAAAAAGGTCATTAAATAGATATTAAGGACTAACATGCAACTCATTAATAAAACTAAAAACTAAAACTCAGATTTCTATTATGCATTATAACTTTGCTTCTACTGAAAGGAATTTTAACTCGAGACATAATTAAAACTGCATAAAAATCGTATTAGTGATATTGCGTAATGCATAAACAAACAGACAGGCGAACATCATAAAACCATTGAATTCAGATGCACTGCCTTTAAATAGTCAATAGCATTTTTTATATATCTACATTTTACTGAGACGCTACTTATAATATATATGTTTAAATTAATATATTACGATCTCAGAGACTAAGATTACACAAATAGTAGAGTATGGTCTAGCAGGACGAAGTCTGCCACTATGCCCCGTAGAACCTAAGACTATCTTTTTTTTTCTTTAAAGACCGCTCCTGCTTTAGGAATAATTCCTGTGTCGCAGGGGATGTTAGAAACATTCAAACAACGGGCAAAAAGAACACCCAGAGACGGAACAACATTTCATGAATCACAAAAATTGTTGTTCCCTGTGGGATTCGAACCCACAAGACTCGGCGCAATGGCTGTGGCGAGGCGACCACTCAAACCACTTCGCCATTTGTGCAGCGTGCAGTATTGTGTGTTCATCGCATGTCTCGTAATATACTGCTGATTACCCTTTTTTGGCTACCTACCAATATCTTTGGAGACAAAACCTTTTATACGTAGGTTTTTACGACGGATTGCCCGTATAAAATTTAACAAAACGCCAAATTGAGTCCTCAGTAAAGCGGTATCTTAGTTGAAAAATCGATTGTAAAAAAGAAACACGAGATGCAATGTTGAACGTGCAAGTGTGCCAGGTTAATCGATATTGCTGCCGTCATATTTATAGATGGGTGATCATTTATTAAGAATTACACATACATACATACACACACCCACATACTTTTCAATGCTTCACAGTAAAAAGGTTAATTTTTATTGGTCTCAGCTACATTAATCGATACCCGGAGTCAAAGTTGTATCAGTATAACGCGAGCAAAAGTTAGTATTATTATATTATAATAATACTAACTTTTGCTCGCGGCTTCGCTCGCGTAAAAGTAGGTGTAACAGTACATAAGGCAGCGAGCGTGCACACCGTGGGGTTTTGGTCCGTAAGCCCGAAGTATGGGAGAGTCGGACATAACCCTCTCGCCTCCTCTTGTGGCGAGAGGGTATGCATAAGGCGCATTTCCCCACGGAAAAACAAAAAAGAAAGGTGTCACAGTACATTTTTTAAATCAAATATAGCCTATGTTACTTGGTATTAATACTGCTTTTCAATGGTCGGACACGCCACGATCGAAGCGGTAAGTCCCGTGTTTGAGGGTAAGTCCCGTGTTTGAGAAGTGGCTGGAAAGGTGGCATGGCGCCCTCACCTTCCAGCTGACACAGGTAATGACTGGCCACGGTTGTTTTGGCGACGAACGACTACGACGACGAAGAGTTGCGGGGACTGCCGTCACGTTGTTGAGAACAAGGCGCTGCACACTATGGCGGATTGCCCCGCGTGGGCATCGCAGCGCCGTGAGTTGATCACGGCAGCTGAATTGGTTGCCCTCTCGCTCCCGGCCGTAGTTCAGTCTATGGTCCGGAGTGAGAGGTCGTGGAACGCCATCGCCTCATTCTGTGAGGAAGTCATTTCCATTAAGGAGGCGGCGGAGCGGGAGAGGGAGCGCTTAAACCCTCTCCCCTATCGCAAAGCCGGGCGTCGGAGGGCGCGAGATGACCTCCATCCACCCTGAGGTTTGACCTGGGGGTGGTGGGCTTCGTGGGCCTGCTCGCCATCCGATCAGCACCAGGTCCAAGAGGCGGCGTGTGTTTCCACGCGCGCCTCTGTGTCGTGTACGTCTCCCCTCTAAGGGGGAGGGAGGACAGTAGGGCTTTTAAAAGTGAGAAGTGCCTTAAGGGTAGGTCTTGTTGTGTAGTGGCCAGCCGTTTCATACGGCGCGGGCCAAAACCTCGGCGGGGTAGCGACCGCATGTGAAAGTGATTCGCGCGGCCCCGCCGATTGCAGTTTTGTCCATGAACACCGTGGTAGATTTAGTCTGTATTACCGGGAGGAATAATTTTTAAAATCGGTTGATTAGTTCTTGTATTAAATCATTACAAACAAACGAATAATCAAATCTTTCCTCTTTATAATACTACTATAGATAACGATATAATGGTGCCAATTCTGTTGTCACAAAATTCTCTAAACTTAACTAAAAATCACTAAAATTTAGTTCAGTCCTGTCACTTTTAACGATGTCAGAATACGAAATGTCGTTTGACAGGACTAAACAAAATAAACAAAATTCTGTTGTCACAAAATTCTCTAAACTTAACTAAAAATCACTAAAATTTAGTTCAGTCCTGTCACTTTTAACGATGTCAGAATACGAAATGTCGTTTGACAGGACTAAACAAAATAAACAAAATTCTGTTGTCACAAAATTCTCTAAACTTAACTAAAAATCACTAAAATTTAGTTCAGTCCTGTCACTTTTAACGATGTCAGAATACGAAATGTCGTTTGACAGGACTAAACAAAATTTTAGTGATTTTTAGTTAAGTTTAGAAAATTTTGTGGCAACAGAATTGGCACCAATAAAGTCTCTTCTATATCTTTGAGTTGCAAGACGTTGGCAATTAGTTGTTCAATGTTTGGGAATTTATTGTGGCCATTATTTTAATATTATATTAAAAATACTAATAACATTATGAATATTGCAAGAACTCCTTTTCTGTTAAAAGAAAAGAAAATATATATTCTTAACTTTACCAGCTAATTGATTCATAAATTAATTATTTAACCCCTACAGCGTAACAGCCGACGTTAATACTATGTAATATGCATAATTATTCAGTTCTTGTTTAATCGCCAAAAGTGTATGAGATCACGACTGCTTTTAATGACATGACACAATGACATTCAACTTACACCGTCGCTCACTTATTTAATAACTAGATTTTGCCCGCGGCTTCACTCGCGTTAATTTATAATTTGACAATCAATTCGGGTTCTATTCTGCTTGTAAAAATATAATAATAATATAATTAATTAATAATAATACAAATCATGAAAAGGTAACAAACAAACAAACTCATTTTCGCTTTTATGATATTAGTTAGGATAGGATAATTAGGATTCGGTAAGTCCCGTGTTTGAGGACTGGCTGGAGAGGCGGCATGGCGCCCTCACCTTCCGGCTGACACAGGTATTGATCGGCCATGGTTGTTTTAGCCGGTTCCTGTGTCGTATAGGCCGGCAAGAGACGCCCGGTTGTCACCACTGCGGCGACTGCCGCGACGTTGTTGAGGACACGGCGCTGCACACTTTGGCGGTTTGCCCCGCCTGGGCATCGCAGCGCCGTGAGTTGATCGCGGCAGTCGGATCGGTTGCCCTCTCGCTCCCGGCCGTAGTTCAGTCTATGGTCCGGAGTGATAGGTCGTGGAATGCCGTCGCCTCCTTCCGTGAGGAAGTGATTTCCATCAAGGAGGCGGCGGAGCGGGAGCGTTAAAACCCTCTCCCCAACCGCAGAGTCGGGCGCCGGAGGGCGCGAGATGACCTCCAGCCACCATGAGGTTTGACCTGGGAGTGGCGGGCTTTGTGGGCCTGCCCGCCATCCGTTCAGCACCAGGTCCGAGAGGCGGCGTGCGTGTTCCCACGCGCGCCTATGTGTCGTGTCCGTCTCCCCTCTAGGGTGGACAGTAGGGAATATTTAGAGGTGACCAGTGGGTAGGTCTTTTCGTGTAGTGGCCTGCCGTTTCATACGGCAGGCCATAACCTCGGCGGGGTCGCGACCGCATGTGAAAGTAATTCGCGCGGCCCCGCCCATAGTGGTTTGTCGAGGAACACCGTGGTAGGTTTAGTCGGTATTCCGGGAGGTACACTTTTCTCATTCCATCTTCCTTTTACTCCGGCGAGTCCGACATAACGACTCCGCCCGCCCCCGCAGAGGGGTATGCATCGTTGAATTCACGCACGTCAAAAAAAAAAATTAGGATAATTAGGATTAGGATATCAAACAAAATTATCATATCGCTATTTTAAAGACGTCTCTCGCTCTAGCAATTATTTTTGTGTGCCATGGCACGTGAACTTTACAAATATCCAAACAACGGACATAAAAAAACGTAGACACAGAATAAATATTTGCGGATTACATAAATGTTTGTCCCGTGCGCCCACATCGAACCTACAACACTCAGCGCCGTAACAATTGCAATATGACCACTTAAGCCCATACGCCATCCGTATTCTCATAGAATAACATATCATTATTGAACTAAGCTTTCCTGTTCCTCATTGTATATCCTCACTCGCTACACATCCCAATCTCACTGCATCACTAGACACCATATTATCTTGAATCTTCACGAGATTCCGCTCATAAATAAATTAAATCTATATCCGTATTCACGTTTGCGCTAAAGCACTCCCCATTTGGACGAGATAACATTTTGCAGGCAGGATAACAAGATTTCACGTTCCTTACAAATTTTGTTTAAAAGTAAAGAAAGGAATATCTCAGGAGTTAATGAAAATTCTGGAATAACATCTTTCAGCAGTGCCTGTGCCACTATCTAAATTGAATACTCCGCATAGTTTTTGCGTCTGCCTTAAAGCTAATAGTTCGTGTTTAAAACTATGCGAAATCTTTGCTTTCCTCTTTAAAGTATTAAAATGTATATTTCTACAATATATACAGTATGAATCTTTGTACATATATACATATTTATATATCTACTGTATACTCTGTGACTGATGGATGTACACATGCTAATTTAAGGTTGCTTATAATAAATCTTTCGATTTTCACACAGAAAAATTACATTGTAAATGAGAATATGGACTTGGAAAATCTATATACGTGAAGCAAAAACTTTGTACCCATTTTTACGAAAATTCGCGGACGGAGGAGTATGAAATTTGGCACAGTTAAATTTTATATGGAAAAGGAGGGGTGAATCCTAATATTTTTATATAATATGCATTAGAAATACATTAAATTAATGAAAGAACTACACGCACACAACCATGCATTTGACACATGCAGTCGAAGCGCGTAACTATGGTTACATATATCAATATATAATGACATATATATTGCTGATATCAGCAATATCTTACAGACAAACTGGTCGAATTTCGAGCACTAGGCGACCGCTAGTATATTTAAAAGTGGTTATTCGTAGAATAAAAATTTTAATATTCCTTTTTAAAACCTCGTTAGCCATTCTGTTTGTCAGTGCTGTAGAGGGAGCTTACACTGCGTCACGGGCCACTAAACTGGCTCAAAATTAACTTTTGATTTCATAGATGGCGCAGTGGTTTAAGTGGTCGCCTCGCCACTGCCACTACACCGAGAGCTGTGCGTTCGAATCCCACACGGGACAAAAAAATTTACAAATAGTTGTGCCGAATTAAGGCGTCTTTTGTGCCCGTTGTTTGATTGTTTGTAAAGTTTTCCGCAATACAGGAATTATTGCAAGTGTGGGAGATGTCTTAAAAAAAATTGAGGCTGTCTTTGGGGACTGCCAATAGAAGTGAAAACGTTAATCTTTGATCACAAACACTTCTTTATAAACAAAAAAAAGAAAGGGGCGGGTCGGATTCCTGATACTCTCTTGGGGCTTATTAAGGGGGTCAAAATTTCGTTATTTTTTGCGTAGGATGCACAATTTCTGAGATATTGTTAATATTCTAAAATAATTCAAAAATGGAAAGCGTAGAAGCGTGACGATGACGAAGCGTGACGATGACGCGAGTTCTACGATTTTTGTTCACCCAAGAAGTGCTCAACGCGCCTAAAGAAATTTTCACTTCAATAATATTACCGATCCTTTCACAACTTTCCTTTCAAACTGGCTGACTCATTGGTTCCGTAGTATTTAAGTAGGCGTGCAATCGTGAGGTTCCCTATCGAATTTTGGATTAGAAACGTTTTAATGCATTTTGTTAAGATATTCTCAGTATTAGCTAATAGACTTGCTATCTTTCTTTAAAAAGAGACAATCGCACTAGGAATAATTCCTGTGTCGCGGGGGATTTCACAAACATTCAAACAACGGACACAACGAACACCCAGACTAGGAATAACTATTTGTAGATTACACAAAGTTTTGTCCCCTGTTGGATTTTGAACCCACAACACTTGGTGCAATGGCCGTGACGAAACGAACACATAAACCATTATGCCATTCATGCAGTCAATATGCTGTCGGCCTCGATGGCGTAGTAGTTAGTATAACCGACTGTCACACCTGAGGTCGCGGGTTCGATTCCCGCACAAGTCAAACATTTGTGTGCCTGAACATGGATGTTTAATTATTTATTTATTCTCTTCTACTTGTTATCATTTATCCTACAGGCCACACAGTTCAAATACCGTATCCATGTACACAACCGCTCGGCTCGACCGCTCAGACAAGAATGCCCCCTTCCGCCGACCGTTACTCACGTTTGTCTTAGTCTGGGTGTTTCTATGTATAATAATTAATAATATACGTAAGTATTTACAAAAAAAAATATTACATATGTTTATCCATTGTCTAGTACCCATAGTACAAGCTCTGCTTAGTTTGGGGTAGAAGGTGTTGTAAAAAAATAAAGAAAAAATCTATTACATGAGACCTAAAACATACCTAGCTCGCAAAACGTGACTTATACCTTCAAGTGTAAGTCTATGTAAGGAGGCGAGTATAAGTAATCAAATGGTGAAGCTGTGCTAGATGACACTTTATGACTTACACAAAGTGCTTTTAAAACATGACTTTTGCGACAAATGTGACATAACCACGGCCGGCGGCAAAGTAATATTGGTGTGGGATTTGCCCGGTATAAGTCTGGCACATACATATAAAAATATCAAATAGAAATCTATATATATAATAAAATTGTAACTGGTCGATGTCTGTACATAGTAAACATAATGTGAGTGTATAAAGACTATAAGAGAACAATTATTTTAGAATTTCTGTCTGTCCGTATGTTTATACATGTATCACGCAAAAACTACTGCACGAAATTAAATGCGGTTCTCACAGTTATATGTCTGGAAGTCTACCTTAAAATCTGGTGCATGTTTCATTTGGTACACTGCTTAAAGGTTAAGCAATAAAAAAAATCAACGGGTTGCACTCCGGGGAGTGCCGGCAGAAGTGATAACTTGAATATTAACGTTGTGCATTTTTGATATTTTGGAATGGGGTAGGGAATAATTTTGCACGAATTGCTTTAATTATCAATATAAAAGTACTATCATTTATGTGGTAAAGTACAATATTCATTTATTGCGCTATCGTCCACAAACATGGCAATTCTCCCTCCGACTTACGAATTTTCGATCAGGTCACGTGTCCTGACGCGAGTTTGACAATTCTCCCTCCGTCTTACGAATTTTCGATTAGGTCACGTGTCCTGACGCGAGTTTAACATTTTTTACCCATCACAAAAAAGTGCACAACGCCGCTAAAGAAGTTTTCACTTCAAAAATATATATAGATAGGTGCCTACTTCCGAATTTCACGCATACGAAGCCGTAGGCAAAAGTAAGTAAACTGTAAATCTGGTTTTGATATACTTACAATATGAACGTCACGTTTGTTTTCTCAGAGGAATATGCTGAGGTTTATTACCTCATACGCCAGTTCGGCACTGATGCTATTAGACCCAATGTAACGCATAGTGCCATCTAGAAATAAATCTTATCACGTCCTGTAGATGTCGTAAGATATGTAGGTACATGGGTTTCAGGGTAATGTACAGTACATTATATTCTGAAAACCATACATACACCTACATAATATATGATTAAGTAAAATGTTTTGCTTGGTAGGTAACTGAGATGTGTGTATTATATTAAGATGGGTCCATTTCGTATACTTTTTTGCGCTAAGACTACCTCGGTGGTGCGGCGGTAGTAAATGTGACTGCTGTGCATTAAGTTACGGGTTCTACTCCTGAATCTGGTCTAGTAAATATTTTTCAAACTTTTGAAATTTACTGTGAAAATTTGGTCATCATGGGATGCAAATGAGAATTTATGCAAATATGCCTGGAACGAAAATTAACTCGCCTATGTGTGTTTAGCAAACGACTGCCTACACTGAATTACCTATATATGTAACTAGATGCACCCGCGGTTTCACTCGCAGTTATGGTTATTGCGCCTCTCCCGTGAATCGTAGCGTGATTTTATATAGCCTATAGCCTTCCTCGATAAATAGGCTATCCAAAACTGAAATATTTTTTTAATTCGAACCAGTAGTTCCTGAGATTAGCAACCAAACACACAAACAAACTTTTCAGTTTTATAATATTAATATAAATATATATACGTATATATTATATAGTACTAAAATACAAGATGCATAAACTATAATATACAGAATTAACGTAGGATAGATAATCCTACGATGTTCAAATCCCATCTGCTTTGGCATATTAAGTTGTATTTAATAATATCAACACTATCATCTAGAACTAGAACCGATTTAAATGTATACTGCGCCCGAGAAATCATGAATTGGGAAAACGAAATTAGCATGCCGATCCAAAGCCGACGGGCAAAATTCGGAAAATACGGCTTCGAAATTCGACAATTTCGCTAACGCGGCGGTAACCGCTTCATTTGAAAAATGACAGCTCGAAATTGGATTGTATGCACTGTACTTGTCCATCAAAATTAGAACTTCAGGATATTGAGGAAATATGGACTACACAAAGCGAGTGTGGACCACATCTACTTTTTTACAGACTGTCGTGCGACCCGCTTGATAAATATTTACCACAGCTTATGATCTGTTGTTGTTACTAATAACCATTTAGATATAATACATCTATGTGTAAGTATTGTGTAAAAATCTTCTTCTTCTTTTCGTGTGGTTAGTGGCCAACCTATTGTCAAGAGTTTTTCAAGCCGCCCGTAGGCCTCTGAAATAGCTTAACGACTGATGTCAATTTGACCGGGAGCGACTTTTTACGTGCCCTCCGAAGCACGGAGACGCTTAGATGAAATACTACTAAGCGGTCACCCATCTATAGACTGACCGCCCTCAACGTTGCTTAACCTCGCTAAACGTTTACCGATTTTTTTATTTTTTTTTGTACTACTAAAGTGGCAAACAAGCATACGGTAAGTGGTCACCGTAGCCTATGGACGCCTGCAATACCAGAGGCATCACCTGCGCGTTGCCGACCCTTTAGGAAAGGAAGTGGGAAGGAGAAGGAGCGGAAAGGGGAAAATTCCATAATATCTAAAATGATTGCATATTGATTTAATTATTGTTTTTATTTATTTACTTGTATGCAAAAATAATAACTGTGTTAAGTGAATGCAAAAATAATTGCAAACAATAGACTAAATCAATATTATTTTCTTATTTAATCAAATCCGGAAAAATATTTTATTAGACTACTAGCTTTTGCCCACGGCTTCGCTCGCATTAATTTAGAATTTGACAATCAATTCGGGTCGTGCTCTACTTGTAATAATATAATTCAATCATGATTCGAAAGACACGTGGCGCCATCTATTATCATGAGAACGTTATTGTCGTTTTCCTCGGGAACAGTAATTTTTTTCGGGATGAAAGGTAGCCTGTTTTCGTTTCTGTACACCTGACAACGTACATGCAAAATTTCAGGATGATAGGTTCAGTAGTTTAGGCGTCAAAGGTAACAAATAAACAAACTCATTTTCGCTTTTATAATATTAGTTAGGAAGTTAGGATAGGATTAGGATAGAGATAGCCTATTGGGAGATTGTTGGATTGCCACGCAGGGGTCTCGAGCTCGAATACAAAGCGCACACCTCTAACATATATGTATTAAAAAGTCACATCAAATTATATGAAAAAATCACAGAAATTGAATAGTTAATATTCAGGGCTAATATTATAATTATAATAAAAGAATGGACGTCGTATATAGCAACCATCAATTCCTTTTTATTGCTTATTAAAAATATAATTTCCTTTCGTTGCTGCTCCTTATATTGGCAAACAAAAAACATCTATTACTTTTCCTTTACAATATTGATGATTATGCGTTCCAGATAGTCCTACTTAATGACTAGTTTGTAAAGATATTTGGACGTTCGTTACTAAGTCACGCATTAGCCGGTGAACGTATCGAAATTTTTGGCATGAACATATACCATGGCCCACACATATAGTATAATTTTTACATGGTATGCGTTACCTTGGGATCCACGTGGGCGAAACCGCGGACAAAAACGCGTAATACATTTTTATAAAATATTACTGGTAAGTGAACTGTTTAATATTATATGCTATACAGCCAAGTTCATCGGCCAACAAAGATCAGAAGCCATTGACGCAGTTGATATCCTAACATAAATGAAAATGCAAATGTGAGTTTCTTTGTTTGTTTTTTACGCTTTCACGCTTTAACTACTCGACTGAGCATCATGCATTTCAGAAACACGTTGTCAGGGGTACAGAAATTGTAATATATAATAAGTGCACCTTCTAAAAAGAAAATGTACTGTTGCCAGTCAAACATAAAATCGAAAAAGGACCGACTTCTGTTTTTCTTTTTTTTTCTTGTGGTTAGTGGTCAACTTGTTGTCAAGAGTTGTTCAAGCCGCCAGTAGACCTCTGACATGGCTTAACGACTGCTGTCAATTTGACAACAACCGGTACCAACATTTTACGTGCCCTCCGAAGCACGGAGACGCTCAGATGAAATACCACTAAGCGGTTACCCATTTATAGACTGACCGCACCCAACGTTGCTTAACCTCGCTAATCGTTTACCGATCAGTGAGTGCAACTGGCATATTGTTTACTGATATTTTCTTGACCCACAATGCTCCCACGATGGATTAGAACAAAACTTGCAATATAAATTAATTGTAGCTACATTAAAACGCTGCCGTTTAAAGCCCGGCTCATTTTTATCCAATGAAAAGAATAGTACAAAAATAAAAATGTTTACCAAAAGAAAATTATTAGAGTTAATGTTGACTTTATAGCGGATTTTATTACAGCGAGCGTGTCTCTTAATTGAGTTAATACATTGTACTAAAACAGGAACAAATGACCCAATGAATTTTTAAAACATCTTTTATTTAAACTCTATAGGACTAATTAAAACTGTCTGCTTTTTGTTTGGCCATTTAGGATAATTTAATTATCGTCTGACTATTTTTATGCCGATTCAGTTTTATATTTCGTTAACTGTTAATACTTAGTCAAATAAAATTGTTAGCATTTTATTAGCGTTTGTTTATCTAGCACCGGTTTTGATTTGGTGCAAATGACATTTATTTATATAAAAGTGTCAATAATTTATATTTTAAGGGTGCCCTACCATAAGTGTAAAATGGAGCCCTTATGGGGCCTTACGTGTATAGCCCACCGGAATCTATTAAAATAGGATCGGTATTAAATTACCTGGTACAAAACTTAAGTAGTCAATTAGATACATTCAATTATTATTGCGAATGATTCGGGAACCCTTTGTTTCGACTAATTCTTTTTGTCCTTATTTAATTTGGCATAACGAGTTAGGCATTTTTTTGTCATATTTATACTTTGACATAATTGTTTTTTGGCATACAATTTCAGTAGGCATAAATATCATTTAGGCTAATGCTTTTTGCCCTAATTTTGATTGGCATAAAGTTATAAGGCATATATAAATTGGGTACCATAGTGTAACAATTGGTTAGGGTGCGGTGGAGGAGGCCCTTGGGACACCTCTAAGCCGTCAAAATGTTTATTTTATATTATTATTTACGATAAGTATTTTATTAAATGCAAACACAAAATTTACAAAACTTCAAATTTATTCTTTAGAATAGTATGCTTAACAAATATTAAGCTTATGGTAATTATGCTTAAAACAATTGTGCCTAAACAATTATGCCAAATGAATATTGTGCGTAACTATTATTAGGATAAGTTAAAGTATGCCATGTTAAATTATGACATATTATAAGTTTATGCGGATAAATAGGGAATCGAATGATTCCTATATTGGCAACTTTATCCATAAATCGACATTCGAAGACAATAATTGACAGAGGCACTAAATGTGCTTTGACGTTGTAACATTTTAACTAACGTGGTATTTTCTTAAACAGCTAGTTTTAAATTACCTCTCAATAAGATAGTCAATTTGTTACTATGTGAAATCATCCTATCCTATCCATCTGTGTAAAAATATATACCAAGAGTATATTATATTTTGTTACGAGAATTCTGGTCTGTGCCATACATAGCAAGTATACTGTAACAAACATTCTGTATAATAAAAATTATAGTAGTATCTGGGCCTATCTCACAACCTCCAAATAGCATTAATCTATAAGATAAAAGTCTCGCCATCTTTTCATCATTTTTCTTTCGGATTACTTCTACTTGATAGTTGATAAACTGGCCGTCCGCGTCAGTCCTGTAATTTAACTGCTGGATACGGGCTTTTTCCCAGATATTTTTTTTACACGATGTATTAACCTCGCAACCAATCCAGTTATTAAAAATACGAAAATACAAAAGCTATTCATACAAAAGACTATCATAACAAAATTTGCGTTTTAAATAGTCTGGTTAAGTTCGGACGCCGGCGGTCTAGCGTTGGTTAAAAAGTTAATTGTAATATCTTGTACACATTATTATTGCGTCACGTGCTAAAAATAATTATATTTATGCGCGAATATAAAAATTTAAATAAAGTTCATACCAAACTCTAAAGTAATAACCTCTATAAAAATTTTTCATTATTCTTTGAAATACACTTACTATAAAAAAATATAGCTCCACTACAAAAGCTAAAGACTACTATAAAGTCTTGTTATAGTCCTTTGAAACAAATTTTCAACTAGAAGCACATTTTTATTGTATCCTGTCGCACCAATTCGAAGTCTAGTACCAGCGGCCATTTTTATCACCATAGGGTTCTTTGACAATTTCTTTGAAGTCCGATGCTTACGTTTTTGTGCACGTGGAATTATACCAAGCAGTAATATCGTTGTATTTGAACCATAACTCGTCAATTCAAACCGAAAACCTGGGCTATCGAGGATTTAAATGGAGTGACTGTAACATAAATCAAGGATATTGTGGGTATGCGGAAAGAATATTGCGAGCAACTTTCTAGCGATAGCAGCATAACACCATCGTGTAATACTCTCACAGAATGCTATGGAACCATAAATCCTGAAAAGTGAAGTTCGAACCGCATTTGACCACCTGAAAATGAATAAGGCTGTATGAGCTGACTCCATTCCAATAGAGATCTTTAAAGCAATGGGTAAATACGGAGTTGATATTATGCATGTTATCTGCAACCGCGTCTGGGAGACGGAGAAGTGGCCGCGAGACTGAGCACACTCCGTGTACACCACTGCACAAAAAGGGATCAAGGAAGAAATGTGGCAACTACAGGCTTATAGCTTTAATTACACATGCCAGCAAAGTACTCCTTCATGTCATTAATAGCAGACTGCAAGCTTTTCTGAATCCCGAAATAGCTATTGAGCAAGTGGGATTTGTCAAGAGTCGAGGAACAAGAGAGCAGATCCTAATTCTTCGACAAATAATCGAAAAGTCTAGAGAGTTTAAAATCCCACTCAATATCTGCTTTGTCAACTTTCACAAGGCCTTCGATACCGTAAAATGGCATAAGTTATGGGACGTACTTATTCAAATGGGAGTACCTACCCAACTGGTTCGTCTCATACGCCGACTGTATGAGGACGGAACTGCGATTGTTCGTATAGACGACATTGACTCGAAACGCTTTCATACACACGCTAGTATTCGACAGGGATGCATACTGTCTCCACTCCTGTTCAACATCTATATGGAGTATATTATGAGAATCGTTCTGGAACAATGGAACAAAGGCATTTCAGTGGGAGATAGAAAGAAATCGAACTTGAGATATGCTGACGACACAACTCTTCTTACACAAACAAAAGAAGACATGGAACACCTGCTGATATGTCTAGAGACAACAAGCCTCTCCTTCGGACTTACTGTCAACAGAGACAAAACCAAGATGATGATAGTGGACCGAGCTGAACTAAACCATCCTGACATCTCCATGATTGGCAACTGTGAGGTTGTCCATTCTTATGTGTACCTCGGTTCCACTATCACAAACACTGGAGGATATGAAGACGAGATCCGAAGGAGATGTGTTATCACACGATTTGCCGTCTACAAGCTGAAAAGAGTCTGGTGCAACCGTAATATCACCAAATCCACGAAATTCCGTCTAATGAGAAGCTTAGTCTTCCCGATATATCTTTATGGCGCAGAAACGTGGACGGTTCGCCTCAAAGACCAGCGCAAAATCGATGCACTCGAAATGTGGTGCTGGCGGCGACTGCTGCGCATTCCTTGGAAAGCGTTTAGGACCAACGTATCGATCCAGGCGGAACTAAAAGTCAAGCAGAGATTATCGTCGACTATGCAAATACGAATCCTCAAATATTTTGGACACGTTGTTAGAAACGAACACTCGATCACCTACGCGTTGGACATACCTTATCAAAACTGCGACATAAACCTCCATGGTCCAAAGTTCCAAAGACGCTGAAGACAGCAACAAGTGGAGGCGCATCGCAGGGGCTGTTTTAGCCAATAAAAATGCATCGTCATCAACCACGACCACTCTGTCAAGAGTAATCAACTAAGGAGGGAATATCGTTGGACACTACTTTTATATGCTTGAAGAACAAGGCGTTTCAACTCGAATTTATTTTTTTATTTAAAAGCCAAAGACTCAATTTTCATAATAAAACGTGTTCAAAACAGAGTTCCTAGATTGGAAATCTATTTTGAAGACTTAGATAATCATAAATATAACAAATAGTAAAATAAAATCTTCTATATTAAAATAAACACCAAACGTGAAAAAATTTTTATTTACATTTTAGTTCACAATTTCACGTTTCAACTCGAAGATTAAGTGTCTATTATTTATATATTCAAAAATTATTATGTATAGCTTTCTTGTGGATTGTTTTTATCTCGTCACATTGTTGTTTTTGATCTTTGCACAATGATTTATCAATTTTTAACGGTTCGAATAATTCCCAACCGTGCGTAAAATGCCGAATTAAAGCACGAACGTTATGAAATATGACATTTTTATTTATTGGACTAAATATTGTTAGTTCACTTTATTCCTTATAGTCTGTTGGTTTAAAAAAAATTGTTACTTCTGATTAAAATTATACTTTCCTTTGACCATTTTTAGAAGATCTATCAGTGCTATAAATGTCTCTATAAAACAAACTTGGTCCATTAGACGCTGTCATGAGTTGTAAGAGAAATTGGAATCTTTTATTTTTCGTAACATTTTGTCGACTTCTATCCTAATAATTATGATTAGACAGCAAAGTGGAAAATGTATTTTGAAATATAACTTCACGAAAATATCTTTCTGCTTCTTACAAAACCGTAAAAAGGTAAAAATTTCACTTTTCAAAATTACTATTCAGCATACAGAAACCGTTAAATTATACTGAATTCAGCATAGAAACTTGCTCATTTAAATTGCAATACGTAAGAGCTATGCGAATTCATTAAAGCAACGGTATGAAAAAAAATCAAGAAAGGATAAAGGTACATATGAATGGCGGTGCAACGGTCGGAGCAGGTTAAAAAATGCAGAAGCTCTTTACTTGAGTAAACATTGCTTTTGTGGGAAGATGCGGCGCTGCGGTAGTGTCACATGCAGATACTCGTATATATTCCTGTTTACGTGATCCTTATCTTACCTGTTTTTTGAGTGTAAGTTATGATCGTGTGTGTAGAAATAAGGAATTGCAGTAAATTCCATATTATTATATAAGTAGGTATATGGGGTTCGGCAATTATAGCACGATTTTATTTTTTTAGTAATGATGATCGTGTTATCAAACTAATGACGTTAGTGCAATCGCAAATGTCGTATATCGATTATTAGGTCGCAAGTTTGATACCTAGTTTAGGGTAAAAGCATAAAATATTTTACAGTAAATGTCTAATTTGAAATTGGACATACTTCTTCGCAACCTCAAACATTATACGTAAATTTTCTGAAGACTAGTCCAGATATTATTAGCATCATTACTTAGGCAAAGATTATTTAAAAATATTTATGTGATGTGTTTGCTGCTCAAGACCTCAAGCCAGGCCAGAATTCTGACACTACTTTACTAATAAATGACACTAAAATCTCTGAGTGTAAGTGACTGGACGCGAAAACTTCATTATTTATAAACATCTCTTCTCCGCTTCGGTGGAGACCGTCCCTAAGCCTTTTTATGCTTTTCACGTACTAAGTGTCTAGTAGTGTGAAGTTGCTCAAACGCTTTAGGGCTTTATATAATGACTGCCATCCCAAAGCAAAAATAACTGATATTACTGGTGGTCGCACGATATTAAACAGAAAAACATTATGCGTATGTATGTGAAAGGTTCTGACCAATTTTTTATGACATCGTAAAATAGATTATAAGCCACGTCATAACAATGGAAATGAAACTATATTTTGATAAAATAATTTATTTATTTATACATAACAATTTTTACATTGTGTTGAATATTGTAAACAATTATGTAACTTAAATAAAATATGCCACTTACTTAAAAAAATCACATGTGTAAAATAAACAAAACCATACATTATAAGAAAGCCTTATATCACAAGAAAGGTTTCTATCATTATATTCAAGAAAACACACAGAGCTTTAATTAAAATACATCGTAACTTTTTAATAAGTCTTCGTCAACATTAAATTAGGTGGACCTTATCTTTATGTCTGTTTTATTTAACATTATGAAGCAGAATTACGTTCTTAAATTGCATGAATAAAAATAATTAACTGTACTATAAACAGAGCTAACGAGCGTCATTGAAGGAGAACCGACTTGCTCGGGATTTTGAGTTCGAGAACTTTCGAGAAATAAAGTTTAAGACTAATTAGCGTTAGTCCACAGAATGTAAGGGAAGCAGACTTATCCGCGATTATATCACAAAGACGGAGTTTGCATGTTTGTGAACCAGACCAGTTTAATTGATTCAAAAAGTTCTGATGTGATAATTTTGCGCTAACTTTTTGGAGACATGTAGCAAATTGAATTGGATAAATTTAATTAAGTTTAACACGGGATTTTGAATGGATTATAATACAATTTTAACAGTACAAGATGTACCAACATATTAACAATATATAATCAATACATTCAAAAACAGGCAAGAGATTAATTATATCGAAGCTAGTATATTTGGTATACAATTTTTAAATTTGAATTTTAATTACATTATCCCTTTAGGCTAAATAATTTTAAAAAGATAAGTGACAAAACAGCTTTATTCAATAGATTTAATCAAAATATTGATTGCAATAAAGCTTTTTTGAACTGTTTTAAAATTATCCTGGATGATATCTAGTTAAGAGATTTCATTAGAATGAGTAATCACATTTTAATGTGTGGGCTATTTTGGTAAACGACTAGACAATTACTGAAACTAAATTACAGGTCCATAAAAAGTTAATAGCTAATAAGGCTTACTGGTAAAATTGTTAAGGTCCTTTGTTGTTACGGGTAGATCTATTTTCAAATACGACGAGGTTACTTGTGACGTCATACTGTAGAGCTGTTGTCTTTGGGTACTATTGTTGGTTGTGGTACTACGCTAGTTGGCTGTGTGCTTCACATTGCCAAAACAATACAGCCAAGCCACTTGCAAATCTAGTTACCAGTTGCCTGTGATAAATGATATTAGTTGAAACTTGTTCTTTAGTTGTTGCTTTTTTTTTCTTTTATTGAGAAACCCTTTTACAATGTTTTATAAAATGTACCCACATCCTAACTATCCTTAATTAAATTTGAAAGTAACTATATCTGTTTGTCTGTCTGTCTGTTACCTCTTCTCGATTAGTCGATACAACCATACATACAACCGATTTGAATAAAATTTGGTACAGAGGTTGATTTAGGCGCGCGCAAAGGCTAGTATAATATTATAAATGCGAATGTGAGTTTGTTTGTTACGCTTTCACGCCTTAACTACTCAAATGATTGTCATGAAATTTAGCATACACCTTGTCAGGGAAACAGAAAAGGTCATAGAGTTCCTTTTATCCAGAAAAAGTACTATTACAAAACTAACCTTACCTACATTTACGCGAGCGAAGCCGCGGCAAAATCTAGTGTTTTATAATTAATAATAATAATATATTTTTTATTTACAATTTGTGTTACAAATTTTCTCTTATTGTATTATAATTAAAACCAGACATTAGTTGAACATATAATAATTACTTAATCTATCTTAGTTTATGACTATTTAATACAGGTGGAAATGTTTTATAGGTATATATGAGTACATATTATTCTAATAGGTTAATCATTAGATAGCCCGCCTTTTCCACAGATCCATGATCTACCTAACAACGACATAGCTCCATTAGCCAATATTGCTTTAACAAGTGCGTATAACATCATTATGACAATAACATTAATAGCACGACCTTGTCTTAGTTAGTGATTATGTAAATGTATGTGTTTACTCTGTTAACATGCCTTATAAATAAATAAATAATAATGTAACAAGTGGATTGACAGAGTTAAATTATATAATATAATAAATAGCTGCCCTGTATTAAGCTCACGGGCCTCTTCTCAGTGTAAGAAGGGTTAAGCTATAGTCCACCACGCTAACCTAGTGCGGGTTGGCAGACTTCACATATTATCTTCGAGAAACTTATGGAGAACTCTCAGATACGCAGGATTCCTCGCGATGTTATCTTCACCGTTAAAGCGAGTGATAATTAACTACTTAATATACACACATTATTACAAAAATTCAGAGATGCGTACCTTGGAATCGAACTCGAGACCTCTGCGTAGCATTTCATGAGTCTCCCACTAGACTATCGCTGCTAAAGTGTAAGTTAACCTAATCCTAACTCCTAACTAATCCTTACTATCCTTACTAATATTATAAATTGGAAAGTAACTCTGTCTGTCTGTCTGTCTGTTACCTTTTCACGGCTATACCACTCAACCGATTTAGATGAAATTTGGTACAGATATAGTTTAAAACCTGGGGAAGGACATAGGATACTTTTTATTGATGTAGGTACGTACCACGCGGGCGGGGCCGCGCGCAAAAGCTAGTATTATAAAAGCGAAAATGAGTTTGTTTGTTTGTTACCTTTTCATGCCTAAACCACTGAATCGATTATCCTGAAATTTTGCATATACGTTGTCAAGTGTACAGAAACGGACATAGGCTACCTTTCATCCCGAAAAAAATTACTGTTCCCGAGGAAAACAACAATAACGTTCTTATGATAATAGATGGCACCACGTGTCTTTCGAATCATGATTGAATTATATTATTACAAGCAGAGTACAACCCGAATTTATTATCAAATTCTAAAATAACGCGAGCGAAGCCGCGGGCAAAAGCTAGTCTAAAATAAGGATAAAATGTTGTGATTGTAATTACAAAAGTTGGAAGGTAAGATTATATTTTTTTGCCAACATGAAACTTAGGACAATTGGTTATCGATAGCCATTCACTAAATCAACAATGATTAATGATAATTACAAGTAATTAAGGCAACATCTAGTAATATTATGAATGTGAAAGATTGTGAGGATGCATTAAAGATCGATGGATGGATGCATGTTTGTTACTCTTTCACGCAAAAATTACTGAACCGATTGCGATGAAACATGATAATGATAACTCATTGACTACTTTTTATCTCGGCATTCCCACAGCATCGGAACTTACGAGGGTGAAACCGCGGGGCGCAGCGCAGCTATTACGATATAAGACTAAAATAAATATTGTTAGTTCATTCAATTCTTATTTTGAAGTAAGTTAGTTATAGAAAACTAAGCCAGTTACGTAACACAGATTACTCGCATACCAATATCAAAATAATGATCTTTAGATAATTATAAACGTAAATATACAATACGCAGAATAATATTTAAGTAATATGTATTGTGCTGACATAACATCCCACCAGGATTAGTGATTATAACCTAATGCTTATACAATGAATCACCCGTTTAACAATTAATTGGTACCAGGTTCGATAATTGGATTAGATTGTATTCAATTATGTTCATCTAATGTTCTAAACACATGATGCTGATCTAATTAAATACCATTTCTGGTTGAAACTAAACGTACATTTCTGTTTTGTAACATCGTTCAGGTGAGTTTTGACTATAATTCATCTGGAACATTTATATTAAGCGATCATGCAGTTTAATTCTCATTGATTAACTAATAATTCATATGCATATTAAATTTCATTGAATGCTTTCGTGGATTAAATACAAAGGATTTCTGACGCTGCCCAGTATGAGATATTTGATAGCTCTCGACGCAACCAATATGTTTGAGTGGTGACTATGTCTTTTTATACCTTTTTATTAGTTTATCAACTATTCCGCTAGAAGCTCTGTAAGTAAATGTATAGAAAGTCATGCCTAAGTCAATCGCGTCAAGATGTTTTGGGAATCAATAAGATACCTGGTACATATTATATGTTTATACATATTATGTATAGTCTCACGACTATCCCCAATAAGGTAGGCAGAAGGGGAAAACATTACACCTATATACGTTTCACCACGTTTTAGACTCCACGTCATAGACTCCACGTCATAGAGAGCGAGTCTATGCACGGGGCACAGTGCCATATTCATATTATTAAGAATTTTTGTATAGAAAAACCGTATATCACAGCCCAACCAGAACATCGAACTCGAGATCTAATGCATAGCAGTTCTTTTCACTACCTACTGCTGCACCAACAAGAATATTATGTTTTTTATTGAAAAATACACTAGGAATTAGACTCAATACAGGATAAGTCTAATAACTATTAAAATCAATAACATAATGTTCAAACTTAAATTAACCAATTATATCCCTGTATAATTTATAATTTTATGCTAAACGTCGTAGCTCACTCATCATATCACACCAAACATTTAGTGACAAGATCACTTGATCTATGCACCGACGTGCGGTCGTGTCGTATTGTTGATCGAATGTGATTTCATCTATATTCTGAATAACGATATTGATATGCAACATGTGATGTGGCAGCCATGGCTTGCACAGAACTTTGTTTATGGATATCAATGCCAAACATAACAAGCAATGTTTTTACTATTTATTTATACGAAGTAGTTCTGTTGTTGCTAGTTAACAACATAACAACAAAATATAGTTATATGGTAATTGGCTATTGTCTAAAATATACCGTTATCCAATAGGCCTCACGTGAATAAAATACTAAAGCGTTACACGTAAAACTTAATAATTGAGTTGGGGTACCAGGCCATACTATTATAAAAATTCGTTTGCGTATACTCTTGCTTTTTATTTACATAAAATTATGTTAAGCTGGTTTGGACATGTAGAAAGAATGGACGAGAAAAGACTGACTAAGAAAGTTTATAAGGCTAGTATGAATGGAACAGTCGCAAGTGGAAGATGTAGGCGAACGTTTCTTGATCAGATCGGAGGCGTTCTGGACAAATGAGGTAGTGTATGAGGAATGTGATGAAAGTGAATAAAGCCAGAGAAGTGTGTCAGGTTCGTAGTAAATGGAAATCTGTAGTCTCTGCCTACTCCTCCGGGAAACAGGCGTGAATCTATGTATGTATGTATTTTAGGATACATACATATACCAATGTAAGATATTACGTTTGTCAATATTACTCTACATGTAATTAATAATGTTAAAATAAAATGTAACATAATGAAACTACCGATTTTACCATTATATTCCTACGGCCCCACACAGATGGACCGATGACCTAAATGGTGGCTGGTTTATACGTGAGGTTATGTAAATTGAACCAACCAATCCAGCAATTAACTTCGAAAGGCTGATCGATTTATTAAGGGCTCCAAGGATACCATATAGACTAGTGGAAAACTGTTGGACTGCCACGCAGATGTCTCGAGTTCGATCCCAAGGCACCACTGAGTTTTCAGACTTATGTGCGTATTTAATAGTAAATTATCGCTCGCTTTAACGGCGAAGGAAAATATTGTAAGAAAACCTTCATGTCTGAGAGTTGTACGTAATATCCTCGAAGATAAAAGCTGTCAAGCTGCACTAAGCCAGGGTGTTGGACTATGGCCTAACCCTTCTTACACTGAAAAGAGGTCCATGCCTAGCAGTTGAACAGTTTAATACAGGATATTATACTACTAATTACTATTTAAAAGTATAATGACTGGGCTTACTTTCGAATTCTTCCCTAGGCGCTAGTACCCCGTAAGCCTTTTGTAAGTGCTTTAAAGTAATTTTAGTTTTACTTATAGAAAACTGTTAACAGCACTGCGGAGTCTGAGCCTAAAATAGTTCGCAAACTATCGATTAGCTGCCATATTGCTAAACCGAGATTAAGGCTTGCCGTGAGCTTAATCATTCTGACACTTGATTACCTAGTAACCACACATAGAAGAACAAAGGAAGCCACAAGAAACTAACATGATATATAAACATGTGCTTATAGTTGTAGGGACACACACACACACATACGTACTATGTAAGTGCACGTCCATGGTTGTGTGAGTACAATGTGTCATCTACACGATTTCTCGTCTTCCCAACTTTATATTATACTAGCTTTTGTCCGCGGATTCGTTCGCGTTCGCGTTAATTTAGAATTTGACAATCAATTCAAGTCGTACTCTGCTTGTAATAATATAATTCAATCATGATTCGAAAGACACGTGGCGCCATCTATTATCATAAGAACGTTATTGTTGTGTTCCTCGGGAACAGTAATTTTTTTCGGGATGAAAGGTAGCCTATGTCCGTTTCTGTACAACTGACAACGTATATGCAAAATTTCAGAATGATCGGTTCAGTGGTTTAGGCGTGAAAAGGAAACAAACAAACAAACTCATTTTCGCTTTTATAATATTAGTTAGGATTAGGATTCAGTCCGTTTCAATCGTTTGTTAAGTTAACACGTAATAGGGAAAATAATTATAAGTGAATATTGCGGCCTTGAAATACATCATTATAAATTTCGGTATAGTTCCTATTTTAATTATCTCTTTCTAATCGGACTCAATATAATTTAAAATCGGGAAGACGGGAAATCGTGTAGATGACACTTTGTACTCACACAACCATGCACGTGCACTTACATAGTATGTATGTGTGTGTATCTATGTTATATATATATATATATATGTCGCGGATGGAAACCGATTCCGTTCGTAAGATTGTTCATCGTCCGCCATATTGTGTACGAAATAAAATAAATGACTCAGTGCGTACGTCCGACGCGGTCGAGCTCCCGAAGTCAACTGACAGTGACAGAAAGAACGAACGAGCTAATCTGTACCACCACTACTTCACTCGCTCAACGTTCGTTCAACTCTTACTCATTCACTGACGACGCCGACAGCGCCATCACAGACTTCCGCTCGAAACTACTGACTCAAGGAAGTGAATAACTCTTAAATGAATTAATAGATGGCGCCACATCGAGATGCCTCAAACCATTGATAGATGGCGCCACTGGATTCAATAATTCTCCGACACGGCCATTCTGGCACTGCGCGCGTTCTCGAGCGCAACAAATACAAGATCAGTGCTACAGGAGTCGCCTGGACAGCTCAAGATCTCACATGGGCTGTACTACACACTGCTTACACTCAAATGTACCTTAGCTCATAGCCTTTAGCTTTCAGAGAAGAGTTATTGTTGTGCTAAGTGAAGCGCAGAGCTTCCAGCTCAAGACTCGAAGCACGAAGCGTGTAGCTTCTTAAGTAAAAACCCAAAGCACGAAGCGCGGAGCTTCTTATGCAAAAGACAAGCATGAAGCGCGGAGCCTCCAATGCAAAGCAAACAAGCATGAAGTGCGGAGCTTCCAATGCACAGTAGACAAGCATGAAGCGCGGAGCTTCCAATACGTAATACACAAGCATGAAGCGCGGGGCTTCCAATGCGTAGCACACAAGCACGAAGCGCGGAGTTTCCAATGCGTAGTACACAAGCATGAAGCGCGGAGCTTCCAATGCGTAGTACACAAGCATGAAGCGCGGAGCTTCCAATGCGTAGTACACAAGCATGAAGCGCGGAGTTTCCAATGCGTAGTACACAAGCATGAAGCGCGGAGCTTCCAATGCGTAATACACAAGCATGAAGCGCGGAGCTTCCAATGCGTAATACACAAGCATGAAGCGCGGAGCTTCCAATGCGTAATACACAAGCATGAAGCGCGGAGCTTCCAATGCAGTGTATTTTTTTTTTAACATAGGGTACAAAAGACAAACATCGGCCTGGATTTCGCGTATAACGTGAACACCTTTGCTGTTTATGATCAGGCTTAGTCCCGGTCGCGCGAAAACATCACGACCTATGATGACGTCGTGAGGAATTGCGCGCGAGTCTATGATAATAAAGCTAACTTCAATGTATACACCATGAATCTCTATCGGCAGACTTACTTTCGAGAAAGAGTACATAGTGTTAGAGCCAATACCTGTGAGACGCGTAGGTGTGAAATCTCGATTTCCAGACAAACTATCAGCAATTTCTTGACGAATAAGCGAACAATCAGAACCACTATCGATCAAAGCTTGTAATTCTAAATTATCAATTTTAACATGTATTAAAGGTGCGTCAGATTGTAAACACATGTTAACAGACTTCGAAGCACTCGATTGTTTAAGTTTTCGTCGCTCCGTTTTGAAAAGCACACATCTTCAGCATGACCCATCTTTTGACAATACGAACACCGCGTATTCTTAACACTAGGCTTAGTGACAACTGGCTGGGAAGAATCTCCGGGAGCCGTTGCATTGTTAGACTGATTTTTAAATTTACAATTTCTTTTATAATGTCCCGGCTTACCGCAATTGTGACAATTTATGAAGGATGAAGTCAGTCGCCATCGCTTAGGGTCATTAAGCGTGGAAAAATGAAAATCAAGAGATCTCTTAAAGTATTTAATTTTAGGATAAGTACCAAAATGCCTGTCGAACGCTAAGAAATCGGCTGGGGTATTCGTTAATAAATTTGATCGTACCTGGTTGTCAGAGATACCTGAGATCACCACTTCAATCTTGTTCGCCGCGTTCCAGCTCGTCTCCAGTCGGTCAATCAACGCCAGCTTGTTGGTTGAATATTCTATGTAGGTAGAAGCTTGAATCGCTTGAATACCGCACCATTTCTTGAAATAGGTCATGAAACCTTTTTGTAGACGCAAACTGTCTCGAAAGCCCCTCTTTTGCTTCGTCCCAGGTCTTGCAAAGGGGATAAGACTTCGACGCCCACTTCCGTGCCCGGCCACGTAGATTCGTGAACGCCACATTCCTGGTCTCGTAGTCCGTCCACGAGTTCTGGACACGGTGGTGTTCTATCTCGTCGCACCACTGAGCAGCCGTAAACTCACAGTCGTCCGGGTCAAAGGTTGGCACGTATACGTCGCTGGGTTTCATCCGCTTTCCGCTTTAGATGTTGACGTACTCGCTTCAGTGTGACGGAAACTCTCTGCCATACCATGAAAAAAGGATGCCCACATATCAGGTGACATTGCCGGTATTTGACCACCCGATTGTGAGAACGTATTTCGATCTTCAACCTGCGTATTCACTTGAGGGTTATTTTCACCACGTGGCACGGATGAATTGTCGAAATATTCTTCTTGCGTCGAAGCAGAATGTGGGTTCGACGCGCTGGAGGTGTTTTGTTCCAATCCCACCGCTGCTGTCGCGGATGGAAACCGATTCCGTTCGTAAGATTGTTCATCGTCCGCCATATTGTGTACGAAATAAAATAAATGACTCAGTGCGTACGTCCGACGCGGTCGAGCTCCCGAAGTCAACTGACCGTGACAGAACGAACGAACGAGCTAATCTGTACCACCACTACTTCACTCGCTCAACGTTCGTTCAACTCTTACTCATTCACTGACGACGCCGACAGCGCCATCACAGACTTCCGCTCGAAACTACTGACTCAAGGAAGTGAATAACTCTTAAATGAATTAATAGATGGCGCCACATCGAGATGCCTCAAACCATTGATAGATGGCGCCACTGGATTCAATAATTCTCCGACATATATATATATATATATATATATGTTAAATAACTTTATAAAATGACTGATGTAATGAAAACTGGCCAAGTCAAATCTAACCTACTTTAAGATCTCACATTTTTAAATAACAGCAATTTTTAAAGGTATCCAATAAAGCAAAGAAATAGAGTTTAATACTTGTTCATAATGTTATTTTGTTCCTATAAATACATATTTGGACTTTGCATAGAACTTGGCACTCATTTAGATCTCCATTCTTTTTGCGGCGAAGCCTACAGCCAAGCATAATTTTTGTATAGAACTTGACTCTCCTTTTTTACATTTATGTTTTTGGTGGGATATCTATATAGGTCATAGGTCCCGAAAGGGTTTCTTACTCCCAACTTTCACCAGTTATGGTTTGAAGTCCCACGTAAGTCAGTCACGTCAGTAAGCATCCACAATTTGGATGCTTTATTTTTGAACTTTTACGGAATATTATATAAATATACAAAAACATCAGAGCTGTAGTTAAAAATTCTCTGTATCGAAAAGATTTATCAGATGTATTCAGATATTTGCAATTTATATGCTATATTAAAAAACTAAGACTTTCATATTTTCCACAGCGGCCAGTATACTACCACACCTAATGTAATGCTCTATAATATTATTTTGTGTCAGTTCAATGTTGTTTTTATTACGTTCTACATTTGTTTTAATAACTGTTATAATAATTAGCGATGGACAACAAGTATTTTATTCCATGACTACCTACATCAAAACTCAATATTTTTTATAACTAACTTGAATATGAAATAATAAATGAATAACACTGTAGATATAGTAAAATGAATATAAACTGTTTAGTCACACACTACAAAGAAATTAATCTAACTGACTATTCCAAACGCCACCTTGCTTAGTCGGCTTAAAACAAGTTGAATATAAAATATTAAAACACTGAACATTCTTAAAATTAAGAAGCGAAGTTTCAAATTAAAAACCCAGTGACACTTTCTCGTACTAAGTTCAAATGGATTTCGTAGCTTATCGCTCTAATTAAGTGTGGTCAAGTGCACTCTCTTAGTGGGTGCATTTAATTAAAGATTACTTATTTGATAAGCGTGGGTAGAGATTTAAGCGATTAAGCACGCTGTTTCTAATTCAGCTCACGTCACGTTTAGATATTAGTATGTGTATGTTCTAAGGCGACTATATAAACTGGGAACTAGGGTTAAAATGTGGCGCGCTTTATAAAACGGTTTATGAAAAGAATTGTTCTGTAATTATGTTTTTATTTGCACTTGCTGTCGGCTGTATTAGAATAAATAATACAGCCTAAATAGTAACGTAACATAGTTTATTTAGACATTAGTTTGCCTGCGTCCGTAACTTTTGAATAAAATTTAATGATGAGCCGAGTATTTTAAAAACTTCCAGACTATTGTCTCTCAGACATACAGTAATAACTAATTAATGATAACTTATTTTTAGACTTTATCTAGTGTTTAATAAATATGTCTATGTATTACTTTCAAATAAAAGTTCAATAGCATCTATTGAACTGGCATGAAAAGGACATTGAAAAAGAAAATCCAACAATAAATAAATAAAATAAGATAGAGCGTACTGCTTTTTAAAAGGCCGGCAACGCACTTGTAACTCCTCTGGTGTTGCAGGTGTCCATGGGTGGCGATAATCGCTTACCATCAGGCGATCCGTCTGCTCGTTTGCCCCCTAATTCATAAAAAAACAAGATCCCGAAATTGGATTTATTATTAATTTACAACCTATTATTGTCTTAAGCAAAATTAGACCATGGAAATCTAAAACAGCTAAAATACTAACTTTTAACCTAAAAGACACTATTTAGTGTACTTTTATATAAACCGCGAAAACCATATGAAGTATTTAAATTTAATTGTTACAACTTTAATACTATTTGATGTTTCACCTGAGTATTTATTTATACACCGTCTTTATTCGATTGGTTTGTAACAACATGGCTGCTGAAAAGCAATTGAAGAAAAACCTAAGGTAGAGTTTGTCTCGACGTGTTTAAGTGCTTTGCTATTTCAGATTACTCGAACGTTATTTAATTGGGGTAATGCTGACTGATCTTACAAACAAATAACTGACTTCCAAGCTGTTAAGAATTTATAGTAAGTAATTAGCAGTAAAACATTTAACTTATTTCTAAATATAGAATTAAAGCTCTCTAATTATAATTTCGTAGTGACAAATTATAACCCTTTATTAATACTACTGTAAAAAGTAAAAATGATCTTTATCCATGTTAAATATCCTTATATATTTTTTATTAGTTATGGAATCAATTTCATTTTATGATGACATTCAGAAATTAATAAACGTAAAAGGCTTTCGTAGCTGAAAAGCGTTCTCAACTTGCGTATCATAAATGTGGATCGACTTACTTTTAATATAACTTTATCAAGAGTTGACCCTCGGGTGTGATGTTGATCATTTGCAATATTCACAGTCTATCTACAGGTATTAAAATCATATGTCAAAATAAATAAGGCCATAAATATGATGATACTAGGTCCTGCCCGCGGCTTTACCCGCTTGAGAACAGTACTTTTTTCTTGGATGGAGGTACCTACTCCATGTCTTTTTATGCAACCTTGACAACTTATATGCAAAATTTCATGATGATCCGTTAATATTTTAAAGCGTAACAGCGAAACAAACAAAAAATCAACATTTGCTCTTATAATATTTGTTAGAAGAATTACTTAGTCCAGAAATCAAAATTTTATGGTTTTTATTATTCATTCATGGAAAGTATGACTAACCCAAAATTAAGCCTTACTCGGCGCTGGTTTCGCTAACATCAGTACGGTAATCGGATTGCAATGAAAGTTATGCGTTTGCCAAATGTTGTGGTTATCGTTGCGTTAAACGCTATAAACAATTATGTACATTGTTGCAATAAATTAAATACTATGTCTATTTACCGCATTCTAGTTTTACCAACAAAGTATCTAATCTTTTTTTGAGGTTTAAACCGCAAACCAACAATAAACCTGAGTGGTAACCTCGTTTTTCATTATATATGTACTTCTTTTTTTGCTGTGTTATACTATTTGTCTGTATTTTGTGTACCTATATTTTGAAAAATAAAATACTTACTTACAAAATATCAAAGAATTTGTCTGTCTGCTTAGAGAACAGCGTATTCATATTTTAAATATTTGCTTCATGTAGTTCTCTGGTGACAGTTTATCCAGAATAAAATTCGCTACAAGATTATCGGTCCTGTGTCATAAGATTGCTCTTAAACTTACAATCCCGATGATTTCGGTTCGCTTTTTGACCGGGTCAATAGTAGCCTAGAGTACCAAACTTTATGCTCGATAAAATACAATGACTCGATTATTGCGTAAAATCTAAAAAAAGCGGCCAAGTGCGAGTCGGACTCGCCCATGAAGGGTTCTGTAGCAGCAAGTAACTTGGCCGCTTTTTTTAAATTTTATATTTGAGTTGATTAAATGAAAGATAAATTGCGGTTTACGATTTATGACGTATTAAAAAAACTACTTACTAGATCTCGTTCAAACCAATTTTCGGTGGAAGTTTACATGGTAATTTACATATTTTTATTAGTTTTATCATTCTCTTATTTAAGAAGTTACACGGGAGGAGGAGGGGGGGGGGGGCGACACACATTTTACCGCTTTGGAAGTGTCTCTCGCGAAAACTATTCAGTTTTGAAAAAAATGATATTAGAAACCTCAATATCAGTTTTGAAGACCTATCCATAGATACCTCTTAGGTAAGGGTTCGATGAAAAAAAATTTTTGAAGTTCAGTTCTAAGTATGAGCACCCCCAAAATTTACTGTTTTTTTTCTATTTTTTTGTGAAAATCTTAATGCGGTTCACAGAATACATCTACTTACCAAGTTTCAACAGCATAATTCTTATAGTTTCGGAAAAAAGTGGTTGTGACATACAGACGGACAGACAGACAGACAGACATGACGAATCCATAAGGGTTCCGTTTTTTGCCATTTGGCTACGGAACCCTAAAAATACTGCTTGTGAAATGTGAGAGTATTACACTTTTACTAAGCTATACAGGCATGGAGCATTACATCTATCAAACAATACAGGCACGACTATAGAGTGATATGAAATATGTGAATTCCCAAAGAATTTACACAAATAAGAATATATAAAAAAAAAGCCAAGCTAACGAGCATTGCCTTTGTTCAATTTCGTATGTGTAGTTGGCTTTGTAAACCATACTATATTATTTTACTCAAATCCACACTTTTAGAAGCGAGGTATGACCAGTCACAAAAGTGCAACGTAACTACTAGAAGCTAACGAGCGATCGTTACAGCACGTGCGCGCCCTAACGTGATATTACTCTCCCGGACACTGTCACGGCATCTGGACAACTTCCGCCAATGGATCCATATATATAATAGTCAACCTTACATATTGCAGTACGTATACTAACCTTACATATTGCAGTATCGATGGCGTTACGGTTTAACTGGTCGCCTCGCCACAATCACTACGCTAAGTGTTATGGGTTCGACTCTCACACGGGACAAAAATTTGGTTGATCCTCAAATAGTTCTTTTAAAGTGCTCGGCGATAAAGAAATAATTCCTTTTACGAGAGATGTCTATTTAAAAAAAAAAACAACGGGTTGCACTCCGGGAGTGCCGGCAGAAGTGAAAACTTGAATATTAACGTTGTGCATTTTTGATGTTTTGGAATGGTTAGGGAATAATTTTGCACGAATTGCTTTAATTATCAGTATAAAAGTACTATCATTTATGTGGTAAAATACAATATTCATTTATTGCGCTATCGTACACAAACATGACAATTCTTCCTCCGTCTTACGAATTTTCAATCAGGTCACGAGTACTGACGCGAATTTAAAATTTTTTACCCATCACAATAAAGTGCACAACGCCGCTAAAGAAGTTTTCACTTCAATATAAATATATAAACATAGATAATTTTTATACAATGTCTTAATCATTTCCATCATGCCATTTAAAAGAAAATAAAAGCAGAATTTGTACTCTTGAAGATGTAATAAATATTCAAGAATACGCCCTACTACTACGGTCTCGCGTTCTGAGCACCGCACCGGCGCAAGTCTGAATCAGCTTTATCCGTACAGTTTATATATAATCAACAAGTTTGAAGTATATATAAAACACTAAATGTTCCTGTGTAAGACTCTTTTAAACTATTATTATATATTTGAATAATCACAATATCAACTAATATTGTGTGAACATTTCAAACTGCCACTTATTAGGCTACAAAAGTAAGACCTATTTAAAGATAAGACAAACAAACTACGTACGGTTAGATGCGTCTGAATTGAATTGAATCATCGTCTATTATCTATACTATAATAATATCATATCATTTATGTTATTATAAAGAGGAAAGATTTGTTTTTTATGTGTTTGTAAGGATTGAACTCAAAAAAGACCCAACTGATTTAAAAAAATACCTTCATTAGAAAGCTATATTATCACCAAGTAACATAGACTGTATTTTTAACCGACTTCAAAAGAAGGAGGAGGTACCTACTCAATTCGTCTGTATTTTTTTTTAATGTTTGTTATATTTAAAAAGTACTGTTATTAACATAACCTACTTATACGCGAGCGAAGCCGCGGGCAAAAGCCAGTATTATATTTGGCGTGTATTCATGGTCGAGTGAAACGTTCGTTGATTTAGCGAGCCATTACAACTTATTTGTAACACAAAAGATATTTTACTACGGAACTAATTTCACACTTCTACCAGTATTTTAAACATTTAGGAAAGATCTATTGACTAAGGATACATTATTTTTATAAACCGATTGAACTCACAAATCTCGCAAATTTTATAAGTTGAAGTGACACTTGTACAGTACATCGTTGTTATTTAAACTCTGTGCATCTTATTCTAGGACTTTTTATTAAAGATTCAATATGCTACTGGTTATTTCTAATAATAGTGAAAAAAACTGATGTTAATATAACTTCTAATTTTGAAGAACATTTTGATTAAAATAAGTTTATTTGATATCTAATACAATAAAGAAAATATTGCCAAACATTTGTTGTTTTTAACATTAATCTTACCGAAACAAAAATCCGAATAACTTATTAAAATAAAATTCAATGATACAAGAACAAAACTAGTCAACATGAGCAAAACACATATTTTAATAAAAGAATACGTTCACAATAGAACCTCTAAAATTATTTGTTACCAACATAAATAAAAAATTACATAATAACTTCGTCAATATTAAACACAAGTTACATAGGACAAATCCGAAGCGTACCAACGTAACGGTGAAAGTTAGTTTGGTCTCATTAAACAGCACATGTAGGGAATGTATTTTGGATGAACTCATTCGAAGGTTCGTGTGTTGCGAATTGGCGAATAATTAATTTGGGTACTCCACGTTCTATCAATTTGTTTTTCTGAACTCATTTTATCATTTTTACATATTACATACCTGTATTTTTCAATGTGCCTCGGAGAGCACGTTAAGCCGTCGGTCCCGGCTGCCATGAAGATAGGCAGTCGTTATTGGGAAGTCAGTGCCCTCTAATATCCTGACACTGGTCTAGCCTTAGGGTATCGTTAGCCTTCGGGTTGCGGAGGTCAGATGGCAGTCGCTCCGTGTAAAAACTGATATCCAGTCAAATCCGGTTAGAGTAGAAAGTCAACCCCAAGTGAGTTGGGAATAATAAAGGCTAGGGAGAAGAAGAATACCTGTATATTTTCAATGTGTTTCGCAGAGGTATATATCCACATTTTGTTAGCTATATTGGTATTGCGGTGATACGTAATTGTAGGTAAACCTATTGACGTCCGTTGGGCACTGTGCTGAACTCTATTTTTAAACTGTCACTATTTGTGTTCCATGATTGGCACATGAGCACGGCGAGTGACATAAAATCAGGCTATGAATGATTACGTCGACGTGGCCCGTAAAAAAACAAATAAATACTGTATTTGATTTTACGGACGCTTTGCTGATATATACTTCAATGCTATACTTTTTCATACATTTTTACCAGATTTTGCCTGCGGTCTGCGTACTTTTCCTAAATGAAAGGTACTCTAGGTACCTTTAATTAAAAAAAAAATATTGGTTCTGTACCCTTGACAAAGTGTATGCGAAATTTCATGATAACGAGTAAGACAAACTCACATTCGCATTTAAAATATTAGTTAGGAATTTGGCAGAGTAGCGATAGCTCAGTGGGGAGACCAACAGACTGCAATGCAGAGGGTCTCGGGTTCGAACCCACGTCGCGCACCTCTGACTTTCGGAAGTTAAGTAAGACTTTTCGAAATTATGTGCGTATTGATTGATAATTATCGCCTGCTCCGTGCCTCGGAGAGCACGTTAAGCCGTTGGTCCCGGCTGCCATAAACATCTATGGCAGTCGTTATTGGGAGAGTGTCGACACAAAAGATCCCACTGGGTCGAAGTGTCGCCGGTCTGCACTGACTGGCCCCCACATAAGATAAGATAAGATAGGAATTTGGCTCTATTATTAGTTATTTAATGATAATACTATAAATGCGAAATTTTATCAGTTGTTTACCTTTAACGACTAAATTGCTCAACAGATCTTAATGAAAATGTGCAAAGAGAAAAGCTGTATCCTGGGAACGGACAGGTGGAAGATTTTATCCTGGTATGTGTTGTTATGTGATCCAGGTGGGCAAAGCCACGACAGCCGTAAGAAAGTAGTTATCTATAAATATTATGATACGTGTCATTGAGTAACAATCATCTAAACATCTCCTAAAAATTCACATTGTAATAATTCTGCATTAAAAAACAATTTTACTTTGAATAACGGCATCTCGATCATAAGACTGAGAAAAATGGCAATAGTTATAACATAAAAACCATCTTTTAAAAAAATTATATTGATTAATCCTATTGATTATCGCTTTCTTGTCAAATAATAGTAGTATCTCATTATTAACATGCTTAACATTAAAATTTGATGAAAGCACTTCCATTACCAACTACAATTTGGAACAAGTACCAACAAATATTTTATTCCTCAACACAAGCAGGTAAGCCAGGGTGGTAAACGTGAAAATTGCAATATATCCTTGGACAGGAAAGCCCTGTCGTAGCAAGAAACGGGTCTAGTGTAACTGCGTTCCACCTATAGTTTCTGCTAGGGTTGCTATCTTAAGCATAGTCGAAAACCGTTAAAAAGAATAAAAATTCAAAAGTTTATTAGCAGACTAGCTTTTACCCGCGGCCTCACTCTTATATAAGAAGGTAAGGTTATGTTACTAACAGTACTTTTCTAAAATGAAATACAGCCAGTGTTACTCGGTGATAATATGTCTTTCTAATAGTGAAAGAATTTTTAAAATCAGTTGAGTCGTTTTTGAGTGAAGTCCTTACACACACAAAAACTCAAATATTTTCTGTTTATAATATTAGTACAGAAAGAAAGCGTTTACAAAGAACATAACAATATCAAAGTTATAATCTTAAAATAACTATGTATATGAAAGAATCATCAGTGTAACAATTAACTTATTGCGACTTTTGTATTATAAAGTCTTCGTAAACCCAACATTTCTCACATTTCTGCGTTCATTTACAATAAAGTAAGTGGTTGCATTAGAATACAAAGCCCATTTCATTCTTGATGCCGGAGTCGTTTTTTCAATTAGTAAACAAAACTATTATAATTTATGTAGAAAAATGCTTTTACCCATTTCTTTAGCTCCGTTTTCCGGTTTATATGGCAACCTTAATCGTATTCCACTGAGCTGTATACCAAATGAGCTCGTGTTGTATTCCAAACAAGCCGACGGTAGTTTTGTTCAAGCGTACTCCGACGAATGTCGACTTAAAAGTGGATGGCGTTAATTTTAGTTCAGTTTTATTTATTCAGCATGTTTTTATTGAGAGTAGTTTAGAATGCACGTGTTATTTATTTAGTTAAGCTTCGCTAATAGATTTGTAGGAAAAAATTATGAAAATTTAAGTATTATGTTCTATTTAAAGTCCATTTCAATTGCTTCATAATAATTGGGCCTTTTTTCAGTGAGAGGAAGTGGAGTGAGAGGAAATATTAGATGCTTTGATTGATTGCTTTATTTATTTTATTTTAAGAATCTTTAATACTTATGTCGACATTTGTCTTGTAAGGTTAAAAATCAAGACATAGCGATCAAACAATCTGAGATATTATTAACCAAAACATGTTCTGGTCATTCAAATTTATTCTATGTAAACTATACGATTTGACTTTAATAAAGTGATTGTTTTGCCTTCTTTTCACGGTAAAAATAAGCATTGCCATCCAACAGGGCAATTAGTTATATTATTATTATCATTTAAGTTGTATATAATGTTCATTGTCTTAATAAAAGTTAACATAGTTTTTTAAGTCCAAACAAAAATATTGATCTCAATCGTCATGGCAGAATTTTTCCTTGCACACAACTCGTCCATAATATATTATATGTAATATATGGACGTGTGAAGGAAAAAATACACCCATGACGCCATTATATTTTCACCAGTATTTGCACAAAACGACTGCCATCTGACCTTTACAGACATCGTTTCGATCATAACAACCGGGATTGTCGGCTCAACGCACTCAGAGGCACGTAGGGGTCTGTATGTAAACAGTGGTTGCCTATTTAAGACTCGATCGCGTGTGAATAAAATGGTTCAAATCAGCCGTCACGGTTTGAGGCTCATTTATAGATGGACAATTTTAGGGTTAAAATATACTATGAATAAGAAATGGTTGTTTACATGCTGGTAAGAATTTGGTAATAAAATATAACATTTTTCTGGAATACAGAAATAGAGGTTTGATATGTACCCGGTTTTATATTTACACAACAAGTGATCTTAGCTTCAAACTACAAATATATTTAATAATATAAGTACTGTATATAGACTAACCCACAGCTGGGCGCGGCCATTCTCTCAATGTGAAAAGCCACCACGCTGGCCCAGTGTGAGTTCCTACTCCTAGCGGGGTGGCTTTTGAAGTATGTGAAGTCTTCCTAATCTATACCTTTGACGACATTCTGAAGAACTCTCACTGTTAAAGCGAGTGATAATTAACTATTTAATACGCACATAACTTCGAAAATTTAGACTTATGCACCGTGCGATTGAACTTATGACCTATGGGTGGCAGTCCAATGTTTTCCTTTAACGAGCAAAAAGCCAAGCTATGAAAAATCATATTAATCGCCACCTGTGAAAACCATGCTTTTGCTTTACCAACTAAGCTATTTATGGGTCTGCATCATCAGTTGCAATCAATATTAACATAAATGATCCAAGATACCTAAAGACGAAAATTTTACTTTAAAGGTAAATTTGACTTTATCGTTGATTATAATTTACATTCCTATAAAATGCTCACAACAATTCACAGTTATTATTCCAATGTCATAACCAAATATAATATTTATATAAATGGTGTAAACACTAGAGTTTTATAATTAACTGTCATCCACATACAAAATTCTAATTTCTAAATGACTAAAAACCAACCGAATGGTTAATTACCACTCCGAAATATATTTAAAAGCGGGTAGTTTATTATAAAATCGGTAGGTACCTACTCATTTTAGTCATATCTAAATCAGAACTGGCCATTCGTAAATTATTTGCGTGGTAGCCGTAGGTCTTTCTTAGATATAAATTATTGATAGTCTAGTTGCTAGTCAAGAAAAAAGGAGTTGATAAGAAGCGTGTAATTTCCAAGATCCTTTTTTCCAAGAGAAAATTCTAAATATCACTAGTTATCCTGAAAATTCTATAATTAAGCGTAATTATAGAATTTTCAAAATAACTAGTAATATTTAGAATTTTCTCTTGAAATAAATCATACTTAAACTTGTAATAGCATAATGAAAGGTGTGGCCTGATGTACTTAAATAAGAATTTACTGCGCTGCCAGTGCCATAGAATACAAAACGATAGAGCATTAGAATAGGCAGTATTATTGTTAAGTTAGTTGATACACACTTGCGAGATTTCGATTGTAGCTATCTTTCAAAAATATAACAAATGTTAGTTTTAATAGCAATATTAATTAAAAGATTAGAAACTTAATTACAGTTCAAAAATATATAAAATTATTGAAGTAATAACTTCTTTAGGCGCGTTAAGCACTTCTTGGGTGAACAAAAATCATAGAACTCGCGTCATCGTCACGCTTCCACGCTTTCCATTTTTTTATTATTTTAGATTACTAGCGGTCGCCTAGTGCTCGAAATTCGTCCACTAATATTGCTCATATATGTTATTATATATTTATATACGTAACCATAGTTACGCGCTTCGAATGCGTTTCTGAGTTATTTTTGGTTTATATTTTGGTTTATAAAGAAGTGTTTATGATCAAGGATTAAACTTTTCACTTCTATCGGCAGTCCCCAAAGACCTTTTTTTATTTTTATTTCCTAAAATTCTTTTATTAATTTGCTAAATGTTCAGCTACTTATACACTTCTTCTTTATAGAGCTATGGAACTTGTTACCTCTCCTTATCATAGAAACACAACAAAAGATTTCCTCACGATTTCTGGAACGGTAAAACACTCCCTGGTAGGTTGCCGCCGGTTTAATCCTCTTCCTAACTCTTAAAGCCCCCAACTTAATCTTATATTCAATTCATAAAAGACAAATGAATTAATATTCCGTTTGTGTAAAACAACTTAAGTCGTCCCCCAAATCTGAAACTCTAACAAAACACATACAACATAATTTTAACTGAAACCCAATACTACAATAAGCTGTAACGTATGACTTACCCGAGCAATGAGATATTAATCTGGTGTTCTTAACCCCTGCCCTCGTTATTAACCTTATATAAAGGCGATCTCATAAACTGGCAGCCATTTATCACTAAATACATGCCCCCATTTTATCCGATAGGGCAAAGAGCAGACGGGTTATAATTTTATTAGTTTGATGACAAAATAGGGGTTAACATTCAAAGTTCTAGAATGCCATTAACTATAAGTTATATTTGTTCACAATCGCAGATAAGTTTTCGGAGTTGTTAATAAGCCCTTCTAAATAAAAAAATATAAACATTTATTGTACCCGAATGAGTCCTATAAATTCATACATCATCTTATGATACTCTCGCCTTGATATCTTCGAAGAGGTAAGCAGAGAGTATTATTACATTTTGACAGTTTTATTTTAGGTTCCATTAATAGAGGACCAGGTTTTGCCTGTCGCATCGCTCGAGGACAGTTTTTTTTACTGAATTAAATTTTATTATCCTCTCCTTTTCTGTACACCTGAAAATGTGTATTCAACATCGCATGATAATCGTTAGCGTAAGGCATAAAGGCGAAACAAACAAACTCATATTCCCATTTAGATTATTAGTTAAGATGAGCCGAATCATTAACCAAAGTAAAATATTCGAATGTTTAAGTATATAAGTATATATGTTTAAGTATAGTAAATATATGAATAAATATACCATCAGAATATTTCCACGGAACGGGCAAAGGAGCATAGCATAACAAAGTCCCACGTTTAAAAGAAAACCCACTGTGTTTTCTTTTTGTTGTGTTTCTTAAAGTTTTATGTAATTATTGCTTTCTACCCATGTAAATCCCACGGTAATCCCAATCAATTAATCAATCCAGGACATGGTCAATCTGAGTAAAACTTTATCGAAATCTTTTCAACGATTTTCTCGTGATAGAGCAACAAAAAGCCGAACCTAAAATATCTGCACAAATTTTCACATTTATTATAATAGGATATAATAGGATTTATTTTATTAGATATTGTTATTATTAATTTTGATACTAAATGATAATCACTGCGCCTACGCCTAAATCCTCCTAAATGTGGACATAAACAACAACTTAATAATCAAATATTAGTGTAATAGTTTAGTTTCGTAATTATCTGCCCCGGAGAAATCGTCGGGGATCGGACAGAACATTTTAATTGGCAGAAACCTTTGTTATATTAACAAAGTTTAGGTTGTTTTAAGTTTATTGTAAAGCTCATGTGGTTATACTTTGGAGGCCTTGTGGGAAACTATTCGATGAGTAGATATTATAAATTTTGGTCTATATTACGTAGTCTTTCTGGTTACATTGTTTTTGATTACGATATAATTATTGTCCAAATATTTGGCACATGATGATCGAGATGGCCATTTAGTTTAAACATACAAAAAGAAATACGTAACAAATACATAAACTGCCATAATATAACAGAAAATATATTTTACTTATTTTTGATGACATTATGAATATGGCTATTAATAATAATTAGTGGTGCCAAAGCTAAAATAAAATGCTGTCCTACTAATTTTAACCGAGTAATATTACAAATTAGAAAAACTGGTTGGCTTGTTCTACGTAGTATGGAGTACATACACAGGCTCAGGAGACTTTCCAGGAAAGGTAGGCAGAAATTATATCTACCAGCTAAAATCCTAACATACCTCGTTCTTGATTATAATAAATTAATAACATAGCAAAATGTAATAGTTTTGTTAGAGCCTTTTTTTCACAGCCACAAAGTAACTTTCATGAATGTCAAAAGTTACACTTACTAAGTTACCGCCAGTTTCATAAGAGCTTTTATGAGAAGAGTGCTAACGTGAAACTTACAGCCACTTTTTTGAACAGCCAGCACGATAAACTTAAAGTATACGTTATAAGATGCTGCAACAATTTTGCCACAACTATCCATAGAGATACTTATAAATTTTTTGGTTGCTCAAAAGTGATCAAAGACGCTAAGTCATATAGAAATACCTACGTACTTACAGAAAAAGGTATTCACAATGATATGTTAAACAAGATAATTATGTTAATTTCATAGTTATGGACGTAGAAAATCTACTTCTTAGACTTTTGTTTCTATTTACTGCATAGTTTTTGACAAGCAACTTATAATAAATAGCTCTATAGATATCGAAAGAGTTTCCATAAATGAGATAGCTATAATTTAATAATTTGCACTTTAAATGTTTCATTTTAAAAAAATAACCTATCTCATTTTATTTTATTGTATTTTGTTTGAAACTACCAAAAACATCTTAATAGGATTGGATAGAACGTTTTTCAAACTTCATATTGCGTGCATATGTACTTCTTAGCTGTATTTAATATCATTAGCAGCGCATTGATTATTTTATTCTGAATGTTAATACCGTTTATGTCTACTATCGTATTCAACTTGCGTAAAGTAAATTATGATATAAAATTGCAATGTAAATCATAATTTTCGCAAATAGGATAAAGTGACTATACTCTTTGTACGAAGCAGAAAGTTTAGTGTTATGTAACATCGATACAGACGATAAAATACTGGATTTTGATATAAATGAATAAAATCGAACCCAATATCTTGTCCGCAGCAATCGTATTCATAACCATGGAGTGCATTGCTTACTTTATTAAAATTTACTCAAAATATATTAATCTGAATATTAATAAAACATCAGTTAATTGAGTGGCATCACAAACAGATTATCTTGTAAAACAATAACAAGACAATAGCTTACTCGGAATTGAATTATCTGTAATATAATTTAATCATAATTGTACATATTAGGCACAATAGTAGATTAGCAAAACATTAATTACAAAGACGCAACCAGATAAAACAAATTTTATATTCGTTGGCAAAAAACTATTTGACAGCTGCTGAGCAGTCATATTGGTAGTACACAATATGTGTTAGAACAAAAGCTGAGGGTAAGCAGTTACCGTGCCGTTCTTTGATCGGTTTTACACCAGGCGCGACACTCCTGGTGTCGCAGACAACATACACGCTGACGCTGCTGGTGGCGATGCGGTTACGGTGCTTCGACCACGGGGTTGCGGCTACGAAGCTTATATGCATCACTCTGCCTCAGTTGTTAATCTAAGGATGATAGCTGAGCGCGTCAGTATGGATAAATATATTTTTGTTATTAAAAAAGCAACCAATTACCAAAGCATAGCTTCTTAGCCACTGATAAATTCTACTATAAGCTATAGTTCTCGAAGATTTAATTTCTTTCAATACATTTTACATCATATTTTAAGCACAAGTATACTTATCCACATTCAATTACAAAGATCATGTGCGTGCTTAGTTCGTATTTCTATATCTTAGGCTTTCTACAGATACACTATTTTGTTGTACAAGTCCGTCTTTATCTGTTCCATTAGGTGACCCTTAAAGGATTTGGCTAGTAATAGGAAAGGATTTTCTGTAATATTTCAATCTGAGTTACTTTGATCTGCCAATAGTTGATATTTTTCTACTGGTAAAAGAAATGTAAGGATTTTTATCTACATAATAACATGGTATTTAGGTTGCATATGTGAACCTACAGAGGTATATGTAAGCTTTCAATTGAGTCAGTGTTATAAACATTATATATATATATTTCCAAAGTTTTAGCTAATATTATACCTATATATCACATTCTATATTACGTTTCATTTAGGAGTGAGCCTACTACTATCTATTGTATATTATATCATATCTTAGGGCTTCGGAAATGCAACAATATATGATATTATTCAGGTAACCTCTGTGACGTAACAAGCTCAAGCAGATACTATGTTCTACGTTCATAAATAGACAACTCCCGCAACAAGGTATTTTACAAACATACAACTACCGAACCCAAAAATTACTGTCCCGTGTGGGATTCAGAACAATAACATTCAGCGCGGTGACATCAGTAAGATGACAGGCTAGCATGCTATGCCATCCATCCAGTGACCATACACTTTACAGAATAGTAGCCTTGCGATGTATTCCCACGGTGAATTTGGATGCCAATGAAATTCTTGACGAGATGCTGCTGCAGACACCATTAGTAGTTATTGTGCCTTGTGCAGCAACAGCTAGCAATGCAGCAACTCCATCCATGGAGATGAGTAACACGCGAATGACACTTCTGGTTTAAATGGTCGCCTCGATTCTGCCAGTGAACTGAGTATTGTGAGTTCGATATGAGTATCGAACTCACAAGTTCCCACAAGTTTTTGTCCCGTGCTCACACGGGATCCACAAACAGTTATTCCGAGTCTGGGTGTTATTTGTAGTTGTTGTGTCTGTTGTTTCAATGTTTGTAAAGTTCTCCGACATAGAGAAGCAACATGAAACAACTTCTTAACAATCTGAACCTTCTAGGATAATTACCTAGCTACGCATTAGATATTTAATAACTCAAGGCTAAACCAAATGAATAAAATGTCTGGCTTCAAGAATCCCTTGGGATATCAATCTCAATCTTATCTTTTCCTCTTTGTCAGAAAAAAGGTCGAAGCATGACATTATTATATCTTTTATTCGATTAGGTATATTTATTTTGCCTACATTATAATTTCGCGAATAAATACATGAAGTTAATATTTTTTACTGGTGCTATAGACAATTTAGTATGACTGTTCTCTTAGGCGTCATAAAAAGAGGCACGCTATGTATGCTGCCTGTCCGTTTTTATATTATTTTATTACTATAACAGTAATCATTTTAATTGTGTCATATAAGTGACTAAAAGAATGATTGATTTCTATAATTGTGTTTATAAATTATAACGTACCAATAAATGCATAATGATAAGTATAATAATATAATATATTTCAATAATTTTTGCCAGCTATTATATTTTAGCCTTACGATATCTGAACTAATATTATAAATGTGAATGTAAGTTTTTTGTTTATTACGCTTTCGCCTTAACTACTTGACCGATCATCTTGAAATTTTGCATACACGTTTTCAGGGGAACAGAAAAGGACATAGGGTATCATCTAGAAAAAGCACTGTTAATTTTACATTTACGCAAGCCAAGCTAATAATATATAAAATAATTTGAACTTAGAACACGCACTTCACTGGCAGACTATCGCACAGAGCGTAAACAGATTTGCCAGATTTTTTCTGTTTATTAACCATCAAAAATTGTTTTTGATACAAGATACTATATAATTGGACCTTTGTCTCTTAGTCCCATGGAAATAAATTAACTCTATGGCTGTAGCGACAATTTATACTATGGTATGTCGCCACAGTTGACAGCCACAGAATCAACGTAGAATAAATTTCTAAATTTAAATAAGCCTAGCGTGGCATCTCTTGATTTTAATGTTCTATGGATAGCAATATGGAAGTGACATTACTTCTGCCACCGAGGAAATATTTAATTAATTTAAAAACGTTAAAACGATAATAAAGATATAGGTTTACCTTAAACTAATTATATATCCTGTGAAGTGATACAAGTCAAATATCAACACTTTACAGAAGAACAAAAACAAGATTTAAAAAAATCTAGTTCGCGTTCTAAGTGGGCTAGGTTAAACTTGAATCAATTTTTTTGTAGATAAAAACATTCACTTTTGCTGTTAATTTACATTTTTGTGGTCAATATTATAGTTTTAAAGTAATTCTTTAAAAAACCTGTAAGTTGTACCTTTTTATTCCTAATACATGCTAAAATGCCGTGATAATAAAAATACAACTACAGTTAAATTTTATTGCCCTTATAAGTTATCTTTGTGTAAGATGAAAAATTAAATGTGTAAATAAATATATATCACACTTATACCATAGAACACGAAAAATAATGTGTGTTTTGCAAAAATCGTGTCAGTTATATCACTTTGCACAAAATGATCTCCGAAACTATGGTAGATAGAAGAACGTGAGTTAGATAAAAATATCCTAATTTTTCTGATTATTTCTATGTAAAAATTACAAAAAGGGTAGGTACAACTCGACCTACATCACTCATCACAGATTCACAGGAGGCACAGATATGTATTGGTAGTGAATGTAATTGCTGTGCATGAGGTATCGGGTTTGATCACTCGGTTGGGTAAGTGTTATTAAATTCTCAGTAACAGTAATTGTTGATGTGCCCGTTACTTGAATGTTTGTAGTCCCCCGCGACACAACGATAATACGTAGTGAGCTACGCCTTTTTAAATAAAAATGAGAATATCTGAATATTTGTTGTGATAAAATAAATGAAAAAAAAAATTTTTGGAATGATTAAATACCTATTGTATCTGGTCGCCGGGGTGCCGCTGCGACATAATAAATTAAAATCATACCTGAAGAAATATGAGTGTAATGCCTCTGCCTGCTCTTTTGACCACATTATATTCATAAGTATCGTTACCTATTTTTATTAAATAAAAATACACACTTAAATTAATTTACAAGTTCATTTAACTGTTGATTATACTGAAAGGAAGTTGGGACAATGTTTATGTGGAGTTTAACTTAGTTATGTTATGCGGAGCCGCTATTTCCATAACCGGATTTGTTTAACATTGTACTGATTGTAAGTACGTTTAAATTGTTTATGAGGATGAATTGTATGCTACTTTTGACAAGTTATATGTTGTATACTTCTGTAGGAGTGCAATGGTCGAATAGTTTTGCTATACAGGAATTTAAATTGTATACTTTAATCTATATAATTATTATTAACCAAAAACAACAGTTCAGTACCGTTTCTCATCTTTTTGTCAAATCTTTTGTATATCCTCATATGTATGTATATATTCCTCATTTTTATTTCATTTTAATAATAATTGTGCTTGAATTTCGACCACTGAGCGAACACGTAAAAGATAATCTATATATTAATACGTGAAGCGAAAACTTTGGATCCCTTTTTACGAAAATTGGGCGGACGGAGGAGTATGAAATTTCGCACACTTATAGTTTATACAGAGAAGAAGTGACGAATGCTAATATTTATATAAAATATGTATAATAAATACACTAAATTAATGAAAAAACACTACACGCACACAACCATGCATTTGACACACGCAGTTGAAACGCGTAACTATGGTTACATATATCAATATACGAATATAATGACATGACATAATATATATCAGTTGGTCGAATTTCGAGCACTAAGCGACCGCTAGTCATATTAAATGTCCAAAATAGGCTTTATAAAAAAAATGCAATTTATTATATCCAATATGTATTTAAAATAGACAACTAGATTTAAACTATAAATACTTCAAACTTTGGAAAAATAATGTCACGGTGGCATAATAAATGCGACTGCTGTGCATGAGATCTCGGGTTGTTGTCCCGGGACGGGCAAAGTGTTTTGCGTAGCAGCGCAGAGTCTGGAACTATACGCTGTAGATGGTTATAGACTCGCCTCGTATTGCGCGAGTCTAAAACAATAGCGGTGGAAATATGAGTATAATACGCTTGTGCAATTTTTGTTAGTTTCAGTGGTAATGGAAAACATCTGATGATCTGGGAGCTATATATAATGTTCTCGAAGATGTGTGAAGTCTGCCAACCCATATTTGCCCAGTGTGGTTAGTAATGTGGTCAAACACTTTCATTTTATCAAACCAAAACCACCACAGCGTAATACCGCCTTTTGGCTCGCCGCTAGCCACGAGTTCGAAATTCAAACTTACATTAACTACCGCACGTATGTTTAATTTTCAAGGCTACGTTCATACTTTTTTCATATTATGTTTATTACGAATTTGTTGATTTTTCTATATCCAATTTCGTGATTCTTATACGAAATAGGTACAATGGTTATTTTGAAAATTAATTTCTATTTTGAGAAAATCTGTATATTTTATTCATAATATGTGTTATACAAATCTACTTAATTAATTTTTGTACAATTTGTGTTCTAAATGTCGTTTAGTGTCTGCCTAAGCTTGGTGCTTCGATTCGTCGTAATTACATGATGGTTTCTGTTTATGATAATTCTATGATAAACTATACTTGTTTATAAACTTATAAATTAGATTCGGCATCGGATTTGACATTAAAATATTAACGAAATAGGTAGAAAAACTCGGACATAGCTTTTTTTTAAACGATTATTTGGAGACCCAATTTTGATATGACGTCATGACCAATTAAACATAATATAATTTTTTCAAAGGTACCTTTAAAGTGTTCAAGCCGCGAGGACTTTACAAGCATACAATTAACAAATACAAAACACTCCCTCAGAACATTTATTTCGACACACGAATAATTATTCCGTATTGGATTTGCGCCCACAACATTCGACGTAATAGTAGCAGCAAAGCGACCACTTGCCTACTGCGGCATACAGCAGTCTATAAAATATAAATAGCTGAGATATATCCTCCGATACTCATTCATAGATAAGCTTTATAAAATCTCTAACTTTGATACTATAAAGAATTCGCACAAATTCCGTTGCTCCTCAAAAGCGTGAAAGCAACGCTCGGGCGTACCGCTGCGTGCTTCCGCGCTTAGCCGCGCCTGTTGTATATTAAATGAGCTCTTTCCTACAACACGAGGATATCTGTTAAACTGTCACATGACCAGAAGTATTCCTCGATTTACGACCAACACTTTAGTAGAGTTATTTGTGTAGAAGGTTTATGGGGTAAGGAAAATGTGATTATGGAATTGTTTACCGGACTACGAAGTATGGGAGATAAGAGATTGTTAGTGGATTTATAATGCAGGATAGTAATATATTCACAGTGAAGGTGTATAGTACAATTAAGTATATAATACATAGTAATAAGATCCTCTTTCCATACAAAATTCTGGGTCCTAGCCAATCTGAACAGAGACTGGCTATCTGCGCCGAAGAGTTCATAGTATATAAGTGTGTGCATCTTCTGTTCCCTACCTGTCATAGACCCTCAATAGGATGGTAATGCGACACAACTGGATAGACATCAGGTGCAGGACTCCCACTCCAACTGCATCCAGCTACGAACGGTTATTCAAAATGTCTTGACAAGAAAATTCAATAATGTTTTTTAGCTCCACACGGGAATCGGTTGTAAGATCACACGCATAGTAGTCGCACTATTACTGCGCTACTAAGACAACCCAATATAATATTACTATAAACTCTAGGAAATGTCCACCCCAAGTACCAAAATACTGCACTGAAAAATCACTGGATGCAACTGAATGGAGAATTGTAACCAAATTGACAAATCATAGCGTTTCGAAAATTACTTCGGTGCATATCTGTCAGTGCCGATTTTCTGTGGAGTATTCACAGTTCAAATATCGTAGTTTTACTCCCAAAACACAAGAATACTCTTTAGCTCTATTATCGGTAGGATGCAAATTGAATACGAACGTCAGAAATATGTTGCATGTGGTAATTTTTGAGGTACACTAATGTCGACAGCAGGCCGTATTCGTGCATCACTCATACGTACTCGGAGTTGACAGTACTTCGTAATCTTTTGAGTGTTGTTCATCTTAAGCAACTGGTTTATTTGAGATAGTATAATTGTAGCCTTATTTTGAATCCATAATTACTTATACATAAAAAGTGTATGAATTATTTTATGTACTAAAAGATTTTACTGCAATAAAGAATTCAAACGAGACAATTAAATATTCAATGTTGGAATTGTTGCCATCTTATTCTATTTCCATAGGAAGAGAGAAGGGAAGGGGTGCATTACACTCTCATTTTGTCAGGTATGCTTCCAGATCCCACCTTATCAAGGACGAGAACCTATTGACATCTATCTGGTACAGTTCCAAGCCCCGTGCTGCTTCTGAGAATTTCTTGACTGAAAAACCTATTAACACCTTGCCTGATCTTGTAATCAAACCAGATACTTCATGCAAAATAGTCTTTTTAATATCTCTGCACTAACGATCCTTCTATATAAAAGAATCAAAATCATTTAAATACAGCAATGAATCTATAAATCGACACCCAAACACGCATTTTATTCCTAAATTCAACAACATGTATAATACTCCAGAGTCGATTGATATTCCACTTGCATAAAACATAACACAGATTTACTCAATAAAGTCTGTAGAGCTGAAAACTTGTGCGAGATTCGCGCAGATTCGCGTCGAGACAAGATATGATTAATGGCTGTATCAATGGAGATCGCCACTGGACTATCCACTTCCGAGTCACAAAGTGATGTATTGCTCCCCAGTTTATCGCCATACTTTAAATAACCCAAAAGATTTTTTGTTGACGACATTTTTGATGGATATAATGTTTTTTATATAAGTGTGACTGTCTCGTTGGTGTATTGTTGATTTGCGCTTATGTTTGTTTGCGACGATGAGGTTGTGGATTTTAGTCTTAAATGCTGCAATAATTTGACGTATTGATCTGTAGTGATGATTTTACTTACACATATTTAAATTATTTTAATGGTATTTTTTTACTTTATTATATTCCTAAAATATTACTTTACTAGTTAATTGACGTATTCAAGAACATGTTAATACATTTTAACGAACATAAAAAATGTTGGCTTAAGGCTCTTGATTAAGCTTGTATTAAGAAGTATCTGTTAACATATTCTCTATTCTGGCAGATATGTCAATGAGTTTGCCTCCTATCACATCAAAAAAAGGAAACATAGTTTATGATAAATGGGTATCGAGTACCTTTACTTGCCCTGTCGACGATATGTTCGCGATATGCACAAATGTATTAGGTTGATAACACAATTATGTGTTTACGTAGTCAAACACATAGGCAACGTATCCACTGCCATGCTACCTTACCGTTTGTAATACTTTCACGACTTACCTACTTGACCGATCATCATGACATTTGGCATAGACATTGTCAGAGGAACAGAAAAGGTCATAGGGTACCTTTCATCCAGAAAAAAGTAACCTTCATAATCTACATTTACGCGAACTAAGGCGCTGGCAAAATCTAGGCTATAATACATATAAATGTTATCCGAATACCTTTGTGACTATTGTGATTCCTAGGATATGTGCGTATCGATATCGTAAATATGTATGCATGTATGTACGTGAAACTGAAGTGCACGTGACGCAGTGGCAATCGTTCAGATTAATTGATTCGAGGTTAACCGACGATGCGACTGTCATCCTGATGGATAGGTGATCATTTATAAAATGTCATACCCTTCCGTCGTCGAAGCGTATTGTAAGGCCGTCGTCACAGCTATCATGAACATCTATATATCAGTCACTTTAAATATTTTGGCTGATCTAGGTAAATGGATTTAGGATGGATCGACACTTTCGGTTAAGAAGCTCAAATCACAGTTACTGTGGCAAAACTGTTAATATTCAGTTAAAGAGATGCACTTAAGAATAATAAAGTTAGAACGATGAGAAGTGTCTTAATTATTCTCGCATTTTTAATATTTAAAAATTGCGAGATAAAAAGATGTACTCGTATTATCGCTCAAACCACGCTTCTGAAGAACAGAGCTTGGAAAATGTTCATTGATTCCCCGTTTGTGTCAACTGTTGAATGAAAGCTTTTTTCGAATGGAAATCAGTATAATATGTATAAAGACATAATAAATTTTAATTCCATTAATCTCTATTTCATCAAATGCCGTGCTTCGGTGACCTTTTTACATATTCTTTACTGTATTGTATTATGGATTATATTTTATTAATTATTAATTATTTCTTATGATTAATCTTAGCGTTATTATTAAATGATGTCTTATTTTATTTTATTATTACTAATATGTACGTTCATAATTATTTCTTTTTTCACTATTTGTTATAATTTCTCTAAAATGTATCTGGTGCAATTAATCTTTTCGATAACCTTTTCACAAAATTTATATCGAAATATATTGTCACAATGTTTCTACTCTACTGATCTTTAGCTCAATTAGTGCATGCAGTGGCTGCCTTCAAATGTTAAACAACCAACGAAAACCTAAAACCATGTATTTATAGTCATGTATAATTGTTGTCCAATGGCGGTCCTTAAGTTAATAAATAAATGAATAAATATACTTAAGATAGATTAAAATGTACTTAGAGCAGCGATAGCTCAGTGGGGAGACCAATAGACTGCAATGCAGAGGGTCTCGGATTCGACCCCACGTCGCGCACCTCTGACTTTCGGAAGTTATATGACTTTTCGAAATTATGTGCGTATTGATTGACAATTATCGCCAGCTCCGTGCCTCGAAGAGCACGTTAAGCCGTTGGTCCCGGCTGCCATGAACATCTATGGCAGTCGTTATTGAGAGAGTGTTGACACAAAAGATCCCACTGGGTCGAAGTGTCGCCGGTCTGCACTGACTGGCCCCCACATAAAATAAGATAAGATAAAGTGTCCTTAACCGACTACGTAGTCGGTTCAGGATACTTTTAGTCTGACCTTTCTCTAGATAAACTTCAATTTTATAATCAGCATGGATGGCGCAGTATTTTAAATAGGTCGGCATTGGCACTGCGCCTTGAACCGACGGACGTGTATGAGGAATGTGATGAAAGTGAATGAAGCCAGAGAAGTGTATCAGGATCGTAGCAAATGGAAATCCGTAGTCTCTGCCTGGGAAACAGGCATGAATCACTCTGTGGCATATCTATGTATGTATGTATGCCACTGCGCCAAGTGTTGTGGGTTCGATCCCACACAGGACAAATATTTGTATGATCCATAAATAGTTGTTTCGAGTCTTGGCATTCTTTGCGTCCCCTTGTTAGAACGCTTGTAAAGATATCCAGGACTGTATTCCTAGTCCGGTGCGGTAATTAGAAAACATTAAAATAGATAACATTCCTCTAGCTAGAGTCTGTGATGTCTGGGAACCTCAGAGCTCTGAGGTTCCCAGACATTTTTTCTTCTTTTTATTCTCGCGGCTGAACCTACCACGGGACTTTTTTTTATAAGTTTTCGCGGACCTCCGATTACGAATTGTGAACCTCCATTTTTGAAGTGAACACTTCTTTAGGCGCGTTGAGCACTTCTTGGGTGAACAAAAATCATAGAATTCGTATCATCGTCACGCTTCCACGCTTTCCATTTCTGAATTATTTTAGAATATTAACAATATTTCAGAAATGGTGCATCCTACGCAAAAATAATGAAATTTTGAACCCCTTAATAACCCGAGCCACCCCCTTCTTTTTATTTTGTTTATAAAGAAGTGTTTATGATCAAGGATTAAAGTTTTCACTTCTATCGGCAGTCCCCAAAGACTGCCCGAACTTTTTTTGTCACGCCAACGTCCCTGTCGCGTCTCCTGTGGACCCCTGGGGGTCCACCTGGACCACTTTGGGAACTACTGCTCTAGCTCTTTCCTTTATATAATATTTTGAACAGCACTTGAATTAAGTAAATTAATCTACCATTTAATTAGCCGCTCACCACCTGCATCCAATTTGGTACCTAATTAGTTATACTGGTCTCCGACATGATTGTCTGTAACCATACATACGAGTATTAACTCAAACAAATTAAGCGTTGCTCTTTTAACTTAAATAAGTAATGCTATTCCAACAGTGGGCGGCGCGGGATTTTGTTTATTAAACTTCTTTATTTAACTTGCAACGTGGGTGGAATTCAAAAACGAAACAAATGTTGTTTTATTTTTTTTCTTTTCTTTTACTTTAACCACCACAAAAATACAATCAACTATTTGTACCTACAATTATCCTCTTCTTTGATAGTAACTTTACTAATGCCGTACTAGTTACTAAAGCACACACAACTTACATACAGCGAGTTGCATTTATGGAGTTAAATAAAAAATATAGGTATTTATAACTCTGAAATATTTACAACTAGCTTTTGTCCGTGGCTTCGCTCGCGTTAATTTAGAATTTGACAATCAATTCAGGTTGTACTCTGCTTGTTATTATTATTAATATTCAATCATGATTCGAAATACACGTGGCGCCATCTATTATCATAAGAACGTTATTATTGTTTTCCTCAGGAACAGTAATTTTTTTCGGGATGCAAGGTAGCCTATGTCCGTTTCTGTACACCTGACAACGTATATGCAAAATTTCAGGATGATCGGGTCTGTGGTTTAGGCGTGAAAAGGTAACAAACAAACAAACTCATTTTCGCTTTTATAATATTAAGTTAGGAAGTTAGGATTTATACTAATGTTACAGAGCTCATAACATTTTTTGTTTGTTTAAACATGATAATCTCTGAAACTACCAGTCCGATATAGAAAATTCTTTTTGTCTTTGGTAATCTGTTTGATATCGAAACACATAAGATATAAAAGATCACGGTATGACCCAGGGAAGTATAATCATGGGTGAAACCGTGGCGGACAGACAGTTCATTATAAATAGAAAATTAAAAGCTTGCTTAGCAGTAGTTCGGTTTGTTCAACAACATTGCAGTTACATTGGGTATAGGGTGGCTCGTTTATATTTCACGTTGGCATATTATGTAGGTATGTTGTGACCGACCTGGATTTGTGATTGATTTTGAGGTGAGGTGAAAGGTTACCGTCTTCTTCTAGTTACAGCTTCTCTCATGTAAGTGAAATGAAGTTAAACATTATTATGGCTTTTTTGTGCTGATATTTACTTCGTCATTAAGTACACTGTCCAAGTGAATATTTAAGTCTAGTAGTCGCGTGGTTTTTAGTTCTCATTTTCAAATTGGAAATTAAATCTTCTATGTCAATGATGCTACAAGCTAATTATTGTATATATTTTATCTTGCATGATAAAATTAATATAATGTAACATACTATTTCTATGTTAACTATTTTTCAAAATTACTCATTAGAACCACACCTAAGCTGTCAATCTTTAGAGATTGCCTAGACAAAGAGTTTTCTTTTTCCTTTGATAACAATTCATCAGATTCAAAACATTAGTATTGAGCCACGTCAAAACAATAAATCTATGAAGCGGTATACATGTCGAAGCGAGCGAGACAAAAGGACGGCAGCTGTCGTTAGCCGCATGACAAATTGCAATGTCGCACATTGGCCAAACTCACTCTTTGCGATCTCGGTTATGAACAAAGGATTGATTTGTAAGTGAAAATGTTATAATGCACTGGAAATATTCTAGTGCTTTTGTTGCATATTTGAAAATTAAAATAATGGATTTAAAAAATGTTTCTATTTTTAATATTTTGTATAGATGGATAAAATTATAATATGGGTGTTAGTTCGTTTAAACATTATATTTTTATTTATTAACTAGCTGACCCGCGCAACTTCGTCTGCTTCACATAAGAGAATTTTCCTAGTTTTTGCAATATTTTTCATTTATGCTCCGTTCCTATTGGTCGTAGCGTGATGTTATATAGCCTATAGCCTTCCTCTATAAATGGGCTATCCAACACTGAAATATTTTTCTAATTTTTACCCGTAGTTCCTTAGATTACCGCGTTCAACCAAACAAACAAAATGTGAGTGAAGTCGGCGCGTGAGCGCCCCCGCCTTTTTATAAATGCAGCGGATGGCCGTTTCGCGCGTTAAACAAAAATCAACCGTATAGCCGTACCCATACTGGCGCGGCGAAATTTGGAAGTTTTATTTCATCTATATCTTGTGTGTTTATAAACCGATTCCTATATTTTTTTTTATAATATAAATATTAAAGTGTACTTTTTGAATATGGGAGTTTGATAAAGATATATCTATGTGAAATACAATATATTTATGTATTTTAATACACTTTGAAGAAATGCCTAACGATTAAACACGTTATTGTGGCTAATTTATAAAAGATAGATATATACTATTAAGGACTTTTTTGTAGATCTTTTGAAGACCATCATCTTTGTAATACATACTTTTGGTGTATGATCAACGTATGCGAGGATAAGAGCTCGAAAGCGCATTTTCGTCCGACTTGCTTCAAATTTATCGTCACTGCTCAGCTCCTATGTGTCTTAGCGTTATGTTATATAGCCTATAACCTGCCCAGGAGTATGGACTACAATCGTAACAAGTTTGGTTAAAATCCCTTCAATAGTTTTTGACCCATGCGTGCACATACAGACAGACAGACAGACAGACAGACAAAAAATTTACTGATTGCATTTTTGTCATCAGTATCGATCACCATTCATCCTCCAATATTAATTTTGAATATATATTCAATGTACAGAATTGACCTCTCTACAGTTTTATTATAAGTATAGATTTCATGACTAGGTATTATAATTGTTTACTGTGTGGTAGAGTACTTTAGAAATATTAAAACACGGACGTAAGGCATACTTAAATACGGCACAACTATTTTTAAACTGTCAGGGGATGGAGCTCATAACACTCGGCGCACAGGCGGTAGCAGGCAACCAATTAAATTATTCCGACATGAATTAATAGATCTAAGCATAGTCGGATAAATTAGGTGTATATTTGACCAACTATTTATAGATAGAACGAAATAGAGGCAAGTCTTACTGGTCATTAACCCGTACTGCTTCTGTTTTGGAGAATCATTTTCTTAACAGCAAAATTCAAAACCCTATTAAGGGAGCTGGACATCGAATTCACTAAAATTTACGGCAAATAAAGAGCAAAGTAGGATCTTAAAATATTCTAGTTGTTTTTTGTATTCCTCAAAAGGCAACATCGGTATTTTCTGCAACGAATTTTATACTGATTAAAATTTTACTATCTGTCGTACTTCAAGTAGCCGTCCTTTTTTATGATCAACTACATTTAGGAGCCGCGGCTGAAACTTTTATTACGGGTGTGTCTGACCTGATAGTCGACGCAAACTAATTAGACTCTAACAAGATCATTCGATTATACTTTGAGATATGTAGGGACATATCCTGGTATATTACCAGTATCAACTCTTTTATTACTTTATATTTAGCATGTTGAACTTTATTGAACTTAACAGGGAGGCAAGCAAGTGCTTGTAAGGGAATACTGCCAGGTAAATTACTGATTCTTATAAAAGGACACCGGTACGCTGTTAGCTCAGGAACGAGGAGTGAAGTCTTTGTATCTTGAAACACTGGGAAGTCTACCTGTTGACAGATTAGCATAAATCCTGGGCAAGTTATGATGTCTATGAGAGTCTATGACCACTCATGCACCATCAGGAATATTTGCGCATAACTGACGCTTAAATTAGTGAGTCGCTGCGTTGTCAACACAGGAACTAAGACTGAAGTCTTTGTCTCTTGAAGTCCCGTAAATATGAATTCTGATAGAATATACACGTGAGAATAAATGCTAATAACACAGGGCCTACTTATAAAGCTCTAAAGTACTGGCATGAGGTGGTTTGGCTGCGGTCTTCTTTAGAATAAAGTTGTAGCCTGTAATTGTGTTAGGATAACAAGGCACCAATATAATTCTACGTGTACGTAATGCCGATTAATATGCCTTACTTTTGTAAATGTGTGTCTATTATTTGTTTGTTGATCATAAATTCAAACTGAAGATAAGATATTACACTTTTCGGCCTAACGTTTACGTAAGTATTTTTGTAGCTTTGCTCTTGTTACGCTAACTCAATTACCGACTGCACTTACCTTATAAAACTGACCCAAGTGAGTACAGTACCAGATATGAGGAACAAAAATTGCAACGTCTCTCTACTGTTTGAAAAATAGTAGAAATTGGACAAGTTAAAAACATTTTAATTCCAACATTTAGTTCAAACTAAACTGCTATATCGTGATCCGCCGACGATATCATTTTTCAATTCTTTTCCAAAAATATCTTCAATTTTGTCAAAAACCTGACCATTTCTCAGCAAATATTTTATGTTAGCTCTTGGTCCTGTTATCGCCACTGGGGTGTTCCGATGATAGATTTGATTTTAAGAGTCTCCCATGTGAATTACGGTCTTTCTGAATGTTTTTTATTTCCATTAATATCTGTCACATTTTCCGATCTCAGATTGTATTGTTAGAAGAATGATTTGGAACGATACTCTTCTTTACACGCGGTTTCACCTCTGTGGTCGCAAGGAAAATTAACTTCTCCGTGCTTTTTTAGATAAAAGTAGCTTAGATCACTTTTTGGTCCGTTAACTATCTGTGTGCGAAAATTTATGTATTTCTGTTGCCCCGTTCTCGCATAAACACAAAGAAGAATAAACCAGCAATGAAACTTTCGCATACATGATATAAGTGAGGATAAGAATTTATACTATTTTAAGCTTTCTGTTCTTTTACATGAGGCGGATTAAGTATCTGAATCAATGTTGATCTAATAGAAATTCTTTCAAGATTTTGTAGCTTCTAAGCCAATTACGTTCGTTATTCAAATAAAGTCGTTAAATCTGAATTTTACAGTTAATGAGGCTAGAGCTTTCAGCATTAACCTTTGTTGAACTGATATTTTATGTTTTAGATCCTAAATTATGTTCGTCTATAAAATTTCATTTTGTAGAGAGGTAGGATACAATATGGGTAAGGTCATAACTTTTTTACTAACCACTTAAAGGCTTTTTCCGCTGCGTATGCGTTTAATGGTGAAAAATATAAAACAGTACGGAACTCCCAGAGCTTCGGTAAATGTCCCAATAAGCCCCTATAGCGGTCCGTTCTAAACTATTGAGCGCTGTAGCTGTACATATGTGAAGGGGTATACGTATGTACGTTAAAGTGTTTACGGTCGCCTGTACAGTCGGCAGCGAAAATTGGTCATTTATACTTTTAAATTTATATTTATAATTCAAACTTTCAAAGTAATGTTTTCTGTGTTAACAATGGATGTTTTTTGTTTTTATGGTGATGCTTTACAAGATATATATATATATATATATATTATGATGAGATTATGATGCAAGTAGATTTTGGGGAGTACGGGGATCTGTCTCCAGTAAATACATATTTATGAAACTTTTACAATTATAAGTGTAAATCCGGGCATGTGACCCGATACTTTAAACTTTTTGATCCACTAAGCCACCAAGAAATATTTTTAACCCATGACATCTACTAGACTGTATTAGATTTCATGAGTTAAAAATGGCTTCGCCATTGTGAGTCGTGTGTTCGCGACAGTACGTATGTACACAGTGCTTTCAAGTGCCCGACTACACTCCGTATCGATGGCGCTAAGAGCCACTGAACTTTTGATGGCGACGATACTATTTACACTTTACTTTTTTCGGATGACTGAGCGTAACGTGATTTTATCTAATAATAGAGAGGTTGTGTGACTGTAAGTGTTTGAGTGGGGTAACTTATATGAATGGGGTAAAGTGAGCACCTATATTGGAAATATGATCGTGTAGTTTCGATTAGTAAAATAGGTGGAGATAAGGAAAATATGCTTTTAAGAGTCCTAAAGCTTCACAGTATTAGCTGTTGTACTTTTGTTGTTCTCATTAATAACAATATAATGGAAAATACTATTATGATGCAAACCTATGTATGTGAGAATAGGCACTAATGTAAATATTAACGCTTCAATTAATAAATAAAAAATAAAAAGTACTACACATCGCATATAATTACTGAAATTCATACACATATTACGGTACCATGTAAAATTTGACCAAGTTTGTATGTATAACTAGTAATCGTGAGTAAATATGAGCCCATAATTTTAAGGGAACAACCTTTTTAGAAACTGTATTAGGTATTTACTACGAAATTGCTGTTTTTACTAATATCTAAATAATTCGTGATTGCTATACAAAATATTAATAAAATAGCTGAATCCATTTTTATACAATTTATGTTCGTAGTTAAATCATTTAGTGTTTTCCCAGATTTGTTGCTTCAGTTCGTCATAATTACATGACAGCTGCTGTTTTTTACAACTTAAGACAAATCAAGCCTCAAGTCAGGCAACTATACATATATTTCAATAAATAACTACCTCGGATGCATCGTTAAGAAATGTATGAAGTAGTTCTTAAACCAATACAGCTACCGATTCTTTCATAAAAAACAACAATTATAATATACCTAATATGTAAATATACTTGAACATTGAACTATTGGAGAAGTAAGTTACTACTTCCAATACTTAAAAATTTGAATTGACGTTCACGCTATACGTTCAATCTAGTAGCACCCTAAAAATTCTGTAAACTTGTATGGTGGAATCTGTAATGGATTATGCTCTTGACTGCTATGGGCTTACATTTAAATCCTACATTGAAAAATTAGAAAACATACAAATTAGGTTCCTAAAACTACTAGTGGATAAAAAAACTAAAAATTAATATAAAAATAATTATTATAAACTTTTCAAAATTTGTAAAGTATTACCGGTCAGACTGAAACATAAATATATTCTCGCAACCAATAACCATGGCAGACATGAGCATAGCTCATTGCTGACAAAAGTGTGTAACAATTATAACACCCGAGCGATGTCATCTGGTAAATATGTAGTACCGAGAGTTAATAATGTCTATGGAGACCGAACATTAAACAAACGTATCCCTTATATACTCAACAATTTACCAGATGAAATCAGGGACGAAGAAATAAAATATAAATTTAAGAATAAACTAAAAAAATATCTACTCAGTACACTGCCATAACTTGTCTATATGTATATATATGTATATATATGTGTGTATGTGTGTATATATGTATATGGGTGTGTGTATGTATGTATGTGTATATATATATATATATATACCTAACAGTTGTTTTTCTATTACTATTTTGTTTTTATATATTAATATTACTATACACTTTCATAAATTATATTAAACTATGATTGTAAATCGATCCAACAGACAAACTATGTACATATAGTTTTGTTGGACTTAGTGTTAAATTGTAAGAACTACTATGTACCTTTATTAAATAAATAAATAAAATAAATAAAAATAAGATCGATATTAAATACAACTGTATTGAAGACTGTATTGTGCTGTTACACAAATCATCTTGCCTGATATCTTATCTTTAGAATTTAGCACGGATAGCGTAGCGCTTTAAGTGGTCGCCTCGCCACTGCGCGTGTTGTGGATTCGAATGCCACACGGGACGAAAATTACTGTGATCCACAAATGGTTTGTAGCGAATCTGGATGTTCTTTGTGTCCGTTGTTTGATTGTTTGTAAAGTCCCTCGCGATACAGGAATTATTCTTAATGCAGGAGTAGTATTCTAATAAAAAATAATTGCATAAGCCTTAAAAGCAACCGACAAAAAATCGTATCGTATAAACGTAATATCGAAACAACGATCATACGAAAAATTGTTCTCGTTATTGTTTCAGCATCTATTGTGCTGTTTGAGAACTTTTAACGTAGCAATCGTAAAGAATGCATTCATAATTGCACGTATAAGAGTTTCATAGAAGGTATTTTAGTGCATGTATTCTTGCGTTACTCATATCGTAGAGCTTATTTAAAGGATTTCGTTATCTATCTTGTGTCTTAACTTGTGTGTGGGGGCCAGTCAGTACAGACCGGCGCCGCGGCGATATTTCGACCCAGTGGGATATTTTGTGTCGGCCCCAAGATTTATCTCTTAGCTATCTCCTTATGAATGTACTGTATCAGCCGCAGCGTACACTTCAGAGGGAGAAGCCTGAAGTTTTCAGGGTTTGGATATGCCAATCCCATCAGACCCATCTTCAATCCAGCCAACGCGTCGCATTCACACAGTAGGTGCGATATGGACTCGTCCTGTTCACCACAGGCTCTGCAGATCGAATTGTGTGCCAATCTCAATCTGCACAGGAAGTCGTTGATGCCAAAATGGCCAGTGAACGCTCCTGTGAGCAGGCGTATTTGGCTCTTGTTATACCCGCAGAACTTCCGGGTGAAGCCTGTGGCTCTATTTGTAATGAATTTCTTGGAGTGTTCCAGACCCCTAAGGGCCATCCACTCTAGCCTATATTTAAGGATTTCGTTAAAGTTATAATATTCTATTCTATCACATACACACAACACCATCTAGCCCAAACTAAGCAGAGCTTGTACTATGGGTACTAGACAATGGATAAACATACATATATACTTTTTTTTTGTAAATACATACATATTATACATAGAAACACCCAGACCAAGACAAACATCCATGTTCATGCACACAAATGTTTGACTTGTGCGGGAATAGAACCCGCGACCTCAGGCATGGCAGTCGGTTACACTAACCACTGCGCCATTGAGACCGTTATGTTTATTAACTATAATTTAATAAACCGTGTATCTTATAATGTTTCGTGTGAAATGTTTAGAGTGGTTTCAAACTCATTCTCTTTAAAAAGACAACTACAGAACCATGCATAGATACGTCGCAGGCGATTTTACAAATATCCAAACAGTGGACACATAGAACACCCAGACTCAGCATAACCGTTTTTGATCACACAAATGTTTCTCCGTTTAGGGATTGAACCCACAACATTTGGCACAATGGCAATGGCAAAGCGATCACGTAAACCGCTACGCCATCCGTAACAGTTCACTTTAGATAAGATCCTAGGCTACATATGCAATTGAAAATTATCGGAGCCAAAACTCGATAATATTTGGCAGCATTAGGATATGCAAAATGTAAATGGTGAAATCCATACGGGATCATACGAGCCGTATCATGCATTATTTACGCAACGCTAACACAACTAAAGCAATGAGACAATCAACTGCGCGCTTTTTTTTTTTGTTTATAGAACTGCCTCGGAGGGTGGCCTTGAAGTATTGCCTTAAAAAACTATTTTCTGTTAAAAAATTTCTCAAGTCAATCATTGCTGGCGAAATGTATGTGTAATATACTACCTATTCTTTCACTTGTATAAGCGTGAGCCTAAATATGACGTAAAGTCAATCTTTAGATAAATCGTTCCTCTAGTACCGTTATCCAAAATAGCCTAATTTTCATCGGTGAAGTTGAGCTATAGAAAATTGTAAGCTTATTATTTCCCATAGTCAGCTCTCCCTCATTTGCATATTATATAAGCATGAGGCCATAAGTTGTGTTTATTTTTACAATTTGCGTACTGAAACTTTTCTCGAATACTCACCATAAATACTTTAAGGCGAGATTTTCCACCAGGAAATTCTGGGTTTACGCGGGATTAAGGCATTTTCTTATTGATATTCAAAGTACTCAAGTCGCCTCGAAGTAAGGAATGTTTCAGAAAACTGTTCACGACAATAAAAATACATTTTGCATTAACTAGAATATACTGTATTATTATTACTTATTTTGCTTAACCTATTGAGTCACACTAGCACACTGGTGGCCAGAAACAACCGATTTTTGATTATGTCGGATACTCTAAGACTTGACAGAATAATATCAATAAAAGGGATCAGAAATTCCCAAAGCTTAAGAGACTGTTTGAGAGTCGAAAATAAATTTTATTCGCTCTCACTGACTTCACTGAACCAGCAGTTCAATCAAAAATTAAGAAACAGCTAAATGCTTCACCAAGCGTCTCATTGAATACCTCCAACTTTTCCATTCCCGTAATCCGTACAAACGAACGAAACAAGTTTATCATTGCTTTTGATATGTTTTATTGTATCTGTTGAAACTTTCAGCAAAGAGATGAGAATTCTAATTGAAGTGATACGAGCTATAGCGATCCAAACAAAAGGGAAGGCAGAGAGGCTCTATCAATCAATCTAAATTGATACCAGACGTTTGAAAGTCTATCCCATCGGATGAATGCAGGCAAGAAAAATAAAGAATCCTCTTGTTATCTGTGGCTCACTCGTCGATTGTTTTATTAATTGAGATCTCGTCGGTAGCCCCGTGTCTGGCTTGGTGGTCATTTTGTTTCCTACTCCAGTCATTTTATTTATCGTACAACCTCTAGATTTGCTTGTGATCTTTTAGGATTGTTGTAATGTAATGCATTTGGCGAGATATTTATGTTTCATATTTATCCTATCGAGTCGCAGCGACATACCGTGCCGGCCAGGCACAATATGTTTTCAATTATTTCTTGCATTCCAGCAATTGACGGGTTAAGTCTAAGAGCCTGCAATAGTTAAATTAATTAACTTTTTCGTGTAGATACAGTAACATCTACTTAACGAGAGGTAGATGGTTTAAAACGAGACTACGAATTTCTACCCGCTATAATACTGACATATTTTTCTAGAATGTTAAATTATGAAAGATTTTAATGTAAGTAGTATTCTACTGTTTACATTGAGGTTTTATTATTTATTGATTTTATCAATTATTATTTTATTTCATACCAGATTGGTAGGAATAATAATATTTTCAGTAATAATATTATAGGTGTACAATGTAATAATTTTTTAATCGATGCAGATTTATACTAAACGGTAATAAAAAACATATATGAACGGTACTCATTTATGAGTATGCCAGAACCAATTTCCACATCTTATTGCATCTATTTCGCAAGGTAATTCACTCGATCGTTCAAAAACCAATCCTTAACTAAATCTGCGAAAATAACTGTGACGGCGTATAGCAAAAAATTGAACTCTAGCAGCGTTCAGTCGATTTTGGCAAATAAAATCGTCCTGTATCCTTTGACAGGAAATTAAAACTTGGTCCTCAATAACTTTCGCCTTCGCGTATTTGTGCATTATTTACTTGGATATGTTTGAATATAGACAAGAGGTATCGAGTAAAGTATATTTTGTTTATGTTTGCCTCATAATCTTTATATCTTGCTAGTGTAATAGCGCCTCACTTTTGAGATTTTGACATTATGGGTTCAGCCTTAAAAGAAGTTACATTCATAGCAATACGTATGGTAGTAACAACTGTGTAGGTCTTTGTATACGATGATAGTTGATACTAGTTACATGCGCAAGCTAATCATTAGTATCATTTGGAAGGGAGATAAGATTAGAAGTTTATACTATGCATAACGGTTGTTCCTTAACTTGCGCATGTTATTCTCTTCATGTCCAAGAGCCAGTCACTGTCACTTATGCAAGATGCCACTTGCATAAGTGACGGTGAATAATTAGCGAAAAAGAATTATTAATTATATGTTTATATACATATAATGCCATGTCTATTGATAATTATTCCTATTGCTGGATTCGGGCAGTATTAAAAATTTAGTTAGGTATGCGTTCTATTTCAGCTTAATTATATTTACAGCATTGCAGATGGCGACGACTACAAAATGAAGGCTGGCGAAAAACCGGCTATTTTGGCCCAAATTAGTAAGTATTTATGAAACAGGCGACAGACTGGTTAATTAATTGGTTGATACAATAGCAGCTTTTGACTCATAACGAAGTGGTTTTAAGGACACTAATGTGGTTGTGGGTTAGATTTCCGTTTTACATGAAGTTTCGTGCGGTTCATAGAATGTTGTTCGGTATTTGAGAGTTATTTGTAACCGTTTCAAAGTGTTGCGTATCCTTATTAATATTTAAACGCGAAAATAACTTTATTTGTATGTTTGCTTGTTTGTTACGCTTTCACGCTTTAACTACTTGATTTATTATGATAATATTTTGCATTCACTTTGTCAGCAGTATAAAATAAAAAAGCATTAGGTATCTTTCATCTAGGCAAAGTACTGTCTCTGAGAGAAAGTTGAAATTTATTGACAAGATATTACCGCGAGGAAATCCGTGGGATAAAAACTAGTTTTAAATAAACTGTTAACTCTTAACAAGTAAATATATAATATAATATAAGATATCGAGTAAAAAACTATTTTTTTTATGTGTAATGGTCAAGTACAAAAATAGGGTTGGGTAACCTCAACTTATATTCGTTATAATTTAAAATACAAATTCTAATAAAAACTTTAAAAGACAATTACCTATGTCAAACAGCTTAAGGGATATTTTGTATAGAAGTAGCTACTATAAAATATTTTTCCTAAGAAACTGTTTCCTTGCGATGCTTCCTTTTAATAGAAATTTCTAAGAAGAAATGCAATGAATAAACATTAGTTTATTAATTCTATTACGAAGTAGCTTTCAATTTTTACATTGTGCACGCTATGACTTAACAGAAAACTTACATAATGTATAAATTTATTGTGTTCTGAAAATAAATATTTGAGTTTTAATTTAAGATCTCTTTATTTTTAAGATTTCTTAGACCTCTTATTAATGTTCGTTCATGCTCTTGTTTTGATACTTGCGATTGTGTCATTCCGTCCTTATATTTTTGTCCTTTTGATACGTAAAATGACTATTTTGATGGCGTACGTTTAAGTTTGTAACTCGCCACTGCCGCTACGCCAAGTGTTGTGGGTTCAAATCACATAAAAAAATCGTTCATAAAACATGGTGGTTCAGAGTGTGGGTTTTCATCACATTTCTTATTTACGTACATACATACATAGATTCATGCCTGTTTCCCAGAGGGGTAGGCAGAGACTACGGATTTCTATTTGCTATGATCCTGACACACTTCTCTGGCTTCATACACTTTCATAACATTCCTCATACACGCTCGCCGGTTTAAAGTGCTCTTAACCTGGCCGTTATCCAGAACGTCTCCGATCTGATCAAGAAACGTTCGCCTAGATACGAGATACAAGAATTATTGCTGGTGTGGGAGAAGGAAATTTAAGTGAGTTGTTCTATAACTTCTACTACAGAAGTTAAAATGTTTAGAAAAACAAACATTATTACAAATAAACAGTCATTATTTTTTAAATATACACAAATAACTCTACCTGTCTTGTAGTAAAACTAGGGGCATCGTTCATCATAAAAATGTAATTTACAGCGCCGTGTACAACAGCAATAATTTTGGTATAGGGAACAAGTTAGGCCATGCACAGTAAGTATATACTTAATGTAAAATGTGTATTGTTAACAAAGTCACCATACTTACTGTGCGCGTATGGCTTCGCCTTTGACGACTACAGTAACATTTACCCAACTATATTTTCTTGGTTTCACGTAGGCGCAAATTGATTACACTGCTTCTCAGAATATCTTAACAGAAAAGCCACCGCTCGATATAGGCATTGAACTATTTGAGTTCGATGCCTTAATTTTAGTATGAATAATCTACAAGCATCACTTTAAGGCTTCATTCACACGTACCACAACCACACCACATGGACTTGACAAAAGGTGATAAGGCAGTGGTTAATTGTGAATAGTGTCGCTGCAGCGTTTTGCAGTTGCGTTGTGGTGCCTACAAAATGGGGATGTGGTTGAGTTGTCGTTAGTAGTTGCGATGTGGTTGCGACGACGCAATGACGCTCACGAGAGCATACAGTCAGTTCGACACCGGTTTTCGTTGAGCAAACACGCCTTGACGGAACAAACTCATGGAATTCGAAGAGGAAACATTGTTGTCGCTATCCTTGTTATGGATTTTATTAAGAAGATGACGTCAGCGGTTTCAGTACGTCGATGCAGCCTTGTGTCTGCGATGTGGTCGGTATCACCCACGTGGTCGATAATGACGGCAAAATGTGGTCCGTGTAAATTCTACTATTCATTTTCAATACAAAATTGCGCCCGCCTACGTGGTGTGGTTGTGGTATGGTTGCGGTTGTAGTGTGGTTGTGGTACGTGTGAAACAAGCCTTAGTAATGTATGAAATCTTGTAATATATGCTTTGATTTTGAAACTCTATTAGTAGAAATTAAATTTATTTACTCAAATTATCGCTTTCTTTTAACGGTGAAAGCATCGTGTATGGGAACCTGCATGTCTGAGCATTTTCTACCATGCTTTCGAAGAAGTGTGGACTATGGCCTAAACCTTCTCATAACCAGAAGAGGCCTGAGCCTAGAAGTGGGACACTTTATATACGGGTCTGTTGTTATTAGGTATTAAACTTGATTTAAAATATATATCGTAAATGGCCTCGTTATTCCATCCAATCAATTTAGACTGAACGTCTCCAAGTGAGCGTGTTCCTGATAGAAGCCTGCTATCAAAGTTAACAAGAATGCGCGCAAACGGATACGGTAACCATAATGTTAATATATTGTAAGTCATGTAAGTAACAAGAGCTTACGTTGCTCCTTTATGAGATTAGACGAGCTTTGAAGATCTTCACAAAATTCATCCTGTTACGTTTTTACCGCGTTTTCATCCGAATGAGCAGCCTTTCAATTAGAGTGTTCAAAAGTTTCGTAAAAACGAGGAGTTTCGCCCTTATTATTATGTTGACGGAAAAAATTGTGGTAAATAATTGTTAGAATTTTTGTTATAAAAACACATTAAGTTGGTTTACGTGTGGTAATTTTGAGAATGAAAATGAAAGGCTATCATTTAGCCTTAGGATCTCAAGTAAAAATAGACTACCACTCAGTCATCTATAAATTAATTTAATTGTAAATATGCTTTTACACGATGCAAGTAGATACATGCTACATGCGCAAGCTACTCGCGTTGTCGACGCATGTGAATCGTACGGGTTTTTAGCGCGTGTGGCTCGGGTTGGTCGGTCGTTTGCACGATTCATGCTACACGCAAGTGCCTCGACTACTTGCGCCATCGCGTATACTCGCGCGTCATGTACAAGACCCTAGGCCTAGTCGCACTGGTAGCCTAGTATTATAAAATCACGTGATTTTTAATTTCATATACTCTATGCTCACGCGGTTACTGTTTAAAATATATAGAGTAATGCTACTCCACTGCTACTCGACATGCCGCTAAAATGTCCAACCTACTAATAACCTGCAGCATTTTAAAACTCTTTTTGTTGACCATTTTGCTATTGTCCCATTTCATAGGCAGGTGTATTCTATTTTAAAATTGGTAAAAAGTTCGAATTCTCTCCAGTCTACGAAATTGCCTATAATATTGAGGCTTCAAAGATCAAGATTTGCCCGCGGCTTTCCTCGCGTTAATGTTGACTTACAATCAATTTATATCCTTCAGGCACAGTATTTTTTCTGGATGAAAGGTACCATATTTCTTTAACTGTACCCCCGTGTTTGCAAAATTTCATAATAATCGATTGAGTAGTTAATGCGTGAAAGCGTAACATACAATAAACTCACATTCGCATTTTTAATATTAGTAAAAATCTACACAAGGTAGCTGTAAGATGTTTTTATTCAATATATTTTAATTATTTTAAGGTTGATCGATCTTTTTTATCAATTAAAAAAATATATGGAAGTTTTGGTCGTGGTATTACGAGCGTAATTCTTCGTGTTGCATTTTTTATCCATCAGGCTTAGTAAATGGACTTTGCAATACTAGGGACGTTTCTAGTGTAATACCGAACTAGCAGGATCAAAATAAAGGTCACTTATACGAAATACTAAAAAGATCTAAAAACATTACATAAAAAATAACAACATGTATTTAGGCACAAATGTCTATAGGATGTAAGTTCAGCTCAAGCTCAAAGTCAAGCTGATCCATACTTCATCGCCAATTTCACTGTGTTTTAACTACATAAATTGCCTCATTCTTATATTCCGAAGAGGAAGAGGTATATTAAACCCACAATTTGACAAATATGGATATAGATCCCTCGTACTAAAGAGCGATACTATTGCTGCCTAACAGGCACAATTCCAAACTTCGTGCTACAACGGAGAATTTCGGATAGAATATTTGACTGATCCAGGATGTAATGGAACATGAAACATCGTTATTAACATTATAATAATATAATAGCTCAGCTCGCTGCGCCACCAAAAAAGTGTTTTATATAAACCTAACAAATATTATATGACACAAAATGCAGAAAAATATTACGCATATACTATGTAGAATTGATAAGATATCAGCTATACAGCTTGCTGCCCTATATGGATTGGCATGTTGGCATAAAGGCATTGGATGAGAAACGAGTGTACTGAAATGTGAATATTGAAATAGTTGCATTTTAGATTAGTGTAACAAAACAGTATTCAATGCGCATAGTATTAGAGACGTGTGTCCGACTTTAGAAAAGAGCATTTCCTCAATTTAAAACATATCTTTCAGTGTATTAACGGTCACCTCGCCTATCAATGGGCCGAGTATTTCAAGTTCAATTTCAACTCAGGCCATAGATTTCCCAAATTTAGACATGATTGTTCCATAGTTATCAAAATTGTGTGAATCACAAAATATGTTCAGAGCGCAGCTGTTCTTGTGTCAGTTGTTTGAATGGTTGTAAAGACCTAAATAATTGTATCGCGGAGGACTGCGACGTAAGAATTATTACTATTGCATAAGTTATTCCATTTTAAAGAAAAATGAATATAAAATTTATTGCCAACATAAGCGACAGGAAAGTTAATAAAACCATTTAAGTGAGTTTTCATAATGTCATCTTAAACCCGTCAAGACACACATTTAAAAGGAACAGGTACAATATAGGTAGCCAACGAAGATATTTAACAAAGCTGGAATTTCGACCAGATTCAAGCCGTCAGTCTGGGGAAGTATTGCCTTACATAAAAATCAGTCTAGCAACCTTATGCTGTATTCCAGTAATAAGTAAGACTACCACCAGGTAGTCTTACTTAATACTGGAAGAAATCGTTTCCCTGCTGTCAGCGTATAGTCTCTTTAAGGTACCAACCTTAAAGAGACTATACGCTGACAGCAGGAAAACGATTTCTTGTCATCAATGTGATATTTCCCTCTTGACGTACGTATATGGCTGTGTATGGTAGTGTGTCATTATGGTGGTATAAAATAGTAAGTCTTGTCTAGGTACATGTCATTACGAATACAAAGATTATGATAGCAGTTCAAAATAAATGTCCAACTGCCCCGAAAATTTAGGATTAAATCGATACATTTACAGTTGGTTTCGTTACCAAGTGTGCGAGAAACAATCTGCGACTTGGAACTTAGTAGAACTTGTCGACTTGTTTCGAACTAAGCTAGTCTTCGTGGAACTTAGCGTGTCTGCCACGTAAAGTGTAAAAATAAATTATTAACTTCGTGCACGATGAAGTTGTGTAAGCAGAAAATATAATTACTTCTATGTCTACACGCGACCCTCTTAGTTGTTACCAATTAATTTATGTTTCGTTTTATTTACTTAAGTGTTTTTACCTACGACTTTTTAATTTCAGAATGTTTAATACATTGCTATCATTAGTCTTCTACATTCAAGCCAAGATATTTATAGTCAGCTGATTTTATTTTATCTATTCGTCGCTATTGGTCGTCATTGATCGTCATGATTTTCCGTTTTTCATCCGAGATATATTTTACACAGTCTATACATATTATAGACTGTTTTATCAAAAAATAATATAATATGTTAAACAATAACAAATACCTAATAACCAGTATAGAAGTAGTAATAATATAATAAAAGCGAACGTAGCCTGGTGTGTTTATGTTTTGACAGTAAAACTATTAGGTACTGCAGTAAAAGTTAGCATAGAGATAGTTCGAATTCTAGAAAAATTTTACTATGGAGACGCACACACTGCTAATCGTACTTTCATGAGAAAATTAGTAATTCTATTTCCGCACGGGAAAACCTGTTGCTATTTCGCTTAAAATATTCAAATACGAAAAGAATTAGACAAAAAACATCACAAATAACAACAACATTGAAACAAACGAAACGTATGAAAACAAAACTGGAACGAAAGCGGAACGTTTGACAGAAGTTCTATACATCGACTTATTTCCAGCAGAGAGAGCCTATTGAATAAAAACGAACGCACTCAGCTGTGAGCCGATACGTAGGGATGTCTTGTACCTCTTCATATCCTGCTTTAAATTATTATTGACGTTAGTGTTTACGGATATCGGGGTTCACAGGTTTGGCAGGTGAAACGGATCGCCGAGGACGCCAGTGTATTTAATTTTATCTGGAAAATGCAGCGTAGTAACATTGCGAAATTCGATTACATTCTAGAAAAAGAACCAAATACTTTTTATCATCTCTCTCATAATCAATATGTTCATAGTATAGTTATTTATGCATGTATACTGATTGAGAGAGATGCTGATTTCATGACTACATTTTATGCATCTCGCTATCCTTGTTAAATTTATTACACATACCAAATTATTATTGTTTGCGTAATCTACATTTCAAATGAATACCCGTCTAATGTAATGAATGTTCATTATAAAATTGATACCATTTTAATTGAATTATTATAGTGAATATTTATCCATGAAATTATTTTTATCCAGTCAGGAAAGGTAAATGTACTCCTACTGCACAGAATTAATACTGAATATTTAAAAGAATTTGAAATAATCAAGTAACAAAGTGCCATTTTCTACATCAATAAAATCTTCCATTCATAATAAAATTTTCACTCGGATGCAATCTAGTTTTTTTTATTATTTTTGCACAGTGTGAATGCTATTATACAGTGAATATTTAATATTCAATGTGCCACATATTTCACTTTTTTATATCTGAAGAAATATTGCATTTTGTAGTAATGACGGCTCCACGTGTGATAAAATTTACAATATGGAAAAAATCTGTTCGGCCGGTATCGGTTTCGAGGTAAAATGTGCATACAATTAAAACTCGATTGCTTTTATCGGCGGAGTAAACTCACATTATACAACTATAAAAACCTATCACAAAGGTGTACTTTACCTACCGTTTTATTTTATTGAAACGAATAGAATGTTCTATTTTATTTCTCAAGTGTTTTTTTTTGTTGCCTCGGAGAGCACTTTAAGCCGTCGGTCCCGGCTGCCATGAACATCTATGGCAGTCGTTATTGGGAAGTCAGTGCCCTCTAATATCCTGACACTAGTCTAGCCTTAGGATATCGTTAGCCTTCGGGTTGCGGAGGTCAGATGGCAGTCGCTCCGTGTAAAAACTGATATCCTGTCAAATCCCAATTTTCTTGGGAATAATAAAGGCTAGGGAGAAGAAGTACCTATATGTAGTTATGAGACAGATTTGCGTTTCAAAAAATGACAGTATTTCCATTCCTGTTCCTTTCCCTTTTATAAGGTTATCAAGTGGCATAAACAATGCTAAAATAACATATAAAAGTAACCGTAAACTTATCACCATAAGGCGTACGACAGACGTACATCACGTACGTCTGCGGTGGTAGGCAAAGCATAAAGACGTTAATCTCTCTCGTCTTTATTCAAACCACGAGTTACTAATTTAACGAATAAAATAATTATGTAGAAGTATATAAGAATATTTCCATTATAATACCTATGTGCTTACATACTGACGTACCTAAGCATATATAATTGAAATATTATTCATATTATGCGAAAATCTGTAACACATTTCTGAGAATCTAGTTCAATGCTTCAGAAAAATATTGATAAGTCACGAGAATGAAAGCTCACTTCAATGCTCGCATTAAGTATAATCTCTGTATCACGAGTGATATGAAAAACATGGAAACAACGAAGCCGGCAAACAGTAATGGTTCTTATTAACATGTGTAGGTCAAGGTACATATTATTATGTAGCCAACGCATACAAACAAAACAACCTTTCAAAAAGCAGAAGTGAATTTAACCATTTTATACACTATTAGTTATAATATAATTATGTATATAGTCTATCACATACACACAACACCATCTAGCCCAAACTGAGCAGAGCTTGCACTATGGTTACTAGACAATGGATAAATTATATACTTTTATTTTGTAAATACATACATAGGAATACCCAAACCAAGACAAACATCTATGTTCATGCACACAAATTAATGTTTGACTTGTGCGGGAATTGAACCCGCGACCTCAGGCGTGGCAGTCAGTTACACCAACCACTACGCCATCGATAAAAACGTTGCCATATCAAATAAATTTTTCGAGTTTATAACGTCGAGATCAGTTATTTGTACAGAGTTAGTCGACATATCTGTTTTTGAAAACTGATTCAAATAATATTACAAAAGCTAAATTATTTTATCTTTAATTATATTAGCTGAATATTTACGAAGGTTCATAATTTTAAAAATAACTATTTTATTTTGATCACTATTATTACTATGTATGAGTTATAATAAAAATATCAAGTCCTAACTAATATCATAAATGCTAATGTGAGTTTGTTTGTTACGCTGTCATGCTTTAACTACTCGACGTATGATCATAAAATTTCGCATACACATTGTCAGGGGTACAGAAAAGGACATAGGGTACTTTTTATCGAGAAAATATTCTGTTACTAATATATACCTAATCTAAATGTATGCGATCGAAGCTGCGGACAAAATCTAGAATAACATTATTGTGTGCCTAAATATAGAAAAAATAATTATAACTTTACCAATATTGTAAATGCGAATATAAGTTTGTTACGTTTTATCGATTTTCATGAAACTTGTCATACTGATTGTCAGGAGTACAGAAAAGTACATAGGATACTTTTCATCTTGGAAAGAGTCCCGAGGGATAAAAGTTAGTTGACAGGTTGCGAGCGAAACCGCGAGCTAAATCTAGTCTCTTATAATAATCCTAACTAATATTATAACTGAGAAAATGAGTTTGTTTGTTTATTTGTTTATTACGCTTTCACGCCTTAACTACTCAACCGATCAACATGAAATGCATACACGTTGTCAGGAATACAGAATAGGACATAGGGTATCTTTCATCCAGAAAAAATAACTGTTGCAAACCTAACCTTTTTTTTTTTTGGTACCCGTGAAAAATGCTTGATGCACTATCCGCCGGCTAGGGGACGGCACCGGCGGGGCGTGTAGGATTCCCCATTCTGGTATACCCACTAAAAAACCTGGGGTATTCCCTCTCTCACCCAATGTTGCAAACCTAACCTAATCTAACCTACATTTACGCGAGCAAAGCCGCGGGTGAAAACTAGTAATGAATAAATCAGCTAGTTAATAATTGTTTTCAGTACAAAATTTATTTTCAATTTAGTCATACATTCAATATACACAATTTCACATCTATTATTGATTATCACATGCCATAAATTATTAATATAATATATTATTTTGTATGCTCTATTCACCCGGCATTAGTTATTCAATTGATTGTAAACTTATAATGTTTTAGTTGCAAATAAATTAGTGTTTGAAACTGTTAGTGAATATAATAAACAATCAATAATATTGTTAATAAATCACTTTGTTTTTTTAGCTTGTTGGCGTGGAAATGCTTTTTGTTAATACATCCAAAAAAATATATATATCTGTGTTCAATACTATGATTATACTTTAGTTATGAATGTCGGATCGTCAAGAAAATAATCATTGGAATGTAATTTATTTCTGTAATTGGAGTTAAATAAAGCGTCATCTATTGGTTTGTTTCGGAACGACAAGCGTAAGTTTGAGTGAGATCGCCATAGAGCCAATGTGTCACTTGAAATGACATTTATAACTGTCAGTGTCATATTGACGTTATATAATAAATAAGCGCCGGATACTCGTGCGCGGGCACATTCGGTTGACGAACTCGCCGCGTTACGGATCAAATCAGAGATAATCACAGTAAACCTTTATTGTTTTATTTCTCTTGTATTTGCCTATCATTAGTATACCTACGAAGTATAATACCACGCCTATATTTTGTTGCTACATCATGTCAAAAGCGAGTCAGCCGTCCAAACTCTCCGACATGTATATTTTTTATCAAATATAACTCCCGCATTAGTAATATATCCTGTTTCGCGGAGGACTTTACAAACATTTCAACAACGGACACTATGGCGAAAGCCATAGTATATCATAGTATAGTATAGTACATGCAAACGTGATATATATAACTTGTTATTAGCAAAGCAAAATACTACGTGCCGTAATACATAATAATTAATATTGTTAATTATGCAAATAAAGTAAACATCATAATTTCCCTTTCCTATATAGGTCCGTACTACGTATATATAATAACTTAGTATATAAGCCTTAATTAAGTAACAATAAACCAGTCAATATTCAATCACCACATCGTCGTTTTAATTGGTTCATAAAGCAACACGCAATAATTGGTGACCCCGACGTGATCTATTGGTCTCTAGTGCTGATATAATACCGGGACGACCGGAACCCAATTTGGTTTTCAGCGGTGAATCTAGAGAACAATAGTATTACGATATTATCACATCCTCATAACGTCAGAAGAAAAATGGCTCCACCAATAACTCCTTCAAAAGGCGACTCAGGCTGCGAAACTGTTGCTGCAATCACGGTCACGGAAAAACTACCGCAATTTTGGACAGACTCACCACGATTATGGTTCGCTCAGTTTGAAGCCATTTTGGCACCACAAAAACAGGGCGAAGACTACAAATACAATATGGTAATATCTAAATTACCAAAAGAGGTAGTCCATCAGGTTAGTGACATTTTGACTAATCCTCCCAGCGATAATAAGTACTCCACCATCAAGGAACGTCTAATAAACTGCTACGAAGAGAGCGAACACCGACGTTTTCACAGACTACTACCAGAAATGGACTTCGGAGACCAAAAGCCTTCCCAGCTCTTGAGAAAAATGAAGGAAGCGGGATGTGGAAATATAAACGACGACACTATTCGTCTTCTGTGGCTAAGACAACTTCTCGCTTCGCTAACAGCGATTATATCGGTTACAAACAATTTATCATTAGACAACTTGAGCGAGTTAGCCGATAAAATATATGAAAACTTGACCTACAACAAGAATACCACTCAAGAGACATCGGTTGACATTAATTTAATAACAAACATATCGTCACAACTTGCAGCTATGCAAATAGAAATAAATGCATTACGTAGCGCACGCGAGCATCAACCTATGCAACGCAGCAAATTCCATTCACGCCATACGTCACACTCACGGTCAAGGTCACGCCACAGAAGCTCGCATAATGGAATTTGTTATTATCATAATCGTTTCAAGCAAGATTCGTATAAATGCAAGAAGCCATGTTCGTGGAATATGAACAAAAATATCAGGCCGTCGGAAAACTAGAAGTAGCACAGAAAACGACGGGTCTCTGTGCTATTCACCCAGCAAACCGTCTAACTATAACTGACTCAAACAGTGGTTATAGATTTTTAGTCGACACGGGTGCTAACATTTCGGTTATCAATCGCACAAATAACGAGAGCAAAGCATGCGAATACAAATTATTCGCCGCCAACGGCAGCCCTATAAATACATACGGGGAACGCACTTTAATGCTTAACCTAGGACTTCGCCGAAGCTTTAAATGGACATTTACCATTGCCGACGTCAAGATGCCAATTCTGGGAGCTGATTTTCTGGATCATTATCAATTATTAGTAGATATACACGGAAAAAAACTGATCGATAAAAAGACAGGTTTGAAAACGCCTGCCAAAATAGTGAGAGCAAACATTGCATCAGTCCGATCGTTAAACGCTTCTCTACAGGAACCAATAAAGCGATTGTTAGAGAAATATGAAGACATTACAAAGCCTAGATCGATGAACCTACCTACCAAGCACCAAGTACAGCATCAAATAATAACAAAAGGTTTCCCAGTATTTACTCGAGCGCGTCCATTACCTCCTGATAAATACAGAATTGCAAAACAGGAATTCCAAGACATGATGGATATGGGAATTTGCCGACCGTCAAGCAGTCAATGGGCATCGCCACTTCATTTAGTCAAGAAGAAGAATGGCGAATGGAGAGCATGTGGAAATTACCGCGCACTAAATAAAATAACAGTACCAGACAGGTACCCACTTCCAAGGCTACTTGATTTTACGTACGTGGCAAGCGGAAAAGGAATTTTCAGCAAAATAGACATAAAGAAAGCTTTCACGTTCTGCCCATAGCTGAACCAGAAAAAACAGCGATTATAACCCCTTTTGGACTTTTTGAATTCATCAGAATGCCATTCGGGTTACGAAACGCAGCACAGTCCTTCCAAAAATTTATGGACTCCATATTCAGAGACTTGGACTACGTATTCGTGTATGTAGACGACATATTTATCGCTGATAAGAAAAATAATATTAAGGAACATTATGAACACTTAGAAGAGGTGTTTAAGCGCTTGCATGATCACGGCATAACAATTAATACAAACAAATGCGAATTTGCCAAGTCGGAAATTGATTTCCTCGGTTATCATATAACGAGCCAAGGGTTGACTCCTACTATGGAAAAAATTCAAGCCATAAACAATTACCCTAAACCACAAACGATAAATGAATTACGACGTTTTTTGGGTATGATTAACTTCTACCGAAGCAGTATTCCACATGCAGCAAAACATCAAGCACCATTAAATAAATATTTAATTAATTGTAAAAAAATGATAAGACAGTTATACAGTGGAATACCGAAGCAAACCACGCGTTTGAATGTTGCAAGCAGGACATTCGACAATTAACTACATTAGCATGTCCGGACAGCAACGCGCAAATAGCTTTAATGACGGATGCTAGTCTCAAATGCGTAGGCGCTGTACTACAGCAGCGAAGAAACAAAAAATGGGAGCCGATAGCTTTTTTCTCCAAATCACTAAGTGAAGCCCAAACAAAATACTCTACTTACGATAGAGAGCTACTAGGAATTTATATGGCTATAAAACATTTCAGAAGACTCATCGAAGGACGAGAATTTACGGTCTACACGGATCACAAACCACTAATGCATGCTTTCGATAAGAAGCCGTCATTGGATGATACCCCTAGACGAATCAGATATCTGGATTATATATCACAATTCAGTACGGATATCCAGCACATCAGCGGCCACAAGAATTTGGTAGCCGATGCTTTATCTCGAGTTATCGAAACGATATCCTTACCCTCTGCAATCGATTGGTACGAGGTAGATAAATATCAAAAGAATGACAGCGATTTAAAACGATTAAAAGCCAATAAATCGTTAAACATAGAATTAATACATTTTCCAGATAAAAATATTAAGATTTATTGTGATATATCAACAGGAAAACAACGCCCTTTTATGCCCCTCAAATTCAGGAAAACTATCTTCGAAAGTTTTCATAACATTAGCCATTCTGGTAAGAATACTACGAGAAAACTGATTTCAACTAACTATATATGGGAAAATATGAATAAAGACGTAAATAAGATGACTGAGGCATGTTTACAATGTCAACGAGCAAAAATACATCGTCATACAAAATCACAATTCGGAAAATTCATGCCAACAGGAAGATTTTCCCATCTTCATATTGATTTAGTTGGGCCTCTACCCACTTCTAAAAACAAACGATACATAATTACAATGATAGATCGTTGTACTTCATGGCCAGAGGCATTTCCCATAGCTGATATAACTGCAGAAACCGTAGCCAGAACGGTATATGAAGGCTGGATAGCCCGATTCGGATGCCCTGAATACATTACCACAGACCAGGGACGCCAATTTGAATCTGAAATATTCAAAAATTTAGCAAACTTAATGGGAATTCATAAAATTCGAACCTCCCCATATCATCCACAGTCAAACTCTAAAGTAGAACGACTGCACAGAACATTGAAAACGGCATTGATAGCAAGAGGTAACACAATCAATTGGACAAAAGAGTTAGCTACCGTTTTACTTGGCATACGTACGAGTTTACGGCAAGACACAGGATACTCGGCCGCTGAATTAGTATACGGTTCAACAATTAGATTGCCTGGAGCATTTTTCGAGACACATAATAACTCAACATACGCAGATTTTATCAGAGAAATTAAGGACAACTTAGAACACATGATTTCTGTTCCACAAAGACAAAGTAAGAACGACAAGATATTCGTGCACCCACAGTTATCGGAATGTAAGCACGTTTTCTTACGTTGTGACCGATTACGGCCAAGTCTTACACCGCCGTACGATGGTCCTTATCTTGTCATCAGTCGAAATGATAAGATCTTCACGATCTTGATAAACGGACGACAAAAAAGTGTAGTGTGTGTAGTGTAGAGTTAAACCTGCATTCATGTTAAACGATAGCAAGATAAGCAAACGGACAATAGACGACCAGATAACGAAAACTTCACAAGCAGATAAGAAAACAGAAACAAGAACACGTTCTGGTAGAATCTCCCGCCCGACGGTTAGATTCCAATTATAATATATAAGCTAGAATAACACTACTTTATGCATTCACTTAGCACAGCGTCGAAACAACACATAGCATGGGATCAAACTCGAGCCACGAGAAGGAACAAATCAACATGGTGCAGAACAATGCAGTAAAACCAGAAGATTTATTAAACCTGCACTCCCAAGTGGTCGAGGAAGTACAAGGGATCCGGAGCTGGATAATATTCATGACGATAGCAGGGGTTGTCATATGTACAATCGCAACCATAGTCATAGTATTCAAATTCGTAAGCAATAAGATCGAGAAGAGGCTTACGAAAATAATTGGAGACGCAAGCGTTGTTTAGAAACGTAGGCATAAAATTAATCTGTATTATTATTTTTTTCTAATCTAATTATTACTATGTGTAATTTAGTTTTTTTCTTCAAGGGGGGAATATCTATGGCGAAAGCCATAGTATATCATAGTATAGTATAGTACATGCAAACGTGATATATATAACTTGTTATTAGCAAAGCAAAATACTACGTGCCGTAATACATAATAGTTAATATTGTTAATTATGCAAATAAAGTAAACATCATAATTTCCCTTTCCTATATAGGTCCGTACTACGTATGTATAATAACTTAGTATATAAGCCTTAATTAAGTAACAATAAACCAGTCAATATTCAATCACCACATCGTCGTTTTAATTGGTTCATAAAGCAACACGCAATAGACACAAAAAACATCCAGCCTCAAAACAACTATTTATGGATCACACAAAGTTATGTCTCGTGTGAGATTTGAATCCACAACACTCGGCGCAGTGGCAGTAGCGAGGCGACCACTAAAACTAAGTTATGAATCAGACAGTATTATGGCTCTTAATGTTATACCCCAAGCCTCTGTATTCCCATTCTTGTCAATTTTAAATTGATATAATACCAGAGTCCAACAATTTCCCACACCTATCATTTTTCTCCTTTTCCGAACCATCAAACCTTCGTTTGCCTGATACCTGTTGTACATTCAGTACATAACTCAACCTGACACATCAATAATAAAAACCTTCGTGAGAGAACCTACGTCACGACGAGGGCTTGCTATTTTCTTGTAGACCATTGTGCTGGTTGCTATAGCAAATGTATTGCAAAGAAAATATATATTTTTACAAGAGATACATTTTTTATTTGGTCGTGTTGAATTTTCTTTTGCTTTAATGTAGTGTAGGGATGATGCTGAAGTATTTAATTTATATGCGAGGGTTTCTTATGATATATACGTTATTCGGTTAGATTTTCGATAATGTCATTATAGTAGATGCACACTTCACCTGCTTAGAAGTATCTTAATGGCATGATAAGGATACGGTGTGTTGTTCGGAATCGATGTATTGTCAACGTGAGAATATAACAATTCCTTTGTTTGAAAGGTTGGCACGCGCGAGTTACCGGTTACCATCAGGCATACCTAATGCCCACTTTTTGCCCAGTTTGTTAGTATAAAAATAAACTCAGTTTTAGATTAATTTAGTTCAATGATTTTCGGTTTCATTAACATGTTAGATGGGATTGTCTAAAATAGCTCAAGCAGGTATCTGCAATACGACAGAGAAGTTTATCGTGCCGATTCGTCCTGTGATAGTACTTATACACAACGCAAGTAGCTGGGGCGAGGTTCATGCGCAAGCTACCCGCGTGGGCTACATACGTGACTAATCATGTGGCTTACTGAGGCGAATACAGTGGTCGGTCCTTTACATGATACATACAAACCACACAAGTACTTCAACTTGAGCATGTTACCCGTATCATGTACATACAAGAGCCATATCTTAAAGGTTTTAGTCCAAGTGTTGACTTACAGAATTATTAATCCCAAGAACCTAATGCAAACTTCTTAAGACCTCGTCTGAAAATCTCATATAAACCGTGTAAAGCAATGGGATTTCCAGTCATAAGACTTAAATTAATTTAGCAAAGCAATATTGTAGAACGTCAATGTGCATGGTTTTCTAAAGTTAATTTGCTTAAGATCTTACAGAAGCAAAGAAAATTTCTAATAATAATATTATGTCAATTTTATTTTTTTGAGGAAAGTCTTAATCGGTCCTGTAAAATTGATATTACCAATTACTCCCTATTGCAATTGTTAGCGTTGAAGAGTATGGTGGATGCCTATTTTCAATCATTTTTATTTTATTTGGAATTAACATTTCTTTTTTACGTGGTAGAAAGCGCATGACGCATACCTCTATGCGGGGCGACGGAAAGGTTATGTCGGACTCACCGAGGGAAAGATGATTCTGGTAATACCGACTAAATCTACCACGATGTTCCTCGACATAACCATAGTCGGCGGGGCCACGCGAATCACTTTCACATGCAATCGCGACTCCGCCGATGCTTGCGCATTAACCTGCGCCAACTACTAGCGTCGTGTACAAGCACGAATAAAAGCGGGCCGTAAGACAAAGTATAAACTATCAAAAGCTAAATAGTATATAGGTACACGAGAATTCTAAAAAATAAAACTAAGTTACCGGCATTCCAATATTCAGAATGGATACAAGACTGTATGATATTAGTCTTATTCATATAGTATACGGCAAGTCTTACGAACGTGAATGAAAACGCAGCTGAGTTTACTTATATTTTACATAATATAATTATACAATAAAATCCAAGATACATCGTTATTCTGACAGAAATTATGGTAACAATTATAAGGGTATTGATTGACAGCAACGAGTTCGGCTCCTATTTTCAGAGCGAGACCGATTTTAGATCGCGACGTCCAATTCTAACAAAGACTAGTCATCTGCGCATCTATCGCAAGTGTTTTCTCAAACGTAAGTGCATATAAGTATATAGTATGTCTTACGTTTATGCGAATGTTATACATTAAATTTAAACTACTATACCTATATAGATTAAATCTCGTTGTTTTTCAGCAGCCATGTCTACGAGGAGACTAAACATGAATGAAGGTGGCTGCTGAAAAGCAACCGATACGTCGGGAAAAGTGTAAACCTAAATAGTAATAAATTAAATAGCTTAAATAGTAAAGTTTAACAGTAGTAATTTAATAGTTTCATATGATTCAAGCTAGTAGCTAGATTAGTACAAGCTTTGCTTAGTTTGGGCTAGATGGTTTTGTGTGTATCTGGTAGAATATTATTATTATTATTTTATAATAAATTACGCGATAAAAATCCGTATAAAGTAGCTTAATTTCAATAAGTGCACTCTCTCTTTTTGTTCCCTAACTCTAATAATCCTAATTATTCCGGAGGTTAATTAGACACAAACAGAGAGTGATTAGGCGCAGGACCAACAACTTTCCAAGCTGCTATTGAGAATAGCTTGTTAGAAAACCCGGAGTTCGAACCCGAGAACTTATGTACAACAGTCATCTGCTGCGCCAGCGAGATAATCTACAGAATAGAATTATATTGAAAGTCCTACTATATTCTCACTTAATTTATCATGAAACTACATAATAATAAAACTATCCAACAAGTTTTATATTACGCTCTATTTTATCCATGTTTCATGTATTTAATGTGGCATAATGTACGTTTGCCTCTGAACTGCCAGGAACACAGGTCATTTCAGACCGTACTCTCACGGAGGTAACAGCGAGACAAGCGTTAACATAGCAGTTTACGTTTAGAGTAAAGTGACGTCATACAGGTTGCCTAGTGCTAGTTGTTTTTACGTTAACGCGATTGAAACGTTTACCGCGCTTGGCTCTCGGATTGGTTAAAAGTTTAGAGCGGCCCAATCGGAACGCTGAACGTCATAAACGTGTCAATCGCGTTAAACTAAAACAAACTTACACTAGGCACTCATATATTTATTGTAAATAATGAGGAGTATAAAATTCTGTTTCAAATACGGTTAGACTAGAAAGCCGACCCCAAGTGACTTGGGTATACCTAATAAAGGCTAGGGAGAAGGAAAGATAAAATTCTGTTTTCAAAATGGAACACGTTCTGTTTTGAAAATACGATTACTTTTCTTTTTAATTTTGACGGAACTGCTAAGAAATACATTTACATTATTTTGGCATTCTTGATTGCATAATAATAGATACAATAGCAGTAATTAAATTTGAATGAACAAATAACGTTCATATCCTTTCTTATGAGGGTAGATATAATTTAAAAGTCATATATAGTCTTCGGTCACTTCGTATGCTAATATGCTAGTTATATAATACATAAATATTTGCTTCCACATAAATTATGTGCAAGTAAATTCCTTTCACTTTGTTAGAATATTTATAATGGTTTTTAATTGTGCAAGAACTGCTATCCAGAGATCTTAGGTAATAGGGACTAGGCTATCGTTTTTGTGCTCACCAGCCGGCGCCACTGGCAAGTAAGTTGCTATCAAGTCTATCACAGCTGTTGTCAATAGCCGTAGTTGTCGGTAATTATTGCTGTTTCTATTACTATTGAAGTACCTACTATAGTTACTGTTGAAGTTACTATATTATTTGACGACTATCCACTAATAGTGAATTCAAGCGTGATAGCCGTCATTGCCTGTCTTCACATTTATAAACAAAGAATTTATTGTCCGGCTTGAATTTGAATGGAGCTGACGTAGGAATATTTTATAAAATTTTATCGGCACCGAATAGCGATGACGCGAAAGCTCTATTCAAATTCATGTCGAATGTATTAAATTAGTTAAATTAGTTTTATATTAGGGTACGATGGAACTGACATAATATGCAGTGCGTAAATTTATAAAATAAAAGTGAATTAAGAAAAAAAACGAAGAATACTAATCATAACATTATAATTATATGCAAAGCAGTTTTGCTAAGTTCATGTCAAAAGAATTACAAACCTCATAATACCTTCTTAAAAACCACACATTCCGCTGTGCTACTGCAACATTTTTCCAATCCCATGACGTCTACGGTCCCGTATGTAAGTTGTACTGACGTATTCATTTCCCGCTTGTGTTGGAGCCTGTCTCTTTGAATGCTAGCCTTGCATAATTCTTTCTTGAAAGTTTCTTCTCACTGAATTTTTTTATTATTTTCTGGCAACTTCGTTGGATGAAATTCTAGTTGATATTTAAGGATGTAATTTTATCGTGTTATGAACTTTGTTTTGCATAAAAAATATATTATTTTCTGTTTTCTGAGACCAATCATTTTATATTATTAAAATAATTTATCTTGCTTGTTTTCTCGCTGTTTTATGGACAGTGGAAGGAAAATTAAGGAGATAATGAGATGCACGGCCTAGTCATTAACTTTGCCTTCTTAATTCTGTAAAGTGTGTACTTGAAAAAGTGATGTCATTTATAATAACAAATTAGAAAAGTTCCATATTTTAAGATAAACCTGCATTGTTCTAATTGACTGGCGCCTAGCGTTACATTCACAGCAATGTGCAAATCTGCAAATTTTATTGCATAATCTACCTATAAAGCGTTGGCAAATTTTTCCAACACTTCCCTCTAGGCGAGTCTGATTGTCCGACAGTACTGTGTAACTTTGAATTGACAAAACGAAAAAAACACAAATGGTTGGAGAGAAAAAGTTGTGTGCCTGAGGCCGGCGGCTAACTCGACGTATTGTCTAAGCCAGCTTGTTTCGCCTTTTTGTAAAGCTTCAAGCTTTTTACACTATTTAATCGGGTTGACTGCGCTAGTCTCGTATTGATCTGTGTTCTTTGGCGTCCATTCGATTGCGAGAATTGGTTGGTTTCTTTGAGTTATTAGCTTTTTGTGCACATAATATATAGCAATTGTACCTCACAAACGGCATTGTTTGTGAGGTACAATTGCTATGTGTTAACTAACTAGTTTCTGTGCGCAGTTTTGCGCGTTAGTATCGTTATATGAAGATGAAGTCCTTTTATGACATATACTTATATGTTAGTCTAGGACATGGTCTATTTGTGTACCAAGTTTCATCCAATTCCGTCGATCGGTTTACGTAATTATGTCGCAAACGCAGTAGCACGAATGATTGGATTTATTATTTAATTATGAAATTGTCGTTTATATCCTGCAACTAATTTGTGGTTTCTATAGAAAATGAAAATAAATATTAATAACCTTTTATACAATTTGTACTTAAATCTATATTGCTTAGTGTCTACCCGTATTCGTTGTTTTAATTCACCATAATTACATGAAGGTTGATGCTTTTGTCAGTTTAAGACACTTAAGTGGCCTGCCTACAAGCAACTATACATGTAAAAAAGAACCGTAGAATTCGAATGGGCCAAAAAAGTTGCTCGTATGAAAACCGTCATTATTTTCATAGATCGAATTCATATTTAATACTCTATTATTAGTAGGCAGAATTACCGTAAGACTTTTCTCATAAATGGTTTTCAATGCTTTTATTACCACATCAATCACGAGACACACTATGTAGAACAATAAGTTATGTCGTTAAAACGATTAGAATGTCCACAGACAATTGTGGCGACAATTAGTCTATTGCAGATTTGAACATTTAATATTATGTAACTGTTAATTACCAATTAGCTCGTACGGGCTTGTAATTGTCGCAATGTCACCTCGGCTCGTAATGGTCTTAGGGACACTCGTGTTCAGCAATTTATTGACAATATAACGGGCTCTTTGTGTTCATTAGCTTATGACAGATTGTCATTTACGCCATTATTGTCGCACTGTCGGGGCCGGGTACCTTCTTAGATTATGAAGGCACGTATCCATATTATGCTATACGTCACTATGTAAAACATAAAATATCAGTACTGGAATCTTCACGTACCCACGCTAAGGTCCTTAGAGTCCGTTTTGCAATTAGGGTAATAATGGACACAAATAACATCAAGAGTCAAAACACTGTCACCACTATCAAAAATAGTGATATTAATAAATAGCCTTCTTCTCCCTAGCCTTTATTATTCCCAAGTCACTTGGGGTCGGCTTTCTAGTCTAACCGGATTTGACTGGATATCAGTTTTTACACGGAGCGACTGCCATCTGAACTCCGCAACCCGAACGCTAACGATACCCTAAGGCTAGACCAGTGTCAGGATATTAGAGGGCACTGATTTCCCAATAACGACTGCCATAGATGTTCATGGCAGCCGGGACCGACGGCTTAACGTGATCTCCGAGGCACGGAGCAGGCGATAAAATTGTCAATCAATACGCACATAATTTCGAAAAGTCATATAACTTCCGAAAGTTAGAGGTGCGCAACGTGTGTTCGAACCCGAGACCCTCTGCATTGCAGTCTGTTGGACTCCCCACTGAGATTAATATTATTTATGTGTAAAAAGTTCAATGGAATGATGTAGACAATCAATTCATTTTTTTTAAACTAGATCGTGTCAATACAGTCGGAGTAGTTACTAGTGTACTATAATAGTACTACAGTAAACCACGCTCTCCGATGATAATTAGCTGCTAAAACAATCCAATAAACTTCCAAGAATCTTTTATTGAAGAAAATCACACGTACAAAAATAGATAACCATATTTCCACGCACACATTCGCGACATTTTCGTAATTTCGAAATGTCTTATAAAGTATACTTTAATCCAACACAAAATGTATCAATGATTTCCCTTGTCGGTTTTTCCGACACAAAATGTCAGCCGTTAAGTTACCCTTGTTTTTGCGGTGCGACGATTCTTCGAAGCATTGACGAATCTTATCGAAGTCCCGCTGGGCTCGGCGCGTCTTATCGTGACGCGGGACGAGCTACTTTGGGAAACAATACCCGGAGTAAGGAGTGAAGAAGTGGTGGATACGGAGGTGAGATATCCTACTTGAAAGAGGACAGAATCGGTATACGGAGCTTATATTCTCAGCTCCGTACACCGATCCTGTCCTCTTAACAGTAACTGACATTATTTTGAATAGAATAAACATAATTTACTACAGATTGTATTTTTGTATTACTGATGTCGTCGTCGAATGATTTGTTTGTACTACTAACCTAATATTTTTTTATATTTTATATAAACTTGTTACTGTAATTGTTGTGGTACCATGTGTCCTTAGATTGGGTGGGCTATTATAAGCCTGTAAAACCGTTGTACTCCTATCAAAAAAACCTTTGAATCAGAGCCTAGAGGTATGAGGAAATATAAATATCAAAGATTTTAGACAAAAAACCTAATAATATTTAAGATTAAAGAAAGATCTAATAAAATAAATAAATTATCAATACCTATTTGGATGCAAAATTCAAGTTCAAATCTCTTTGTGCATTGCATACGCACACCGCAAGTTTTATACAACATTTTTGTTTTCAACGTAACCATATACAAGCAACATATGTTTCAAAATGGATGTAGGGTGCCTCTACTACATGATCTTGCTAAAATAGGGTCAAAGCGAATTTTAATAATAATATGTTTAATTATATAATGGCTAAATGTCCGTGTACAAATTGAAACTGTTTTTCCTCATACATAAACGTTATGCGAAAAAATGTGCATTATTTAGCATTTTTGTTAACTTAACTACGCAAACATATTTACTTTATTTAGCGTAGGTTAATATTCAGTTTTCCGGTGAATACAAAAATATTTTTCGAGTCAACTTCGGCATAACGATACGCGAATATTTACGATGATAAAGCATTCGAATTATTTGACCGTCCAGATTATTTTATGCAGTCGAATAACAATATTATAAATATTAATCGGCTGTATTGAAAAGAAAGAAGAACTTGAACGCCAATATTAATTTCAATAGCAAACCCGTCTATACTCACAGCACCAACAACATTGAGTTTTAGTTGCCTGTACAACTGCTACGTTTCTGTTTATTTATCAAAGTTTATCTTTATATATATATATATATATCTTCTGTGCGCGTGTTTGTAATTAAACTCCTCCTAAACGGCTGGACCGATTTTGATGTCATTTTTTGTGTGTGTTCAAGTGGATTCGAGAATGGTTTAGATTTGTTTTTTTTTTAATTTTTCGTACGTCTGTCGAGACATCTAGTTATTTACATATTTTGCAGTTTTATTGGTCCACAACCAAGAAATGACATACATTTATTGTCACTATTCGAATGTAGGTTTGTCTATATTCGAATCATTCGATTATTTTAGTAATTACTGCACGCTATGACTTCGATAACTTTTGTCATAAGCATGCATCGTATACGATTGATTTACGCCTGTGCCTTTGCGCCATTCAGAGGGCCTTTGTTAATATCGAATAATTCTACGTCATCAATCAAAAAACCTAATTGACTAGACCTAAAGCTTCGGAAGCTTAAATTTTGATAATTTTATTAAAGGTAAAATTAGTAAAACTAAAATTAATTAGTAAAAATAAGCACTATAACATTCTATTTGCGAATACCTGTCAACGGTAAATGTTGAATGTTTAAATATAAATGTATTATTAGTCTGTAAGCCTCCTTTAAAAACAAAAATAAAAAAAAATAACAAGTACATTGATTTTGTTTTATAATTTTTTTTTTTAAAGTAATTCTGAAAAGAAAAATCCTTTCAATATTTCATGTGTTAACGTGTTGGACATCTTCGATTCTTTAACAATATTTAGGTCTCACATAATATTTTAAACATAGCTCCAAACACATGCTATAAAACTCCTACCGTGAAATCTAATAACGCTTTACCTGACTGAAATTGAACTTAAGATCTCTTAATCCTTCATATGCTCGAACGTAGATACACAGAGCTGTTTTATTCTGTTTATGATCTCAGCAGATGTGCGGTTAATCGACCTTATACAGAGTGCCGATATACCAACATTACTTAAAGAGGTCAATGAGACTAAAAATATTACCAATAACAGCAAAAATATCCTAAATTTCTAATCCAAATATTCATTAATTTTCTAATGCGCAGTAAGTTAATCCTAATAATGCGTGGACAACGAGCCTTGCCGATCATACGGTACTTCGCAAGCGATCAAGGGACACAAGTACTGTGCCTTAGATCAAAGTACAATTCGGTGCACATTTAACCAATAAATAAGTAATAGACAATCAGAAATGGGCCAGTCACCAGCAAATTATGTCTGGACGGAACACTGTATATGCGCTGACATTCACACTGCACCACACATTAAAAAGCAATTTCGACCAAAGCATATACTCAATCCTTACAATCAGTATCAATATATTAAATACCACGCTGGCTTCTTGGCTCTATGTACATGATATCGTTGCTCTCCAGTTTACGCGGCCGTGTCTGACTTGCGTAAAGCTCCAACACGATGATAAGATGGATGGATACATCATTCACAAGCGTTGCTTTTGTGTACCACTTTTATAGCCAAAGAAATACAAGACAGCGTTACGTGGAACGCTGGCCTTCTAAAATATTCACGATGGTAGAAACAAAGGCTATTGAATAAAGTTGAACACTGAAATGGGTCACGGCAGAAGTTATTTATTTATAGCACTAGAATAAAACATTTCATAACATCACGCCTGTATGTCACAAAGGGCGTGGTATGAGTGTCTTTGTCTTTATTTTTATAAAATTTAACTCACGCACTAGAAATAAATCCGGTATCGCGAGGGACTTTACAAACATTCAAACAACGGACACAAATAACACCCAGATTCCGAACAACCATTTGTAAATCATACATATTTTGTCCTATGTGGGATTCGAAATCTCGGCGTAGCGTCTGTGGCGAGGCAACCATTTTAACCACTCCACCATCCATGCAGTCAAATGTAGATAGAATATTCATATTACATACATTTTTTATTCCTTTTTTGGTTCCGTGGTGTGCCAATGGAACGTTATTATTAAGCTCCCAACATTGTTCTGTCTGCCCATCCTTCAAAAAGAATATATCTGTTGAGCCGTAATAGGTGGCAGGTCAGACAAAATGTAAAAATTTAAAAAAGAGATTTTTCGTAAATATTTATTTCAAAGATCTTTTTCGGGTCAATCATAAAAACAGTATTACATATAACCTAGAAACTTTAAACAGTAAACAAATATAGCCAGATAGTATTACTTTATTAAACTATTATTGATTTCACATATAAAAAGCACAATAGCTTTTATATCGTCTGCCTTGTTATTTTAATATTAATAATCCTTCACGACCCAGAAACTATTCATGGAGCACTTTAAAAATAGTATAAAAATATACCTAGTCAAATAACATTTCTCTATCTTAAGGACCTCAATGGCGTAGTGGTTAGTGTAACCGACTGCCACGCCTGAGGTCGCGGGTTCGACTCCCGGTTGTTTCTATGTATAATATGAATGTATTTACAACAAAAAAAATGTATATAATATGTATATTGATCCATTGTCTAGTACCCATAATACAAGCTCTAGTTTGGGCTAGATGGTGTTGTGTGTATGTGATAGAATAAATGTAGAAATTATCTGGGATTCTCGTTTGTACAAGCAACGCACTCCACCAACGAATAACAGTAAAAGTTATGCCAGTATCAAATAGAAAAGTCGGTTGTAATTTATTAATGTCAAGTACATTGCTTATACTGGTTTGTGTTACTTTCCGGAACATTCTGCTATACGAATGTTGTCGATCCATGGTTAAGAAATTTCTTTAAGATTTCTTATTTCTTACTGAAGTATCACGTAGATTTGAAAATACTAAAGATAATCCTAAAATTGATTAATTTTATCTCCTTTGGTCCAGTGCATAAGATTGCGGTTTGAGAAGGTATAAGTCAAGCAAAAACAATAGTTTTAGGTTTTTGATATAAGAGACCATTATTTTGTCTCTCAAGCCCACTTATTACATGGAATCTAAAAATATAGCTGGTAAAATGTAGATTTATTAGATTACATCAACATTTCAGGGAGGGATACACAGCTTTAATTGAAAAATACTAATATCCTTTTACCTGTGAGTTATTTATACCTTACTGAACAACTTTTGTTGTACGTACCACTATTCATAATTTATTGTAATTGTTTGCATGCATAAATACAAATATTCTAATTAGTTGCACTAATGACAAAGACTTAAGACTATAATAGTCAATTCCATTTAACTCTATATAGGCGTAAGTACACCCTTAAAAGTGTAATGTTAAAATGAATATTATCAACTAAAAATAAATTGTCCAGAAAGAAAAACAAAAGGAAATTAATTATATTTGCTGTCTATTTATCACAATAAATCACTAAAGATCTCAGACACCATAAAGTATTAGATAAGGATCTGATATAAGCTGAAATACATAAAATTTCACCGTTTTGTCAAATTGAACTATCTGTAGAGACCTGACCTCTGCGTTAGAAAGTCATACAATTCGACGTTAATCTAACGCAATCTCTAGAATCGCAGATATTTTTTTTGTTTTATGATTATTTTGTTATATTATAACAAATGACTTGATATACCAAGTCACTCGTTGCTGACCTTAAGGCAAAAGATTAAAAAATGGGACAAAAAGAAAGGTATGGCAGAGGTTATATAAAGCTCCGAAACTCTTAATCACTAGGCAAAATGCGATAACAATGCACCGAGGCTTCCGTCGGTTACCTGTAGGATGCTTTTTGTTTCTCTACAGATTACTGATACATCCATGCATTAGCTTATGATTTTATTAATAAGAAACGTCTTGTCAATTAGTGTGTTCGTCGGCTGGCCAAACAATTTGATTAAAATTAATAGTTATAATTATATTTTACAAATAACTACAGTCGCGTTACCCCAGATTCAAATATAATTTCAAAGCATCAACCGAACTTGTGGGAAGTGGTTGTAAAATTGATGTACGTTTTTAAACATTTTAAGCTTTTATATTCCATTAATTAATGCGATCTGTAATCTGGGATATAATATCCTCGCCCTATTATTTTCTGCATAAAAGATATATATAAAAGCAAAAATTATGTGTAATTTAACCATGGTTTCAGATACGCATAAAATTGCCTATTTGATAAAGTTTTATGTATAAGCGCCAGAAAATAACGGTATGAAAATTAAAATTGTAAAATGTAAATGAGGGTATCAGCGACTTCGTAAATCGCCCGGCCGATGCATTGATAAAGTTACTGTAAAATATTTTAAAATAATAAATTCTCAACATTCGGTATTAATTTTGTATTATCTGTAGATGGTGAGGCTTAAATGTAGTTTACGAATTTACATTCAATTAACAATGTGATCTAAAATCAACAAACGTAACGTAGAACGGAAAGTGTGCTCTCTAAATTTTATGATTCTAAGTCAGGTGGCTACAAACAAGGTGACTTTTATAGGTCCATCTATCCCGGGACATGTAAAATAGATGTGACTATTTTACAACGAGCGGGATGTTCATGTTTATTTGATTCTAAAGACGCTGTAAAAGACAGATGATAGTAAAGTGTGCAGAGTTAAATTTATGACAAGCTGTTTGGAACTAGTCTCACGAAAATATTTTATATTTGCAATCAACGTTACGTTCTATCGTTAAAAAATGGTGTCAAAATTCTGCTGTGTCATTTGCCTTACATATGTGGGTAGTTACCGTCATGCCATTGACTTAAAGATGTGCAAGTATCTCAACCCTTCCACGTTACAGGTAACATGGAAGGGTTGAGATACTTGCACATCTTTTACTCAGGAGTCGTGTATAAAAGCCATAATATCCTTTCAAACTTCACACACGGTAAGGACAAAATTCATAAAATAAACGTCTTATTTCTTTTTGATGCCTCCTAAATATGACAAATATACAGTAGAAAAAACTTTTTTGTAAACACTATCATTTACTGTATAATTATAATAATAAATATACATATACAATAATATTTTTATATAAAATCAGCTTCGTGTCCGAAAAGGTCTAAAATTAGTCGATGGATTAACCTAAAAATTTTACACAACTTTGCATTTTTATATAATAATTATAATTATATTGTTTATTTTCTCTCAAAAAGGTATATAGGTACATTGGTTTGTTATTATAATATGAACATATTTTAATATTCTTTTTGTCTCAAAGTTATAATAATAATGAATATCAGACTGAACCACAGCGACCACAAAGCCAGGATTAGCAAGTAAAAAAGAAATAATATATGGTACGCGAAATATACAAATTTTCATGTGAACATTTGAAACATAGCTGGATAAAAATTATAGATCAAACGTACAATCGTTGTATCAAAATTAAAAATCGTATAAATCGTTGATCCTAAAAGTAATCTTCCATCCGCTAAATTGGGATAAATATAGATGTAATTATATTTTTCCATTGTTACAGAATCCTAATCCTAACTTAATATTATAAATTCAAAAATGTAAGTTTGTTTGTTTGTTACGCGTTTACGCCTTAACTACTCGACCGACCATCATGAATTTCGCATACACGTTGTCAGAGGAACAAAAAAGGGCATAAGGTACCTTTCATCCAGAAAAAAGTACTGTAACTAACCTAACCTTACCTACATTTACGCGAGCGAAGCCGCCGGCAAAATCTAGTAAAATAAATGATAGTTGCGATTGTCTAGTGCACACTAAAACCTAATTTAAGGCGTGCTCCGCATTGACGTTTATGACAAGTTAGGTAGTTCTATAGAACATGTATTTAAAAAAACAACTTATAAGTGACAATAACAGAATACGCTTTAGGCAATATTTTCAATACTCTTTAAAACTTTCAATACATCGTAAATATTGGAGTTCTTATTCATGAAGTCGTTCAGGAAATGAACCAGACTGAGTGAAAATCTTCATTGAAAATGTGTTACAGGACACCCGTATTAATAGTAGAGTAGCGAAGTAGTCAAGTAGTTTCTCAACAACGTATCCAATCTAGCTTCTAACTTATGTTCCTTTTTTAACGACCTTAAGAAATAGAAAATATTTTTTCTACAAAGTCTTACAATGTCTATGCATTTACACCACAAAATAAAGCCAGTGTATAATTTTATAGAAACCATCAACGAACCGTTACATAATTTTAAGAGTGTGTGTTTTAAGAAAAGAATATTTGGTAAAACACGTCATGCTTAGAATAAATAAAAATATATTTAAGCAATAATCGTCTGCCTTGCAGTATCATAAGTTATGAGTCAGTTGCGATTCCTGTCAAAGTAAAATATTATTAAGTTTTGTTACTAAGAATACTGGGTTTAGAGTCTTGCCCAATAAACCGCTAAGATTTAAGCCCGTATTGCATATATATAGGACCCAAATAGTGAGCAAAAAAGTAGCTATTCAACACCTCTGTCTATCGTTTCAAAAACACACAGGCATAATTCAACGTATATATATATATATATATATACTTACTATCTAAGATATAAGGTAAAATATAGTGTGCTTCCAACCTATATCGTAAGCGCCAAATTCATTTTAGCCACATGACATCTACTGCGGCCTGAATATGGGCTGCCTCTATAGATTTCCACAACAATCGACATTGTGTTGCTTACCTCCAACGTCTACCCATTACTCTGGCTACATGGCTCATCTACCTAAGAAAGGCTCTTGAGTGGCAAACGACTTGAAAGCGCAACGTGAGACACCATGTAATATTGTATATAGTGAAATATTAAAAGGAAAATGTACGATGGCAGTTCTTCTTTATAAGTAATACTATGTTGGCATTAGAAATCTAAAAACTAATATAACATACATCCTTACATAGAATCATGCCTATTTATACTAGAATGAGTAGGAAAAGGAATATAAAAAATATAAATCCAAAAAATTTAAATTGCCTGCGCCAGTGTGGAATCCTTGTATTGCGGTAAGCTTTACAAAATTTCAAACAACAGACACAAAGAAAAACCAGACTGTGAACGAATAGGTAAATGTATTCCGAATTGATTCAATTTAATGCGTTTGTTCATCCATCCACAACGCTCGGCGCCATTATTTTATAATTAACTAGCTGCTGCCCGTAGAATTGTCCGCGTAAATACCGCCAGATAATAAGTCCGCACGAATGGCGTAGTGGTTTAAATGGTCACTTCGTCACGGCACCGATACCATACGGGACAAAAAAAAACTTGTCTTGACACATGACTTCAAACCGTCTCCATTCAGTATATCTACTCAACAATAAATCGAAATGTAAGTCAGTACACCGCTTGTAAACAAAGAGTTCAAAAGTATTGTTCGTACTGTGTTTAATGTCTTAAGTAAAGGGACGTATTTCCCTTGCTTTTGATACATAGCGTCTGGACACGCGAGGCGCGTACATCACTGTCGCACGTTGACATTTTATAGACAACATCACTGTTTTCTGTTCCCTTTATATCAGTGAAAGGTTTCGTTTTGGATCGTGTGCTTATGTGTTCCTTGTCGAAGTAAAAATGGGCGCTCATAATATATTTGGCCTGATTTATTGAGAGGCGATGCCACCACTCTTTATTAAACGTATCTAGTACTCAGATATCATATATGCTTATACATACTTACGCGTGTATATCCTTGAAGGTAGGTATAGGTAAGTTATACATATTTGATTTATGTTTTAGGTCTAACGTAATTGGGGACGAGCCTGTTGACGTCTACCGGTGCTGGCAATTTTTGTCATTTCTGTCATAATAATGATAATTTTGTCAAGTGCCAGAATCAAAAAATAAATGCAAATAAATCTCCACTAAGGTCAATGAAGCGTTATCAATAGCTAAAGAGAACATTACACAATCTCGTACCTGCGAAAATACTATTACAAACTTCTAAGCGCCAACAAAATAAACAGTCTACCGAACGCCAGACAAGAACATCTAACAAATATTTGAGGCGCCCTAGCAGCAACAAAGATTCTAATAAAAATAACCGAGTGATGTTGGTCTAGTTAAAAATGTAAACATCGAGACAAGTAGTGGTGCGCAGGACATAACGTGGCGAAGGTAACGGCCTTTTCAATGTTACTTTGTAGCGAACTGCGAAATACTTCGGTAAGCTACGTTGTGGTATGGCAAAATTTTTGGGCTTGTTGTACAGTTTTGAATATATTTTTACGGTTTTCACTTTGTGTGTTTTTTCTAAAAGAGTTGGTATATCTTTGTTATAAAGTGTAGTCGCAGTCTAGCTAAACTTTTATTTAACAAACTCACTAAAGCAATCGTGCGATGGGTTTAGGTCAGTACGAAAGTGTTTCGCATTGCCTAACATTTTGTGCATTACCTGCAAACTTGATTGAATTAAGTAACATAAGTAAAAGCAATTGCAAATTTGCGGCTTAGGGTCGATGCCTGAGTTAGAAAATGGGTTATATTTTGTTAGTAAATTTTGTTAGGCAATTCTTAGTTCGAAAGCTTAGGTAATATGCACCTTGTGCGGCGAAGAGTTGTCCTGCCGTCAGATTATGAAGCCAAGTCAGCAAACGTGAAATAAGATTGAAAATGTTAACAGTAATTAAGCTATTGAACACATATGAAATAAAAAGCTCAACAAAATTCTTTCTTTAACAATGAAAAGACTTGTTGTCAACGCAATATCTAAACGATATTGTTTTTCTTCTGTGACTGTTTGCTTAATAAAACTTTCTCGTTAGCTACAAAGGAAAGTCACTACTATGTCTTTTTATTTATTTGATTGCGCTAAAACAATCGTATGACTGCTTCGTTACTCATGTAGCATAAGTTTGCGACTAAACATGAGTTCCCAAATACAATACTGTATAATGATAAATTACCGTGTCGCGCGATGATTTCCTAATTGGTAAATTACTGTATAGGTGGCGCAGAGCATGAGGTATCGGATTCAGTTCCCAGCCCGACAAAGTGTTATTGGGACTTTCTGTCAAGAAATTCTAAACAGCAGCAAGGAGTCTGGAACTGTGGCCGATATATGGTATTAGGCTCGCCGCCTAATTACGTGGGACCTGAATACCTACCTACCTAATAGCTAGAGAAAAATCGTAGTAACGTACAACTTTGCCTTTGGAGATAGAGGCTAGAGATTATGTATATAATATATATATAATTTTCAATAGCAATGCGAAATACAGGACAACATTGTGCGAAATTACGTGGGAGCCAAAACAACTGGCAAAATATAAGTCTAGCTACCTCTTAAATACAACCCTGTATCTAGTAAGTGTTTTATCGGTTCGAAAAGGACTGTGTAACCAGCCAAAACGTCACTAAAATTCCCGTCCCAAGCATGTAAAGCAACGTCTACCTTAAAAAAGAAATCTATTCATTGATTCGAAAATCAAAAAGCTGCGGCGGAAACCTCACAGGAGCTTTTGTGAATAAAAATGGCGGACAAGGTAAGCAAAGCTCTGAAACGAAAAGCAAAAGGTGCTGAGAAAGCGGAACTGGACTGAGAGCTTCGGGTCGAAAGTAAGTAAGCCGAGCATTAAGGCTTTGCAGACCTAAGTCTTGGTCTGTACTTGCTTCAGTACAACCGTATTGTACCGAAAGAGTGTTGTAATACCTTAACAAGGTTCGGGATTATTAACGGTGCAGTTGGTTCGGTAAAGTTGAATGGATCTGGAAGAAAGGTAAAGTTGCCGCTGTTTCCTTTTAGCGGTGGAGGCAGAGTAATTGCTTAAAGTTTTAGTTTGGTTAAATAAATGCGGTTTGATTTTGTGGTAAATACTATTTATACATATAATACTAAGGTACTTTTTTTTAGCTTCGCTTAAAGGTATGGCGGAGACTGATTTCCACCAAGAAATTAAATAATCTCATTTCAGTCTATAAACGATATTTACATAAATACATAATCCTTGCTTGTATCCCCTAAGCGGTGTGCAGAAGAATACTTCACCCACATACTTTTATAAGTCCTACGTCGCTGGCCTTTTAGTATTTGTGAGTCGTATAGTAATAGATTGGCAATCTATTACTGAGAATTTCTAGACAAAAGACTTCAATAACACTATGGTCAAATCGAAAATCAAACCCGAGAGCTCATACATAGCTGTAGCATATACCTACTACCACTGCGCTGATAATGCAGTTTTGAATCTAATCCATATACATCGATCCGTAACTCCATTTTATCAAGATATACCAGCTTGTACTATTAGTAACAGCCCCAAAAAGATACGTACTAAAATTTCGCTTGTGACATCCTCTAGCCATTTCATAAAGTGAAGGCTTTAAGCTCACACAGAAGGCTAAGCAATGAAATCAAAGCCATAATTCTGGTACACCTTTGCTTCAAAAATTGATGACGTATTTGCTTTCGAGAAATATCCTACATAACTGGGAACTTCTCTTGCGCATTCTTTAACGACGTTATTATATTAGTACGAAGTATGAACTCAAGACGAACTATTTATAAAATGAACTCGTATCAAATACCAGCAAACTCGACACAGAATGTCTGCTAATTTCGAGAAAAAGTTAAAGTATAAATAAAATTGAGAAGTTGATTGAGTTTAATTTTTATGGCTGCGTCATTGTTTAATATTGCTTTGTTGGTTATTTAATCAAGCTACTGAATAACTTAATGTTAAGTCTTTATGGATTCCATTCTGTTTATCCACTGGCATTTGCGGGTTATTTTGTTAATTGGTAATGCAACGTTTCATGTGATTTTATCCAGCATTCTGCTGGAATAAACGTTGCTTAGATTGTAAATTGAAATTGAAGTTATCAGATAATGAAACTTACACCTATATTTGATCAGATTTTAATGCATAATAATTCAAAAACCATATTTTGGTTTAAGAACCCTAGATTGTTCGTAACCCAAAATATTTGTTATAATCATTATTCAACACTTATTGGACTCGACTGTTTAGAAATTGTTGACTATAAAGAAGTGTTTCATCAACATATAGGAGTCAACTATTTAGAACTAGTTAACCTTAATAAGTGTTTTTTAAAATAAGTATAATGTATTGATACAGCCTCGTTACAATATTGTTATAGTAAATATTGTAGATGAATACATTAACATAATACTATCTGTAAATAAATAAAACATAAGATTTTATTATGATATTATCAGGCTGGGTGATCCCTTCCCATTGCCACCGCGCTGTTGTCGGTTTGCTGCCCACATGAAGCAGATAGACATTTATGAGATCGACAAATGAATATTTCGACTCTGCGTGTATTTTGTGTCCGTTAATAATAATTGTACGTTCGTAAAGTTCCCCGTAACGCAGTGCATAATCCTAGTGCAGAAGTCATTTTTCTTAAAGATAATAAGAAAAGAAAGGCTAATATAAAATCAGAAGTCATTTATCTTGAAGATAATAGCAGAAAATAAACACTAATGTTATAGGGTTATACAAATACATAAGTATAAAACCATATGACTAATTTCAAAGACCTAGGCTCTAGATCTACGTGGAAATTAAATTGGATATGTCTATCAGAAATTTTTCAATAGTACCTACCACACAATAATCTATTACAAATACCGTCGTGCTTTTTACTTAACAGGCGCTCAAGTCACGATTGCTTGTGCCATATGATTAAACCAGTTTCATAATCATTTAGGGGTTACTGTTTCAATCTCCGTGATACAAGATATTGCACAGAACATTGTGCATATATATTATTCTAACATTTGTAAAGCACCCATAACAGGTTTAGAAAAGATATGAAAGTCAGTCAGGAATTCAAATATTTAGAGTGCTGATTCAAACACTTGCAATATTGATAGAGTTGAATTAGGCCACGATTTACTACCGATGGCAGCATAATAGTACCATATTTTTACCGACTTCAAAAAAAGGAGGAGGAACAAACAAACTCTTCAGCTTTATAATATTAGTATAGATTAAACCATACAATAGTATAGATACTAAAGTATGGCAAATTGAAAAATTAAACTTATTATTATTATCTTTTTTTGTTGGACTGGCTTAGTTACCAACTCAAATGGCCATCTGTACTAACGTGGATTCAGTTGGACTGCATATCAGTAAAATTAATTATTAGTCACAACCTCAGAAGGCTTTCTGTAGGTTGGGATGTTGAAATCATAAATAAATTATTTTTTGCTTTCACAAACTCATCTCTTTCGGGTTATAAGCCAAACACGGACCGCATATTTTAATATCCAATATATTGGATATAACTATTATTTACGGCCCCGTTAGCGTTTTATAATAAATGATAAACCACTTTTTCAGCACATTCTAAATTATGGATTTATGGTGTAATAACGTAATTGCTTTAAAAAAGCGTATGACAAAAGTGAGCCATGTAATAAAATCGTTAAATAATTCAATATTGTAGGGACTTCTGGCATAAATACCGAATACAACGGCACTGACCTCCACAAACATAAAGTCGTAGGATCGTGCCTCCCACAAGCCATAAACTTTCCTGCGAACAAAATTGATTAGTCAGAATTTGCTAGTATTTGAACCTTAATAAATTATCTGTTTATGTGTCTCTCGAGCTAGCAGGGCAGTGACAATTTAATTGCTCAGAGTCATGACGAGTCTACAATAATTAGAAACACACTTTATGAGTTAGCTTGCGCAGTTTCGAGTTTACGTACGGTCAGCATCATAATTATTTTATTTTTTTAATAGTTTGACATATCATGTTAGATTTTTCGCCTTTATAATCAAAACCAACTTTCTTTTAGTCACAGTTCAACGAACACAAATAAAATAACAATTTTTCAATTTAATAAAATACTTGTTAAATGTTCTGCTATGTATTTTGTTATTAATGTTGCTGACTGTAGATTTCAAAGAAGGATAGTAAACAGCAAGCAGGTCTCTGTTCTTACAATTAGGAGAAGATTGAATAGAATTGTATCTTTAACATAAGGGAGGTATTTTAGAAGGGGAAGGTAGAGATGTAATTGTGCATGAACAGCCCATTCACCAACATGTTTTACATACCACGTAATAAGCGGCTAGTCTATTATTATTTGTCGGGCACAGTTCCAGACTCAATACTACTTCTGATAACGAAACAATTTTGTCTTATCCACAAATAGTGGGAAACATAACTTAAAAGATTCCACTTGAACTATAACTTTTTAATAAATATTTATTTATTATTATAATTTGATATTTAACGTTTGGAACTATTTCAGAAAAATCAGACAAGGGCTCGTAATATACAGTAAAATCTTCACTTCTTCTATATAAAGCATTCACCAGCACTTCACAAAAATACCTAACATTATCCTCTACAGCGAACGCGAGATCTCAATCCACAGACACGTAAGATAAAAACGATCCAAAGCTTCGATATTCAAACCTTTGGCATCCTTTAATATTGGCCCAGGTGCATCGTAATCTCTCCGGGGAAATGAATTTTTTGCACCGTCCCTTTTTACTTTCCTCTGTTCTTTGTCCGTGTTGTCTAGACTAATAATATGTGAAAGCATAGCCAAGATTAAAGCGTAGTACTATATGTGACATTTTTGTAGATGCTTTTAAGAGTTAGAATAAATATTTTACGATGAGTACCATGTATGTAACTATATATGCTAGACGTATATAAGCTTATTTTAAAAGGATTACATTTGGAAAATATATTTATATAGTTGTTGTGTGCTAATTTCTGCCAGTGGTTTCGTCCGCTTGAATCCCACAAAAACGCATACCGTCATAAAAACTATAAGTTAATCCAGAGCATGGTTTACTTGTGTGCCAAGTTTTATTCATAAAGTCGTACGATCAACAGTTTATGCATCATTGAAATGTTTTACATTTATAATACAAGTAAGATTAGAAGGATGGGATTATTGATTCATTGCGGTATTTGGTATATTCGCTTAAGCCAATATACCAAATAGTGCTACTAATACCATAAATATTTTATTCGCAGTTTAAACTACGATCAAATTTCATCCATAGACTATTTGAATAATAATCCTACACGCTATCGGAGTCAACACTATAAGCAAATAAGATACCAATTTTAACTCTTGATGAATAATTCGGTTTCCAGGAATAAAGATCGTTCTGTAACAAACCGAATTCTACAAAAATAAAGCCTAGTACAAATAGCTTACTTCAAACTATTATCAACTATGTTTTATTAATTTAATCAGTATGCAACAATACAACACATATTTCAAATTCATGATATTACACGCTTAGCGGATTAGCCACTTATAATTGTAAGGACTTTGGTATTAAAACAAATCAAAGTTTTAAAAAAATATCGATTCGGTCAGTTTCAGTAAAACTGTATCGGCTTTAATTAGAAGAGTGTAACAATAATACGAAAAGTTCCGAACGACTAAGCAATCATTGACTTTACCCTATTTTGAATTCACTGCTATTTCAAGTCGTCAAATAAAGGAAGTCGTCTCATGTGTTATTCATCATCTGAGAGGCTGAAAACATCTAGCTGCTTCAGTACATAAGTAGTAATGGTTTTATATATGAACAAATATGTGGCAGAAAATACTTGTATTCCTAAAACGGTATGTTTATTTGATATCGTATTAAAAATATTTTTAATAAGTAATATTTTATATACGTTATCTTTCTGCTCATTCTACTTTGTATAAACCGTAATCATGCCAAATTTTACTCTTCTTCGTACGCACATTGAAAAAAAACACGGGTAAAATGTATAAAATATAGATTACGTGTAATTATTTTTAACAAGCTTGAAGTAGTTATGTACGTATTTCAAGACTGAACACCCGACATAAAGCAAACATTAATTTGGAAATTAACGGAAGGAAAATCCTAAGTAATGTGAATTATAAATACTCGAAAAGAAATTGCTTCGCCGACAGTCCATGAAGTCTTCTCATATTAGGTATCTAAAAATATCACTGAAAGTTCACCGAAGCGCCATTATACTATTAGAAGAGAAACGACGCTTCTAGTCTTTCCGATCTAATAACTTCTTATTCCTTATCGCTTAACTTATTATTTTATAGTTTATTACCCGATTGGATTTGTTACATAATTATATTACTTTTATAATATTTTCTTATGGCCTCTCGTATAAAGTAGTTAAATTTCGATGTATATTACTTTGAGATACCTAACTTCTTGACCTTTCATAGTATCTGCAATTACCGCTAGTAGCAAAATTCACCGAAACCAAACCTTCTCCTTTAGTTCTATTAACTTCTAACTATTAACTTCAGCGCATGCGATTTATTACGTATTAAAATGCTAAAAACATGCTAAGATTACCTTAATTTTGTAGATAACTTTTCGTATCGCAATTAAACTAGTTTATATGGATTTTGATTTCGTGTTTTATATTCATTACTAATTGTAAATTCAATAGATGGACTTGTTATAGTAAAATATTACGCATATGAAAAAGTGATAATACCAATTTCCGAGATTGACCGTGATAAATTTTGATGTACGATATTGGAAATTGTTAGAACAGAATCTACTTTTAGTTCGGACGACGAATAAGATGTCATTAATTCAGTTGAGAAGCTAAAAAATCCTTAAGCCAAAGGATTCCAGTAAGCTCGACGCCAACCGTTCATATATTATTCAGTCTGCGTCCGAAAGCGTAAATGAAAAAGTTTTTGTATTCAATGACTATTCGAACACCGCCAAAATACTGGTAAACCCGAAACTTTTCGAATCGAACCAAAATTACGAGTTGGAGTACGGACGAGTCTCGGCTTAGTTAAATATTCAGAGGGCGTCTGTCACTGCGTATGAAGATTAAGCAGCGGTATAAAATGTTAATATCTATGGATTTTTCCGTATTCAAGATAAAAGAGATATCAAGTTAGAATCTCACTAGGAAAGCGTAAATGGGTTAACAATTTCTTCATCTCCAATAACGTTTTCTTCGTGTTTTACTATAGATTAAGCTTTTATCAGTTTTCTCTTATCATACAGAGATATACTATATATTATAGACTCACGTCTCTTTATCTTCAAAAAGGTAGGCAAAGCTGACGAAATGTAGATATAATATATTCACCTACATTTCGTCAGCCATGCAAGGTCTCACGTTTTAGGGATGAGCCTATTGCTATCTACCAAACACATTTCCAGACTGTAGTGATACTGTTTTTTTTTACGAAAAACTGAATAATATTTCACTCGATCACCAGCTATGTGTTTAGATTTCACCTAATATGGGATAAAATCCAAAACAAACTACTCAACCCCGCATATAAAAGGGGTAAATTCAAGCTAATAGGGGTAGTGCGTATTGCTTATAATATAGCAACAGCTTTGCTTCCTTGTCAATAAATATAAAAATAATCATAATATATAAAAGTTTTCAAATTATGTCTCTTCTGTCTTCCACTTATAGTTCAATATCAATTAACTAATCTGAAACAGTTATTTTGTACAAAATATCACAAAACAGACCCTGAAAATATGGTTCGTAGTAAAAAACAGATTTGTCAAACTGAAGAAAATTAAATGGTAAATCGTGAGATACTTTATTCGAGGCACGGTCCACTGAATAAAGTAGAATCAGAAGCGGTACTATTGAAAAGTTTTCAAACTTGGACTGCTCCGATTATTGCTCGACCGAGTGAAATCGGAAATTGCAAGGACCAAAGGATTCTTACAATCTTGTAAAGATGTATATGTCGTTAGTATGTCTTGTCGTATACTGAGGAAAATTGCCAGAAGTTTCCATGTGGCTTTTCCTGAGTTTCCGCTTGAAACAATTTATTTTCATTGGTTTTTAAGCCACATTGTATTACGTCCATATATACTTAAGACTTTGTATCCTAAGACATAGAATACGCGTTAGCCGAATGGAAAAGCTGATGTATGTACTACTTCATACGTATTGGGGATAGTAATATTAGAACCTCATTTCGCTGGCTATGTTTTTAACTCCTACGTAATCCAGCAATAGGTGGCAGTTCTAGATTCGGTGACGTTTCTGCGAAGTTCTTGACAGAGATGTAGTTTTCTTTTCTATAAATTCTTTTTACTCATATAATTTAGCTTACTTTAAGCTAAATGATATAAATAATCATAATTTTTTATTGACTGCCTCAGTAGTAGTGTAGTGATGTATGTTTACGTAGGCGTAGCGGTAGTGTAGTATGCAACTGCTGTGCATGAGATCTCGGCGTTGGTTTCCGGGTCGAGCAGTGTTATTGGGACCCGTCTTTTGCCAACGGCTCGCATACGAGCCGGTACATTATGTAGGTACATCTATTTACCAGCGGCTCGGATACGAATCACCAAGTGCCACGCCACTTTAAATCTTATTTTACTAACCTTATAACTGATTGTTTATAGGCTACTAATGGATTTTTTGGGTAAAGGACACACTGTAAATTATTACGAAAATATAAACATATGATAGGTAAAGCACGCCTACAACAATTGCGCCTTTGCAATTCGTGGCTTAAAGAAATGCTTAAACATTAATGTATCTTTATTTAGCTAAGAAAATATTACTATAACCTAAATTACATTGTGAGTTGCTTTCGCTTACTCATTGACCTTCCAAGTAAGCAGACGGTACTAAAAGCTCTTGTACGTGGTAAAGTAACTCGCTAATTTGGCTTCACAAACAACTTTATGACTAGGTATGTGTCTATATTTTAGTACATGAAAATGCTTTGTTTTAAGTAATAGTGATATATTAATATTATTTTATGTATTTAGGTATATATAAGTATAGCATCGCTGAAGAATATACAGATGCTTATGTATACGTACTTTCTGAATAATAATTTTTTGTAAAGAGATGTTTTCCGATTCCGTAATGTATGAATTAAGTGACCGTGACATTTTGTGCAAAAGAGTGTTACAGAAACTGTCGTAACAATTATATTACGACAATTTGGTAACATATGAATGAGGTGGCTCACTCGGAGAAACAACAAAAAGCTAGCGAGATTTGTCTCTTACGCTAGCTTTTTGTAAAAGGTAGGTACTTGTGACTTACTGTCTCTAGGAAATAGAAATTAAAGATAAGATGAAAAGAAAGGAATGGTAGAGGTAGGTATGAACTCTTACTCGCCGGACGACATGAATGAAACGAATGAATAAAACAGTGTTGAAAGGAACAGTTAACAGTTAACAGTTAGTTATTTCGTTTCAATTCCACCAAAGTTGTAGTAAGTATTTATTATTTCTTTAAAATATATATACTTTAATGCTAATTCAAATGAAATAAAGCCATGAATTGTATAAAGGCGAAATCTACACAATATAATTTAAACTAGCACATTATGTTTCCTGTAACAGTTCAAACTGAATTGCATGAGTTAACATCAAATTTTTGTATTTACATTTTTATGTCAAAGTTTTTATCTATAAATTTATAGGCTGTTGCAACCGGCTATGATCAGGCTGGTCCACGAAACACGAAACCAAATAACGCTTTACAGTAAAAATCAATAAATAAATAAATAAAATAAATAAGTCACAATTTAAGTGTACGGTGCAATTATCACCTAAACAATTGTACTATACGTGCATCTATTTATTTATATTTTTAAAGAACAACTATTATTATTCCCGCACTAGGAAGAAATCCTGCGTCGCTGGGACTTTACAAACATTCAAACAACGGACTCTAAAAACACCCAGACTCGGCACAACCATTTGACCCCACAATACTCGACGTAGTAGCAGTGGTGAGAGAACCACACCACTATGCCATCCTTTGGTTTTTCGGTTTTCTTCATTTCAACTATTGCTTACTTCTCTAAAGTGATTAAAAAGAGTAAGCTTGTCAATGTATTTCTCAAAGAGTAATGTTTGTGCACTACCGATGTGAACCTGCTTCTAACACAAGCATTCTGGTTTAGCTGTAGGGGTTGACGAGAATATATTGAATGCGCAGCCGGCATAATGATTTAAGTGGTCAACATACCATTGCCACTACGTCGAGTGTTATGGTTTCGATCACCACATGGCACACTCTGATGATCTGATCCACAAATTGTTGTTTTGAGTCTGGATGTTGTTATTTGAATGTTTGCAAAGTCTCCCAAAACACAATATTTATATTTAGTGCAGAAGTTATATTTTAAAAGAAATATTATATTTCTCAACTCACTCTTCTACTCAATCTCTATGAATTAGCATTTCAAGCGCAGAAACGCGCTATCACTTAACTGCTTGAAATAAACACAAGTCTTTAATTCAGGTGCGGTACAAACAATATATAACCGTTTTGATTAATAACAGTCCTCAGAAACCATTGTTCAACTAAACAGTCTACAGAGAATTGTTTACTTTAGCTTAAAAGCATTAGAAAATTGTTTCTCAGCGTTATAGACGGTTACAGGTGATAAATTAATTTAGTACGCGTATACCTGTAATTAATTTTGCCTCAGTAAATGTGCGATTAATGAAAATAATTATTATAACTTTCGGGACAATTTATGAATACTTTATGATTTTGAATTTCGTTACAATTGTTACAGTCAGTGAAGTAGAACATAAAAAATGGGTTCATAGAAAATGGGTCAGTGGAATAGAACAGAAATTCGAGCTCAACGGATAAGTTATCAGACTTGTGATTGAGAAGTAGTAGACTCGAATCCCATCCACCACCGACCCTTTCCTAATACTTATCGATAAGCCGATTGAAATTAAATTTACCGAATTGAACAGAGTCTCAATACAATACGTATTAGCTTAGATAGAAGGGTTAACAGGAATGTTAGCCATTTGTAACCCAAATTGCTAGTATTTTCTAGAAAAAGAAAATCTCATGCATATATATAATATGTATGTCACCGATAGGAAACAGGGCATAAGTTACATTATACTGACATTTCGCCAACTGTTTTCCTCCGTTTTTTCTTTTTATTTTGCCCGTCAAAATGACCACACTCCGCCTGATGGTAAGCAGTCATGTGATCCTAGAGCAGTAGCCTGCACACCATCCTCATAGCAGCTGAGGCGATGTTGAGCTCCCTACTTTGACGGCCTGGGAAGGTGCTTTTTCACGCCCTGCTTAAAGGATCCAGGATTGAAGGAAGAAAGAAACATGTGCCTTGGCAGAGAATGCCATGCCTTGATCGTTTGGCAGAAGTATGAGGAACCAAACTTGGTGCGCGCTCTAATCGACTCTACTGTGCAAGGATAGCATCTGAGCCCAGCACGCGTTGTCCTGGATATACAAGAGGAGGGCAGGATAAGGTAGAATAACTCTTCAGAGGACTCTCCGTAGTATATTATGTAGAAAAATGCCAATGAGGCGCTGGCCTTATGAATTTGCAGAGGTTCCAGTGAACTCGTGACCTCTGGATCTCCGATGATACCGACAGCCCGCCACTATAACCTGTCGAAAGCGTCCAGCAGGTACTACGTGGAGCCATCCCAAAGATGAGATCAGTAACTCCACATATGGTCGCAATTGCACCTTATATAGTAGGCATAGCTGGTCAGGCGCGAAGAACCACTTCACCCTGATCAGAACTCCGAGTTTTCACGAAGCTTGTTTGATGATGGTCTCGATGTAAGTTTTTGGATTAAGGGTGTGGCAAAGATCCGTACCTAAGATAGAGAGGCTATCACGTATAACCAGTGGAGTGTAAAACTAAGCAGAGCTTATACTATGGGTACTAGTCATTACCCATACATTGTCTAGTACCCATAGTATAAGCTCTGCTTAGTTTTACACTCCACTGGTGATACGTGATAGCCTCTCTATCTTAGGTATGGATCTTTGCCATACCCTTAATCCAAAAACTTACATCGAGACCGTCATCAAACAAGCTTCGTGCAATGGATAAACATACATATGTATACGATATTTTTTGTAAATACATACCTACATATTATACATAGAAACCAAGACAAACATTCATGTCCATGCACACAAATGTTTGACTTGTGCGGGAATCGAACCCACAACTACAGGCGTGGCACTGGGTTACACTAACCACTACGCCATTGAGGTCGTCATCAACATTGTTTGTTGTCTTATGTCGCTGACTATACAAGTCCGGTTTACAATTAGCCAATATTATTTGTTTTAATAGTTTAAAGTTAACACTACAGTAATTTTAAATTTGAACATTGAATGAATTTTTATTTTCACGATAATCCTCGATTAAAAAATCTAAATCCTAATCCTAACTAATATTATAAATGCAAAAGTGAGTTTGTTTGCTAATTGTAAACTCGTATTAATAAGTGTAACTTAGACGTTCTTAAGTGTTAATTTATGACTTAAATGAATAAATAGAGTGGTTAACACGAATATATTAGTTATCTGTAGCCCAATAAATCAAAAACCATTTTATTTTCCTAAGATTACTAATCTTTAAAAATTCAAATGTTTTATTATTTGTAACAATATCTACTATAATAACACAGTCATATTCTGTGACATGTAAAACTTTCAGCTAGCTTATTACGGTCAAAATATTAAGCTCTTCATACATAGGTGAAACAGGCAGACAAGTAAAGTAATATGGTCCCTTTGCCTTTTTGGGTACGGAATTGATTTATTGATCAAATATCAACCCTGATTTTAAATCCATCAACCAGTCACGCTATTTATAGTTTAAGCCTCTGAGGATATTCGTAGCATTAGTTCAAATACAATTCAACCCTTTTCAGAAACCTTTTACAGGATTATATAATTTACCAATGATTGAACGTTTCACATTTACAAGTTGAGATCACTACAGGGACATTATGATTAAAGTTCCTCAGTAACAGTTTTTATTAAAATAGGGTTTAAAAGTTGAATGTGTAGAGTTAAATTGAGGCATTTATTTAAAGTGTGGGATTAAACTATTGAACAGATGACGGGCATATCATAATATTAATTGCTTACAATCTAAATAGCTCAAATATTTCATTACCTAATACTGTCTAAGACGTGAGTGCGTAGCGGTAGTGAATACGACGGCTCTGCAGGAGTTTCGATTCCCAATACAAAGTGTTATTGAATTTTTCTGTTAAGCTCTCAGAGCAGCATGAGGTCTGGTATCGAACTCATCAATGAGTCGCCCCCTTTAAATTCAAAGAGGGCAAACCTATTGCCGTCTACTGGGCATAAAGCTACGTGCATTCATAGTTCAATTAAGGTTTTTATAACAAAATCGCTTTGGTCGGTAATCATATCCCAGGACATTACGACCGAATGGCAACGACAACGAGACTATTACTAATTTAGTTACTGGTAGTTTTAAAATCTTCACAGTGAACACTGACGTTACTATAATAATAGTAGTATAACTATGAAACAAAAGAAATAAATCAAAATAATTGGTGGGTATAATTCCTTATATTTCCACCTAACATTTTGTGATTGATGTAGTATCAATTAAATGATATATGTACCGTACTCTCTTTTCACAAAGCAAAAGCTAATAGCATATTATAGCACGCCGCACGGGATATAGAAGTGTAGACGAAATTATTAAATTTGAAATTGTCTTATTTCTCTACTTAAAACCAGTTGAGATTTAAACTTGCCTTTAATTACATACATACACAGCTTCACGCTTATACCCTTGCAAAGGTAGGCAGAGGCATATTACAAGTACATTTCAACCGCGAAGATATTAGCTCCAGGGTTATATGGGCTAGCCCTCTATCGGCCAAAGTACCAAGCTTCGAGCCCCTATTGAGATTTTTTTAACAAAGGAATCCAGGTCACTTGATCAACCACGGCACCGAAATTACCACTGCTCTACCGAGGCTATTGGTCTAGGCTAAGTATTTATGTTGAAGATTTCTGACACGAGTATTTTACATACAACATCCATGTATGTAAGGAAAAAAATAAGGGAATGCCTCTCCCCTAGATTACTGGCTTTTGACTTTGTGATACTTGCCAAGCTATCATTTATTCATGAGACTGTGAGCAATCTTAAGATTTTTCTTTGTATCAAATCGCTGTGCTCTCAAAATATTCACATTTTTTTAACATAATATGTGAGAAAATGAGCCTTTCGTATCCTGATTATATAATATATTCATAATGTAGATGTGTTTTTTCGTCTTTGCTCTCACAAAGACTAGCAGTCAGTATGTCTGTTCCAATAATCCGCCCGCCACATGTGTTAACCAAACTACAGATGAACTTGTCAATCAATAAGGATGGACATGACGTCAGCTGCACGAGATAATTTGGTTAAGTTTTTATACGAAAACAGGCTATACAAACCAATATAATGTGTAATGTAAAATATTATTGTAGTACGTATCAGGAATAGCAACGAGCGATATTTACGGGAAAAATAATGATTCGAAAATTGTTATTCGAATCATTATGAAATAATCGAATTACTAATCGAAAATATATCATGGCTAATAATTGTGTGACGGGCAAATTTATTTTTATTATCAATGATCTTTTTTGGAACTAGTGGAGGAAAATTGGAGACCGTATTGTATAACTTATTCATAAAATTCTTGCGTATATATTTTAACAATGGCTACTTTGAATCATTATCAATGTTAACACTTAAATTCACCTTAATGATAATGATGGCACCTTGATCTTAAATTAAATCTATACTAATATTATAAAGCTGAAGAGTTTGTTTGTTTGTTTGTTTGTTTGCTTGAACGCGCTAATCTCAGGAACTACTGGTCCGATTTGAAAAATTCTTTCAGTGTTAGATAGCCAATTTATCGAGGAAGGCTATAGGCTATATATCATCACGCTAAGATCAATAGGAGCGGAGCACCAATGAAGAATGTTTCAAAATCGGAGGGTATTTTTTTCCTTTTGAGAGCTTCCGCTGCGTGCGCTGCGTAAACAGTTAAAGTTTCGCAAAAATAATGTATGACAGAATTGTTCCCCTTTAAAAGTTCTAAAAAAAAGTCCGGAACAGCATATGTCTATCTTTTAAGGTTGGCTCACTATAACCATTTTTATGCTAACGAAATTTGTTCTAAAATAATGCATTATTTGCGAAGGTGTTTTTATAAACATGATATTAATCCTTATACAAATAAATACGTTATTCATCACAAGTATTTAATTTAAAATAACATTGCAGCAAAATAATTACCTATTACAGACATAGTACAAACGATGTTTCTCCTGGTTTATTCTGCGTGATTACTTTTGGTTCGATTTGAAAAATTCTTTTAGTGTTGGATAGCCTATTTATCGATGAAGGCTTTAGGCTATATAACATCACGCTACGACCCACGGGGGCGGCGCAGTAACGATAAACGCGGGTGAAACCGCGGGAACATCTAGTATGTAATATAGGTACGTTGAAAAGTATATAGACATTAAATATGTATGAAATTAAGGGTTAATAATTGTTATAAATTAACATAATAAAATAAATGAATATAAACATGTATACGTTTATCTTATTTTTCGTTGTCGGTCGATTTTAATAATAAATCTGAAACCACTTATATAAAGGTCGTTTACCGTCGCTGATTAAGGATTATCTTTAAAGTCGACATTGTTCTGTATAATTATGTAATTTAAATATATCTCTTAAATACTGTAAAAATATCTAAAGCGTAATAGTGAATGTGTGTGTGGAATAAAGCCAAGACGAATCAAAACGCAGAAAGACTTCAAGATACAGTGAGCTCATGCTGCGTACATATTAACAATATTAATATTGAATCATCGCGTACTTTGAAATAACTTTACACTTTAAAATCGAGATGAACATTACCTTATTCGGGGTTAAGTAGCCTTGGTTACGCCATGGTTAGAGACAGACCCCGTAGACATCTCTGCAGCAGGAATTGATTTCATAAAATTAAAATAAAGCAGTAATCATTTTAAGAAGTAGATAACAATTTATTGTAGATAATAGAATTTTTAAATCTGTCTACGGTGTCAAACATTGTATTATCTTGTCTAAAAACTACTAAAAATAAATTATGACATGTTTTGACTTCATAGATAGTGTGATGATCATAGTAGTTGCCTAACTAATATTAAGAATTAAGACCTTCGCTTGATACATACATACATTGGCCAAAAATGTATAAAATCCACGGAGTTACTTTTATTGTTTTAATATTTCATTCTCGCACTCATGGATTCCTATTCAGAGGTAAACGGTTTTTAAACGGAAATCTGCTTTTGTAAAAGTATTTTAAAATTTCATGTGAATTTTATCAAAGTTTTATCGACCTTTTAAGATTTATATACGGAAAGGTAATCCGTATTGGCTGCTCTTTATAAAAATTACAAGCGATTAAATTCTACTGTTATTAAAACACTTCTTGATACCTACTTATTTTTAATAAAGTACAAAAATTATGTTCTGAATATAAATTCGAAAGATTCCGAAATTTCTAAAATCTTTAAATTGTCTAATTTAGTGTTATAAGTTGCAACACTAAAGAGAGCAATTTAAAGATTTTACGAATTTCTACATGCACATACAAATTGCTCATTACTGTTGTTATTACGTACAAAGTTAGATTCTAATAGAATGAATGAGTACTCAAACCTCAAACAAAATAAAATTAAGATAAGAGGGCCTAAATTCACTTGAACTGAAGTAAGCACCGGAAAGCACCAGCTTACAAAAAGCTCCCATCGTGGGTAGTGTTTCCAGACTCCTTAAGAGTGTGTGCCTGTGTGTCCTGTCAACATAGAAACAATAATATTTTTCGTTTTACCGGCACTACAGTGTGATTTTATCAAGTTTTTACAATATACATAATATATATACATGACGTAATATGTATGTCCAGTATCAATAGGCCACCCACCACTCACCATTATGCGAACCGTATTTTTAATTTAACCTCGTTACGTACCGTCCTCCTCGTACCGTCGCAGCGGCACACCGATGGCCAGACACAATCGATTTTAATCGTCTGGTATTCTAAGACTTCACAGACTAAGTAACCTAAAAAGGTGTAGATACAAACATTCTATAAGTTGCTCCATCAAAGTAATATTCTAAGGTGAATGTAACCACACCCTTCTGTGACAAGTTGTGTAACAACTGTCCTGTCCCTTATAAAGCATCCACTTAAACTCCGTCTATAACCACATGCAATGGGTCCAGGCGACACATTAAAACTTGAGCAACAAACAAACGACGAACACGTTTCAACATTATGACTTTTTGTTTGGGCACATCAGAATTTATGATTTGAATCGTAAAATAGAGAGTAATTGAGTGCTTGTGTGACGGTAGCTCTATGTAGCTTGTAACCATTTGTGTGAATTGCCAATAAGTCAAATTTTTGTTTGTGTTTCAGTGTCGACGTCAAAAGTTCGAATGTTTTTTTACCACACTTCTTGTCGTCGTGTCATAAGTTATGAAATGAAACTTATGACCACCGAATAATATTGCATAATATACGTTAATAAATAAAGGTTGAATGCATCCAAATTATGCGAATTGTTAAAACTTTGTCATGTGTCTCTAAATATTTCTTTGGCACGTGAAGAATAACGTTTTAACCCTTAAATTGGCAGTACCTTAACCCGATGAGTTATGCAGACTTTTTTAAATTATGTATGTTGTTAGGGATAAATAAAGATAACATATATGAAAATTAAACAAATATATTATTTCTTGACAGGTTTTTTTAATGTCACTTATAAGTGACATTGCCAACTAGTCTACAGTATTGAACGCAGTATATATGTCACATAAAACGTACATTGCCAGTTTAAATAGTTAACGAAATAATACAAAGTAATATAAAATTATTAAAACACAAGGCTTATAACTAATTATGAGCTCATGTTGCAATTTAGGAACCATGGAATATATAAATGCTACTTACAATTAACAAAATAAAAGTTTTAAACTTACAACGATAGGCAAAAAAATCATAAACCATCCCTGAAGTGCCAGGTCAAACTAAGAATTTAAAACCCCATTTATGGGGCTTGCAATTGCCAGCTTTTTTACCTTTGTATGGTATGATCATGTCACCAACAGCAATTGATCTCTATTCTTCTACATTGAGGCACTGTTGCAGGTCATTTCTGGAACATGACACTGCAGATACTTTGTGATAGCTATCATTCTTGTCTACGTTTGTATTGTCACAAAAATGTAAATTTAAAGCGTTTGATAGATCTGTAACGTTTTATTCCCATGGCAGATGCAATTGGTTCAAATCTAAGATCGTTACTCCAGTAATCTTCAATTGCTGCCATCTTTACAATTTCCATAATAATCTCGATACTTAGTCATACAACAACAACAATCTAACAGACCGTCAGTGTTTGAAATATTGCTACGAAAACTTTAATTGACACTGTTCTGCAAAACTAACACTTGTATCCACTTCCACGGTTCCGGTATACTTGGTTTTCTTAAATATAAATCCTATATATTATATTGTTTTAGTTTACGCTTTTTTGCAACTGGTGCTGCAGATAGAAGTAGCATGGGGGACGACTCATTATTGGCGACTTGTCTGGTATGGCATCGTGTTGTGATTGTACTTGTCAGTGGAGACCTTATGGAAGTTGTAGCTGGTGTTTCCGGTACAACGCAAGGTGGTAGAACTTGAGGTCTAGCTACTAAAGAAGATGATGCTGATGTCATAGACCGTGTTACATTTTGGTATACGTGGTTCTCTGATGTACAACCCCCTAAATCTCCTCTGGTTCTTCGAAGTCACTAACATCCTGAATCAGGTCATAATCACCAGGCGAAATACTTCTAGCCGGTAAAGAACTGTGAGAGCCAGTGTAGTTATTTTGAGGTACTCACGCGCTAATATTCCTCTCTCCTCATCATCTTCAGATTCAGTCTCCAGATCTTCAGAATTGGAAGGAGGTAGTAGCGCAGTTTGCTTAGACCTTTCCTCGTCATATTACTAAAATGAATATAGCCAATTCTAAAACTTATTTATACTATAAAAATGTGACATATATCTATATTATATATGATATAATGCAAATGACATATATAAGCAACCATACTTTGTAGAGCTTTTAGGCAAAGTCCGTTACAAGGGACAAACATAAAAGTTACTCCCTGTAAGACCTAATTGACGATGTCCGGTTCAAGTGACATTAAGTTTTTTTTGGATAACGGGGAAAAAATACGAATGCTACGGTAATAAAAACAATTGAACACTATCGACTTATCATTATTTTAACTAAATTAAAGTGAAGTGTCGTGCAAGTCCGACGCAGTAAACGCTTGGAAAATGATCTGTCCAAGCTCTGATTTGCCATCCGATCTATTCTCTCAGAGTCGGTGGGATGGGCCGCTCTGCAACATGGTGAGAGAACATCTCATAAACACATCTCTTAATGTTGCTGAGCGTGCCCGTTTATTGGCTGTGGGGGAGTGGGAATCGGGTCTTTGGCTCCAAGCACTCCCTTCGTCCAACATAGGCACTATGTTGGACGATACAACGTTCCGCATCGCTTCTTGCCTTCGTTTAGGTGCTCCATGTGTTTCTCCGCATCGATGTCACTGTGGGGAAGCCGTCGATGGCCTTGGCCACCATGGCCTATCATGTAGCAGGAGTGCCGGTCGTTTTTCGCGGCACGCCAATCTTAACGACATTATCCGTCGTGCTCTTGTCACCGCCGGCGTGCCAGCTCATCTCGAACCTAATGGCTTGGCGCGTGACGATGGGAAGAGACCGGACGGTATGTCATTGATGCCTTGGAAGATGGGTAGGCCCTTGGTGTGGGACGCAACGTGTGTCGACACCCTTGCGCCATCACATTTTCCCAGCACGGCGGGTTGTGCTGGTGCTGCTGCTGCATCTGCGGAGACTCTCAAACGGCGCAAATACAAAAACCTGGTAGGGGATTATGTTTTTGAGCCGTTTGGGGTCGAAACGCTAGGGTCATGGGGTCCCAGTGCTCGTGCGCTCTACAGAGACATAGCAAAAAGGTTAGTCGACGCTTCCCGTGACCAGAGGGCTGGGCTTTATTTTGCAGAAAGAATAAGCGTTGCCATTCAACGTGGCAATGCTGCCAGTCTTCTGGGCACACTACCGGTCGACTGTGATGCGGAGGAATTTTATGACGCCTATTAGAGGGTTTTAGTTTCTTTTTCTTTGTTTTATAATATTTTAGGAATAAGTCATTTTTAAAGAATTGTGATTATATGTACATATTAAAATTTAAATGCAATTAAACATAAATAGAATATAAAACAAAGAAATACTTAACTAATAACAATATTTTTGACGAGTGCAAACTTAGTCCGCCGTTGCAATATTTCAAATGATCGGTACGACGTATCTATCGAGCGAGAGAGTGATTTGAATGCGTCAGTGCGAAAAGAATAGCCTATGAGACACGAAATACCACGTGACAGGTGCAAGGGTCACTTCAAATCGCACTTATGTGCGTTTTTATAACATGTCACATAAAACGGACAGAAACAATTTAAGGGTTAAAGTCAAAATCATAACTATGTTGTTGTCTAGCAATAGTTGCAGTCAATTTTCCATGCATTCATCGTGTAAATTTACATAATTAAATCTATTTTTTTAAATTAGTAACGCTCACCAATGAAATTTAAAACTATTTAACATTTTGATCGCTCTCTATTACATGAAAAGCGCATTAGAGATTCGTGACGTGCACATTTGAAAAGCAACCTCGTTACGAATAAAGAGATTGCAAATATAATAGTGTATAATTTGGATGTACATACATATTTTTAAGTACTATATACGTTGGCATCCAACTTATTTCTAAATTAAGTGCATTAAATGGTTCCCTACATTGTAAACCTTTACTAAGGACTTATTTAAATAATCATTTAAACATCATGCATATTATTTTTATGCCTGCAATTAAAAAGTAATTGTTTGGTTTACCTATATTTGTAGTATAAAAATATGACCCACCTTTACACTGTATAATGTATTTAATATTTCGTCCTTTTAATACAATTTTTCTGTTCAGAAGAACAGAAAAATTGTGTTAAAAGGACGACAGTTAAGATTGTGACCAATTTCGATTATAAGTTACTAATATTTTTGTTTATCCTCCAGCTAAGCTATAACGTTTGTGTTAATAGTTGTTTCACAACGGTAGTAGGATGGGTAGGATTTGAACCCAGGACCTTTCGATCGCAGCTTCCGAATAAGGAAACTGTAGGTAATTCTTTCTGTGAACTGTCTAACTATCTTTGTAACTATAGATAAGGGCGCTCCTTCATACTCGACTTTAAGTAAAAGCTGTTAATGATATACTTCAGATGTCAATAATATGAGCACTCAACATTTCTAATTCATATATTATACGGACTGCCTCCGAGCCGCGGGGGTAGTGTATGCGACTGCTGCTTATGAAAACCCCCAGTTTGATTTCCGGGTCGGAAAAAGTTTTGAGTTTCTCTGACAAGACATTCTAAGTAGCAAGGAGTCTAGACTTGCTCGATAAACGCCACCACACATCGCCGCCGCCACATATTACGTTATACTACTTACCCCAACAGGGATTCAAGCATGAGACTTATGTATATTACAAGACTGTCATGGAAGTGATAATTACACAATCTGTTATTTGTATACATTATCTACTAAAACTAAAACATTTCCTTTATATACATTCTCTACTTACACATTTTTCTACCAATGAATACGGCCGGCGCGGCGTTTAGCGCCATTGCCGTGACAATATCCTGCACTTGTTTATTATTTATTATTATAGTGCGCCGTCCACTTTCCACGTGTCCTAACCCAATTTTCTCTGGGGAAAACCTGTTACGACATCTCGTTATTCCATAAAATACTAGTTACCTGGAAAATATCGATAAAATACATGGATGTACTCTTGAAAATGGTACTTGACATTAATTTTAGTTTATGTCCGGTAAAAAGCAATAGGATTCTTTTAATACGAGTACTAGAGGGTTGCGAAACCTTTTTACCTATGTATACGTTGAAGCTAAGAGGCTTACGGTAACAGCACTCATGTCTGAGTACCTACTATTGGTTTTAAAAGAAAACATTTATCTTATTTTTAGGCCTACTTTTCCAACGCTGTAAAGAAAAGGGCTACTTAGTTTCAAACAAAGTCTCTTTGTATAGTAAATATGACGTTTCTTAACAATCCTCACTAATTGCGCACAATCCAGCTCAAAGTTGCGCGTCAAAACGGCCGGACTAACACTAATCTCGTGTGTACAGAGGCTGGCATAAAAAATAGAAAAGCTTTCAGTAAACCTCCGGACAGAGCCTGAGGCGGGACAGTTGCTGTAAAAATTTCCACATTCATCGTTCCACGTTTAAAAACTGTTGGCTTGTTAGATGGGAGTGCGTTCAAAAACATTTTTCGTTTTATATATGAAAGTACTTTTAGGCAATCTCCTCTAACTGTGAAATGTCGCCATAAAATATAAACTAAGCGGTGCTTTTGATGTCGAAAGAATTTAAAATGGCATGGAAAAATGCAATATGTATAAAAGATAGGTACATTTCATCTCGATGTAATGGGTTTTATATATTAAAATTAGGCTTTATATATCATTAATATTTATCTAATTAATTATTTTAAATTATATATTGAAACTGCTTTTAGATTGAAAAATGTAGATGATAGATATTTATACAATTAAAAATTGCTTTTACAATGAATAGGCATATGTACAACAAAAGCATGTCTACCAGTTAATCTTGAGTCGATGCAGACATATAACAACATACATACTCACATCTTTTTATTATACATACTAGTTTTCACCCGCGGCTTCGCTCGCGTAAATGTAGGTTAGGTTAGGTTAGGTTTGCAACAGTTCTTTTTTCTGGATGAAAGGTACCCTATGTCCTATTCTGTACCCCTGACAATGTGTATGCAAAATTTCATGTTGATCGGTTGAGTAGTTAAGGCGTGAAAGCGTAACAAACAAACAAACAAACTCAGTTTCGCATTTATAATATTAGTTAGGAAGTTAGGATTAGGATTATACACATATCATAAAACTCATATGTGTATAATATGTATAATAATTGACTGCACGGATTGCGTAGTGGTTTAAGTGGCATTGCGCCTAGTGTTGTCGGTTCGAATCCCACACGGGACAAAACTTTGTGTGATTTACAAATGGTTGTTCTGAGTCTGGACGTTTTTTATGTCCGTAGTTTGAATGTTTGTGACGTCGCCCGCGACACTTGAATTACTCCTAGTTCTCGTGTTGTCTTTTTAAAAGAAATAAATAATGTAAATAAGCATAAAAGGAAGATACTACGATCCTAGTAATATGATGATAAACTAATTGCTTCGAGTAATGCATAGAAAACGAAAATATTTTTTACTAGCTTTTGCCCGCGGCTTCGCTTGCGTTAATTTAGAATTTGACAATCAATTCGGGTTGTACTCTGCTTGTAATAATATAATTAAATTATGATTCGAAAGACACGTGGCGCCATCTATTATCATAAGAACGTTATTATTGTTTTCCTCGGGAACAGTACTTTTTTTGGGTATGAAAGGTAGCCTATGTCCGTTTCTGTACACCTGTCAACGTATATGCAAAATTTCAGGATGATCGGTTCAGTGGTTTAGGCGTGAAAAGGTAACAAACAAACTCATTATAATATTAGTTAGAAAGTTAGGATTAGGATTAGGATTAACTAAAGCTAATATATACCTATACAATCTACCAACAAGTACGTTAAAGCAATCGTTATGGGTGTTGTGCGGCAAGGCAGCCGTGGTTAGCCCTTTGATTGTTACACTGTCAGTGTCTATCACCTGTCAACGATCGTTGCATTAACAGACTGTACAAATGAACATTAGCTAAACTACTGCAATACTAAATACGTTTTGAATGTTATCACAAACAATAGCTTTATAAACAAAGATAATACTACTACGGTCTGTTCGTTCAAGGATTAAGTAATTCACTTAATCTAAGCTAATCTTTACTCAGACCTCATAAAGATGATTACACTTTGTGTTGAATCTTAGCATTCCATTACACTTGGCATTGTGAGATAAACTTAAGATATCATATTCAACGTTGGCTGTCTTGTTGGTGAAGTGTAATAAGGGTGTACTTAAATTCGATGACTAGATCAAAGACTAGAAGATCTAACAAGTAGACTGTCCTAGAATTAATTTCTGTAGAGATCTCTACGAACATTACAATATACATATAACCTCCGATAAAAATATGATCTGTTTTTGTTTAAATCTCTAATGATCCAAAATGGCTAGTAAAACAAATTAGAATCGAATCGATGAAATCAGATTGATGAAACAACGCTATGAGATTGTAATATGCGTTAGAGTGTAGGCTCTCTAAGTTTAAGCCATGTGCTTACTGCAATGACGTGTTTATGTACATACATGTAGGAACTATTTAATTTTGTCTCCGTAGAGGTAGACACGTGTTTTCAAACCCACATTTTGCCAGCTAGGTGGTATAGGTCGTCTTTTACCGCTTTCCGGGTATAGTTCCATATTTCGTGCTGTTATTGAGAATTTCTTGATAGAAAATATAATAACACAAAACCATCCCGTGAACCAGTCATGTACAGTGGTCACATTCACTACCAATACACCACCGAGCCAGTGTCATTTATTTATTAACAAATTATCAGAGAAAATTACGATTTCTCTTATTTCGAATATAATAGATAAAAAAACAACGCAAATATTTCATTGATTCTTATTTATAAAAGAAGAAGGTAATCTCCACACAAGGCACTTCCTTGAATCAGCAGAGCCTTTTCAAACTTGAAACACGAAACAAAATTCTCAAAGAATAATCACAACAGAAAAATCGAGTTTCCCTCAATTATATTCGTCTTTTAATATTAAGCCTAAAGCTAATAGTTTTATAGCTGGCTTTCATGCATTTAAGGACTCGTATGCACATATAGTAGTACTAGCTGTTACCTGCGACTTCGTCCGCGTAGATTTTAACTAAAAAGTGTTTGTCTCCGCGAAACCCTAATTTTTTTCCAAAATCAAAGTAGCCTATGTTACTCCTTATAACATCAGCTATCTGCCAGTGAAAGTCCCGTCAAAATCAGTTCAGCCGTTTATTAGCCGGAACAAACAGACCGACAGACAAATATTTTAAAAATAGATGTTTTCGTGTAGGTACCTTATATTATATATACTTTCATATGCATTAGATAAAAAGCTGTTATTTTGATATTACAAACAGGCACTTCAATTTTATTTATTTGTATAGATTAGCATCAGTAGCAGCGATAGCTTAGTGGGAGAGCACTGGACTGCCACGCAGAGGTCTCGAGTTCGATCCCAAGGCGCGCATCTCTGACTTTTCGCAGTTATGTACGTATTAAATAGTTATTGCTCGCTTTAATGGTAAAGGAACACATCGTGAGGAAACCTGCATATCTGAGAGATCTCCATAATGTTCTCAAAGATTTGTGTAGTATGCCAACCCGCACTGGGCCGGCGTGGTGGACTATGGCCTAATCCTTCTTACACTGAGAAGTAGTCCGTGCCCAGCAGTGGGACAGTTTAATACAGGACTGATATTATTATTATTATATATTATACGTAAGTACGTACTTACTTCCTTGTTTGGGCTTTTTTCAACGTACTTTGCTTAGTCGTAAAATACATGTATCTATAATAGAGTAGTTGCTTCACAGTTTTTTATTATTTAAGTCAAATAATTACATTAGCCAAATAATAAAATATAAAGATTGTTTTAAATATATCTACTCAAAAATAAATAATTTACAATCGTTTCGAAACTGGTAGTAGGGGTAATTTTCAAATGACAGAAAAAGGATGCACGACACAAACTGTGACGTAACCGCTATTTAAATGCAGTTGTGCAAGGGAGACAGCGATATATCCTACTACTTTTTGTTATATCCATATTTAAAATAATAATTACTGTTTTATTTTGCAACCGTGATACTGTTAGCACAAAAAGTAGCCTATTATAGATGTATTAGTAATCAAAGTGCACAACAATCAAAACGTAGAATACGACTTCTTTCATGTTTCGAATCGTCTAGATCCCGGTCCCTATATAAATAAACTAGTAGTTTTAGCTACGGACAGTAACAAAATACATATTTTTCATAGAATATGTGTCAAAAAGAACAATTCGTAGCTAAAACGACTTGTTTCTTGAATAAAGAAACTGATTTCTTTATTGCCTAGGTCGTTACTTAAACCATGCGTATTCCACTCAGACACATAATTACCTTTCAGTCATATAATATTTTCCTTGTTCGATCGATCAGCCTGCCACTGTAGACGTTGGTAATAGGTGCCTCTTTTTATTGTATTAATAATAACTTCGCCAACTTCCTTACTCCGGGCTGATATTAAGATTTCTTAACAGAAAAACCCAATAACTTTGCTGGCCCTACCCGGGATTTGAATCCATGACGGCAGTCGCATTCACTACCGCTGCGCCACGGAGGCAGTTTTTTATTGTATTGGTGCGTACTCGAACAGCGGGTACATATATTTTAAGGGTGCGGTTAGATTGCGAGCTATAAACTAGTGTTTAGTGCGAGTAAAGTTATAGCGCATGACAGAACAGTGAGCTTTAAATATGAGGACATACGACGGTAAATATTAAGTGGCGGAACGACGGTTATACCAGCTGAGATACTAGATAGAAGACAGTTAACTAATTAAACGATTAATGATTGCGGTAGAACTAAAATGATTAAGGTGCAGACCTGCGTGCTTGCCTGGAGGTGGAAGACATACATGATGTATGCCAGTAATCCAAGTACCTACATGCCAAGAGGGCAGGTCCTGGAATCGCGACGCAACGTCAACTTCAAGGCGTTCGTGGTGCATTATTATAATATACTAATGTTCCCGCGGTTTCACCCGCGTTTATCGTTACTGCGCCGTCCCTGTGGGTCGTAGAGTGATGTTATATAGCCTATAGTCTTTCTCGGCAAATAGGCTATCCAACACCAAAATAATTTTTCAAATCAAACCAGTAGTTCCTGAGATTAGCGCTTTCAAACAAACAAACAAACTCTTCAGCTTTATAATATAATAATAATAATAATATCAGCCCTGTATTAAATTGTCCCACTACTGGACACAGGCCTCTGCTCACTATGAGAAGGGTTAGGCCATGGTCCACCACGCTGGCCTAGTGCGGGTTGGCAGACTTCACATATCTTCGAGAACATAATGGAGAACTCTCAGAAATACGAACACCGAAGTCTATGAGTATGACCAGCATTTGCTAATTGTTGACTATACTATCTAAGCTTAAATCTGCAAGCGAGCATCTCCTGGCTCAACTTCTTCTCCCTAGCCTTTTATTATTTCCAAATCACTTTAGATCGGCTTTCTAGTCTAACCGGATTTGACTGGATATCAGTTTTTACATGGAGCGACTGCCATCTGACCTCCGCAACCCGACGGCTAACGATAGCCTAAGGCTAGACCAGTGTCAGGATATTAGAGGGCACTGACTTCCCAATAACTACTGCCATAGATGCGATGGCTCGACTACACTAGTTTTATAAGCTGAGCTGTAAGCTCAAAAGTGAATGTGAACCAAAAATTATTGAGTTATTATATTGTCATTTCGCTCTTACCTAGTAAATCAAATGGCAGTTGTACTCTTAGTGAGGTATGAAATACTAGTTTCTACTAAATAATAGTTTATAATAAAATTATTGGGAAGAGAGGGACCCGCCACGCACCCTTAGATTGCAAACCCAAACTATTGCAATAGGAAAGGGTTGACAATACTGACATTCTCTGAATAGGGACAGTCACGATGTGGGAGCATTTTCAGGGCCCATTGAGCAACGAGCAATGAATAAGCGATGCTCATTCGTTGCCAAACGGTCCTAAAGATGCCTCGCACGGAGGCGAAGCACGTGTCGACGCATACATTTGTGTTCGAAGCGGAATACTGCAAGCTGGAGTACGCCCGACTTTCACGTCGTGGCTGTCCTTATTCAGGTTTTTTTTTATGTAACTAAGGTGGCAAATAGCCATACGGCTTACCTGAGTGGTCACCGTAGCCTATGGACGCCTGCAACACCAGAGGCATCACTAGCGTGTTGCCGACCCTTTAGGAAAGGAAGTAGGAAGGAGGAGCGGGAAAGAGGTGAGGGGGTGATTGGTCCTCCGGTACTTACGGTTTCTATATTGTCAACCTTTTTCTATTGCAATAGTTGGGATGGGCAACCCGTGGCTCCATGGCGGGTTCCTCTCTGCCTAATAATTTTATTACAATGGATTGCCGCCAAGTAACACTTAACCCGATTCAATATATAATAGTTTATAGCTTGTGGTCTGACCGCGCTCTAATACTTATGAGACGAGAGTGATAGGGAAAATAAACGACGCTATACAAATCCAACATAATGCTTTATTTTACAAATACTATTTAATCGCCGTCTAAACGTTACACTAAAACATACCAAGTATAATTACATTTGGAGACACCGCATTATATACAGAAATTTTCAACATTCAATAATTATGTAAAGTTATAAGGCACATTAAAACATTTTATTACATACCTATTTATTATTAATCTAATAATTTTCTACCTATACACTTGCGAATGCACGGTTTTATGTTTTACATAAAGGGTGTAAAATTAACTATATAATTTATCTTTTTAAAATTATGAAGGTAATGACAGTATAATAAATATGTTGTTTTTATTCACTAGTCTAATAGCAAAATAAAAACAAGTCAGCAATTTTAGTTTTTGAAAATAATAATTATACATTTAATTTACACCTCTTCAAAATGTTATATTAATATTAGTTTTATATTAAAAGCTATTTACAATATAATTATAGGATAGAATCTCAAGTAAAATCAGTTTCATCTAAATGTGAAATGAATTACTGTAATCAAGTCTAAAATAATTGTGATAATTCAAACAGCTGACATATTTTACAAATTGTATGTTACCGCAAAAAATGTCGGCGGTATCTCAATGAATATATTCATAGAAATTATTCAATAGGAATATTGAAAAGGTAGCTAAGGCATACATTAAATGAAACACAAAAACACTCGAGGGTCACAAACAAAATTTCAATATGGCCGATATAAAAAGATTTTCAATATGATCTTATTTCAATGTATACTTTTCATATAGGTATGATAGAAGCTACTTATAGATAAAATGACTTGTTAATTTTCTACATTCATTTTATTTTTACACGATCAAAGATATTCACAAAATTATATTCAGTCAAATTTTTACGTACTTCTAAGCTGACGATAAAATTTGAAAGATAAAAACAAAATAATGTGACTAAATTAACCACAAACACCTAGGAAGACAAATTGGCAGTATGATAGTTCTTGTTTGAAGAGTAATTGAGTCAAAACAAAGAAAATAAAACACCTAATAAAATATAGAATTAAAACAAAAACAATATTGTTATATAGAATAAAAATATTCAAATTCAAAATCCTCAATCATCTGTTTTAAATATAATATTAATTAACATGATTTTTTGATCACAGAGAGGAATGTAATTATTTTAAATGAAACATCTGAAGAGGGAGATTCGAAGTTAAATTGCTACAAGGAATGTATAGAATTTGGCCTTTGAAATCAATAGATTTGAAATCTAATTAAAAATAAATGCTTGTCAATCGTTAATCCGATATAATTATAATATAACCTTAAAATTTCACATCAAGTAACATAAGATTTCATCCAAGTTATTTGTAACTCATATCAACAAAAAATATCTGTCACCTTTAAAAAAATTTCATACCGAAAATGTGACTATCAAATAAATTCGCTCAGTAACTTATGTGTACAAAAATATTTACTTATTTTTAATAACATATTTTCAAAATCTATCATTCATATAAAATACAAATTCACTAATTTTATACAATCTACGACGTATGTCAAAACGACTAACTATAATTTGAAATATATCGTTATATAAATCACAATAAATGTAATATACGTTAAACTAAATTTCATTATTATTATTTGATATTACCCTATGATTATGTCCACAGCTGACCTTGGACTGTTCAGGGAATGTGTCAATTTGTTTAGATACTCAGTCACTGACTTATTTCTTAGGTCGTCCATCTATTTTGTCATACATAATAAATATATTGAAGCATACCAATGTCAAAGATATGTACAGATTGTAAGTGTATACTAAATCTTAACCAGTAAGATAATACTCAGTAAAGAATACTATTACAACATTAATTTACATAATAAAACACTTTAACTCCATAAAAAGACGGCAATAAACATTCATCCTAGTCCAAATTAAAGATAAGTGTTGATATTTCAAGATATGTAAGTATGTAGATAAGTTTTCGATAATACACTATTATTTAACAGTTGCTAGAACAAAAACTAGAAATAACTTTAAACTTGTCGAGTCCCACGACGTCAGCAAAATAAACAATTTGAGTAGTAATAAATAATCCGCAATAAGAGACAAACAGGCAAGCACCATCCATATTACAGTTATTTCTTGATACTAACGCAAAACTATCACCATCCACGAGTTTCACTTTAGTTTCATTTCACACAGCGAACTTCAGTAGGAACTAAACAAATGGCATCCAAGCAAACTAAAACAACACATCAGTCATGAATAGGCCGAGTTCTATCGGGGTTAATTTGAGAAATTTACAAGCCTGTATACAATCGTGAAGCCTTGTCTTCTATCGATACAGCTTCGTACTCCACTATACAATAAAATACACTTTTAATTAACTACAAAGCATTCATTGCATCAGACAACAAGTGAACCATTTGAATTAACACTAAGTCACAGTCACGTAGGTCCACAGTCTTTGCTGTTTATATGAACAGCACTTCGACGTAAGCCTCCGGCTACTCGGCGTTCAACTCTGGGGATAATCTGTCGGGGTTAAAGTTCTCCATGTTCCACATTTGCCTGCCCTCGTTCTCGTTGCACGTCTCCATCACTATTTTGTCCTTATTTCGGTTTACCGCCATGCACTTCTCGCTCGAGCCGTGCTTCAGTAACTTCGTCTGTAATTAAATTGTTTTTTATTAAGGATCTGCGACAAAATTTAAAGTCATCGCATTCCACAATATCCTTTTGAGTTTTAAGACTACCACCTTTAAGATACTACATATAAATGTCATATATGCTGTACGACAGACAATGCAATGAACATCACCGCATTAGATACGATGTAGGAATTAATTAGGTAAGTTTTGAACTGTGCCAGCATAGCTAAGTTTGTCACTTAGTACTCATGAAGAGATATGATTCATTCAAACTTTAAATTTAGCATTTCTACTGCTCGTAAGAGCAAATTCTCTCGATGGACTTACTTAGTGATATTGTAATAATACAATATCACTAAGTAAGTCCATTGAGAGAATTTACTTTATTTTTAGGCCTTTATACTTCTGTGATCGTATTATCTTGTCATCTAAGTAGTTTAAGTTTAGTTCTACTGTTTATGCTATGATCAATGTAAGGATCAAATCAAGTAAAATATTTTAGAAGATTAAGCTACAATTACTATTGTTACATAAATATGAATCACTGCTTTTCTTGATAGTTTCTCGATACAAATCCAAGTATATTTTTATATTTTTTATATTTCGTGGATCTGGAAAAGGCTTATGATAAAGTGGTGAGGAATGAACTTTGGTCGGCAATGTCCATGTATGGAGTGAATAGCAACATCACACGAGCTCTGAAATCTTTTTATGATGATTCCAGAGCTTGTGTTAGGATAAATGGGACCTACACAGAATGGTTTAGCATCGAAAAAGGTGTTAGACAAGGATGTGTAGCGTCACCTTGGCTGTTTAACCTATACTTGGACAATTATTGCTTGAAAGATTTAAAAAATTGTGAATGGGTATTAAGAATGAATGAGTTACTTGTCAAATGTCTTCTTTATGCCGATGACCAAGTAATACTTGCGTCATCAGCGGAAGAGTTGCAGGCGATGGTAACTATTATACATGGTGCTTTTAAAAGTAAAGGAATGAAAATAAATGTAAGCAAGACGAAAGTAATGGTATTTGAAAAGGAAGAGTGCGTGACGATGTGTAATATTATGATTGGTGGAGAAAAAGTGGAGCAAGTGAAAGAGTTTGTATATTTGGGTACTTTGTTTACAAGGGATGGTAAGCATGAGAGACATATTGAAAGGAGAACGATTGCTGGCAACAAAGTGAATGGAGCTCTACGCGCTTTTATGATTAGTTGAAATGTATACGAGAAGGCACGTTTGGCTGTTCACAAAGGACTATTAGTGCCCACACTTATGCATGGAAGTGAAAGTTGGGTATGGCAAAAGAAGTATGAGAGCAGAATAAATTCTGTAGAAATGAGAGCGTTGAGAAGCATATGTGGTGTGACTCTGAAAGATAGAATAAGGAATAGTGTGATTAGAGAGAGATGCGGCATGAAAGTGGATATAGTGACAAGAATAGAAAAGGTTATGTTAAGCTGGTTTGGACATGTAGAAAGAATGTACGAGGAAAGACTGACTAAGAAAGTTTATAAGGCTAGTGTGAATGGAACAGTCGCAAGAGGAAAACCTAGGCGAACGTTTCTCGATCAGATCGGAGGGGTTCTGGACAAAGGCCAGGTTAAGAGCTCTTTGAACCGACGGGCATGTATGAGGAATGTGATGAAAGTGAATGAAGCCAGAGAAGTATGTCAGGATCGTAGCAAATGCAAATCTGTAGTCTCTGCCTACCTCTCTGGGAAACAGGCGTGAATCTATGTATATTTATTTCAATACAGTGTATGCGCAATATTACTTAATACGCATTGCAGTCAGTACTATTGTCGATATCACAAAGCTGTTTATGTCATTCCGCAAATGAGCATAGACTGTGTGATAGCTTTGAATGGTAATATTCTGTTAATCGTTTTGATAAATAAATATAGGTAATGGTCTACGTGAAGTAAACACTGGGAGAAAACTTACCTTAGCATCATATAGCCACAGCTGGTTTCCTTTGGCCCCATGGCATGGGTACAAAACAACGTTTTGCCCAGAGTAGTCCAAACAAGTCTCATCGCGTCGGATTTCTCCATTCTTAGAGTACATCCAGTACTGAAAATTTTATTCGATTACGTTATTATTTATTATAATAAAAAATAACATAATTTTGGTTTTGCCAAAAATATGTTATTTTCAACAACGCAATAAACTAAAATATAATTAAGACATTCAATAAATTTAATTAAAAATGTATTGTTCACATAATTATGTACATAATATAATTGAATAACAATATTGTATTAATATTATTGATTCTGTTTATATTGTAAATATAATTGTTAAAATAAATATAAATTATATCCAAATTGCCCCATAAACCAAAACCATTAAACAAAAAATAATAAATATATAAATTCGGCATAAAGATCATAAAACAAGATTGATATAACAATGACTTTAAAACATTGATTAAGGCGTTAAGAATATAAAACTTACACACTAAGCTTTTCAACACTTATGGGTTTTAAAAATAAATAAATGCTAGAATGAAGTCTAAAATCCTTTAAGTCATTATTATTAATCTGCAAACACTCATAAGTATCAAGAAGCAATAAAGTTATAGTTTACCTAACGGCAGTACCATATTTGGAAGAGTAGAATATTTTAAATTCACTGGATTCTAAACTACATTTTCATTACACCCTTACTAAAGCAGTAACGGGGCAAATAGTCTTCAAAAACGCTTGGATCAGTCCAGTATTCACATACAATTATTGCTAATGAAAATAGGTGATTTATAGAATTAAATACAACTTACATACAATCTGTTAAAAAATATCGCATTAGTACAGCAAATATATGAATGGAAATATGCAAGACATTTGTGTAAGATATAAAAATATAAACACAAACGTTTATCGATTAGTCAGTCATATAGTGCATGATTGTGTTATTATCGTTTGATTATTCAAAGAATGTTGCTACAGTTACAAAAATACCAAAACACATATGGTAATGAGCACCGACACCCAACTACAGGAGAAAGCGAAAGCGGTGGAAATGAACAATTTGGCGGCCTTTGGACAAACCTGGTTTCCGTATTCCCCATGACATGGCCAAACGTTGACTGGTTTCTTCATGTCCTCAGGGCCCGCAGATGAGTCGAGGCACATTTCCGTTTCAGCATTCGCGATCTGATGCCATCCATTAGTTAAAAAGGCGTGCCAAAAGCAAGCGTGCTGGTCCAATGTCATCATTCAACGTTCTTAGAGACTAATTAGCTGTTAAAGGGCGTAACGTAATGTCGAATGATGACCTTGGTATTTTGTGATAATGAAGATGAAATCATTAAAAATTGGCAACGCAACAATCATTCTTTATGTATCTCACAATATCAAAGTGTAATGAAAACCGCTAATACCAATAAATACTAAACAAAATCCAGCCCCACACAGCTCCTTTGACTTTTAAGGAGTACCTGATTGGCACCCATTTTGTGGCACAAGTGTATCATTACGGGTTCAAGATCATTTTCGTCCAGTACGTTGTCTTGTAGCGACGCACCATCGAGGCACTGGCTTGAGAACTCATGGTTTCGGAACTATCAGCGGTAGTTATAAAAAAAACAAATGCAAACAATAACTTTGGGTGCTATGAAAGAAAACCGTGCTGTCCAACGTGCATAAAAGAGTGCAATAATGGAAAACTGAACGAAACCGAAAAAATATATCCTAAAATTTTGAACAACAACTCCTGCAAAGTGGTACTGCCGCAGTCGGTCAAAATAAGATCGACAGAAGACCTGATTTCCTCCCTGCCGGTGACACGGGTAAAGTCCGACTGGCTTATGATGATCTGACTTGCGAGTTGGAGAGTCCAAACATATCTTTTGGAAGGCGACATTTCGGATCTGTATAAGTAATAATTTTGAAGGACACGATATTAATTAATTTGCACTCATTGTTGTACGGAACAACGTCACAAACAATAGTATATTTTAATGAGTTATGAGTTTCAATAAAAATGGAATCTATCATTATGACATAATAAAGATATTTCAATACGACTAAATAATATGAACGCACCTCGCCGTGAGCAACGGACTCTCCGGGAATAAATAATTCGGGATATATATTCTTCAAATACCACTCAAAAGATTTGCATCCCAATTTCTCTCTCAGAGATCTTCGTCCGCTGATGTCACCGTAATCACCCTTTTCGTTACCGACTCGCTGATAGTAGTACTTCGCATAATCGTCCAGCCACACCTAAATTATTAGGAACATTATAATAAGTGATTCAGTTTCCAAAAGAAACCCAATACTTTAATGTATCTGTCACTGGTAAAACAACTTACCTCAGCTAATCGAACTGAATTTTTCTTCAGTACGTTGACACCCGTTCGCCACTTATACGGCGAACGCTTCCTAAATATGTGACCAACGTGTGAGCAGGGAACAATTTCTAGAGTTCCACCGCACATCCAAGTTTTAAATGAGAGCTCTAGATTTTCCCCACCCCAAATGTCAAAGCCGCTATCATAAGTCCCGAGTTTCTCAAAGAAATCTTTATTGATTGCAAACAGACCACCAGCCATAGTCGGAGACCATACAGGCTCCGCGGTATGTTGGTGTCTCGATCGTTCCCTCGCCGGTACAGGGTGCCAATTGAACTGGAGATTCCAGTCGAAACCACCAACATTGACTGAAGTTGAGTCTCTGTAATGGTACTCGAGGGTACTGTCGTCAATGACATCAATTACGGGGCAGACTACTGTAGTCTTATTACGGGCAATTCTATCTAGTAATGGTTCGAGCCATCCTGAAATTAAATAGTTTACGTTAATGAGTATTCATTAAGGCGTATTTATGTTAATCTAATTATACAATTTTACCTTCAGTGCACTCGCAGTGGCTGTCGAGATAAGTTAGGACTGGTGCAGTTACGTATCGAGCGCCAAGGAGTCGTGCCCTGATAAGGCCCTCGCGACGAGTAGCCCGCACTATCCTAACTTTAGGTAGAGATGACATGTAATCGTCCAGCTGCTGCATCAAGTGTGCTAGAGTATTTTTAAAGGATTACATTACTGTTTACATTTATGTTTTGATATTATTCGTAAATTAAAGAGGTAATTTAAGAAAATACTTACGCATATCAGAAAAGTCGTCTACAAGAATGATCTCTTTAATGAGGTGTGCAGGTGACCGATCGAGTACGGAATGTACGGTCCTAAGTAAAACCGACCACGCCTCATTATGGAAGCAAATCACTACTGAAGTTTGTGGTAGATCCTCTAAGTATATGCCAGGCTGTTTGCACCTGAGGGAATAAACAGAAAGGAATAACATCTAGAACATTTAATGTTATTAAGAAAGTTAGTTTTTTGACTTATAATATGATAAAGATTCAAATAAATCGTTACAGTTATGAAAAAGGAATTTAAATCTACCTTCTAACGGTTGAAAGTGAGCTCAGATTATTTTTAGCTATAAATGTATTTCAAGTCATCAGGGTATGTATCATTATATTCATTATCATAGCTCCTTACAAATAAATATGTTATATTAAAATTTCCCTATCTTTATCAACACAAAATAAAAGCCCAAAGTGTGAGAGAAGAAACAAAAAGGATATATATGTAGAGGAAATCCCGAAATCTCTTGAGCTGTTTTGTCGTTATACTTTATATAACGGGTTATATACAACCGTGTCCCAAAATTGAACGATAAGCGGAAACCACGCAACGGACCCAAAGTAAAAATTTTGTGGCTAGTTTGCCTACATTTTTGAATCGTAGTTAGTTGCGCCAATTTTTAAAACTATTTGCCATAGTAGCGTCAATACTTTTTTTTTTACCACGATGAGTGAAAGTGAACTGAAAGTCAAAATCTTACATAATAAGAAAAAACATAATTGTGGTTGATTTTTGTGTAAAAACTACAAGCATTCTGGGATTTTTAATGATTGTGATGGATTACTTAGGTTGCCAATAGAAAAAAATACACAAAAGTATTTGTAAAATTGTAGCAATGGTACTTAAAAATATAATAAGAGGTGTCCATTTTTTTAACAATTTCCCTTTTTTCGTAATGAAAAGAAAATCAAGATTGTTTTTTCTTAAGCAGTCATAAGTACCTTTTCGTGCCCGCTTATCGTTGAATTTTGGGACACGTTGTATAAGGATTTCATATAATTTCCTTACCATTCATCTCTGGGGTCTGGTAGTTTTCTCCTAATGGATATCAGGTCACTAACATATTGGTTGAACGCGTTCTTTTTCCAACCTTCTTGGACGGCTTGCTTCGTATCTTCGCTAATATTCTTCGGTAGAACAACCGGTTTGCCCAGTTCACCGGGTGCGTTGTCCGAACCCGGGGCAGCTATCACGCCGAGCCCTACGGGATTTCAACTATTACAACCAACATCCTTTTTTAATGGAATTTGATTTGCAATATATTTGTATTTATTTTATTGCATCAACTTAAATTTAAATGAATGAATTGAAGTACAATTTTAAAAGAATAATGATGATAATTGAAATATAGACAATGTTTGCTTGGCTTATGAAACATATAGTACATGGTTGTTAGTAATTATTAATTATCTACATTTGAGGTTAACTACTAAATTAGTGCAAATTAGTATTCGGCTAATAAGCTACATATGCCTGAACATATGCTATATAGCTACTACAAACTAGTCTAATAAGTTACATAATATATTATTATCAGTATTCTATGATCTTAGAACAGAAAGCATTGTATGTGCAAATAAAAATATCTATCTACAGTTGTTGACGTAGTAGGTACTAAGAAACAAAGGACTTTAAATATTACCTTCATTTCCCGAAAGCCGACTGATCCAATCGACCCGGATACGTACTGTGATGAAGAAACGCACATTATCATGCAAAATGTTGAAATAAAAGAAGCAACTAACATCAAACTACTTCATGCAAATAACTAAAACCGTATTATTTGTACACACTTTTTATTATTTGTCATAACGAAATTTAACTGAATTATTATTTTGTTAATGAAAATAAGCTAAAAATGTAATTAGATCTTAGTTACTCAAATCTGTTATGATCGGATTTATTAAAACTTAGACGGTAATTTGTCCATTTATTAATATTTCGATCCCTATTCAAATCGTTGCTTTCTATCTCCTCAAATGTCATAAATAAATACAAAAGTGAAAGTGTCATAAAACTCCAGAGAAATACGTCATTAGAAAACCATTTTGTTATTCCGTTACGTCAGCCTCGATTACCATTTCTATTGCATATATACTAGCTAAAAGACAATCGCTTGTGAAGACGATTCTTAGGGAATGCAAAGATAAAGCAGTAAGGCAATATTTATAAATGCAAACAGTAGCACTAACGCCATTATACTCGGAATGCTGTTTTCGAAACAAAATAAATAAGACACGAAGAATGTCGAGGTTTTCTTTCCTTTTTAGATCTCGAGGGACGCGATCCTCAATTTGATTTCTGTAGAAAGGTTTCCTTATCGAAACATACCTAATAAAATTTACCCCAGTCTCTATTTTATATTCATCAGATTCAGATTTATTTATTGTGAAATTATCGTAAGTGTTACAAGTTAGTATCAATGTGTGATACTGTGCAAAAATGTGAGAACTTATTGCTATATTTAACACCTACACCGTGCAAGCTCATGCAATATCAATCCGTACAAATATACTCACCATCAGATAGATTATTGCCGTAGGATTCACTCTTTCTTTTTGTAGCTGTTGGCTTCGCCATTTTCAACGGTTTTGCCTCCGTATCTTCATATTCTATCGGTGGTGCACCAATGGCGTTCCTTGAACCGCCATTGGTAGTCAATAGTGCTACCATAAACCAGATCGCTGTCAGTATGAGCACAGCTTTTAATATCAACGTCCGCCTCCGTAGGAAAAACATGCTGTAGTATTTCATTTGACAGAATTTATTACTTATACAAGAAGTATACTTGATAAAGTACCTAAGTTTATTCGATTCACTCAGTACATTTCTCGAAACTTTTATATTTTAGTCTTATCTTCATTAATATCTAGGATGTTTAAATCAAATAATCTTCTTTACAGAATTTGAGCAATAATGTTTACACTACCTATAATCACAAAAGGGTGACTAGCATAAAATAATGAGATATGTATTCGTATGTTTACGATTGTCACAAGATATGCCTCTTTGATATGACAGTTGCTCTGATAGACGTTTACTTCACATGACTTTGGTGAATATTTTGGCTATAAGTGTGCCTCAGTTTGTTTATTATTTATCAATTTCTTCCTCGTTTTTTGTTTCATTTCCAACTCCTCAATGAGCATGATTTATCATCCATATTCCTCAACGAGACTCCTGTGAACAAAATTGGTGCTTATCAATAACAAAACACGCACACTCTATCAAGCTACGTAAATAAAATACATAATATATAATTTTGATTGATGTTCTTTTCTAAGTATAGCTGTATTTATGGCAGGCGATTTTTCGCCAAATCCCCGCCGGTGGCTACTGAAAAGGTAATTGTGTCGGAAGGCCCCTTTTAGAGGCTCTCCACCTCGGATACCGTGATTACAAAAAATATACCTATTCAGACCGAAATAATAAGGTGTAATAACTTTGGCTTTTATATTAAGCTATGAATAGATTAGGTTTCAGGTGTCTTTTATATAAAATAATGACCAAAATGTTGTATGAATTTAGTCAATATAAGTAATGATTGACATTGCTTTAATTTTGGCCATATAATATGGTAGCACTTACTTTACTACATGTAGCCCAATTATATATTTAGTAGCTTTTTCCCGCGGCTTCGGTGATAACACAGCTTTTAAATGCTGTAAGAATTTTTAATAGGTTAAGTAATTTTTACTTACAAACTAAAAATCTAATCTTTCCTTTCCTTATAATATTAATATAGAGGAGTATAATTTACGAATCATTTAAAAAATGTATCTACAGCAAATGCCAAAGCCATGTTTAAACCTATTTAGCAATCAACATATTATTTTACAAAGAACGGTCTTCAGTGTACATTTTTACTTAGTTTTCGAACATTAATTATAACGTTAAAGAACTCGTTCAGTTCAGTCTCCACACCACTAAAGATGTACAATGAAGCCCTTGTCTAGTGGTATGGGGTAGGTGGCGGTTTCCGCCGCACGGCTGATGGATTGTCCTGCTTCGTACATTATCGGGGCTAGCTGCCTGTGCCATTTTTCAAGTGGTCACATTGCTATTTTGTAAGCCGAAACAGCAATATAGGTCGATTTGGACTTAAAAAAATGTGTTCCAATAATTCTTTCACGTACTAACACACGTTCGCAAAATGTTCTTATATATTAGTGTGCGAGCCTAGCGAGTTCAAATATAAAAATATGTCCCCTTTTATGGTTTCACTTTAGTTTCATAAAATAGCATTTATGAAAATGTTTACTACTAAAATAAAAAGTATCAAATAATTATCAACTTATCAAATATATTAAAATAAGCAACAAACTCAAAGTTACGTTATTAAAGGACTTTACTCAATATTAGTTTGACGTTAATATCGTGGAGTCCTAAGCATAAAATTTGAACTTTAAGTTGCACAAGTAGTAACAATAATTTAAAATTTTCTTCGTTCTCAAATATTCGAAGAAAAGTGGAAGCAGCTATCCGCATTATCCTATTTTAAAATATTTTATTCAAAAAGTAAAAAGCATTTCAATAAAATTTCAATAGGTCTCGTCTCGACGTGAAATGGAAATTAGAATAAAATACGAAGATTCCTTAGGTAATCTGACCTCAATTTTTATATTGCTGCACATACTTAACCCAAATATTATCCAAATTTAACTTAAACTTTTTAATTAAAACTACAAGCTTTGCGTCATTTTAAAGTATTTCTTTACCTTGTGATTGCGATGTTCTTGCAAATTCGTAACGATTTCGTATCTGTAACAATTACAAAAACGTTTAAGCTTCAAGATAAGGCAGATGCGTCAATTTCGATACATTTACCTAAAGAGCGGTGTCGAAATACAAGCAATAAATTAGATAAAATCTTTACGGTTTCAAATTTAACGTAAATATCTTCAAATGGCGAAATATCCGAACGTCTGAGACGTCTTCTGTAATAAATGTGAGGGAACTCGTCCCGAGGGCTTATAGCCATTTGAGCCGAATTGGTATAAATTTTAAACGTTCATCATGGATATTATTTAGATGATATACGTATAAAAATATATTTTATGACACAAATATTTATGTTTTCCAGCTTAGACATAATCTAGCATAAAATAGCAATGTTTACTATTCAAAGCCTATATAAAATAAACACATAACTATATTTTCAAAAGAGTTTTCTCCCGCGGGTTTTCTATCGTGGTATGTTCCTAAAACATATTAGTCAAGAATAATATAACATTATACTAGTGAAATAATGTTAGAATGCATATCGATACGCAAAGAAGAAGAAAAATAAGATGTTAGAATCGCTTCAATAATCAGTTAGATTATAATCTATCAGGTTGGCTCGGTATTGGTTGTTACACTTCACATATCTACGAGAACATTATGTAGAACACTTAGATACGCCGGATTTCTCACGTTGGTTTTCTTTACCGTTGAATCGATTAATGTTTTTGCTTAACGTTGCTTAAAATATTATATAGGTTATAGGTGAGTACGTTTAGTCTGCAACAGCTGTTCATAACCATGTAACTGAAACGTGGCTCTTAAGTTACGTTTAGAGCACCTCTGCGTAAACCAGTACAAACGGAATGTCATATAAATTATGTAGTTGTTAATTAATCTCTTTACATCATTGCAATTTTACAAATACAGTTATCCTACATAAAAACGGTGTCCTTACCGTTAAAATACCTCTTAAAAGCCTTGTAAACAGGTTTCGTCAAAATAAATACTTTAAACTGCAGGGAATAATTTTCTACAATTAAATAGAAGCAATATGGTAGACAGTGGTCAGGTTCATATTTTGAGAAGCAAATGGACAAATGATTTTCCTCTTGTAATGAAACGCGATTTTTTGTCACAGAATGTTTCCACAATACCTTATTCGTACAATACGCAATGCAGAAACTGGTACAATGGAAAAATATGCATTGTGTTTCGGTTACAATAATAACTGTATTAAAAGTATATATTAATTACAAGTGTATTTCAATTTATTTGCGTGTTTAACGTATATTTTATATCTACTATTTGACTTATTAACGATACAGAAGCATTTTGAAAATTATCTTTAACTGATACTGTATTTTAATTTTTTGGTACAAATATTAGCTAAGCTTTATTGAATATTTGAAAACAAAATCAACAGTCGACATTTTAATTAAGACCAAAAATTATAGTCATAAACGTTTGATATGAATATATGATCTGACGAACTAATTTCTAATATTAAAACGTTATATTAGTTTAGGCGCTTTGATGAAATAAAACAGAACTAATGCGACTTAATAAAAAAAATCAGCAAAATGGAGGGATCACATTAATTAAAGTTGTCATACCGCGTTAAGAGATGGAATTTGTAAAACACGTCAACGATGTTTCTCTCAGTTGTTGAGATTGCAAAGAACAATTTTAATTAAATAGTTTAAGCTTTGTCACAATATTATAATGGAGCAGCGTTTCAGCTAAGCATTTAAATTATTTTGCGGGAGTTTGCAAACTGGTTGCGCTTGAAGCCATAGCGTGAGCGGTAAGGAAGTTTGCAGACAGGTAGAATAATGATTAAGGTCTTATACTGAGGTAAGCGGCACTATATTGCGACAATCCAATCAGCTATTTTCGAGATAAATTTGTAAGAATCATATAATTTTGGATAAACCTTAGAAAATAAGTTGCGCCGATGCAATGTTAAATAAAAATGCGTAATGGCGCGGCGGTAGTGAATGCGACACCAACATATGAAGTCTTGGTTTGATTCCTGGGTCGAAAAAGCAAAAAGATTTTTTATTTCCTTTTTAAGACTACAACACCCCCAACATGATAAGTCCAGGCTTTACGAGTTTTACATAAAACAGAAGTGTACTCCAGCATCTTGAAAAACGCATAAAGGCTTGATACTGCACCTCATCGTGCGCCATTCGGAATGGCTTACTAACTGATTATGAGAGTATAGAATTGATAGTCTCTGTTAAGATTAGCCACCATACCGTGACCGAAATTCACTCTGAGTGATATTAGCTTGTGTAGTCGAAATACCAATATAGTTGTCATAAAGACGAATAATATAAATACGACACAAATTATACTGGAGGCAGCCTAACGATGCAATCATTTAATACCACTATAATCCACCAACCACCAACATCAACAAAATAAATCTAATGGGTAAATACGAATTCAAGGAGCATCGAAAATCTTGTTTTAACGGCCGCACATCACATTGCGTGCGCGCAACCATGACCTAAGCGAACTCCGGTGGCTCCCGCCCTTCAGTCACGAGCCGATGTGCAACTGCTAATTTACTTTATAGCGCCATTCATTTTATTATAGTCACGTACAAAGAAATGATGTTGCGACCGTATTTAGAAAATTCTCTTCTTAGTCGTACATTCTTGACAGAGTGGTCGTGGTCATGTCTCGATCGAATTTTGCGCCACCGCATCTCTCATGATGCAATGCCATGTAGCTCTATGTTTGGCGGCCTAGGAGTTGACATTGATGTTCGATCATGTCACAGATTTGATGAAGTCCGGCCACCTTGTTGGAGAGTGCCCACGGGATCTTTTGCCCTTGACTTTCCATTGGTGGTGACCAATCGTTCCATCGAGTCCTCGTTACTGGTGATATGCCCGAATAACTTGAGGATTCGTATTTGCACAGACGACGATAATCTCTTTTTGATGCTGAGTTCTTTCAGGATCGAAGCGTTGTTTCGTTGCGCGTTCCATGGGATCCTAAGCATACGTCTCCAGCACCACATCTCCAGTGCGTCAATCTTTCACCGGTGTCGCATCCTCAGCGTCCACGTTTAACCTCCATATAGAAAAATTGGAAAGACCAAGCACTTCATCAGTCGAACCTTTGTGTTTCTGGTTATACTGCGTTCCTTCCAAATTTTTGTGAGTTTTTCCACTGAGAATCTCGTCCAGGCGCATGGCCGCCGGATTTTGTCCTCGCAGCCCCTATCGTTGGTGATCCCGCTATATCTTGGACATCTAGTTGGTTGTTATCAGCACGGTCCACAATCATCATCTTCTTATCGCGATTGATTGCGAGTCCAAAAGCCAACGAAAAATACATGCGAATAATAAATTATTGCTTGCACGGATGGCGTGCTGAATTAAGTAGGCGCCTCGCCATTACCACTACGCTGAGTGTAGTGGTTTCAAGTCCCACATGGGTCAAAAATTTGTGTGAACCACAAAAGGCTGTCTGGGTGTTTTGTTTGTAATAAAAATAGTTTTTTATGGATTACATTAATCAGTCAGCGCATTGTTATAGGCGAGTTGATCGTTTACACTACTGCTCTAACAATATTGCGTACAAATACTATTTACTCATAATCCAAGTAACGATGATACCTGTATTATGTTCAATTCATTTAAATAAAATATACATAATAAATATGTGCTATCTTTGAAACACGATTTAATAACCGTGAACAAACCACCTTACCAAGATTAACTAAGATTACGTTGAGTTAAATGTTAATTAATTCCACAGCGATCCGGTATTAAAAAAATGTGAATGAATTCTGAAGAAAAAGGTTAACAATAAAGGTAAAGGAACGACTGCGTTGTTCTTAAAATTGAAATTTTTTATCTTGTTCTTTTTATTTCTTAGTATCTAATAAAAGCAGCGATAGCCTAGTGGGAAACCATCGGACTGCCACGCAGAGGTCTCAAATTCGAACCCAAGGCGCGCAACTCTGACTTTTCAAAATTATATGCGTATTAAATAGTTAATTATCGCTTGCTTTAACAGTGAAGGAAAAAATCGTGAGGAAATCTGCATGTCTGAGAGTTCTTCATAATTTTCTCGAAGATATTATGTGAAGTCTGTCAAACCACACTAGGCCAACGTGGTGGATTATGGCCTAACCCTTCTCATAGTAAGAAGAGGCCCGTGCCCAGCAGTGGGACAGTTTACTACAGGGCTGATATTATATTATCTGATAAACGATTTCTAAAGTCTCTGTTTTGAGACAGGATGTCAAAAGGATTTACAACGTTGACATAATATTTTAAAATTATCTATATTGCAATTACTGTTATATCTTTAAGTTGCATGATTACATACCGTTTTGTTTGCGACCAGGCCAATTCAACTTGGCCACCCTTTAAAAAGGTATGTAAATCCTGAGCATGATCGCGTTAATACCATTTTCAGTCAATATTATCTTAAAATATTACTATTGTTCGCGATTAATGGATATATCCCTAACAGGGATCAGTCTTGATAATAAACCAATTTTATTACTAGGAGCAAAGTAAAAAAAATTACGGCCAAGTGCTAAATCGTCTGGAACCTCGATTACAACGAAGATAAAATAAGCTAATTTGGCAATTCCTCGCGAGAATTCATTTTTCTTTTTATTGAAGCCAATAGAACTCAGACAGACACCATTCTTGATGAATGTCACTTTCTAAATTCTAATAAACATAAGAAAAGCACCATTTTCGTTTTAGACGTTTTCGTCGATTCACGGCTCTAGTGAAGTATTATTAAGTATAACTTTTAGGAAATTCTTAGTAGTTGCACAGAGTTAAGAATTTTTCTGTAGATGAGTTATGGTCTGCTATCTATAACGCAAGACCTCAAAACATAGCTAGGCGAAATGTAGGCTTTATTTATGACGGTGCGGGGATATCCAGGCGTCAACTTTATATGTATTAAAAATTAAAAATAGTTTATTATCATTTTCTTATAATTATGCTATTTTAAAATCAGTAGTTGGGGTACTTCTTTTACGACGCCTATAAGCTACTTTCACAATGCATTCAGCAGCGAGCGTCGTATGACATTAGTGACTACGTTATGGGTCAACAATTTGAGTAAACAAAAAACCATGCCAACCAACCATATTTTCTTTTCTTCTGAAGACTATCTTTCATAGAATATAAATATATATAGGTGTCCGATAATTAATGGATAACCTTGAAATGTCTTATAGTAAAACTGATGGCCGTCCAGAAAAAATATGAAAATATCTATACTAACTACTACCTGAAATATGTTTTTTTTTAATTACCATATTTAACTTTCTTGTAGACTACGACCATAAATTAATGAATTCCATCGGTTTTTTGTTGTTTTATTATTTAACACTAATGATGCTAATAGATAGACAGTAAAAAGTACGACTGTATAGTTAGTACTTCTTTAATTGTTTTTTCTTTTTTTCTGAACGACCATCATTTCTACTATAAGATATTTCAAGGTTATCCATTAATTACCGGACAGCCTGTATATAAAAAAGAAAATAATTCTTCTTTACATCTATCAATACATTTAGAAGATATACCAGGCTTGTATAGTCTTCAAATAAATCTGCCAACAAAACTATTAGACTAGTGCCGAAGCCTTTGAAAACGGTAAAAAGTGAAAAAAAATAATAGTAGGATGAAACCCATTGGAAAAGGAAGAGAATATAACAAAAATGAAAGGGATAATAATTTACGGGCGATCTTTTTTTTGCATTTTCTGAGAAAATTTACCATAGTAATGTATAGTTTTTTTTACACCATCAGAAAGTAGAGATTTCAAAGAACAAAAAATCCTGCGACTTTAAAAAAAAAACAGATATTTTGACGGGTGAATTTTCGATTGAAAATTAAGGTGCTTTTTCGATATTAAGTCAAAATAAGCTGCAAAAATAAATATTTTAAATTGAAAAAAATTCAGTGTGTTCGGGACATAAAAAGGTAAGTTTTCACCAAATTTCCAGAAAAAAATAATCTTTTTGCAAAAGAAAAAATAAAAAACCAAAAACTTGGTTATTTGAATTTTCACATAAATTTTGAGGTCATGTGAAAAAAGTGTAAATACAAAAGTTGTAGATCTTTTTATTACCTACAACTTTGCTATTTAACTTTTTTCCATAGGACTTCTAGTTTTGCCGTAAATCGAGATAAACCGTTTTTTACCCTTACCACCCCACCCCCACCCACTTCCCGACCTCAGATCGCCCGTAAATTATTTTTCCTTAAATTTTTGTTATATTCTCTTCCTTTTCCAATGGGTTTCAACCTACTATTATTTTTTTTGGTTTCATAAATTATCGACCCTGGTCTATATAGAGTGAGCCTTAAAACAAACCACAGCGGATATAGGTACTAATAAATATTATCGCGAAAATAGTTGCAAACTCGTATTGTCGAGTATCGGCGCGGAGCAGGGTGGCGAGGCGTTAGACGTTACCATGGATAACTGTGCGTCGCTTCCGTTACTATCATCGCGCATACACGGATATCTATAAACTTACTTCCGCGCAAGTTTTTGTATTTGTCGAGAATTACAACCTATGCTCGACAATTTTAGTATCTACCTATTCTGGCGCGTGTGACTTTTCCAGCTTAGGGCTGACCGACTAAAATGCTTTTATCATTATATCTCGATATTTGTAAACTGACAGGTTAATCAAATGATTTGGGAAATAAAATACAATGCAGTGAATAATGTATTAATAATAATTATAATTAATGCAATTCTACTTTTAACTGTTGCCAAATAATAATTGAAAATATTTAGATATCAATTGTGTTGTTTATTTGTCACAATAAATAATAATAATAATAATCGTTTATTTTTCTCTTTTACAAAGAAATAAATACAAAAAATCAGAATCTTATGCTAGGTGTTACAATTATAACAGGGTGAACCTGTGTGAGAGACTGGTATCTGTACTAGGTAGACCTGTATGACAGATTACCAGCCTCTCCTGACTCTAGACAAGTTACTGCTCGGATATGAGCAACCCGATTTTACAATAATGTACCTCTATTAAGTGAGGTGAGTAATTGAGAAGACTATAAGATATGGAGTGTGTACGTGCACGTGTGTGTGAGGGTGTATGTGTGTGTGCGTGCGTGTGTGCGTGCGTGTGTGCGTGCGTGTATGTGTGCGTGTGTATATGTGTGTGTGTGTGTATATGCGTGCATGCATGGGTTCGTGTGTGTGTGTATGTGTATAAGTGTTGTGTGCTAACCTTACGACAATGGGAACAGACCATCTTGGGATCAGAATCTGCTGGCAAGCCCTTATATGAGTATTGTATATTCAGCGTATTTCGTTATATTGAAGAAGCGGTCGAGTAGAGATACTGCATTTTGCCTCTTAGGTGACTTGACGTTGGGTAGATTGAGAAATATCTAAATATAAAAGGAATTAACTTGGGCTACTCTCCGCTTGAATTTTTAATAGACTTTTTTAAGTAACTGAGTGCCAACCTTGATGTTATTGGTTGTTATTAAATTGAAATCTGTCTTGGACATCAAACGAATTTTTTTACAACATTTTTCATAAGGAAAATATTTAGTAAATATTATTAAAAAAACAACATGAAGCATAGTGAATTATTACTTTTTGTATTTTGTGAATTGAACATACATTCATTGTTACCAGTTAAGGCTAATTATACAGTAGATAGTATATTATTACAATTAAATACTGTGACAAAATTAGGTTTCCTAAAACAAAACGAAACAACATAGAAGAAACGACCTTTCCTTTTTACTAGAACTTCTAAATAAAATAATCAGTAGAAAAACAATGTCATCAATGCAGGCACATACAGTAGGATTGCATGTGCTCGGTAAAACGTATACGCCAACACCGGTCAGGGGTCGCCGACCTACCCCCGCGCTAATCCTACCTCACCCCTGGCTGGCCCCTAAGAGACCTGCTAATGACATTTGCGAGGTTTTAAACCTATACATACCATCACGCCCAAGCTCCACGATTAAGCGTTTTGTTTCTCTTTAGTATTGTGAACAGTAGAATAAGTCTTTATTTGCATTATATTTCACCTTTTAATAATGATTTTAGTGTACGCTTTCTGCATATTTCTACTATTGTTCACCCAATGATTTAAATTCGACCGTAATCAATATTGTTTCATAGGAATATATTTTATAAAATGTATATTTTATTTTATCTATCTATATAAAAGGAAACTGTATCCAATTTATTTTAATAATAGTACTAAATAGCTTTTCAATAGGTACCAAACAAACAAAAAAGAAAATCGTTTGAGCAGAGGAGAAGAGAGAATCTACTGAATTGTTTTGTCTTTGCCTATTTATATACAGATTTTGCGACTTATATACTCGAACATCTTTCATTAATGTGCGTGTCTTAATTATTAATAAATATCAAGTTTATATTAAGGACAAAATACACATTGTGGCATTTATTTATACTCTTAATAAATTATACATGCACAAAACTGGTTAGTGTATCTTTTCAACTTGTAAAATATCAGGTGGCTACGAAGCTTCGAGAAAAATATTGTATTTTTAATATGGATATTTCAAAATCGAATGTATTTTCTAGTGTAACTTACAGTTACTACGCAGCTGCCTGACCTCACATAAACTACAACTCATCTAGTAGAGTTGGCGGTAATGTAAGGTTAAACCAGTTTTTCAGGCTACTTGACTGCCCATAACGACTTTCATAGGTGTGTACATAATAAGCGGGACTGGCTTAACGTGCTCTCGAGATCCGTATGGGAACTGACAAGTAAGCCGCCAGTTAATCTTGTATTTAAATATTTATTGCTATAAACTGTTGGTGAATTATTTTTTTATAAATAACAAGGAACCAGAACTGAACTAACAAAGTACTTGATTAAAATACAATAACTACAATTCCAAATTGTAGTAACTACATTTATACAGCTAACATGCCTCATTCTTGGTAATCGCTACAATGTTCAATCGAATATATTTTAGTTTAATAATAAAAGAAATATAAAGTTGTTTTTAAATAAGTAACTTTACCAAACGAGTTCCTCATTCGTGCAATGACGTAAACCCAAGTGGTTACTTAATTGACGAGACGTTTCAAGGGTCAAATAAAGGCTAAGCTGTCTTTAGAAAATTCCAGTAAAAATTTTACAGACGGAAATAGACACATCAGACTTACAAATATCTGAATCCTTGCTTAAATTACACTAGATGACGAGATGTTATAAAAATTACACACGCCTTAGCTGTTGCCTAAATAGTCAGGTCTATAATTTAAATGTTCTATGAGATGTGTATATAATTCATTTGTAGTTCTATCAAGCCGACATTCATAGATTGATAACGCCATGGTCTGCCTTGGCTAACTTTAATAAATAAAAATATATGTATATATATATAGCTACAGTAGGTATTCGACCCAAACATGTTACCATGGAAGACATAGTTGTCATGACAACTAAGATGTCCTCATTTACAAACAAGTAGCTTTAACAAAATGACCACGTCCCATCATTCACGCGTTTCTAAGCACACAACACACTAACCTCGTAGTTTTAGCCCGGTTTTACACTTCATGCGTCCTAAGTAATGGCACTTCAAGGAATAGACGGGGATATAAAAGAAACAAAGTTTATACTTTTATTAGGACAAATAGTCCACAATGTTCTAGTATGTTATCGTTATCTCGAGTCTTAGTACTCCTTTTTCAGTAAAACGTACGTTTTGCGAGACATTATGTGTTGCTGATAGTGTCTGTTTGTGCACATTATTTTCTAAGATATAAAGCTGCGTTAGGCAGAGTAGAAATAAAACTCATTTTAAGATAGCCCGAGTGTAATCTCTTTGTAGAGCTTAAAGTTATCTGACTAGGGGGTGTCTCTATTCTACAGAAGTTCTGTTCGAGTAGGGTTTCCAGAATTTCTTCAGTTGTTAATATACATAGCATTAGTTCTACTTATTGACGGAGAGGCGCGATTGATACCCTAGTATTACAATCGTAGACCCGATTGTACACTTATTTGCCAGTTTAGTGGTAATTTTCATTCATTTCATTTTTATTTATAAAAGACAACGCCCGCTCTAGGATTTAAATAAACATACGCTTCAAATAAAAACAACATTATTTTAAGTCCTTTCAAAATAACAAGCTTTAGATACTTGCTTCACCGTTATTATTATGGCAGCTTTATGGCTGAATTTGTGGAAAGCAAAGTCAAATGTCATAATCGAGATATGATTGCCTTGTTGGTTCTGTATTCCGCTTATGTTTTAGCTAAATGTGGTCTTGCTTGGATTGTCGAGTCGGGTCAAGTGTTATCGGTTCTTCTATTAGATAAGTGTTAGTGAAACAATACCTAGTGAATGGAAACATGCACGATAGACGATAGATCGCCTTTTATTATGAAGTATTTAAAGAGCTGGCGAAATGTGGTTACTATATACAGGTGCGCATCCTTATTTAATTATATACTTACAATGTTAAAAATGCATTCTACAATCTCTTAAAATATTAACATTATTTCTATCGATATGTGTGAATATGGACACTTGTAACTGTTTTTAAAATAAATAGGTACATAATTAATTCTGACTAACCCAATTTATTGCAAGACTTAATAAACCAGAATAAAGAGATAATAATATCCTATAGACAACTATTAACTGTTTAGGTCCCTCAAGATATCAAGAAATATGATATTTTGTGAAGTATCTATCTATCTGATACAACTAGCTAGGTACTTAGCTATCCTATAAGGAATGTCCTTTACGTGTGTAGGTTGCCTATCATGATTATATAATCGACAATAATAGATACAAATAGGATAGACAGAGACACATGATGCCAAAGTTTTCTCACGGCGTTATTAATCATCGCCTGTCAAATTGTTATTTGTAGTTACAAGTTTAAGTAGGTTTGATCACGCCTATAAAATTAAAAAGAGTTAACGTTATTAACTAAACGGTATTTTTTTATAAGTAACTAATGTCCGCGACTGACCTTATGTGATTTCTTTTTAAACTTATTAGGGCCCGGTTCCTATATTTAAAAAAAGGCCATATTACGTATGAAAAATATGTCAGAATGTGACTGTCCGTAGGTAAAACGACTCGTTTGTTAATAAAGGAACCAGCTTAGTACTATAATATACTACATATATACTGTAATTCTTACCCTATCCTGTAATATACAACATTAAACACCATAATTAGATTATTAAATCGTAATAATAATATAATCATTAAAATGTTACTTTTATGTACTTAAATATTTTAATTTAACGAAGTAGTTCTCCTTATTGTGCGCGGATAGTATGGGTATATTACAATTGCCTTTATTGCATCAAAAACCTTATTACCTTAAATTATAAAACATTTTCGTTTATTTCAGCTGTTTAATAAATGGGTAAAAAATTACCTATATTAAAAATTGCTGGAATTGATTCAGTAGACGATTTTGAACAAACTACATACTTTCAGGATATGCGTTTATTATGTTACATGTTGTATATAATAGACAATCTGTTGTTATGTCTCATTTGTGATTATCTCATTGGACATAGGTAAAACCTGTTAAAGTAATACACAGTGTTATAGCTATTACAATCTCTCTTCTCCCTAGCCTTTATTATTCACGTCACTTGGGCTCGGCTTTCTAGTCTAACCGGATATGACTGGATATCAATTTTTACACGGAGCCACTGCCATCTGACCTTCGCAACCCGAAGGCTAATGATACCCTAAGGCTAGACCAGTGTCCGGATATTAGAGGCCACTGACTTCACAATAACGACTGCCATAGATGTTCATGGCAGCCGGGACCGACGGCTTAACGCGCTCTGCAAGGCACGGAGCAGGCCATAATTGTCAATCAATACGCACAATATTTGAAAAGGCATATATGACTTTTCGAATATTGTGCGTATTGTGTGTATAACTTCCGAAAGTCAGAGGTGCACGACGTGGGTTCGAATCCGAGACCCTCTGCATTGCAGTCTGTTGGTGTCCCCACTGAGCTATCGCTGCTCTGAGTTATAGCTATTACAATATCAATTCCATATAGATTTTATCAATAGCGCTTCAGTCCGTTATAACTGTTATAACTTATAACGTTAAACATAACAATTAGATACATTTCACTTACGCATTTAGATATAACAGTATGGATAAACGTAGCTTGCTCTGTTTTTTTTTTAATTTAACGATCAATTGGAACAAGTACAGCACACAATAATATGAAAGACTGACTAAGAAAGTTTATAAGGCTATTGCGAATGGAACAGACGCAAGAGGAAAACCTAGGCGAACGTTTCGCGATCAGATCGGAGGTGTTCTGGACAAAGGCCAGGTTAAGAGTTCCTTGAACCGTCAGGCGTATATGAGGAATGTGATGAAAGTGAATGAAGCCAGAGAAGTGTGTCAGGATCGTAGCAAATGAAAATCCGTAGTCGCTGTCTACCCCCTCTGGGAAACAGGCGTTAATCTATGTATGTATGTATTAATAGTGCTGTTTGTCTTAGTACCATTATTGACCTTTTGAATCGCTGCGGCACTCCGACGGCCAGAAACAATATATTTTTAATTAATTATGTCTAGTATTCTAAGGGCTTGTACTACCACCTCCAGATAGAATTTATCTATAAAATCTCGCCATCTCTCTTCTTTAACCTAACATGAGTGAGACAGCATCGTAAGACTTGACAGTTTAAAATAGCTGTTAAGTCGAAATACCTAACTGTTTTATTAGCGGAATAGAAATTAAATTGTAAATTTATATCAAATCAATAGTTATACCATAAAAAATATCCTATCCTAATCCTAATCTTAACTAATATTATAAAAGCGAAAATGAGTTTGTTTGTTTATTTGTTTGTTACCTTTTCACGCCTAAACCACTGAACCGATCATTCTGAAATTTTGCATATATGTTGTCAGGTGTACAGAAACGAACATAGGCTACCTTTTATCTCAGAAAAATTACTGTTCCCGAGGAAAACATCAAAAACGTTCTTATGATAATAGATGGCGCCACGTTTCTTTCGAATCATGATTGAATTATATTATTACAAGCAGATTACAACCCGAATTGATTGTCAAATTCTAAATTAATGCGAGCGAAACCGCGGGCAAAAACTAGTACTAAATAAACAGTCATTACTTTTCTCAAAAATCGAAAGAGACTTATGGGTAATATGTATGTAGATATGGTTAACCAATGCATAGATATTATAATGATGATTGCTTAGAAGAAAGCACATAATATGTAAAAATATACTTATTTGCCTATGTCCAGCAGTGGACGTCTTTTGGCTGACATGATGATGATGATGATGATACTTATTTGCTAGAAAGTATTCCTTGTATTGTTTTAACATGAAGAAAATATCTAAAACATATGCTTAAAGCTATGTTGCGCAAAATACTAATATGAAAACACATTGTTCACTTATAACACGTTTTGAAGTCACGCGTCTAGCCACAGCATGCTTAATGCATTCATTATAAGGGTGACTACCGGCCTGTCTTTGACACGATTTAAATTACTTTTCCTCCCGTGCGATTTTATTTGTTCTACGCCAGGACTTAGATGGGAAAATGTGCGCGAAACAAAAACTAATAGAGCGTTGTTTTCGTTTTATTTTTTGCCAGTGCTACTAGTTTACTTGAGCACAATGATTTACGAGAAGATTTTGTTATTGGGTTTCCCACGGTAATGTTTGAAGTTTTTACCGCTCCTCATCCCGGTAACGTGTTTGCTTAAAAGCTTTTTGCGTAGTAAAATCAGCAGTTACGTAAAAACAGTGTATTATTTTAGGTAAGTGTAACAACTTCTAACGTTTTACATATACCTTCTTTAATTACCTTGTTAAACATATTCAATCAGACGAAAAGCCCGCATAGCCTTAGAGTTATTCAGTGTGATTGTCAGAACAACAAGGATTATGTCATGCCTACGATACGTAGTTAATGTTCGCATGTAACATCCACGATAAAATGTTTACTGCTCAAATAAAATCTCGGCTGGAAAGCCAACAATCTTAGTATCGAGGATGTGCAAGATTAAACAAAGTAGAAAGATTTAGTCACGTGTAGAATTTTGGCGTTGTACCAGTATAAGTTTAAGAACAACAAAGGCGATTTTATTAAAGCTGTTAAAGAATATAGCACATGTTGCCGCACGGAGGCTTTGTTCTCTTGAACTTATTAAGTTCGTTTTTATACCGCTTCCGTATAATAAATAGAACAGTGTTTAGTTACGTATTCATATTTCACTTGCGCACTTAAAAGATAGATGGTTCTGAAAACGGTAGCTATAAAAACTGCGTTCTTTAACACATTCCCACGCGAAACCATAACGAACTCTAGTTCGCGCATAGACCGGGAGCTTGTCACTTTAATTAAACAAGAGGACTATATCATTTTTCATGCTAGCATTAAGGTAATTATGAATTCTTGTATTTTTTAATTCCACGTGAGTAATGAGGCGGTATATCACAGCAGGGTACCGCTAACAGGCGTATTCATTAATTGAAACAGTATCCTCTGTAATAACGCTGAACGGGGACTGTCGCAATGAACGCCCTTGGCATTATTAAACGCGTGTGCGATTAAAATGGACCTGGTATGTTTGCACGTTGCAAGGACGAACGTTTATCCCTTTCAAATATGGAACGTTTAATTGCTTTTGCGCCGCATATTAATAGCATCAGGCTATACGTTTTTATTTCTGTATTTTATATTGGCGTGCCTAGTCGGATCCATCGTGGGTTAGCGCTTATGCAAACGATGGTTTGTGAGGTCTCGGGTTCGATTATCGGGTTTGGCATTGTGATATTTTTTTATTTTTTTATTGCCATTGGTGGCAGACGAGTAAGTGGCCCACCTGATGGAAAGTGGTAACCGCTGCTCATGGACTTCAGTAATGTCAGGACAGAGCAAAGCCACTGCCTACCGTGAAAGAAGAACTCTCTTTAAACCTCGTTTGAAGAAAGACATAATTATCATAGCGCTCGGGAAATACCGAAGCAGGTAGTTCATTCCAGGGCTTGCACGTACATGGGAAAAATGATCGCTGAAAGCGTACCGTCTTGGATTTTAACACTTCCAGGTAATAGGGATGAACCCTGCTTTGTTGTCGAGTGGTACGGTGATAGAAAGGGGCCGCTGGTACCAAATCAAACAGTTCTTCAGAGCACTCCCCGTGAAAAAGTCGGTAGTAGTCTATTTCCTCGTATAAGTTAATTCTTAGTAGCCGATGGATTCGGTAATATAGGTACTCTATAAACTGCAACATTCTATGCTGAATTTCGTAGGACATAAAACAGCTAGTGTTAATGTATAATGTATGTTAATGTATTACATATCTACCCCTACCTAATACTCTGGATATAAATAGCTCTTAGTCTATGCTATGGGTTAATAATATTTTATGTTTAGGAAATTATATGTTGGTTAACCAAGATTTAATAGCTGTACATAGCATATTTTAACAAATTAAGCTCTTTTTCTAAACAGCTAGTTACGAGCTTCATCTTCGTATAAAAAGCGTTAGGCCACCAGCGGGCCTCTACCGCACAAGATGTTAGCCAATTTCGTACCTTTTTACAAATGTCCTCTATTTACAAAGAAGTTTATCGCTCGCTAACCTTCTCTGCAAATTAAAGGAGCGGTATGCGACAAAGCAATGTGACTACGCAATGCATAAACTAGAAATACATTGTGACATCGCATCGCGAAACGTCATATAGCTTTGGCGTAAGATGACTATGGCCATTTAATTTTAGTCTAGGATCGCAACTGTAGTTGGAAGTTTTATCTTACTGAGGACATTTCTACCAATTGGTTGTATAAAGCCATCCTAATGTTCAACTACGAGTTCTGAAAGCATAAATACATAGACTCAAGCATATCATTTGTATATTCCAAAAGTGAAGGCAGGGGTGGATTACACACATTTCGCTATCAATATTTAAGTCCCACGTGAGCCACGTGACGTCCCGCTAGATGATTAATCTACTATTGTCTACCAAATATATTGCCAGAATCTGTGCGGCTACTGTAAATCTCCTAATAAAAATATCAATAATGCTTTACTCGTCGCATGTTCAACGAGGCAGTTCAAAAGCAAACAAATTAATTATCATTTATTCGCATGCATCGAGAATTGATCAACAATAAAATGGTGCCCCTTATAATTAAAACAACATGTTGTTCAGCTCACGGACTACGCGCCATTGTAACCCAATTCCCTCAATTAGCTCCGACACCTTACACGGCATTGTAAGCAGATTACACATTGTACTTCATTTTTTCAACTTTATTTAAACATAATTTCCAAGCAAATACAAATGTTACCTCGTTATCTCTCTAACAAGTAACCGCGTAATAATAACTTCATTTAAATTCAACTCAACACACTTATGTAAATAAAGTTGATTACACACCGCACTCTATCGGTATGGACATCAGTCAACATTGTACAAAATTCTTTGTAGCAAATGACGGTGTGCGGTTCGACGGGTTTAATGTGACCACAACTTAACCACAACGAATTGCCAGGGTTGGCAGAAGCTTAATTGAGCTGTATTGCACCAGCGATACAGGGCTGCCTCTAAATAGCGCAGTTAAACGTTTAACAGGGACACTTTATACCGGGTTTTTCGTTGCTAATAGCGTTCTAGTATAAAACTTTGAAATAAAATTCTGTGTTCTGGGAAATTGAACGTGCTTAGAGGTGTTTTTTCGCCTGGACCCTATTACAGTTCTAAAGTAACGACGTCATAAAATTTTAACTATTTACTCTGCTAAGTTAGTAAATGTTTGCGTTTTAATTGTGTACCGGCAAGTGGTAGTTTACAATGACTCCCAGCGGTGACGCAACTAATGGAATATATACTTTAAGAAATTAAATATTTCCTGGAAAGTTCTAGTCTATAAATTAGACCGCAAATCCAGTACAGCGGTGCGTGCAGCGGGGCGTTGTTTTGAGCGTGCACGCTCGACTACTAAACGTATGGACTTTTCTCTCGGTGTATACGTAGCAGCGGTTTCAGCGTGTAGTTAAACAGCGTGATCAGTGTCGCAGCGTTTTAACGAGCGTGTACAAATGATATTTTGTTCAGTATGTCAACATTTACCAGTAAAAGAAGTGGTGTGTTAATAAATAAAATATCGAATGGGAAGATATTGACGTATTTTTAGTAGAAAACTCATTTTAGAGATTTGATTTATTTAGTGAAAGAAATATTAAAAGTACAACAATAGAACAAAGAGATTCTTTAGGAGAGTTTGCTTCATTATATGAAACATTACGACAATCTGAATCAGATTTTTTTGATTATACTGTATACTACAGTATATGCTACTAATCCCGGAAGGATCACATTCGCGGATTAAACATAAAAACAAAACAATACTCGTGTTTCGTTCCTTTGACGTGATGATATTCTCACCTCCGATTGGTCAACACACTTGGACACCCCGCTCACACGCACGCTCGCGCGCTCTAACGAAAACTAGCACCGTTCACGTTGAACGCGACGCTGCACGCGACAATGCACGCTGGAACGCTGCGCTGCACGCGCCGCCGCCGCGCCGTTCCGAATTTGCGGCCTTATACTTATTTTCTATAGCGTCGGCTGTATGACTATAGTAACATTATATGTAAAGTCATTTCAACATCGGCTACAGACTGAACATCATGATTCTTCGTAATCAAAACTCGAATTTTATTTTATACATCCTTATATTAAGGCAAAAAAAATTTTTGTCTTAGTCAGGGCGATATCTTAATAGAGTAACATGGTAAAACAAAAATACGAGTCAAGTTCGCCTTCAAATGCTTACTTCAAACGTGGTTTAAACCGTTCTTTTTATTTACGATCAACGTTATGAGAATCCTGTACTTACACTAGAGTGGTTATTAAAAAGTACGTAATATATTCTATTCATGAAAACAGTCACATGTCTCTCTCGGATAAAATGGAATGTGGTGAGTAAGCCGCACGAACGAAATTTACAGTAGCGGCCGCAAAAATTTATACCCCGCATTTAATATTTTACACTGCAGTGAAGAGATAGCGACCTTCAGCCTTAGGCAAGATAAACAGCTTTTAGGTGTGTATTACTTGGGAGATTATATTTTACTAGATTATAGCGAAGCCAAAACATATTTTGTAACCATTTTGGGTTCAACCGATTTAAGAAAATTGCTTTGTTTGATGAGATTTAATAAGATAAGGGGATGATGGTAAGATAAAGTACCGCGCGTTTTATAGCAGAGTATTTGTACATGTCACTGTGTGTTAAGAATGATTAGCCCTCGCTGTTTATTTATACATATTCTGTTTTTACGTAGTACCTACATGTTTAGGATAAATTTTAAACTCGTTTTAAATTGTCCCGTTGACAGCCCGCATGCTGATAGCGATACAAGGTTTTTGTATCAATAGATTCTGCTTAAAAAACATGCCATTATAATTTTAACGGCACATCGATAAACAAGGTTAAATTGCCTAAGCCAAACCATTTAGATAAACAAAGCAAAGTTACCAGTCTGAACAATCTAGCTCACTTAACCTCACAATCTAATAGCACTTCTGCTACCATTATAGCATTTCCTGCTTCCATTGAAACATGCACCCATCACAAACATCGTGCAGGAGAACAGTCGTGACGCACGCACCCGCTCACATGGAGAAGACAAGGTCACGGACCATGTACATACGAGACAAGCAATGTTATCTCACACTCAAAACTATTATTGTATCGAATGAATCATTCTTTTTTAACTTAGGAATTGATTTGTGCGCAACAACATTGGTGATTTATATTTTCTTTAAATTTGTTATTTAAAAAAATAACAAAAATTAAATGTATTATTTCATTCTTGTTATTCTTTTTAATAAATTAATGTCTGTCATGGACCAGACCAGACTTTATCTTGGAAAGGTAGATGTGCTATCAGTCTCGGCTGTCATGCAAAATGTGATATTTGATATGTCCAGTTAATAAGCTTTAATATCTTTTCGGTCGCTTAAATGATTCAGAGACCCACAATTGAGTTAAACATTCTGATAATAGTTAAATTCTGATAGTAACTGGAACTGGAGAAATAGCATAATTGGCGGTTTTTGGTAACATAAACCGCATAATGTGATAATAAAAATAAAACCGCGTCCTATTCCATTCGTTGCGTCTTGATATGATGAAATAAATGCATTGCCAGTGTATGTTTGACACTTAATTTTAAGGGATTTCTTAATCATATATTAATTAAATAAAGTACTTATTTGCCTCGATCATATCTGTATAATATAAAATATAAAACACAGCCTCGCCTCATCTTTACTTGTCCTTGCGGCGAGCAATACTCATCCAAACACGGATCTCACGTATGGCTATACAGCACAGTAACGAAGCTTACTCATCGTTTGATAAAATGAGCTTCTTTGACGGACAACATAGGTCATTCTTCACGTAATTACTGTTAGATGCCGTGCAGACAATTAAGTTATGAAAAAATGTCTTCGTTTATACGAAAATAAGTATACATGGCTACGCTTACTTAGGTGTAAGATTTGGTAAATTTGTAATGTTTCCCCTTATTACGTGATTTGTATGATTAAAATCGAGCAATTAAGTATTCTGAATCAATAAAGAGTACCCTATATGTTTTTATACAATAATAATCCAGAAGCCATATTATATTGTCAGATGTAAACGAACTAGGAGGAATCTGAGTAAAATCTAACAACAAATTCAATTACAACTTTCTGGGATCTGATATAAAAACAGTAGTGTTAAAATTATTGTTTAGCCAAAAGATTTCCCTATTAGTTTTGTTTGATATTATGTATCTTTTAAACTAGCAATGTGGTGATGGATTATCAACTTCGATATGTTCACTTCAAGAAAATATAGAGGTAAGCATTTGTTTAAAAGAAAAAGTAAAAAGTTTACAGAATACTAAAAGATTTTAAGAGTTACTTGAGCTTCTGGCTCCGGCGTACTTTTAAAGAGCAAGTATTAAATACGTAAAAACTAGTTTTAAAGCAAACACGGCGAGCGAAAGACCCTAAATGGCACTTTCGTGTTTTAGAGCATCCCAGAGTTTGAGCTAGAACAAAAGGAAATCTTTAAACGAGCTTGAGGTAACATTACCCAGAAGACGGATTAAATCGCATCAGAACTTCAACAATTACAAAATAAAAATCAGACTCACCACCAACATTCGACAGAACAAAACAAAGAAAACCAAATGATCCGCATTGACCCACAACTATCATAATAGCGCAACAAAGCAATGATTTACAATAGCGTTTAATCCTTAGAGGAATAACTAAAACTTTGTATCTCAGATCATAATAACAACATGATATATAACAATACTATAGACATATGTATCAAGTTAAATTTTGGTAGTTACGCGGTCGTTCTGCCATGAATAGTACGCGAGGGACCGATATTTGAACCAAATCGACAATAACATGTAGCTTTTTGAATAAAAACAAGCAATAAATATTGCTTGTCTCAATCCACTGACAGTTTTATATTCATTGAGGATGTGATTAAACGCTTCGATGTCAAATTTGGCTTTCATAAATTTAAATCAGTTGTTAGTATACGAGTCACATCGCGCAGCATCCTGAAGCCTTGTTTTATCTTGTTTAAAATAATTCTTGACTAAAATTGGTAAAGCGGTACATATGTACTGACTTGTCTATATAATATAAGTATTGTTGTTATATAAAACATAATTACATTCATGGCATTTTTTATCACTTCCAGCCGTATCAGATTCCGGTCGGAAGCAATGTTTGGTAATGTTTCCACAACCGACATTCTATTTCACCGAATCTGTGTATCTCTCTCGGTCCACGTGACAATCCAATTACACACAACATTTGATGCAAACAAAATATGCAGCTAGATTTTGGACATTGGACCAAAAACTGTTCTACGTGTGTGTTAAGTCCGTGCTACGTGTGTATAGAGCAATCAGTTCAGTAGAGCAGACTGCCCACAAACGGTCCCAGTGCAAACCGTTGCAGTAACTACTGTCGGTCGCTATCGTTCGCAACGCGATTAGCAGTTAAACGCGTCTGCAGTAGCGGTGCTTTCAACATGTACAACTTTTATGGCACTATTTTATCATGATCTCCCATACTGCTCTAACTACTTCACTTTAAAGCTCTTTGCTACCTGGTCACGTAACGCTTTAAGAATCATCAGAATTGTCAGATGGCCTTGAGGCAATTTTATATATTGCTCCGGTATTATACCGTTTGACGACAGCGGATCCAATTTTGACTTCATATTGCAACGTAATTTCGATGATGTTTGTCACATATGTTTTTGTTAAAATGTCATATGTTTGCTTCAATCTTCAAAGATACATTTTAAGATCTTTTACAGTAAATTTATAGCCTCTTAAAAATATATCGTAGTTTCGTCTCAAATCAAAAATATGATTTTGGAACTTGACCGTCATATAAAATTACGTATGAGTAGAATTCGTCACACAATGATGATAAACAAGAATCGTGCATGAATACATTAGCTTATCAAACTTTGAATCACTAAACAAAATTCCAATGCAATAAAACAGTCAGTGCGGTAGTAATGGAATAAGCACTGACATCCTGCAAAGGCCGATGACCTTGTCTTGATGTATCAGACACGTGAATTTATGCTTACCATACTCATTTTGTCTTATGAGAACAAGCTCTTAAAAAAATAAGAGATGGAACTTGTATAAAGTCCCATCCAGTTTCAACTCACTTAGTACTTGGCATTATGTTACAAACGACTATAAATCTATAGACACACGCTTGTGTGTGTACCTGGATGAGAAAGCTACATTTTAGATCAATAAATAATAGGGAACGATCCTATTGTCGACTAGGCGTATTTCAAGACGCTACGCTACTATCGAAAAATTCTTGAATATAAAACCCGTAACCCTGCTCGACCTAGGATTCAAACTCGTGACTTAGCGCATAATGTTATATCACCAGACCCATAAGACAGTAGTGGATGCGATGCGCAGTACGATTTTATTGTGGTTCGGGGCCGCTTGTCATCGGTGAACATTTATTTAAACACGCTTTATATCAAAATATAGGTTTCAAACAAAAAATAAGTATTGTTTCGTAGAAGCCCGATAATACTTTATAAAATATTATATTGGAGGCACAAATATTGGAATATCTCGATTTATCTGTATATAATTAATGTCCTATCGATAAATGCGATATCTTTGGCCTTTAATTACAAGCGTATCAAAATACTCATTACTTATTATCAGTGACAGATATGGGTTAGTAATCGAAAATCTTGGGTACATTATTGGATAGTTCCATTAAATTTATCAGCGATCTCAATCTAAGGGGTCCCTATTACCGGCAATAATGTACCTAGTAATGATTGTAGGGCTTTCAGATTCGGACCCTTCCCTCTCAAATGGAGTTCGACGTCGGTCGGGTCAATTGATTAAATCCGTAGCCGATCTGACGTCACTACATAGTTGAATTAATGAACTTGATTGAATAAAGGAACCGTGCACATTTTCTTTTTCTTCATTGCTTCATAACTGCTTCCAATATCAATTGAAAGTAACTACCAAATAAGTTTTAAGTTCTTACCTTTGAAAAAAGTTGCCTTTCAAAGGATCGAAATCTGCTTACAAAAGAAAACAATGATTAAGACATTTATTTTATGATGTCTTACAATAACTAGATGAGTGAGAAAAAGCGACTGCATAAAATCTATACCTAATATCGTTAGTATTAGCTTTATTAGGATCATAACATAATCATAAACAATGAGGGTTAGTAGTAACCCCATCACGACGTGTCCGAAAATCATAGAGCACTCAAAGAACGATCTCTTATGACCCTCGACACACACAACTCATTTTAGAGCCGTACCTAGCCGTTCGCTTGGAGACCGGTCGGGTCTCGAGAGTCCTCACCGTCCCTCGTTACGGCGGGGCCCATTAGACCAGGGGCGCAAACCGCGCCACGATTTTAGTTTCCGACCCAACGCGCCCTGAAGCACTTATATCCGCACATATCCGCCTATATCCGCCCCTTAATAAGGGAGTCGGCGCCTAATTGACTTAACATTGGATTAATAACGGTTTAGGACTGAAATATGTTTACCGATGAATATTAGGCACGTCGCCGTCGGTACATTTTAAGAGCACCAGATTTTTCCGTTCAGTATTAATTTATTTTTGTAAGTAGATAGACGGCGAAGAATATTTAAAGCTTTTGATTTAAGTAAATATTTCTACCATTTTCGTTTATACAAAGTCAATATCTCTCACTCATATTTTGAAATACACTGGCATTTGCATGATATTTATATTCGGTATATTTTTAAAAGATTGACGACTGATACATATATATCGTACTCACGCACATATGTATATTCGTATTGCAGAAAGAGATTGTAAACAAAATGTTCCTTACATAACGCAATAAATAACTGCGGTAACATAAACGACGATTACGAAATTAAATATAAACCTTCTTAGTCATCCTCAATTAGTATATAGGTACATAGGTATATCTATGTGAAAGTATGTTTATTTATTTGTTATTTATTTATGTTAATGGAGCAAGGAAATGTTGCCATGGATTATTCAATACATACATATTATGAAAGTGAACGGACAGTGCACTAAACTACTTATGGTGACATCTAATATAACTCAGTTAGAAATCGTCACGTTGCCGTTTTCGAAAAACCTAATGCGACAGGTAACTAGGTATTGGTAAACTTTATAACCGTAACAACATTTAAAAAAAATATTGTATTTGTCTTACTGGCGAATAAAAACTCTTTGAATAATTTTTAATCCACAAGCAAATTCTCTAAAGGCTAAGAGGAACGAGAGACTTTACCAAAACCGCTCATTAAATAAACCGTCGGATATAACAAACTTTTGAGCAAACTGCAGGGTGCTCAACACTTAGTTTTTAATTGATCGCCAGTCATTGAATAGTGGAGCAAGTTTGCGACGGCGAGGACACGTCGCCGTGACTGTAATAAAAGCCTTTCGAGATTCACCTGGAGTTAGGAGCAGTCGTTAAAGTGGGCCACATAACTTTTCTTGCTATAGGCACTTGCTATAGATGTATGGTTGCGAATTGTGTGCTTATCTACTTAATTATATATGCTTTCTATATAGTACAGTCATTTAGTCTGAAATAAAGGTGTTACCTGAAAAGTTTTCCGGGAGTTTTGAAAATTGGTAGTATTATAGATTTCGATGTGCTCTTTCCGAATTTCCACTTTGCCACCTCGTACACTGCCGCTCGCGCCACCATATTGGAAAATTGGCGCTTGAAAAAAAATTTTTACAATATCCAATATATTTGAATATATTTCCGACTCATTTACGATAAAAACATGTAATATAAAAATTAAAGTAGAGAAAAATACGGCGCTCGTACGCCAAAAGTATAGATTTCACAAAAAGAATGTTGATACATAAATTGTAGGAATTATTCTTTAGTTTAATTTCGTATAAAATCTTTTATCGTATAATGAGTTGGAAAGAAAATATTGTCAGAAAACTGCTATTAGGCGCCATTTTTCCAATATGACGGCGCAAGCGGCAGAGGTACGAGGTGGCAAAGTAGAAATTCGGGAAGAACACATCGTGATCTATAATACTACCAATTTTCAAAACTCCCGGAGAACTTTCTAGATACAACTACCAAATTACTGTACTAACAGTTATAAGGAATAAAAGACGTATCTGCCAAAAAATATTTTATATAAATTTACTGGCAGATACGTGTTTTTTTACTGATTCCATATAAATAAAATATTTGACATCGAAAAAAAAAGGTAAGTTCTTCTTTTTTCCTTATGCCACCAGTGTTCATATTATCTGTATTTTTTATAGCAAAACAATTTAACTTAGAGCCTGTTAAATTTTTCGTCCCGTTTAATAATTGCTATTCTAAGACAATTAACAAACTTAACTTTAAAGATTGAGTGAAAAGCAGAATCTAGAAGACAGTAGGCATGTTTAATTTAATATTAATATTTCCGGTCAAATATATATAAAGTCTTGTTTAAATTAAAAATTAAAATACAAATCCAAACAAATTATTTATAAGTGTTTTTGTTATTGACATAGGCTTTTATATTAACGTAATCGTTTCCGGTATTCTCATTTGAATGCAATTGCTGGGTCATTTCAAGTCATTACAAATATAATCACTAACACCATTGTAACTATAAGTACTTCTATTATATATACACTCAGCAACGCTTTCAATGGATACAAAATATCAATATTTTGCCGTGTAATGTCTTTATAATCAAACATCACAATGATTATCACGGTTTAATCAACTTTAATAACATAATCGCAATAACAAAACCGAATTGTTCACAAGTTGAAATTAATTTTCTGCTTTAAAACGATTAGCTTTAAAATCTTCAGTGTTGAGTTGTTTCATTCCCGGTAAAGGTGCAATTTCCAGATACTCGTAACTAACGCTTTACGAGGGAGGGAATACCACGCTGGGAAAACTCGTTTCTCTTGCACATCCTTCACGGGAGTTATCAATTAAAACTTTTCCCGCTTTTGGCCATGTGTTTACTTGATAATAGCATTTAAAGTGGATGTCCGAATTAGTTATTTGTTTAAATTGCACAATTGTCACTTTGATAATTTAAATGTATTGTCCGTAATTTACGTGCAAGTATGCGATTTTACAGTCTAGTGTTAAATAATATGTTAGCACAATTAAATTCGATGAAAAGAAATACAAACATTTTCGCAAAATATTATGATCTCAGAAATAAATTAACCAAACACAGCATATTTCTTTCTTAGGTGCTTCCATTCTTATATATTCTTTACGATAACATCTGACGTAGGTATGGAGAATATTTTGAAAGCTTTCGTTAAAATGACGCTGGTTTCGAAGGTATTCGTACTTTGTCGTCGATAAGGAAAATATTTCTTAATTATAATATTTCGCTTTTGCATTTCTAAAGTTATGTTTATCTTTAGATTTGTGTACTTATAACGAATGTTATGAAACAAATTTTCGTATTTATTTCTTGTACAATACAATTGCCATGTAATAAGTATGGTTGTAGAGTAGCGATAGCTCAGTGGGGAGACCAACAGACTGCAATGCAGAGGGTCTCGGGTTCGAACCCACGTCGCGCACCTCTGACTTTCGGAAGTTATATGACTTTTCGAAATTATGTGCGTATTGTATTGACAATTATCGCCTGCTCCATGCTTCGGAGAGCACGTTAAGTTGTCGGTCCCGGCTGCCATGAACATTATTGGGAAGTCAGTGCCCTCTAATATCCTGACACTAGTCTAGCCTTAGGGTATCGTCAGCCTTCGGGTTGCGGAGGTCAGGTGGCAGTCGCTCCGTATAAAAACTGATATCCAGTCAAATCCGGTTAGACTAGCAAGCCGACCCCAAGTGACTTGGGAATAATAAAGGCTAGGGAGAAGATGTATGGTTAACAATATTATTCTTAAGTTTCATCGTACAAGAGCCTTGTGATAAAATGTTAGGTGCTCTGATTAATATTTAAAATGTAATATTAACGGATTCTTTTTATGTACTTGCGTTGCTTGGTGTGTTTATGTATCATTTGATACAATTATGATAATAGTATTGCTGTTTGGTTTCATAATTTATTGCTATTTTTTTAATAATGTGTAATCATTGCGAATTTATGTAATATATTAATGTACTAGCTTTCGCTCGCGGCTTCACTCGCGTAAATGTAGGTTATGTTATGTTAGTAACAATACTTCTTTTTAAAAATAATATAATTATAGCCTATGTTACCTGGTGATTACATAGCTTTCTAATGGAAAATGAATGTTTAAAATCATTTTATTATTTTTTAGAGTTAAACTTCTACAAACAAACAAACAAAAAATTAAATCTTATCCTCTTTATAGTATTGGTTTAGACTAGTATAGATAATATATCAATTACCTACAATTAACATTAAGGATTTCCAAAGGATAAATAGATCTTTATTCAAATAAGGAATGTTTTGTCCAACATCAAGATACAATTTAACAAAATCTCGATAGCATGGTATATTATTATTAATAACTAGGTTAAGCGCAAGAACTTAATATAAACTTTAAGACCGATTTTAAAGCAGAAACTAGCAATTTCAAAGCATTCCTTTTATTGAAATGCTTGGAGGTAAACTTAAGAAAACCGAAGTTTCCCTCGAGAAATCAGAATAACCGAGTACTGAAAAGCAATCAGCTCTTAACATTGGTACAATTTCCACTCCGGAATATTAAAAGCCTTTCTCAGTTTGACAGCAAGGATTATAAATTCGTTTGTCCAATGTATAATTTGAATACATCAGACTATTATATTTATAATAATTATAATATAATATTCTATCACATACACACAACAACACCATCTAGCCCAAACTAAGCAGAGCTTGTACTTTGGATACTAGACAATGGATAAATATACATATATACTGTTTTTTTTTTTGTAAATACATACATATTATACATAGAAACACCCAGACCAAGACAAACACCCATGTTCATGCACACAAATGTTTGACTTGTGCGGAAATTGAACCCGCGACCTCAGGCGTGGCAGTCGGTTATACTAACCACTACGCCATCGAGGCCGACGAATTAAAATATAATAGTCAAATATATTCAAATTGATCTTTTTGTTTAATATTCTGTATATTTTTAAAAGGTGTGTAGTAAAGTGTTCTTAATGTAACACTAGTTTTGCTCTCGAACAGTCTACCATACTGGGTACATACTGGGTACATACTGGGTACATACTGGGTACATACTGGGTACATTGGACTACGACTTTTAACAATTATCATACTGAAAAGAATGCCTAGCAGTTGCACAGTTTATACACAGGGTTAGTCGATACTAATATTATAAAGAGAAAAGATTTGATTATTTTGTTTGTTAGAATGTGTGTTTTTTTGTAACGATTTAACACAAACACTACTAAACCAATTTAAAAAAGTTCTTGAACTGTAATAAAGCTATATTATCACCGAGTAACGTAGGCTATATTTTATTTAAAAAAATAGTACTGTTACTAACGTAAATTAACTACGCGAGCGAAGCCGCGAGCAAAAGCTAGTATTATTTACTATGAGTGACAAATATCCAAACATTTTGTTACTAGAGACGTGTCAATAGGTATGTAAACATGTAAGATGTCCGCCGCGCTCTAAGTGCTTATCGGCAAGACAAGTGTATTTTGCCGAGCGTTTTTCAACACTGCGCAAAGCGTAGCGTTGAGGTATGAAGTATGTTTAGTCGCGCGTATTTACTATTATCGTATCTTCTCTATTATAACATTGGTATCGGCTGAGGATGAAAATAGTGCAGCTTCTATATGCCACTGCAGAATGGACGCGACTAGTAAAGAATAATAAGAAAATAATACAAAGAAAATGTAAGTGTATTCGGCAATTAAACACTAATTCAATATGAAGTATAAAGAAATATAATAAGAGAAATGAGACAATACCTACTTATTTTTATATGTATATTCATGGAGAGTGCGAAGATTTCCTATATTTTGCATAAGTATGAGTTTCGCAATTCTTAAACCGCTGCCTACAAATATGAATATTATATTCATGGTATCTAAAACTTTCTTAAACATATTTTTAGGGTTCCATACCCAGAGGATGTCAACAGGAACCTATTACTAAGCCTTCGCTGTCCGTTTGTCTGTCAGCTGGTTGTATCTCATAAACCTCAATAATACGTAGAGAACTGAATTTTTTACAGATTGTGTATTTTTAAGCATGAAGTGGTTATTGTAGCGTCAGAAGTATGCGGTGTGAGCAAGAAGAGGAAAGTTATAAAATCGAAGAATGAGTGGTGGGATAAAGATGTGCAAGGGGTAGTACGTGAGAAGAAGCAGGCATGGTTGGACTGGCTATCTGTCAGAGCCAATGAAAAAATGCAAGAAGCAAGGAATGAGGATGTGAATGAAGCTAAGAATAAGTTTATAAGAATGAATAAGGTAGTGAAAGATGTAATTAAAAGGAAAAAAGAGGAATTGAAAGACGAGTTTGATAGAAGATTATCTGAAGATTTCCGGACCAACGCAAAGTTCTTCTGGAAATCCATTCGCTCGGTTCGAGGTAAAACCGTAACCACAGAGCTGAAATCAATCAGAGATAAGAATGGAAGTTTACTGAATGAAGAAAAGAGCGTACTGAAGAGATGGAAGGAATATTATGAAAGTTTATTTGAAAGAGAGGAATGGCAAGGGCAAAGTTTCGAAATGAATGATAATGATAGTAGTGATGAAAGCCCTATTAGTATGGATGAAATAATATAAGCATTGAAAAGCATGAAATCAGGAAAGACTGATGGGTATGATAGGATTACAGTCGAAATGCTGACAGCTGGACAGGGTCTTATAGCAACTCGGTTGTGCCGCCTTTTTAACTTGTGCTGGAATACCGGCCGTGTACCAAGTGATTGGTGCAAGGCCGTCATAGTACCTTTATACGAGGGAAAAGGCTCACAGCAAGAGTGCAAAAGCTATAGAGGCATTAGCTTGCTCAGCGTCGTCGGTAAATTGTATGCAAAAGTGTTAATTGTGAACGTAACCGATAAGAAAATATGGGATGCACAAACGGGATTTCGAAAGGGTATGGGATGTACGGATCAGGTCTTTTCCTTACGGAGCATAGCCGAAAAAGTTTTGGCCAAAGGTGTCAAAAGGTCTATTGCGCATTCGTGGATCTGGAAAAGACTTATGATAAAGTGGTGAGGAATGAACTTTGGTCGGCATTGTCCATGTATGGAGTGAATAGCAACCTCACGCGAGCTCTGAAATCTCTTTATGATGATTCCAGAGTTTGTGTTAGGATAAATGGGACCTACACAGAGTGGTTTAGCATCGATAAAGGTGTTAGACAAGGATGTGTAGCGTCACCTTGGCTGTTTAACCTATACATGGATAATTGTTTGAAAGATTTAAAAGATTGTGAATGGGGATTAAGAATGAATGAGTTACTTGTCAAATGTCTTCTTTATGCCGATGACCAAGTAATACTTGCGTCATCAGCGGAAGAGTTGCAGGCGATGGTAACTATTATGCATGGTGCTTTTGAGAGTAAAGGAATGAAAATAAATGTAAGCAAGACGAAAGTAATGGTATTTGAAAAGGAAGAGTGCGTGACGATGTGTAATATTATGATTGATGGAGAAAAAGTGGAGCAAGTGAAAGAGTTTGTATATTTGGGTACTTTGTTTACAAGGGATGGTAAACATGACGGAGATATTGAAAGGAGAACGATTGCTGGCAACAAAGTGAATGGAGCTTTACGCGCTTTTATGAACAGTCGAAATGTATCCGAAAAGGCACGTTTGGCTGTTCATAGAGGACTATTAGTGTCCACACTTATGTATGGAAGTGAAAGTTGGGTATGGCAAAAGAAGCATGAGAGCAGAATAAATGATGTAGAAATGAGAGCGTTGAGAAGCATAGAGCGTTGAGAAGCATATGTGGTGTGACTCTGAAAGATAGAATAAGAAATAGTGTGATTAGAGAGAGATGCGGCATGAAAGTGGATATAGTTACAAGAATAGAAAAGGGTATGTTAAGCTGGTTTGGACATGTAGAAAGAATGGACGAAGAAAGACTGACTAAGAAAGTTTATAAGGCTAGTGTGAATGGAACAGTCGCAAGAGGAAAACCTAGGCGAACGTTTCTCGATCAGATCGGAGGCGTTCTGGATTTGTCCAGGTTAAGAGCTCCTTGAACCGACGGGCGTGTATGAGGAATGTGATGAAAGTGAATGAAGCCAGAGAAGTGTGTCAGGATCGTAGCAAATGGAAATCCGTAATCTCTGCCTACCCCTCTGGGAAACAGGCGTGAATCTATGTATGTATGTATGTGTATTTCTATTGCCGCTATAACAACAAATAATCAAAGTTCATAGATAATAATAGGTAATACGGCATTCTTTGTGTACAAGTTCGAGTCGCACTGACCATTTTTTTATATAAATAGTACGCGCAATATTCTTATTACCTTTCTATAACATGGACAAAAAAAAAATTTAGGTATAATAATTTAGATTTTACATAATCTCTGGCATCGTTAAATGTATTATATTATTAGGTATTGAATATAATCTCCTCCTTTATCCTATTTTACTAAATAAAAAACAAATACAATAATAAAATATTCTAACAATTCTTATAAACGTACCTAAAAAAATAAAACATCAAAGCAGACCAGTACCATGCTGAAAATTCATTGTGATAAGAAAAATATTTTCATTTACGTCATTAACAAAGTCTTCACGTCGAGACTTTAAGCTTTAATGTATTTTTGACATCAGAATGCTTAATATTTTTGCAAATATAAAAAGGAGTAGACGCTAAAAACTTCCAAGCATCACCTTTTATTACAGCCACGAACGTTAAAGTCTCAAAGTCGCGCGATATTCGGCTTATATTTTCAACTTAATAATGTTATTTGCATCCAGTACTTTTCTTTCATTAAAGTTTATGCCATTGAAATCAAATATCAGCGGAGCAATGAATTCAGTATTAGTCCCCGAATTTCTCGAGAATACACATTAACTGTAATAGGATCCGACGACGTGTCCTTTGTGGGTCAAATAACCTTTCCCTTTGAATTTGGATCTAATAACCTTCAACCTACCGTTTTTATCGTTATTGACATTCAGACTTCTCAATTTGATAAGGGACCCGAATGTGTAACAACTGCGCTGGGACCTACCAAAACATCATGCAAACTTTCTACTAGTACAAGCTTTACCGTTGTTCTAGACCCTTTTGGACAAATAGCCGAACTCAATATAATAACTGTTCGATAAACTGATACGTGCCCTCGTGACGTCGCTAATAATTGAAGTCGATTTCCCGTAGAACTGGCCCCTACCTCCACTTCCAGTTACTAGTACGGGCACATCCCGTAATATTTAGGTCACTATGATATACACGTCCGTACGGTGCGGTGCATTTTTAAATTGAAATAAAAGAGAGATTCATTTGCGCTCCAATTCCCCAAAAGTACTACAAGCTAATGGGTAAGAATATATCTGGCTTGTTTTAATGAGAGAAATTTAATTATTCTTGCTGGTGATGATATTTACATATTATGATCTCTAATATAATATGTAAAAAAAAATTTATACTTAAACATTCAACTAATAGTGTTTGTAACACTGTTAGTTGAATGTTTATCATTTTAAAACTTCAGCTCCAAAATTGCTTAGGGCTCTTACACCCTAATTTTCTTAAGTCACTTTTGAGCACTAGCACTGTTATGACTTAAATCACTTAAAAGTATTATCTCTTGAGAGAAGACAGATGAATACTTAATACTTACTTTAAACATATTTCTTTTGTAAGGGACATTATTGGTCTTGGTACGTGTCAAAGTGTCACAATACTTTTAAGATTTTCCCCAACCTAGATTTGAGAACAACGTATAATAAACCAATAAATTTACCTTATTATTCCCTATACACTGAAACTTCAAGGGACCCACTTCAGCCTATATCCTCATGGGTCTTATTTTGATTGACAGGCTTTCACGGAACAAATTATATGGCTCGCTCGAATGCATTGATTATAAGGCAGGTGATTTGGCAACTTTCCACCGAGTTGTTCTGACCAACGAGGGTTCTTGCCACAAACCATTATTTCAATATTCATTGTGTTAACACAAAAGGATAAATTTTCGGTACAGTCGTAGAACTTTCCATTATTAAACTGTTTAAAGACGGTTGTACAGAGAAATGAAACTATGATCATGAATATTTTAAAGAACAGATAGCAAATAATATTGTTTCTTGTTTATACAGTGGCAAATTAAAATATATTTATATTTGTGTGCATGAACATTGATGTTTGTCTTGGTCTGGGTGTTTCTATGTATAATATGTATGTATTTACAATAAAAAAAAAGTATATATATGTATGTTTATCCATTGTCTAGTACCCATAGTACAAGCTCTGCTTAGTTTGGGCTAGATGGTGTTGTGTGTATGTGGTAGAATATTATTATTATTATTTTTTAGTATGTAACTATGCTTAACAAGAAATATACTATGTAATCGAAACGTATAACTATTAAACAGTATCTAAATCTGCTACCTCAGAAACATGTCAGGTGGTTAAACGAAGCTATAATATTGGCAGAGCCATGAGCTACTGAACACTAAGTTACGATGTAGTTAGTAATAGTTAAAGCATACAAATTGGGGAGGTCGCATGTACAATATCTACTTCAAGATCCTCAAAGTTACACGTTTCAAACAAAGGAACCAATGTTGTTACCTTTCTAAAAAGCTTGACTTGTTACGAAATCATTAAAACACGTTGCGTATTTCAATTGCGTAAATCAATCTCAGGACTAAAAAGAAAAAATCGCGTGGTTTTTATTCTAATATAATATGATTTATGCTGAAAAATCTCAACGAGTATCATTATCATACTGAGAAATTTCTTCAATGGCAACACTCATTTATCGTTTTGAATAATATTAGATGGGGTGACGGGAGCGAAGAGTTGAGAAATAAGTGCCCTTTGAACACATTTTCAAGCAACAAAGAAAATGAATCAGAGGTAGAAAATAAATGAGCGCATAAAAATAGAATGGTGCCTATAAGAATATAAACGCTGATGAAATTTAAAATATTTTATCAAATTATACTTGTGACGCCGAACTACCTGGTTCGACATTTTGTTAAAAATATTCGACTCGATTTGAAGTCAAATTGAATTAAGTTTAGTAAAATAGGACACTAATAATAATTTGTCAAAATGTACTATAGCAAGTTTCCTATTTAAGTACTTAATAATGTTTTAAAATCATATCAGAATATCACGACTTAAATGAATAGGGAAGAATTGTAACACCTTTTTTTGTTAGCTAAGTTTAGGTCCCGCATAATAACAAATAATTATATTAAGTATTAGGTACTGTCTACGGAACACAGTTCGATACTTCATACAACTACGACTCAAAACAAAAAAATTATTATGTTGGTTGGAATCGTTGGGAATTAATTATAATTTTATGTATTCCCTTTTCTCATATTGACTCGTCGTTCTCTTCCGGCAACCTAAACACGTAACCCCGCGTAATTGGAATCTCTTTCATTTGACATCCGAGACGCATATGAAATGTCAAGAGAAATCGGCTGTTGAAATAATATGTATGTCTAAGCGAAGATTAAAAAGCTCGTTTAATTTTCTTCTATTGACACAAAAATACGTGGTTAGATATAACATTATACATGCACGTGCTCCATGTATCAGGCGAAGAGATATTCATATTACATTTACTATTAGTCTCCTAAAGAATGAAAGTACCTACATACGCATGTTGATGGAAGACTACATGCGCGAGTGAGTCAGACGGGTTTCTTGCGCGAATGTCTCACACCCGCGGTCATTTACACGACGCATACAACTCGTGCAAGTGTCTCAACTTGCGAATGTTACGCGCATCGTATGTAAGAGCCCTGTCATCTGAGGGCAAATCAATTGCCTTTTAACGATATCAGTGTAATCAGCTTTATTCATTCTGCTACAGATAATACGATTCAATGATAACTTGCACAAAAAAAGCAATATAAATGTAACTGGACGCTTATTTTTTTGTTTTGCTTTTTATACGATTAAACAAGCATACGGCCCAACTGATGGTAAGTGGTCACCGTAGCCTATAGACGCCTGCTACACCAGAGGCATCACTTGCGCGCTGCCGACCTTTTAGGAAAGGAAGTGGGAAGGAGAAGGACCGGGAAGGGGGAAAGGGGGTGATTGGGCCTCCGGCATTCTCACTCACTCAACGAAACACTACAGTAGGAGTATTGCTATTTCACGTCCATATTCTTTGAGAGGGTAGTCCTTCCCCGGTCGAGCCTGCCCATTCTGACTGAATGGCTTATGTCCTTAAACTATATAAAAATCGAAAACCTAATAAAAATTCTAGAATAAAACTGGCAAACACATGTATGCAAGTAAACACACACGCAGGCATAGACACACACACACACACACACACGCGCGCGCACACGCACACACACACACACACACACACACACACACACACACACACACACACACACACACACACACACACACACACACACACACACACACACACACACACAAAACCTTACTAATCAAAGACACCACTTGTAATAGATTAAACATCATACTTGGCTCATGGTACAGACTACGCTGAACTGTTTATATGCAAATTAAATAAATCTGGGGTGGAGGCCTGGTGGCCTGAAATACAGGCTAACGCCTAGTTTAGGCACCAGTCTCGCACAATAAACGAATGCTATGTAATAATTATAAGCAATTATGTAACATAATATTGTGGTGAGAGAAATAAAGATATGTTTATGTTTATGTGTTTATGTATTCATGCTGACATCAGCGAGGCTCTACTACTTTGCTTTTTTATTTGTATTAGATAAACGACGCAATGTTTTGTTTACATGAAAAAAAATAAAAGAAGACTATTTAATTAAAGGAGAACAGGTAAATTCGATGAAACTGCAACGATGGCAATAATACACAAAGCAACACAAAAAAAAGCTGCTATATTTCTGCTGTAAGAAATTATTTCCCACTATAGCCCTTTATAGCCCAAAACTAATAATAATTTATTACTACAAATTATGGTTTACGTATAATATATACCACATTAGGTTTTACATCAGTAACGAAAGACATTCAAGAAGGATCATAAGAAATATTGACTACGCCTAAGCAAAATTATCAGTAGGTATTTAAATATTATCCCACAGTCACCACTTACAGCGCTTAATAGTTCACATAGTTTACGACAGCACATAGATCCAGTAAGTTCATAAATCTGCATACAAATACGCTTTAGTTTAGTTAGAAGTGAAATTTTGAAGAGGTCATTCTCGTAGATATAATCCTCACGACCGAATGTAAATTTGAAATTGTTATTTTTCGACCTTACTTTACGTCATACATAGAACAACAAGACGAAGCGTTTTTCATGTAGGCAACTAAACTAATATTTACTTTAGTTCATCCAGTTGCTTACATTAAGAAAAGCTCTAAATTATTTTTATCTTGAGAAAATATCATTAATAATTTATTATTATGCGGCACGAAATAGTTACCTGCTTTCTGTATAATCTTATTTTATATAAGAATTAGTTGTGACCGGCAACTGCATCCGTATTTCACGTTTTTTGTCCTATCACCCGACTAAAGTTGTATTAGGTGGACTAGAGTAGCGTGAAAGTATAACAACGTTACTTTCGTATTTATAGTATAGGAATGGCGGGATGTCAAAAGATATACAGTAAAACACATAAATATCTTTACCACGTTAGCGGCAATAATAGTGGGCATAATTCTTTGCGCATTGTACTGTCTCGTTGGTCTAGGCATAAATTGTCGCTTACGGTTATCCAACGATCGTGAGGTCTTAGGTTTAATAGCGTGGTTTGCCAAGGTGTTATTCAGATTAGCTTTTAGGAAATTCTTAATATTGCATCACAGAATCTGTATATGGGTCCCTAGACGGTGATAGGTTAAAGGACGAGTCTATCTATATACTCTTACGTAAAAAAAATATAGCCAGTGAAAAATAAGTGGGTATATAACTGCAAAGCCTTTCAGCAATTGCATATTCCCAACGTTGACTAGACTAGGAATTAAGTTATAATTTGAAAACCATCACGACAGGTTACAAATAAAATCGCAATGAAAAATTGTGTACTATCTTTGCGTTACACTTTCCACACTTTAACAAAAAAAAACATAATCTTACACGGTATTCGGATCAGCGTTGAAATACGGGAATATTTTACACAGATTTTTCTTGGAATTTTCATCAGTAATTTGAGCGGCCACCTCAGCGGCTGAAACTTCATATTCAATGGCGCCTGGGTCGAATAAATCAAACTGCTACGACGCGCCGTCGAGTAAGCACTTCCGTCTTTTGAAAGCGACTTTCTAAGATTGCGCGTTTTATATTTCGCTCTTATCTCTTTGCTACAGATATACACTCTTGATATTGCTTTTATGATTGATTAGTTTTCACGGTAATTACGTTGCTTTAGTACATATTTTTTTGGGATATTTTTACGCTTGTTTAAACTTTTGTTATATGATCAACAGAATTAATATTTATGTTTTCAAACAAAATAAGTTATTTAATAAAATAAAAATTTCATTATGCATTACTTTATTAAATATTAAAACGGATCGTTCCGTTGAAAAATATTTCATCAATAATGATCCAGATACTGCAGATAAATACCAGAATACGTTACAAGTTATAAATTAATATCGACAAAGAACATTCATATTTCGGGATTTAACTTATGGGAAATGTTTCATTGCCACTTATTTGATGTAATTATATAGTTAATCGAATGATATTAAGGTACCAATTTACTGCGACAAAGAACGTACCCACCTATCATTTTATAATGATAGATAGGGACATATTTCCCGCTACGCGCGGTCTATTACCGTTTTTAACTATATTCAATTTTAAGACAACTAAACCCAGTAATTTGGAAGTCCTTTGTCTATAAATAGTGCTTAACGCTATCAAAATTTCCTGTTGTAAAAGTGTATAGGGTCTTATTATAAATGGTTATAATAATTTGCATATGGATTCAATTAAATCGATATTACAATGGACGTCAAATTAATTCCTAAACTATAAATAGCAAAAGCACCTTATTGAATATTCACTCTCGGTATAATAAAGAAACTAAAAATATATCAACGCTCTCTGAATTACAATACTTGACGTACCTATATAGTAAGATGTTTATGGATCTTAAGCGCAAGTAAAATTGTCCTTTAAATAGCAAATTAAAGCGCCAAAACGCATACAAGACCAAAAACTCGTAGATAAAGAAAAAGGTCTTTGAGTGGACAGGAAAATTCAACTGAGGACGCACCGTAACTAGGGCACGATTTAGATACAGTGATGCGGTTTCATCGGATAGGAGGGCCTTAAGAGAGGGTGCTCTCTTAAAGTATTGTCATTACATGCGCGAGAACGAGGCAAAGGTATTCTCTCTGCAACGTGCTGTCTTATTCTGGAGTTTGCAATGACATGGTGTTAAGATACAGTGGTAAGACCCCAGGAGCGAAGACATTGATTGATATAGCAATAAAAATATATACTTATAAGTTCATCCGTGAAAGTATAAATAGCATAGTAACAGATAAATGATAGCTAGTAATTAAATTTGCTAAAAGTAAAAGATTGTGCGGCATCTAATTCACACGTTCATATGGAATTACTTAGTATGAGATCTAAAAATATATGATTTAAGTCAGCACATAAAATCGTTACAACTAATTAAGTGTTAACCGTGGGAGAGCCACGCTTCGGCACGAATGGGCCGGCTCAACCGGAGTGATACCACGGCCTCACAGAAAATCGGCGTGAAATAGCGCGTGCGTTGTGTTTCGTCGAGTGAGTGAGGGCACCAGAGGCCCAACCTCCCCTACCCTCCTGAAGGAAGGGGAAGGGGCAAATTTAAAAGGCTGGCAACGCATTTGTAACTCCTCTAGTGTTGCGGGTGTGCATGGTCAGCGGTAATCGCTTACCATCAGGCGATCTGTCTGCTCGTTTACCTCCTATAACTAACATTAAAAAAAATGAATCATCCTTGTTTGACTCTACCGAAAAAATAATAACAGCAACTGACCTTTGCAAAAACTACAGCACTGCTGATCGACTAGTCTAATTAATCTGGAGGCCAAACATGTGTTACTTATGATATAACAACATGTGGCTACAAAAATCGTCTTTCTGAAACAGAGCGCACAATTTGATTATTGTAGGATAGAACAGTAACAAAAAATATAATGATTTGTGGCTGAATATTTGTATTTGTGAACGAAATGTTAATATATTATATTAACATTTCGTTCACAAACACGAATATGGTTTCATATTTGAAAAGTAGTATTTATGACGATATGATCGTATCATTCCAAAAATCCATTTCGCGTCTCAATATATTTATTGATGACCCTGATAAATATATTGAAACGCTTTCCAAAATCGCACATACTTATCAATTTTCACTTTTTTAAATATAAATATTTCGCCTAAATATTCAAATTGATATTCATTCAAAGTACCAGCAAATTATACATTTAGATGTTACTAAATCTTGTCTTTATCAGTGAATGACGTTTTCTGTTTCGTTACTAAATAACTGGAAAATATCGCTTCCATGGTAGTTTATTTCCAACCCACACCAACATGTGATTGATTTATATTTACTGTTATTATGTAATGTAAAAGCACCATCTCAGTGAAAATATAAAATGTCTACCAACCGGCAGGTATAGAAAAGGTACAGCTTAGATCTGCCTTTATTAAATTTCTTAGGTATATAAAAGGACTATGGTCTGTTTTATCGAAGAAGGCAATTAACTAATAAATATTTGTTTTAGTACTAGGTATATTGTTTCGTGCTAGCCCTAAATGCATCGTGTGGCACCTGTCAACAGATTACGCTTGAGAGTGTGAAATGTTTTAGAAAGTGTATAAAGTCTGCTTCTGTTCAATCCCTGTTATTCTAATAGGAGACTAATGCTCAACATTAAAATTATATAAATATAAATAGGGCATTCTAAGGAGACCATATAACGAACAACGTTATATTCAGCATTAGATAGGACTACGTTATATACAACTGTTATGTCGTGTGGTGAGGCTTAAATCACCGCAATTCTAGCTCCACATAATGCTATCTAACACATATTTTTTAATAAAGCTTGTAACCGTGATGGCCCTTCAAGATAACTTTTGTTATGTAACAGTTACAAGAAAAAGAAAATCCTTTTCTGTGTCCTTATTTTTTTGTTACTATATAATATATGAATGATTATGAACGGCTCACAGCTCTTAACCATATTTTTACCGTAAAGTTTTATGATGTTATTAGTCAAGAAGTTACCTATCCATCAATAGAATTGATCTTCACAAAATAAGAACTATCGTGTTCGTGATTCCATTAAATACAAACTAAAGGTCAAAGAATATTAAAAATCTGCTCGTCATTGACATTTCAAATGAAAACAAAGGTTGCATCTGACCAAGAATTATTAAGTATTTGAATTCGAGGGACCCAATTCCGATATTCGCGTCCGGCCACGTTTTAACATAATTTATTCCGTGTGTCGTATCTTGCGTCGATTGCTTGCTTCTGGGGCATTTTCAGTGCGCGCCAGATGTCGCTACGGTCGAAACGGTAACACGATATGGCTCCGCGTGGATTCTAGACGAGATTTATTGGACAAACCGATAGTGTTCTATTAAAAATTCGATTTCCGTTAGGGTTGCTAGTTTTTGTGGACAACGTGTGTTACTTTATGGATAAACTGCTTATTCGAAAATTATACTGCCAACATTGATAAACCAAAAAATAGCAATCTAGTTTTCAATACCTTTTAAATTGTTTACCCGGCGTTATAATTATGCAACATATTATACATATAAATTTGTGTTAATAATATTGAGATTAATACATATGAACTAATAGTCGTTTTAATACAGTTTCGTTTAGTGCTAGCCCTAATTTTTATAGCGCAATACAATTTATGTGCACGCCGACATAGCGACATTCGTGTGTGTAATTCAGGTACCGGGAACGTATTGAATATGTAGCGAGGCATTTTTCTAACAAACGTGACATCCTGTGAAATTGCATTTCGCAAATGAATAATGTCCATTGCACATTCTGCGCTACGGATTTGTAAAATATCAGTTTCGGGGACAAATTGTTTGAATAAAAATGGGAAAATATAATTCGTAGTTGTCAGTTTGTCATATATATGTAAAATAATTGTATGCCATACATAATAATTACTCCAACGCGTATAAAAATTCCATTATAATTGATATGACTGCTATTACTTATAAAAAAAAACCTATAAAGGTGTCTAAATAATCTAATACTCCATTGAGTCGTAAAAATAGGCTGCCGAAGGTAACATTAAGACCTATCGTTCAAGCTTACAGAGATACCACAATTAATTAATAAAAATAAAGTGGAGCCGAAATTTTATAATTAATATTCGTAGTCTCAGACAGCGAGACGCTTTTCTCAACTAGTTTGTTTACGGAGGATAATTACCGAAATTTAAACAACGGAGGCTACTTAATTAAAACTTTTTGTTTTACCTAGATATCTGAAAAAGCACAGGGCATAAATATACTTAGACTTGTCCTTTTTTACTTGAACACTAAATTAAACAATTGCTAGTATTTACTTAAAATACGTTAAAGCTATGCAGGATTGTAGTTTATTAGTAAAATACATAATATTAAGATTATTATATAACTAACAAAAAATATAATGCATTTAAACGTATATTATACAATAATACGTTCATATAATTGTTAACATATATTTTATAGTATAATAATGTTCTTGAAGTGTAATTATTACAATTAATACTGTGAAAGCTGTATTCACTCATAAGTGACATGTATGTATATAATTTACTATGAATGTTATATGTATATTCTGCCAGTTAACAGAATAAATATATAAGTAATAAAAAAATTAATTCGTGGTTAATGTATGGCATGTAATTCCAGTACTAAATTTCAAGAGTGCAGACATTTTATTAAAGAGGACTGCTATATATGTATTGATAAGTTATCCTTAGCTTAAAGATAGGAACCATCTACCTATAAGCAAATTTTATATAGGTTACACAATTAAGACTGCGCCGAGCGAAATGTGTCAAAACAGGCGGTCACAGTTAAGTGAATAAAATCAACTCTTTTTGTTTAATACAAAAATAAAATATACATTTACCATAACAATTAATATGTTTACAATTACTCTGTGTAAAAAACTTAAAATAATTAATATATTAGCCTACAAAATTACGTAAATTTGCACGAAAAATGCAAAAACGTAAGCTCGTGTTACGTGATTTTTAGATTATAACAGTAGAAATCTATCTATTTTACAACTTAAACGAAACATAAATAGTTATATTACAATTTGTCCGTCCCAAATATTTAAGTTATTGGTTGACATATAGATAGACATATGTATTTATCAAAAAAGCACTTCAAATATTCCATACAATTTTACAATGGCGGCCGCGCGCCGATTTGAATATGCGCCGCACGAGCTCTGTCATTATCTGTCTTACGCTCAGGGCAGGGCTTAAGGCATATTTAAAAGCAAATATCAAATCAACACAGTTCTAAGAAAAAGCTAAACAAACTTGTTATTATTTAATTAATAGAGACTGAACATTTAGTCCGTGGCCATGAACGTTCGATCATTGATATCCGATTCCAATAATCGATACTCGTAAAACTTGTTTCCAAGTAAAGCCGCAAGAAAAAGTGCCACCATTGCCCCAGTTTCACCGCGATAGCACACATTGGTCATACATTTGTACTGTAATATATCACCAACAACCAACAAAACTGGACCATTTCTATTGGCTACACCCTTGAACTTTGCCAAACTATGCGTAAGTCGAGGGTATTGTGACGTCACACGGCTCGAACCTGTTCTGGCTTCTTATCGTGGAAACTTGGCAAACCACCGGCGTGATTGTTGTATCAATAAGTTTGAGATCTTGACAGCTGTTACAAATGATAATTTATTGTTTCGGAAATGAAAGTTTGTTGGTTTCGATGATACTTAGCCAAAATAATAATATTCAAACTAATTTGTGAGTAATAAGACGGAGGGGAGGTATGACATCTTAGATATATGGGTGAATACTTTATTCTACGCTATTATAAATATAAAATATTAGATAAATTATGAGTCAGTGAATAATGCGCAGCCTTATCGCGAAAATGGGTCTCTTCCAAGCAACCTTAAGATGCATTCTAAAAAAAATTGTACGACGCATTACAAAATGTCGAAGTAAGAAAATTTATTATCCGAAATCAATATCATAGCAGTAAATATAATACAATGTAGTCGTCTATTGTATAAACATAAGGTTTATATACGAATCTACTTATTAGAACGATTCGAACTTGGTATAAGAATTGTTATTCTCCTACAACTCGTTATAATCTATGCTTGTGATGCATCCACCGTGACAATCTTCTGATCAATATCATAACAATTCTTTAAAGAGAAATAGACCGATATTTTATGGCTGCTCCAAATTATGTATACAGAAATAAAGTCATTTAAAATACGAAAGGTACCTGCGATTATATTTTATCGAATATGTACTATGACAATCACAAAAAGCTAACACTGTGTAAATCAATTCACACTGTCAACGGCATTGTACGCATTACAGCGTAAAGGTTCATTTATTGCATTCTCCTATCTTGTTTACCCATCATTCGTCCCTATGTACCGGGTGAATCTTCAAACTCGGCCTCATTCAACCAGCAAATGGACTAATATCGTAACTTGAAACGACCGTCCCTTGACACCGTGTAGTAAATCGTCATTTAGTCGTTTTGGCTGCTTAATGTGCCAAGTTTCAATTAAAAAGCCATCGGAGTGCCATATATGGGCCATTAGTTCTGATTATTAGCGTGGGTTTATTAATGTGGAGTGGATAATTTTATTAAGGTAATGAAGGTAATATCTTCACTGTGTTACACTTTGCATGGCGCACAGAGATAATTTTGTAATGTTATTTGACTTTGTACGTATGGCTTTCTATTTAATTAGTTTCTTCCATGTCGTTAAGAGCGTTATGAGCATTAAGGTTAAAATTAGAAATGCTATCTCGTGGTAAATATATTTCTATTTTATGATTAGAAACTAATGTTGTCTGTAAGCTTAGAAGTTTGATCAGATTTTATCGCATATATGTAGGTTACACAGATATAATTATATCCATTGGTACGATATTTTGCAAATATACAATATTTTAATTATTAAGTATAATATTATTATTTCAAACCCACGTCGCGCACCTCTGACTTTCGGAAGTGATATGACTTTTCGAAATTATGTACGTATTGATAGACAATTATTGCCTGCTCCGTGCCTCGGAGAGCACGTTAAGCCGTCGGTCCCGGCTGCCATGAACATCTATGGCAGTCGTTATTGAGAAGTCAGTGCCCTCTAATATCCTGACACTGGTCTAGACCAGTGTCAGGATGTTAGAGGGCACTGACTGTTCTTAGGGTATCGTTAGCCTTCGGGTTGTGGAGGTTAGGTGGCAGGCCGCTCCGTGTAAAAACTGATATTCAGTCAAATCCGGTTAGACTAGAAAGCCGAACCCAAGTGACTTGGGAATAATAAAGGCGAGGGAGAAGAATATTATTATTTTTTAAATGCTGAAAAGTTTTAAATCTAAATGTTTATCAATTTATTAATAAGTCAAGATGCATATACAATATCTGTGTCACTTCTAAGTTATCTTTAAATCTTACTTTGAAAGATTGTAAAAATGCAGTCGTTTCATATTAGTACGGTGCTATAATAACTAGTGGAATTTTGCACATAATGCTAGTAAATAATAAAACAAAGCCTACCCACGACCTCGTGGTGCGGTCGTGAGAGCTATCATCCGGGCCAGTTCACAAGATAGACCAGTACCATCTCTGTCTTTATTATAAATAAGATAGAGATGCACATATAACTTGATCTTCGATTGCAAGGGAGTAAAACTTTGTAGATTGCTATCTCTGAAAGCGCCGAGCATCGCAGTATTGGAAATAATAAGGGTCTGGATTTTACATCATTATGATGTTTAACTAGGTAGGGTTAGCAGACGTAGCGTTCTAAACGCACTGTTTCTAATATAAATATAAATAAATAATGACAATATATTGAAGAAGCTTAAGGTTTTCATTAAATTGTCATAGTGGATTCATCTGCTTGTAAAATCGTCTATACCTGTTAATTTTACGAGAATATCCAAGAACAAGATCTTATTAATCACATCTGTCGATTTCGTTTTTCTAAGTGTCCTGTCGGAATATGTACCGTTGAATATCTTGGATGTTCTTAAAGTTTGCCTATGACTAAGTCACAAGTCTATAATTATAATATTTTATTCTAGACAACAACGTAAATCAATAGCTTGCGTGTTATTCATTATAAAGGTGCTAGTTTTTTACATCATCTATAGCTACTATAGAAATATAAACTTACTATTCAATAAGTTATAGAAAACATACCTTCCCGATTAAATGTTATAATACCAATTAAAAGTTGAATCATTAGATAGCGTATAATGATAAAAACTTAATTGCGCGTATAATTGAATGCGAAGTCAAGTAATAGTTTTTATGTTTGTTTAAAAATATTAACCGTCAGTACACATGCAATGCCAATCAGTTGCAAATTCACTTGTAATAAAACATGGCATTGATAGCAGGCTATAAACGAAATTCCAAGGGATTAAAATCACTCAAGACATATTCAGAATAGTCATAAAATATCAATATGCTTAAGAAATATTGTACCACGAGCGGAAAGTTTGAAACATATCGTACAAGACGACAATATAAAGGGGAATAAATACCACGTTAGCTCATAAATCATTTGTGAACATGTCCCACTCGACGACAAACACAGTTTCTTATATATTTCATTGTTGCCTTAGCGATTACGAAACTCGCATAAAAAGGGGAGAAACACGGAACGACTTTTAGTCACCGAAATATGATACAATGGGATAAGAGTGTAAGGGGAATTATACTATTAATGTACTTATATAAGTGACATTTTCGCTGAACTGCAAGTGATATTATGAAATAGTTATGCCGAGACCAATATGACAGAATTTAAACTGGAAGCTAGCAAAAGGCGGGACGTACGCTCTTAAATCGCACAGAATATTAATCCATAGGGAGAGTAAGGAGGTATAATCTCCTACTTAACTTTGCAAGTGAGAAATTAAAATCAACTGCTGCTTCAAACAGTTTTCATAAAGTAGAGACGGTCTGCCAGAATATTCGGCAATCAGTGAAAGAAGTCCAAAGGAAAAAACTTGAAAGTAGCAATTAATATGTTGAAATCTATTACAGAACTAAGAAAGTACTTAAACACGAGCAATTTAAACACGAGCAAAATGTATGCACGCGTGAATGAATCAAAATATTAAATAAAATTTTAATTCTAATCAAAATGTTTATAATGCAAAAATCATAAAGATGTTATGTTTCTAGACGATACAGTATTTATAACTTACAACGAAACATAGATAGAACTATTCCATGATGAATCATTGGCTGATCATAAGGTGTAAGAAATAATACACTAAGTAAAAAGCTAATTGGACTTATTTCGTTCTACAGAATTTACTAATGGTATCATTGGCTCACTCGTGTAATACGGTACCTAGAATTATTTTATGGCTGCTGCTAGTAAAGTGAATTTCATTAAAGGAACAAATATTGCATGAAATTTCAACAGCATTGCATTCTAAAGCTGCAGCAAACCATTAAAGAAAATTTCCTTGGATAAATTTTACAAGTTTCAACAGAACCGTGACTACTTAGACATTTTGGCCAGACACTTGGAAATGAAATACAAATACTTTAGACAAATAAAAAGTAACATAAGAAAGTTTTAGTTCTTACCTCCAGGGTCTTCAACGTAATTCAATACTTTCGTTCTGAAACAAACAAAAAACACTTAAGTTTCTTCAAATAATACAGAATTTCTTTAACACATTCTGCCAGGGAATATTAGTGTGTATATTCGTACTTTCAAAGCCAACAAAAGTTTGTCAATTCCGCGAGACTATTACACGCGGCATGAAAACGGCTTTCAGCCAATAACACCCACTAATGAAAGTGGACAAGAAATGGAGTACGCCGCACCGTCTTATGTTACAATTATGGAGCGTGCACGTTTTGTTATCGGACTTTATACTCAAGTAATTATGTGTTTATTTGGTAATACAATTAAAAATATACTACTGGCAAGAACATTCAAACTCATATAAGATAGAAATTGATATGCATTAGTTACCTAATTCCTTTTAGGAGCGATTTTTTAAAGAGTCTTTAGTCTTATCCCACCGCGAGAGGTTGGACTGCAAATTTACCATTAGATTTTTAACAGTTTAGTAGCAAGATTATGTTATCAAGTTTTCATTTTATTAAATAGGTATAATAAAGATCTTTAACATTATGCTTTCAACATTAGAAATATTAAATATTGAATTGTAGTTGCTTATAATACCGTTAGTCTCAAGGGAAATTCTTAAATAACTGTAATACGAAACAAGAATAGCAAATTAGACAAAGTAATCCCCCGGACACTCTAACAACTTTATTGTTCCATAAACGTAATACATATCGAAATACCAGTTGGTAGGAAATATTCGGAACAATTTCCAAGTATGATAGAACTTTGCAACTTATTGGATCAAACTAACGCCCGGGAGGGCCAACTTTCTCCTACAGTTTATCTCATAATATCTCATAATCATTTCTAATTTGATAAGTCACTCGGATAATAATTTCGTGTCTCAAGAGCAGAAATGATCATAATAATATAATCAATACTGCTCATTTAAGAGTAGTCACTCTCCGGCGTTATTACATATTTTATTTTGGCTACAACAGCTTAGAGTAGGTATACAGATTGCCCTTACCTAAAATTAAAACCAGTTTCGCTGGACGCTTTAGCCTATTTAAAGACATATTCATATATAACAAGGCAGCAAGTACTTGTGGCTTGCAGCAGTGCACAGTGAAAGAGGCAAAACTAAAAATCATAAAATGGCTCGCTTCCCTATCGTATGATTCAACGGAACGTCTTCTAGTACCCATATCATAAAACGCACACTCCAGCAAACGTACAATAATTTCAATAATATATAACATTTACATAACATTCAAATATATATATATGTATTCCTTTATATACTTTTATAAAATATTTAATTACATAATATTTACATTAACTACCTTCATACTTTCGTTAAATTTAAACTTAATTTTTGTCGAGACCAAGGCACTTATTTTAGTATTATAAGCTTCGCATTTTGCAATAATTATAAGTTTGTTGTAGCTATTGTTTAATTATAAGCCAAAGTTATACTATAATAAAGTAACGCTAACAATGTATGTAAGAAGAATTTAGTCGCGTCAGGTACCAACAGGACAGGCTTGTCTAGTGTGGAGCTACAGGATATGACTTTTAACATTCTAAATACGCTTTGGCAATAAACAAATTTAATTTATGTTTTTATTTTTCTTGACGCGGGCAACATGCGCAAGTTAAGGCAATTACACGGGTTGTATGTATCGGGACTTTCTGTATCGTGCCGTGTTCGTCGCTAGCTACCCGTGCAAGTCACCCGTATGATTAACTTGCACAAATAACCAACGCCAGTTACGTGCGATATAGACAAGAAGCATTTATGAGTAAATCAGCTGACAAATTTAATCGTAAGTCAATTGCTACCATATTTTCTCCAGCAACATCGTTTGGATATTATACTACCGCCAGAGTATCAAGAACATACCGACAGAATTTAAAAACCGTAATAAACCGTATCAAGCTATTTCATATGCCTGCAAACGTATGTTTCCACGAAACATACATTTCGGTTTGCCGACGAATAGTTTCTAACGTCATCCTTTGACAACACTCCCTTTGATTCTGGGATCCTTTAGTACATCACCGTGCATCAAAACGGCCACCGCGTTAAGCCCTCAAAGAAGTGACTTGTCAAAAGGCATTGGTATTGGCCTAAGTCTTTCGCTGTGACGGTACCTATATCATGTCTTCAGTCAAAATGGAATTTATTCATTAATAAACAAGTCTTTTAGTGAACATTCTGGAAACTAAGAGACAGTTTAAAAGAATAATACTATTCTTTATTGGGGTATTTAAAGGTAACACAGGCTGTGGACTTTTCAAAAAATATTTTGATGTAAATTCAATAATATCAGTTTCTTTTACTGACACAGAAACGAAAAATTACACCAAGCTATATATTTTTGCAAGGTCCATAAAAACGTATCTTATGTTTTATGGACCTTGCTTATCTGATGATAAATAATTAAAGTGTGAATAATATACCTAATGTATCTACACCGTCATTAATATTAACCCAAGATTTAAATAAATGGTCATCTTAAACCTAACCCCCAACATTTGAGTCATTTATTAAATTTCGATTTATATCTTATAATCCTCTAGCTATTTCTTAAATAAAGAAAGAAAATATTTAATAAGTAATTAATGTGGTGAAGAACTAATTATAACCTACGTAAATCACCATAAATTACAAATGCTTTTACTCTCAGTGTTATCGTAAAACCGTAATGTAATCATGACTCATGACTATTTATCGTGGTTAAACAAATTTAAAATATAATATTAAGACACAGTCACTAGGCGAAATCGAATATTTTAAATAAACATTGTATTTCGTAATCAGCTGTTAAATAACTATGTTTGAATAAACCTGTAACAAAGATAGTAAATAATATTGAAAATAAAAAGTAGAATAAATTTATAACATTAACATTACAGCGAAAAAAGAAAGAAAGTAGAGATGTAAATATGTAACAAAGAAGCGTGACTTTCATGGTTTACAAAAAATAAATAAACGAAAGAAGAAATAAGAAAATACTGCATTATATATTAAATGGAGAAAAGGGGTTTTTAGCCACGGCACACCTGTTTCTTGAAGAGCTCATAAATAAAGTTAAAACAGCTAAACTTGCGGAAACATTTTCAGAGATCCATTCATAAAAACAGCGCTTTGTGCAAAAGCTGATGGTTGCAAAGAAATATACAACTGCAACAAACCGATGCAAAGCTTCTGATTCTCATTGCACGCCAAGGATTAGTTACAAAGCTAGGTTTTCTAGTAAATTGGAATTCTTACACGCTTTTTCTTGTCGATACGATATTAGCCTAACCATGCCGAAATACTACGAACGCTATTCGACTGCGTGTGCCAAATGAATAGTAGTGTGCGTAGGGTGTTTTTTCATTAATTTAATCTATTTTTAATGCATATTTTATAAAAATATTAGGATCCGCCATTCCTCCTCCATATAAACTTCAACTGTGCGAAATTTCATACTCCTCGGTCGGCGCAATTTTCGTAAAAAGGGGTACAAAGTTTTTGCTTCACGTATTAATATATAGATAATCTGTTGTATTTCAAAGAATGCACTTATAGTTTAATTAATAAGAAACTAAAAACATAAATAACTTTAGCACGCAATTATACGTAACATCTTTTGGTTGTTTTTGAAGTTTACTTTTTCGTAAATACTATATCGTAGTAAATCATATTTTCCGGGCCAACGTGAGCCTGTGTCATGCTATCATATCGAAAAAATTAAGAATTCTGTATTTTAAATAAAATACTGCATGTAGGTATGTGTATTTACCACGGTAAAGGAATAAAAAGTTCGCACGATAAGTATTAGTCGATGGACTCAAACAATTTCCTGTTTATGTATTTTCAAATATAAACGCTGTATACAAAAGAAAAACAGCATTGGAATCCCATTTTTATTTCACCAATAAATTCCAAAGCTGGGCACTAGTATACGTGGTGTAGGCGTTCATCTTTTCCACGCAGTCACCTTTGTGGTACTTAACGGTGAAGGACCTTCCGAAAATCCATTGAATGTATATTTTCTTGGTATGATTTAGTACCTACATTATATAGGAGGCGTGGCGTGAGGACAAATAAAACAGATATATCATAAAGGACTGATATTGACACTAAGAACGAAAGAATATTTTTGGATATAATCGATACCGTAATTTACGTTAAAACAGCTTATATTAAATGTAATGGACTTCGCTTTTTATGCCTCACGTTCACTTAATTTGAACTTTCATTATTGTACGAAGGTATATGATGTATGGCTTCATAAAATATGGAGGTAGCCAAATCGATACACCACCGAAAATAATATTATGCAATGCTGTAATAACATATAATGCAATTTAAATTATACTTTTATCATTATCACAAGGCTACTACTTAACAATTACAATAAACATAATAGAGTACGGCATCTACAGTATTTTTGGGTTACTGCCTGCCTGTTACTGTGTCTATAAATATTCACAACGACTTACACTAAAGTTATTTTACGAATAATAACAGCTCTCAAGGTAAACGATGCAAGCGGCACTCATACAGTCAATCTTTTTAATGCAATCTCGCTATCGGCACTCGTACCAAGCAGATAAGAATGTGCTACAATTTTTAACGAAAACATAAGAGCACAAATTCCATTGCCAGTTTTCTCTACAACGTTTTCAAGAAGCACCGTATAAACGCTGCGGTGGATGTTAATCTCTTCCGTCCGATCGCTCTTTTTAGGGTTAATGGTCTGAGAGAGTCTTCGGTGTGAATTGCGATTACGAAAGATACTCACGTTCCAACAGTGTCCCTTGAGTCGGCGTCTTAACTCCAGACTTTCTTTATTAGCAAGGTGCATGTTATACCTAGTCTTTTATGAGACAATGGTGACAATATATTGTCAATTTTAAAAGCTTTCAGAGAGGTAAGCGTGGGACATTAACTAGTGAATTTAACATGTTGCTTATAATTTATACCTTTTTAGCAAGCAACATATTAATTGCGTGTTGGTCTATAATGAAGGTAAAATCTATATATTAGTTAGTTTTCTGTTTTAATAACTCGTTAAAATAACGTTTCAAACAATTTGTAATAAATAATTTTGACTTTGTCTTGAATACTAATTTTTACTCAACCCATTGTTTATAAATCACTTAAGTTTGCTCTACTCCAAGCTAAGCAATATTGCATAAAAACGGTGCTAACAGTACCTAAATCTATATAAATTAAAGTTGAACACTTCATTCATAAAACCATTAATAAAACTTAACAAGAACAATAGTACCCGAGCCACAAATAACAAGAAAACAAACGCAACTACATTACTAAAGCTTTCAAGACAGCAGCGGAGCATTGATAATGAACTCACTACGTACAATTTGAAAACAAAACACAGCGAAGAAGCTTGTATAAAGAAACAACATTGCTTGTTGCCATGATATTATATTATCGCGTTGCAAGAAGCGAGCCACGTTGACCGCACGAAATGTCAAGTGACAAATTAAATGAATTTACTGCCCACGGACTTAGAGCACCAGATATTTAATGCTATGGCTCTTTACACGCTTTCTAAGTGTACATCTAAATGGAAACATAGGTTATTTTTATGTTTACGAGTGTTTCTTTTATTTTGAGTTTTACTTTCATCGCAGTTTCAGTAAATAGCTTTATATGTATGTGCCGCTCGCAGTTTCGCTTGTGTAGACAGACATATCACGTAAGACATGACATGACATATAGTATTGTCATTATTATTTATATATAATAATATGATATATTGATGTATAAAATGACTTAAAATGTTAACAATTCACCTTTGCGGATTTTGGAAAGTCACATAATATTGTATAAAATACACACCTTTGAATTATTATGAAACTTAAAGAGCCTAGAGAATGAGACTAAGTACTAAATAAGTATCAAGTATTATTAAATTTGTATTTTTATCTAGCGTGACAGCTCACTACCTTATAGAGAAAATCTGTGAGATTCGTTGAACTTTGTTTGCCAATTATAGGAGTATCTGCGGTAATAAATATTGACGTCTGGTTCATCCGTAAATTTAAAAGTTTCTCTCTATACGAGGTTGCAGAGTTCAGGTGGCAATAGCCACGTGCATATACTAGTAATTAATCGCATCAGGTTAGACTGGAAGCAATTTATGGCAAATTAAACATTATAAAGTAATAAGCGAAAGCGTGGGCATCTGTGTTGATAGAAACGAAATTGTGCGTGAATAATAATTTGTATGATACAAAATATGGAAATGCTACTTTGTATTTAACAACAAAGTAACGTAACGTATCGTCACAACTGTTTGTCTCCAAAGGATTTAGCAAAGGTAAAGAAAACTTACATTTCGTGACCTAAGTTTAAAATTCGATTCGCTTAAAAAGCAGCAGATTAATTGCCACCTGCTTGGCACGTTACCAGATTTCGTGCTAATACTAACATGTTTTTATAAAATATCTTTACAGCTTGTCCAACCCAGGAATAGAATTTGAGATATTATGATCGATGGTAAACGTGAACTTACGTATCTTTAAACTGGCCACTAAAATGTTAACTGTCCTAAATCTATACTAATATTATAAAGCTAAAGAGTTTGTTTGCTTGTTTGAACACGCTAATCTAAGGAACTACTGGTTCGAATTGAAATTATTTTAGTGTTGGATAGCCTATTTATCGAGGAAGGCTATAGGCTATATAACATCACGCTACGACCCATGGGGTCGCCGCAGTAACGATAAACGCGGGTGAAACCGCGAGTACATCTAGTGATAAAATAAATAAACAATAATATAATCCCGATCAATTTAATGAACAACTTATTCAAAATACCTAAAGTAAGCCTGTAAAGCAGGTTAACCAAATTTAGGACGTCTCAAAATAAATTAAGCAAAGCTCAAACATCACTAATAAAATTATGGTATCATTTAATCGGATAACTTAATCGGATTAGGCCAAAGTTAGTCTGAAAGCTACGTAAGTAATTCTACGTTGTCTTTGTAATAATACGAGTTATGAAGCTGCAATATTAATAATTCAGTATAAAGTTTCTTTTGAGGTATTTTGTAAGCTTAAACTAGTGGTGCTAATTAAACATGTACTCAATAAACCACTACAGAAGCGGCGACTAATGACGATTGCCTGACAAAGTGGCATTCACAAGCACTAAAACTTTGTACAATTCTTAGACTTCTAGTAATAAAATGTGTTGCTTGTGCTAAAAACTTATTATTACCTAGTTAGGTAATGGTAAAGTCTCTATACCTTTAACGACCTTAGTACTTACTAATCGCTTTTAGTAACAATAGTTTGTAACCATTGTACATTTCATTTTAAGAATATGTTTTTTTTACTAACTGCTTTAAGTAATTCTCAATTATATTAACGTCTGGTCTCACTTTAAACGATACCCATGTCCAACACACGGGTATCATTTAAACATAAAACCGTTGTTTTTCGCTTGGAAAATAATATTGTAAAACTAAGCATTTTTAGATAAATTCTTACATAAATGGAAAGTTAATTATATTGAATTCTAGTATACAAATAATCACGGCATGCTAGAGTGTTAGTTTTCGGATATTACATACGTTAATCAAAAAGTAACTACACAGATAAAAATATATTTAAGTTACCGTACTTAAATATAACACCTCTTTAAATTATAGATCATTCTCGAAGTTGTTTGTATAATTACTCTAATTTTTCTCTAAATTACAGACAAGAAGCAACTAGATTCTGCAAGTCAGTTAAAGTATACAAACTTTGCTGGGTCAAATTTATTGCAATACTATAAGGTTATTATTGTTATTAGATCAAAATGCCGAAAATATAAAATCTATATTTGCCGAAAATAAATAAATCTTGAAAAAAAAACAGTTGTTTAAGCTAACTAATTATTTTTGACTTAGAATGCCCTAAACAAAACAGGAGAACATAAGATACTTTCAAGACACAGACTCAATACACGTAGTAAGTCGGCTTTCCTTATCTTTCCTCTCTAAAATTTGTGCCCCTTGTTACACTACAGCTATACACTTAGGTATATGCCAAATCGTATTACAACCAGATTAGGGATATAATTGAGATATTCACGATCCAATGAACAGTACTTGTCCCATGTAATCGAATTACAAGTGGTATTGAATGAAAATCAATGAGAATTCACTCAACAAGTGCCCAGCGGCCGTATGGCGACCGCAACTTGTTCGTGTAATAAATACTTACCACTTTCATCGCATAGACATGCAAATGTGCCGGTTACACACGGCGTCGCGTTTTATGAGTGTCGTGTGTCCTCTGTGCTATTGCTTACAGGGTTGTACGGTTGCGAAACCTGAGCCTTAGAATATATGTATTAAACTGTTCAGTTGTAAAAAAAAGAGAAAGGTGGTGAGATACCTGCCAAAAGTGTTTTAAATCAATTTTAATCTTAACATGTACTAAACAAATATTTTTTCTTAATAAATGAAATATTTAGTATAGCCAATTGTTGGAATCGTTGGATTCCTGTAGTACTTTTATAATGTTTGCTACTTAGAACGTATTTGTCATTACTAATATAGTCCAAGTTGCCTAAATAATGCTCAACTGTACAGGCTTGTTTGCTTCTCGAACTAATAGTAAAGCGAAAGATGCCTAAATGATCTATCAATCGCAATACCTCTAAAATAGTATCAATTCATAGATGAATATGCTTGATTTTTGTCCAAAGTGTTAAGTCCAATGGTTAAGATAACCACTATACAATAAGTAACACTGGTGTTGCAGACTTTTAATGGTTTGATAACCTATAAACAGTAACAAAAAATAAAAAGGAAACCAAAAGCTTAATTAAAAATTGAATTGGTAGGTACCACTTCGATAAACCTATTTCATGATTTCACAAATGATACCGGATTGAAAACAAACAGAATATCCGTATCCCTTAATCATCTAACAGCCCTACTGTTCAATGAAATGCTGACAACACGTTCCCATTTTACGGCTATCCCGAATTTGCAACAAAATAAACCATGACTGGCGACAAATCGACGCGGTCTGTCGGAGATGAAGTTTTTGACAGGCACTTTGTACTAGGATTGTGTAAACGAAATTGTGTTCGAAACAAAAGAAAAAAAAACAGCGTCGCGAGCACTTTATGAGATTGTGTGGTTAGCTAAATTTCTAGACAGGCCTTTCCTCTTTGATGTCTAGACTTTGCAATGACTATAATGGAACTGGGTAGCAAGTTAGAGGTTTTGTTTTAAAAACACATGGTCGCCGTTTTATAATATGATGTTATAATAGTGTATTTTATAATTGTTACTTCTAGAATAATGATAATATGTGTATACATATTATCATTATTCTAGAAGTAAAGTCTGACAAAATCTGACAAATAACCTCACTTTTCGTCTAAGATTTTTCAAATCAAATAATTATTTATTTACTAATCAAACGCCAATTGCTTTAAAATACACTAAGATATCATGTGAAAATGTTGAAAATATGGATAAATGTGTTACTTATTCCATTTAGTAAGTAATTATGTGAAAAATCTAACATCAATTTGGTTTGTATACATTTCCATCCTAATGGATTGAAGTCGGCTATATTGGTATTCATGGTTTCAATATGTGTAAACTCTATGTCTGTTAAAAACACTGGCTAGAAATTGATATTTCAAATGTAAAAGTAAATAAGGCAGTAAATACATCCAGTAGCGATCAGCGCTTCTTTCACATATTATCATTAATTAGCACCACTGTTCCTAAACATAGTATAAATGAAATGGTCTACAGTAATACATTAAGCAAGCCTACAATTCCTTCGCAATTTTCGTGACGACAGCCAAATAACATATGTTTCGAAATATCGGTATAACTTGCTAAGTGCTAAAACATTGACGAAAATTTTGTCAACTTCTTAACTTCGAAAACGTATCAGTGACACTCGTTATTCGTCAAGTAAAATTAATGCTGTGCCAATGAATATTACTCCATAATATTTAAGTCCATTAGACAACTTAGGAAAGCCGCGATGTCTATATACTCGGCAATCAAAATAGTTCTTGTATAATATGTATGTATTTACAAAAAAAAAAGTATATATGTATGTTTATCCATTGTCTAGTACCCATAGTACAAGCTCTGCTTAGTTTGGGCTAGATGGTGTTGTGTGTATGTGATAGAATATTATTATTATTATTATAATAAAGCGAGCATAAGCTATGGAAAATTTAATAAAATGACCAACGTCATAATTTGACAGTTTTGTGATGTATGCCGTCAGAGGTGTAAAAAGCCAAAAAATGTGCTACACTTCAAAAATGTTTTAGTAGCAGCAGAGAGCCTGGTACTGTTTCTTGTATAAGGCAATAAATTACTGCAAAATATATCCTATAAAACAACGGGTTGCACTCCGGGAGTGCCGGCAGAAGTGAAAACTTGAATATTAACGTTGTGCATTTTTTATATTTTGGAATGTTTAGGGAATCATTTTGCACGAATTGCTTTAATTATCAGTATAAAAGTACTATCATTTATGTAGTAAAATACAATATTCATGCCCTATCGTACACAAACATGACAATTCTCTCTCCGTCTTACGAATTTTCGATCAGGTCACGTGTCCTGACGCAAGTTTGACAATTCTCCCTCCGTCTTACGAATTTTCGATCAAGTCACGTGTTCTGACGCGAGTTTAACATTTTTTACCCATCACAAAAAAGTGCACAACGCCGCTAAAGAAGTTTTCACTTCAATAAAGATATAACTGCCTAACCCTTCGGTAATAGACAAATGCGATTTAATGTCATATGTTAAGTCTTTAGGCTTATGCTTTCAGTCAAGTTGTATAAATAAAATAATCACTTCTAGAGTTTAATTAAAAAAACTTATATAACTTATATAATTACAATATTAACACGGCAAATTACTTTATAAGTTCATGTGATATTTATTAAGAAGAAATATATAATAATACAGACAGAAATATTTGAAGCTTCATTACCTACTTTATAATTCGTAACAAACTTTCTTAACTCCAATTATGATACAGACGTGTTCATTCAAAATTAACAGCTTTGCGAAGTCATTGAGTTTCCTACACGAAACAGTTCCGAAATTTGTACAAGAAGCGTTTATGTAGTGTTAGGAGGAATTATCTTTTGTTTGACATTGCTAGAAGGTTTTTAGATAGACTGACAAGTAGAAAATGGACCTAGTATGTTTAAATATTTAATAAATATAACTCTTGCAATGAGGCCAATCTCTCTATTGATAAAATCCAGAACAATCGACATAACGACTTGATGTTTCACAGACTTATCGTGTTCTATATATTCAAGGAAATACTTTTATTTTTGCATTCAACATTTTATTTCACTGTCATTTCCATCCATTGAAACTTATAAAATACTTCATAATTTTAAATTTCCTTATCAACAACAAAATCTGGCTGACTTCTAAAGCCGGAATCCCTGAACTTAATCGCCCGCGGCGCGCCACTTGACAAGCGAGATCCAAGATTCACAATTCTATTCAAATCCACCGTTCAAACGGTCCAAACCTCTATCTAAATTGGCATTTCATCAGCATAGAAGCATCGAGGCCACGAAGCTGTCACAAAATCCACCAGAAGATAAATCAATTGATTGACATAATATACCAAAGACGTAGGGTCCTCTAATCAAAATGCGATGCGGAGGAGAAAAGAGCACGAAGCCGATTAACTATGGGAGGCCGGATTGAAGGAAAATGATTAAACGTAGAATTAGCGTCGATAAAGAAGTGCCAGTCTGTGTTGATAGGCAATATTTTGATCCCATCGTTTAAGAGTTGGTTTTCCGTTATAAGATTTTATGAGAATTTATTCAGCAAGACTGTAATGTGGTATCTAATGGATGGTTTTTGTACGTGTGTTAGTTTTTAGTCGTAATAATGCAATAGTGCGATAAAACTTAGGTATCACTGTAATAGTCAAGCTTTTACGAAAAATGTTAATGCTACTAGATCAATAATATATGTACCTATAGTATAGGCCGTAATCGTAGGTACGTTAATCACCATCACAAATAATAACACCGTGGCCTGAATAGTATATTTTAAATGAGATCTCTACATACCATAATACAACTGGACGTCATTTTTCATCGAGATACATAGGTACATCGGCATAAAGATTATAATAGAGCTTATTCCCTCTATATCACTTATTTGTTTTTTATTCATGTATAATAACATGAATAAAAAACAAATAAGTGATATAGAGGGACTAAGCTAGTTTTCATATATTCCTAGAAATTTATCATAGATTAGTATTGTTTGCTAAATTATTCATGAACTAATGTCTAAGTCGGTGCCTTTTCTAGTTATACCACGAGGCAAAACGGTGATTACTGATCTAATGCCACTAAATCCTTTATGAAACGCGTATAATATAGACAGAAATTGGACCAGGACTGTGCCTTTATGCACAGTCCTGATCCAATTTATGTCTATTTCCGTAGTCGTGGTAACCTTATCATAATATAATAATAACATTGATAAATACTGTCAATTCATATCTAAAAAGAATTGGTTGTACAGTTATCTGGTACTGCATTTTGCCAGATGGATATACATACATTTAACATTTCAAAAACAGAATATTTAAGATGGTATGATAATTTTAAATGAAATCATTGTAGATCAGTAGTTATTCGAAATTTTCAAAAAAATACTGGTCTACGATGCTTTCATTTTCATAACTCGAAGTATAATATTTGCTTTTGCATATTTTATAAAAGCTTTTACAGCCTTTTCCACTGGCAATCAAAAATACATACAGCTTTACAAAAATCGAAATCACTTTAAAGAATAATATTTGGTATAAATACACGAAAGTGAAAACCGCTCAAACTAATAAAATACAGTTCACAGGCAACCGACGCCTCTTATAAACAGTCGATATTCCCCATGATTCACATCGTATCTATTGGAAAAAAATATCAACCCTCCACCCGAACTTCATTGGCAAACAATTCGACCGTGCTGGGGAGTATGACCGACACAAGCTGTGGTAAAAAAATTGGAATAGACTAGTCGACAACGCACGCACGGAAAACACGACGGGGACTTCCGCTCGCACGTGAAATAAAATTCACTATTCCGATCTGACATCGATGCGCTGTACCATACGGTGTCTCACATACACTTATAAGCAAATAAACTACACCCAGCCACGACCCAAAACAATATTCGTCGTTATTGCGTAAACTCGTCCCACATTGTTCGCGGTAACGTAGTTCCGAACGTCCGTGTCGCTCGTAAATCATGTAGGTAATTTAAATTTTGTCATTAGAGCTAAACTTATGTTATTTTGCACCAAAACGTGCACCTGTGGTGAGAGATAACATGTAATATAAATCAAAATAATGGCACATGAAAAGGAAATGTATTGCAGTCGACATATCTACACGAATCTAGTTAAACTTAATCTGTAAAATAAAATGGTAGTTCCAGCTTTTTGTAATTTAATTTGCGACATAAAACAGGAAGCAGCTATTATTTGTGTATGTCCACATCGTACACAACAGTGAGGCTGTATTTAATCGCTTCATTTAACACTGTTCACGTGTGCACGGCCGCGAATGTACAATACATGCGGGTTGGGTGCGCTGCGTTTTATAGCCGAGCCATGTATCAAAGTTTCGCGAGCGGTCTGAATATCTACCAAGAGTCAGGACCTCCCGTCGACAATACACGACCAGACTTTACGGTGAAAATTCACAAAACTTTGTTTAAAATTAGTTTGTGTATACCTTTCTGGTGGGTAGTTACTGGAACTCGCGATTGTGCTCGAAACACAGCGACGGTAGCTACACAACGAGATTTTGTTGTTAAGTGTCGCGATACCATCTAGACTTAGTGCACTTCATGTTATGTAAACCTAATCTTAGAAAGTATGGAACTATAAAAGTGCGATACTGTTGTGCAGTAGTATGTATGAGAAGTCATTGCATTCTAGTCCTTTGTTTGTAGATTACAGAACATGTGCTCTCCTCGAGTAGCCACTAGAAATATCATTGTAAGTTGGTTTACTACATTATTATTACTTGTTTTATAGGAACATAATTATCGTCAATCTAGGTGTTACATACATGGTTATTTAAATGCAAAAGAAATTCGTTATTGTTGTTGGCCTAATGGCCGTACCCTTGGTTTTTAAATAGCAGTGTTGTTAGCGATTTCCAGCTCCTATCGAAGGTATCCGAATCATTTCACCATCTCCATTATGGCCTTCACCGATAGCTATCTTACGAACATAATTGGCTTACATTCTGGTTATATGCGCTAAACTCGTCCGGCAAGATCTTAAGCAGTTTTGAGCAAAATAATAATAATTTAAGTTAGTATTACTTCAGATAACATAAATATAGAACTGAGGCTAACTATGCTAAAACACCTTAATCCTGATAAGACAACTCAACTCTAATTAAAAAGATCCCTACTCGTACTTAGAAATATTAAATGAAACTCAAGACACGACATCTGATACAATTGGACCGGATACAAGGCAATTTAGTTGTTATTGCTTTATAAATAAGATTCAAAGATGCGATAAGGTTGAAGTAGGCAGTGTAAGCTGCCAGGAACAGTAACAGAGAGAACGCCAACAGAAAAGCAAGCGCTTGAAGCGATGTAGCCATAATTTGCATCGTTTCATCAGAATTACTGAGCCCGTTCGAGGTAATCTTCACAAAACTTCATTTTAGTCAAGTGACCGCAAATTATATCCCTTTGAGAATGTACATCAACTAACTTTTGTGCTTACCTATTTGCCATGATACGGTCCTCTTTCAAAACTTTTCGATAAGTTAATAGCTTAATATTTTTTATGTTCCTGGATATATACGAAGTTCTGTAAAAGTTAGATAGGTAGGCAGTTACTTTCATGTTACGAATAACGATGTCTTCTAAGCAAAACATTAGGTAAATAAAAACGATAACGAGTTCCTTCTTAAATTTATGATACTGCTTATGGCTATATTACAAAGCCTTAAGACTTCAAAATCGCTACGAAATACAACGTTAATCCTCAAATAAACCAACAATCGTTTCTATTCCTGTTACCTTACGTAACTTGAAAACAGTTCAAATGAATTGAAAATATGTTATGTTATTAAGAAATATCCAAAGCAGAAATAAACTTTTGTTCTAAAAGTGTATTGCAAAACCAAAAAGGTATGGCAAGCAAATCTATAAACAATTCACGTAAAACATTTTAGTTCGCGCCAAGTATATCGCAAAACCACAAAATAAGATTACCAAACGTTTCCAACGTATTCGAACTACGTTGGCTAGTTTTACGTTTACGACTGTTGCACTAAATAAAACCGTAATACGATTTGCCATACATCAAAAACTAAATATACCTTATGTCAACAACTCAAGATGCAATTTCCTTCGCAGCTATTTATGTGCGAGTATAAAATAATAAGAATCGAGTTAGTAGTAAAACTCGCATAATCTGAACAGACTTTGAAACAAAATGTAGGTTTGAAACAAGTTTGTGAAAACGATAGATTTTAACATATTATTCTATAATAAAATCCAACTTCTGTTACATTTGAACTAGTAACCTTAGAAGTACCTACTGGATTACCTGGCAAACAAGTTGCAGACGCAATTCAGACATTTTTTATCTATCTAAACGTGAATCTGATTGGAACATGCTGATAGAAAGACGTCAATCTGTCTAGCTGGTATGTCTCGCGAGAGACGGTGACATTTTATGTTTTTTTAAATGTAGTAAAAACAATTTGAAATATATTAGAAGATAAAGTCTACATAGTGGAACAGTATCAAAACACATTATAAAACCTACTTCTTTAGACTGCTATACAAAAAAATAACCGATCTACAAGATACTTATACCAGTATATCTACTTAGTTTGTGAGAAAATATATAGAACCTTCTAGAACAGTAATCCTTATTTAAGCAAGAACATGTGCTACATCATGTACATTGTAGCAACGTAAGCGAAATTTATAGCACATTGTCGAAGTTCATCCATAATGAAACTGTTATCCTGACGTAGCTCGTGTTTTCTTTGTATTATCGTATAAAAGGGCCCACTTTGATCCCCTTAGATCGGCAGAGGACCAGTAGCAACAATCCAAACTATTCACGATAAAAGGGGTTAAACTAAAAATAGGCATCTACATAAACCTATGGATAGGATTTTCAACGTGAGTGTAAGAAGGATAAGATATTGTTAAGGAGCGTATGTAATGAGATGAGACGTATTCTTATGAGAGCGTGCCCTCGTTTTTAATATCAAGCAAATGGTAAAGTTGACATTGATAATATAAAGATCCAGAATATATATAAATTGTCTGCTGAAACTGAGCTCAACAAATATCAATAATTCATTGCGTCTACCAATAACAGTTGTTGACGAAATAAGTTTTAAAATTCATGTCTCATTTTATATTTTGCAATTAAAACATTTTAGACTTTTAAGCCTCGTGTACCTTTTGTTTTAAATAAATACATGCTTTATCCTATAGGACTTTGTTTAAGGAAGCTTTTAATTTATTCAAAATACTCTTCTTTATTTCGTAATTTTTTTAATACTAGAGAAAATGATAGGTTTCTATTTTTAACTGCCTAATTATATTGATTTAAGTGTTGTTATTTTTGGTAGAAGAAAGGATTTATTAAAAGATTTGAAAATACGTCTGTAAAAATAAAAAAGGAAAACACAAATGCGACCATAAACACTGGTTCTTGGCACAATATTCCGGCCAGCGAGGTACATTTTGCACTTAGTTGTGGCCAAAGGAAAATAGGGCAGGGAATTTCTACATAGAAATTTAGCAGTAAACGCCAGATTGCGTACCGCTGGATTTCTTTAATTTGTCCCTACAATATTGTAGCTAAAAAGCAAGTGTTTCCAAGAATAATATTTAGGTAAACAGGAACTTATCCCTAACTTCGTTAAGAGAATATTTTTTTAGTTTGTTGTAATAGTTTCCTAATTCATACAATACTCATCTCTCGGAAATGCACGTTATAGACTCTTCATTAGTGAATGTCTTGCGATATCGGCAAATGAAGTAGTCTATAACGTGTAAAGTGAGCGCATGCGCAACTGTTAAACATAATTTCCTGTATGGTGCCTGTGTTTTTATGTCTAGGGATGTTCCGATACCCACAAGGTATCGATAGCTACTCATATAAGTAGTACTCAAATCATTTTTCGATATTACTCGTATGAGAACCCCTAAAGTATCGATACTTACTCATATCGATACTTTTAGATTTTATAGATTTTTTCTGGGGCTGATATAATAGGAAAATATGTGGGGAGTGGTTGATATTATATATATTTTTAACATTACACATATCTAATAACAACCACACATTTAATAATAAAGATAGATTTGGTGGCGCTATGGTAACATTTGAAACCAAACACAAGCAGCAATGACATAAAATTAAATTACTCGATAACAATTAACAAAAAGTGTTGCTGAAATGCTAAAAATAATAACAATATGGCGACGGCGAATCTCTCGAGTCGAGCGAGAGAGAGAGGAGAGAGGTCTCTCACTCATTAGGATGAGTTCAGAAATAAAATTGTAAAGTAACAATCGTTCAGTCTGTTTATTTTTTTCATTAGGATGAGTTCAGAAATAAAATTGTAAAGTAACATTCGTTCAGTCAATACCAAGTACTTCTGTTTCGATACCGAGTAAGTATCGCAAGATTGATTCGATGCTAAAAGTAGTTGGTATCGAATCAAAAGTATCGACTACTTACTCGTATTTACTAGTATCGGAACGACCCTATTTATGTCTGGCATTTCAACGTCGGGCACCGTGCAAGGTGGACGGCGAAAGAGTCGCTCTTTTATCGTGAAGCCTAAACAATGCTCATGAAATATAGTTCTCATTATTATTACTCTTCTTAACCTATCAGACACCGCGCGCGCGCTAATGTAAACAATAACAATCCCCGCGTCCCGCGCCGGCCGGCACTCAAGGACACTTGAGCGTTATTCGAGTCGGTCGGCAGATGTTTATAATTTAGAACGCAAAGTTATGATAACAAAGCTTAAGTTTCTTAGAAGTATACATTGTAAGCTACGATAAGTGTTATGAATCATCGCATTTACGTGTATATTTTAGTTTATACGTCTGGTTAAAGTAACCGAATTGGAAATATGAGATGATATTATTATATCTTTATTATATAGATTAATTGATTTGTCTAATAAGATGTTTTACTTTTTCTATTTCCTAGTTAAATACTCTTTATAGTAAAAAAAAAGTATTTATAATATCTGTGAGAAAAAACTAAGATATTAGCATTTGAAAGTGCGTGACGAGTACATTTTAGAGCGCGGAGAAAGTAAATATTGAAAAATTTCTAAATAAATTCTGACGTAGCCTTGTGCGTGTTTTCACATATTTTATAGAAATACTAATAAATAACACTATCATAGTGATAAACCCGAGGGTAACAAGCGTAATGTTACGTTACAAACCATTCAGTTTTAGACTCAAGCTACGTGTATAACATCTGAGGCCCACACACTCATACTTATTAACTTGTTCATAAAGCTTTAAGGTAATTGTCATATTTACTCCCCGGCTGAAACTAGCTCTACCGTAAGCACATTCGCTTCTTCATAATTAGTGTTCTCAATATACTTTGAGGTATAACCTTACGATTAAATTGTAGGTCGATTAAACTTGCCACATTAATATTTAAAATTATAATAACCAAAATTCAAGAGTTAAATTCTTAGACGCAAGTTGAGATGGTGCAATTATTTTGATGGCTTATGAGACTTTATACATTTGGTTTATTGTATGTTTCCACGTATTCCTACATACATCTAAGTATATAAGATTGCTAGCGAAATATCTATACTAATATTATAAAGCTGAAGAGTTTGTTTGTTTGAACGCGCTAATCTCAGAAACTACTAGTCCGAATTGAAAATTTATTTTAGTGTTGGATAGTCTATTTATCGAGGAAGGCTATAGGCTATATAACATCACGCTACGACCCACGGGGGCGGCGCAGTAAATGCGGGTGAAACCGCGGGAACATCTAGTAAATTAATAAGAAGTTGGACTTCAATCACATTTTGCAATTATATTATGTCCAAATCTATTGAAGATATTAAATTTATAAGTATTTATCAAAGTTATTTTTATCAGAATATATGCGATATACATGTGCCTTGTAATAAAATGAAAGAAACCCATTAAAGGCTTTGCTGTGATATACTTTAAAATATTACATTTAAACCAGTTGGTTAAAAATTATATAGAAATATATTTTTTATTGTCTGTGGGTGTTGTTTAAACAGTGAGAGAGAAGAGAGTTGTTAAATACAACACACGTAGGTTTGATTAAGATGATTTATTTATATTTAATTCTTCTTTCTCTAAAACAACACCACAGGAAAATTCTCGACCTCACTCGACAGTATGAATACACAAAATCTTGTATCGACAATCCATGACTGTTAATCTATCACCATTAACAGCGATATCAATAAAGATAACACGTTATTTTTAGCTAGAAAGCTGTTGAAGTTTGTGGAAGTAACAGACATTCTTTTACTTCCACAAACTTTAACCAGTTGTAAATTATGGCATTTAAACCATTGCTTATACAACACACATAGGAAACAGAGTCAATAAGTGTTGTTGGAAAGTGCAAATAGCAAACAAATATGACGTCACAAACAGCACTCTTAAGTACTATTGACACATGTCGCCCATCAAAGATGTTCCATTTAAACGCTATTCTTCTAAATTACATATTCGATAGAACTGCCATATGTATTCACGATTTGTAAACGTATTGAAACAAAATTCATGGAATATATACTTCTTTCAACATATCGCTGAAGCTTTACAATCCTCAAGACACCGGATACAAAGAAAACAACTATTTATAGGTCAACTTTTTTACCTTTGTTTTGGGATTTGTATCGTAATCTAGCACGCGACTTATTTGAAGTAGCAAGATTAAACCATTGGGCTATCGATATTATTATAGTGTTAAAAATATTAATTGCAGTGAATATAAAATATGCACTTGTTTTCGGAAATCTGTTGCTTTCTGTTTCTTGTCAATTTTAAAGGACAATAAAACATGGCAAAATCCTTTGATCAACAAAAAAACAGTAAATTATGCAAATAGTTTATATTATAATAATCCTTCAGACCGAATTTCGGTCACAGCGGCCGGTCTTAACGGAGGTTGGCCATCTGCGCAGGAGATATTATAGTGTACAAGTGTGTGCGCAAACACAAGTGCACTCTCTGTTCCCTGACTCTCATGATCCGATGGGACGGTAATCCGACACGACCGGAGAGAGATCAGACGCAGGATAAACGGCTTTACGTGGTTGCCGAGGCACGGGGGTGTCTAACACCGCCAACTTCCTTACTCCGGGCTGCTATTGAGCTTTCATAACAGAAAAACCTAATAACTTTTTGTTGGCCCGACCCGGGATTCGAACATGACACCTCATGCACAGCAGTCGCAATCACTACCGCTGTGCCACGGTAATATACAATTAAACGCTTATCTGCTAATATAAAAAAATTGGGACAGTCTTTGGGGACTGCCAATAGAAGTGAAAACTTTAATCTTGATCATACAGACTTCTTTATAAACCAAAAATAATTCAAAAATGGAAAGCGTTCGGTGAGGATGATGCAAGTTCTATGATTTTTGTTCACCCAAGAGGTGCTCAACGCGCCTAAAGAAGTTTTCACTTCAATATACTTTTATTTCCTTCCGTTGTATATAATATATCTATAATATATTCTAAGTTTCAAAATTATAATAGCGGGTGCACATTATGACATTACAGAACATAAATGCAGTATTTAGTGAACACGGTTATTGCTTCCGTGAGGTGATAAATAATACAGATATTAACATTATTTTCTTTCTAAATTAACAGATTGAGGTTGCAACTTGATTTATTAAAAATACATACATATATTCAAACGTTGTGCCTATTTATAGGCTATTATACACCAATCATTAATTTACCAAATATTTAATCATTTTTGGCCGTAAATTTGAATATTTATATGATCGCAAATTACTATTTATTTCAATTTGTTTACTCGCAAATATATATCTGTTATACGGTGACGAAGTAGTAAATCATACTACTTATAATAATAATAATTTTACAGTCAAATTGATTTGTCTAGATACATTTAACTTATAAACGTAAGGTGTTTACTTATCATTATTTATGTTTACAAAAGTAATACGTATAAAAATAAGATGATTAGGTGGCCAAGTCTGAATTTTTTTCGGCCTCATGAATATAAATATTTACGAGAAACGGTTCGGTCGAGCGTTTCGCGTGGGTATACAAAATCGGCAATATCTAAACATGAAGGTGCAAGTTGTTAAAAAAAACTTGAGCCGCACCTGATCAGCATACATGAAAAAACAACAGACATTGACTAGGGATGCGATCATATCGATGAAATTGGCCAGCGCGTGAAACCCGATTTAAATACTTACGTGCGAAGGAACTAGACGGACACCGCTTTTACCTGAAATAAGAAAATACGCATTTAACAAAACATTCATTCAGTTTTTCACATATACATATAATCTAGTGATTATACTATTAGACACGGGCATCTGCACATGCGTTAACGTTAATATAGGTATATACTTGCGAAACAGCCTTGTAAACTGCCTTGATTCCTTTTATTTCGTCATCCAATATTGTATTGTAATTTTCTCTTTTACATTCTAAGCAATAATATGTATATTTAAATTAACCAATTTCTTATATTTACAAATCCAAATAAAATTTTGTACAACTAAATCAAATTGTACTTGATCACTTTCTCGCATTTCATACAACATATATTTGTAGTAATGAGAGAAATTTAAAAAGAGGTAGGAGCGAACCACTTTCATTCGATCAGAAAATATCACACAGATATTGTCACGTACGTATATGAACCGATATCTATAGCTACATTCTACTAGCATCCAATTTTATCCAAAACAGCTTCATGTAGATCCACATTGAGTCAGCAATGCCAACACTATTATGCTAAATGGAATAACGGAGGTATCGAAGCTGTTGCGAGGTCCGCACGTCCATGATGAGATGACACTCGTTTTACGACCGCCCATTCGCAATCCGACTAGATTCCTGACACAGACGCAACATCTAGTGTTTATGTTTTTGTTTTACTATCCATATGTGTGTTGTTTCGTTCAATAAAATTCTTATGCATGTACTAAACTACTGTTTACGTGAGTTTGTTGGAACAAGTCGCGATTTTAAGTACCTATCTACATCTGGAAAGTCATGATTCTAAAATATTCATGTCCTTTTCTAGTAACCCACAAGTCTTCTATTAATGTTTGAATAACTAGAAAGTTAAGATATAACATCTTCTGGAAGAAGAGAAAATTTTATATCAGCAATTTGACATCAAAGAAGCATGCAGAAAATCTTAGAGTCGGAGAACTTTAAAAATAGTTGCTTGTTAGTATGAAATGGTATTATTGCAGTTTGAAGTACACTCTGCCGAGAACATTGGAGTTATACCGACTGTAAAATGAAAGAATGGTATTACTTTAGTGGTCATTTATGGAAGACAAATATGGTTTGCATATTTCTCTATGTGTGTGTAATGCTTTTCGTGTCATCGGAATTTATTTGGTACTAGCTCCCCAAGGCTGAATAAATTCCGTAACACACGGTAGCATCATTTGTAACAGCAAAGGTTGCGTGTCCCATTCAGCATTAGCGAGTCCTACCACGCCCGGGCGAATGTCCCGAAATTCTGACGTCACATTTCCGGGCCGGCGGCACAATTTAGTTACGGAAGTGCACTGGCCCCGTCCGGCCGATATTACCGCATGACCACTGACGATCCCCGCGTCTGCTAATCTTATTTTTGTTAACTGGATTCCGCATTTGACTTTAGGTTTTAACCGATTTGGAGCATATATAATATTGATGATATAGTCTGTCTAAGCTAAACCGATTATAACTAACATACACTGATTTATTTTAGTGTTAGTCATTTAGATGTAAAATAAAACTACCAATTCGGGTTGAAATTAATAGCATACAAACTAAATGATGACCTTGTAGTATAATATTGTCTTCTGTTTACACGAATGTTATTCATTGAAATTAAAATACTATATACGGATTTTATCGCGTTGTTTATTTGACACTTTATTACAAAATTTTGAAAAACTGTTACACTACTATTACTATTAAACTTTACTAATTTTTAAGCTAATTACATTATTGAAACTATTAAAACTATTTATACTATTACTATACTATTATACTATGGATCCCAAGCTGGTGGTACATTCAGTAATTCAAATAGTCAAACCCAAGAAGAAGAAAACCACAGCTAGACTTCATGATACTTTGAGCTCATTCTGCGTAAACACCCATGATTAAATTATGTTCGAGTACTTTGAAATAACTACACTGGAACATTGGGACAACTACCATCTAAGTCTCCCCGTGACCATAGCTGCTGAAAAGCAACCGAAACGTCGGGGAAAGTGTGAACATATAAATAGTATAATAGTATAAATAGTTTTAATAGTTTCAATAATTTAATTAGCTTAAAAATTTGTAAAGTTTAATAGTAATAGTAGTGTAACAGTTTTTCAACATTTTGTAATAAAGTGTCAAATAAACAACGCGATAAAATCCGTATATAGTAGTTTAATTTCAATGACCTTGTAGTAAATAAAAATATTGTCACACTAAATACAAGAAAGTATATACTTTACTAATTGACATTGTTACGATAGCTATATAGTAATTGAGATCGTACCTCATATTTTGAGAAGGCATATCTGAATTAAGTGCTGTATGAAACGATGAAACACAGACTATTATTCATTTTGTGGTTATTTTAGTGATTTAAGTAGGTATACATTAGCATTTTCGTTCGCCTCATTTGTCATGGTTTATACAGGTGTACGTTAAATGTATGTCTATAGATGGCCTTGAAGATTTTGTGTAGATGTACTACACTAAAAACTCTGTATTATTTCTAACTAGATTTTACCTGCGGCTTTGCTCGTATTATCTAAGTTTTGTCAATAAATTTATATCCCCTAGGAACAGTATTTTTTCTAGATGAAAGCTACCTTGTGTTATTTTTTGTACCCCTAACAAGATGTATGCGAAATTTCATGATGATCGATCGAGTATATCCGTGAAACCGTAACAAATAAACAAACATACATTCGCATATTTACAATATTAGTTAGGATTATAATTATGTTTATTTGTGTATTGTATTTAAGATTCACTTCATGTGCGTATGTTTGTGGTTACGTTTGTACGTTTTGTTTTTGTGCCCACGTAACATTCAACCCGCATAGCCTATATTGGTAGATAAAGTAAATGACGGTAGAATTGTACATATGTTACTCACGATTCAACATAATCATGTTCTTATAAAACAGAGGTGGCAAAATAGCACTCGGACCGCCTAACCGTAAGCGATAGCAGAGATACGCAGATTCTGTGTTACTACTCTTACGCCGGTTTCCAATAAAGGGTGGTAATTTCCAGGGCAAGCCACCTTATCAAATAATAAGTAATGACAGACACTTCTACTCAAGAAAAAAATAATGTGTATATTTAATAATATTAATTTAGGAGCAGTACTTTTAAAAATATGTTATGGCATCTATATGTTTATTATTTTTAAATATAATTATGTTGTCCAGACCAAATGTCGGTCGATAGTAACAGGGACTGGCCATCTGCATAGGAGATATAAGTATTTATATTGCACAAGTGTGTGCACTCCTTGTTTCCTAACTCTCACAATCCGATGGGACAGCAGTTGGACTCGACCAGAGGGAGATCAGGGGCAGAACCAAAGGTTTTATGTGCATCCTGAGACACGTGGTTACCATCGCCATCATAACTAGGTGATGGTACTGAAAATTGGAACCCATCACCTCATGCACAGCATAATGCAGTCACTTTTTATATACAATGTTATGGAGAGTCTTTTCTGAACGGCGGCTGTGTTCCCGTTACGTATTATCAGTCTTTAAGGCTCAAGTGAATAGAGTTTTATTATACAAACGTGCTCTATCGTTGTTCGTACCATCGCTTTACAGGTGAGGCGAGGTGGCGGTCAAAGGCATATATTAATAGAATATATATTTATGTAGATATTTTTAGTTCGACAAATTGTTTACATACATAGCGTGTTTAATTCATTGTACATACTATGTTTACAAACGTTTAGAAAGAGTGTGTACATTCACTAACCTTCTTTTTTTAATTTTCTGTTAATTATGGCCCACAAAAATATTTTGTGTGGTACTGACGTGTGCTGCGGATCGTTTGAGAGCGAACTAAACAACAAACTGATTTCACGACTTTGTTGTTACATAAAATATAAACAAATATTATACACATCAATATTTGAAAGATTTCTAATATTATGATGGGTAAATCACTGACGCGATATTTATGAACTTATATATTTAAATAGCTTGAATTCTAGAGAAAGATATAGGCAAGTTCTTTTTATTTGAAATACATAAATGTAGTCGCGAATTACTTAGCATTTAATTATCTATGGCCAGCATTTTTTTTCGTAATGTAAATTGGTGCAAGTGTAAGCCACACACTGTTATTACATAACTCTGATCTAAAAATCCATAAAATACAAGAAGGTAAACAGCGATGTAAGGAGCGCGAAGCAAGTAGCTCGCGCGGCTACATGCGCCATTTACCTGCGCAAGTAACTTGTCATCATCTTGCAATCATGACGGGTTACTTACACATGAATCTTGCATTGTTCTTTATACAATACATGAAACTCGAGCAAGAGTCTCAATTTGCGTACGTTACTGGCGTCGTGTATAAAAGCCATAAGCAGCAGGTGGCGTGCAATAAATACGCGCAATACAGCCTTCTACAATATTCTAAGCAATCATTGTGATATTAATATACTGCAGTAAATTCTTATCAATATTATTCAATGATTTATTCAGTCCAAGTTTGCGATATTGCATAAGTTGTGTTAGGTTACTCGGTCACGGTCCTCGTGCACTGACATTTCGTTTATATTAGGAAGATATCTGTCTCATTACGTTCTGTTATTACACTTTATGTATATGTATAATACTGATTACGTCGTTGCGTAATGTCTGTATGCGTTAGCGTTTCAACACCGGCAACACCGGCGTTGTTTACATGAACCGCGTATTTAAAATCAATAATTAAAATAAACAATACACTAAGTTAAATATAAAGTTATGGAAGTGCATGTGTGAACAACAATCTCCAAGCGATATTATTTGTGACTATCTAAGTACAGTAAAATCATTAATGTGACTAAGTTCCCGTAGATACTTATTTTAATGCAAAACAATAATAAAAAGTTATCAGTGTACTCAAGAAGTTTACCAAAACCATTTGAAAACAGTGAACTTAATATAACATTGTTTTTTTTTTATTTATTTTTATTGATATTTAACTTCTGTAGTAATTATAAAACGTTACGAAAAAATATTTTTAAAAATTGGACTTTGGACGACAACTAGCGCCACGCACACAGTGTCGAGTGGACGAACTACGCAGTTACCCTGTTTTTGTATGACAACTAACGCCAATATTTCCTCTATTGACGAGTAGCAAAACCAATAGTGTTGCCACATAAACACATAATTTCCATTTGGTAGAAAAGCAGAAATAAGTGGCGCAAAACTTGATCTACTAATTAAAATAATTTAAGATAGAAGTAAGAGTTAAAATAATTAATTAAATAAAACAAAGAAACTATAAAATTATGAATTTCATGGAAAATATCACGTTTCGACGCACACGCACACGATCGGAGCATAATAGTGACGACAGTATAACTTCCCGTACTCTGGATTATACCACGAATAGCATGCCAGACATGTCTGAAGACGAGAACATATCATACAAAGAAGAAATAGAGAACCTTAAGTCGCAATTAGATAGTGCGCACAAAGAAATTGAATCACTGTCCTTGGAGACCAGTAAATTACGTCAAATAAATACGGAGCTAATTAAGAAAAAGGAAATCTATAAAAAAATTTCGAACAGCCCAATTAAACATAAAATAAAAGCTCCGAATAAAACACCAATCACAAACCGAGCCAGGACCATTACCACAAAAGAAATGCAGACTACAGAGCGTGTACCTAACCATGACCATAGTGAATCACCGCAAGCAGTGCAGGCAAATATAAATACTGATAACTCAAAATCAAAATATCCCATTGATGGAAATCCCCCGGTTGTAGTTAACTCAACTGAACGTGAGAAGAACAAACTCTGTATCCTGAGCAACATTGTATCAAATAATCCACACCAGGTCATAGAAGACACGTTTGGGCACAATTTCACTTATTGTCTTTACAATTTTCCAAACTGTAGTACAGATCGTCTTTTGAATAATATTAATAATAAATTGTTAAATTTCGGCATAAATGATTATTGTATAGTTATGTTGGGAGATAAGGATCTTAAAACTTCTTCAAACTGCTTACATATGGTAGAGACCATTAGGAAATCGCTTGAGCATATAACTTATACAAATGTAATAGTGTGTAGTCCTACTTATATTTGCGGATCTCCTATATATAATTATAAGGTCGAGATATTCAATAACCTATTATTTAAGGAAATAAATAGTGCATCTTACGCATACTATTTTGACACAAATTCTTATTTAAGTTTTGACATGTTCTCTAGTATCACAGGATCAATTAATAAAAGGGCACTTATACATATTTATAAAAAAATGATGGAAAATATAAAAATTGACATAGACTATCAAAATTTGATACCCTTGACTAATTCAAATGTAAATAATGACTGTACAAAATTTTTTCGTTGATAGTGTTGATTGTAAACTAATTAATTCGAATATTACTCATTTAAATACTGAAGGTCAAGATAAATTGCAATCGAATAAATATATTAAAATAATGCATCAAAATATTGCCGGGTTGATAAATAAATCAAATAATCTCACTGTATGTTTGAATGAGTTATCTGAAAAACAAATTAATGTAGAAGTATTGTGTATCACTGAGCATTTTATCATGGAAGGTTACCAAAACCAATTAATATATACCGAACTACCATTTGGTTTCTTTTTACTGTAGAAAGCAGCAAAGGAGAGGAGGAGCATGTATCCTAGTTAAAAATGGTATACAATCTAAGGATATATCTAAAATATCAAATGTATCAACTCCAGGTGTATTTGAATGTTGCGCCATAGAGCTTATTAAGTATAAGATAATTGTAGTCTGCATCTACAGAGTTCCAAATGTAAACAATTTTGACTATTGCATGGATAAATTAGAAATAATTTTGCGAGAAATATCACGTTTGAATTACAAGAACATTATATTATGCGGTGATTTTAACATAGATGTGCTTAAACAAAATGGTCACACTAATGCATTTGAATGTCTATTGAATAGTTATAACTTAAAGTTAACATTAAAACAACCCACTCGTATGGCTAAATTGACATGTATAGATAATTTTGCTCATAATTTCAGTAAAACTTGTAAGACTGATGTTATAGAACTTGCCTTGTCCGACCATACAGCACAGCTGCTTCACTGTCCCGTACAAACATTTTATGCCATAAATTACTGGTACACGACAAGAAGAGACTAGTTAAATGTCAAATAAAATTGGAAAACCGCTTAGTAACATGTCCCCAGAAAATTTCAGAAATGTTTAATGACTATTTCGTTACTAAAATCCAACCACAAATGCACGTTGCCAGTAATCGCAAATGTATTAAATCAGATTGGAACAACAAATCTATGTTCATGGCACCAAGCGTACCACTAGTCATATATAAAATTATCAATTCTTTAAACAATACAGGCAGCGTAGGTTATGATGATATCTCCAGTAAAGTAATAAAACATGTATCAGCGGAAGTATGTGGTCATCTAAGTCATATCATAAATTTAAGTATAAGCGCGGGTGTCTATCCGTCTGCATTAAAAACTTCTATTATAAAGCCACTCTTTAAAAAAGAACATAGATATCTAATGGAAAATTACCGGCCTATTGCACTTATTCCAGTCATGTCCAAAATATTTGAGAAGTATATATATAAAGAACTGTCTGAATTCGTAAAAAAAAGTAATATTTTATGTGATGAACAGAAAGGCTTTCGACAACATAGGACAACTAATATGGCTATATATGACTTTTTATACAATGTTATTTACAATATTGATAAACGAAATCCAGTCTGTGGCATATTCTGTGACATGACCCAGGCATTTGACCACGTACACTATACTACATTATTAAAAAAGTTGGAAGCTTATGGCATAAGAGGCAATGTCCTTAATTTAATTGAATCATATTTAAGATATAGATATCAAATTACTGAAATTAGACATATAAATAACGTAAAGAAGAAAGAAGAGATTTATCGATCATCAGGTCGTGAAGTAGAATATGGGGTACCGCAGGGAAGCGTTTTAGGACCATTTCTCTTTATATTATACATTAATGACTTGCCTAAATGCATTGAAGGACCAGTGACACTATTTGCGGACGACAGTACTTTCTCAGTACCTTGTAAAAGTGTAGAGACGTATGAGATTGATATTAATAATGCTTTAAAATCAGCTATCCAATGGATGCAGGAAAATAATTTAAAAATACACCTAAATAAAACGAAGGCTATACATTTTACGCAACGGTTACCTAGAATGAACCTCAACATACAATACCGCAATGAAAACATAGAAGAAGTTAACTCAACAAAATTTCTTGGCCTCCAGATTGATAAAAACCTTAACTGGAAAACACATATTGAAATGTTATGTAAAAAACTTAGTACATCTGCATACGCTTTACACACACTTTCATTCGAATTATATACGGATGCTCTACTTACAGCGTACTACGGTTTGGTAGAAACTCATCTACGCTATGGGCTAATATTTTGGGGTAACTCGACGGAAAAAGAATCAGCATTCAAATCTCAAAAAAGATGTTTTTACGGGCGATGTTTAGACGAGCAGACCGAAAGCTGCGTGTCCTATTTCAAAAATTACAAAATGTTAACTTTACCATGCTTGTACATATTAGAAGTAGCTGTGTTTGTTAAGTCCAACCCGCATTACTATAAGCGTCGAGCCGACAAATTTCCACGCAATAGACGCGACAATAGTCAACTTTGTCTCCAATCCGCTAAGACGACCCTGATGCGCAAAAGTGTGTACTGCATGGCACCAATTATTTATAACAAAGTACCAAAAAGTTGGAAGGAACTGCCTCAATCTATGTTTAAAAATAGGCTTCGTACTTTTTTGACCGCCAGAGCATATTATAGCGTGACTGAGTTCCTTAATGAAAAAGAATTTGTATTGACATAATTAAATTTATTTAGACCTATATAATAATGCTGATTAATCTTATAATTTAAATATAAATTAATTAAATTTAAATAATTCAGACAAGTAAATAATATATTGTTACATGTATCTTTTTTTTATAATTATTTTGCACGTCATACTGTGACAAACATGTCTGCACTTAATTTATTTTGTCATCTTGTATGTATGCATTTTCTTTGTATGTACACACACATGTTTATGCAAATAAAGCTTATCTTATCTTATCTTATCTTATTTTATAAATAATTGACATAATATAATGGGACGCCCGCTATACTTTACGGATTAACAACGTAATGAAAAGTGATGTAATAAAATAGTGAATGCCTAACAATATTATACGGATAAACATTTACAAAATTAAAAATCAGAAAATATATAATAACCAGTCCGATCTTTTGCGAAAAGGCTAACTTTTGACTTGGGTATAAATATATATTTTTGATACTGATATTTAAAGTCTATAGTTTGCATATACGGATGACTCGCCACAAAATTATCAATTTTACAATCCAAGCTAGTTTACAACTTGAGAAAATCTAAATAATAACTCGATGTAAGATAAAGTTCAACACACTATTAACATTGTTCATCACAAGTCAAAACTAATTTCATTTACATCATAACAATAAAAAAATATAATAACAGCATTACATAACACACAAGACAAGGAAACCAATGTCATGCGTAATAATAATGCAATTAAATAATTCGTATGACCGCAACGGTTAACCTACATCAAGTCAGCATCAAGGCGAACCACTGTGTCGTCTCCAACACTCGACTTGCTAAACTTCGAGCTCGTGTTATTAGCTTGTTTTAGTAAGGGCATAATTATTACAAGTTTCGTGTTGAACAAAAATATTATTATATTTAAGTGTGTATTTTGCAGTGATTAATTAAATAGATGAGTATCATGTAGGCGTAGCAGTACCTTGACCAAATGGAGATATTGGAATAGAAAACGGCGTGTGGGATGCCAGAAATGCATTAGATCGTCAGTAGGTATTAGAGAAGTCGTGTGTATTCGTGGAATAAATTGATGGGAATCGGGATATTTGTTTTAAGAAAAGCAGTCCTGCTTTACATGAATTGATTTGATCTATAGATAATAATGACACTGTATTTATTTTCTGATTACAGTACAGCAAAATATCCACAGTAGCAAACAGCAACGTTCCACAAGACGTGCCAGCAGTAGGTTTGAATCAAAGTTTACAACGTTCGAGTGCAATATCACTATCAGATATGGTCAATCTGTTTCTATCCCTTTAAATATTGTTTTACATTTTAGTAATGGTGTTAATAATTTTATAATACATTTATTAGAGTTTTCAAATCGGTAAAGCAACAATATACTGAGAGTTTTATTAGCTTTATCTAAACCACTATACTGGTTTCGACAAATTGAGGGCTTAATTATTATCAAAATGATTACTAAAACCATGTGAGCCGCCACAAAATCAATAAACACGCACACATGGACGCGTCTAATAAAATATTGAGTGCTTACGTTATCATTTATAATTTGTGATGGTACGTTCAATTGTACAAAATATATATTGGTGAACAAATACGTTTGATTATCATTTTTCTTACAAATTTGTTCCAGCGAAGCGACAAACTTAACAAATCTGAATGTTAGAAATTCTATATATTATTCTAATCTTTTTTTCTAGATGGTTATTTTGTAACTGAACTTAAACATTCTTAGCTTATTTTAAATACTTATTCCTATTAACGTTTATTCGGCCTCCTTAGAGCTTTGAACTAAGTTTGAGTTAGGTAATTTCTTCGCACCGTTAACTTAACTTTGCCTTGTTACCTTGAAGCTTAGGTGAAGCTAAGTTTATAGCAATTATACTAACAAAGAGACTAAGACGTCATGATTTTAAATAAATAAACGAGTAAACTTACAGGTATAAGTTAAGCCTTAATCGTCAAAGTTATTTTAGGCTACGAATGTTTTCAACACGAGGGTAATAATTCGCGCATCGCTGTTCCTTTAGAATGGATATTGCAGTTCTACCAATGAAAAGACAAATAATTAGTGGTCTCTTGCGGCCTCACCTCCACAAAAAGCCTGTCAACACTACTGAGTACTGATATACCACCACTCAATAGTGTTTCCAGGCTCCAAGTTTTATTAATTTATTTATTTAGGCATATTTACAGGGTAAACACAGACATCCACATAAAATTAATAGTCATCAAAGTGCATGTGCTACCCCAATTACAAATATGCACAGCACTGGCAGGTAGACAACATAATAATAATAATATTCTACCACATACACACAACACCATCTAGCCCAAACTAAGCAGAGCTTGTACTATGGGTACTAGACAATGGATAAACATACATATATACTTTATTTTTTTGTAAATACATACATATTATACATAGCAACACCCAGACCAAGACAAACATCAATGTTCGTGCACACAAATGTTTGACTTGTGCGGGAATCGAACCCGCGACCTCAGGCGTGGCAGTCGGTTACACTAACCGCTTCGATTTTAAGTAAGGTAGAGATGCTTGTTCAACCGGGCGGGTACAGAAACAAAGAGAGAAGAATTCAAAAGTTAAGCAAAAATTTTCTTTGTAACAGAAAACCAGCTTCCTATCTTTATATATCTTATCTTTTAATTACTACTTAGTTCACCAAAACTAAAGCAGTTTAAGCGGTGGCTCTGACAATTGCTCACTGTGCTTTTATAATCAACTTTATAGTCAACGTGTCCAATTTTGTATTAGCACTAAATTATATAGATGTCGCTATTGCAAGCTCGAAATTCGATGACGTCATCGTTTTGTTACCAGCTTATACAAATATGTCAGCATGAAAGCTTTCATCATGAATCACGAATTAGCACTCACTTGGTTTATCGAAAAGCTGTTGAAATTGGATCAGCATTTGTATATTTGCCTTACAACCACGTTTTCTCTTAGTGTGTTGATTCAGTTAGTTGTAATTTGAACCGCATTATGCTATTCGAACAAAGTCAGTGCAAACTGGCAAATGTGAACTGTAATGTTAGCAAAACTATATCAAAAACATTAATTCACTTAAACTCGCAATGCTTTGCTTCCAACTTTATAACACTGACCGTAACAGTTAAAATGAATAAATAATAAACATAATATCAAAGGCTATTGCTGGCCTGAATCACCTTTTAATTAACAACAAGTCATACACACAGCTATGGACCAAAAATATTTAATTAAGTAACCCTTCCCTACGTCCGTCCAAAAAATAATTGACAAAATTCTCGTCGTGAATGTTAAGCACGGCCTTTGTACGTCCATACGTTTTTTATATCAGGTCGCATCGAGTCGTGACTCCAAGCCCCTTGACCCACAAATTTCTTGGACAATAACGCCAAACACTGCGCAAGGCACTTCCATTAAGGCGACAATACCGCGGATGTGTACCTGCCATGATCATAATATATGCTTGTATACCTCTAAACTTAGGTGTTCGTTGCTATTGTGAACGCACGATGTTATTAGCCTGCCGTTGAGTGGGAATATATTTACCTCCTTTGTTGTTGTCTTTGCAAATATTACATCGTAGTGATATAACGTTTAGTTTTACGTAAATAAACGACAAACTATAAAACTAATAAATATGTATTCAATAATATTATGTTTACGAGCGATTGCTGCATAAATGTTTGAGAAATAGTAGATATTCTTTTCTACTAGCATTTTCTTCTGTGATCAATAGACATCAGCTAGACCGAACACATATTATTTATTACTAGCTTCTGCCCGCGGCTTCGCTTGCGTTAATTTAGAATTTGATAATCAATTCGGGTTGTACTCTGCTTGTAATAATATAATTCAATCATGATTCAAAAGACACGTGGCGCCATCTATTATCAAAAGAACGTTTTTGTTGTTTTCCTCGGGAACAGTAATTTTTTTCGGGATAAAAGGTATCCTATGTTCTATTCTGTACCCCTGACAACGTGTAATTTCATGTTGATCAGTTGAGTAGTTAAGGCGTGAAAGCGTAACAAACAAACAAACAAACTCACTTTCGCATTTATAATATTAGTTAGGATTGGTAAAACTAAGTTGTGATAGAACCAACTCTACTTCTCAAGACATTTGTTTTAATACAACTCTCGCACTAAAAATAATTCATATGCCGCGAGGAATTTACCGACATGAAACAACGGACAGAAACAAAGTGATAAATTAAAATTAAATTAGCCTTACTTTGCGAATACTTTTCAACAGAGACACTAAGGGCACTGTCAGATACACTGTCATCAGTCATCCGTGTAAGGGTGACTGAGATGCCACGATGTTTTAAATCTATTTAGTGCTAAACGTATTTTGTGAGTTGTCGTGCAAGTGGCCCTAAGACTGTAAAATATGGATATAATTATGGATTATATGACAAACGGCAAAATCTTCTTTAATTTAATATTAAATCGTCAATATATATTGACGATTTAATATGAATAATAATTATTTATGATATAAATTGTATAATGATAAATAATATCTATTCAGCCTAGAGTAAAAATAATATTTATAATAAACTTAGAAATGTAATACCTACATTATATTTTATACTATATAGGTTAATAAAATATACACAATTTTGGATAACACATAACAAAAGTTGGTCAGTTTTCCAAGTAAGTACTTACAAACACGCGACAAAAATTCGCACAAAAAGGTGCGCACTTAAAACAATCGATTAACAAAAAAGTTCATAATTAGTGACGTAAGAAACAAGGTGTATGTATTACAATCGGTTGCATCGGCAATTGCACAACAGTCGTATGAGGTCGCGACATGCAGCAACAATGTTAGCTAGCGAGTATGCGCGCGCGCAATCACGCGCCATCGACTTCAGGTGCATTGTGCAGTTGCATACAGTGATAGGATGTTAATCGATCTGATAACCGGTTTTTAATTGTTCGTTACTTGATGATGTACCTATCTTTGATGATTAAAGCTGCTATATTTTACCTGGATAAAAATTGTTTGTCGGTTAATAAATATGTTTCCTGTCAAGTAATTGAGGACGAACTTGTTACTGTTATTGAGCACAGAACCAGCTGTCATAAGGCTAGTAAGTGGATCGTTACAAAAATCTTCAATAATAAACTAACTGGACCGAGCAATCCAGATGGTAATTTGTAATAAATACATACAATTTATGCCACCGAATTAAACAGGAAATAAAGAATAACATAAAAAAAACAACTTATTAAAATTCCCCTACTATCAGTACACGTGCTATATCAACAATAAACATGGTTAAATGCGTGCCAGTGTCACAAAAAGGTGATTAATTGAATTAGAAGCGCACGACAACGGCCACTGACAAAATCGTAATGCGGATCATTAAATGAACTTTTTCCAAGTACATTTACCGCAAGTCATGTAACAGTTTAAATATAAGGAATAATGTATTTTATTGTAACAATACTTAAATAAATTATTCATAGCAGAATGCAGAGGCTATGATTATAGGCATTTGGGTAAAGAGGTTGTATATCGGTATGTCTGTTAGGCAATTACTCCCAATGTGTCCTCTAAATGTCTATACTTACTAATTTGGATGCCGCGTAAGTGTCATTTAACACAACATGTTGGTGTATTTATGTGGTGGCCAGGCGCTGCAGTCAATATGTTTCTCGTTAATAGTTACCGCTTCTGATTATGGTTTAATGTATTCGAAGAATATCCATATATAGCTGGCTGTAAGGCGATACAAAATGTTGGAATATTTAAAGGATTATTTCCTCGACGTACATTGATTTCACCGATAATAAACTCTTCAGCAGAACTTAACAAACGATAGATGGTATTCGGTAAGGGCTCGTACACGACAATTATTTTATGGCAATGTGTGGATGCAATTTATTGACAGGTAAATAGCTGGCGTTATATTTTATATATTTATTATACAATATTCCTCAATATTTTACCCATGGCTATCTTAAGAAATTATGTTTGAAATGGCCGATACACTCAAATTTTATTGAGCCAGGTCAGCAGATAATTTGAAATATTGTAACCACATAATGCATTAAAAATATTGCTCATTCAGCAGAGCATGTTTCTCTGAAACATTTCCATTAATAAACAGTGTGAATCCAACTACTGCTACACTTGTTCCTTCACACATTATGAATAAGTACACTGAGCATGTAGAATGTTGGTTACATAACTATCATTACAATACCGAGGCGTGGGAGAGTATTCGCGTGAATCACTCATAATTGCCCCTTGTTGTTACCATCTGTCGTGGCGTAATTACTTTCGAATCTTGCCTCCATACAGTCTTCAATCAATTTGTTATTAATAATAATCGGCAATTATTTCTCTTCTCGTGATATATTGCGTTAGCTAAATTAGCTGTGTGTTCCTCTTGTGATGAACTTACGGAATTTGTTTTACTTGCTTCAGCAAATCATCTTATTTAATATAGATAACAACTATTTTAAGCACCAGGAGCTTTGTATACGATATAGGGTATAGAAAACCCGGCTGCAATGCATGACAAATTTAGAATATAACCAAAGACAATTTATAAACATAACCTTAGAGTTGAACCTAATTGTCTTCTAAGGGAGCATTATTTTCGGCAATGTGAGGCTGTAAAACATTTTAAGTACATGTATAGTGATCCCTTGAATAAAATATAATTCGCATCATAATAAAATTTTCTTGTAACATTTTCTTTTTGAAGTGAAAACTTCTTTAGCGGTGTTGTGCACTTTTTTTGTGATAGGTAAAAAATGTTAAACTCGCGTCAGGACACGTGACCAGATCGAAAATTCGTAATACGGAGGGAGAATTGCCATGTTTGTGTACGATAGCGCAATAAATGAATATTGTCTTTTACCACATAAATGATAGTACTTTTATTCTAATAATTAAAGCAATTCGTGCAAAATTATTCCCTAACCATTCCAAAATATCAAAAATGCACAACGTTGATATTCAAGTTTTCACTTCTCCCGACACTCCCAGAGTGCAACCCGTTGTTTTTTTTATATACGTCTAAGGTGGCAATCAAGCATACGGCCCAAGGGGGAAGGAGAAGGAGCGGGAAGAGGGAAAGAGCGTGAATGGGTCATACATAAGTAACGAACACTTAGCAGATTTTCATTTACAGTTATCAATCAATTATATTTACATGTAAAAACACGATTAATCAATTTAAATGATTATTAATTACATCGTCAAGTTTATTTATGGGTTAGCCTTAATGGACAACGTTGATTATCAAATTGATTTAGATAACTTTCATTTTAATTTTCGAAATATAAAATTACCACAAAGTGTGGTACCTATATCTTCTAATGGTAAATAATATATTAAATTTATTAACAGTCATGTCATCGCTGCAATACCGGATCTGGTAACAGGCTATAAAACCAAATCGGCTTATCCCCCTATGGCATGATTATACCAGAGTCGTAAAATATCGAAAGCTTTTAATGCGCAGTCATAAACGAGAATACTGACTGGTACGATCGGCAACGACTTATCTACAACTTGTTTCAACCCTTTTTTTGTTCGTAAGACTTCATTGGGTGTTAATAATAAATAAATATGGGTGTAATTATAGGGTACCCGTAAATGGAGCGAGGCCGATCGCTGCGGTACTGGTTAATGATTGGGTATCGAAGATTATAGAATTTATGTGTCGAGTACTTTTAAATATAAAACATGGTTATTTTCAAATCGAACGCATGCTTGGTTTAAATGTACTGGAGATAAAATCAGTTAAAAAATTTGGTGATTTCGCCAGGTTGCTTTAAGAGAAAATGCGGGCAGCATTTAGTCCATACAGACATATCCAAAAATCATTTTTATACTCTTCATAAAACAATATTATAATCAATGTAGTTTTGGAGCATGGAGAATGCGAGATTACGACTTTATCAACTTTGTATAATTTGAGCTGTAGTTATATCTTTTGCACGGTGATATTCAAGTCAAAAGGAAACACAATAGATCTGTTAAACTTTTCTTTAAATGTTTTGTAGCCGTATTGCCTCTTAACATTTGCAATTGATGACCCAAAAATTATCCGCAGCTCTTGATTTAAAAGGAAAAACTAATCTTTTACTCTTATTCCAACGTATGCATGTCGCATACAAAAAGGTTAAGAGTGACACGAGAATGAACTCGAAGCAAACCAGTAATAGCACAAAATTTAAATATCCAAATAAATAAACTTGTAGTTACATTTTCTTTCTTTTCACAGCATCTACAAAGAACCTGTATTTTTAGCACAGAAGTCATAATTACATTCCTATCAATTAATTAAACATGTTTACATTTTTCAATATTATACATAATCTCAGAATTATGCGTGACATGTACATTTTACCCATAACCTCTAATATAAAAAAGAAATCTCACACAAGGAGTAAACTCTAGGATAAATGTGATATCTGCATGGTTATCATCTTACTTACAATCAATAGGCAGACCTTAACGTATTAACGATTTTTAACATAATTATAAGATCTATATCTTATATAAAATAAGCTGCCAAACTGGATTCCATGTAGCATGTCCGCACTCCTTACAAATAGGGTGTACAAGTACTGTTGTGGAGTGCGGACGCTCCTTAAGTTAAGTATTTATTTGGCACCGCAAATATAACCCACAATACGAAGCATCATTCAAAACGAAAAGCAGGCGACTCCCACTGTGAAACAAGTGAAATTGACAGTACGGGTGGCGTAGTGGATTATGTGGTCGCTTCACCGCTGCCACTGCGCCGAATGTCGTGGTTTCGATTCTGATACGGAACAAACATCCGTGTTAATTCTTGGTATTTTTTTATTTTACTCTTCAAAATGACCACACTCCACCTGATGGTAAGCAGTCGTGTGGTCTAAGAGCTGTGGCCTCCACACCGCCCTCATAGCAGCCAAGGCGATGTTGAGGTCTCTACTTTGACGGCCTTCTTTATATCCGTTGTTTGTTACGTTTCCCAAGTACCTACGGAAGTCGTCTTTTTTCAATAAATTAAATGAATCCTAACTAATAATATACATGCGAATGTGAGTTTGTTTACTTGCTTGTTACGCTTTCACGACTTAACTTATTGACTGATTTTAATGAAATTTCGCATAAACGATATTGGGGATACTGAAATCACAGGCATATATCTTACATCCAGAAGAAAGTACTGTTCCCAAGGGATATAATTTATTGATAAAATCTGGAATAACTCGAGCGAAGCCGCGGTCAAAATATAGTAACAAATAATATGTAAAATATCACACATATTCGCAAATAACAAGCGTCGTCATAAAATGTTTTTACTGGGCGTTGTTGAATTTCTGGCACCCATATTATGCTATCACAAAACAGTAAGACATTTACATGCAAATTAACGACATTTGCAACTGAAATTACGTTTGCTCTATTGTATTCATCGTTTATGTAATTTTGTTAAATAATAGATGATAACATGTGTTTATAATAAGGTGCTTGCATAGAATGACATTTTTAATTATGCAATAATGCTCGGTATAATTTCTTTTTTTCTCTATATTGCCGTCAACTTAATTCCATTAAACAGTCTTACAGCACATTTCGTTAACAAATAAATATTATGACTTTATGTATACTTAAACATACATGGCTTTTATAATCAATCGTAGACATAAATTATTTTCTGGTCTGATATGAGTTTAAAAAAAGATGTTACAATATTATGTCAATTAAAGGAAGGTCATAATAATATTAGGATGACTTTAACGTTGATTTTTACACAATTCATGAAAATGCACAACTATATCAGTAGCCATATTTATATACGCTTTAGCGCAACAAGTCGCTTGTTATGATGCATTGATGATGATGTTTTTAAGAGAGATTTACATTAATCCTCGAAACTCTTTACAGAGAAAGTAGCAGAGCTGTACTACACTAATTGACGGCAAGCCTATTGCTATGCAGATACTTTTACAGACTCCACGTTGCTGCTGAAACTTGTCTATCAGTAAAAATTTATAACACTTTTTTTTTTCTTCCCGTACATCATGATCGGCTAAAAGAAGCGCGCACATATACCATATGTATGTAAGTGAATTAATTTGTCGTAATAACATGTATTTAATTTTCAATTCAGTTGAAACGCTGTTTGTTATGAACAGATAATTAATAAATCATAATATAATTCATATTGTATTATACGTTAACAGGATAGTAACAGAGTGTATGTATTGGCCAATTGGCACATATCGATAATGCCAAATGGCGTTTTCCTTACCAAATGGCATTATTATGCCATATGCAGTTTGCAATGTATTGGTCCACCGCCAAACGCCTGGGGAAATGTGCAGCACTGCTACCTCTGGAGCAATTTATTGGCTCTCTAATGTATCGATATTATAGTAATGGTGACTTTAGATATCATACCTGTGATAAATATCTTAGTTCGGTATGAAGAGGATGCCGGCGGCATGCCTACGTACTCGATACATCCAGGAATGTGTTGCATAGTCTATGTTTACGTTATTGTCTTACAACAATAGATAAAGCTTGCAATTCTGACATAACTGATTGGCTACTTATTCATTCAGTTTAGCTTTACATATGCTTAAAGGGAATACAATCAAGAACACTATGATTGTTATAAGCTAACAAAAGAAATCATGGAAATACACAAATAACTGCATTTATAACTTAATATTGTCTTCTGTTTACGCGAATGTTATTTATTGAAATTAAACTACTAGATACCGATTTTATCGCGTTGTTTATAAACTCGTCGCGATAAAATCCGTATATAGTAGTTTAATTTCAATGCATTTATAACTATCACATTGATAGCAATTTGTTTGCCGAAGACAGAATAACGAGAATCGAAGCTCATTAGTATTTGCTTCATAAGAAATACAAAAAGGGGTTTGTTTTCGATTCCTATTTCCTTACAAGGTATATTTTATTTCCGACAAATGGAAATCACAGTGGCAAACGTAGAATGGGAATTTTAGATACGCATAACTTAGAGGCTTATGACATTTTAAAGTACAATAATAATTATTGCATAAGCGATAAGGAGATAAAGCGTAACAGTATGTATAGCTTCGTCTCTTACTTAAATATGTAATGACATTGCTTTAAGAAATTGTGATACAGCCTCTGATCAAAGTGGTGGGTAGCTGTTGGGTGTAAACCATACAGCCTAAATCGTTACGGAAATCTTTAGGAGTGACCTTTATTCAATAGAAGACGACATACGGCTGGCATAATGATGATGATGTTGATAAAAATTTCCGTAAAAACAAACTTAATACATTAATAATTACTTGACCGGTCATGTCATCATAAAATTTCGCATACACGATGTCCGCGGTATAGAAAAGGACATAGGGTACCTTTCATACAGAAAAAGTACCGTTACTAATCTAACCTACATTTACGCGAGCGAAGCCAAGGGCAAAATCTAGTATTAAATGAATATTCATATATTACTAGATTTTTAACCCGTATTTAATAGAGTTTTTTTTTTTTTATAATATTTTACCACATACACACAACACCATCTAGCCCAAACTAAGCAGAGCTTATACTATGGGTACTAGACAATGGATAAACATACATATATACTTTTTTTTTGTAAATACATACATATTATACATAGAAACACCCAGACCAAGACAAACATCCATGTTCATGCATACAAATGTTTGACTTGTGCGGGAATCGAACCCGCGACCTCAGGCGTTGCAGTCGGTTACACTAACCACTACGCCACCGAGGCCGGTTTCTAGTTCTATTAAATACGGTTTATCAGGTTGTCAATAAAATATATTGATTGTATACATTTTGGCAAATATACAAGTAGTTATTGGTTGTATTATCAGTATTTCAGCAAAATGGTTAGATGGCCCTATTTATTTATTTAATTAATAGTAAGTTCTACGTTGTAACACAAATTTTTTATTCGACAAAATTACATTTTAGCGGTAAGACAGCTTATACTTTCTGTGCGTATATATTTGTAAGAGATTTCTCGTTACGTCCGCTGATACAAATTCGTATGGATGTTCACGCACGAGCAACATTGGCCGCACTTTAGTTTAGTACGTAATTCCGTACAAAGTATTCGTACAAGCGATCTCGTGCAAATAAGGAACCGATTTGCTACCGACCTAGCTTTGAATGTATACCTAGTATTTAAAGTAATGAACACATTACAGTTCATAATGTAGGTACAACAACAGTTCACAATGGTTACGTACTGTTATTTTTTACTAATTTAGCATAAGTCATTCACATGGCCTACTCTAACAATGGATATGGGTCGTAGATTCTGGGTCTATAATATTATCAGTATTTACTATTCAAATATTTAAAAAAGTTTTTCTCTGTTATATGTTTTTGTTACGCATTACTATTAGTTATTACTCATGTATAGGTTAGCTTTTGTCTCTTATAAATTATAAACCATCCTATTTAATCCTTTTTAATTTTTGCTTGCGACTTCACTCGTGCAGTAACAGTACTTTTTCTGGATAAAGGGTAGTGTTCAATCGAGTGATAAAGTTGACATTCCGCTCGGTAGATGGCGATGTGCCGTCCGGCTGAATCGCGGTGTTAAAATTCTCCGACGCATGTATATAAGGGTCCGAACAAAATATTTTTTTTTGTCTCGCATCAAACGGTTGTTTCATTCTAATTGATTCATTCTAATTGATTAATTAATCAAGTAAACCGAACCGTGCAGCTAAAAGCTCAAACAGGTAGCCTATGTCTTTTTTGTACTTCTGACAATGTGTATACGAAATTTGTTATGTATCGGTCGAGTAGTTAAGACGTGGAAGCATAACAAACAAACAAAAACACATTCGCATTTATAATATCAGTTCGGGTGTGACAGTTAAGATACTTTCATATCAATCATACCCGAATCCCTGAATGGAATTTAAATCAATTAGTAATATGTTGGTGCTTCCTACCTATACATATCCACAACAGCGAAAACCTGTGCAAATATTAGTATTAAATAAATTACAGCAAATATAAATACAATTATAATAACATAAGCACAATATGTTTAAATATTAACCACTCTGCAATACCTATTTTACACAAGAAAGCAAAGCAATAAACAAGGTTGATTTTATTTTCGTTTACAACAACGTCGATTCGTCGCAAGAACAATATTATTTTCATTTCACAATCACATTATGCCAACGGCCTATATTCACGTATAGAAATAAACATCTAACTATAAATGGCAAAATACTCGAATAAAATTCTGGCGCCTGGTGCCTACCAGCTATTCTGTTATTATTTAAGACCTGAGTAATAAAAACGTTGTCGCATGCAAAGCTTTTTTAGGCAAAAGAACTTCGTGACTGAAATTTCGACTACGATGTCAGCAGTCTCATAATTTGTTCGATATTATTGGTTATGTTATGTCGCATAAGTGTGACTTAAACTTTTAAAAGTAAATTTGACATATACGATGCGCACCATGTGAAAAAACGGAACTTCTTATAACAAATTTATCCCGTGTAGGCAAATGTAAACCATTTGTAAAAGCTTAATATAATTATGATTGGATCGACCGCAAAACTCAACAAACTTATCATCTTTTACAGGTCTCCACTCATGGTTTAAGATTCGGACAGTTGGTCTGTGCTGACATAAAAAAATACAGTACTCAGATAAGGTAACAACCCTTGTTCAATTGACTTTCAATCTTTACTAAAGAAGACTGTTGTTATGCGACAGGTTGAGATTTTTTCAACAAAAGTTTTATTTCGAGTGATAAATTAATTTAATTTTTAACGACTGAAGCCTTAGAGACTGTTTAACTTAGTGTATACATTCAATTCATTTAATATAGTCTTACGCTTGTATCCCCGAAAAGATAGGGCAAAGGTCTATTACACCCGATTTCGTCAGAAAGGCTATTGCAGTTTACCGGGCACCGTCTCAGACCCCGGACAGCTACTGAGAATTTGTTGACAGAAAAATCCAATAACTCTTTGCCCGGTCTAGGAATCTCAACCAGGACTTACGATACTGCTGCGCCATGGAGGCTGTCTTAGCATATTGTCTTGTGACATGTATGTACATATATAAATAAAAATCATATTAAAAACTCACATATTTAAATTTATTATTGGCAGTCTAACGTTTAAACGCTACTCAATATTCAGTACTTTCAAATTGTATGCTTCGCTTTAACGTTTATATTCAGTAAGTAGTTTAAATTTTCATGAAAGTACAAATTTGATGGTGCGTCAATTAAAGGCTTGTATAAAATAAAAAAGTTTTATTTGACTTCCAGTAAACGATTTTATTAAATCTGATACAGCGATTATCTCAAACACGACAACTTATTAAGATAATCGGCGCGTCAGTAAACTTAACGACCCCCGAACTTATTCCCTCGTAAATCTTTTAACGTGCAAGCGACGGATTCCGTATCCGTGTCAATCGGCTCATAAATTGTACTCCGATAAATCATCACCGAATTAATCCTATTTAGATATCAGATTGAGCTATTTATAACAAATTAGTATCCAAATTTCAAGGCGATATGTCAATCAGAATCTCGTACACAAATTTCACGCTAAATGGATCTCTATTTATTTTGCTGTAAAAGCTGTTTTTGTTTGTATTGCCGTGTTGTTTACTATGGACGGTTTACAATCACGGCACCGAGAGAGGTCAACGCTTACATCTCATGCATCACTTAACTTGATCCAACGATCGTGCCTATACATAAAGCAAGTAGTTAAAAAGCACTTAAATTCCCACATTCCATTCACACAGTGTTCGGAAGATAAGATGATTTGAATTATTGGAGATTTAGGTCGGTTCTAAGCAAATCGAATAGATTTCAAATGCTGCAAATTGTTGGTGGAAATCAGAACAATACTGTCAATTATTTGAATAATTTTGGGTGTTCCAATTAGATGAGACACCGAATAGCATTTCACAGTATCTGAGCTGAGAACTCGATTTTGATCCACAAATTGGAGGCAGAGACTGGTTTTAATACAGATAAAATAAACATTTTGGATAATTTTCTAGTTAGCAAGGATGAAGCTATGATTAGATTTGACACTGTTTTGCAGATGAACGTGTGTCGTGGTTTATTATTGAGCAATCACGGATAATTATTTACACTGACAAAAACAATTTTATTTTCACTCAACATTGAATAAATCGATTAAAAATCTTAGGAAGAATAGTCGACACTGATTATTTAAAATAGCTAAGTGGAAGAGAAAGGCAGTCAAGTTCCCACAAGCAGCAACGATTTATTAATCAATTTGCTTCGATTCCGAGAATTATTTCTCAAATTGGGAAGGAATTGAAGAGCTCTACGGCGGGTAGAAATCCGTGGAGTACGTGTTGGAAACTTTCCAAGTTTCGTAATTCTCAAGACTATGTCAAAGTTCATATGCAAAGCAGAGTTGTCTATTGAGGCTTACCGATCTAGTGGTAGTCGAAGATCTCATATAATTTATCAATATCACCGCTACGTACATACCTGTGAACAAAATAAATATTTGATAAGCACATTTGATATTTTTTCACGATACATATAAATAAAATCTAAGTCCTATGACGATAATATGCAGACAAAAGTATTTTATATAAAAAAATATATCTACCGCTACTTTTATTGTCTAGGTTACTGCATTTTTAATAAATAAAAACCCGTCCACCTTTAAATATTGTGCCTAAGTATGTGTACATTTATGTACTTATATATTTTACATTTAATGATTATCTGTTACTAATAATAAATATTAAAGTTTTGAAGGACTTAATTAAGCCACATAAGAAAATAAATTCTAATGAAAATTAATATGGAGATAGCGTTAACGACAAAATAGGACATCGGCAAACTCTTCAAAGAAACCAAAGTCTCGTACATATAACAGCTAGTACGTAATAGAATTATTTATTTATCTATACAAATAAATAAAATTGAAATGTCTGTTTGTAATGTCAAAATAACAGCTTTTTATCTAATGCATATGAAAGTATATAAGGTACCTATTCGAAACAACTATTTTTAAAATTTTTGTCTGTCTGTCTGTCTGTTTGTTCCGGGTAATCTCCGAAACGGCTGAACCGATTTTGACGGGACTTTCACTGCCAGATAGCTGATGTTATAAGGAGTAATATAGGCTACTTTGATTTTAGAAAAAAAAATAGTGTTCCGCGGAGACAAACACTTTTTAGTTAAAATCTACGCAGACGAAGTCGCAGGTAACAGCTAGTAATATCTATAACTGGTTGTAGCACATTTAAAATACGGAAGCTATAACTTAAAATCCTTTATACATGCAGCACTATTCAAAACGCCAATAAACCAATTACATGCTTATTTTTAAATTATAATCTCGTTTAATAATAGTAATACGTTTTAATCGCTATTATTCAAACCTGTAATCACGATCGACCATAATCATCCGGATTCTTTATATTGCACTTCGAACCATGGTACTGTCCTACAAAGTAAGAAACACTTGATTCAAATAAGCTATTTGGATCTGCGAACGAGTCGAGACAAGCTCACTTAAATTCACTTTCGTACTAGGGAAACAAAAGGCGAACGGAATCAGAACAGCATTGTTGTTGAAGTGAGAGCACAAATAAAAAACTTAGATTTGCTTAACAAACCGTGGCCGGGACGCGTTTATCTATCCATTCACGCCCACTAGCCGCGATAATGTGCCGGTCGAATTACAATGCTTGTTTGGTAACAAAAAACCGTTGCGTTAATATATTGCCCTAGTACCTGCTTTATTTTTTTATTTAGTACATAACTAGAAATATCTTGCTTGGAAAAATAAGGAAGACTACAAATAAACGGCTGCTAGATTAATTCAGGCCAAGACGAAAAACCTGTTATTTGAAATATCTCTATGCACAAATTAAGTAGTTAAGTCGTTGGCTCGTCACTACCAGTACGCTTAAAGTTCAAGGTTCGATCGCGGGGCAAAGATTTAATGACCCACTCAAATTTTCCATACATGAATGTTCTTTGTAACAATAATTGTTAAGTTTTCCGCGACACCTGAATTATTCCTAGAGCGAAAACATATTTAAAAACGTACCCATACAATATTAACCATATAATTAAGGACAAATAGCAGTCGCAAACTAGGCAACACCTATTTTCAGAGCCGAATACATTAGCTTCAAATAAAGTTGACAGAGTATAAACGATAAAACAAATGACTTGCGTAGTTTGTTCCGAATACCGCTTTAGTACTAAATTTAACTAAGCTTGTCACATTAGCAACATGCGATGATGTTGTTGATTTTATATCTATATTATGTACAACCTCAAATTCGCATTATGCTATGGAATAGAGTATCAAAGCGGTTCTGGGAGTGAATTAACAGATTATTGCTACCCAACATCCCCCACATGATTCCTCATGTAATCCTATGAATCAAGTATATGAATGATAATGCAATCAATTGGATTAGTGAGGTGCAATCGTGACAGTTCGGTTACGTACACTCAATCGAATCAGATTACCGAGTCCGTCTGAGCTTTGGTATATATTAATCACATTCGAATCAATGGTGCACTCCTTATCTGATGTTACAGTCCCTCGGCTATTGTATATACAGGATACTGTAACTTAGTTTCAGTAACGTATTATGAGCTTGTATTGACGTCATGAATTAAGTAGCCTACTAGTATTACTGCTTTAATGGTACAATAGATATGTATCAAAAATGTAATACTATTTACAATTCAAATATACATACCGCTAACAAGCTGAACTTGCCTGAAAAATATTTTTTTCGAGGTCCTTACTTTATATAACTAGTTATTTTAAAACATAAGCGTAATTTATGTGTGTTTATGGTAATAAATATACGATAATATTATGTAATATGTATAAACAAAAATTAAATCACTTACAAACTTTATTAACATTTTTTTTTCATTTCATATCAGTTTAGCAGTAGCAGTATTGTGGTTAATAATTTCTAATTACCTATGTAAGCATTCTAATGAAAATATTCATTAAATTTACTATGGCACGCACGCATTAAAATATTCAAAAGAACTTTAATGAATACCAACGCATTCACCGACGCACACGACTATAAAGAACCATATAATACGCTAAGAAGCTAATAAAATTTTAAAATGTAATCTACCGCTGGTTAAGGAGGTCGTAGACCTATTCGACATCGCTTGAATACTTATTACTATAAAATTACATTAGGTACTAGCTTTTGCCCGCGGCTTCGCTCGCGATCTGTAACTTTTTATAGTTGATTCCTAGTTTGGTAGCGTGTTTTGATGTAGCAGAAAGAGAAGATCTCCTTCTGGCAGGCATTGTGTTGCAAACGCATAAATAAAAATAGAAATATTTAAGACTAACTGGTAGGTAAGTATATTGTACCTATATATTGCGAATATTAAAATCTAGAGAATTAAAATTAATAACAAAGCTACTTTACCTATGTAAATTTAATTATAATTACCTAATACATATTATACCAAAGTTAAATCTAGGAATATTATAAAGCTGAAGAGTTTGTTTGTTTGTTTGTTTGAACGCGCTAATCTCAGGAACTATTAATCCGAATTGAAAAATTATGTTTGTGTTAGATAGCCTATTTATCGAGGAAGGCTATAGGTTATATAACATCACGCTACGACCCACGGGACCGGCGCAGTAACTATAAACGCGGGTGAAACCGCGGGAACATCTAGTTAGGTATTACTCCTTTAAGTACGATCGTAACCGTCGCATGATAACTAATAATACAATATTCTCCTATATGCCTGTTAAATCCAATCAAAGGCACGTACATTGAATATAGTGACGTCATTGTCAGATAGAGAGGCGTATCCTCTCGAACTAGTGCAAATCTTCATAATTATAACGTGAGCAGACTGCCTACGTATTGTGCGGTGTCTGTGAAACGCCTTAATTACATTGACAAGTACGAGCCAACTCGATCCAGTAACACAGCCACTCCGATGAATATTAATAGGAGCTTCGTGCTTAACCAGTGTGTGATGTCAAAATATATTATGGTCGTAATATAGTAAACATTTGTTAACGTCGATTGCGTGGTCATCGGAGTCCATCATGTTACGAAATAGTATAATTGCTGCAATACAACACAAATGCTACGAAAAATCGTAATAAAAGAAGTATTTAAACAAAAAATCAATCACAGCGGTACGCTTCCGAGCCTGACAAAAGTATCAATATTGGCGATATCGTAGCGATTCACAGCGGCCGTAACAAGGTGGGTCGCTGACAAAACAAATTTACATAAATCCGGCTGAATCCGTAAAAATGACGCGCGACAACCGAGCCGATAAGCCTCGGGTATCATTAGCTCGGGAAAGACTCAGGCGATCACTCACTTGTACGGCCTCCAATGCGAATAGGCCGAAGAAAAAATCCCAAATATCAATCTTCTTTTCCTCATTCTTCCTACGATCAATTCTAAATTGAAAATCCCAAGCGATATGGAATCACTCAAAGCTCTTATCTAAGAGCTGCAAATAAAACGAAAGAATACGATAACTGGAAATTACCAACGTTCTTTAGATAGAAGCTTACAAGCAGCACTTGATACCTCATTTTCTTAAACTTTACATAATGCTTCCTATAACTTTTGTAATATCATAGACAATAATTTGAGTGCTTAGAGATGATATACGGAATCTGTGGAATACATACAAAATTTACCCACTTAACAATGTAGAATGCCGTAAAAATTGCGATAATCGATACGTTCAATTGAGCTCATAACGAGTGGAGGCCTTGAGATGCGTGACAGCTAATCGATATAAATTTTCTACAAAGAAGTAAAGTTAGTGTCGTAACATTACCATATATAAATGAGTAAGTAACGCCACGGTTCGTTTCCTGAAGCGATAAGTAGAATTGTAGGTATTAGTAACACGAGGTTTGTAGTAAACACTACATTTCTCAAAGGCAAGCGAAAAAACTACAATTGTACGTACCAGTATGCCTGTTTGTTTGTTTAGCATTACAACGGTAAACGTTGTAAATAATTACCCAATATACTGTTTCATTTACATCTTTACCTACTTTAATTATAAACAAACATTTCTGTGTGACTGAGGTTGGTAAAGCTGTTTTATTTTTATATTATTGAGTTGGGCTCGGACTGGTAATATTTTGGAGGAATATTAAACACAATAAATATCAGCAGAACATATTATGCAAACATAAATATAATAATGTATTGTTGATGATTCTACAATTTTGAATGCATTGGGTAATTACGGCGTGATAAAAGGTGTGTGGTTGGAGATAATTGCTTATAACCATGTTATCTTTAAATTGCCACCACTGGTGAACTGCTACAATGCCGTAAAATGTATTAGTGAATTGAATGAAAAATGTACGCGCATAATTAACTTGTTTATTTACATTTAAATAGAGTAAATAAAAACAAACTTAATACGACAATAGGCTGTAACTACTTTGGGACCAATTTGTCAGAAATCGATGAATTACGTCACGACCAAACTTATGTTGAAACAAAATTTATCAGATCATGTCATTTGAGGTTCCGATTTCTTAAAACGATGGAAATTGTTCGCGTGTATTAATTTAAAATTCTGTCGGTGCACCGCAAGAAGTTTCATAACGGTCGCCAGCTGAACTTTGAAACTTTGCGACTTTCCTCTTTTTCTTTTATTTCATGAGACACAATCTAACTGGAGTACAACGTACCTAAAGGATTTTCTAGCAATCTTCAACTGCGCTGCACAACTCAAAAGGTCTTTGATATAATTTGATGTAGAAAAACTTTCTGTGAGATAACGGAGGTACCGCAATGTTCAATATCGTTTAATTTCATCTGGAGATTCGGAAACATTTAAACATATTTTATTAATTCTCTTTTATTATTATAAAATATCTGTTTTGATAAATAACTATAAAATATTTAAACGAGAGTTGATTAAATATTTCGTTTCGATATTAGATACATACACATGAGTATGTATCGAAATATACTCATAAATATGTTTATTTACGATATAAGTTTGCCATAATATTATATTTTAAATAGAATGACTAATACCTATTGTCATTCCTTTTTACATTGACTCTATTAATTGCTCCATGGTACATTAATTTATTAAATTTAAACTTTAAGAATTTTATGTTTATACACACTATACGATACGATTAATTAAGGTTAATTGAAAAAGTAATATTTGGGACTTCAAAGAATAAACAGAATTAGCCTTAACAATATGCACAAGTAGGTATACTTTGTCAAATTCATAACGTTTCTCATGCATAAAAGTAATCATCTCCATATACGTATATAGGCACGAGCTTCAAAATCCCTTTTATTCATAGAAGTAAATTACAAAAACCTGTTTCGAGGCTGCTGAACGGAAAAGGAGCTGATTTGACCGAAATAAGGATTTGATAATGACATAAAAGAGCAATTCTACTAAATTATCTTGTGATACGCAGCAAAAAGAAGTCTTTATTGGTACTTTTATGGGACACACAGACGATCAAAATGTAATAGTCATTATATGTAAAAGTATTGTGAGTATAAAAGTATTTTATTCACGAATAAGTGTTATACAATATATTTTTATCTAAGCATTCTGTATAGCACTTTGCACTATACGTCATTCCCTCGTTTAGGATCTGGATAGAATTATTTGGGATTTACTTTGATAGTGTATTATATCAACATAGACTTCTATAATGATTTTCCTGCTATCTCCTTTGGGTTACAGCTGTAGAGGTCTATTACCCATATATATCTAAATAAGTTTACTGACGGTGTATTATATTCACATGTTTATGTCCAAACAATAGTGAGTAAATTACACACGAAGGGCTACATACGATCATTTCGATCTAAGACTACTGAAAACCCGGGACCTTGTGGTGGGTTGCAATATGAGTGTAAAACGGTGCCACGAAATCAACCGTAATCATAATACACATCGATAATTTAGATAGCTCATGTGGTGAATTATCAACTATTCTGATGGTAAGTCGTAACCGCTTTCCGTGGACCTCAGTAGTACCAAGAATGTATACAGTAAAGCCGAAGCTTGCCTCGAAATTCATGCTTTTTAGACTTAGCTCTTCCTTCACATACCGTAATTCTACGCGAGATAAAATGCTTTTTATTGTGTCTGATACACATAAGCTCAAAGAAAGATTAACCCAGAGCCTGCACAAATGCAGAAGAAATTATCGCTGAGCATCTAAACGGGAACGTTTTCAGTTAGAAAATTCTCATTTGCATTCTTCAATACTAGTGAACTACGTTTTCTTATATTAAGCAGTGACAAGAGCTACGATGCTGTCGTCTTATAAGAAAATGACATGTCGAACTATCGGATAAGCTTATCAAAAACAGGATAGTTATAAGTAACAAATATTCATTGTTTTGGCATTCAGTATTCTGTGTCTATAACAGCTGTTAACTTTCTTTCATCGATTGTCGTTATATTGTCACGGTTACGATACAGTTTATTTAATAACTAGCTTTTGCCAGCAACTTTATATGCATGTAGTTTAGAAACAGGTACTTATCTATATTTTTAATTAATAGTATAGGTATATTTAATTAATACTATATTTTTAATTAGTACTTTTTTTTTGAAAATTAAAGATAATGTTAATATAGTATATGTCTCTCCCTCCGACCCTCCTACTCTATATTGTTGTTACGGCTTCTAGGCGGCATATAAGATAATATATACACCAGATTTTAAATTAGACCACCAACAATATGACTGTGAGAACAGCACTCAATTTTGTGCAGTACTTTTTGCGTGTTGCGCGTACAAACATACAGACAGACAAACAGTTTTGGGTTCTATAGCTCTTATAGAAACTTGTCCCATTATTTTTCTTAAATATCTCCTATGTACTGGCATTGATCAGTTACAATTCTATTATGTATAAAAGGAGGTAGTTGTTATATATATATTTTGCTGCAAATGAATTACATTTTATATCATACCATTATGATGACATGAACAATAACTTTAAAACGGGCAGGAAGTTAGTCATTTTACCTTTATTACTGACTTAATTATGTTTGTTTTTTAAAATTACTAAATGCAAAACATACTGTTATTCGTGCAACGCTATATAACAAAATGCACCCATTAGTTCTCATCGAGTTATTCATATTTTAATATTTATCATTGGTGCATAAAAAATAACAATGGACATTGATGTTTCTGTATTGTTTAGTTTGAATATAAATGTGCCAATATAAGATTTTATGCTTCAATTCATAACAATAGATTGCATTTCTTACGTAATCATGTTATTTAACGCTTTCCTAATCTGGTATGCAAAACACAGTAATTTCTCTAACCATTAAAACACAGAGCGAATTTAACATCACGTTGTTTCTGCAATACCTTTTAACGTTAACGCTGCGTGAAAGGTGCATTAACAAGAAATTAATGTAGCGTCACCTCGGCACTGTCTTATTAAGTATAGTTTAGTATTCATTCAGTTCATTTATAATGTTATGAAAGTGAAAGCTCGTATGTTACAATGTTATGATTTATTTTATTGACATATTCATGTACGTTACATATTATGTGCTTGCAAAATCTAATTACGTAATCACTTCTCTCAATATGTCATAGGCTGAATACTACGTATACCTATGTATACCTACGTATGTATATTCATGCACTTAGTGTGCATGAGTATCGATAAATGTAAAGTATACATAATCTCACGCCTATATCCTTGGCAGGGTAGGCAAAGGAATCTTACGCCCTCATTTCGTCAGTTATAGTTTTTATGCCACATCATTGGGATGATAATACGAGCTTACTGCCGTCTACTGAACACATTTATAAAGTCCGTGGTGCTACTGAGAATTTCTAGCCAATAGGCCCCAATAACATTTAGTTATTTAATAATAATAATAATATTCCAGCACATACACACAACACCATTTAGCCCAAACTAAGCAGAGCTTGTACTATGGGTACTAGACAATAGATAAACATACATACTTATATACTTTTTTTTGTAAATACATACATAATATTATACATAGAAACACCCAGACCAAGACAAACATCCATGTTCATGCACACAAATGTTTGACTTGTGCGGGATTCGAACCCGCGACCTCAGGCGTGGCAGTCGGTTACACTAACCACTACGCAAAATAAAAATATAGACAATTGATTAAAAATTCACGAAACAAAAATCGACCGAGAGGCCTAATGCACAGCGGCCGCATTCGCTACTGGTGCGCCACCGAGACAATTCAGTTTAAGTAAAGATATTCAAATTTTAATGTTAGAAATTTCTTGTTGCATCAAGGCGTATAGTCTTAGCAATTACAACAAACCAGTAATACAAGATGTGTCGCTTATGCCAGCAACATACTAAGTGTGCAATCAGAATACGAAATTACCAGCTCAGAACAAACCTATTACCTCGTAACTACATTGAATCAGGTTAATTCTCAGACGATCTGAATATTATGAGATGCAGTTTCTAAATGCAAGTTCAAAATGCATTCCCATTTCATTTGTTTTTGCTTTTTGCGTTTTCATGCAAAAGCTTAACTTGATGGAAACATACCTACATATTTTATGATGCTGTACAACCATGCAACTGACTGACTAATAGCGAAGCATAATGGCTTACTACGGTTTAGGTATATACAACCATTAGAGAATTGTGGTGGCTTAAATCGTAGACTTTATTAAAAAAATGACACAGTATGACTTATTACAATGTAGCGAGAGATTTGGCAATCATTGAAACAGTAGGCACAAAGAGCCATTTGTGGATCGCTCGCTATGTAGCCGGTTTGATAGTGAATGTGAACCATGTGAACCACTGAAATCACTCCGTCATCCCTATACTTAGTATTGGTTTCATTAATACATAATATACCAAACTGTTCGTATTTAAATACCGAAGAATTTATACTTAAAAACGCAGCTTTTATAAATAGGCTATTACTTACATGAATTTCATAAATATTATTTGTAATCAATTCGTCCGTTTGCCAGTATTTTCGTTACTTTGGAATTCTGGTGCTTCTCTACCAATATCGACAAGCTCGTTAATAAACAGTTCAAAAAATAATCATGATAAAATAAAATCTGTCTTTTCTATCAGGTTTACATTTTGCGTAATAATAACAAATAACATTCATAGAAATACACAAGTCAAATTATGTAACTTTGTCGGTTCAACAAAAAATTTACATTGCATGTAGATTTTTCTTGAACAAAAATAAAAGCAAAGAGAAAGAATCACGGATAATTAAAATGGAGAACAACAATCACTTATTTACTCAGATTGCGTGCTAACAGTTACTTTTAAATGCAGCTGCTTCAATTATAATATTCAACATTGTATTTTGGTATTTGGTTTGGATTTATATCATAACCAACGCAAAATAATGTAATTGAAACAATTTATTCGTGTGAATACAATAAGTAGCCTTAAAAATGTTCGAGGATTCATAGATTTAGATCATCTAATTAAAACTAAATCCTGAATAATAAAAAAGTATTTAAAATATCAAGTATTGCTATAAAAACGATGACATAAACAAAATCTTTCGTCCCATATAAGCCCAATGATTTGAAAGACCAATTTATCAAATAGAACAACCTACCTTAAAACGGTTATAGGCATTGGAATACATTTAATGGTTTATAAACAATTTGTGATAACCCACTCATCATTAGCTTTTTTCTAAGCAAAAAGTATCTTATTTCTTAACTTTAAGATTGAATTTTCAAGAGACGCGATGAAAACTGTTGAATCCAAATAGGGGAACCTTACGGTACTTGAGGCAGAGTGTAGCACAGAGCCGATCGAGTCAGGTCAAAGGTTGCTTATTCATACATTGTTAGCAATCTTCTTTAAAAGGTGTACCGTTTGCGATTCCTCCATTTGATTATAACCTTTCACTTGTAATGAAAGATATACCCGTCGATATCTCGACAAATACTCACGCCTTTGTGAATGGTGACACTAAGAAATATAGTGTACAATTCTTCATTCGTCTGCGGTTTTCGATGTACAATGCACAAATCATATCTGTTAGTCTTTATTGTGATGTTGATCGAGCATGGTAGGGTAAAACATTTAGTGTATGTCAAAACATTTAGTGATATCACTAAAACAAAAAATATTGTTAAATCATGCACCCATTTCATATTGATACAGGAAATGAAAACAAGGATTTAGTGTATCCGACATCGCGAAATAAAAAAAGGTAAACTAGTATTCTGTTTACGTTCAGTAAATTATCGAACAACACAAAAAACATCATCGATGTAGCCGCAATAGCCTGTATCGAAGCAACATTGGCTGTCGCAACGCAGAACAATTTAATAACACGATAGAGGTCGACGCATTTATGGTACACGATGATCGGGTAGCATCGGGCCATGCCGGTGAAGCAAGCGACTGACCTTTACTATCCCCCCTTCCACCTCCCTTCTATTCCCCACCGCAGACTCCTTTACAGAGAAGTCACATCACGGATATGCGAGCAATACCTTTTACACTAAAAGCATCCATAAACTACTTTGATAGTCAAGGCTATATTGATTTAAATATTTAATTTCTCTGATACGCTTGTCTTCCATTCATTGACATCGTCAACCTTGACAATTTTAGATGTGGCATTTAGAACTAATTATGTAACGTCGGCGTCGTGATGAGTATAAAAGAGGTTCGAGTAATATTAGGTATATTTGCATAATCGTTTTATATCATATACATATTCATCAAGATCCAGATTTAATAATATATGTATATGTTTTCTATTAAGTTAGTCATCAGTATTCTAATTAGCTACTTAGTTACTGATGCCTAATCTTTTTAAGAGACTAGTTATAATTAGTACAATTTCTAAAAAGTATAATATGATTCAATTGTTAACATCTCGATTATATTCGTTTTAATGAAATTCCCAGACGCTTGATGATATCTTAATAAAAATCAGCTTAACTATAGCGGTACATATGGTAAACATAATAAAATTGTAGTAAGAAGAAAAAATGCAGACGATGGATCTATAAATACACCAAACTAAAACCGGAATAATGCGCAGATGGGAACTGAAGACGCAAATTGCACAGAGTATAAGCAAAACCAGAAATATCTACGAGCATTATTTTTATTTAATAAACAGTCTATACTTAAGTCTCCAGACTGGTTTAGATAAGTGGCACTTGCTTGGGAAGGTAGTGTTGGTCGAAGTTATAATCCCTATAAACCTGGGGGTATCGGTACACGAGCCGGATACGACAATCATATTTCATTACATACAATTCTAGCAAGACGTGCAACAGCGGAAAACATCTAGATTGTAAACTACAAACTAAAGCATGTTTATGACTAATGCGGTTTAATAGGAACATTAAATGGAGAATAGCATGCAGTATAGTTAATATGAATACAGTATAGCTTGAAAAAATGCAGTGCTTTAAAGTAATCTTGTCTAGTGGCAATTGATAGTCAAGTGCGACGTATGTAACCGATTCGATACATATACATATGTGACAACAATTTGAGTGATCGGCAATAGTTGTGCCAAGTCTGGATGTCCTCTGTGTGCGTTGTGTAATGTTTGTAACACATTGTGACACAGGCAATAATTATAGCAGTCCAATTAATTAAACGATTAGCGAGGTTAAGCAACGTTGGGTGCGGCCAGTCTATAGATGGGTGACCGCTTAGTGGTATTTCATCTGAGCGTCTCCGTGCTTCGGAGGGCACGTAAAAAGTCGGTCCCGGTTGTTGTCAAATTGATAGCAGTCGTTAAGCCATGTCAGAGGCCTACGGGCGGCTTGAACAACTCTTGATAACAGGTTGACCACTAACCACACGAAAAGAAGAAGAAGATTAATTAATATAAATTGAGTAATAAAAATGACTTCTAGTGGATATAGATTAACAATGCACTTAACCTTTTGCGAAATAACAAATAATTTCAAACGACTTCAAAGTAAGTTATCAGTCTATTTAAAAGTACGTATGCAAATGTAATGAACATCTTACTGACACAATTAACACTAAATACAGTTACTTCTAATCTATCTATCTATTGAGGAAAATGGCATCAACAATAAATATTGCGTAAACCTACATCAGGAGGTTCTTACATCGAGACACGACGCATAATGTCACCCATGATTCATAAAACTGCACCTTCACATCCAGGACAATAAGACAGGCGGACAGAGTTTTGTGTTACATTCCATGTATCACGCGAAACAAACAAGCGGAGTCATATTAAATTCATCAGCATTAAGGAACAAGAGTATCTTAATGTCAATAATTATTGACTTTATAATTAACTAGCTTATGCTTGCGGCTTCGCTCGCGTAAAAGTAGGTTAGGTTATAATAGTAATTCTTGTTTTAATAAAATATAGTCTATATTACTCGGTGAAAATATAGCTTTCAAATGATGAAATAATTTTTTTAATCGATTGTGTAGTTTCTGAGATAAATGTTTACAAACAAACAAACAAAAATCATACCTTTCCTCTTTCTAATATTAATAGCTTTTGCCCGCGGCTTCGTTCGCGTTAATTTAGAATTTGACAATCAATTCGGGTTATACTCTGCTTGTAATAATATAATTATTCAATCATGATTCGAAAGAAACGTGGCGCCATCTATTATTATAAGAACGTTTTTGTTGTTTTCCTCGGGAACAGTATTTTTTTTCGGGATGAAAGGTAGCCTATATCCGTTTCTGTACACCTGACAACGTATATGCAAAATTTCAGGATGATCGGTTAAGTGGTTTAGGCGTGAAAAGGTAACAAATAAACAAACTCATTTTCGCTTTTATAATATTAGATAGGATAGGATTTAAGACATGAAAAGCAAAACAATTTTATTTCTTTTTCAATTTTATATTTATAACTCATTTGTAATATTTATATTGAATTTAATTCATAGAAAAATAAGATCAAGACCAAATATTGCTTTTATTTGCAAAGTTTCTCATATGATCTAAGCGTCGCCGTTATGTAATAACTCAGTAAACTCTTCAAGATAGCTTTCAGGGACTGTGACCTTTATCACACAAAGCAAAGACACGAAGATGATATCTGAAAGTCGTAACCTCTGAAGTGTTGCAATAAAACCATTTGTCATACGTGTCTATGATTTTTAATGACTTCAGATTCGAGATGTGGCGAGAATAACAATGACTGTGATTAATTGTAATTTTTTAGTCCAACGCTTTAACTTGAGCCAGTGAAAGTAGGACGAAATCCTCACTGAACAAACATACCGTTGCGTTTTTATTTTCAGTTTATTATGCCTGTTCTACTTAGGACATTACGATGTGAAACGTTTTCCACATAGCGAATACAACTTGAAGACTGCATTTAGTGTGTAACTAAGTAGCTTATACATCGCAGCAGGAGTGGCAACTTGCGAGACTGTCTACAAGCTGCTCATTAGCTCATAACACCTTACTTCACTTACGTCGAAATAGGTTAGTGGAAAACAAACAACTTACCAAAGTTTTTAAATTATCTACTCAATAATTCAAATAGAATATACATTAACAACTTATATTTAAGTTGAGAGCACTCGAAGAAGGACAAAAGCAGTATAAATAAAACTGACGCGCCTATTCCTGTAATATGTCTGCTAAGCCACATAGAAGGCGAGAATAGTGACTGAAACGTGCTAAAACACAATGCATGGAGATATTCTATTCATAGATTTCTATTTTTACTAAAAGCTAGTAAAAGCAAATGGACTTGTTTGGTTCGATGTGAGAGACGAGAGGTACGTAATATGTGTTTACAAGACAGGAAAAAATGTTTGATTTTGGTTTGGCAGACGATACGGATGTACACGAACGACGGACGGACGAAAGAGTACGAATTATACACGATTTGTCTAACATTGAGAGAGTCAATAATTGTTGTATTGCTTTAATTGAAGTAACAAATTGTTAACTTGCATATTTTCATTCGAAAAATGTTCAGCAGCTAATTGTTCAGACACGGTTAAACAAAAATCGATTAATATTTAAATACCGGTTTAACTCACAACATGTTTAATCAAGTGAAAGCATTAAAATCTCTGATTTGTTTGAAGATTGTTAGCATACTTGCCATCTTTTTACTCAACTCATTCTTATACATTAGTTTTTACAGAGTTAACTATCTTGAGCAGGATGTCGCGATATGCAGAGCGTGAGAACACGATTCTATCTTAATAAGTTTACCCACGATTCAGATTCACCTAAGAAACTTAATGTCGTAATGATATAACTAAAATATAATATAATGCACAGTGACACAAATCCGCGTGCCGATTTCTTCGTGGGATGAGCTTTTGGGATTTGGTACTACCGTCGCTTTAGTTCAGACAACTTGATAATTTTCAAGTGCAAATACTTTTTCATGAATGCTTACATGATTGCTAGCATATTATGCACTTCCTAAAGTCTACGTAATAGAATACTTAACCTACAGACGCACTTATGCATTTAATGTAGTCTTGTAGAAAATATTACTTGTATTTCAAAGTAATATTGCGATAATAGCAACACTTGTTCGGATATCTGCACGAATGACTAGTGTAAAAAGGAACTCCCAGTAGCCTTACAAAGAGTTCACAAAACTTGAGCGGGCTGCAGCAGTATATGAAATCCAACTGTGAGAAAATAAAAGCTAGTGTCTTGAAACACGATAACTGTAACAAATAGAGCAGATTGCAAGGAAAACAAAGTTTCAGCAGAAAGCGCACAAAGTTACTGACGACTTTGAAACAAAAAAGTGGTTTGAAATAATTACTTTTCTGTGTGTTTAAAGTTTGTTTACATATATAAGATGAATTATCTTGTCAAATAGTATATTATCTCGTTTAAATATGGTTGTAATTTACATTAGTCAATTTATTAACCAGCCTCAAAAGTTACGGAATCAAAACAAGAGCAATCTTGGCAACCAATCCATCATTCTAAAAACTCATCTAACTATGTAGACCATTACAAGATGGCATTAAGACGTTTGTTTAGAAAGTCACATCACACAAAAAGTATGTAAACGCTCATCTCCGCATAGTTCAAACACGCTTACCAACTGTTACACAAGTAGTTGCATAAATCCTTTCACCTACTGTAAATCTAGAATACGCATCTGAAATGCAATTTTATCGATAAAGACTTTCTGTGTGCTTGTGTTTAATTTTAAGTTTTGATGTTTTAAGACGTCGATTAAGTAATATTTTGTAACTATATTTAATAACATGTTTAAAGAAAGGTACTATTTGACATACCTGATATGTAACTATTGTCTGGAATTGTTTGAGATTGACTTTTATTGAGGTGGCAGCTTAGAGAAACGAAAGCTGACTCATCACTAAAATATTATACTACATCTTGCTTTACACATTAGGTTCTGCTGCTTCTTGAGAAATGTTATACATTCATTAAATGCTCATAATACTGTATTCAGTCTGTTTTTACTATTGTATTATTAAACAACGCGTTAGATACTCGGTATGTAAACATTCACATATTAGCATTAGATTTTAAATATTTCATTTGAACGTACATAAAGCTATACTTTGAAACTCTGCCTATATTATATGGAGAGCTAAAACAATATTAATAGTGTAGCAACCGCATGAGCATATATTCATCTGTTTCGGCGCTAGACGAACGTAAATATACGAATATAACTTCAAACATACAACTCCCCTTATTTGCATCGAGGGTTAATAACAACTCTGCAAAGCGCACAAATAACATATAGCTTAAAGTTTCTGCTTGTAGTTTGTTGTGTTGTCAGAGGCAGACAAAGGATTTTCGCAAAAATCACTGCTGGCTTAAAGATAATTACGAATTGAGTCGTATTCATTATAGTATTATAGTGTTACAGACATCTCGGCAAATAAAAAAGAACTATTAAAAAAGACAATTAACCAGATACATGGGAGTAATAAAGACTACCTTGATATTCAAAAGGACGATACAGTAAAATTTTGAGAGTCACCATTTAGGTAGAACTTCAAAAGTGTTTTTGAACGACCAAGTTATTATTATACATGATATTATTTTAAGACGATATTATCCTTACTTATTAATAAACTTTACAGAGTAAAGTTTTGTTTTAGTTTTGTATAACAGCCTTTAGCAAGGCGCAATCTTTGATTAGTGCTCAGTCTACAACAAGTTGACTGTGACCTCTTGCTCTAAGTACAGACGATTTTAATTATAAATATCGAATTTAGTGCAGCAGAAAATTGTAAGCTCTCTTCGAAGTAAACATGCCTTTAAATTTCTTGTAATTCCGCAAGATAGTTGCTTCACCATACCAGAGTCTACCACTTGAATAATAATGATATAAAAAGCTTGCAACAAAGCATGCAGTACAATATCAATGGGAGGTTTTTCCTAAAGTTTCGCTCCTAACTTTTACTATCACATTCCAAGATCGAAAACTTAGTTGTCGAACTTCGTCTTACAACTGTCGCTTCCTAGTTAGTTGCTACGGTTTCTCTAAACAAAGTGAATTCGAAACTAGTATAACAAACATACGTGTGCTGGCTCAATCAAACAAAGACGGTCCACGGATTGAATGAATTATTTTGACGTATACAACAGTTGCTAATTAAATTATGTACCTACATACGTATATGTCGGTAGATCGTAAATCTAATTTCAACGGTTTTATCGCCTCTGTTCCCGACGATCAAAGTTCTCAGGCAACCGTGTGTGAATATATTGTATTATCAAAACTGGTCGTAAAACATAAAATTTATACGTCAAAATAAATTTCAAGTTGTCTATGATAATTGAAAAAACTTTTTACTAAACGCCGCGACGTCAAAGAAAATGAGTATTTGCACAATGGCTTAAATTAAGTCACACGTTTTGGCAAGTCTCCAAAATGTTAGCTTTTACATTCCTATATTAGGTATATCGTATACGGGTATGGCAAAAGCACTTCGTAATTTTTTGCAGAATCTCAATTTCACCAATCAGCAAGAACAAAATCGAGTCGAAACCCTCGACGAATCAACTCGTCTTCTGCTCCGCATTCCCGTTACCCTTGTTGTTTTCTAATTATCTCTGCGATCGCATTCAAAACCGAGCCGGTATTGGCGTACAAAATGTTCCCAATTAAAATACACACACAGAGACAAACGGCACTTCAAAACAAACTCGAGTTTAATGCCTCCAGATTGAAAGTTAATTAGATTTCCGATTCCTCCCGCTGGGCCAAATTAATATAAACGAACAAGGAGAAACAATATCAAATTCGGGTATTTCTATTTTTGAACACAATTTTACTGTAAACCTGAGTAAAATACAACAGCATCTCGAAATTTAAAGAATACTTTACTCAAGTATTTCGTCAATATGTCAATAATTCCATTTTCAAATTTTCAATTTCTACTAATCTTCTCTTTCACCACAGTAAGGATATTTAAGATTCCACTTCATTATGAGACGTCAATTTTATAAGTTAAATGTATCAACTAATGAAAGTCGTGGTGATTTATGTTATTGTAAACGTTATTTCACATCGTGACTTATGTACAAAATGGAATCTTCTTTTTATTTTTCGAAAAGCAATCATTCACAAATTCGTGACTGCAGGTGAAAGTGACTGGCTAGCTTGAGGCATTGAAAACAATGCATCCTGACCTTGTGTATCAATCAGAGTGATGATTGTGCGTGACTGTATAGTAGAGCTATACCATATGATATTTGCGAATCTATGTATGCGACGTCATTGTGACTCATGCGCAACGAGACGGATCGTAAGCTGTTGTCCTTAATTAAATCAGGTATTCTAACTACGCGCACCAGTGATAATTAAGTCATATAAATATCGTCTAAGTATATATTGTTATATAAATAATTTATTTATTATCGATACATTTATTTATTAATAGACTGGCGAAAGTTAGACTTTAAATGTAAAATAAGAGAAATACTTAATTTTGATTAAAATATATTATTCGAATTTACCTAAAGAGAAATTGAATAACAAGATTAAATAATTCCAATTACATTTAATATATGAAATCATACACATTATATTTTGTTGACTGCGTACACTAAAAAATAAATATCGTATTTTTAAAAAGATTCACTTTATAAGCACGATGTAGACTTAAAAAATGTTGATACACCGCATTTTTTATCAGATAGATGAGTTGATAGGACTTAGCCGTGACCCTCAAGGGTGTTGATATCGTGTCCTAATTTCCCCGGAAATATCACAATGCAAAAATTAAAAACCTATATTACTGATGTTGATTTGGCTGGCTCCTTTTAATTAGAATCTACTGCTGTTCCATAGCCAATTAATTTGATATTAAACTAGCATGGCTAAAATAAGTCCTTTCCTGGTTCACTTTTAATACTACTCGCATTGGTAACGTGGAATTAAAATTACTATAAAAAATATCTCTAGTTTAATAAAAGTTTAATGGGAGAATGTTGGACTGGACGCAGAGGTCTCGAATTTGATGCCAAGGTCGCGCCCCTAAATTTACGGAGTTATGTGCCCATTAAATAGTTAATTATTACTAGCTTAACTGTGAAGGAAATCATTGTGAGGAAACCTGCATGTCTCTGAGTTTTCCAGAATGTTCTTTAAGGTATGTGATGTCTGCCAACCTGCACTGGGCCAGCTTGGTGGGCTATGACCTAACCCTTCTCACACTGAGAAGTGGCCTGTGACCAACAGTGGGACGGTTAGTAAACAAGGCTGACATTATTTATTTAATAGAAGCTTTCAATACTATAATAAACCTGCCTATAAAATAGAGCTCAATTTACGCAATACCTTTAGGTCGTTTTCCAGAAATCCACTTGTTAAGAAATATCTAAGAGCTTCGAGGAATATTTAAGCTTGTTGGCCTTAAAATTGTAGATATTTTGTGATGACTAAGGTAATATTTCGCTTTTATAAATTATTAGCTTCGTAACTTCATCTATCTGAAATATTATTTCGCGCAAGCAGAAATAAACCGTTCTGAGTAGACTTCTTAGCACTTTTAGACTTATTTACCAAACTAAAGATATTTCTATTTATCATTTGTATGGTTGTACGTGTATTTCTATACTAATAGAATAAAGCTGAAGAGTTTGTTTGTTTGGTTGGTTGAACGCGCTAATCTCAGGAACTACTGATTCGAATTGAAAAAATATTTTAGTGTTGGATAGCTCATTTATCGAGGAAAGCTATAGGCTATAAAACATCACGCTACGACCAATAGGAACGTAGCAGCAGTGAAAAATGTTGCAAAAACGGTAAAAAGTCTCTTATGTGAAGCAGACGAAGTTGCGCGGATCAGCTAGTAGTTTATAATAGTACCTACCAATGATTTCGTGACTACTGTCTAGTGAGTTTGTGATTGAGTGGTTTTTCGCTTTTATATGTAGGTGTTCATGTATTATACACGACTGTTTATAATCGTGATGTGAGTCATGACTACTGGTCATTACATTATCATAATATTATAAATGTTTAGTATATCAGTTTCTGACTAGTATTATTTTAGTAACGGTTTTGTTCAACGCTTTGTAGCGTAGAATCTTTGCTTTGTATTGTGCATCCCTAGAAAATAATTAAACTATTTTAATTGAAATTAATGTACTTTATTTAAGGTCAATGTACCTATAACATTCGCGTAAACGTAAGACAATATTATATACAATTTTAAAATAGTATAATTTTATTTTGTTTATTTAATGTAGTATAAGTATGTTTAAAACTGCCATATTTAGTTTGATGCACAAAACAACACTATAATAGTCTAACCAGATCTGCCTGAATATCAATACAAACAATACTCTAAGATAAGTTTTAATTCCAGAATATTTGAATATACTGACTCATCAACTATCCTTTATGTTAATAACAGCCAGGACCGAAGGCTTTCATACTCTATAGAGTATGAAAGCCTTCGGTCCTGACTCTTATAAAAAACAAACTATAAGACGTCTATAAGACGTATGAGAGTTTGTTTGTTACACCTCATCGTGTATATACACGGTATAACATTGCCAAAATTCACAGATCGATAGAGCCGCGCTACCTTTATATCACTCCACCGCGGGCTTAAATAAGTCTATCTACTTATAAAAAAGTAATTACCTGAGGAACATATCAACACACTTCATAAATCGTTAGATCTGGTAATTTGCACACAAGATTATTCTAAATATCATACCGACATGCACCAAGTGTTTTCTACATTTAAATTCAAAAGGGAAAGTAATAGAATGTGTGATGCTAACGCTAACAACGCAGACATAGACTTAGAGCATAATAAAAAATTTGGAGCAGTCTTTGGGGACTGCCGATAGAAGTGAAAACTTTAATTCTTATTATTATTTATCACTGAGTTTTAAATTAGTATCTATTATTTACTATAGCTGACATTTAACCTGTAATTTACTAACATATCATCGATCAAACTTTTAACTTATTATCTAAAAGCTAATGGCGTAAAAATATATCAAAAATCAACAACGGACACGCGAGGTGTCATTAATCGAAGATGACAAGCGATAACATTGTGGAGCCAGCACCGTCATCAACTAAATAAAGGTCAGGTTTTACTAAACGAACAATCCATTACAATCATTATTAAATCACTAGCGCTATATTGACCGAAATTAATCCATGTAACCGTTGTGGCTTTGAATTTAGATTACAAATTTATATTCTGATTGAATATTATATTAACTGTAATAGTTTTAGCAGCAAATTTGGCACTGTGCGAAAAGTATGTTTTTATTTTTGACTTACAAAATATTAGATGGTAAGGTGCTTAAGATGAATAACCGTTACGTTTTCATATTATCATATAAAAAACCTAAATTTTTACATGCACATGACGCAATGTAACATTAACATGAACATTATCATGTTATGCATATGATATTGCTTCACACGCCATAAGCACTAACATTAAATCACAAATGATTATACACTTGGCATTTTAAACCTGCCATCGCAAAAATAAAAGCTGTTATGAGTTGAAAATGTACGTGCCTCTCTGCTTTGTTATTTTTTGTAATAAACTGAATCTTTATTAAAATGTACGTGTTAATAAAACCAAGAAGAAATCTACAGAGGTTAACTTATCAACTATGTATACTTCAATTCAATCAAACAACGCCTGTGTCACAGGTTTAGCCTAGTACAGGCACCTATATTATATTACCTATATTAATGACTTTATAATGTATTCATGTTTTACCACTATAATTAATAAATAAATAATTATTATTATAAATTAATCGATTGTATTGTTTTGTATCGATTTATTACAGTGACCTATAACCGCTCGCGCAGTAAATAGCACCTCTAAACAGTGGCTAAAGGTAACCGATACACAATGAAGGCTTCGGAACAAGGAAAGTATCAAGTGGCGTTCGATCAGCTACCGTGACCGTGGCACACGACTCATGCGCTTAAATGAGATATATCGGATATTGTGATTGCATTACTGACGTAGCGTTTTATTTACGAGTCGTTAGCAGAAGTGAGTGAGTCGTCTGAGTGGAATATTACGTATTTAAAAAAAGTTGATATAACTACTGTTCGATGTAATATACTTATATTAAATGCTGATGAAATCATTTAGCACGCACGCAGCTCGTGCGAAACTAAAATGATTAAGGAGATTAAGATTTCTTGTATTGATTTGTTTCACGTTAGCAATCACAAGTTTGCGGCATGTTGTCCAAATGTACTAAACATACTTTCTGCGTAAATAACAGTGTATAATTATTATAAACAAATTCTATAAACCGTTTTATGAGTCTTTAACGAGCGAACATTCATCTTTGTTTGAATGAAATTTGGTTATGTGACTTTTAAATAGGTACACGTGAAACTTCATTTAATTTCGTGACTAAGCCTAAACTCTTATGTAAATACACCTCAAAATACTCGTATATGAATGAACTACACCTTGTCTAAGTGTAACCTTACCCAACAAAATTATACTAATAGCGCGACCCGCATTAATACGCTCCTTTTTATGAAGGTTAAGAATTTCCATAGAAACTTTATTACATATCCATAAAATAAAAAAATATTAGGTAACTATAAAACATAACTCTTTAAGGTCATGTTAATCTTTAATAAAAAAGCTTTCGTTCACGACTTTTGCCGTCTCGTGCATCATAAAAAACGACACGATCCTGTTACTGGCTGAGTCGCAGCGTTTATATGTAATAAAGCCTATTTCTTTCACGAGTATATCTTTCAGCGTTCATTTTACGGCTGCTTTACTGGATGGCTGGCTTAAGACAGAATCAGTCTTTCGTCGTGAGGGCTTTTGAAACTGCAATGAGGAAGGTTACTTTTTCAATAAAAAAAGGGTTAAGTGATTTGGCCGACGTCATTTAGTATCATGCTATTTTTATTGTATCGTATCACAACCGTATCGAGAACTTAAAGGGATATCATTCGAGCTCAATAGTTCATTATTCATTGGCATCCAAAGTACAGTAAGATTCACTATTTTTCTTTATGCACGATGTCAGAAAAATGCTGACTTAGCCCGCGTTTTATTTCATAATAAAAATAATTAATGGTTTATTTATAACATCAAGCATCTTAATAAATTTTGTATTATAATTGTCCAGGTAGAAAATCTGACCTAGTGTAATCGATTCTTAAACTTAGATTTCTTTTTACAATTAGTTACCTAACGTAAAGTACATTATTTAATTCAATTTATAACTACTGTAGATTTTAATTCTATTAAATACCTAATGTAATATTTTTAATAGGTATACAGGTATATTTCACCTGATAAAGTAATGTAATCTTATCTACGTATTTTTCTTTTGATAATAAAATTAATGTTTAATAGGATACTTATGAGTTCATAAAAGACGCATGATTTAATCAGTAATAAAATAGGCTTTCCACATTGATCTCACGAAAAAGTTATCCTTTTCTCGTTTCTTTTAAAAACAGCTATCGCACTTGGAATAATTCCTGTGTTGCGGGGGACTTAACAAATATTCAGACAACGGACACAAAGAACACCTAATCTCAGAACAACAATTTGTGGGTCACACAAAATTTGTCCCGTGTGGGGATCGAACCCGCAACACCTGGCGCGGCGGCATGGCCAGGCGACCACTTAAGCCACTGCACCATGAGTACAGTTTCTTTTACGAATAGTTACCTAATGAATGTATACAAAGGCATTGCTCGTCATGTATATGTTCAACGTGTCAGTAATCTATGTTCCGTGTTCGTAACTATAATAACATTCATCCTTTTCTACTCTTCATATAATTATTGAATATAATGTTTAGCCTAATTACTCTTACAAATATTTTTTCTTTTATTATAACATTGCAGAACTGGAAATTTCATACAAAAATTACCAGTTTTGCCAACTTAAATATTTAATATTAGTCTACGTTGCACATATCATATTCAATTGCGTGAGTTTTCACTTTCTAATACGCGTTATCATAATTAAAATCTACGTCAGTTATTAGGTCCTAAAGCAACATTGAAGGTCGCTTTCCATCAACCTAAAAGAGGCGAACCATTTTTTACCTACAGGTATTTTGCGAAGCGAAGTTTTAACAATATTGATTATTTAAGAGGTTTTGCAAGTAGTACATTCAAAATACTTGTTCATAATAATAAACCGAGAAAACAAATATAATATTCAGTATGTTTTCTTCATTTATCAGCTTGAAATGGTTCGACAAAATCCAATCACAGTTGTAATTTACCGTAACGGGTTAAGCATTAATGCATGCTAACATAAAATATTCTTCAGTGATGAAAAATATAAATACAAGTGAGGTCAGTATATTAATATGATCCATAGATTATTAATTACAACTTATTATAAATTGAATTTATTCATTTCGATATCGCAACCAGGAAATGGTTGTACTGATAATAAAATAATCAATATCGTTTAATGTTACCACAGCTATTATGATTTTCATAGTGTAATGGTAGCGACATTGTGGCCAAATCGGCGGATGATTCGATAATGAGCACCCATTAATCCCAATGCATTGATGATTCCGTGGATGATATATATGATATATACATACACATACATACATACATAGATTCACGCCTGTTTCCCAGAGGGGTAGGCAGAGACTACGGATTTCCATTTGCTACGATCCTGACACACTTCTCTGGCTTCATTCACTTTCATCACATTCCTCATACACGCCCGTCGGTTCAAGGAGCTCTTAACCTGGCCTTTCTCCAGGACGCCTCCGATCTGGTCGAGAAACGTTCGCCTAGGTTTTCCTCTTGCGACTGTTCCATTCACACTAGCCTTATAAACTTTCTTAGTCAGTCTTTCCTCGTCCATTCTTTCTACATGTCCAAACCAGCTTAACATACCCTTTTCTATTCTTGTAACTATATCCACTTTCATGCCGCATCTCTCTCTAATCACACTATTTATTATTCTATCTTTCAGAGTCACACCACATATGCTTCTGAACGCTCTCATTTCTACAGCATTTATTCTGCTCTGATATATTTGCCATAATAATTTGACCGTCCAGAAGTTCTGTTTTTCAGTGAAAGATTATCCATAGATACTGTAGTAAAAACTAATGAGAAGCATTTTATTCGCAGATCTTAGCCAAAAGGCGATCAATCATAGAAATTTTATAAAACAATTTAGAACTTCTAATATAATTAGGCTAATCAGAACATTATCTCTAAAAATATCGGATAGTGGTCATAAATACAGCAAACTGGGTAGCTTCTCATGTTACTTTATGAATTTTAAGACATAGCTAAGTTTCTAGAAAATCTCACAGAGCACATTTATGTACTACCTAACATACGTGAAGAAATCTAGAAGGGTAAGGCTTAAATTGAAATAATATTTCATTTTAAAAGGCCATACTCTATCTGTCTACGGCATTTTGATAAAATTTATATCGTTCAACGCCTGTGTACACTTATAGCTTTACTCTCGATATTAATTTATTAATTTATTTGGCAACGGAACAACAGACGGGCTTTATTTATGATGATAAATAAATTAACTAAAATAATGACATCGCGTAACCGTGCAACTAATATATGTAACTCTTTTGTTATTGCTATTATTGTAGGAGTAATTAAAATCAGCGTTTTGTATTAATTTGCCTTTAAAATGAAATATTGCAATGTGTAACATTATCATAAGTGTTTTAATTTTTACTCGTTAATTAAATTGAGTTCATTATTAATTAACGTTGTCTCATGCTCATCACAGTAAATACGATTCACCGAAATCTGAAATCATAGAGTGCACTTCGTAAAATCGTATTTAATTGGACGTAGTTATGCAAAAAGGATCCAACCCCACAAAACACTTTGTTTTTAGGTATAGTTATAAATGGTATTAAAATATATATATATATATATATATATATATATATATATATTTTTTTTTTTAACCAAAACACTTTGTTTATAGGTATAGTTATAAATGGTATATATATATAAAAAAAAAACAAAAAAAAAAAAATTATTATTTATATATTAATACCATTTATAACTATACCTAAAAACAAAGTGTTTTGTGGGTTGGATCCTTTTTGCATAACTACGTCCAATTTAATGTTACTTGTCATTTCGCTCAATGAATAAACCTTGGTATTTTGTAACATAGTCCGTATTCTACTCATACTAAAGATATCACCATATAATATATAATAGTCGTTATGAATGTTACTTTTCCACAGTCAAATGTAACATAACGTAACACAAGTAACAGCGAGAGGTCACAGGTGAAAGTGCCACCTTACCTGCGATACGAGGCGTCTCGGCGGGCGCGTATCGTGCGTAAGATCTCGAGTGCTCACCTGAAACAATGCCACACCCTGAGTACATGAACAAATAGAGGACTAAAACGTGTAGGGACTAAAGTTCAGCTTTAGTAGTCTGTCAGCTTTAGGCATTTTAGAAACGAAGCTAAGATTTCCCTTTGCAAAATGTAAATTAGCGTTAGCTAGCGTTTTGCAATATCAAAAAGGTTTATAAAATTACTATGGCAAATCATAGACTAGAAAAGAGTAAAAAATATACGATAACTAAAAAAGAACCTGTTTTGTAAATAAACGTTGCTATGTTTATAAACAGAACACGTTAATGTACGGTTAATCTTTGTTAATTATTAATTCATGGTTAATTTGACTATTTCGAAAATATTAGATACATTAGACTCAAAACATCTGGCAAAATGTATTCATAACAATAAAATGCTTTTTCTTTTGCAATTAAAACTTGATCTAAGTAATTCATTTTATAATTTCAGGGCAATCAATAAAATGAATTAAATAGTTACATCTTATTTACAATATATTTGGCTCTTTTATTCGACTATATACATTTACTAATGAGCATACAAAACTTAATTTCATAATTAGAATCAAAGAAGTAATCTGTGCATAGCGAATAAAATAACCAAATGTATTGTAAAAAAGATGTAACTATTTTTCGCGGTACAAAACTTGACACCTTTTGAGAGAATGACCGCGAGAAGCGCTGAACCGGGAACCGCGGAGTTTACAAAGAAAGGTCTTTGTGCAACAGTGGAACATTATACTTTAGATTACATCTCGGCCGCTAGCGTATCATCTTTATCAACGCATGCCTTTGTGACACTAGAGCATTAAATTAAATTACTATGAATTTATTTCAGCTGTCGTTGTGTACATTCCAGGAAGTAAATTTTTCGTAATATACATGATCAGCTGCAATCCGTGGCGTACGTAATATAAGAGAGTATAATAAACACATAGATCATTACTTCGTGTTATTCTGCAGGGATACTCAAACATGATAAAAATGCCTACATTACAATCCAATACATTAGACAAATGAATGAATGAATGAATAATTAGTGAATGAAGCCAGAGAAGTGTGTCAGGATCGTAGCAAATGGAAATCCGTAGTCTCTGCCTACCCCTCTGGGAAATAGGCGTGAATCTATGTATGTATGTATGTACATTAGACATACCATGTAAAAAGATGTAATGCTTTAACGCTTTTTGGTCATAAAAACGATAAACACACACTATTAACTGTCTAATACCGTTCGTTAGAACATATTATACACATAGGCAAGCAGCTGTAAAACACATGAAATAAAATGAAGGGTATTTTATTTCTGAGTCACGTTTACGATGCATGCCGTTAGGTCAATGAACACATTATACTTTCTAGACTAGCAAAAACTATTTGCCATACGACATTCCACGAAACTCACGTCGAATAAATTGAAATCGTACAGTTAGTACGAGCAATGTTCGTTTCCGGACGAGGTGATAAAATCTTTAAAGGGTTAGATCACGCACGATACATTCATCGTGTTAAAATTATTCATAGGATACAATACTCCAACTTGTAACGTGTGAAATGTGTTATTTGTAGTAATATTGCCACATTTTTTTTCATATAAAAGGAATAAAGACGAAACTTATCTTGTCAATATAATTTTGCTTCTTTATTTTTGGGTTAGGTACAGGAAAATAGTTCGATCAGAATTTATACAGTTACAAGCAATGATATATGCAAAAAACGATCCACTCAAGTAACAATATTTTTTCTTTAACTTAAAGCAAACGCAAGTTCATACCTTCATCTTTATGTCTTATATAATACTGACAACGGAAGGCCACTCAACATATGATGACATTTTTCCTAAAGTGTGTTGGTAGCACATGGAAGACTACTGTGTTGACACAGAACATGATCTGCCAATGAATCAATTATCAAACCTTACATAACTTGACATTTTTGATAACTTCTATACCATCATTTTACGCCAAACCAGACAGAAGATTTGACAAAGACCTTTTACTTCCTTAAATATAAAAGAGTTTTCATTAAGCCTGCTCAAATGTGTGTTTTTTAAATTCAATTAGGTCTACAGTAAGCTCAGTTGTTATTAATTATACCTTTATAAAAGACTTAATTGATTTATTTTCACTTTACTCTACCGAAAATGACCTCGGAATAATGACTCGATATTTTATTGTACTATAGTACGAAAATAAAATCGAAAGTCCTGCTTTAAATGTTTCATTGTCAACAAGGCATACTTCAAACAGCCTGTTTGTACAACAAGATGCTTGAAATATGTTTTGCTCGAGTTTAAAAGTTTGAAATCACTTCTCTGAATTATGGAAGCAATCTATCACAACTCGCTCTTAGCTAAATTGGGTCAAGTTTTGTCTTTAAAGGATTACCGTTACTAAGTTACTGTAATAATAAACTTAAACATTCCAGTCATTACCTGATATTAATAAAAATATTCCATTATGAATGTATTACAATAATTTTTCGTCATAGTCTTTATCTCAGCGAAGTAATTAGCTTCTTGGAACTTATGAGTTCAATTAATCAGAAGGCTGTATGTTTAAAATAGAGATCCAATCTAGTCTAATAAATATGTGCATTAAAATGTAATTTATGTTTACATTTTACGTAAATTTTATTTTAAGAGAATACTATTTGTGACTTTCACGTCACTGAAACCTAAACCGGGATGAATGACTATTTTTGACTAATTTTGGGATGATTATTTTGAACGAAAGTTTATCACAAGAATCAGCTCTCAGAGCTAAAACCCATAGAATGATGATGTTTAGGTCCCAACAATTTAGAGCGTATCTAGTGAGATTTCTCAGACTTTACAATGTATATAATTAATTATTGGCAGGTTAATACCTTAAAAACTGCAGAGCAACTCAAAAACCACATTGAATTGAATATCACATATTATAATAATAAATTTCCCGTTGCATCCATTCTCCCAATTTGAGCAACAATAATACAGTTAGTAATTATCGATTGTAGAATATTATAATGACCTCAATTCGAAATAAAAATCTTGAACCTTCAACTTTCACCGTCGCATTCTTTAAATAACACGTGTCTAAATTTGGTTTGTCATCTTATTATATAGCGAGTTTATTCGAAACCTTGGCCGGTCAATTGACGGCTCGCCATCGCGCCACGATTTCTTTTTCAAAAAGTGCTAATGCATAGAGCATACGCGACGCCCACAACTCGTGGAAGTAGACAGACCCCTGTGTCATAGGTCGCAGGTTGCGGTGAAAGTGATGCTTTCGCTAGGCGGTCCACCGCATGATTTTGTCCCCTGCTTAATGTCACGGAAAGTACTAGCGATGACTAAAGTGTTAGAATGCTTATTGGTAACAAATATAAACAACACTTTTTTTTCTAGCATCACCTTAACGTGACATATATTTTTGAATATCACACGTAATTGGTAACATTTTTAGGTTTATGACCTAAAAAGATTATACTAATCTGAATTATTTGACTTATGCATATTATAACATAATCTTATTTAATAATGTATAAATTCTCTAAATAGAATTATCTTTGCAAATTCTACTTTACTAAAATATATTGGATAAAATATATTTCTATAACAATCCCTACTAATATTATAAATGCGAAAGTAACTATGTCTGTCTGTCCGTCTGTCTGTTACATTTTCACGCCTAAACTACTGAACCAATGTTAATGAAATTTGGTACCTCATTAAAATTTAATTTTAATGAGATAGACCTTGGGAAGGTAACTGTACCTTTTGTTGTAAAAAAAGGTATGAAGAGGTTAAATTAAGGGATGAAAGTTTGTATGGGAATTCGTCATTATCGCGTCAAAACCACAACCGATTTTGATGAAATTTGATACAGAGATAGACTATACCTTAGAAAAGGATATAAACTACCTTTTGTTGTAAAAAAAGGCATAAAGAGGTTGAAATAAGTGATGAAAATTTGTATGGGAATTTGTCATTATCGCGCCTAAACTTCTGAACTGATTTTGATGAAATTTGGTAAGGAGATAGATTACACCTTGGAAAAGGACAAAGGCTACGTTTTTCTTGGAAAAAAAAAGGCATAAAGAGGTTGAAATAAGTGATGAAAATTTGTATGGGAATTTGTCATTATCGCGCCTAAACTACTGAACTGATTTTGATGAAATTTGGTAAGGAGATAGATTACACCTTGGGAAAGGACAAAGGCTACGTTTTTTTTGTAAAAAAAAAAGGTATAAAGAGGTTGAAATAAGGAATGAAAGTTTGTATGGGAATTCCTCATTATCACGCTTAAACCACAACCGATTTTGATGCAATTTGGTACAGAGATAGACTAGACCTTAGGAAATTATATAAGTTACATTTTGTTGTAAAAAGGGACATGAAGGGGTTGAAATAAGGGATGAAAGTTTGTATGGGAATTTGTCATTATCGAAGATAAAACCATGAGACTTTGTATTTAAGCCTTTGATAAGAAGTAAATAAGTAATTTCAACCTACCTGGGGATGAAATATGAGACGAAAGTTCGCATGGAAGCCCAAACAAATCTGTCTATTTTTACAATACGTATGTTTATCGCAAACATTGTATAATTAGTAAAAATTCCTTCTTATTATATACATGTCGCGCGAGCGCGCCATACACAATGAACGATGCGCCGGCGCCGGCGCGGCGGCGGCGCAGCGCGGCGTTTGTAACATTAGCAAAAGCGGTGAGCGCGGCAAAATTTCCAGCAATGTAAGCAATTGGTTTCGGGTGAATGTACGATGTCCCACAAAAGAGCAACCGAAGCACTATATCGCACCATAAAAGATAATATATCAAGAGCATCCACCCTGGTTGCTCTTGATATCTTTCATGGGAGGAATGGTGGTACTTTTAACTGTTGACTTTAGACAGACTCTGCTGGTTATTACTAGGGTTACACCGGCAGATGAAATTAATGCCTGTTTTAAGGCGTCTGTATTATGGGTACACGTAAAAATGTTTTGTCTGACAACAAATATGCGAGTACAACTACACAATACTCAGGGCAATATGTGGTTGCTCTTCTTAAAGTCGGAGAAGATTGTATGCTTACATACAGTAACAACATGATAACACTAAGACGTGAAATCTCTCAAATTGTCGATAAAACAGATGATTTAAATAATATGTATATCCAGATCTACAAATAAGTATGGGCAATCGAGAATAGTTGTGTGATAAGTCAATTTGACCAACAAATGGGACAGTAGACCAGATAAACGAACAAATTATGTCAGATGTTGAGGGAGATGTTGTCGTGTACCTAGACAAGTAGACAATGTTAAGGATACTGAATAAGTGATATTGTACCCTATAGAGTATCTCAACTTTTTAGAATTATCGGGAGTGCCTTCCCATAAGTTAAGGCTGGAACTTGGCATTCCAGTTCTGATAGTGAGAAATCTTGACGCACAAAGGCTATGTAATGGCAAAAGGAGAAAATGTTTTAATTGCTCGTATGCCGATAATTCCGACCAATTCCATTTCAGTTTATAAGAGCACAGATTCCCCTAAAAGCAGCATTTACGATAATAATAAACTAAACTGTTTTCCATGGGCAACTCTATGTGGCGTGCTCAGGAGTATCAAACCTGAAAAATCTTTATGTTTTACCAAAGGGTGGAAAACAAAAAAAAACTTAGTTTATAAAAATGTATTAAAATAAGCTATTTGCAGGATACCAAAGCATTAATAAGTTTATAATTTGCAAAATACGTTTCCCAAAAAATTAAACATGCTGCCGAAAGTAACTATTACACGCGGACGAGGTCGCGGGCAAAAGCTAGTGGTCTTATAAAAACAATTAGGTGTTGCATATGAAACCACCATAAGAGAAGCAAAAATCCTGTAATATGATCGCAGATCCTCAGTGGAAATGAATTTTACGTGTATATTAAACCAAGACTGAAGGCAAAGATATAGGTATCTTAAAGTTTTAAAGGACTTCTTACTGAAAAACTGTTTGCTATATCCATGTAGACGCAAAATCCTAAGTTTACTATTGCACAGTTGGGTCTGTCTGTACACACAGATCACTGTACAGGTAGAGTTGGCATGAAAGCGTAAATCAGCTCGGATGATCGCGCAGTGAGTCGCGCGACTCCGCGCGGGCGATCACGATCCGACGCGATCGTTAACAGATAGCGACCAATACTCGGGGATTCAATTTCCGAGCGCGGGGAAAGGCATCATCGATTGGACCGAGAATTATGTGTATTCGGTCACTTTTCAAACTTTCTATGCATTATAATGTAATTATTTGCGAGTTCAATAATTTCAATGCGATGTAAGAATAGTTCTACTATTTTGAATAAACAATTGAATTCACATTATGGGCATTCGGCAAGTAAAATAGCAATTAACTGACGAACCAGTCGTTTCACTTTTAAAACTGAACGTATATAATTATTTACTTTCCAAAACTCGCATAATGATTACAAACCGCTATTTGAGCAAGTATAATTTGCAAAAAGAATTAATTATATAAAGCCTAATGAACTCCTTGCCGAACGGTTCATAGAGTTACAATGTTGAGAAGCTTTGTAAAAATAGTTGGCTGGTTTACAGCGGCATCGCTTCTAAATCCTTGGATTTCACTCCAACTCGCAGTTTGACCGGGGTAGTAGGCTCCGTCGTGGCTGACTGCCGGTGTGAGACGTGCTGGCGCTATGGTACCTTAAAATTATACTTATCCGGTGAGTCCCTACTCACCAGGGAGAGCATTCAGAGAGAGATCAGGGTGGCCGGGCTTCTTGACCAAACGGTTTGCTGTCAGCAGTTTAGAGTATTTTGACGCTTATGCTGCCAGCACACAACGACTTCTATTTATAAGGATCTGCTACGCGCGTTTGATATCCCTAATGTAGTCAGCACCTGATAGGTAGCGGTAACCATCGATGGGAATATCGTTATTTGCCACTTTGATGGTATAAAACCATCTCTGTCACAAATAGAGTTTAATAAATTCGGCAGCGTTGAGTGTAAGGGATTTTAACAAAATTGGCTAGTTTCTCTGTATTTAAACCCAGAGAGCTATGGAAAAGTAATTGTATATACTTTATCTGTATTGTACTTCAATCACTTTTCATTTTATAAAACAAATTTAATAAAATACATTATACTTTATCAAAGTAAAATTGTCCATGAAAGAATACGTACATGGTATCGATATTTTTTACTACAATATTCATTAGTAATTAAGGGTATTTATATTTTCGTGGAAACGAAGTTTGCTTTTTAAAACCAAATGAAACTTTTTACCAAAAATTCTGACGCAAGCAGATTCTCAAAAATATATCAATATATTTTTAAGATTCAGTTTTTGTTTTGTTTAAAACCCTCAGTAGAAATTATTCCAAGCTTAAAATCTAATTTGCATGCTAGATGTATAAGTTCTTTGAGTCTACTGATTTAATCAACCTACTTATTGATATAAACATTGTAGAATAATATTGGATAACAAACAGTGTTTAATTTAAACACAATGCCTTGACCTCAAACGTTGTGCGAGAGACCACGTGCTATTAAAATAGAAACAGTATTATTACTCATAAATCAACTTAATGTTCATAACACAGAAAGATAGAAAATATAGCCGTAGCGGCTGTGAATAATATACTTACAGGATATTTATATTCTCAAAGGTTTTATTGGTGCGCAGCAAGTAGTAACAATCACTTGTTCAACAAAACACGTTTCACGATTATATTAGCACGGTATTATTTATAATTACGGATCCCATAATTATATTTAGCTTATCTTTTTTATACCACTATGGACGCAAAGAAGAATGGTAAGCGGTAAGCGGCACCTTTTAACTTTTGTGACATTAGGAGTAAGTATAACAGAAATTTTGAGAAACAAGAAGTTTGCCTAAAAATCTACAATGTACGATTCTTAAAAATGTACATGTTATTTTTATAGGTACCTTTTTAACTGAACATTAAAAGAAGATCAACTACCTACTATTTAACGCTTTTAAACTACACAAAGAATAATATAAAGATCAACGTCAATCAAATGTTACGCAATGAAATATTCAAAGGCATCATGTTATATTGCAACCTCTGCTAATGAAATAATAACATCAATTTTACCAATGTCAATTGCTTTCAAATCACAGGTTGCGTTTTCATTCTGCTACAGTTTAGTCAATCATTGTCAATCAAACAAATAAAACAAAGCATTAGATTGTTTGACGACTCATCAAATATAGATTCATAGGAAATCAAAATTAAGATCTGACGTATTCATGAGAACTGGTGAGACTAACGAGATTCATGCCATATGATCCATGGTATAGTAGAATAAAAATATATTCAAAATGTTCTTAGGTTTAATTTTGAGTTATGCGTTTATATTTTTATAGTTCTTTTTATATTATAAGGTATAAACGATTGCAAATTATTGATCGGCTCAATTTTAAAATTACTTTGATATCTCAGGGGAACCAGTACTTAAACTTTTAACAAATAATAGCTTATGACAATATTTTAATGGGACATGGAAATTTTACGTAATATTAGACTGGTGATTGACAAATAATATTCTCAAATTTAATTATGCCCTATAATTTATCGTCCTCTTAAACTTTGTACATGCGTATATTATTATAGTCTCACACCTATAACCCGAAGGGGTAGGACTTATACTACGCCGTATCGTCAGATATTCATGACCCCACGTAAATAGGGGCGAAGGAGTGTATTGCTGTCTACTGGGCACAATTCCGAGCTTGGAGATTTTTTTGGCAGAAAATCCTAATATCACTTTGCCCGACTTCGGAGACGAAGTCGAGACCTGAGCATAGCAGCAGTCCTATTCAATAACGCTGCATCACTGAGGCAGTTATTCAAGTCATCGACACTTTACTGTTCTGTTAATATTTAGGTTGTATAAACATTATTGAACATGTAATTACGGAAATATGTCAACTATATAATTTATACAGCGTCATTACAAAATGTTTCAACAAGTGACAGTTACATGGAAATGTCGTTAGATGTTGATTTATGTAGGTTTGTTACTAATGTGAACATACGACGCACATTCATCTGGTTAGACAGAGACCTACCAAATAGATAGACGTACACGAGATTCCACGATGACAAACGACATTGAATGGTTTAGTTTGTTGCATTTATTTATATTTTTATGGGAGATAACGGTTAACTATTATGATGTTTCCGTTACTGCTTTCCAATCGCCGACATTTTTATAAATAGATCAAATATTTCAATTACAGTGCAATCAAAATTTATCATAAATAAATTTGACTTCAAACGTTAAAAAACCGATCAGCGCTGTGTCAAACACGCCTAAAATAATTATTTCTGATTCTGTAAATAGGGTCTTCACAAATTTACATAAAATCGTTACCAATAAAACTCAACTTTTATACAACATAAATACTATACATATATACTGCCACATAGGTGCTGTTTTGCTCGAAAAACTTGTCATATAGCATGTATTAATTATCATTTTATAGTATCTGTTCTGTATCTAGTTTAATGTACATGTACCTAAATGATGATAACATATACCTTTAATTTTAGCAGTAATTAATTCTTTCTTTCAAAATTTAGATGTAGACGAATTATTTGATGCTAAATGTTAGTTTAAAACTTAAATATACCATTTAAAAAACCATTTATATCTACATAAATTAAGAATTTAGAATACAAGGGAGCTACTCTTCGACTAAATACAAAACTCTTAAAAAACATGTTGAAATGATACAAGATCCCTTAATATATATCTCTTAATATCTCATAATAACTCATCTTGAACAAACAGAACAGATTGATAGTGTGATCATTTCGATAATAGCACAATCGAATTTCGCCGCGAAATACGATGAATTGGAAACAGTTATAATCAGCACCCACAAACACAACAATGGATATTACGCAACGCGATAATTTCACCTGAACAAAAGGTCGGACGTAATAATAAGTGCACACCGTACACAATGAATGCATTCATCATAATTTAACGTCAATGAAAACATCCAGAGCCGCTGTAGCGAATACTCAATTGGATATGATTGCAATACTAAATCTACAAATATTAAAAATAGATAAAGTGATGAAGTCATTGCATGTGGTAACCAGTAAAGAATGGAATGAACAGCGTTGTAGGTACAAGACCACCAAGGCCAGGTGATGCGATGCATAATTAGAAATACTTTTATAAATATTGCTTAAGTCTTGGCAGTTAATAGGATAAACGTGTAATGAGAAGTATATACATATTATGACAATGTTGTGTTAACTCATAATAGGCATATGCATGAGACTATATGTACCACTTTTAAAATATTTATTGTAACATGTATGTATGTGCTGTGAGTAAACCTTAATAAATAAATAATAAATAAATAAATAAAAAGGAAAATATAAAAATAAATACAAGTTATTATAATAGAAGTACCTACTTAATCTATCTATTCTTAGAATTCAGGCATAATTTAAAATCTATTGTGTCTGACCACCGGTGTGCCGACGCGGTTTGAAAGGTTACAGAAGTCAAAATTTAGAATAAGTGTAATAATATGACAGTAGCAAATAGACTACTGCTATAAGCATCGCTTCAATAAAAAGATTAAATGAAAAGGAAACCGAAAAAAAGTAAAAAGAAGAAGGATAGGGTATAAATTACGGCAAAAACTGATAGTGGATAGACATAGCGGAACTCATCCGAACTCAACCTATGTCAATGGCCGTGCTGCCTAATCCAATAAAGCGTACATTATACGAGATGCCTCCGTTGACGATCCACGTAACGGTAATGTATATTTAACAGGTTTCCCAATACGGTGTTCGAGGCGAACCTGACTTGAAAAGAAACTCATTAATTCATTAGCTACTATAATACCGGAGTTGTTCTTTTTGTGTGGTAGATTTGCTAGCTTAGTCAGAATATTCATAATGACGTCATTAAGATGTTGTTAAAACTATATTGTTTTAAAGTTAACTTTGCAAATTATTTTCTTTTAATTAATTGCGTTAATTATTCATTCTATTATACATTTTAAAGACGATTGAGTACATACATACATAGATTCACGAGACTACGAATTTCCATTTGCCACGATCCTGACACACTTCTCTGGCTTCATTCACTTTCATAATTGAGTAAGCATATTATATCTTTTAATTTAAACTCACTTATTTAATTATGTCTGTTAGTTGTAATATTTCAAACTAGAAACTCAAATGATTAATAAACTTCAGAAAATTCTCATTACGATGGATAATCTCTTTTATCTTTGTAATTTGCGTTAATTATAAAAGTTTACATCTAATTATTTTTTAATGCGGTATTGTCTGTTCAACACAAAAACAATATAATTTGTTTGCTATATAATACCTTACAGAAGATGCACAGGCAAAAAATAAGACACTAATTTGACATTTATAAAGTTAAGACACCGCTTTAGAAGGTTCCGGGCAGCCTTCAGCGATACTGGTTACACAAGGGATATGAACCTTAAATCGTATACATAAAGGTCTAATATACTTTTAACGTTACTTAAGATTAAAGGATATGCCTGAGCCTATCAAAACAATGTTGACAGTGGATAGGTTGCCTCAGTATTTCCGTCTGTAAAAAGCCTTTTAAGTAGCGGGGATTTCAGAGCATTATATGCAATATACGTTATCACTTTACTGTGTTTGATTTTCTACTTTTACTTAGAAGCACTAATTACGCTATAAAATTATTATAGTTTGAATCAGAAGGTCAGTATGGCACCGTTTACTAAAAAGAAACAGCATTCCAAAACGACCCACACAGAACGTGGCCGACAATATTACCATATTAATATATTTACCATAAATCTCAAAACATTCGAATTCATTAAGTGTTCCACTTTTACCAAAACAGCGTTTCAAGAAGAATTTGTTTACACAAAAGCCTATGGATAGAAATCTTCCGGCACACTTTTCTAAAACCGGTTGAGATAATATTACAATGAATGTAAAATGTTTATTAATGAGTGTAACGAGACTAGGCGACGGTCAATGGCAGCGGCCTTGGCCAACGCTCTAGAGGCATATCGGTGCATTATGTGTACACGTCATTTAATTTAATGTTGTTTGCGAATTAGTTTTCCCTTTCGGCACATATTAATGGCAATAATTACTTAAACAACATGTCAAAAATATAAGTCGAATTACTTATTTACTTTCTTCATACAAACAAATTCGTGCATGAAACTGATTATTTTTCTAAACAAAGTTTCTTGTTTTATGTACAATAATCTGCTGCGCAACTACTACAAAGAAATAAGCAACGAAGACAAATACCCATCAAATTCGGCACAACTATCTACGGTGAATCTCACATTTTCGTGACCTGTTTTAAGATTATCAATATTTCCATAATTATCACGAAATCGACACGACTTGTTCTAAGATTAACAATATCTGTCATAATTATCAGAATAAGGATAAATATTGGTATACTTTAAGATGGGTGTTATTTAAATGATTAGCATAGTATTGGTATTTTTGTGAGCAGAAAAATATAATCTGTGAGCAGAAATAGCTAATTGATCAGCAACTCATGGCCAGCAAACTTTAAAGAGATCAAACTAAGTCGACGGCGCCCCGCTTCGCGGGGCTCCTATTTTTGGGTGGTTAAAAAAAGAACCTAACATAACCTAATACTTTCGAGACGGAATGCAGTGATTTGAGACGTATAGATGCTCGTTATGCTGTGCAATATTTGCTGACCAATTAGTATTTTTGATGATCATTATATTGAATCCCCTTTAAGATTGGGAATCCTAAGAGCTTTGGTCAAAAGATTTAAAAAAAGAACCATTATGCAACAATTAGACGACTGCTTCTAAATCTCTTCCAAAGAATTTGAAAGCATTCGATATTTAGTCGAATGTATAATGCTATAATTACATATATTTTGGTAATTGCTTATTATTGAATATAATTAATACGTCATGCGCTACATTAATATTAAGCTTAATCAATATCAGGTAAACAGCACTGCTGCCACCATCGACAATCAATTATCGTCTGAGATTTATATGTGTACTGTACGTCCACACGAGCTTTCAGCCACGGTTTCCCATAAATGATGATCGCAACATAAGGTAACCTATACCTAACAGTCAAATAGTGTGAAATTATTTATTTACACGTGTATTACATTAATCGGTAATATAGTGAAGCATCGTTGCAATATATATTCTTGGTAAATTTTGCAACCTTTCAACTTTCAGTGCGATATAATAACTTCAACGGGTATTTCCACAACGCGATAGTATGATGTCTCATAATACAAAAATAGTCCTAGACTGTGTTTATTAAAACACAAGCTCTCACACGAAGTTCTAGGTTGAGTCTAAGGCTGGTATTAAGAGCCTTTATATTTAAGAATTTCTTTATCGATTAAATCGGTAATAAAAGTAAATACAAAAGATGATATCATTGGAAAGCTTGATGTGCCATATGTCAAATTTATGTAAGCTAGCCAGTATTACATTGTTTAGTCTGCATTCTACAATACTTCTTATAGTTTATAGTATGGAAGCTCTACACAAAGGATATGAAGATCTTGATGACCGGTGCCAAGTACGGCGCATGATTTGTTTGAATGGCTGTCAAGCGCAACGGATAAAACAAATCATGTTTTTTTTATTGAAGCTATAATTAGTAGTTGTTATTGCTCGAATGTAATCGACTCCTCTGAATAGCGATGGAGGAAGCTAGCTACTCTGTTGCATTTCTGTAGATGGATAAGAAAGGCATGTACTGGGTTTCTTTTATTCAATCATATTTTATGATTTTTTTACGAGCATTCACGTGCAAAAACACGTAAATAGGTACCTAGTACACTATTGCATGAACTCTATTATACGTAAATTACCAAAGCATACTGGTGCTGTAACATAAACATTTATGTACAAAACAATAAACATTCGATTGCTTAACAACCGATTGGATGTAAACAATAAATGCATTGCTTTTTCCGTGTTAACCGCACATTCTCTCTATGATCACAAAGCAGTAACACCATAAAGTTAACAGAGCATGAAAAGGAACTAAGAACTAAATTACTTACTTTTCATTGCTTTATGCTAATTTTATACCAAAAGTAGACGACAAAGGAATTAAATATTACACGGGTGGTAGAGCAGGCAATCTTCTCGCCGCTGCTGACGCCACGCTCGGTGTTGTGGATTCGAATCCCACATGGCAAGATTATTTATGTGATCCACATTTATTACTCTGGTATATTTTATATGTACTTTGGTAAAGTCCTTCTCAACATAAGCCTAGATCCCTTTTGTGATGTCGTACTTTCAACTCTTCCTAGTGGTATTAATTCTAACCTGCGCCATAAGGTTATAATCTGGGTTAGTATTATGGTGTAAATTGCAACTGCTTAGGGCTCGCTTATGTGTTTTAAGTTTTCTCTACATTACTCAATATTTTGTGTCCTCAAGGTTCATAACTATTGACTCTGATGTCACCTGTCAATTCCTCACGTCATCTGTCCAGAAGTTATTTGAGCAACATGATTCGAGGTTTAGATCTGCACTTACTATTGGATCGAACATATTTGTATCGCAAATAAAGCCGGTGGTAAAATATTTCATAAAATCCAACCTTCCACAATAACTTTATTCAGTAATGGAATTGAATTGTTATGCTCTTTAAAGACTGAAAGGTTGATGTCACACCTATTATACTACCACAAATAGTTAAATTCAGTTAACCTCCATACTATATTTATTATTATTTTAAAACTGGTACCGCCATCATCACTTTTATATTTTATGCTTGATTTACGTAGCATTAAATGGGAATTAACGCAAGCAGATAATTATATACCTTTTTTAAAGGCAATACCGCAAAGTGTAAATAAAGTCTACCTTTTAATATTGTGAAAATACGAATAAACTAATCTAGTACCTACACATCATAATTTATTATAGACTACAAAAATCAAATATATATATATATATATATATATATATATATATATATATATATATATATATATATATATATATATATATATATATATATATATATATATATATATATATATATATATGTATGTCGCTCGGATAAGCCAATACAATTTTATTTAAAAAGAGATCTCCTTCTAGTTTAGTATAATTTAATGTCGAGTATGCTACTTTAGTTATAAGAGATCAGTCATGCGAGTCCATCATTCACTAATAGAGTTCTTGATCCAATAAAGCAACGAGTATAAATAGATACCACATATTCAAGATACTGTAGACACGGGAGCGTCTATTGCAATTTAACTACACGAGCTAAAATCGACTTACGAAACTATGGAATGTGTTGTTCAATATTTGATGCACGAATGGCAGATAGATAGATCTGAGGCTATATTCGTTGTTCCAATGTCTGTTCTACGACATACGGATTATATCTACCGGAGGCTTAATATTTTTCAGGTACAACATTTTCAAAGTTAGGTCTATATAGATAAGCCTTCTGATTTGGTCCAAGCGCAGGGCGTATAATGTTCTACATCTCTAAAACCTTTAGTTTATAATTTAGGTAGGTATCAATATTACCATAAAACGGTTACTTAACAATCCAAATTTAAGCCTATAAAAGCATATTGTTATCATGATAGTTTACATTGTAGAAAAATGGTCTTGTTTACCAACTTTGAGCTTAGTAGTTTAGGTTTGTTTATGTCTACCCAAGACCCTTTTTGAGCCGACTAAAGAGGCCTAGCACTATATTATACAAATCACCAACCAATTTTGTGAGAACCTCGACTAGCCTACTCGCCACATTTATGCCCCCTGTTCAATACAATGTAAATATAACGGAAAGTTTAGTGAGTTTGCCTTTTTAAAAACATGAACTGTATGAAAAATTGCCTGTGGGTCTATGGAGAAAAAAAAAAAGTAAATGAACCACAATTTTTACTATGTAAAGGAAAGTAGTGTATAGTTGACATGTTCGTAAGGCGCTCGCAAACACGTTTACTCTATGTAAATCTTTGCATTCAATGCTGGATTCGTGTTCGGCATAATAAACATACATATACCTGTAGATATGCGCATCGACTCACTTCAATACAACGTCAGTTCCTCATTCAATATAGTCTTTAAAGAGATAATGCCGTGACTATTTCTAGCGTAAATAACTTACTATTATACTAATATTATAAAGCTGAAGAGTTTGTTTGTTTGGTTGAACGCGCTAATCTCAGGAACTACTCGTTCGAATTGAAAAATTCCTTTAGTGTTGGATAGCTCATTTATCGAGAAAGGCTATAGGCTATATAACATCACGCTACGACCAATAGGAGCGGAGCAGCAATGAAAAATGTTGCAAAAACGGGGAAAATTCTCTTATGTGAAGCAGACGAAGATGCGCAGGTTAGCTGGTATTAAAATATACATCATCTTAAGAGCATCTGTTTGTATATTTTCATAACATTTCTCGCTTATAATCCTTTGAAAGTTAGATAATGTAGTTTTACCACAATAAAGTGAGATCTTTAGTCAGCTTTCACTTACATATTATATCATATCCTATTTATATTCAAAATGTAAATTTTAAACGCAGCACAAATTGTGGTAAGTTGAAATTGTTGAAAACGATAAAGCAATAATAATTTTCTAACGAAGAATAAAACTATAGGTCAATATCCCCATAACATAATTCTATATTTAAATTTAAATCAATGAATATTTTGATGTACCTACTCAACATTTTGTAACACGTGCCATATGTTTCTGTATCATATTCAAGGCATATACAAAACGGCCTATTTTGTGGTATACAAAGCCAAATAGTCAGATTCACGTTAGTATTCTAAATGTGAGCTGTACTAGATCACTAACTGTCGGTCAGTTGCCTTATAGCATTGTCGCATACGTCACATAAGCCCACAACACAAGAACAATACAATATGAATGGTCCGGCGCAGTAACGGTACACCGAGTGAAGCCACGGTCAAAGCAAAGATTCTACATATTCAGTCGAGGCCATAACGGTCCGGCGTTTCTTTTTATTATTCGTATACACGCTTGTAATGGTAAATTGCTTTATTTCACGGTCCCATTTCTAGAAGCAAACACATCGTTACAATGATATCACATACTGTTTTGATTACGTCTTGATTTGTCGGAAATAAAGATTACGATAGCGCCAATGATTGAAATTATCTCGTTTGTTAAAGATAATGTTTTATCACCATAAACCCATAAACATTTTAATGGCTGACGAGGACTCCATGTGTATCATAAAATTAAAATATTAACTAGGCGTATTGGTTGTGAGGGACAATAAAATTAAACAATGGTGTGACATTACGGTGTCTAAATTGCTTGATTGGTTCCATTGTGAGAACACTAAATTATTTTTTCTGTATTAATATTAAACTTACGAAATGTATCGTAATAAAATATGAAAGGCTTATTGAAATTGATATGCTTTAGTAAACACAACAGTATACCTATTTAATAATGAAAAGTTCACGATTGTAAGGAGGCCAGTAAACCTCACTATCATTCATTCGACACTTGACGTTAACAATAAGAGTAAATCCCATCGGCTCACAATTTCAACGAAGGAAGAAGCGAGAGTGTCCATTTATCAATTGTAGACATCAGACAAACACAATACGACGTGCTTACGGACATTGTGCCTTGAAGAAAGAGTGAAGACGCGGGGTCTTACCGTCTGACGGTTGTTACGTATAAAAGAATACGAATGAACATGACAATGACATACCAATAGCAATGATATACTCATTGAGGAAATTATGTCAAGTAACGTCTCTTTATATTTAAAAGAAAGAATGTCACAAATGTATTTGTGTCATATACCAAAGGTGAACATCAATATAAGAAATATTCAATAACAAAATTGTGTTATATAATGTCAATTTAAATGAATAGGGAATAAAATGTGAGCGCAATGTATTTTTTACTTGAACGCGTTACCAATATGAGGAATAGAAAACATTTGCCATCAGAAAAAAAAAATGAAACATTAAAATACAGGTATTTATCGCTATCTATGTATACGAAGAAATTGTTGGCGAAAGTAAACACTAATACAGTGAAAATGTTTATATTGTAAACAAACACAAATCTTAAAACTATATTACCTATCCACTGAGAGTAAATTACAAAAAGGAGGTCGGCAAACAGTTTAAATGACAGATGTAGGTTCCGGAACGAATTGAATAGAAGTGACTCATTATTTCCAAACACGATCTTTGACAACATGTGAGGGAACAATAGAGATAGTGCGATGAGACAAGTCAAAACAATGAATTATAATAGCATAGTCCGGCCCCAAAGAAGATTATACGTTGTCATGTGGGCGACCTTTGCACTGACTAGTGAACCTATCGTGGGTAAAATATTTGAAAGGGAGTTGATGACAGATCATTTTCAGACTGTCTGTAATCACAAGACAGGACCAAGTTCTCTCTAGCATTGTAATATCTGCGTTATTTTCATTGGTAGCTTCATTGTTGCGAGTAAGCATTCGAGCTGTTTCTATGGCACCAGTATATTATCTTAATACGTTTTCATTTTATAACTCAACCGGTTTCGTAATACATATGTTTTATACGCTTTGTAATATATTTAAATCATTTGATATTGATAACAAAAGCAAATAACTTGAGTTTCCATATACTTTGTGGCAGGCAGGTGTACAATGTGACTGCATGAGTGGCGTAGTGGTTTAAGTAGCCATATCGTCACTGTCAGTGTTTTTACTTTTATTCTCGCCCGGAACCAAAAATGTTTTGCCAAGTTATTACTTTTTAATACTATAAGTTAAAACCAGTAAAATTGTAAATTTCATATTCTTTACAAAATTTAAGTGAATAAAATTGATGCAAGCTTACTTAAATACATAAAGACTTTTTCCCCAAAGGCATAGGCAGAGGTTGTTTTTATGGTATAGAAGGCAAACGAGCTGACGGATCACCAGATGGTAAGCGATTACCGCCGCCCATGGACACCCGCAACACCAGAGGAGTCACAAATGCGTACCAACCATATCATCTATGCCAGCTATGTTTTGAATCTGGCATATTATGTAACACCGCACCATATTTATCGTACGAATTTAATATTAGATGATTTAGAATTTTGAAAGTTCTTTCCAAATGTAATAAAAGCTTATCATAAATTAATTCAGTTTTAATTTAAATAACTAAACATTCACAGCTATCAGTGATTAAGGTAAAAAATAATTTGAATTACCAATGTCGTGTAAACATAATTAAGATAACACAGCCTTATCAAAGCACTAATATAAATGCGGCTTACTTAAGTAAATATCAAATTTATAGATACGGGGATTTCTAAGTAAACTTATCGTATGATGGTATCAAAAATAATATGGATCTTGATAACAATTTTAACAAGTCCATAAACTATTTATCATTAATATAAGCAACTGCCTCATTCTAATGATATTTTAAAGTGAATTATGTATATGTTTGTTACTCAATATTCAGTAAGCTGTTAAACAGATTTGGTACATAAATAGACCAGATTTATTTATATTAACACATATTATAATACTATTTATCCACGTATGCGTTCCGTAAGATTCTTGGGACGGGCGTAGTCAAGTAGAAGTCATATTATCTTATTCTTTCTTTTATTGTGTAAAAGTAAAATAATTCATTTTACTTTTACACAATAAATTTCATATTTGGTACTAGCTTAGACCGCGGCTTCACTTGCGAGATATATCATTAACCTTTGGAAAGTTCTATGACACATACAAAAAAAATGCTTCCGTGCGCGTCCTGAAATCGGAGTCACGAAATTTTCTTGGGATTGGTCGCGAAAAAAATACCAAAAATTTTCTTGGCTCCCCCGTAGGGGTCACGGGACGCGCAACGAACTCAACGTCCATGACTCCACAGTAGGAGTCATGGACGTTTGAGAGGTTAAAACATAGCTTATTTATAGCAAGTGTAGTGCTCAGATAGCAAAAGATTATTTATTAAAAGTTTAATAGTTTCACATATCATTAATAATAGTAAAAAACTTGCTATCAATTACAGCGATCATAACAATAGTTTAGTATGTACGCGACAATAATTGTTCAAACACTTCACTAATCATTATTAGTAAACTGAAGCAATAATTCAATTGTTCAATCAGTTCACTAATTATAGTTAAACTAATTGAATAATTTAATAACAGCTTATCGTCGATTGTACAATTGATACACTTATGTATTGGTGCATTTCATGATTACAACTGCAGATTACAAGGTCACTATTGTTTAAAAGAAATTAAGCGGCTCCGAAAAACGTAACATAATATGCTATGTTGTCGTTCACATTAATATTATATACGAGTAGAGGAAAGATTTGTAGTTTTTTTTTGTAATGAATAAATTTAAAAATTACTGGATCGATTTTAAAATTATTTCTCCATTAATAAGCTACTTTATCCAGAAGTAACATTACGCTTTAAGCCACGAGAGAGGAACGGTAATCATAAACCCCACAGCTATGTTTGCATGCACTAAGGATAATAAGGAGGTCTTGACATAAATTGAAATTACGGACAAAAAGAACACTCTGACTTGTAACAACTATTTGTTGATCAAAAAAATATTTGTCCCATGTGAAAATCAAATACACAGCAGCCGACGTACTGGCAGTGCTAATGCGATCACGCAAACCATTGGCACGAACAAAAATAAAATAAAAATGTAACTTATTGATACTTTATGTTGCAGTTGATTTGTTGATTGCAATTAATTTTATTTTGTCCATACTATTTTTAAACTTTTGGTGCATATGTGATTGTGACCATTAAAAGACACACCACTAAATATGCCTGCTACAGCAGAATTGCCATTAATGGCAGATCCTGAAACGCGTTATGGAAGTTTATACGGTAATTACTTTATAACACGCTTTTATGAATAACGGAAACGTGTCCAAAAATCGTGATTGCTCATGCATTCCATTACATTAAACAGGTACAGCAGAAGAGACATACAAGAAGAAGAGATGCAGGGGAAATAAGAAGCTATGCGGTGGAGAAGTATCTTTAAATAATAGAATGAATGTGCGATAAAAGAGCACTATATTTTAAGTTTCTTATTATATATACCTATATAAAAATAATGAATAACAAGAATTTGACTAAGAATTATTAAAAAGCAGATCTGAATAGAAACATCGGAAGAGAACACCTAGGCAAATGTTCTTTGAACAGATTTGTCTAAGCCTGACCTTTTCCCGATTCAATGTCCCCACATTGGATCGGATAAAGGTCAGGGTTAAGAGGACCCTCAACCGACGAGGCTGTATGAAAAATGTACTGGAGCTATCTATCTAGATAGTTTAGGCCTGGATCAGGCAGGCCCTGCCTGCTCCTCCATCAAGCATACGCGACTATTTATTTGTACAACCAGCCTGTTCGAATTATCGTATTATTTTTCTGTGTGGGAAGAACAAGATACGACAAATTTCCATTTCCTCGCTATAAAAACATTCTTTAATATTAATTCTTAAATCTCAGAAACAGCGACATTTTTTATCTGTAAGCAAATCGCAATTCGTTCAGGCATGTCATGCTCATTTCTTCCGTCCTGACACGTCACGAGTAATTCCTTCTTATATCATGTATCTTGTCACGTTATTTAGACAGAGTAAACATGTAATATAAACGCCGTTTCTTTGTATTTTTCGTCTTTCGTTGCATTATCTATATTCTTTAATTACGACAAAAACATAAGACATGTAATGTTATCACAACATGTCATAAACACGTAATGAAACAAAAAGGTGAACGGTTTCTTCCATGTCTCTGATATAATTTAAGTCGATTATGTGTATTAGTATGTATTAGGCATTAACCTCAATCCCTCGAACTCTAACGTAAGTAGTAAGTTTTTGTATTGTAGGTACACAATTCCGACTGTGGTAGTAAATAATTACCAGTAGCGTATAAGTCAACCGGCAACAATAATTAGAAGGAATAGATGAACCATACTAAAGGATAGTAGGCCGAAATTTGCTCCCAAATCACAACTCCATATCCTTAATCGGTCAAATTCGGCTTATCTAAGGTCCAAACTGGACACTAATGAACTTTTAAGGTCAATATTTCAGAGTCCCGGTCCGCGGTTGGGTAGTAACGTTCTCAATAATTGGTCCCAAGTCTCGGCGCGCCAAACTCCTGAGTAACATTTGGAGCTAAAACGTTTGTTACTAGTTTCGGTTGTTAAATTTTAGAACTTCGCATAGTTTAGTCGTAGGTATTAGGACGTATAATTTTGGAATATACTGCTTGATTAATTTAACATTGTATACAACACTTAATCGTGCGCTCTCAAACTAAACAGAGATTAACACAAGTCAGCGTGACGCAAAGGTGACTTGTAGAACAAGCTATAAATAAAAATAAACAAAATGACAACATTATCTAGCCACAAAAAATAAACACCCGCTAATGTAATACAATTTACCTTTACTACAAAATCTCTACTTGCTGCCCTAGCAACAAAAACGTATATATAGGACTAATATTATATTAGGTATATCATTTGGCGCAAAAGGTACGACATTTGGGGTCCATTTTAATGGTTGTTGTTTTAGTTAAAATATAGTTAGACTAAGCCTAAACTCAGGTAGCAAATTAGCTTTTTAAACGAACAGGGTTTTGACATAGTTAGGCAGATGCTAATGTTGTTTATTTGCATACAGTTATATTACATGCAGTGTCGCGTATAATATTCAAATGAGTTCCTTAGCTACTTAGTCGGCAAATCCACTTACTATTTAGGACAATTCCTTCTTATTAGAATACATATACATTTCTGATCAGAAAATTCACTAAATAAAAAAGAAAATCTACGTTAACCTATTGAGTCGCAGCGGGACACCGGTGGCCAAGAACAATAGAGATATAAATAGTACAAAATACATATATGAATTGCCGGGCTTACCTCGTGATTAAAGTAGTACTATGCCATTTTACGCCGATCGGCAAATAGACGTGACAGATAACTAGACAGCAAAAAATATTTGATCTCAATAAAGGTGACTTGTAGCTTTGATTGATGGGGTTATTCACCGCTTGTCAAGTCAGAACAGGTAATTCTCTGAGAGCTATCGAAACTGCGTTATTTATATCGATAAGATTTAATACTACGATAGAGTGCAATAGGCAGACGTAAAACTTTCTAATTGGTCACATTGCTTGTTGCGTCAGATACTTTTTAGGGTTCCGTACCTAAAGGGTAAAATGGGACCCTATTACTAAGACTCCGCTGTCCGTCCGTCTGTCCGTCTGTCACAGATGATGTATTTCTGTTGCCGCTATAACAATAAATACTAAAAACCAGAATAAAATAAATATTTAAGTGGGCTCCCATACAACAAACGTGATTTTTTTGCTCGTTTTTGCTCGATATTGATAATGGCAACAGGTAGACGCTTAAAATATTCACAGAATATTTAGTTTTATATTCATTTTAAAACTAAATAATTAAATCAAAATAAAACAAATAATTAAATGGGGCTCCCATACAACAGACATGATTTTCTTGCCGTTTTTAATAGATAATGGTACGGAACCCTTGGTGCGCGAGTCCGACTCGCACTTGGCCGGTTTTTTAAATGGCACTTATTGTAAATAATTATGTGCAAGTGTATAACTGCACTGCTATTTCGTACGTCGTTAGGCGGACAATATAATTAGGTAAAGTGTTAGTAAAATGGATTAATATTACTTACTCAATTTACTTGTTATTACGATATCAATTGAAGAATCAGTACCTGTAAAAGAGATAGCCGTATTAAGTATTAATCAAGCCTTATAACTTATTTATTTTATTCATGCAAAGAAAATATCACTTTAACAAGAAAAAGCAGGGACTTTGCAATCACTAAATATCACTTTAACAAGAAAAAGCAGGGACTTTGCAATCACTAAATATCACTTTAACAAGAAAAAGCAGGGACTTTGCAATCACTAAATCACCGGGATAAAGAACACTCAGAATCGGAACAATGATTTGTGAATCACACAAATGTTTGTTCCGTGTGAGAATCGAATGTACAACACTCGACGAGGTGTCAACTTGAACCACTGCGGCCTTCGTGGAATCTGTTCTATTGTTGATAGTAAAATTGTTGTTATCTACCTAATGTAATGTAATATTAGTACCATTTGTGCAAATTTTGTAGTGTTTTCGTAAACAAGCAATATTTTACTGCAATATTTTAACATACATATACGTACATAGATTCACGCCTGTTTCCCAAAGGGGAAGGCAGAGACTACGGATTTCCATTTGCTATGATCCTGACACACTTCTCTGGCTTCATTCACTTTCATCACATTCCTCATACACGCTCGTCTGCTCATAACCTGGCCTTTGTCCAGAACGTCTCTGATCTGATCGAGAAACGTTCGTCTAGGTCTTCCTCTTGCAACTGTTCCATTCACACTAGCCTTATAAACTTTCTCAGTCAGTCTTTTCTCGTCCATTCTTTCTATTTTAACATTACCGGCCATCTAAACAATATTTTAAATCGTCGGTCATGCCAATCATATTCGTTTGATTAACCGCGCAAAATATTGCTGAATAACGTTGCCGGTCAATATATTGCTGCCACACATAGCTGCAGTAAAAATTGTGTGGATGGTACTATCGCTGAAGTGTCTCGCTATACAATCATATGATTTACAGATGGCTGTGCTTAGTTCAAGTGTTGTATCTACAAATGTTTGTGCTATTGTAACATTGGACTCGGATAATACGGCATTATACAATTCGCATTTGGCATAGTATTTACTTGATAAAAGGATTATCCCCTAATAACAAGATAAGTATTATATTTGTATAAAAACGAAGTCGCTGCGTTTGGTTTGTATCTTTATTCTTACATCTTACTAATATTGTACTCGTAAATGCGAAAAGGTGTTTGTTGATTTGTTCTTCTTTCGGGTGGCAGCGGAGTTACGAACGATTAAATTTTGTTGTGATGGGCTATATTGGCCTGGAAAATGCACAGTTCTTGTAGGATAAATAATTAAATAAAGAAAAAGGGTAGAAGCCAGTATGTTAAAAATTAAGGAGATAAGGGAAAAACCAACTAATTTGATTCGTTGTGATTTACATTATGCTTAAGTAGTCACCCAATGGGTTAAATTCGAACATCGAATTTCAAAAATCTTATACTTTGTTCTTTTTTTTTCTCCATATAAACTTTAACTGTGCCAAATCCCACGCTCCGTCGTGTGAGTAATATGCTTATAAATACAAATTTTCACCTATAAATACATATATAGATTCTTATTATAGTTCAAAAGAGACATAGTAAGATTATTTTTGATATCATCTACAATAGAACTACCATGCATGGCACCAATCCATGGACCATACATTAAGGTCCATCCCACAAAGTGTTGAAGCTAACTAACGGGAAAGAGCCTCTTTCTGTTTGGCAGTAACCTATAGTTTAACCGTTTAACACTACCCAAGTATCCACTAGAACTTTCTCTAGTACCTTGGCACTAATTAGACAAAACACTGTTTACCTTGTAACAGATTGAGTGTCCAAAAGCAAATTAGTTAAGTACTTGATTTTATCAGTTAGTAGACACACAGTATAGACCTAGATGAATTAGGACTTTATTATAAGAGACAGAGGATCGAAAATTGGATACCAGCATCATTTATTCACATGTGTGGTTCCTAAGATAAATAATTTAAACGATAAGATATATTTTTTTTTTTTTTTTTTTTTTTTTATTAGGATCTCCAACAAAGAATATACACTTTATTTTACACGGTTAAATCGCACATAAGAATTTTAAATGTGTACTCCTTCAGTTACAGGAGACCACAGCATGCAAGGATATTTTACAACTAAGTAACTTAAGTGTAAAACAATTTATAGCTAATATTAAAATTTAGACAAAACAGAGAATAAAGAGAGATTTTAAACAATGATAAATTGTATAATATCTAAGTACTTACATATTATAATATTAAACAAACCAATAAATAAACATCCTGTATTCATACTGACAACAAACAAATTTTTAAAAGTAATCATCTAAACACTTCTTAAATTTACTTAAGGATTCACAAATGTCAATTTCATTTGTCCTCGAAATATTGTTATACTGCCTACAGAGCCTTGGTATGGCAGCATAATGACCCAAATTTGTTTTGGAAGTTGGTACATCTAATAAGTTATAGGTATTCTTTCTAGGTAATCGAGTTGGAATATTAATGCGTAAAGTGCTCACTAGCTGACTGCAGTCTATGGTACCGTTGAGTATTTTATGTAGGAAAATACAGTCTAGTTTCTCCCTACGACTCGCGAGGGTTTTGATTTTATAATATTTTAACCTATCGGCGTAGCTAATGCATTTTTTGGCTATATGGTCTGCATAGCACAAATGGTAGAGGAAACGCTTTTGGACACTTTCCAAACGTTTTTTGTAAATCTCGTAGTGTGGATTCCATATTATAGAACTGTATTCCAGTATCGGACGAACCATGGTGTTAAATAACCTTATCTTAGTGGATGATTTCTTGAAATCTTTACAGTTACGAATGATAAAACCCAGTACTTTAAAACCTCGCGCCATAATGTCTAGTATGTGCTCATCGAATCTCAGTGCACGGTCTATCTGAACACCCAAGTCGCGAATCACATTTACATTTCGTACTTGAATCCCGTCGATGTAGTAAGCATTATTAGTTGAAAGTTTATTTCGTGTAAATTGGATATAGAAACATTTATTAACATTTAAGATCATTTTATTGTCTTTACACCAATTCGTTAAATTATCTAAATCATTTTGTAGTTTTTTTGTATCATTATCGCTCTGAATAGGCATCATAATCTTAAGGTCGTCAGCAAACAAGAAAAAGTTTGAATTCTGGAAACAATTGACAATATCGTTGATAAAGGCATTGAACAGGATTGGCCCTAGATGCGAGCCCTGCGGAATACCAGATGTTGCTACGTAGTTAGAAGAATAATAACCATTAATTACCACTTTAGATGTTCTATTTTTTAAGTATGATGCCAGCAATTTGATTAAAGCTCCGTCTATACCAAGGTCGCTCAATTTTGCAATAAGGCGGTAGTGGTCCACATTATCAAATGCTTTGCTGAAGTCTGTATAAATTGCGTCAACTGGTATTCGTTTGTCGAGACACTTTGATATCGTGGATGTGAAACACAGCAAGTTTGTTTTCGTAGACCTAGATTTTACAAAACCGTGTTGATATTCCGTTATATGTTGTTTCAGACACCATTCTAAACGTTTGCTTATAAGTTTCTCGAATATCTTTCCAAATGAGACCAGAATTGATATCGGTCTATAATTAGAAACCTGATGTTTATCTCCAGATTTAAATATTGGGATTACTGAAGCTTCTTTCCACTTGGTTGGGAACGTCCCTTCGAGAATAGATTTATTAAAAATTATTTTAAGAGGGTCAACTAGTGCCTTTGCACAGCGCTTTATAAATACTGGAGGGATACCGTCACTTCCTGATCCTTTCGTTTCATCTAGAGATTTTAGGCTATTGTATATTTCTTCGTTATGAAATGTTGATAATCCTATTGTTGTGCATGTGTTACTGCTTGAGAGATTTTGACTACTCGATGGTAAATTGAAAACGGCAGCGAAGTTTTCTCTAAATAAGTTACATATATCTACCCCGTTTGTAGCTACTTTGTTATCATAATACATTTGTGCTGGGTATGTACTACTAGTTTTCCTCTTGCTTTTAATAAATGTCCAAAAAATCTTGGGATTCTTTGTTATGCTACTTTCTATTTTAGAAATATATGCCTTATAGCATGAAGCTCTGACTGTACTGCAGTCATCCCTTAACCTTTCAAAGGATAATAAGTCCAGTGGATTACTATATTTTTTATAACGAGCGTGATATTTATATTTTTCTTTAAACATACGAATGAGGTCTCTAGTGTACCATGGTGGGTATTTTTTTACATTTGCTCTTTTTAACGGAACTGTAAGAAGTATAATACGGTGTAATATTTCATAGAAACTGTCGACCATATCATTCACTGAATAACACGATTCAAGTTCATATTCCCATTTTATCGATAATAGATTATTTAAGACATTTTCGTAGTCTGCTCGATAGAAATCAGGTTTAAGCAATGCATTAGCTACAAGTTGACAGTCCGGAAATAAGGGTATATTAAACTCAAAGGGGGGATGTAATGGGTCTTCTTTCGATAAACTGAAAACACAGCGCATTAATTTATCTATAGGAGTATTACTTAATACCAGATCTAAAGTTTTAGATTTATTATTTAAAATGTTATTATATTGATATAATGCACTGAGGGACAAGAACTCAGTGAGTAATACGTTACGGTTTGAATGATTGCATTCCGGGTATAAATGATTGTCTTTTGAAACCCAGGAAATATCGCTAAGAAATATTCTTTTTAAATTAAAATAGAAAGGAACTTAACTTTCTGAGAACTGTCAATTTAGTCCACTTGCATCCTGTCGACGAAATATTTATGAGATACCATAAAGATGAACAATAAATTTAAGTTAACGACAAACAAGTCAACTAATTCGAATAATCTAAAAATCTAATCTTGTGATGGTATAAAAATAGCATATAAGGCAATTTATAGCAATTCATACTCAACTCTGGACTGACGATTACAAAAATTGATAAAACTCATGTTGTATAACAGTGTAAAAACAAATATGTTTTTAAGAACATATTGGTTAAGTTTAGTTACTTAAAATTATTGGATTATTGTCTGGCAATTTTTAGTAGCAGAGTGGATAATGGATAGTTGTTCGCAATAGTCATGGCTTACGCTATTTAGCATATAAATAATATAAATGCAAGGTGCTATAATATATACTTTATATGAACAAAAAAGGTCAAAAAAATTTAAACAAGTAGGAATTCATTAGGAGGTTAGTAGACCCCACCATGACTACAAATGAGTTCCGATCTTCTATTTTCTTGGTGTAACTGAGCTATTACTTTGTAACTGAGACACATTACTGTCACTATACTCTGAGTTAGGTGGTGTCTTTGTGTCAGATCTTAATGATTGCTGCCCACATCTCTGTTCTATGTTACTACCTATACTTGTACGCAGCACTAATAAAGCCCTCCTCCACCTGATAGAAATATTAGATACCCATGTTAATAAGTTTTTTTGCCAATAGCGATGCTTAACTCAACATAAGGTTGTATTCATGTATTTGTATTGATATTCATAATTACTTGCAAACGTGTGATATTGCTTTCTATAAGTATAAAAAAATACTGTCCAACTTAAAATAATACTTGTAAGTTTAAAGTCGAATGTTCGCGACTATCGGTACCCTGGTAGAGACCTTGTTAGAATCCTTACTTTTACTTCACTAAAATGCCTTACAGATTGCAACTGGCTACAAGTGCCTTCAATTTGTTTTATACCAACACTATAAGGTCAACTAGAAACAAACCTCAGGCTTTCAAGAAGCAACGATAAGTAACCATCCACTACCGGTTCGGTACAGCCGCTTGGATGGCCATAAAGGATTGCAATCCATTTATGTTACCGGCGCTCGGCCAGTTCCATAGGCCTGTGTACGTATACAATGGTTTTGTAACTCAAGTGGCTGTTATACTATCACAATACCGTCATAACAATATGAACTGAGAAGTGCAGCTTCTCTCTTTACGCTTTACTACCGGTTTACTATCAAACACGAATTTATATTTTTTTTATTTGCAATTTGTACTACAATTACTCAACTTTGGAGGCCTAATGAGGACTATTATTGCTAGTTTTTATAGTTTGAGCCTTTTGTGTTCATGAAGATATAAATATGATGAGGATATGATGAAAACATACATAGTCTCACGCCTGTATCTTCGAAGAATCTAAGCTATTTTTAAGTACACGTAATCTGGGGCGAGAATATTGTTGTCTGTCTAACAAGCACAAAACTAGACTCCGAGCTACTACTGAGATTATTTTTACAGAAAATATTACTAACACTGCTCGATTGAAAAGATAACAACTTAACGTTCAGAAAGGTGGGTAGAACACATTTTGTTGTGAACTAATACTAATATTAAAATTGAGCCGTCGCGTCGTAATCAAAAGTGGACATTTAAATGTGACCAACCAAGTGTATGTTTGCAAAACAACGCAGTCATAATTATGACGTGACAATAAATTCGCTTCCCACAAACATTCCCAAACTCGGTCTATTGTTCTATCCAACTATGAAATTTCGGAACATTAGATACGTAATGCCGCTTAAACCGTGACTGTTACGTATATATTTCCTTTATACTATAACTAAACATATTTAACATAAATCATAGCATTAGATGTGTTTCTGAATACATTAATCGATATATACATACATATTTTTACGTATACATTTTGCTAAGTATGGTTTTCGGCCCAACGAAATAGGAAGCAAGTCTTCACCCGTCCAACAGACCCACATTGCCAGAACTACTAAGAATTTCTGAATAAAAAAATCCAATAACACTTTAATCGACCCGATAATCGTACCCGGAGCCTTATGTACAGCAGTCGTATTCACTACGGATGCACCATTGAGGCACTCGATCGATACAAATTTATATCTATACTAATATTATAAAGAGGTAAGATTTATATTTCTTTTGTAATGAAAAATCTCAAGAACCTATTTAAAACATTATTTCACCTTTAGAAATCTACATTATCCAGAAGTATTAGTATAACATCACACTTGGAGCGACGGGAGTGGAGACGTTTTTATAAACGCAGGTAAAACCGCGCGGGAAAACTAGTATGAAATATACTGTTGTTCATATGAATTATTATTTGGATTATTAACACGTGTGCAAACCAGCACTTGTACTACAAGTATAATTTTAACAGGTATTCGTGTATTACTGCCACCGATCTACAATTATAAAACCTTATTTACTTTATATTCAAATTTCGTTACAATACGAGTACGTTTTTGTGTCTGCAATTACCATATTTGGTTCTTGTAATACGAGTACTGGTAATCGAGGAATATAAAATACGTATCTCCCTCGTTTGACATCATATTAAACTGCAGCAGTATAACTAATATTTAAAAAATTTACTTATTTTTTATAATTGTTTATGTTTCTGCTAGAAGGCTAAGAATTTGTATACAACCTCAAAAATAGGAGAATACTCGAACCAATATGTAAAATAAATGATAAATAATCTATAACTTTCGTATACTTCTCCCTTAGCCTTTATTATTCCCAAGTCACTTGGGGTCGGCTTTCTAGTCTAACCGGATTTGACTGGATATCAGTTTTTACACGAAGCGACTGCCATCTGACCTCCGCAAACCGAAGGCTAACGATACTCTAAGGCTAGACCAGTGTCAGGATATTAGAGGGCACTGACTTCCCAATAACGACTGCCATAGATGTTCATGGCAGCCGGGACCAACGGCTTAACGTGCTCTCCGAGGCACGGAGCAGGCGATAATTGTCAATCAATACGCACATAATTTCGAAAAGTCATATAACTTCCGAAAGTCAGAGGTGCGCGACGTGGGTTCGAACCCGGGACCCTCTGCATTGCGGTCTCCCCACTGAGCTATCGCTGCTAACTTTAGTATACTATATCAGTAAAATGGCATATATCCAATACAAAAGATATCGATAAATGAATGCATTTCTACCACTACATGCAACATAAGTGATTCGATAAAGTCAATACAAGAATCCAGTCCGTATCGTGTCTCTATACAAACACATCTAAAAATAACTTCACTATAGAGTGTCAATGGACTTCAAGAATCTGTCGTACGCCCAAGAGTTGAACAATGTATACATTTGCATAGCTAATAAGGTTTTTTTTAATACACTACTTATAAACCTACTTATACCTATTTGAGTGATGAAAACTATTCGATATGTTACAATATTCTGTTAATACCTTTACAACAATATTTGATTCTGAATACTGGAACCTATGAGATTATAGATACAATACAATAGCTTAATAGTTATCGTTAACCGCAAAGCTACATTATATAACATGGAATTAGTGGTAATATCGTAAATCGATGTTAAAGTAAGTCATGTAACCTCAGAGTACGACACCCACGGGAAGTGACCAGCCCATCTATTTGTAACTAAGACCATCGATTAAAACTAACAATCGATTAAAGCTAACAAATTACTATGGCCTTCGAAAGGAATGATCTTAGCATAACTAAGTTACGAGATTTTACGGTCGCATTCAGTTCTGCGGTTACCGATTTAGAATAACCAAAGATCATTAAATAAATGCACAAAAATAGATAATCGACCTGCACATCATTAGCCAAGTTACCAAGCAATCAAGTCTTACGTTCAACAGACGAACAAAAACAATACTCAGACTAGTAAATGACTGCATACGCTTAATAAATATGATATGCATCACGAAGGTACGAATAATTGAAAGAAACAATGCAAACACGGCCAACTTTTCAAAGAATTTAGTTCATTATTTTAAAAGCTTGAACATTTTAATTGGAAACGAGCATCACCGAAGTAGAAAATTGCAGCGATAGTAAAACTAAAAGATCAGAGATAAGACGATGAACCTAGCCGAACTGCTTAAACAACCGATTGTCGGCAACAAGGAAATTGTATCCAATATCATCACGTACAGAAAATCACGGTGTTGTTGGAGTAGAAAAACAATCGGCGATTGTTTTATGCGGCTTGCCCCAAACCGTTGCCGTAATAGAAAATCTACCTACGAAACATTTGATAAGAACATTATTGTTGTTGGAAATGCATTGCCGGCACGATAACTACAATTCTGGACAATTTAACAACATGTTTTGAAATACGCGAAATTATTGCAAATAGTTTTCATAGGGAAATTGCATTTTACTTTTATGACAATGTTTTGAGTATTCTTATCGTTATATTTTGAACTGAATTTTACGAATAGGTATATCACAACCTCGATAAGAACTTTTAAGAAGTTTATTACGGTCAATAATTACGATACATATATAAAGTATTCCTTTTCCTTAAAGTATAAATACTTATCAACCGTTTCAATCGCATAAACAATCGAATCTTGATGGCTTTTACAACATACTCTCGAATTGAGATAATGGAATCCTGAAACAACAGGATTGCGCGATGGTTTTAAACGAACGGATAGACAATGAAATAAAAACATCACGCAGAGCTACGAAGCGAAAAATTGCCCCAATGTAATACACATTCATCTTATCTCTTAAAGCATTAATAACGGAACGAGTGTTATGATTGTGTCAATTGTCTGCTATTGCAATAATGATGTCATTCAATTCAATGACCGTTGAACGACTATATAGGCTATTCGCTACTCAGTATTGTCGAAACCAAACATGTGATCATAACAAGAGTATACGTAAAATGAGATAGGGCAATTCTTTCACACGGTTATCAGAGGCTATTGCCTATAATCTCGAAAATGGCAATACGACGTTTTATTACAGAGCCAGAGGCAAAATCGTTAACATCGCAAACAACCTTATGCGGCTAAACAGGTACACTTGACCGACGAATGGCCTCCGGTGACACCGCAGTCCACATCATTACTACACGTGGCCGGTACCAAGCGACTACGATCGATGTAACGCAAACGATCGATCCAAGGTGAAAACATCAATTGTGAGTGCATCGATGACGGACTCTGTGATCCCATAGTAAAGAGTCGATGAAACCTGTTCGATACTCTGCTCTTGGCAAAGCACTCATTTCTTACCCAGACGACTAATGCCTCGATTATAATCTTGGTCTAGTAATGAATACTCGAACATCCTTTGTAGCTTAACACTATTTATATCTCTATTATTGGATATTACAAATCGCGTGATACAAAGTCGTAGATGGTATTAAAATAGCTGTACCATTTTACAAATTGATAGTAATGTAATGACAATATTAAAATACCTTCCTTGTACTATAATAGTAACATAAACAGACAATTATCTGCTTAGTAATAAGTAGTAAGCTGATAAAGCGTTCAATTAAACAAGACATACAACTCTACACATTCCTTTGGCATACGCAAAGACTTATTCTCACGCTTTTTCTTTCCATGCTTTATGGTTAATTAATTTGTATTTTTTTCCTGTGATTATAATTGAACCAAGGAAACTAGACCGTACGTTGTGAACGTTTACGTATCGTGACGTGAAATATCAACACTCTCCGGTTAGGAATAAGTGCCGTGACAAAAGCGGTTTTCACACGCAAACTAAGGCTGTTTTGAAAATCGTTACATTCTGGGTACGGCTCAATACACACATTCAAAGATCTATCAAGTGACAGAGCAATGAAAATTGCTTTCTTAGGATTTAGTGCTTTTAGCTTTACGTATTATTTTAGGAAAAACACAAAACATATTGAAAGAATATTTTAATAAACCTATAGTAAATTGCTAAATCGCAATCACATATACTATTATTAAAACCACCAACATTCGAAGAATTTAGCCAGCAATTATTAGCGGTAGGTAACACTTGTTGTTATCCAAACCACATGCTTACAATATTACAAACGATGATTACACCATATCCTTTCATTTTAAAATGCTTTTTACTACTGTAGGTCGTAACGTTAACTAGCATTCTTACTTAATAGGGATCCTTGTTTATCTTGTACTAGTTTTTATGCCAACGTCGTTTGTGTGAGGTTTTGTATGTCAATTACAGAATGCTATCCACGAGTGGACGGATGATTGAGTCGTCAAACATATTTGCCTTTATTTTTTAAAATATTTACTTTCTTTTTAAATCTTTCTCTTTTACGTATAAGTTTTGTGAGCAGTTTCTTCACTTATTTTGCTTACAAATATAATATTTATTAATCAATAATCTTTTTTGAGTACAATACTTATACAACTAATCCTGTTTTAGCACTTGCGGCCAAATCATTATTGTCGTCTTTAAGTCTTTAAGGGTTATTATCTTCTAGCCAGGTTTTCCTAAACAGTATACATACAAAACTGAAATCCATCAAGACTTATGTTCAGACGCAAAATTGTATATGTATTTTTGTACTTATTTATACATTTAGGATTGAAAGTCCGTATATAACTCTCTCGGTGCAGCTACGAAGTTACTCTGAATACTTTAAAAGGATTCTTTCACAAACTTAATAGTCATCTTTCTAGTTTTATGACAAGTTGAATGTTGAAAGTTGCTTTCAAAGGAACTGTTATTTCGTGTGTTATATTTCTTTGTGTGGCCATAAAAAGTACGTCCGTGATAATATTTCAGGGCTTTCAATTGGGCGTACAAACTTTGTAACGATTCACCGGTGTATAAGTGGGTCAGATTGGTTAGTCGGCATATTTTAAGTCACCAAGTGAATTATGGGTAAAATTGTATCTTAAGTTATGATAGGATAGATTTTGTATAAAGTTTGGCTAATTTATGGTCAGTTACAATTAGCGTGGCATATTTGTTCATTTTATATCCAGAATTACGTAATAATAGCATACTGAAGAACAAGAATTAACGTTGCTTGTATTTATGTTTATATATGTACAAGAAATATATTAATAACGGACATATTAATAGGCTAAAATGATTAATGCTCTATTTTTTAACTACGATGTACTTGTTAAATTGCGGCGGCCATGCAATGGTCATATGCATGCAATAGTTTGATACCAACGGAAGCTGGGATACTAATAGCATACTATTTTGGTGATCGGTCAAGACTTCCTACGCGGTAAATAATCTCAGGCTGTCAGAGTCCTGTAATTCTTGATTTTGATATGTTGTAGTAATAGAAATTACTTAGGACTGTTTTTTTTAATTTACTTGAAACTAGATAGTGCTTAAGATTTAAAGCGGCATATCTTTCTTAGATATAAAGGTTTCTTAACACCAAACTTTACTAAAATCGGTCTAAAGTGACAGACACATACTTCTGTAGTACCTATACATGGATGATAGGGTTAATTTACATTCATTATAATTATTATACTAGCTGATCCCCGCAACTTCATTTGTTTCACATAAGAGAATCATCCCCGTTTTTGCAACATTTTTCATTGATGCTCCGCTCCTATTGGTCGTAGCGTGATGTTATATAGCCTATAGCCTTGCTTAATAAATGGGCTATCCAACACAAAGAATTTTTCAATTCGAACCGGTAGTTTCTGAGATTAGCGCGTTCAACCAAACAAACAAACTCTTCAGCTTTATAATATTAGTATAGATTTAAGGCTTAATTTACTTTCTCTAGGTTAATTTCAAATAGGACTTTTAACATTAGTTCATAAATTGAACCTCTAAAAGCAAAAAGGACAAGCAAAAGACGTGTGAAAATATTTACGATTCTTACCATCATTTTATATAAGTACATCTGCTTAGCAAGATTAACAAGACTGCCTATAAGATTCGTAAATGTACAATTTCAACGACACCACATCACCGATACATATTTCACATAAATGGAAACGTATACCGGTATAAAAATCATCATAATTATTTAAATCCAAGACATTTATGTTCCTAGTCTCACTGGTGTTCTAATGAAATCGTTCAATGGTTTACGCGTAATAAGTAACAAACATATCCAAAAACCTTCACCTATTTCTCATTCATAATATTATTATATATTCAAGCATACGACATAGAACGAAAGTAAAAAGAAAACAAATTAAGATTCGCGATATTTTCCTTTTATTACGTTACGTATGAATTTAATCAATTTTCCGCGTTTATTCACATTGTGCAATTAATTATACGGTCCTAATTAGGTACCGCTTGTTTCTTGTACAAGTCCTCTCGCTCATTGTGAGATGTGATAATAATGCGTTTATTGCGTTCGTTCGACACGCATTTTAACATTTCTCCAGTTTTGTCCTTTTGTCATCGTTGTAGTTATTCATAATACACATAAACATCGCATATATTAGGCCCTTTAATATTATCGACTTAATGTATCCAACAATTTTTTGCGAGCCAGAAGACACAGACTGCTCGCTGTGCCCACGTGCCACACGGATTCACGGGCTACATCACCGGTATTAAATAAATTAATTAATATAGGTAAATATATTTATAATGTTATTTAATAATATTAGGTACTCAGACAAAAAATTGTGAAGGTGATTAACCTAGTGAGTCAACACACTGGCGGCAAGACTTAATAGGTTTTTAATTATATCTGTTTTTCTAAAACTTGACAGGTTAATAAACATTTATACTAGGTGCTATACTGGGTGAATTACCCACATTGAAATAGATGAAACAAAAAACGCCTACAGCTAGCTAACCCATAGATCAATCAATGCCGCACCTTGATCCATCATTGGCATTGGTTTCCTCCTCTTTCTTCACTATCTGATATAGTTGCATTGCTTGAAAATTAAATATGGACACTTACTCTTTATAAAAGGATATAATCTTTTATATAATCCTTTACTATTTGTTTAAACAGATGTGTATCTAACTCGATACACAAATAGGAAGAAATATTCAAAGCAATTCTTGTAAATATTTTTCTATACAAACAAAACAAAATATTTGGAATAATAAAGAGATTTTCTGTTGATCCAACACCCAAAGAGTGAAATAATTTAATTATAAGGAGTTTTCTTTATATTATTATAAGGAACATTATATCATAGTGACTTATTTCGTTGACGAAATCAAACAATTTTATTTTATTTTCCATTTACGCTAATTAAACTTTAATTATTGATACAATATAATATGACGCAAGTAACAATTCAGAGGAAAATGACAAATCTAACAATTGTACTTTACTTTTTACCAAAACCTAAATAAATTAATAAAAAATTAATTAACTGCGTCAAAAGTATAATTACTCTATCCTAACTGTGTACAAGCGTAAAGAGATCCTAGTCTAATTAGATATGGGTCAATATCAAATTTTACCGATTAGACCAGTTGTATGTGATTAGACAGCCGACAAGTTTACGTGATCAATGAAGCACGTAGGGATGAGACTTTTAAAGGCTAGCTTGTTTTAACCCTGCGGCTCGTTCGGAGTACGCTGTTGAAACTGCGTCATATCCCGCCACAAAACTAAATGTTCTAATAAATATAATACAGTTCATTGTAATGATTTTATACGATACAATATATCCACCAACAATTTCAAAACTGTAATCGTTTCAAACTATAAAACACACCACTTATCGTCAGTTACAGGAAACGTGCTATCATTGGTACATATAAAAAACACATCTATGCTTATCCACTATCCGGACAAGCGACATAATAAAATTCGTTGAAACTATTTGGTACAGTTTATTCGTGATTATGTTTATTTTAATTACAACGAGTTTATAGCTGTATGCTTTTTGGAATAGTTTTAGTAGAATAATTTTACTTTGATTGTTAGTAGATAGCGTAATACAAAATAAAGCTTTGAGTGACGTCAGTTTTCTACGTCCAATACGCGTCGATATCAACATTAGTTCATTGAGGTTGAACAGAAACACTTATTTTAGTTGTCAATTACTCTGTCTTTGATCTTATGTAATTTCTTGTATGATATAAGTAGTTTTAATCTTATATGCTACACAAAAATATTCAGTTAAAATGTTGTAATATGTTTTTGCATTTCAAGGGTTTCAGATAAGCTTAAAACTTGCGTCATGAAATACACTACGTTGATTAAAAAAGTTGAAATGTTAAAAAAGTATCAGGGTCTCCATAAATAGTATATAGGAAATGAGGTCACAGCCCCTTGTCATCACAAACTGTTGACGTGTTTTAATGGAATTACATAAATTCAAATCACCTCAAAATAATATGTCTGCTTTAAAATGCGTTACTTACATTAAAAGAAAACATGGATCCTACACTTCATTATCTTACACTTTTTACACTTTAAAGAATGATCGACACATTTAAGACACGTCATCGCTTATCGCCCCTTTTTAAATCCGTGACCGCTACACTTAATTCTCCTTTTAAAGTATTGTTGAACAACAAAAAATCCGATATTTATATCTTTACGTAATTTAGTGATGTATAACTATGTACTGAAGTAGAACAATGGCGTGACTAATACCAATCGATAAATTACTACGAAAATACTAGAATAAGTAAACTAGGCGCTTTGGTGGTGGGTTAAACCATTTCGTCATTAGTGTAGTCAACTTGCAAATGCTAATGCGCCGAGTGTTTCGGGTTAAAATGGTGTGATCCCGCCGATGCGCGTTCTGAATTACACAACTGTGACGTGTTTCTGTGGTGCTTAAGCTTTGCAGACTCCTACGGGAGCACTGGATAAGTAGTATTCGTCCCTTGCACAGGCAGCACAGCAACTTCTTATTTCAAGGGGCCGCAACTGTTCCTGTGTTACGGTATTGCCTGCCTGCGTGCTACTCGATTGTATAAAAAAGAAGAATGTGTAGTTTAAAACAATATTGTAATGGTTTATATAGACATGCTTAGTACAGGAACAGTGCTTGCAACTGTGTCCTGTGAACTTATTACGTAGATAATTCTTAAAGTATAAACATAATCTTTCACTGATATACTGATGCATGCATGATGTTATAAGAAATATTGCCTACTTATCAATTATATATATATATATATAAATATATATATATATATATATACTAATATATATATATACTAATATTATAAAGCTGAAGAGTTTGTTTGTTTGGTTGAATGCGCTAATCTCAGGAACTACTAGTTCGAATTGAGAAATTTTTTTAGTGTTGGATAGCCCATTTATCGAGGAAGGCTATGGGCTATATAACATCACGCTACGACCAACAAGAGCGGCGCAGCAATGAAAAATGTTGCAAAAACGGGGAAAATTCTCTTATATGAAGCAGACGAAGTTGCGCGGGTCACCTAGTCATTTATATAACACTAGATGTTCCCGCGGTTTCACCCGCGTTTATCGTTACTGCGCCGCCCCCGTGGGTCGTAGCGTGATGTTATATAGCCTATAGCCTTCCTCGATAAATAGGCTATCCAATGCTAAAGGAATTTTTCAAATCGAACCAGTAGTTTCCGAGATTAGCGCGTTCAAACAAACAAACAAACTCTTCAGCTTTATAATATATATATAAATACGTGAAGCGAAAACTTTGGATCCCTTTTTACGAAAATTGGGCGGAAGAAGGAGTATACAACTTCGCACACTTATAGTTTATACAGAGAAGAAGTGACGAATACTAATACTTTTTAAAAATTATGCGTTAAAATACATTAAATTAATGAAAAAGCACTACACGCACACAACCATGTATTTGACACACGCAGTCGAAGCGCGTAACCTTGGTTACATATATCAATATATAATGACATATATCAGTAATATCTTACAGAAAAGCTGGTCGAATTTCGAGCACTAGGCGACAGCTAGTTAGTATAGATAAACAAAAATAACAAAAAATACCAGCTCGAGTAATATGCGTATCGGCAACAAAAACGTAACAGTACACTTTGTATTTTAATTACATTAAAACACGTGTATTTCAACAATCAGCTACGTCATACGATCGGCCTCGTTACCAACAACTAGATCATAAGTTAACGATAGCCTTTTGATACCGAATTTAGTTCAGAGTACTAGTGAATATAGACAATAACATTGTGACAAATGCATGGTAATAAATTCTGTTACTAATAGCTCAGCCTCTTTGCTCCAATGTCATAGACGTGAGCGAATGTAGACCTATTGATCGTGAGGTGCGGAGTTTCTTTGCCAAGTCGTGAAAAAATGGTGATGTATATTAAGACAGACTATTCATATTAACGACTACGACTTATGTAACAGAACTTGGTATATGATTTATGCCTTTAAATAATGTGCACGGCTGACCGCTTTGGTTTCAACTTTTAATGGTCACCTTATCGTGGCGCGCTTAGAGTTGTGGATGCGATCACCACATAATATGTGTGATCAACGCATGGTTGTCTCGAATCTAGTTCTACTTGGTGGTACTTGTTTCGATATTTGTAAAGTCCTTCGTGACGTTGGAGTCCTTAGTGCGATAGTTGTATTTTTAGGTGAACATGGCTGGTGAAATATGAGTGTAGGACCCTAACTCTTCAGGAAAGTACGATGTAATATTATTTATTTAACATGCAAAATTTATTTTAATCTGACACGTACTTCTTCTTTATAATTACGTTTGCTATCGTAGATTAATTAATGATTTTCCTTGGTCGTTTGTTTAATAAGTTAATATGTTATATAATATTAGTGCGATTACCATGTGCATTTAAAAAATATATATTGCTGATCCTGAACAAAGAAAATCACTACGATGCGATTTCAAGTTCAAGAAACAAAGTTAAGTGCTGATAATAGCTGAGGAAACTGCATTTAGTGTTGTAAAACAACATCGCGATCTTCTGCAGGGTGGAGCTAACCTCGCACACCTCTGACTTTCGGAAGTTACATGACTTTTCGAAATTATGTGCGTATTGATTGACAAATTATCGCCTGCTCCGTGCCTCGGAGAGCACGTTAAGCCGTCGGTCCCGGCTGCCATGACTATCTATGGCAGTCGTTATTGAAAATATATGGAAGTCAGTGCCCTCTAATATCCTGACATTGGTCTAGACTTAAGGTATCGTTAGCCTTCGGGTTGCGGAGGTCAGGTGACGGCCGGTCCGTGTAAAAAGTATTTCCCCAGGTGAGATGCTCTAAGTTTATATAGTAGTGCCAATGTGGCCATGACCAAACACAAGTTCTATTCCGCATCAGAGCAAATACCTACATACATACATAGTATATATGTATGTTTATCCATTGTCTAGAACCCATAGTACAAGCTCTGCTTAGTTTGGGCTAGATGGTGTTGTGTGTATGTGGTAGAATATTATTATTATATTATTATTATTATAGTCTTCTATCTCCGAAAGGGTAGGCAGATTTGTAAAACACTCATATTTCGCGAATTATGAAAAACCTAAGCTCGCGAAATGAGGATGTTATGGCGTTTCACGTATTAGGGAGCCTGTTAATGTTGAACGCATACTCACAGACTCAATTCTGCTACTGAGAATTTCTGGACAGAAAACTCAACACTTTGGCTAAGCCGGAAATAAAACCCGAGATCTCAGACACAACAGTCACATATACTACCGCCGACACAGTGAGGCAGCAAATAATCTTCTGTATTTCGAGACGGTGTCATGAAAAATACAAGTAACATACTGAAGATTCTACGAAACACACAAAAGATAAATCCTTTACTATACTTAAGCAATAAACCGCTTATATTTACACAACTGAGAAACAGACGTTTATATAGTATTTTAAATATTAAGGTCAATACCTTTGCCTCAATGTTTTCAGTATTTGTGTTGACGTAATTACAACATCTTGCGCCGTAAACCAATGTACTAAAACTTGAATGAATGTGCTAACTAGTTATTACAATACAAACACCGTGTTAGAATGATTGTTCACGTATAAATAAACTATGACTGGAGTACATTGACTTTATATTTTACAGCACAATGTGAATCAAAAACTGATCTAAGATGACGTCATAATGGCAGCAAATGAGGCAGACGAAAACAGCTGATGTTAGGTGAAACCGCAGGGCGAACCGACTCTCGGTATTACGGAATTTATCTACTGTAACCGCAAGTCGCAAATCATGGTTTGAAAACATTGTAATTGGATCCATCAAATTCTTTGAAAGTTCATAATGTTAATAGTTAATTTGGTTACTAACATCTATTTGAAATATTCTGGCAATCTATCAGCTACTTACAAAAAGCAAAGCCGGGCCCAGTCGCTAGATTTTAATAATTAAATTAAAAACTAGCGACTCGGCCCGGCTTTGCACGGGTAGTACAAAACCTTAACAAATTATAAACACTGTCTATTGGTGAAAATCGCATAAAAATCTGTTTAGTAGTTTTTGAGTTTATCGCGAACAGACGCGGCGGGGGACTTTATTTTATAATATGTAGTAATAGTGATATCTATACTAATGTTATAAAACTAAAGAGTTTGTTTGTTTGCTTGAACGCGCTAATCTCAGGAACTACTGGTCTGATTTGAAAAATTCTTTCAGTGTTAGATAGTCCATTTATCAAGGAAGGCTATAGACTATATATCATTACGCTAAGATCAATAGGAGCGGAGCACCATTGAAGAATGTTTCAAAAACGGATGGTTTTTTTCCTTTTGAGAGCTTCCGCTGCGTGCACTGCGTAAACAGTTAAAGTTTCGCAAAAATCATGTATGACAGAATTGTTTCCCTTTAAAAGTTCTAAAAAAAAGTCCGCGACAGCATATATCTATCTTTTGATATTGGCTCATAACCTTTTTTATGCTAACCAAATTTGTTCTAAAATAATGCATTATTTGCGAAGGTGTTTTTATAAACATGATATTAATCCTTATCCAAATAAATACGTTATCCATCACAAGTATTTAATTTAAAACAAAATTGTCCTGTACATCATTCGATTTCAATGAATATCTTAGGAGATATCGCAGTTTTACAATAACATCGCAGCAAAATAATAATCAAGTACCTACTGCGCGCGCATTAGTTAGCGTTAGCCCGAAGTAACTATTCCAAGCGGACGAAGTCGCGGGCAGAAGCTAGTATATTATACAATGTTATCTTTTACTTAAATTGTACTAGGAATAATGCCCATATTACGATGCATTTTACAAACATTTAAACAACGGACACAGAAAATCCAAACCCGAAACAACTATTTGTGGATAGCAACAATGTGTGTCACGTATGGGATTCGAAGCCACAACACTAGACTACTTATAAACCACTACGCCATCAGTGCAGTTATTTTTTGTACTTACTTACTTAATACTTGGATACGACATCCACATAATTATTATGCGGTATTTACTTTACATATTCTACATAAATTATTATTATGGACAGTAATTGTCACCTTAATTACCAATTAACTTGCAAAATACAGGTACAAATATGATAAAAACGTTAAAAGAACTTTATTTTTATTTAAGGAGCGGTACTCACATATTCAAATACCATACAAATTATTATTTTGGATTACAATTATCGCGTCAATTACCATCAACTAATTAACAAAAAAACGTTTTCGATTATTAAAAGAGTCACATGATTAAGTCAAGGATTTTACTTGCAATGTGTTCATAATCGCTGATATAGGTAAAACCAAATATTATTCACTTTTATATTTTTATAGCTACACTGTATTAATTTCTGATTCTTAAAACGAAGATAAACAGGTCGATTCTGTAGAAACCCATAATAAATTTTATACCATAATAAAATTTGTTTAAGTTTAACTTATTAAGATTTTTGTTTATCCCGGCTTCTTATGGGTAGTACAAAACCTTAACAAATTATACACCTAAACCTCTGTCTATTGATGAAAACCGCATGGAAATCCGTTTATTAGTTTTTGAGTTAATCGCGAACAGACAGACGCGGCGGGGAGACTTTATTTTATAATTTATGTAGTTAATATTAAATTCCTGGTACGTGAATTGGACAACCGTAATGCTTACAAAAAAATATGTAATCACATCATAATAATTTAAAATATATTCATAATTATTATTCACTCTACGACTTCTTTCCGCAATATATCTTAAAGACAAATTGTTCGGCTAGCTACCGTTGAGCAAGTTTATGATACCCTTAGAACCAAAATGAATAAAAACAAAAGTTAAAATGGCAATTCAGCGATGTTCCCACGACTGTCTCGTATTCCGCACGTTAGCGCGGAAGTAGACTTGCTGTAATTACTCATAGCTGGCTTTGTCACTCGCGAGAAAACTCTGTGTTGCGTCACGACAACAATTAGAACGCTTTTTATGTTTAATTCATAGAACGACTTAATTGGTACATAGATATATCACTCATTATAAGCAGTGAATGAAAATATAGTGCATATTCATTTTTAGACTAAGTAATTATAGTACCAGGAAAAACTAAAATAATTATATTATTTTAGTTTTTGATATGTAAATTTGTGTAAAAATGAGTTAAATGTTTTAATAAAAAATCATAGAATATTAAACATATATCCATAAATATAATTGTTTTTAGTCTTTAATGTTAATTTTATCTATTTTATATGTTGTATTTTGAATTATCAAATCATTAACAAGTAAGTACTATTTTAGCGAGAAAATACAATGAAAATTATGATTGAATCCTAAAATCTACTATAAATAGTTTAATACAAGAAAAAACAACTAGTACAGAAAACACAATAATTAAAGAAGGTGTTAGTTACTTATTGTTTTAATATGTTTTATAAAATCAATAAATAAACCTCGTTTAACACTCATTATACTTAAAAATATCTTAATTTATCACACATTTTCCTACTACAAAAGTTCTTTTACTCATTCAAAATTAGCCACAGATTAATTAATGTAGTGTTAAATTTTATGTTATTTTAATACTAACTTCTGCGCGCGGCTCCGCCCGCGTGGTACCTACATCAATAAAAAGTAGTCTATGTCCTTCCCCAGGTTTTAAACTATATCTGTACCAAATTTCATCTAAATCGGTTGAGTGGTTTAGCCGTGAAAAGGTAACAGACATACAGATAGACAGACAGAGTTACTTTCGAATTTATAATATTAGTAAGAATAGTAAGGAAGTAAGGATTTTTATAACTTGGTGCTAGTTAATACTATGAATTGTTCCCCTCGACTATACATCTTGTATTCGATGCAGCATCTGAGATGAAATACGTTCGAATCCCATGTTGCTGCTGCATACAACTATTAGTAGTAGCTTATCTGTATAAGACCGGCATTTATAACCTTATTCTACTGCCATAGTTGGCGTATTTAATCGGAGTGAGAAAGGTGTAGACCAGTGAGCTGAGGCTACTCTCTAAGATGTGCTAGGGCGTCGCCTGCAGACGCTATGAGTATTGCATTGGGCCCTGCTGGGTGGATCACTGATACAGTAACAGTTCCAGCGATCCACCTACACCAAAAACAGCGTGTACGTACACCATGGAGTTTTAGTCGTTAGGCCCGGACTTTACCGAAAGAGCCCGACACGACAACCTCGTCCCCGCCTCGTTCCCTCCAGACATGTTACGCAAAAAAGGTAATCCAAGTGTACGCGGTGGATTACTCGTTTCCCGATTATTATAGTAAATTTGTTTACTAAAAGGCGGACTTTATTTAACTAGTGTCGTGTTGACGATTATTTATGATCTGTTGTTTATATAAACTATATTATTTAGTGGTAATGGGTAATAAATAAGATATTTCTACAGTTTAAAAAATATATGCCGTTTGATGTATATATAATGTCGCGAAATTGATCTTTAGACATGTTTTGTAAAACGAATCTCCTAAAATAGTATAAATTTTTTACATACATCTTGTGATGTCACAAGTTTATTACAATGCCATGAATTATCGTTCTTATTACAATTATTGATGGCGTATATTCAGGCTAAGTTATTTTAAACTCATCCATTTTCCGAACACAACGTGATTTGTAAGCGTTAATTTTAGAGAGTTTAATTAATTATACAATAATATTTTCAATAGCCTGATTCAACGACCAGACAAATGACTCTTTTGTTGATACCGTATGGGTGTTCAAAGATTTGTATAAATTAAACACCTTGACGGGCCGAGTTGAATTTACGACTATTGTTTTAAGCAGAGTCTCACAGTTGAGTCTCGGAACAGCTAAAATTGCCTCAGCAGTTGGTCTTAAACGGTGTAGGGGAACAAAACTTGTTACAGGGGACCTACTGAGTTGACGTTTCAGAAATATGGAAGTCGTTGTGCATAATTTTTATTATTAACTTTTAAACAACGAGCTTTGACATTAAGCCGCACATTGTCCGCGTGTATTGTTTCGCGCTTACTACTAGCCAATTTAACACATTTCGCACTAAGATTACGAAAGCTTAGTCAAAATCTAAGCAATAGCAACGTAGTTTTACTGTCAGTAAAGTTTTAAAATAACAGCCGATACCGACGACTATGAAAACTGATGATAGCAATATCAACTTTATTATCATAGGTCTAGTACTGAATATTCATACTGCGATATTTATGTTCAAACTTTTGATGATCATTTATTTGAGAATTTATTTAGGCATTCGGGTTACATAATTTTCTGGTAAACGTAAAACATAGCTATTTAAACGGAATAGTCGTTAATTCTATTTAAAGACGGTCCGTTTTCAGTTTTACCATCGGTCGTTTGGCACAAACGCTTCCAAATTTTACAACTTCCGTTTTCGGGAAACGATCGACACAAATCAGCACGTCAATGGACGAGTTCACCTTACTAATTAGTTATTTTAAACGTAAAGCGAAAAGTTTTTACCAGGTCTCTGAAACTATTGCAATTTCAATTTTCGCCAGACGTTTTTGGGATTTGCTGGCTGCCTTTGACTAATGACTAGTATTACTGTCGAATATTTTAAGATACCTACTATATTACCTACCTACCTACTGTTATACTACTATACGCTATTAGTTAAATGCTTAGAAAAGTTCACCTGTATCAGAAAGCCACAAAGCGGTTGGCCAAATTACATCAACAAAGAAATACTTAATACCTAATATAAAATCAATTTATATACGGTTTATGAAGTTTATATTGCGTATTTAAGACTATAATCACGGACCGGCATGCTTCACAACGCCTAAAAGAGCGAAACAAAAGCGAACTGTTTTAAAAGCCCCACAGTTTTAACTTTAAAAAAATAAATTACTTCTAAACGATTCTAAAAATTATCTATACAACGGCGTTCTGTTTTTATAAAAGATAATTTTGACAGTAGCGTTCCAGTAAAATAAATTTAACGCCTTTAATACCTAAAGAATGAATTAAAAACAGTTATTATGCTTTAATTATACCCATAACTTATGTTAATAGAAACGTTAGCACAAATCTTGATCTGGTTGATGAATTATTAAAGTAAAATAGAAAATACGGAAGTTACAACACTGTTGTTATACATAAATTTTATTAAAATGCCTACAGTTTTGATCCTCACATCAAAATTTTAAATATGCCATTAAAATTCACTTCTCTTCCTCTAGCGTAAAGAATTGCTGGCTCATTACCGTTTCCTTCTATTTGTTTTATTTCGTAATTCAAGGAATTTTGACAGTACCATAATTAGTAATAATTATGTAGACACCAAAAATAGCAAGTTTCCTTGACACAGTAAGAATCTCAAGGCATTGGATTGTTTGGTGTAGCTTCTTGCGGGAAGTTAAGTGACTGACAAAAGACATAATTGAACCTCAGGTGTAATAGCGTAATCATCAAACGAAATTGTTACAAATTCATTCCATCGATTATGTTCCTATTGACAGATTCAAGAGGGAGATAGATAGAAGTTAAAATATGATTCTTTTTACCGCTTCAATATACTTATGCATACACAATACACAACTAAAACAAAACATTTTAGAGTTGAAAGAAAGCAAGAAAATACGAAAATAAAACGAGTAACTATTCAAACTAAATTTATAAGTAACACTTTTGAGATAAGTATATACCTTAAAGAATATTTTGATTGTAAGACACTGATTTAGACATTACAAACCTGATGCTTTGATTCTGACATCAGAAACCAATGAAACACTATACTTAGTTTATCGTTTAATATGCGGCATATAGTAATAATATTGGTAAGTATGTGTACCTAGTACGTAAAGATCTGTTTTATGTACATCTTCAGCTCCCAAGGTAAATTTTGTGGGCAGATTTACGAGAATTACAACTTACAGAAGTTTATATTACAGATAAAAATAATACACACCTAGGAAATTAATGATTCGTACCACAATGATGCTTAGATTTGCATGGAGTCTAAAATGTTCTATTGTTTCAAAGATAAACAGGAAACTTGTACGTAATTTACTTCGAGCAAAACCGGAAACGTTCCTGTTGTATCTTCAATATCCGATTGTTCTTTATTTTTAGTGATTGGAGAATGATAAAGTGAGCGCAGAAATGCGCCTCACGCACCGGTCAAACAACAAAAAATAATTAAAGAAAAAACAAGTCTACTAAAAGACGTCAACGAACTCCGATACACGAACTTTAAAAAAATTCCTTCACCTCGACAATCCTTTTAATGCCAACTTATAAAGACTGGACGGGTGACATTCCGAATGCATCCAATCGCATTACTATTCGCAAAGCATACATAACACACCGACCTTGAATATGATATTTTGATGTGATTTTCCCGGCACTCAAAACAGGACAGTGTTAATCCAGAAAAACTCCACAATGTTTATTTATTTATATTTCTTTACAGACACATGTCACTTATAATCCACAGGTAAAATTCGAAAGCTCGCGAGCAGATGCCGAGCGGCCGTAACGTACGTCCGTGCGTCGCGCCGCTCACAGTAAGACTGAGGGAGAATTTGAGGTGTAGAGGTCCGTTTGGTCGGAGGTCGGAGGCGATTGGCGGAGGGCCGAGTGAAACGGGATGCGGCAACGAGATGTGCGCATTCGGTCGGCTTCCGTTCAACACGTTAGATAAAATTCACAGTGGAAAACTTGAGGATAACTCCACAACCAACCTATCTTGGTTGCTATTACCGGCTACTAATCTTATCTGCACTTATGAACGTAATCGACAGATATGCATTGATTATAGATAACGATTTTATTTAGTCCACGATAAGAGTCAAGTACGTAAATACGAGCAGGCATTTTTGACTATTTGTAAGTGTTATCTATGCGTGTGATTCAGGTATGTGATAATGGCCGATACTAAGACTACTTACTTATGTGTCTAAGAGAAGTATGTGCTACATATAGTTCTATTAGCTGTTTTATAACACATAATTATGTAGGTATATAGTGAAAATGAAATGAAAAAGAAAGCCAGTGTATATTTATGCTTGTCAAAAATATCTCTTCGTATTCACAATATATTAATCAAGATTAAATTTAAATAATAATAAAATTTTGTAATCCAATAATTAACTCTTATTTAGATGATTAGTATGTATGTGCTAAGGTCCGCACACATTACAGTAATTATACTCCATAAACAAATACATAATTACATAATATTAATGGCAACGTGAATTATTTAAGCATCAATAACAATTAGTTCAATCACTAATTATTCATAATCCATATTACATAATAAAATAATGGTTCATGCTTATCGATTACTGCGAAATACATTGTACAATAGTAGGTATGTAGGGTCAAATACAGTATTAAAATGTTTCAGTAAGCGGATTCATTACTCGTAGCTAAATAAAAATCTCTATTGGAGTGGTACCGGGGCAGGCGTGTAATTACGGACACGCTAGCGTGTGCATTGGACCCGTTATCAAGTGAACACTTCCCTTATCGGGGACCTGCCTGTGCCATCTCACTATTGCGTTTTATTTCTATCGGGAATATCAATATTTATTAGGTACATAGTAACTGGTTAGGTCATTATAACGAGTTGGTAATGTTATTGATTTACTGGTTTGTTATGATGTAGGTACAGAGCATGTAAAGAAGATAATTAATAAATCCTAACTAATATTATAAAAGCGAAAATGAGTTTGTTTGTTTGTTACCTTTTCACGCCTAAACCACTGAACCAATCATCCTGAAATTTTGCATATACGTTGTCAGGTGTACAGAAACGGACATAGGCTACCTTTTATCCCGAAAAAAATTACTGTTCCTGAGGAAAACAATAATAACGTTCTTATGATAATAGATGGCGCCACGTGTTTTTCGAATCATGATTTAAAATAAGTAATTAGTTTATACGATGTGTTTCTCGGAAAATAATGTTAAGGAAATAAATAAAACAGGTAAAATTTAATAACATTAACTATATATAATATTGTGTTCTGTTTACGCGAATGTTATTCATTGAAATTAAATTACTATATACGGATTTTATCGCGTTGTTTATTTGACACTTAATTACAAAATTTTGAAAACTGTTACACTACTATTACTATTAAACTTTACTAATTTTAAGCTAATTAAATTACATATTGAAACTATTAAAACTATTTATACTATTACTATACTATTATACTATTTATATTTGTGTTTACACTTTTCCCGACTTTTCGGTTGCTTTTCAGCAGCCATGGTCACGGGGAGACTGAGATGGCAGTTGTCTCAGTGTTCCAGTGTAGTTATTTCAAAGTACCCGAACATAATTTAATTATGGGTGTTTCTATTTACGCAGAATGAGCTCAAAGTATCATGAAGTCTAGCTGTGGTTGGCTTATTCTTGGGTTTGACTATTTGAATTACTGGATCCCAAGCTGGTGGTACATTCCAACCATCTTCATCATCGGCTACACTTTGTCATCGTCATTGATGACGAAGTGTAGCCGAAATACACCTTTGCCTACCTAGCCTACCTATAGGCGTACGAATATATTATGTATATTTACTTACCGAGCACATATTCAGTTTTCATTCTAATCCTAACTAATACTATAAAAGCAAAAATAAGTTTGTTTGTTTGTTTGTTTGTTACCTTTTCACGCCTAAACCACTGAACCGGTCATCCTGAAATTTTGCATATACGTTGTCAGATGTACAGAAACAGACATAGGCTACCTGTCATCCCGAAAAAAATTACTGTTCCCGAGAAAAATAACAATAACGTTATTATGATAATAGATGGCGCCACGTGTCTTTCGAATTATGATTGAATTATATTAATACAAGCAGAGTACAACCCGAATTGATCGTCAAATTCTAAATTAACGCGAGCGGAGCCGCGGGCAAAAGCTAATTAATACTATAAATGCGAATGTGAGTTTGTTTGTTACGCTTTCAAACCTTAACTACTCGACCTATCATCATGAAATTCGGCATATAGGTATGTATGTTGTTAGGGTAACAGAAAACGACATAGGGTACCTTTCATTCTGAAAAACTACTGTTGCTAACTTAGATTTACGCGAGCGAAGCGGCGGGCAAAAATTAGTATAAAATAAAAAAAATTAACATAAAATATTGTTGCCGCCGCAATATTCCTATGTGGTTTCAAAGGACATTAAGGTTAAAACAAGCCTTTGATACCATCAAGAACACGCCTGCCGTCCATCAAAGTGAACAAGCAAAACTGAAAGTACAGAAAGGAAACTATTCCGCCGGTCATAAATGCCGGTACGACATAGATCCAATATACCTACATCAAATGCCAACGGCTCAAGATGACTGACACCGACACATCTGGCTGTTAAAAGGCAATCAATGGGTATGGGTATGAAGAATTTTATTGCTAAGCCTATTCCGAACCTTTCACTGGCTTTGATCAACTTTGATTTTGATAAATCAGCGCTTCGTTGGGTCTTAACTATCTTGTTAGTGAGGGAAAAAGGCATTACTATAAAAAGTAATATTAATCAATGAGATTCTTACATAGCAAGATAGAGAAAATAATCTAAATAGATTAGGATTTTCTCTTTCTTGTTATTTAGTATTATCAAAGAAATTTCAATCACTGCAGAATTTGCGGTTTGCCTTTTATTTATTTAGAATATTAGACTGTAATCAATCGATTTCACTATCGCTCGATAGATTTTTAAGTTCATATTTACAAACATAATTATTGTGGCGCATTGGTAGTACATACATACATACATAGATTCACGCCTGTTTCCCAGTGGGGTAGGCAGAGACTACGGATTTCCATTTGCTACAATCCTGACACACTTCTCTGGCTTCGTTCACTTTCATCACATTCCTCATACACGCCCGTTGGTTCAAGGTGCTCTTTTTATTTGCTCTTGCTCAGTGGTAGTAAATACGAATAATAGAGGGACACGTTGTTTCGGGTTTAATTCTCGGGTCGGACAAAGTGGTAAAAACTGCGTTTTTCTGTCAAGAATCTATCAGTAGCAATATATTATGTACTAGCAATCCCTTGGGAACAGTATTTTTTCCTGGATGAAAGATACCTATGTCCTTTTCTGTACCTCTGTCAATGTGCTTGCGGAATTTCATGATCATCAGTCTGGTAGTTAAAGCGTAACAAACAAACAAATAATCTCACATTCGCATTTATATGAAAGTTAAGATTGTTGATAGATTGCTATACGTAGATGAAGACGTTTATAAATTTATTAAGTAATTGGTATTGCATGTATTCAAATCATTGCAACAGCAAAGATGATAATATAACTATCACAATTAATTGGCACTGTTACTTATGCAAATGCTAGGTAATAATATTGTACAATAAATAGCCATGGAAATATTACTCCGATTGTGCATGACATACCCAGGGCAGCACTTTGTGGTCCATTCCAAAATCTCTTACACAATATTCTACTGCATATTGCTCTAGAATATCAGAGCCAACAGACCTACATCATTTTACAAAAACTGATTTTTATTACAGTCTAATATTGTAAATGAAAATGTGAGTTTGTTTGTTACGCTTTCAAGTCTTAACTACTCGACCGATCGTCATGAAGTTTTCGCATACATGTTGACAGAGGTACAGAACAGGACAAAGGATACCTCCCATCCAGAAAAACGCAAGCGACGTCGCGGGCAAATGCTAGTTTACAATATACCATTTAAGTAAAACGTTGTGAGGTAATATGCATAGCTGAGAGTTCTCTATAATATTCTCGAAGAAGTGTTAAGACTGCCAATCCGGACGATTATGGCATAAACTGAGAAGACGCCTTAGCTCAGCAGTGGGACAAAATAAACACGGCTTACATTATTATTATTAAATGTGTAATATGTATGTAATTAACGTATGTGTACACGCTAGTTTAAAATTGCTCCACAATTTTTTTGTTCCTTTTGAAGTCAATATGCCTTTTCAGATCAATATGTACGTTTATAAGCTTAAAATAGTTACTCGAATAATATAAAAAAGGCTATATAATTCAATCATACAACACTGCAAAATGGGTCAAGTTATTTTGGTGTAAGTCTGAAGTTTAATCATGTTAATACTTAACCTATATACTAGAGTAGGTAAGTATTTCCTTTTTTTATCTTTATTTATTATAAGGTATTTATGTACAAAATAACGACAATGTCAATCCCATCGTACCTTATTCTAAAAAAGAAACAACTACAACAATAATAGCATAGGCTAATCTTAATAGCTACCGAGTAGGTAAGTCTAAATTGGTAGTAGATAATATTGTCTTCTATTTACGCGAATGTTATTCATTGAAATTAAACTACTATATTTCTAAATTATGTAAAAAAGTGTCAAATAAACAACGCGATAAAATCCGTATAATTATAGAAGTTTAATTTCAAAGGTAGTAGGTATATTCATTATTTCGGACTACATTAGGTCTATTTCTGAGCGCGCAGGTCTGCTCGAAAGACTAATCGGTTCCAAAAAAATTAAATATTGTCACACTTTCTAATTAACGAATATGCATTAATTGATTACCTATATATTTTTTATTGCCATAGGCGGCAGACGAGCGAGCGGCTCACTTGATGGGAAGTGGTAACCGCTGCTCATGGACTTCAGCAATGTCAGGACACAGCAAAGCCGCTGCCTACCGTAAAAAAAAAACTCTCTTTAAACCTCATAATTTCGTAGACCTATTTGGCTGTGAAATATATGCGTTATTTGTAAGGCAATGTTAATTAAAGAATTTTAATGTATAAATTACATGCATAGTACTCAAACCCTTTGAAAAGAAAGTTCTTTTACATCTTAATAATATCACAAAACTCAATATCGTTAAAATGTAACAACTTTCTGTTGACAGTGAGTTTGCTTAGCAAAGCAAACAAAAATGAACGTTTTGAAGGGATCATAGTCGTGACAGATAAAATTTACGACGAAAGGTCTGTTAGCAAAAAGTGTTACGTCAGAATTTCTAAGGCTTTTCATTAGATCTATTTAAAAAGTATTTCACTTTCTATACTTGTTTAAAAAATTGGATACATGTTAGTATTACACGGGTGGCCCAGCGGGCGAATGGTCGTCTCGCCGCTGCTGCCAAGCTAAATGTTGTGGGTTCGGATCCCACATGGGACAATAAAATTGTTAGTGTGATTCACAAATGATTTTTAAATTAATGTTTGTAAAGTAACGTGCGACACGAGGATCGAGAACTAGACCGATTGATGTCTTTTTAAAAACCGTACTAACCCTCAGTTCTGACCACAGGGCTTAAACCCTAATTGGTGAGTGCTTTTTACAAACAGGTGTGGTATGCCGATAAATAGATGCAAAATATACACTGCGCTATCTAGGCTGACATATGTTTTATATTATACTAGCTTTTGCCCGCGGCTTCACTCGCGTTTATTTAGAATTTGACAATCAATTCGGGTTTTACTCTGCTTGTAATAATATTATTATTCAATCATGATTTGAAAGACACGTGGCGCCATCTATTATCATAAGAATGTTATTGTTGTTTTCCTCGGGAACAGTAATTTTTTTCGGGATCAAAGGTAGCCTATGTCCGTTTCTGTACACTTGACAAATGCAAAATTTCAGGATGATCGGTTCAGTGGGTTAGGCGTGAAAAGGTACCAAACAAACAAACAAACTCATTTTCGCTTTTATAATATTAGTTAGGATTAGGAAGGATAGGCACCTCACGTGATACCATTTTTACGAACTCTAAGATTTACGGCAATTCATTACTGTTTCTCATTTGTTTTAGATTAAAGAAAAGAAAGCTACTCTATGTTCTTCTCAGTTCCCCTGATAACGTGTAGGTATGCGAAAGTTCACGATGACAGATCAAATTGTTAAGACGTGAAAGCGTAAAAAACAAACTCACATTCGCATTTATAATATTAGTTAGGATGTAATAAATTAATTTTACTATAAATAAATCATTTTAATATTACGTTTCCTTTAATGTGCTTTTAGTATATGCCGCGCCATAGAGTTCTGACTTACGAGTAACTAAGAGCCCCTGTCTAATATGTCAGAATATAAAATACTATTTTACCTACCAAAGGTGTTTATCATAACCGGGACTGAAAGCTATACATATGTACATATGCTGAACATACTGGAACGAACCTTACATATCTTATCTTATGGGCCAGTCAGTGCAGACCGGCGACACTTCGACCCAGTGGGATCTTTTGTGTCGACACTCTCCCAATAACGACTGCCATAGGTGTTCATGGCAGCCGGGACCAACGGCTTAACGTGCTCTCCGAGGCACGGAGCAGGCGATAATTGTCAATCAATACGCACATAATTTCGAAAACTCATATAATTTCCGAATGTCAGAGGTGCGCGACGTGGGTTCAAACCCGAGACCCTCTGCATTGCAGTCTGTTGGTCTCCCCACTGAGCTATCGCTGCTCGAACCATACCTATATGTGGCTTTAATTTTCTGTACGGTGAAAGCAGATCCCTAGTTGTGCTCATTCAGGCATGACTGGGTAATCTGGTGTATCTATACCTGTCAAATAACTTACAATGTCAACTAAAAGTTAAATATTGTAAAGTGCATTTTTCATACTATCTTTATTCTTTACTAGCTGTTACCTGCGTCTGCCCGCGTAGATTTTAACTAAAAAGTGTTTGTCTCCGCGGAACCCTATCTTTTTTTAAAATCAAAGTAGCCTAAGTTACTCCTTGTAACATCAGCTATCTGCCAGTGAAAGTCCCTTCAAAATTGGTTCAGCCGTTTCGGAGATTAGCCGGAACAGACAGACAGACAGACAAAAATTTTAAAAATATTTGGTTTCGAATAGGTACCTTATATACTTTCATATGCATTAGACAAAAAGCTGTTATTTTGACATTACAAACAGACACTTCAATTTTATTTATTTGTATAGATAAACACAACTCCCATACTAGGAATAATTCCTGTGTCGCGGGGGACTTTACAAACATTCAAACAACGGACACAAAGAACACCCAGACTCAGAACAACCATTTGTGGATCACGCAAGGTTTTGTCCCGTGTGGGTTTTGAACCCACAGCACTCGTCGCAGTGGCAATGGCGGGCCGACCACTTAAACCACTACGCCCTTCATGCCGTTAATCTCAAATCAAAGTCAAATCTGTAAAATGAATTCTTTTGTATATTACTTATATCAGTCTCATTTTGCAGGATCAAATATAACATTTTGGAATGACGCTTTATTTAAAATTACATACATTATTTTGATCTTCTATCTCGGTTCGTACAATACTGTCGCGTTATACCTAATGATTAACTATTAAAACAGGTCAAGCTTTAAATAAGTCTATTCCGTAAGAACTTTCGTATCTCGACCCTTTTCGGTAGCTTCTGGCTCCACGTTTTATAAAACACTTTGGAAGTGACCAGTGTCTCTAAAGTATTTTTCAAATCAAATCAAATCATTTATTTCGGGCTGCATAAGCCCATAGATAAATACCTTAACCTAAATTTACATATTATATAATTTTATAATACATACAACACCATCTAGTCCAAACTAAGCAGAGCTTGTACTATGGGTATTAGACAATGGATAAACATTACATATATACTTATATATAAATATTGAATTGTTTCAAATCCGATTAACCTCAAAAATAGTAACTATTTAAGTATAGGATACTAGAAGTATATCAGTAGTAATCGGGGGGAAATTTTAACTACATGCAATATTTTTTCTTAAGTACATATTTATATTACCTACATATAAATCCTATAGTTTTGTAATAAATTAATATTTTTGTATAATATTTATGCTATCCCTGTTCGGCGTTGTTCCGTAAACAAGGATAGCTGTTAAGCAATTGCTATAATAAATATAATCATTCGAAAGTTGGTCGATCGCGCATCCAAATGTTAATCGTTCTGTCGTCACCGATTATTTTGCAAAATAATAATATCGAATATTTGAAACTTGATTTTATGAATGGCTAAGGGTGTGATGGCGCAGCGATAGTGTATGCGACAGCTGTCCGCAAGGCTTGGGTTCTAGGCTCCCTTATTTATATATTTTAATGTAATCAAATAATATATAAATATTAACGGTTGATGTATTTGAATAATTATTCTAAATATCAACGCGACCTGCACATTCCAATAATTCAAATTTGTCATAAAAATCTCACATTTCTCTGAAGCATTTTACTTGTTTTTAGGTTAATAACCCTTTTTGTTGTTTTTAGCGTAATGAACCACTGTTTTTTTTTTAAACATACATAAATAGATCCGCGCATGGATAGATAGATTTTAAACATATATTATATGACTCTCTCATGCATATAATCTTTCATATGCATCCTACATAGTGGTCGGTGAGCTGGCTTTGTTCTCTTTCTCCACTTCATATGCAATACTACAATAATAAAATTATAACACATAAAAACACATAACTTGTTCTTTATAAAACACGATCTCGAAGCTACAATACTATACGACACACTTCCGATTGCACCGACCGCTGTAAAGATAACTTATCAGTCGTCCGTAGGGTCATTACCGTCTCTTCTGTTATTATTTTTATCCTCACTTACTTTTTTATTGACTTAGGTCGGCAGATCGCCCACCTATTACTCTCCGTTGTCTGTTTATTTAGGCACTTTTATTGCGCGATTTCTATTTGTTCTTTAAATTTGGAATAGTGTTTTAGTTTTTTATTCGTTGTGTTTTTTAACTGTAACTGTGTTGCCATCTGATTTTATACTTTTATTATCATTATTATATATTTTCTCACATGTGATTATATTAATTTCTAAATACATCACTGATCCAGTATGTATAAAGTTCGTTGAATGGTATTTGAACCACTTTCATTAGGCTTTATGCCTATGTTATAGATTACGTTCTATTCGTTGTTAATTCCTAGTGATACTTCATGAATAGTAATTTTAATTGAGAGAGATAATTATAGTAAGTATTTATTATATATTAAAGTACATTATTTATTTACAAGTACAGAATATTGACAATATAGTGTTATCTGTAAGCTGGAGTTATTTTTAAATTGTTTAAATATTAACCTTTTTACTAAACGTATAGGTATAGCCTAAATGGTGTAGCGGCATAAAATTGCACCCGATCGTGAGATTTCAGGTTCGAATCCCGGTCGGAATTATTAGATTTTTCTTTGAGAATATTCTCAGTTAAAGCACGTCATTTGAAAAAATGTCCAGCAGCTTGCAATAGGCAAGTTGTCTGATACATGGAACATACAAACATACCTAGCTAAATGTAAGTGTAATATCCGATAAATAACATTTTACACATACCTAAATCTATACATGTAGTATATACACAAAATTGACGAAAATTTTTCGAATATTTTATAGTACCTAGTGCATAGATACGACCTACACTGACAAAATAAAAATACCTTTATGTATAAAGCACATAGAATACGGTTGCTTTAGAGAGTGTCGCATTCTAACATCTTATTCATAAAAGACTTCGCTGCCAGTATTGTACAGGTCAGGTGATTTCAATATTTGCAGGCGTCTCTCGCATCGAGAATAATACCTAAAGGGAATTTCTAGTTTGAAAGCAAAACAATGCAAACCGTGTTTGGAATACTAAAATATACCAGTATTTACCTCAAAATGATTACCATTTTACGACTGCCGTTCAGTATTACTTCATTATTAAAATACATTAACTAGATTGCTTTTAATTTTAAATTTAACTGTGCGTTTGACAAATTAAATTTGAATTTATAGTATTAGATAATTATATACTTACGTTACGATGAAAAGAAAATAAAAGTAGATGGAACATTTAGACATTATTAATTTATCTATACTTAATTTTATAAAGAGAGATTACTGATATGATAATATGTTTGTTTGTATGTTTGTACGTCTTAACTCAAAAACAAATCAACCGGTTTTAAAAACTATATTATCACCGAGTAACAAAGGCTATACCTACTTTGTTTGAAAATAAACGTATGTTTTCTAACATTAACGACCCAAACCTACGTTTACGAGCGAAGCCGCGAGCAAAAGCTAGTTACCAATATTTTTATAGCAAAACACTGAAACAAATAGAAAGAGAGGAAGACCAAGAATAAAGTACACAGATGATCTGAAATAAAAAGTGAATTGAGAGAGAAGAAAATTAATACATCGACAAGTGGCAACGGGAGATCGGGCCTTGTGGCGCACCCTGGGGGAGGCTTATGTCCAGCAGTGGACTGCAATAGGCTGAAATGATGATGATGATGATGAAGTGGCAGCTCTCAAATTTTGGATGGATACATCACGAAATTAAAAAGGTGCGTCACGTCAAACGCTTGCTCAATCAAATAATATTCGCGGGCTAGTATAGGTATATAAAGACAATTGTTTTTCTAATTACTAACCAACTTCAATTTCTGATTTTAATTTAAGATTTTCTCCATTGTTTTCTATTATTTCCCTCACTGTAGAAATCATTTACCCTTACCATATTTCTACTTACAAGTACGCTGATATAAGAAACATTATGAATACTCTTACACAAAGCATATTACATATTAAATGAGTTTTAATTTATGTCTAAATATAAATAGATAGCAGCGATAGCCTAGGGGAGACCGTTGGACTGCCACGTAGAGGTCTCGAGTTCGATTCCAGAGCACGCTCTCTGACTTTACGAAGTTATTGCGTATTAAATAGTTAATTACCGCTTGCTTTAACGGTGAAGGAAAACTTCGTGAGGAAACCTGCGTGTCTGAGAGTTCTCCATAATGTTCACAAAGGTATGTGATGTCTGCCGACCCGCACTGGGCCAGCGTGCTGGGCTATGGCCTAACCCTTCTCACATCGAGAAGAGGCCCCTGCCCAGCAGTGGGACAGTTTAATACAGGGCTGATATTATTATTATTATAATTTATGTCTATAAAATGTATATATGCGCCTCAGATTAACTTAACCGATTTATTACTACCTGTTTAAACATAAGGTTATAGTTAGGAGCATCTGCTATTAGTCAGTTTAAATATATTACTATCCATTAATAAGAGAGTATAACAGAAAAATAATAATAATTAATTTAATATACCCCCCAGACTTGCAGCGTAAAGAAGATAAAGTAATGCATCATGGGCATCTAGTGATTGCAACTATGTAATATAGTAGGAACATACGATATATTGGTGTATTGCACATCTATTTATAATAACTAGCGGTCGCCTAGTGGTCAAAATTCGACCAAAATTCCTAAGCTTGCTACTTTGTTTTCTGTTTTTCTCTATTACATATAAATAAGGTATAGGTAACCATAGTTACAAAGAATTTTACGACGTCAGACGAACAATGTCGCAATACTACCAACGCGCTTCGACTGCGTGTGTTAAATACACGGTTGTGTGCGAGTAGTGTTTTTTTAATTAATTTAATGTATTCCTAATGCCTATTTTATAAAAATATTAGGATTCGCCCCTCCTTCTCCATATAAACTTTAACTGTGCCAAATTTCATACACCTACGTCCGCGCAATTTTCGTAAAAAGGGGTACAAAGTTTTTGCTTCACGTATTAATATATAGATATAAAATAATAATATCAGCCCTGTATTAAATTGTCCTACTGCTGAGCACGGGCCTCTTCTCAATGTGAGAAGGGTTCTACATCTATTTACCTCTTGATAAAAGCGATACACTATGTAAGTACATATTTCTATAAATCAAATATATAGGTAAATAACTTACTAACACGTGTATGTAATTCATAAATAACAATAGTCTTTCCTGATTGTGTGACTACATTCAATTCATAATACGTAAAACATATACATAAATCATTCAACTAATGCTCTAATATCATAATAGTATGACAATCAAAGGGTCCTTTGTAATCGTGTGTCAGAGAACTGTAAAAGGCGCAAGGCCGCATCCAACGCACATTAGCTGTGCAGCGTTTATAACTAAATTATGATTGCTTATACAAACACACAGATAGATTAATAAATAGCCTGTTATCTACTGATGTTTATTTATATACCGTTGCGTTATAAATACTTTGTGCTAGAGGTGACATCTTAACTAAATTGTAGTACGCGTTAGAGAACATGCACTTTGACTCATTTAGTCTGAGCCGGCCGATTATTGGAACGACACGTTTGAGTGCAATATATATATTTTCTTCTTAGAAAAGACATCTGCCGCTCTAGGAATAATGTCTGTGTCACGTCGGACTTTATAACATATTCAAACACCCAGACTAGGAATAACCATTTGTGAATCACACAATTTTTTCTCCCGTGTAGTCTCACAACACACGGTGCAATGCCAATGTCAAGACCAGTACTGATAGAGTACTACGCCATTCCTACAGTCAATTAAGCAGTAGCGTGATACACATGATGGCCTTTTTATATTAAAATTTAGCACTCAAAATTGCCGTTGCAGTATAATCAGCTATGTGAGTTAAGGTGCATGCGCTTTAAGGCGTCTTACTAACAATTAAATTGAGATGTCTTCTCTAGTTTTTAGTATGTACATATTAACTCAATGGTACATACGTCATTCCTATCAACATAAACCAACTGGATTTAAGTGTTTATCGTGTATGTGTGTGCCAAGAAATAGTAGCTGTCATATGAATTTTGTTGCGTTGCATATATCAATACTAAATTATATAAACATTGGTTCAGTGCATATTGTTAGTGTAGTAAATTTGATGTACCTACTTGAATTGTATATAAACCAGACTTAAAATAGACTGTTATTTCTAGCTGCCGTAAAACTGACTATGTAGAAACATACAAAATGTATCGGCAACTGCGTGTTGAGATGATTTCCACGTGAGAGACTCTAAAAAAATTGCTGTCATACTCATACTTTTAGCTACTTACTAATTTAATTGAACTAATAATTGTGAAAGCAAAACTGTCATATTCATTAAGTAAACTGCTAATCCGATATTTATTTAATTTGATTTGGAGATAGGAACGAGCCTATAGCCTTCTATTACAGTTCCAGACTCAAAGAAGTTACTACGAAATTTTTGACAGAAAATTTTAAGCTAAACACTTTGCTCGACCTGGGGATCGCACCCTGCATTAACAAGCAATGCGCTACCGAGGAGGTTATAAAATATGAAACTAAAGTAACTACTTTTTCTAACAATATAACCGTAATATATTACATGAAACTTTGACAATGTTGAGAAAGTGTAAAATATATCACTACTTAACCGACGTGGATATATGTATATGCGTGTACATATACAGAAGTCAATGTACGTAAAACATCTCCCTAAGATGGTGGGATTAAATAAGGCTCGTAGAAGAAATTGAACCTATTACAAAAACCTCGTTCAACAAGTTACTGAAAATGCTGTATGAGAAACATATTTAAACACAACACCTCCTCAGCAATCCTTCAAAAGTAAACTTTCTAAGAAATTTACAGATGAATAAACATCTCCATTTTATCATTTTCCTACTCGCACCTTACAGTCGAGTTCATTAGCTATGAAGATTCTTTTGAAAATACGAGATCAGCCAACGAACCAGCTCTCAATCATAACAAGAAGTATAACAAAGTGTATTGGAAACCTCCTCGCCTGGCGATAGGAAAAACCGCCTGAAAAAATAACGCCCGACGCCAATTTTCTAAACAGAACAAAAAAAATAACAATCCGATATCAATCCAATAAAGGGCAGGAAGGAAGCAGCCTCCGAGTAAGCAATCACACGTCAGAGCGAGGCGGAACACGATACCGTAAACGAGTAAGGGAGACAGACAAACGATTGTGCCGAGTTTCCAAAGAACGGTGTAAACAATAAAACTTTTTGAAGAAGTTCGCGCTTATTCGGCGCGCGAAAGGGTTCCAGAGTAATGAATAATACAGATAAATTATTCAAAACACAATCGTATTAAATTCGAGTCGCTTGTGAAATTTTATTACGGAGTGTCCGCAAAGAAAAGTTTCAGAATGGCACTCCACCAATTTATGGACTTTTGTTTCGGTTAAGGAGTAATTAAAAATTTCACGGTTGGCAAAGTTATGACGGGAGTAGCTCGTAATTCAGTTAATTTTGCTTCATTTTGTTGTTTAATCAAAGTTTTGTGCAAACCTTATCCTCCAATAAGCACCAATGATTTTATTATAAAATAAATTGTTACATTTACGAACAACTTGACAAGGTATGCCGTAACGGAAAGATAGAATTAAGAGATGATAAAAAAGCAAATATTCTTATATCTATTAATCAAACTGACATGATAAAATATTATTTGAACAAGCTTTGGATAGTTCCACGATCGTTTTCTCTGCGTTAGCTCGGTAGTCTGTCCCGGGGGACTTTTCATTATTGTTTCCTGCCGGTTATCGAAAGCAACCCTCTAAATCAAGGTCCAATTGTCTCATTGGCGCCAAAAGTCATTTATGTGCTTCTCACTAGAGCGTCGTAGCTTTAGGTACTTTACGTTTAACCTTTGAACAAAGCAATATTAGGGATGGAAATGTACGATTAGGAGGTTCCGATATTTGAGGTTCTTTCCAGGGTTTTTTATTAAGGTAAAGGTGCACTTGTCAACTTTTATTGTTTCATCTGGTTGGTTACAGTTTATGTTATTGCTTGAAAAGGTTGAAACTTTAATTTCGTTTACTTACGGCCAATGGTTTGACTACTCTATTATATCGGTTAGTCTTTTTGGGTTTTTAGATTTGGTTCTTCTTTATTTAGTGGTATACTTAACATAGTCTCACTTCTGTATTTCAACGAAAAGGTAAGCAGATAGTGTTAGAATAGCGTGCCTAGGGTTTATAGGTATCGTATTTTGTTCCCTATTCATTCTAAAAGTTTCCTTGTATGTCGTAAATAAGCTCGTCAAAACGCCCTGAAAGCATGATAGAGCAGGATATATAATATACTGAATCGAACATTCTAAGGCAAGCCCAAGTTTTGGATTTATATGAAGATACCGTCATTGGCGTATTGCACCTGCATACCTCTCTACGTCTTAAATACGTTATATGGGTCAAGCTCATTACAATCTATCTGCTGATCAAGTTTTAGACGTCCTGCAGCTAAAAAATGGTAGAATTTGAAGCTGCAGGACATCTGGAATATCTGGCAAATGCCTACTAAAACCCTACAGTAACACCTAAATCGACCCGGAACTTGAACTCAAGAATTTTCGGTCATCCGTAAACAAAAGCGGTATCCACAAGGTATCAACATAGCAGTCATTATATGATTTTATTAGCGTGCTCGCATTACATGTACATTCTTTTATCACATATCAGCTATCACATATCACAAAAAGCACTTGCTCAATCATGATCATTAATACGTAACAACTCCTCACATACACGCACTCACACATAAGAACATTGTCACCATTATAAAAAAGTGCGATACGCTATCGCACTTAGCTACTTCCTGCGATATCAAAATAATTACACAGAAGTGCTAATCTTCTACGAATGAAAAACATACAAATAGCTAGTTGTACTTCGAACTTGTACAAAGCCATTAAGGACGTTGTTGTAACCATTAGAATAATTGTTTAGAAATAGTTTCAGGGTTTTAAACTAAACTTTTAATTTTATTATCTATCTTTTGAGTTTATTATAACCTAAAGTATAATGCTTTTGCCCGCGGCTTCGCGCGCGTAAAAGTAGGTTAGGTTAGGTTATGTGAGTATCAGGATTATAAGATAGGATGTAAGACCTGGCTCCACCGCTCCCGGGTCAGTGGACGGTAGAGGCCATTCGCCCGGTCCTCTGGGGGTGGATAGGGCGGCGATTCGGGTCGCTGACCTTCCGACTGGTGCAGGTGCTTTCCGGGCATGGATGCTTCGGAAAGTATTTGCACCAGATCGCGAGACGGGAGGCGACCCCGGCCTGCCACGAGTGTGGGGCGCCGGAAGACACGGCGCTCCACACGCTGGAGGCGTGTGCCGCGTGGGGGCCGCAGCGGCACACGCTTTCGGCCATAATAGGCGGGGATCTCTACCTGCCGGGCGTGATCAACGCCATGCTCGGCGGCGAGAGATCGTGGCAGGCGGTGGTCTCCTTCTGCGAGGCTGTCATGGCGCAGAAGGAGGCCGCGGAGAGGGTCAGGGAGAACAATCCCCTCGCTGATCCTCTCCGGCGCAGACGGACGGGAGCGAGGAGGAGGCGATTTGCCCGCCTTCTCGCTCCTGTATAGTGGGGTCACTGGTACAGAGTCGGGGGACTCTGTACCAGCTTGCACGGCCCCACACGTCTGGGGGTGGCCTTGATGAGCAAGGCCACCCCTCCACAGGTGCTGAGGCCCGGTTACCATCAGCCGGGCCAACTGCCGGGGCGGGATGGTTATTGCTAACGCGACCCCATCCCGCCCTACCCCGTCGGCGGAGGGACTGCTCACCCCAGGTTTTAGTGTGTATACCGACCCCCTTTAGGGGCGGAGAGTCTCACATAACCAACCGGGGGAGGGGGTATCCATAAAGGATTTTCCTGGGTAAAAAAAAAAAAAAAGTATCAGGATTATAAGAGGTTACCGCACGATCTCCGGATCTGGAAGCAAGACCCCTGGCGTCATTACATTAATGGCGCGAGGAGGCGCTAAGGCGCGACATGCGCCTCCTACCGTGCGAAATCAAGGCGCAGTGATGCGCGCTACGTCAGATTCTGATGGTGGAGTGGAGAGCGCGACTTGTGCAACCAAGCGCAGGGCACGCCGCGATAGCGGCGGTAAGACCCATCATGGAGGAGTGGCTGAAGAGGCGTCGCCTTCCGGATGACGCAGGTGCTCTCGGGGCACGGCTGCTTCGGGAAGTATCTATGTCGCATCGGCCGAGAGGAGTCGTCCCGGTGCCATCACTGCGAGGACTGCCCCAAGCCCTTTATTCCTTTATTCCTTGTCCATATGACCTTTAATTACACATGCCAATCCACACTTTTCTGTGCATGCAATATACTAAAAAAAGGGTACAAAGTTTTCTTATAACAAACACTAAACTATTAATTTTGAAGTAACTTCTCTGAAAATCTGAAATAAGAAAAACAATCAAAATACGGTATGCTAATTTATGAACATTATCATTATATCATTAATATTCGCCTGAGGTAAACGTATTGTTCGAACTGTGTATACCGTAAGTCGCTTTTATAGGCGGTATGATTCCGAGTTTTGAGTTGTTAATTTACTAAAATTTTCATAATACTGATGTAAATATCAATTTCTCCGTACCTTGATTAATGGAAACCTCAAACCAGTCAACATTTTGATGAAATGTAAATATAATCATTTTTTTTTTATGGATTAGGGGGCAAACGAGCAGACGGATCGACTGATGGTAAGTGATCACCGCCACCCATGGACACCTGCAACACCAGAGGAGTCACAAGTGCGTTGCCGGCCTTTTAAAAAGGAGTACGCTCTTTTCTTGAAGTGTTGAAGGTCGTATTGGTCCGGAAATACCGTAGGCGACAGCTCATTCCACAGTTTTGTTGTGCGAGGCAGAAAATTCCTGGAGAAACGCACAGTTGTGGACTGCCAACCATCTAAATGATGGGAGTGAAAATGCTGTCGCGTGGGACGATGGCGAAAATTGCCCACCATGAGACCTGGTTGGGTTCTCCCAAAACAGACCACGCGGGACGAACTGCCCATGCGTTCGCTCTCACGCATGACCTGTCTCAACTGGTACTCCAGCCCACCCGGATACCAGACATTGCAGGTCAGGCGCCCTCTCTGCTCGATCTGCTGCTGACGAGTAACCCGAACCGGTACAGTGTGTCGATTCGTGCTCCTCTGGGCACCTCAGACCACTGTCTGGTTTGTGCCACAGCTGTTGTTGTTACGCCCCCACGACCCGAGGAGGCAAGACGACGACTGTGGCACTACTCGTCGGCAGACTGGGATGGAATGCGGGAGTACTTCGCATCCATCCCTTGGGCTCAACGCTGCTTTGAGAACAGGGATCCATCAGAGAGCGCTACTGCTGTCGCTGGTGCAATCATCCTGGGTATGGAATATTATATTCCATACAGTGATGTCACGAGCGGCGGCAGGAAAAGACCCTGGTTCGGTCGTGAATACGCTGATGCTGTTGAACGCAAACAGACAGCGTACCGCGCTTGGGCCAGGGCTCGCACTCTCCACGACCCTAACGTGGATCACCTGAAGGCAGCGTTCAACCAAGCCACAAAGGTCTGCAAGAGGGCATACTTAAGAGCGGATGCCCAGCGCGTCGCACGGTTCGGCCAGGAACTCATGGCGCATCCTACGGGCAGTCGTAGCTATTGGCGCCTGGCCAAAGCCGTGCAGTCCAACTTCTGCCAGACCTTGCTGCCCCCCCTGAGGTATCCGTATGGATCACTGGCTCATCGGCCGCAGGAGAAAGCAGATCTGCTTGCAAATCTCTTTGCGGCCAACTCCCGAATCGATGACTGCGGTTCGCAGCCGCCTAACATTGCCAACTGCGGCTACACCATGCCTGATATATGTATCAGGCAACGAACCGTTCGTGCGATACTGCAGTCTCTCGATGTTCGGAAAGCCAGTGGACCTGACGACATCCCAGCTGTGGTCCTTAAAAAATGTGCAGCGGAGTTGTCTCCCACGCTTATGCGCCTATACCGGACGTCTTACGCCGCAGGCATTGTGCCTGAGGCTTGGAAGGAGACGAACGTTCAACCGATTCCCAAAAAGGGGGACCGTTCCGAGCCAAGCAACTATCAACCCATAGCTATCACCTAGGTGCTCTCCAAGGTGTTCGAGCGGATTATAAACACCCAAATTGTCCGCTACCTGGAGGATCAATCGTTGATCAATGATCGCCAATACGGCTTTCGGTCTAAACGATCAACGGGTGATCTTCTAGCGTTCGTCACGCACCTCTGGGGTGAGGCTATGGACAAGCACGGCGAGTCTTTGGCTATCAGCCTTGACATAGCCAAAGCTTTCGACAGAGTCTGGCACCGGTCTCTTCTTTCCAAGCTTCCGGCCTATGGCTTGCCCCCTCAACTGTGCACCTGGATTGCAAGTTTCCTGCAGAAGCGTCGTATTCGGGTCCTTTGCGACGGTCGCGCTTCCAAATTTATGCAGGTCAATGCAGGAGTGCCTCAGGGTTCTGTCTTATCCCCTACGCTCTTTCTTCTGCATATCAATGATGTGTTGAATCTCCGCAACATACATTGTTATGCGGACGACAGTACCGTGCATGGTCGATATCTCGGACATCCTGGGGCCAAACAGGTTGAGGTTGAGGGGAAAAGGCAGAATCTTGTCGTTGAACTTGACCAGACCTTGGACCGCATCTATGAATGGGGTGCCAAGAACTTGGTCGAGTTCAACGCCAAGAAGACCCAGGCATGCGCGTTCTCAACAAAAAAGTCTCCGTTCCTTCCCCTCCCTTTTCTGAAGAACACTCCACTGGTGATACGTGACAGTCTCTCCATCTTAGGTATGGATCTTTGCCGCTCCCTTAATCAGAAAACCTATATCGAGAGCGTCATTAAGCAAGCTTTGCGAAAACTCGGAGTTCTGAACAGGGTGAGGCGGTTCTTCACGCCTGGGCAACTGTGCCTATTGTATAAGGCACAAGTGCGCCCTTGCGTGGAGTACTGTTCTCATCTTTGGGATGGCTCCGCGCAGTACTTGCTGGACGCTCTCGACCGGTTATAGCGGCGGGCTGTCCGTACCATCGGAGATCCAGAGGTCACGAGTTCACTGGAACCTCTGCAACTCCGTAGGGACATCGCCTCATTGGCATGTTTCTACAGAATATACCACGGGGAGTGCTCTGAAGAGTTATTCCACCTTATCCCGCCCTCCCCTTTCCTATCCAGAACAACGCGTGCTGGGCTCAGATGCCATCCTTACACGGTAGAGTCGATTAGAGCGCGTACCAAAAAGTTTGGGTCCTCATATCTCTGCCGAACGACCAAGGCATGGAATTCTCTGCCAAGGCACGTGTTTCCTTCTTCCTTCTATCCTGGGTTCTTTAAGCGGAGCGTGAAAAAGCATCTTCTCAGGCCGTCAAAGTAGAGACCTCAACATCGCCTCGGCTACTGTGGGGGCGATGTGGAGGTCACTGCTCTTAGACCACACGACTGCTTACCATCAGGTGGAGTGTGGTCATTTTGACGAGCAAAATAAAAAAAAAAAAGAAAAAATAAAGAAAAGAGGCGGCAGGGATAATTCCGAACAATTCCTCGGAACACTTTATTTACTATCAGGATGTATATATTATAAAATACACAACATTTATATTGAACACTATAATTACAGTAGTTTAAAGCATGTAGGTACTTATACCAAAATTTATAATTGGAATATACCGCAATATATTCCGAATAAAGGAATTTAATTTCAGTCTATACTAATATTATAAAGATTTGATTTTTTGTTTGTTTGTTTGTAAGGTTTTAAATCAAAAACTACCCAACCGATTTTAAATTTAACCATTTAAATCTATATAATGACCAAGTAACATAGCCCATATTTTATCTAAAGTACTGTTACTAACTTTTACGCGAACGAAGCCGCGGGCAAATGCTTAGTCTCAATACACTTTTATTCATTACGTTACTTTCATAGCTTTATAATCTTGTGTTGTATTCGCTTAACTTCTTAAACTATGTTGGCAATTGTGAGACTAGTGGATTTGGTCACTCGCTGTAACAGCAAAGGATTATTTTTAATGTTGTCAACGTGTAAAGTCGTTCAGCTCAATTTAACATGCATATAGGGATGCGCACACGCATAACGCGTGCGTGTGTACAGCGATTTCTAAATCGCATTATATTCAGCCGAATTTAGTCCAAAATCGTTCTAACTACATATATATGACGTTTGCCTATCTATTTATGTTTAAATTCTGTCAGCTATTGCCTTGCTGGCGCAACGGGAGCGTGTGCAACTTCTGTGCATGAGGTCTTTTCGGAGATTCCCAGGATTTCTTTCATGAAATTCTTCGAAGTACTATGAAACCTCGAACTGAGCCCGGTAAACAGCAATGAGCTCGCCCCTATAACGCGAAACCAAAAACTTAAGATGGGGAAATATGGGTTTAATACACATCTTATCCTTCCGTAAGTTTTTATTTGTATGTTGGTATTACTTACTATATTTACGTTAAAGATGATGACTGTTTCATTCAATAAATCAACGTCAATTTAAAAACACAATGTAACAGAAAATCCAACAGAGCACTGTGATTGAATTCTACCGTCATTTTACTAATGACTGCCGTGTAGGTATCGGGTTGGTAAGTCAATAATGGCAACTGTCCTCAGGCCTGATGGATAAAATAAATACTGACTTTTAATTAAAAAGCAATTTTTGCAATGGTCTGTCATAAAATCGCGATGTCCTCACACACGAGTCTTATGGGAAATAACTTATTAATTATTTTCAAGATTGTAGGATGTAAATACGTGTTTTATAGTGGCAAGTAGGTTGCAAAATGGTTCTACTGAGGGACAATTTGCTTCCTCGTACGTGGAATTCAAATATCCTAATAATATCATACAGGAGAAATTTTGTAAAGATGTTTGGATCTTTGGTCCTCGATAACGCATATGGATGAACAGACTTGAACCATTGATGGATAATGCCCTGATTAACGCATAGGTTAGGTAGCGTTCTATCCCGATGTACGTCTCCTCGGTGGTCACGCGGGGTAAGCCGCAAGGACTACTAATTCACTCTGAACTTACTATAGTCTCAGTTTACCCCGTGCCCTTGCTTTTTGTCTTCTCTAGAGCGAAATAAGTGTTTGGTACAAGGTATAATTATCTAATTAAATTTACATATCTCTTAAAAGGTATATAAGCGTCTAAATCACGCTCTTATATTCTCAAAGAAACATCATGTAAGTTGCTACGATCTATGTTCAAATATATTAAAGTAGATTTCAAATTAAGCACTATGGTAATCAAGGCACAGAAAATAGGCTGTTAGGGAGGATAATATATGAATACACATACAGGGTTGCATGAAATAATAACCTTTTACCTGTGCCTTCTTGACATCATAATAAATAACTTTTGTTCTATTACTTCTTACAAAACTCATTACTGTTTTTAAAAAATAATTATAAAAAGTTACAAATGTAATGTGCCCCGCCTCACGCACAAAGCCGTCCCCTCCGCGGTGTGTTGTTTGTTTACACCGCTGCACGCTGATTGCTGTGACGACCGCTTAGTTGTGCGATTTAAGCAAATAATTTCAATATTTGTATTTTGTGTGAAAAATAAAATAATAACTACCACTTTTTATAATGAATTATTAAAAGTGGTAGTGGTAATTAGTTAAAGCTTTGTAAGTAAGATAGAAATAAGTCACGGTTGAAAGGTTATTAATATTTTCAATTAATCCTGTATATACGACAGAAATCACTATTTTCTCTCTATTGAAGGGTATACTATCAAGATATTTTATTTCATCTGCACGTGTAAATATATTTGTATTATTTTCCTTGGTATTATACAAACAAGGTACTTTTCCAAACATCTTCATAGATCTAATTATTAAGCCAACATAATAATATATATTGGGGTCGGTTTTGTAATCAATCTGATACGCCTGAATATGTCTCCGCAACTTGATAGGATAACGATATTCTGATTAAACAGGACGTCAAATATTTGAGGATACCATATCGTCATATTGACGTATAACATTTTTCACGATCTCTCCGAGGCATGGTTGAACTTGCGTTTTTGTAGACCGTCTTCCGTCTATGCGTGGTTTAATCAACTTTTGCGAGTGCCGCTGCAGTAACACATACTTTGTTGAGTATACGCTTTCAAAATGTATCAATCCTCGTAAGATAATACAAGCATAAATTCGGGATAGAATGTTTTTTTGTCTGGGATTCTATCAGCCACGATGGATGTAATACCGAAAAGATATTTCTTAGAAAAATACCGTTCTTTTACAGTTGTAATTAATATTAGGTTGCCGAAAAAGATAAGAAATCACATTCTAGTTTCCAAGTTTTCATATAAAAAATTACAGTTTTATAATATGTAGATATAGTGATATTAAAATAATTGAATTACGTAATAACGAATAGAACTGTTAAAGTCTCACACACCACAGGCAGCGCCGCTTAGCAACATTTTTAGTGAGTAACTCTTTGATTGGGTGGATAAAAGTAGCACAATGAGTTAATTAATGTCTATTTAAGTCTCACGAGATTGCACACCGCCATGTACATTATGTACAATACAGAAGTTTTTTGTTCTAACGTTACGCAATATACAATTAGCGAGGCAAATTATAGGTGATTTTCATAAAAATCTTGATTGCCTTGTTGGTCCAGCTAAATAAAAGTGAGCTTGCATAACTACTTATCTTGAGGCTGTGGGTTAATTTTCCGGTGACGCAAAGTGGTATAAGTATTCTAGTACCGTCACGAAAGCTTAAAGAATAGCTCATGTTGAGCTCTGCTTAAGATAATCATGAACACATATGACAGATGATATTAAATTGTAATCAAAATCATCTGATACTATTTTGTAAGTCAACACAAAGTAGCCTGCACAGGCTAACCCCATCCGATAGCCTGTCCAGGCTACTTTCACATTAATCATTAAACACAAACATACCAATAACTTAAAGCAAAACATCCTTAAGGACATTGACACGATTCATAAAAAGTGCATTTCTTATAATATCCATATCACCTGGAAGCGTTCAAATCCAAGACGGTACGCTTTAGCGATCATTTCTCCCACGTACGTGCAAGCTCTGGAATGAACTGCCAGCTTCGGTGTTTCCCGAGCGCTATGATATGTCCTTCTTCAAACGAGGTATAAAGAGAGTTCTTCTTTCACTGTAGGCAGCGGCTTTGCTGTGTCCTGACATTGCTAAAGTCCATGAGCAGCGATTACCACTTTCCATCAGGTGGGCCATTTGCTCGTCTGCCACAAATGGCAATATATTTTTTTTTTAATATTCCCTTTTGCTTCTTTATCTTCGATCAACAATAGTTCTTTATCGATGTATTGGTTTTGATCGATCAACTCTGCAAACTACCTAATTCTATATCACAACGACAAATAATTTCGTTGCCTGATTTACGGTCCATTCAAATACTTTGGGTGCATTTACATGGGTTAGACGGTTAGCCACGCCGCGGCCACATCATCACCCATAGTCAGTGGATATACGCAATACACCAGTACCATACAACTATAAATAATAATAATAATAATTCTTTATTGTAACAAAATGTTGGTAACAATTAATGTGTAAGCCCTGATTCCCAAACTAGCGTGAGCTGTATGTTGGGAATCAGTAAACTACTATTTTATTTTCTTCTACTAAATTTTGGCCGCGGCGCCGCTCACATTATAGTACATTTTGTCAATAAATTCGTATCTCTCGTAACAGTACCGGTTTTCTGGATGATAGGTACCCTATGTCTTTTTCTTTTAACTCTGACAACATCTATGTGAAATTGCATGATGATCGGTCGAGTAGTTAAGACGTGAAAGCGTAACAAACACACAAACTCGCGTTCGCATTTATTAGATTAAGTTAGAATCAGGGGACATACTACTATTAAGAGACATACTACTTGTATTAGTAGATTATTTTAATTTTGTCATCAGACAAGCCTACTGTTTCTTACCGCGATAAATAAATGCTTGACAGTTCCGAAGTTGGCTTTATAAAATTCTTACTTCCTTACTAATATTATAAATTCGAAAGTAACTCTGTCTGTCTAACTGTCTGTCTGTCTGTCTGTCTGCTACCTTTTCATGGCTAAACCACTCAATCGATTTAGATGAAATTTGGTACAGATATAGTTTAAAACCTGGGGAAGGACATAGGCTACTTTTAATCGATGTTGATACCACGCGGGTGGAGCCGCGCGCAAAAGCTAGTAAGCTATACTTCATCTCTGTAAACTGAATCAATCTTTCACTGCAAATAGAAAATTATTATTATCTGAATAAATTAATTTATTAAGAATTAGTTAAATGAACTAATTAATCCCACCCACGCTGACCGTTACTATGGCAAACAAGATCAATAAATGAATATAACGTTTGTCAAATATTAATGAAAATTAAGTGCTGTAATATTAATCACGGTAAACTATTTATTCACGACATTATTTTTTGTAAAAGAACTCAATAGATAATATCGAAGGATATGGCTTTACATTAAATTCATAATCGTCATGGAAATGCCGCTGATTAAATTTTTAATCTAATCTCGATATCTAAAGTAAATTAAGTAATAATGTCAGAATGCAATCTGATAACAAAATATGATAAAATCTAGCATGATTTATGTGTCTATCTTTATATAGGTTATATAATTATAATTCTTCTGTGCATGTATTTATATATATACTAGATGTGCCCGCGGTTTCACCCACGTTTTTCGTTACTGCGCCGCCCCCGTGGGTCGTAGCGTGATATTATGTAACCTATAGCCTTCCTCTATAAATAGGCAATCTAACACTAAAATAATTTTTCAATTCGGACCAGTAGTTCCTGAGATTAGCGCGTTCAAACAAACAAACAAACTCTTCAGCTTTATAATATTATATAATAATAATAATACTTAATAATAATAATATTCTACCACATTCACATAACACCATCTAGCCCAAACTAAGCAGAGCTTGTACTATGGGTACTAGACAATGGATAAACATACATATATTGTTTTTTTTTTGTAAATACCAGACCAATACAAACATCCATGTTTATGCACACAAATGTTTGACTTGTGCGGGAATCGAACCCGCGACCTCAGGCGTGGCAGTCGGTTACACTAACCACTACGCCATCGAGGCCGATGGATATCCTTACTAATATTATAAATGCGAAAATGAGTTTGTTTGTTTGTTACGTTTTCACGCCTTAACTACTCAACCGATCAACATGAAATTTTGCATACACGTTGTCAGGGGTACAGAATAGGACATAGGGTATCTTTCATCCAGAAAAAAGAACTGTTGCAAACCTAACCTAACCTAACCTACATTTACGCGGGCGAAGCCGCGGGTGAAAACTAGTATATAATAATTCTTTTGTAAATGTGTTTGTCACTGAACTGATTGAACTCCTAACTAACCGATATTGATGATTTTTTGTATGTGTGTCTGTGTGTGTGTTTGAGTAGATGTATATTATATGTAGATGGTTTAAATTCACAATTGGACTCGGTAGAGGGCACTGCGATCGGGTTTAAGGATTTTCTTTATTGTAAGCTAACATTTAGGCGGGCCAACGCATGTCGAGCAAATAGTAGGTATTTTTATAAAAAAGACCTACCTATATCATATCAAGAAACTTAAAGGCAGATGATGTACCGGTAAAACCTAAAACATAATTTTTACTAAAAAATATAAAGTTTATAAAGCAAGCTCTTTTGTACAATCCTAATCTTAATCCTGACTTCCTAACTAATATTATAAAAGCGAAGAAGTTGAGATAAAACTCATTCGGTTACCAAAAGAGTGGAGGTGATGAAAGAAAATTGATTAAAATTAATTAAATTCAAAATATCTATGAACGCTTTTCGATAGGCAAGTTATTATAGGAATATTGGTTTATAAATTATATTTGATAAAAAATATGTCTCATCGGGTTATCAGATCGGTCAAGGTCGATCTTCCACGTCTCCTCTACTATTAGATTTATAAACAGATGAAGTGCTGAATATAAATGCGATAGTAAGAGTTGTGAGAACATTCCAATATAAAATTAAGAAATATTTGAAATATTTAAAATTCTACACGCCGGCGCCGGTCTTATGGTATCAAATCTTATGAAAAAGATTTTATGTATATGGCGCGGTTGTTTTCTTTTAAAGGAACAGAATATTTAAAACAGCACCAAAACATTATTCATAACACATACAGCAAAATTATAATTATTTTAGTAGAATTAACTTTCTAACTTTTTATCTTAATAAATATCGAAATTAAAATATTCAATCGCCGTAAGTAAATAAAAATAAGACAGATCGTGCAGTGTATAATAAAATTCATACACAAAACGATATATTTACGACACAAAACGTCTTTAGTTGTCACTTTGAATCTACAATAGGAAATGTAATCGAAATATAACTGAGTTCCATTATCATAAGCTCAAACTATCACTACAGCAAAATAATAACTTAAATCTACAACACCATAAAAGATAATTATGCTCTCACATCATGTCCTTGTTTGGACTGTCTCCCAAATCTTGGACAATAATTAAAGCTTTAACAAAACAGTTTACAACGTAAGGCATTCTAATCAGCATCTGATGCTACGGCCCAGTCTTCATAAGTCGTCATACTGAACCTACACCATAAAGCTTAACTCAGTAAAGCACGGATAAGATTTACAGGGCGAAATGATTTAATTAACTGTAGTCCAGGATGTACCTAGCTTCAGGGTATCTGTGGTTTAGTGAGTTTTGCTCGGTCTATAACAGTCGAAGCAAAACTAAATTGGTTATAGGCGTAAACTCAAAGACGTTAGACGGTGGAACTACCGCGTTTGAGCTACGAACATTGAGCGAGTTTGTGACGTCACGCAAATAAATGATTCTATGAAGGATTATATACTGATTGCTTACAAGTAACCTGAGTAGTAACGTCCTTTATTGTCTATCATCATGAGAAGTACTAGAATAGTAGAATAATTCATGCTCTGTTTAATCGAAAAGCACTGAACTTGTTTACCTAGTTAGGTAATGAGTATAATTTAAATTTGTTTCCGAAATTTTATTTGGGTATGTCTATTTTGCAATATTTGATCGATAATTTATTTTCCCTTATAATTTTATTCTTTATGTCATCTTACTAGATTAAAGGCTAGATGGCCCAGCGGTAGCTCAAAAATAGACAATTTCTCAATAGAGCATAGGGTCTAGAACTTTACCTTCTGGATGACAATAGGCTATATAATGTATTCCTATGTATGTATTATAACAATGTTTTAGTGTATGCTTTGTTGGTTGTCCTTAAATAAATAAATAGGCTGGTCCTCGTGGGATTTAAAACAATAGTTGGTGGTTGCGAGTGTTACACGTCAGACAACCTCTTCGAAGATATAGGTACTTATGAGGCAAAGTATGTACCTTACTATAGATAAATCCACTCACTGCGTGATAATACAATGACCACATCTGCCAACTGTTGGCCGTTGTAGCAAACGAATAGTAGAATGAAGACCTCGTCTTGCTTAACGTAAGGTAGTAAACCGCCGACCTGGTTTGATCGAGACCTATTAGATTACGAAAGACTCTTTGATTGATTGCAACTATAATTAATATCGGCTCTTAGTAAATAATCTTCTATATTCGGTGGAAACTATGTTGTAGTTAGTTATACAAAATTCGACTCGATTAGACGACCGGTCGTGCCTACAACTTTCTATATGATCGATTAGTATAATCTATAACTCGATGTAACAAAACCGTACAGGACTGCGTTTACATGGTCACCGGCGCCCGTAGGGACCGATACGTCACAAAAGTAACCTTTAACCAATGACCTCTTAAAATGGCGTCGCTTTGTCATAATAACATCACGGTATTAAATATTCATAAGGAATTGTAAAATAATGTCGCTAAAGGTTAGGTATCAAGTCAAACTGTCACATAGTGTTGAGCGTTTGCAAAACATATAGGTACCTATAGTATAAATAATAATGGTAATATGTCGCTAAAAGATTGGTAAGCATTATTATATAAGCATTCGTAAAAGGAAGGCATTAGTTCTTAAAAGGTTTGTTAGGATTTTAGATTTCTTACACTATAATGTTATAAGATGTAATAATATTTTAATGATGTAAAATGAAAATTGCATACATTTTATGCCCTAAACATGTAATTGTGTATACGTATACAACTTAGGTTACGTAGTAGACTTAAGAGTGCGTCTCGCCGTTAAACAATTACGTTTGGCGACTATAAGCTGCACCAGATAGGTATAAGTTATCATAGTAACAAAAATAAAAATATCACCTATATCTTCGAAGGAGAATACAGTTATATATATTGTACACCTAGATTATGCCACAAATGGATTAAGTCACACGTAAAAAAGGGCAAGTCTACTGAGTACATACAGTGTCAGATTTTACTTCTGCAGAGTACTAAGAATTTCTTAACAGATTATCCCAAAAACACGATACCTGTCCTTCTATCGAGGACGAGAATTCATTAACATTGCACCAACAATGTAGACATAGTAGTAATAAAAGATTTAGGCATCTGCCTTATCCAATTTTACATGCAAATAAGCTTAATAATACTTATTTTTATCAATGATATTAATTATTTTTAAGCACCAACCTCCTGATGTGCCATCCACCTCCTGTGGATTTATTAAATGAATTTATTGATACGACCCATGTCGGAGGCGATATTTGTAATACCTACAAAGTTTGATATCGATATCGTCACTGAATAAATGCTTCTTTAATTTCAAAAGCAAATTTTGTACTGAGTTTTTTCATAACATGTTGTACTCGACCCAAAACAATGACCGCATTATTCTGTTCAATTTTGTGATTCTATTAAAATATAAACACGTGTTATAATTTACATTTTATCAAATTCGAATTCACTACTGTTCAATTCACGAATCGCGCAGTGTTATCGGGGTTTTCATCAACAAATTCTCAGAAGCAGCACGGAAGGATTGTGCCCGATAGACGGTAAGAGACTCGCTTTTTTTATACAATTAAGGTGACAAACAAGCATACGGCCCACCTGATGGTAAGTGGTCACCGTAGCCTATGGACGCCTGCAACACCAGAGGCATCACTTGCGCGTTGCCAAACTTTTAGGAAAGGAAGTGGGAAGGAGAAGGAGCGGGAAGTGGGAAAGGGAGTGCTTGGGCCTCCGGCACTCTCACTCACCGAACGAAACACAACAGTAGGAATACTGCTATCTCACGTCGATATTCTGTGAGAGAGTAGTCCTTTCCCGGTCGAGCCGCCCATTCATGCTGAAATCAGCGAGGCTCTACTACTCATAAAAATGCTTCCCATTACGTGAAACCTGGAATCATAGCTGTAGTTTTGTTAATAAAATAAACATCAGCCTCAGAAAATCAGGCTTCCGACTATGTATGGGTTTGTCCACAATATCGCGTCACGATATCGTTAACGTGAAACGATGCGGTGTCGCGGCGCGGCTCGTTGACGTGACGTGCCAACGCACGGTATGGCAATGTCGCCGCGGAACAACGCGTCAGACGGCGTCGGAAGAGCACGTGGCTACTATGCAAGAGAGATGAGATTGTCGGCCTCGGTGGCGTAGTGGTTAGTGTAACCGACTGCCACGCCTGAGGTCGCGGGTTCGATTCCCGCACAAGTCAAACGCTTGTGTGCATGAACATGGATGTTTGTCTTGGTCTGGGTGTTTCTATGTATAATATGTATGTATTTACAAAAAAAAAAAGTATGTATGTATGTTTATCCATTGACTAGTACCCATAGTACAAGCTCTGCTTAGTTTGGGCTAGATGGTGTTGTGTGTATGTGGTAGAATATTATTATTATTATTATGTATTATAGAAATTATTAATTCGGATTTATTGATATCACTTGTTGAGGAACGTCCAGGGCTCTAGGACAGGATAATAGATGATTTTAAGGAAAAGCACTTAAAAACCGAAGGCTGAAAGGAAGATTGTCGAAACATTTGTAACATTGCGTGATCGTGACGTGTGTTTTACGACATAATAACGTAAATTTTGCACGTCACGTCAACGTGTCGCGCCGCGACACCGCACCGTTCTACGTTAACGACATCGTGACGCTGTGTTGTGGACAAGCCCTATGTACTAGATTTTATTCGCGACTTCTCTCGCGTAAATATATGTTAGGTTAGTTTATGGTACCTACATACTTTTTTCTGGATGAAAGGTACTCTATGTTCTCCTCTGGTCCCTTGACAAGGTGATGATCGGTCGAGTAGTTAAGGCGTAAATCCGTAACAAACAAACTGACAGTCGCATTTAAAATATTAGTTAGGATTAATATGTATATTACTATGTGATTAGGATGTATAATTATACATATACACTCTATCTCTCTTCCTGGCTACATATCTCACATAGTGGTAAAGTCAGCCTTCCTGCTCTTGCTGTATGTAGGTATGTTTGTGCTATCTAAGTAAAATAAAATAAAAGTATTATTGTTCAACGCATTATCCGCGTAATGTATTTTAAATCAATTTACGAATTACGTGCGTTCTTTCGTGATTAATGATGTACACGTACGCGTAATATGTTATTATACTTCGTATTAATTTTGTTGAGACTGGTGCGACTTTATTGATTATTTAGGCCCCTTACGATATATGTATATTTTAGAACTATCCGCGGTCATGCACACAGTATTGTTACAATGTTTCATCACAATCTAAAGAATGATATCAAGAAACAACGCATACAATACGACCAAATAAACGGACATTATTTTTTATACATAATGATCTGTGTACTTCGTTCCACCTAAATAAAATTCGCATACAAAATTACCAACTTCGAGATTTGCAGTGTTTCGGCTGTTCCTTTGGGGTATTCCTAATTATCTTTTTGCCTAAACCATTCCAGTACTGGCAAACAAAAATAATTTAATCGGTCAAGCCATTTTCGAGTTGTTGCAAGACTAACGCACGGCAATTGAGTCTCGTATCTATAGTTAGATACACAAGGCAATCCTAATGCTTAACCTTTTGAGTCGCAGTAGCACACCGGCGGCCACACGGCCTGACACAATATGTGTTTAATTATGTCTAGCAGTCCAAGACTTGACATGTTAATATTAATAATACTTACAAATTTATTATATAAATACGTAACGTTTTTAAAATGACGCAATAGAAATGGCAACCTATTACTTTATTTAATTCGTTACGCAAACTAACTCATATTGTGTTTGAAACAATCTCATAATCCTAATCAAATCATAATCTAATCGTAATCGATTTATAGAATTATGCATTGTATTACATAACACATATGTTTACTTTATTTTATTGTAACCATGCCAGTAACTTTGTTATTTGTCCTCATTTAAGAGTACCAAACTAGGACCATAGTCACCATCTCTTAAAGTAACCACAGCCAAACCGCTGCCTACCGACTAACCTACAACTAACTTCGTAGATTATAAAAAGGCACACGATTGTTGTCTGATGGCGGCTGATGGTAAGTAGTGATCGTAAACTATTACGGATAGAAAGGTGTCAAGCAAATGAACAGTACGTATACTCCCACTGTACGTCATTATCTAATGAGAGGGAAGTATTGATAGTAACTTTCATGCTAAAATCAACAAGCCAATCTACCGAATTACTAAATATCCTCCGTTGTATCAGCCGAATGTCGGTCACGGCGGTCAACTTTAACAGAGACTGGCAATCGGCGCTGAAGATATTATAGTTCACAAGTATGTGCGCAAACACACACTCTCTCTGTACACTCTGTTCCCTAACTCTCGTAATCCGATGGGACAGCGTTCAGACACGACCATGGAGAGAACAGCCGCTGGATTGGTCCTGCGGCTGTTCTCTCTTTGGTCGTATCGGAAAGCTGTTGGCAGCTTTACGTGCTTTCCGAGCCACAGGGGTGTGCAACAACGCCAACTCCCTAACTCTGCTACTTTGAGAATTACAATTGTTGGCTCGACCCGAAATTTGAACCCGAGACCTTATTCACAGCAGTCGCAAACACTACCATTGCAACACTAAGACAGTCAAAACCGAATTACAAAATGCTACTGAAGTACATACATACCTAAATACCGAAGAAAGCTTTACTTGACTCTGGTACGGCCCATATGGCAACATGGCTTGGGCATACATTTACACTATTAGACTAATGACTCTTGCAAGTAGGTAATGGTGTTAATTCTGTTGTTCATCTCACTAAGCCTAAATGTCTTTTCGGCCGGCTGGAAGTTCCGTTCAAAGGAAACAAAAGGAAATAACAGTTTTGTTTTTAGAATTACCATTAGCCTATATTAGCCTTTATTGTTATTTATTTAGAGTACAAGAAAAAGTTAGGTGAGTTCTTTATCGGTTCGATTTGACAAGGCAAACATTTGTGTGCATGAACATGTATGTTTGTCTTGGTCTAGGTGATTCTATGTACAATATGTATGTATTTAAAAAAATAAAAAAGTACATTTGTATGTTTATCCATTGTCTAGTAGGTTTGTATGTTTATCCATTGTCTAGTAGGTACCTACCCATTACCCACATCAAGTATTACCCAAAAATTACAGCCAATATTGGACCAAATAGTAAACATGAATAAATCTGATCTTCAACTACAAAATCATCTGGATGTTCTAAGCATCATGTGTATGTACACACGGCTACACATCAAGTTAGACACCCTATATACACATAACTACGCTACATACAAAATAGAGAATTGTCGGAAAAGGACAGTGCATAGTGGTGGTCGATGTAATGGTAAGGATAGAGCGTAACAAAAATATAACACTCTCTCGCACGATTCGCAGCGTTCAACTTCTAATAGTTCAAAGTCCAAACAGTCTAAGTTGATGCGTTGCTGTGTGTACAAGCTCTGCTTAATTTGGGCTAGATGGTGTTGTGTGTATGTATGTGATAGAATATTATATTATTATTATAAATCTTGAATTTTATTATCACCTCACCTCGATATCCCCAAATGAGTAAGTACGCGTATATTAAACCCTAAATTAGTAAGCTATGTTTTAAGTTCCGACACAGCTATTGCCATCTACCGGACATACATATTTATAGAGCCTACGCTACTACTGAGAATCCTAACTAATATTATAAATGCAAATATAGGTTTGTTTGTTACGCTTTCACTCCTTAACTACTCGATCGCCCATCGTAAAATTTCGCAGACACGTTGTCAGGGGAACAGAAAAGGACATAGGGTACCTTTCATCCAGAACAAGGTACTGTTACTAACCTAACCTACATTAAGAGCAAAAGAGCAAAATCTAATACTCAATAACGTGGCCGATGGGACTTCCCTTTCGCATGCAATAGGACCATTATAGGAACTAAGGACAGCTAAACTAAATCTTGTATTTTTATTATAATAGTGTTCAAATATTATTGCAGTACTTAGTACTAGTTATAGTTGGAAGTGTTATAATTAATTTGGGCAAAACGTACAGTTGAGTATAAACTTGGTAAACGGAAACACACCGTGTTTACGAGTCCATTCATTAAAAGTTACGCTACGGTCTTCGAGACCGGTACGACTGATAGCGTGTAAGTGTTACTGTGGAATTATTATAAGGACATTCTCAATGGTTATTGTATATAAATGTATGTAATAAACTGAATTATATTATCATGTTTAAAACTGGCTTGGGATTGAGCGAAAAGAGCGGTTTACTGGACCAGCGTTTGCGTTTCGAGTAAATAGTAGTAGAGATATTCTTTCTAGAATTTCGAGGTATTGTGCCTAGTAGACCTAAATTTTTCATTGCTTATAATATGTGAGTAAGCAAATAGCCTAATAGGAAACAGTTAAACTGCCATGCAGAGGTCTCTAGTTCGACCCAAGGCACGCACCTGTTTTTCACTTCGAAATTATGTGCGTAATAAATAGTTTTAACGAAAATGAAAACACAACTATGTCTGCGAGATCTTCATAAAGTTATCGGAGATATGTAAAGTCTGCCAATCCGCACAGGGCCAACGTAGTATGGCCTAAGCCTTCTCACGCTAAGAAGATGCTCATGCTCAGTAGCGGAACAGTTTATATACAGGTGTAATATTATTTTTATATTGTATACTAGCTGTTACCCGACATTTCGTCCGCGTGGAATATTGAAAAAGGGTTTTCTAATATATAAGTAGCCTAAGAAAATAATTTTTATGACCGTGTATACTTTCATATATTATGCATTTAATAAAAAGCTGTTATTTTAATATTACAAACAGAAACTTCAATTTTATTTATTTGTATAGATGTGTGACGTAAACTATACTTAATGGTTATACTTCTGGCTACCTGTTTAAGGCCGGCGAGTCTTTGGCTATCAGCCTTGACATAGCCAAAGCTTTCGACAGAGTCTGGCACCGGTCTCTTCTTTCCAAGCTTCCGGCCTATGGCTTGCCCCCTCAACTGTGCACCTGGATTGCAAGTTTCCTGCAGAAGCGTCGTATTCGGGTCCTTTGCGACGGTCGCGCTTCCAAATTTATGCAGGTCAATGCAGGAGTGCCTCAGGGTTCTGTCTTATCCCCTACGCTCTTTCTTCTGCATATCAATGATATGTTGAATCTCGGCAACATACATTGTTATGCGGACGACAGTACCGTGCATGGGCGATATCTCGGACATCCTGGGGCCAAACAGGCTGAGGTTGAGGGGAAAAGGCAGAATCTTGTCGTTGAACTTGACCGGACCTTGGACCGCATCTATGAATGGGGTGCCAAGAACTTGGTCGAGTTCAACGCCAAGAAGACCCAGGCATGCGCGTTCTCAACAAAAAAGTCTCCGTTCCTTCCCCTCCCTTCTCTGAAGAACACTCCACTGGTGATACGTGACAGTCTCTCCATCTTAGGTATGGATCTTTGCCGCTCCCTTAACCAGAAAACCTATATCGAGAGCGTCATTAAGCAAGCTTCGCGAAAACTCGGAGTTCTGAACAGGGTGAGGCGGTTCTTCACGCCTGGGCAACTGTGCCTATTGTATAAGGCACAAGTGCGCCCTTGCGTGGAGTACTGTTCTCATCTTTGGGATGGCTCCGCGCAGTACTTACTGGACGCTCTCGACCGGTTACAGCGGTGGGCTGTTCGTATCATCGGAGATCCAGAGGTCACGAGTTCACTGGAACCTCTGCAACTCCGTAGAGACATTGCCTCATTGGCATGTTTCTACAGAATATACCACGGGGAGTGCTCTGAAGAGTTATTCCACCTTATCCCGCCCTCCCCTTTCCTATCCAGAACAACGCGTGCTGGGCTCAGATGCCATCCTTACACGGTAGAGTCGATTAGAGCGCGTACCAAAAAGTTTGGGTCCTCATACCTCTGCCGAACGACCAAGGCATGGAATTCTCTGCCAAGGCACGTGTTTCCTTCTTCCTTCAATCCTGGGTTCTTTAAGCGGGGCGTGAAAAAGCATCTTCTCAGGCCGTCAAAGTAGAGACCTCAACATCGCCTCGGCTACTGTGGGGGCGATATGGAGGCCACTGCTCTTAGACCACACGACTGCTTACCATCAGGTGGAGTGTGGTCATTTTGACGAACAAAGGACATACAGGGGCATAAATCTAGTCATGTTTGTATTCAAATAAGAGCGTCAACTAGGTGCCAGTACTACGCTAAGATAAACATAAAAGATTGCTTTTATAATTTCTCTAGTGTATTGCTCCTCGACAGTCTAATGCATGCGTAGGTAAGGTGCGAATAATGTATAAATATATTTCATAGAAAAGTTAGTAATAAAATCATATTACGAACTTTTCTTGTATATTTTATCTTTAGATACGTTTAGAAATTATGTTAACGCTATTGAAGTATGTACATACCGAGTTTATTAACCTGTCAGCTTAACCATATCGATATAATGATGTCAGCAAAGTGTTTGAACACCGGCGTCCTTACACCGATGGACGAACAAATGTTCACCACGCCAATTGCCAGAAATTGCTACTAGACTGCACGAATGGCGTAGCGGTTTAAGTGGTCACTTCGCCACTGCCACTGCGGCGAGTGTTGTGGGTTTGAATCCCGCACGAGACAAAAAATATGGTGGTTCCAAATCTGATGTTCTTTGTGTTCGTTGTTGGAATGTCTGTAACGTCCCCCGCGATATAGGCATTATTCCTAGTACGGGAATTGTCATTTTTTAATTTTTCCTATCAGAAAACTCAGTAACATCTTATCCGACACGAGCCTTGGTACCGGGACTACATAATCGACCAAAGAAGCAGCAAGCAACACTAATACTTGGTATTAAATGCATTAGTCACCAAAGAGCGGGTCGTCTTTTCATGATCTACTTATTCAAATATAGTTATGTAAATAATAATAATAATACTCTACCACATACACACAACACCATCTAGCCCAAACTAGGCAGAGCTTGTACTATGGGTACTAAACAATGGATAAACATACATATATACTTTTTTTTTTTGTAAATCCATAAAACATATATCTACATACAACTGGATACATATACATACTATGTAGACATAACTTTACACGAAGTACAAGTGATATATCGAACATAGTCTTAATATAGAACAAATTTTCTTCTTACTATAGAATAAATCTATATAGAATAAATGTCTTAATCCTATCCTAACTAATATTATAAAAGCGAAAATGAGTTTGTTTGTTTGTTTGTTACCTTTTCACGCTTAAACCACTGAACCGATCATCCTGAAATTTTGCATATACGTTGACAGGTGTACAGAAACGGACATAGTCTACCTTTCATCCCGAAAAAAATTACTGTTCCCGAGGAAAACAACAATAAAGTTCTTATGATAATAGATGGCGCCACGTGTCTTTCGAATCATGATTGAATTATATTATTACAAGCAGAGTACAACCCGAATTGATTGTCAAATTCTAAATTAACGCGAGCGAAGCCGCGGGCAAAAGCTAGTATAGAATATAGAATAAATCTATATAGAATAAATGTCTTAATATAGAATAAATCTATATGTTTTTGTACGAAAACCACGGACCCTAATTATTAGATAAAATAGAAAAATATAAACCTCATTTTGAAGTACCTATCTTTAAAATAGCTCGTGTGAGTAAGATACGATAACATTGCATCGCATCATAATTTTGTATTTACTATAATATCACGCAAAAGCTCTAGATCAGAGGTTCTCAGGCTTTTTTTCTCATAGACCACTTTCAAAATTTAGCTAGTTCCGGTGGACCCCCGGCAGCTAAACAAGTTCATGCAATAAAAAATTTTTTTTTAGTAATTCTCGGTTCTGCACCGGCCACGGTAGGCGGGCTGACCTTTTCTTTTTTTAGTAATTCTCTACCGAAAAATCGAAAAACCACTGGTACTGAATATGGAATAAGCAAGTTTTTACAAGTAACAGTCACTGAGCTTGTCGAACAGTAGGTGAAGTCAAGCCATTTAGTTCTTCACTATCGAAAGCAAATAATTTTTTGTGGACCCTTACGAATTGTGAACCCCCGTTTTTTTGTCACTCCAACCCCCGTCGAGTCTCCCGTGGACCCCTGCGGGTCCACCTGGACCACTTTGGGAACTAATGCTCCAGATAGTTAGATACAGCTAAGGGGCTGTGTATCAAGACGGGCAGTATGTTGCAACGGACCTACCGTAATTCTCCTCCTAAAGTAATAAAAACGAACGAACTGTGATCATCTGCTTATCAGCCGCATCCAATACTTCAGCACTCTATTTCCAGACCAATTTACCGCTACTAGTAAACTATCACACCAGTACCCAATGCCGAGGGCCACGTTTTGCTTTCATACACCCCTGGGCGAGAGATTACATAACTTCATTAAATTCCAACTTGGCACATAATACCTAGCAAGCGAAACAGGAGTTTCTGCGAACTATATCGAGGCCGTATTGAAGATACTCACATTAAAGCCTGCTAGATCTAGCTTCTAAAGGATTTACTAAGCAATATCTTTTAATTAAATACCTTTTGAGTATCGCCACCTGTCCCAACGGACGTAAAATTTTATGTAGATGAGGCTAGAAATTGACAGTGGCTGCTAATACGTTTATCTCTGAGAGGGTGATAAAATTAGGGCAATGTACTAGTCTAAGATCCGGTATAAAAAAATTTTACCCTCATCTGTTATTTATTAGTGATAAGAAATAAATGATAGATAATATATACATAAACATATTGCGAATACGTTGCCTAGTTAAATTGCCTACGGATGATATTACATAATTAAATTTTAATTAAATTTATTTAATCTACTACTCTTATTAGTTATTTTAAAAAATCGTACACTAGTTAAAAGAACATACCCAACAGAATTGAAAAAGTAAAGGTTGTCTTCTTCCCCCTCTACGCAACTGTGGAGTTGCCTGGTATAAGCCGGTGAGGTAAATGTTATTGATATACTCTCATCAGTTATTTAATCGTATATTATATCAAATGGAAGCTTATTTTATTCTACAGAGACGGTATCATACAGCCCTTTTAAAAATGACTTTGCTACTCCCTTATCTTTTTTAAAAACAGCTTTTGCACTAGTCATACCGTGTCACTAGGCACCTTCCAAACATTCAGATAATGAATACAAAGATCAATCAGACCCGGAACAACTATTAGTAGCTCACACATTTTTTGGCACATGTGTGGATTGATAGTGGCTAAGTGGTAACTTAAACCACTACGCCATCCAAACAATCCACACTGAAGCATAGAACAAATGGTATCGACATCAAATATTACTTCACTAGATGTAAACAATCTTTTAAAATAAAGAAAATCTTGTTTGATAGAGATCCTATCGAACGTAATGAAGTTTAATAAAAAAAGAAACCAGTTGGAATACCAAACAAATCTAAGAAAACTTTGCTAAAGTCAAGGTAAGTGATGCCGAGAGTAGAAAAGCGGAGGTATTTTTTTAACCAATCGGATCTTGGAAAAAAACACGTGGACTACTCTGCGAGTTTAGTGGAGCGAGGGTATTTTATTTGAAAATAATCTACTTTGGTTCTTTGCACTAAGTTTTTCTTAGCCTTAGCTTTGGCTGTAGATAAGTCTCACCTTTGGTTATCCTGACTAATATTATAAATGCGAATGTGAGTTTGTTTATTTATTATGTTTTAACTCCTTAACTATTTGACCGATCATCATGAAATTTCGCATACACGTTGCCAGGGGAGCAGAAAAGGACATAGGGTATCTTTCATCCAGAAAAAGTAATGTTACTAACCTACATTTAAGCGAGCGAAGCCGCGGCCAAAATTTAGTACACTATAAAAGTACTATACAATTACTACATGCATAGAAGCGTGCCGTAATTTCTGATGTCAGTGACGGGTGCTGACATAAACTTAAACCTACAGTAAATGTCATTGTAAACATATTATTTCATGATTTCTTTCTACGATTGCATTTAAAGAAACTTTTAATGTTTATAATATTGAAAAGGGTTGTACTGTGGCTGTTGATCAGTTTAGATACTATTCGATCATCGCAGTTTGAACCCATTTCAATAACCAAAAATTTTCACACATTTAAAATACGTCCAAGGTGAAACTTGGAAACTTGTGGGAAGCTGTAGGAGTAATTATATATATTCATCGCATTTTAATTGAAATAAATCAGATAGGTGACAATCTACCGAATCCAGGCTAAGGGTAACTACACAATAGTATCGACGAGTTTTCATAAAGTATGAAATGCATGTAAATAAAGCTAGACTAAAGTATTTCAGGACCGAAGCAATTAAAATTTTGCAGTCTATGCATCACCATCCGGAAAACGGCATGAGTCTATGTATGCAACATTTTAAATATATTGTCAAGAAAATAAATAAAATAAAACACTATGTCAATCTAGGTATATTTTTATTTTTGTCAACCGTCTTAAATAACAGTAGAAATGACGCAAATGAATAAAAACATGTTTATAATTTGCAACGCCTGATAACCTTCAAAAACCCATTTTATTTTAATATCAAAGAGCTTTAATAAAATAAAATCAAACTACGATGTAAAATATAAATCAAGTTAATTAAAATCAGTAAATCTTGTTTTTAAAATCTTGGGTTTTAAGAGTGTGCAGCTTCAAATCTTTCGCAACAAAATTAATTTAAAATCTTTAAGCATTAATATGTAGATATGCGTACATATATCTATCATGGTGGCATATACAGCAATAAGTTTTGGTGTGTTTTATTGAGTTTAAAATGCTAACAAAACCTTAATATGATATTAAAAGTGTAACAGCAGTGTTTTAATTTATCATGATTGGTCATACCTAAGTAAACCAGTAAATAATGTAAAACCCCAAAATAACATTAAATCTTATGAGTTCTACCAATAGAAAACGGTTCATATTTAAACAAAGCACGATGGTTAAGCCGATGAATTGGACGACATACCTAATGTACTTTGTATCCGGGCAATCACGATATCAATAAATAAAACTCTAAAATCTGTCCATCTGGTTTGAACAAGTACTCATGCAATGATAAATAATAGGTACACAAACAACTGCTTTTTAATCCCTCCCTAGGATCGAAGCAGCCTGGAAGTTTCTCACATGAACGGCCGTTCAATGGCATAGCACCGACCAACTTTGTTCAAGGGACTGCGAAACCTAGAATATATGTATATACTAGGGTTGTTACGAATTTCGCAATTATTGTAGGCTTTACTATATACGTACAATTTGTTGTATTTGTATCTTCTGGGAGAGAAGTAAGCCGAGTGGATTTGATGCTAATTTAGATTTATATTTTGTTGACAAATTTTTACTTGATTTTGCCTTTTGGACATCCCTAGACTATTTTACATGAAGTTTCTAGCGAATTTAGAATTCTGAATGGCTTTTACTTAGCTGCGTAGGTTGAAGATATGGTAGTTGGCCAACTTGAGTCTTAAATGTGCGAGTATATTAAGTTCCGCTCCGAGAAGGGCCGCAGGACATATACACCTTCAAAGTGCTCCACAATATGATGCTTATGTTATCCTACAATAACCATGCCAAAATAAGAAGTCACTGGTTATCGTTTACTTAACCCACATTTAAGGATATGATTCATAAACATACTCCACCAAACAAAAATACAATAGAAAAACAAATCTTCAGATATAGAATATTTTCAATATTTACATCCACTTCATAGCATAAAAATATAAATTCAAAATGGGTAGCACCAGATCTACGACCAGCATACATTTATGTCAAACCCCCAATTCGTATTATTTTCCAAAGTACCAAAAGTATGACAGTAAGCGGATGATGATTATGGCTGCAAGCAGTTAATGTAGATTACTACAGATGCTTGGTAGACCACAATATCACTATAGTGTTAACAACACTGAAGTGCGAAAAGTTTAAATAAACTACCGAATCACTATTTATCGCAGACATACATACAACTGATGCCTAATACAATGAGTTGCTTGCAATCTTGTATATAGTGGAGACTGTTCCCAGCTATCTTCTATCTTTTCTTTTTTTTTTCTTGCCGTGTGGTTAGTGGTCAACCTGTTATCAAGAGTTGTTCAAGCCGCCCGTAGGCCTCTGACATGGCTTAACGACTGCTATCAATTTGACAACAACCGGGACCGACTTTTTACGTGCCCTCCGAAGCACGGAGACGCTCAGATGAAATACCACTAAGCGGTCACCCATCTATAGACTGACCGCACCCAACGTTGCTTAACCTCGCTAATCGTTTACCGATCAGTGAGTGCAACTGGCTATGAGTGCCTCTATTCCCAGCTATGATATTCTAAGTATATAAAGATATTCCTTGTATTTTACATTTATCTTCGCCAGTCCCTAGCTGTACGGTTTCAGACATATACTTAGACATTATTTTCAAGAATGAGGAGTTGCTATAAAATACTCTCATGTCTCATATTTTATTTGCTGTATTTTTAAGATAACTATCTACAGAAGACATGTGACCTTTATGTATTCAAATATATAAAGTAAGTAAATAAAAGAATATTATTCGGTAGACCTAACAATAAACTCTTATATGAATGGTATTTGCAAATTATTCGCCTAAAATACGATGAAAATCGAAATTCGCTGGAAATAGAAGCATACAAAATATCTACGAGAAAGTTTGGACTCGATAAACTGAAATTTCAGGAGACGTCAGAGATAGGACTTTTGTAACAGACGAGAAGCATTTGAATGAATTTATACTCAAACACAAACATTTTGTAATATGTACTATTTTCTTATTTGGCCAATATGTTGAGTACTATAATAGCATAGTTCGTTTCGTAATCATTGATTTTAAAACAAACGTACTTATAAAGAAAGAAATAAATGCCAGTAGACATAATATAATACAATATAATTTGAATTGCAAAATAATACATTAGTCTAGCCTGTCTACCAAAATAAAATCTTGTTATTTATAATTCAGCAGAACTATAAAAGCTAGAAGCATAAAATATTAATATAACAGAGAGCTAGCATGCGACCTGTCTTCACAATCGTCTCATGCTTCTTCCAAATTTCCTTACAAAACTAGACGTTCCCTTAAAATTTACAGCTGCAATAAATTACTAACTAGTGAATGCAATCAAACCTGGAAACGGGGTACTGGCAAACAATTGTCATAATTCAGTGGCACGGCCACACAAAAGGTAAAGGCAGGAGGTAGGATATTCAACGACCGCCTAATTGCTTCATTACAAATTCGTGGCTCCAATCCGTCGGGACCACGCGTGGGCTTCAATTATACCACACTAATTGCTTGCTGTATTGACGTTCGGATGACGTGATAGGCGAAGTTTTTGCTTCTGACGTAGATGGAGAGACAAGGATTAAGTTCAGGAAGGTTTCAGGGATACAAGGTTTATCAAAATGATGTCGAAATGGATTGAGATAATAGTCAATAAAGGTAGAGCCATCTTGGCTATAATAATGTAGCTTTTACGTCGCCAAAGACAATATTACATTTTCACAAGGATCGATTTATGCACCCGTAAATCTACCACAGCAATTTACACCTCGGAAACGCCTAAAACATAAACAACAAATTTTAATAGCGTTCGAGAAAAATTAAATCGGCGTTTTTATATTCTAAAGAGGGGTCCTTATCACTAGCTTCTTATCTCGAAGCTCGTTAAGGTAAGTATTTTACGAGCCCTTTAAACAAGGACATAGGACTGCGTTTTTTACATTTTACTTGCTTGCCTCGTAAAATTGTAAGTTACGACTGTTATCACGCAGAAAAGGGGGAAATATTTTTTATAAAACAAAAATAATGTTAAGCGCCTGATATTTTATAGCCGGCAATAAAATTTTGGCACGTTATTTGCTAATGGTTTTAATAAGGCTTTGAATGGGTATTTAATTGTTAATTACTAAGTAATATATTATACCTGGCCTTTTTACCCTTATAATTTGTAAACATTTGCTGAAAACACTTCAGAATCAAGTTTTCTATCAGTGGTTATATCTATGTAAATGCTTATAACTTATTTCATATACCAAAATGAAAAACTAACCTCAGTCTATATCAAATGTCTTAACATTTGATATAGACATTAGTAGCTCTTTACCTTTGTTCAAAAAACACCTGTGTTGTTTATTTATTTCACATACACAACACTATCATTACAAGGAACCTTAATGCGATAGTGTGGTTCACTATAATTTAATTAAATATTTTATCTACTTATATATATACATACCTACACAGTACCATAGCAAATTACAAACATCGTTATCCTTGTGAATTAAAAACAGGCTTAATCAATGGTATCCGGCAGGTGCCTGATACCATTGATTAAGCCTATTTTTATTTAATAATTGTTTGTATTTCATTATTTGTAATTCATTATTTTTATTAATTATTAGTAATTTAAAATTAATTTATTATTAGTATTAAATATCAGTAGCCTAGTGAGAGACCGTTGACTGCCACGTCTCAGGTTCGAACCCAAGGCGCGCATATCTGACTTTCCGAAGTTATATGCGTATTAAATCATTAATAATCGCTTGCTTTAACGGTAACGGAAAGCATCGTGAGGAAAACTGCATGTCTGAGAGTTCTCCATAATGTTCTCGAAGATATGCAAAGTCTGCCAACCCGCACTAGGCCAGCGTGGTGGACTATGGCCTAACCCTTCTCACACTGAGAAGAGGCCCCTGCCCAGCAGTGGGACAGTTTAATACAGGGCTGACATTATTATATAATTTAGTATTTGTAACTTTGTCTAATTCCGCCAGCTGTATGTACGTTTTTACTCTGCATGAGGCCTACTGTAAGTGAGGGTGCACACTTAATATGACCTAACACTTTTGTATTTAGCTTTAAGTTGTGTGTATCTTTGTAGATTGTCCAATAAATAAATAAATAAGGACTTACAAGTCATTCAGTTTTAGCTTGAGAAGAAAGTAAATGAGTTTATTTAGCTTTGATGTTCAAATATGTATGTTTACCTAAGTAGGTATGTGAGTATGTAATTTGAGATGGTATTTAATATATACCCCAATAGATAAACAGTTCCACATACATATTGTTTGACTGACTAAATAAAATTATGTATCTTTATATTAATTGGGATTAAATATAATGATCATCAAAAATACTAATTGGTCAGCAAATATTGCACAGCATAACGAGCATCTATACGCCTCAAATCACTGCATTCCGTCTCGGAAGTGTTAGGTTATGTTAGGTTCCTTTTTTTAAGCCCATCCAAAAATAGGAGCCCCGCAAAACGGGGCTCCGTTGACTTAGTTTGATCTCTTTAAAGTTTGCTGGCCATGAGTTGCTGATCAATTAGCTATTTCTGCTCACAGATTATATTTTTCTGCTCACAAAAATACCAATACTTTGCTAACCAGTTAAATAACACCCATATTAATTGTCCTTATATTCCTTATCTTTATCCTTAGGGACCATGGCTTAATTTATGTATTTTATTACCTACTGCAACGTAACGTAGCAGCGAGCGGTAGCCCAATGGATACAGTAATTGACTTCTGATCGAGAGATTGCGGGTTCGAATTCCACTCATTGCACCTTAAACCCAGACCAAGAGAAGCATTGATTGACCCAGACAAGTATTCTAGCTTAACTGGACGGAGGGTGGGTTATCAAGAATACTAGTACCTAGATAATTTGCAACACATATCTATACTAATATTATAAAGCTGAAGAGTTTGTTTGTTTGTTTGTTTGTTTGTTTACTTGAACGCGCTAATCTCAGGAACTACTGGCCCGATTTGAAAAATTCTTTCAGTGTTAGATAGCCCATTTATCGAGGAAGGCTATAGGCTATATATCATCACGCTAAGATCAATAGGAGCGGAGCACCAATGAAGAATGTTTCAAAATCGGAGAGAATTTTTTCCTTTTGAGAGCTTCCGCTGCGTGCGCTGCGTAAACAGTTAAAGTTTCGCAAAAATCATGTATGACAGAATTGTTCCCCTTTAAAAGTTCTAAAAAAAAGTCCGCGACAGCATATGTCTATCTTTTAAGGTTGGCTCACTATAACCATTTTTATGCTAACGAAATTTGTTCTAAAATAATGCATTATTTGCGAAGGTATTTTTATATACATGATATTAATCCTTATCCAAATAAAAACGTTATTCATCACAAGTATTTAATTTAAAATAAAATTGCTCTTTACATCATTCGATTTCAATGAATATCTTAGGAGATATAGCAGTTTTAAAATAACATCGCAGCAAAATAATTACCCATTACAGACATAGTACAAACGATGTTTCTCCTGGTTTATTCTGCGTGATTACTACTGGTTCGATTTGAAAAATTCTTTTAGTGTTGGATAGCCTATTTATCGAGGAAGGCTATAGGCTATATAACATCACGCTACGACCCACGGGGGCGGCGCAGTAACGATAAACGCGGGTGAAACCGCGGGAACATCTAGTTTATAATAACCTTAAATAAAAACTGTTTTACCGCCTGCTGTAACTACCAAACAGCCTTCTAGACTACGCAGACTATGCATTTCGAGTTGCATCGAAGAAATAAAGACCTTGAAATATCTCAAATATATCTGCACAGGCGTTCTAACAACCACAGCACCCTTGTTTTCAACAGTAACAATGTAATTGTTTTAACTTAAAATTATTTAATTGTTCTTGAACTGTAATAGTCTAGAAGTCAGTAACAGTAAATTAACACAATTCAAGGACAGTTCGTATTAATAACTTTTAAACTTTCGCGTTGCGTATGTGTATATATATATATAATATGTAACGGGTATTAACGCTATCATGCATAATGTTTACCTTTTTTACGCTTGACGTTTCGACCAGGCTACACCGGTACAGTTTGTATTAATATCACATCGTATATTTCAAGCAAAACAGTTCAGTGATTTGGATATAATTGCCCAACATCTTAGTAAAGCTTTGAGAATCATAATCGAGTGTCTGTACATCTACTAGATGAAGTTTAGCAAGTCGGGTTGTATTTTGCATCTATACCATGGAGGTGATTTTCAGCATTTACAAAGTCAAAGGAAGTATTAAGGAACCTAAGACCTCCTAAGTTGTTTTGGCTGTCAAGGCTTTTGCTTGCTTGTAGATATAAACTATTGTAAATCTTCACTATTCCATATTAATTTTCTTTCCAAGATACATACTAAACATTACCAGAAAAGTTTATATATATAGCAGTAAACAAATAATTTGGTTACAATCTATACTAATATTATAAAAAAATATTATAATTTTTTGTAATTTTAAACACAACCTACCGGTCCGATTAGATCAATTCTGTCACCAGTAGAAAGTTACTTTACCCAGAAGTAAAATAAGCTAATTATAATAACATGCTTCGAGCCACAAGAGCAGTAGAGCAGTAATTATAAACGTGAATGAAACCGTGTATGACAACTAGTGCTTAATAAAAAGCCCAATGTCATCAAATACAATAAGACTTTCATTTGACACATCAGTCACATTTTCTTCAACAAGTACTTAAATTTACAGTCACCTCTACAAAATTCTAAATAAATATCGTCGTATGGAAATCTTAATATCTCAACGAACAAAGTGAATAAATAAAATCAAATCTAAAATGTAATTAGCTTCTACTTAAAAACTAAAATAGGCAAGAGGTAGACGTCTGCAATCGAATTCCATTTTCATTTTAATAAGTCTGAAAACTTTTTTACTTTATTTGATCAGAACAAATAGCATTCTGATGTAAAGACGTTTTTAAAAGTTATAGAAGCTCTATTTAAATCAATTTGAGTCAGAAAATTTGCATTCTATTAACAAGTTTCACTTAAATGTAACATCGAAATGTCATTTTTATTGTAAGCAGTCAACCAACATTTTCAATTAATCAATAGATATTATGTACATTCAGACACAATATACATAATTTAATAGCACTCTAGACTATATATTGCCGGAAATGGGCTTTTGGCTAATTAATAATGGTTAAGGGAGAATGTAGGTTATATCACTAAAGGTGCTTGGGTAAAGTTAGATTTCCAGTTGTAAGGAAATGTATTTCCAAATATTGGGTATGTAAGCTGGAACGTTACATCGTCTTTATATACCTCCAAAATTGATGTCAAAATGGTAACATCATTATTTATTTGAATAGAATGTATGACTATTACCATCTACTCGCCAATCGTATTACATGAGTCGATTAATGACTGAGTGGTGGTAATCAACAGAACTTAATAAATTTAATCAGCCAAAATATATTTTAGGTTTGAATCGCAACTGCGTCCAATAAATTGAAATTAAGTTCGTCGAAAGGCCGATTAAAAATTTAAAATTTGTTCTGTGCCCGGCGGGCTGGCCGACCATCCAATGCGCAATGGTAATGACAGTATGAGCCAATCGTAATCTCCCACGTCTCTGTTTCAGTTAATAATTGAAATTTAAAGCTCATTTTATGTTGTTTATTTTCTGTTACACGTTTTCCGATATACGTTTATTTATTTGGAGGAAGATACTGAGTTTGTGGTTGAGAGATGTACAATGCACACGTTAAATTATAATAATTATGTTTGCGCGTTAAATTACGTTTTATTTTAATTGGATGTTGAACATTACGTAAGTAATATATTATTATAAAAAACTTCATTCTACGAACATTATTTAAATGTGAAAGTTTATGAACATATTTTTATCTTTGTTACAAGTAAATATGTAAATAATATGAAAATATGTTCATAAACTTTTGGACACCGTTTGGACACCGCACAAACAGGTGATTAATCAGCTGTTTGTGCGGTGTCGAAACGATGTCGCACTTTATTTTGTGCCCTTAGTGCCCCAACAACTGCACACATGAGGACTTGATGATTGCGATGCAATCAAGATTGCTGCGTTCTGGGCCGCAACTATATAATATTGAGCAATGATTGCCATTGAAACGCTCAGAAGAAGATCATGTGTAAGCTGGCAAATAGATAAACCTTATCCTAAATTAAATTCAACAATAGTTTATACCGGTATATGTGCTCGTGGGATTCATGAAGGCGAAGCTGCGTGCATGGGACTCTTTCCTTCCGACTAGTGCAGGTATTGTCCGGGCACGGTTGCTTTGGCAAGTACCTGCACACGGTCACTAGGAGGGAACCAAGTCCTATCTGCCACCACTGCGAGTGTACTGAAGACACGGCGCAGCAAACGCTAGAGGCATGTCCTGCTTGGGCGGTGCAGCGCCGTGAACACGTCGACGTTGTTGACCTCTCGCTGCCGGCCTTGATCAAAGCCATGATCGACAGCGAGAGGAACTGGATAGCGGTCGCATTCTTCTGCGAGGACGTTATCTCGCTGAAGGAGGCGGCGGAGCGGATCCGTGAGGAAAGTATTCTTGCGGATCCGAGCCGCCGCCGGTGGACCGGGCGGCGTAGGCGCGCCTATGCGCGCCTGATGCCGCCATAGTGAAGGCCGCGAGCGAGAGAACGGGGATCACCCGTGCGCAAGCCATTGAGTCGGAGCGACACCCTCTGTCGTGTCGAGGCGTCGCCCAGGAGTCGTCGTCCGCAGGCATTTTCGCCTGTATCGGGCACTGTTGGGTGGGTCGCTGATGTAGTTTCAGTTCCAGCGACTCACCCACCATTCTAGGCAGCGAGTTGGCACACCGTGGTGGGCTTAGTCGGTAGTACCCGGGACTTTCCATCTTTTCCCGGGTGAGTCCGACATAACCTCTTCGCTTCCCTTTTCCGCGGAAAGGTATGCGTCAAAGCATTCCTCCACGATAAAAAAAAGAAAAAAGCGAAGCTGCGTGCTAAAGATAGCAGGTAAATGTAAAACAGTTATAACGTATCTCATAAAATAGGCATAGCGTCGCTTGTGGATACGGCCTACATTAATTAATTCCTGTCAATTGTAACCGTATTCTGTTGAATCTTGGTTCGTTTACCGAAATTTATGTGATAAATTATTATTGAGTGGTAAGATGTGCAAATTTAGATTCATGCTTGCTGTTACCCGCGACTTCGTCCGCGTGAAATTCAACAAAAAATTGTTTGTTCAGTCCGCAAAGATTTTTTCTCAAATAAAAGTAGTCTAAGTTACTCATAAAATCAGCTATCTGCTAGCGAAAGTCAGTCCGTCAAAATCAGTACAGTCGTTTCAGAGATTAGCTGGAACAGACACACAAACAGACAAGTATTTAAAAAGTATTTTTTTTTGCTATAAGGACCGTACGTACTGTCATATGCATTTAGTAAAAAGCTGTTATTTTTGACATTACAAACATACACTTTAATTTTATTTAGTTGTAAGATTAGTAAATTTAATAATTAAATTAATAATTATATTTATAAATTCTAATGCTTTCTAGAAGTTATAATGGCTAGCTAATATCCGATGCAGATGATAATGCAGATGATTATGTTAAGTACGATTATGGTCTGATCATTTTCCCTTAATTCTTGTGTGTAACCTAAATTTGCTAACACCTAAATTACCCATTGCAACTAAAGTTGATAAGTCTGTAGTGTGGGAAGAACGCACCAAGGAGCAGATCATAATGTATAGTAAGGAATGTCACAATAGTCTTCATTCTATTGACTTTCCCAGTGAATGTATAAATTGTGCGGACTACAACTGTACTGACCAGAGCCATAAGCGTGTATTGGACAGGCTTTATGATGACATTGTTGCTGCACTGAGAAGCGCAGCATCAGCAAGTCGAGGAGCCAAGAATGCGCGTGAGAAAGGCTTGCGCACCATTGGCTGGAATAGGCATGTCAGAGACGCTCACTGGGCTGCTAGATTACGGTTTCTAGAATGGGTTGAGTGCGGTAAACCTAAAGTAGGTCGTAATTATGCCAAAATGTGTGAAGCTCGACGGATATCTAAAGCTCAATTAAAATGGTGTCAGAATCACCAAGAGCAAATTAAGATGGATATTCTAGCCATTCAACACTCAGCGCGCAACTTTCGAGCTTTCTGGAAAACCACAAAGAAAATGAACCCTAGATGTAGCATACCGGTGAGCGTTGATGGTGTGAGTAACTCCAAGGACATTGTGGACTCATTTCGTGAATATTTTCTTGTACGGTCTCCGTTGGGGAAGGCGCAGAAGATGATCAATGCTAAGGGATTAGTCGGCAACCCGGTGGGGAGCCGTTTTTCAGCTGAAGATGTGGCTAAAGTCATTAAAAGTATTACTAGAGGCAAATCCCCAGGGCATGATGACCTCAGCATTGAGCATCTTCAGCACGCTGGTCCTCACATATCTAGAGTCCTCGCAATGTTTTATACCTTGTGCGTCGGCCACTCTTACTTACCATGAGAGCTCATGAAAACTATCGTGGTACCTGTAGTTAAAAATAAAACTGGAGATGCTGCAGATAAGAGTAACTACAGACCAATTTCATTAGCGACGATTATCGTGAAGGTGTTTGACGGTTTGCTGGAGGCGCAGTTGAACAAATATATTGTACTTCATGACAATCAGTTTGGGTTTCGACCGACATTGTCTACGGAGAGTGCAATACTGTGCCTCAAGCACACCGTCAGATATTATACAGCTCGTAGAACACCGATTTACGCTTGTTTCCTTGACTTGTCGAAGGCTTTTGACCTGGTGTCCTATGATATCCTGTGGAAAAAACTGGAGGACATTAACTTACCACCAGAACTTATCAATATCCTGAAGTACTGGTATGGACACCAGGTCAAAGCCGTTAGATGGGCGGGGGCATTGTCTAATCCGTATAGGTTGGAGTGCGGGGTGAGGCAAGGAGGTTTGACCTCGCCAGTACTCTTTAACCATTATATAAACGCATTGATCGTCGCACTCAGCAGCCAGCGAGTCGGCTGTTATATTGATGATGTCTGTGTCAACAACCTGAGTTACGCAGACTACATGGTATTGTTGAGTGCGTCGGTCTGCGGGCTTATAAAACTTTTAAAGTTGTGTGAGACTTATGCTGATACTCATGGCTTAAAATATAATGTGACCAAGAGCCAGTATATGGTCTTTAAGGCTGGTAAATTGCAATCATCTCATGTGCCCCCTATTCGACTGTATGGTAGACCTCTAACTAGGGTAGAACAATTTAAATATTTGGGGCACATAGTTACAGCCAACCTTAAAGACAATACTGACATTGAACGGGAGCGGAGGGCCTTGTCAGTACGAGCGAACATGATAGCACATAGATTTGCGCGCTGCTCTGTTGAAGCTAAAATTGCGCTATTCAAAGCTTATTGTACTTCGCTCTATACTTGCAGCCTATGGACTGGCTTCACTTTGAAATCATACAGTGCTCTCCGCGTACAGTTCAACAATGCGTTCAGGTCTGTGTTGGGACTACCTCGCTACTGCAGTGCCTCAGCAATGTTCGCCGAAGCACGAACTTCTTGCTTTTACACGACAATGCGCAAGCGTTGCACTTTTTTAGTTCGCAGGGTGCGGGCTAGTGCCAATACAGTGCTGGCAATGATTGCAGACAGGTTAGACTGTCCTTATATGCGAAGGTGGTGCGACATACATGTCGCAGCGACAAAAGTTAAATAATTAAAAACTAACACTTAGGCTAAGTTTTACTAACAACTATGAGTTTTGTGAACTTGCAATAAACGTTTATTATTATTATAATTATTATAAAGATCGATCGAAGTGAAAAGTAAAATTAGGATGGCTGCACTCCTACACCAGCATTCATAATAGCCAGAAAAAGAAGGAGACAACATAATTTTGCTTCCTACGTTGTTTTAAGCTTTCAATGTTATCATTGCAATAGGCATCCATTAGGTATAATATAGTACCCGTCTTGTGGTAAGTAGTTACTCTGGTAACAATAGGGCCTAGCTCCAACTTCAATAAGATTTATTTAAGTGGTCGACTCGCCACTGCCTGCCCGAGTGTTGTGGGTTCGATCCCCACATGGGGCAATAATTTCTGTGATCCTTAAATGATTGTTTCGGGTCTGTGTGTTCGTTGTGTCCGTCGTATGAATGTTGGTAAAGTCCGCCGCGACACAGGAATTGGTCTAAGTGCGGAAGTTGTCTATTAACAAAAACAAATATTTACAATTCACTAGTATTGTTGTTTGCCTCTTTAGTTACGCAAGATTGCTTGTGATAGAACTTTCCGTCGATAGTGTAATGGTTGGGATTCAAACTCACGACTTCTCGATCGCAAGCTCAATATCTTATCTATCACGCTACTGCTACTTCACAAATTACACACAAACAAATGTAATAAACATATACGTTATCAAGGATATGGATAAATGGATGAAAATGAAATGACAAGCTATCTCTTACGATAACAAGCTGTTATTAATTTTGCCGATTGTAGATGTATTTGCCGCTACCTTGGGGCGTAGCTATCATATAACGGATACCTGGACAATATCGCTTTAAATACGAAACTATTATCAACAATATAAATTATATGGATAGCCGACTAAAAACCATATAACACGCGGATATTGATGCACTCACATTAACAGAAGTGTGAACGGGATGTTTGCACTACCGGAACCCAAGCTGCCAACTCGGTGATTGAATATGAATAGGTACTTTTGGTGGCGCATCAGTAATAAATGCGCCTGCTGTACATGTGGTCCCGAGTTAGGTTTCGTGGTCAGACCAAAGTGATATTGGGAGTTTACATCAAGAAATCCTTGGTGGCAGCACAACGTTTGGTACTATGCGCGGTAGGATCGCCCTATTTTTACTTAGCGCCTCAAAACCTTGGCGGGCGGAATGTCGTTGTTATACCTCTGCCAAATACTTCAGGAATATAGAACCAAAACTATGAATGTATGTATTTATGTATGGAGATAGTAAGCGTAATGCGCAAATTAACGTAATAATACTGATATATACCTATAATAAGATAGGTATTCGAATAACATGTTAGATAATAAAATATTAAGAGCATAATTTGTTAATGTTATTAACCATTAACATCCCACTGAATACCAATAACTTTAGCTATCATACGTCATCTAAGTGGTAGATATTGATTCAGAATATTATTAGGCGTCTCCAGATAGTCCAGACACAACGTGTTTGAGAATAGATCGCGGCGATTGACTACATATTTTATTACTTTGGAATCCAAATTCCTCTGGGAAAAATTCAAGTCTTCTCTGTATTTAATGTCAAATCTATTTTTATTGGGAACTTAAAACTTGGAAATCTGGATTGTACAAAGTTTTTACACGAGTCTCTTGCCCTTGGAGGATTGCTTTGAAAATTTGAACAGGGTTCTTTCTAGAAATTTGTTTGTCTTTCATTTATAAAACACGTAATGTTTTGGATACCTAAGGGATTAATAAAAACTTATTTATAACTACTTTTTGGACTTTCAATAAAGCTGAATCAAGTTCTACGACATTTTAAGTTAATTAACCGTTTCTATAATAATAAAACATATTTATTTTAGCTCTAGGTATTAGACTAATAAAGATGAATAAGAAAAATAATGAAGTTATGTATATATCGCTGATTATTTTAAGTTGTATAGAGACTCGTATAGGTCTCGATCAAAGCATTGATTTTGATTTATCGTGTCAAGAAATTATTATTTACATAGCAAAGATATATGCATCGTATTTAATTTATGCATCGTAGGATTACTTGATAATTGTACATCAAGTAATCCTACGATGCATACATTTTCCAAAATCCCTAAAAAAGGAGCCATATTATATCGCAGTGGCATATCTGTCTTGTGATGGGCATGTTTGCAAGTTTTCAATGCAATGACTACTTTTTGTAGATGCGGTAACGAGCAAGTGATAACACAGTAATTGTCTGTGAGATTTGCGCTGGCACCGCAGAGTTGCCAATTTTATAAGGCTTGGCAAAAGCGTGAGAGATAATCCTGAAATTGCAAGTAATTAAACCATTTAAACCATTTATTTTCGTTAGACATATATACTTGTTACATATTTACAGAATTAAGACAGCATTTACAAGATTACACATACAAAATAAATATAGTGGCATACATGCATAGGAAAGGGCTCCAGCTCACTATCTGCTGCGCACATGCACAGCACTGATTTTCAGCTGAGCCCATTTAAAGGCTACGTTACCGATAATTTTTATTAAGCGGGTACAGCCCGCTTAATAAGAATAATCGTACACGATTGTAATCAATATATCGAAATCAGACGTAATGAAAAAGATTTAAATACCTTCGCTACCAAACAATGTATAATTTTATCTCATAGCAAACGTATTTTATATTGTTTTCATTATCTCATCAATTGCACGTATCTTAGTAATTACTTATCATCATTCTTGTTCTTAATGTAAAAACAAAAAATAACATGCATGTCATTACACTTAATTAATAACAATTAAATTTATATTTTCCCACTATGTTATCGAATCTATAAGGTCATCGAATTTATGTGAAAAATCCAACCGATTAATAAAGGTTTTTTATGGTTGGTTTAACATAAAGCACAAGTTCAAACTTGTAAATTGCGTTAAAGCTTATTATGATTCAGCTCTATTCTTAAATATTTTTTTATAGGTAATTAAAAAATTGCGGTAAAATCCGTTTAAAGCAGTTTAATTTCAATGTAAAACATACTCGTAAACGTAAGACAATATTATATTGATATCTAATAAAAATCATTTATTTAAAAGTAATGCAATAATGGCACGCAGCGTGTTACTTAGTTTATATTCAATTACACCATATAAATATTAGATGTCAAAAACCTATTTCATTTAATTAGAACTAACTTAACGGCCATATTTTATACGTGCAAACAACTTACCTACTATAAATCTTGTTATGAGTACACGTTATGGTGTATTTAAAATTGTCTCGTCATTAAACCCGACACATGTCCGAAATAACTTTTCACTGAACACACGACTCTATTCCCGTCACACAGCCGCGCATTTAAAATAACCATTGGATTAAAAAATTAAACACTGCCATTCAACAGTCTCATTTGAATCTGAAATCACACTGAAATGTGAAAATTATTTGAGAAATTATATTTTTAGAGATAGCAATTTTTAATTTGATTTGCTATGTTGGCTGCTTAATTTGTATTGTAACTGCCTCCGTGGCGCAGCGGTAGTGAATGCGTCTGCTGTGCATGAGGTCTCGAGTTCGAATCCCGAATCGGGCCAACAAAAAGTTATTGCGATTTTCTGTTAAGAAATCTCAATAGCAGCCCGGAGTTAGGAAATTGACGGTATAAGATAATAAATGCCTCGGAAAGCACGTAAAGCCGTTGGTCCTGCGCCTGATCTCACTCCGGTCGTGTCGGATTACCGTCCCATCGGATCATGAGAGTTAGGGAACAGAGAGTGAAATTGTGTTTGTGCACACACTTGTGCACTATAATATCTCCTGCATAGTTGGCCAGTCTCCGTTAAGACTGGCTGCCGTGGCCGAAATTCGGTCTGGAGGCATTGATATATTACATCAATGTCTGGAGGATATATAATATTGTAAAAGTCTAAAAGTTGATGGCGAACTTAGTTTGTCTAGTATCTTGTTGTTTAATTTAGAAAAACATATCGTAGTGGTTTAAGTGGTAGCCTCGTCGCTGCCACCGCGCTCAGTGTTGTAGGTTCGAATCCCACATGGGACAAAACTTTGTGTGATCTACAAATGGTTTTCCTAGTTTTTGTGTCAGTAGTTTGAATGTAAAGTTCCCTGCGACACAGGAACTATTACTAGTGCCTATTATTGAGTAGTCTTATTAAAAAAATGTAGTCAATTATTGTATATGTATATAATAATAAAACAATTTTCACAAGTTTTGTGTATCTTGATTTGAGTCAACACCTATTTTTTTGTAAAGGATTACTAGTAATTTTAATCATTCATTACTAGTTATAATTTTATTATGTACGAAAGCTTTAATGCTTGATGTTGCTAGTGCAATAAATAGCAATTAAGCCCATGACCTATAGATTACATATTATGATACAATACAATAGTGTGATGTGAAACAGGAAATTACATATTACCGTTATATTTTTTTAGAAGTGCCTCATTATTTAACATGTTTAATGGAGATGGAATTTATATCCTTAATCGCAATAAATTAAGATCTTTTATTAGAAGAAGTTTTCCTTTAGTTTCTACGAAATCTTGATTTCGAATCAAATGGCGAGGGCTTAGGTCGGCGTTGTAGATGTAATCTTCCAACTTCAAATTATGCTTGGAAAGCGAAAGATAAAATTTTCTTTTACCTTACCTAATATTTTCTATATTTAGATAAATTATATTGTAATTAGGTTCAAGAGTATAATACTTGTCAAAGGTTATACCTGATATCTTCGAGAAGATGAAAATATTAATATTATATGAGACTAATTAAAATAAAAAGTAATTAGATTTCGTACGTCATAGATACAAATCTATCGCCAATTAATTTACAGTTGAATACTGTTCCAATCTCGAGCTTGAAATGGATTTTCAGTCGCATTAAATCTGTTTTATTAAAACAGACAGATTATTGCGCTAGACATTCATATCTAAAAGTTATATATTGGAACTTAACAGGTATAAATAATTTCTATGAAGGAAGCCATTTATGACATTAACATATAACCTGCAAAAAATTTGTAGCGAAATAATTTTACTTCTTGCGAAGAATAGGCATTCTTGAGATTCATAAAGAGGTCTTTCTTTTTTTTTTAGTGTGTTTAGTGGCCAACCTGTTATCAAGAGTTGTTCAAGCCGCCCGTAGGCCTCTGACATGGCTTAACTACTGCTATCAATTTGACAACAACCGGGACCGACTTTTTACGTGCCCTTCGAAGCACGGAGACGCTCAGATGAAATACCACTAAGCGGTCACACATTTGTAGACTGACCGCATCCAACGTTGCTTAACCTCGCTAATCGTTTACCGATCAGTGAGTGCAACTGGCAATGAGCGCCTATAAAGAGGTGACAACGCTTTAAACTATGATTATTATAGGTTTAAGTACTTTTTAGTATAGCGCAGTGTCTCCACAACAAGCTTTGCTTTTTTTTTGCATGCAGCATGCGGTGCAAGCTCAATAAAAATCAGATCGTACATAAGATGCGACTTTGTGTGAATATGTTTATGTAATGGCTGCGTACTATATCAGTGCTGCAGATATTTAGTTTTGGTATGGTAGAAGCTGCAATGCGCGCGTATGGTGCCTAAATATTACATACAACTATAGGCTATATATAACACTTTAATTTAGAATTTGACAATCAATTCGGATTGTACTCTGCTTGTAATAATATATTTCAATCATGATTCGAAAGACACGTGGCGACATCTATTATCATAAGAACGTTATTGTTGTTTTCCACGGGAACAGTGAATTTTTTCGGGATGAAAGGTAGCCTGTGTTCGTTTCTGTACACCTGACAACGTATATGTAAAATTTCAGGATGATCGGTTCAGTGGTTGAAGCGTGAAAAGGTAACAAACAAACAAACTCATTTTTGCTTTTATAATATTAGTTAGGATAGGAGTAGGATTAGGATTACTTGGCACTGGCCGGTCCATTTACCAATTCACCTGTATTAAGTAATATCGTGTAGTAAAGTGTGTCGTGTATGAATATTTAAAATGGCATCCACTGAGACTTCAGTAATAATTTTAATAAATTATGTTGTGACTTTGTCGTTTATATAAATATAATATGGTATGAATTTCCCTTTGACTACACAAAGTTGTTTGTTTTAGTGGTTGTAACGTCAAATAAAATATTGCATGCTATTTGTTTGGTTACATTTTTGTACTTTTCTCGTTTAATTTAAGCGATGTTTCTGAGATATTACACTATATTATTCAAATATATTTTTTAGATAATACTTTTCACTTTTCGTTTTGTGTAATAATATTGGTTTTCTAGTGTAATACTGAACAATTTCAACATTAATGAATGGAGAAAGTTAAACATTTATCCAGAAGCAGGCTTAAATGACCGTATTGTCACGTCTAAGATTATTACGAGGCACCCACATATCAACATTATGAAGGCCAGTTTAGGGCACAAAATAAATATTAATAGAGTAAAAAATAACTTCAATGTAAACCATATGTCATAATATTTTTTTTTTTAATTGCCTGCCATGTTGCACGAAACATCGTTATTAATAAAAGCTTAGTGCATAAACAAATAAAAAAGGTAAATATGGAGAATCTGAGTCGACTTCAGAAAATTAATTCACAAATGATTTTTGCTACTTGTAATAAATACTGAGAATACATTTTGCTTTGCGGATAAAATATGAATAACATACACTAATTAGTAATATGATGTCAGCTGTTTTATATCTTTAGCCAGCACTATCGTCTGAAGCTAAGCTTTCTCATTAATAAAACTAAACTAACACAAAAATCGATAACTCGCCGTAGATTTAATTACCCGCGTATACTTCAGCGACGGCACGCCATTGCTCTAGTTACTAGGAGCGTCAAAATGAATTATGGCTCTTCATTAAGCTAAAGTGCTGTCTTAAAGTGTCTAAAAAGATTCCATTATGTTAAGGGAATAGCACCCGCCTCGTTTATTAAGCTCGCCAACAGTTTTTTATCTGATTACGCCGTGAACAGATTTGTGTTTTGCAAGATTGTGAAATTTGTGACGGCCAAACTTTGGATGATTCTATTATGACTTCGAGGTAGGTAAACTAAGGTTATTACAATTTCGGTGAGCTTAAATGTTATTAATTGCGGTTTGCCAATTATTTCGTTTTAAGGATATTAATTAAGAACTATTAGGTATTAGTGTTCTCGCCGAACGAACGGAGTAATCTGGTAGTAACGTCAAGCATCAATAAGGTAAACATTATGCTTACCCGTTATGAATTATATTTGTTAAAGAAGGTTTTAAGATTATGTTTTATAATATTTGGCGAATGATAACTAACGCCACAAACGTAAATATCTAGTATTAAAACTTGTTAGATCTCTGAGAAACTATATTGCGGTTGGATAAAATCATGTCCCTTCTGACTTCTATACTTCTAAGTCACAGATGAGGCCGTACAAGTAACACTACATAAAGCCGTCTCTATTGCAAGAAAAAGAGAATACCACATCATATTATTAATTATTTATGCTTTAATGTCGAAGGAAAATATATTACGGAATACTTATACAACCGCGAAATTTATTAAATCATAAATAGTCGATAACGACTTCCATTTTACACATGGATATTTAGTCGCAAGCCTATTTTCTCGAAGAGGTAAGTAGGCTCACATTTTACCAACAACGGTTATATATTTAGAACGAATTTGTAATATTTAGTCAATATTATGTTAATGGTCACGGGAAGAAGGTGGTAGTTGTCTCACCGCGCCGTGACCATTGATGTTTGCATTGCTGATAGTAACCGCAACGTCAGGAAAAGTGTAAATACAATTAATAGTTTAATAATTTAAATAGCTTAAATACTAGTACAGTTTAACATTTGTGGTTTTAAACATTATGTAATTATAGTGTTTTAAAATAAACAAAGCGATAAAATCCGTTTAAAGTAGTGTACTTAATTGTAAAATAAATATATGTATGTCAAACAAAAACACAGAAATGTGTGCTCATGTCATCGAGATAATCATTCCTGTCAGTTGAATAATCATGGCATTCTTTTTATGTTCAAAATCGTGTTATTTTTAATGTGGTTGTCCTCATGCGTGTGCACGCTCAAAATATAGAAAAGTGCTGAGACGCCTCAAAATCATTCGTTTACTTATTGTAATGGATATTTTTGAGCAAATTCATCAGATTTTTATTGTTCATTTATTTACAAAATTTAAAAGAAAGTTTAATAGTAGTAGAAGTTTAAAATGTGTTTTAAAATAAACCGCGAAAATATCCGCGTATAAAGTAGTTTAATTTCAATGTGTAACATTCACGTAAACGTAAGAAAATATCATGGCATTAATATTAATTTTGTACATAACTACATACATATATGCCTCGGCGGCTCAGCGGGAGTGAATGCGACTACCTTACATAAAGTTCCGGATTACCCAGGTTGAGCAAAGTGCTATTAAATGTTTCTGTTAATAAAAAAACTCAGTTGCAGCCCGGGCTCTAGAACTGTGTTCGGTAAACGACAACAGGGTTTTTGGTACCAAATATGACAGCTGTTAAAATGTGGGTGTATTACAACTCTACCTCGGCGTAAGGCTATGCGATGACAACACTAAATTGTTATCATCATAATATAAAATAATATCAACTTCTGACTTTTGAAGTTGATATTTTCTATAAGTAGGTATACTTATCAGTTGTCCTCATTTTTTTGTCCACTACTAGCGGACAGCAGGCAAAAGTTGTGATGTTTGACAGTGGTCTACAATAATATAAAAGTGATTTAATTATAAAAGCCCTTTATATTGCACGTTTCAAGTACATATATTCCATTTTTAATACAGTTTTGCTTATATGATTTTGTTTATTTTTTAAAGTTACCTCCGACATCGCGTCACTAGATATAATTAATGTGTCGCAGGGGACTTTACAAACATTCAGATAACGGACACAAAGAATACTCAGACTCGGAACAACAATTTGTGGATAACACAATTCTTTGTCCCATGTGGGGATCGAACTCACAACATTCGGCACGATGGCAGAGGCGAGGCGACCGCTTAAAGTACTACGGCATCAGTGTAGACTTGTATCAATAAAATGCTTTTTCGCCAAGTTTTGCTTGTTTAATAGTGTGCCTGTTATCAGTCTGCCACTGTAGTTTATTACCATTTACGTAGACATCTTAAGGTCCCTCTACACAATGGCCCATGATGGGCAAGTACAGGCACGCACGATTGTGTAGAGAGCATAATCGTCTGTGAGTGGCCATCATCATCATGAATTATCGGTACATCAAAGGAATGCGTGTCGATGATCGTGCGCGTGTCCACACAATCGTCAATCAATCAGTCGCACGACAGAGGTCAAGTAAGAAGGTAGTGGTTTTTTGGTGGGAACGTTGTGAACTTATGACGCCAATTTATAAAAAAAATAAAAGGTAATGCGTGGTGCCGGGGGATTTATGTTTACGCAACAAAAATGGTTGAGTTTTTGACCTTTTTTGATGCACATTCCTATAATCATTGTATGTACTGAGCAAATAGATAGCAGCAGCCGCTATCACTTCGACTTCCATCTTCAACAGACGACAGTGAGTAAATGTAACAGTCACGATTGTGCAGAGAGCAACCCATGATCGCTATCATAGGCCATTGTGTAGAGGAGGCTTTATAATTAATGCACGTATGTTATAGTTTATCTGTCCATCCATCCTGACCGCACGCATCCGCTGCTGCACTGCTATGGTTTACTGGTCGCAACCGACGGTCTGTTTAAATGAACAGATCTAACGCTAGTTCCACATACATTTAAATTAAGCTGTATAGGCCTGGATATTATTAGAAGTTACATGGCGAAAATAGCTGTTCATGTTCGTAATTGCCTAGTATTTATTTGTCTGCCAACAAATGTGACAGTAATAAAATCACATAATAAATACAAAATATTAGTGGGCTTTTTTTTAGGTTAGTTAAGCTTTGAAGGCTAGAGTAGGTATGTCTTTGCCTAACTTTCAAGCTATCTCCATGACACAATATATGATCATCTATATCGGTTCTGCCATTCAGTCGTTAATGTGTAGCAATCACACTTTATTACTTTGATATCTATATATTAATACGTGAAGCAAAAACTTTGTACACCTTTTTACGAAAATTGCGCGGAGGGAGGAGTATAAAATTTAGCTCAGTTGCATTTGACACACGCAGTCGAATCGCGTAACTATGGTCACATAATATGTCAATATATAATGACATATATCAGCAATATCTTACAGGAAAACTTTGGTCGAATTTCGAGCACTAGGCGACCGCTAGTTTGTATAATTAGTCCGGATTGTTACAAAATTTGTAAGTCTAATTAGGATAAATTTTAATGATGTTATTTACATCTACCAAATGGCTATATTTAATTAATTGATACGTGCTATAATTGACTTAACTATAAAATTTATTACTATAGGTATTTATTTCGTAGAAATTGTATTCTTTACTAGATTGGTTTATTAATATCATGCCATTAATTTGGTTCGTGATTACTTGACGAAAATAATATAAATAATAACAATTGATAGGAATAACCAGGTGACGTGGTGAGGTGGTGTTGACACTTTAAGTTTTCAGAGAATATTATTATTTTAAATGAAAAATATCTAGACGATTAAAATACTCTGAAAACTTTAAGCTTAAAATATATACTTGAATTTTAAGATTTGATATTCATCAGCAGTATTCATTGCGAGTGAACGTCAAAAAATATTAGATGTAATGGTAAGGTAAAGATAGAGCGTCGCGTCCCGTTCACCGTGAATGAGACAAAATAACAAAAATATAACGCACTCTCCCGCACGATTCGCAGCGTTCAACTTAACTAATAGTTCAAAGTCCAAACAGTCTAGGTTGATGTGTCGCTGTGTGTACTCTGAGTCAAAAAATGATCCGTAACGCGCAAACAGTAGTTAATAGAAAATCTAAAGTAAAGAAATATTACATAATTTGAGTGTCATATTCTATCATACATGCGACAATTACAGTTTAATTTGAAAACTGTATTATGCGCGTAAAGCAGCCGACCATACACAAACTGAATCTATTACAGTAATATATTAACGAACCTGTAATTAAAATAGCAAATGAATAGCATTGTACCGGAATGAAATTACATGAAATAGTCGCTGGTGTATGTATGTCCTTCCGCAGAGCGAAACTGCGGTTTAATATGGACAGTGGTTCGGTTACGTGCGACCACAGCCGGCAAACAGTCCAACGCAAACTTAAAGAATTAATAAGCAACACAATATAATTATCATCTGTACCGGGTACCGTAAGTTGGCAACTCGACGCTATGATTGCATTAAAGCACTTACGAACTTTATCCATTTCGTCTGTTGACACTACCGCTGTAGGTTTCGCTAAAATTTAATTTACTAAAACCCATTTTATTATAACCTTATTTTCCTTATTTCGTAGTTTGTTTGGTCAGTTATTTTAAATAAATATACAACGGATTGTTGAACATATTTGCTGTTTTGATAACTTTTTATTGCGTATTGTAAATTGGGTCGGTGAAACGTTAAAAAGAAACAATATATTATGTTATTTTTAAATATGGGATGCACAAACGGGATTTTGAAAGGGTATGGGATGTACGGATCAGGTCTTTTCCTTACGGAGCATAGCCGAAAAAGTTTTGGCCAAAGGTCAAAAGGTCTATTGCGCATTCGTGGATGTGGAAAAGGCTTATGATAAAGTGGTGAGGAATGAACTTTGGTCGGCATTGTCCATGTATGGAGTGAATAGCAACCTCACGCGAGCTCTGAAATCTCTTTATGATGATTCCAGAGCTTGTGTTAGGATAAATGGGACCTACACAGAGTGGTTTAGCATCGATAAAGGTGTTAGACAAGGATGTGTAGCGTCACCTTGGCTGTTTAACCTATACATGGACAATTGTTTGAAAGATTTAAAAGATTGTGAATGGGGATTAAGAATGAATGAGTTACTTGTCAAATGTCTTCTTTATGCCGATGACCAAGTAATACTTGCGTCGTCAGCGGAAGAGTTGCAGGCGATAGTAACTATTATGCATGGTGCTTTTGTTAGTAAAGGAATGAAAATAAATGTAAGCAAGACGAAAGTAATGGTATTTCAAAAGGAAGAGTGTGTGACGATGTGTAATATTATGATTGATGGAGAAAAAGTGGCGCAAGTGAAAAAGTTGGTATATTTGGGTACTTTGTTTACAAGGGATGGTAAACATGACGGAGATATTGAAAGGAGAACGATTGCTGGCAACAAAGTGAATGGAGCTCTACGCGCTTTTATGAACAATCGAAATGTATCCGAAAAGGCACGTTTGGCTGTTCATAGAGGACTATTAGTGCCCACACTTATGTATGGAAGTGAAAGTTGGGTATGGCAAAAGAAGCATGAGAGCAGAATAAATGCTATAGAAATGAGAGCGTTGAGAAGCATATGTGGTGTGACTCTGAAAGATAGAATAAGAAATAGTGTGATTAGAGAGAGATGCGGCATGAAAGTGGATATAGTTACAAGAATAGAAAAGGGTATGTTAAGCTGGTTTGGACGTGTAGAAAGAATGAACGAGGAAATACTGACTAAGAAAGTTTATAAGGCTAGTGTGAATGGAACAGTCGCAAGAGGAAAACCTAGGCGAACGTTTCTCGATCAGATCGGACGCGTTCTGGACAGAGGCCAGGTTAAGAGCTCCTTGAACCGACGGGCGTGTATGAGGAATGTGATGAAAGTGAATGAAGCCAGAGAAGTGTGTCAGGATCGTAGCAAATGGAAATCCGTAGTCTCTGCCTACCCCTCTGGGAAACAGGCGTGAATCTATGTATGTATTTTTGTTTGATTTTAGCAACAGTTTTATGTTTTGTTTCTCAAGTGTAACATTAATATCATTATAGAATATTTCGACTAAATATTACCTACCCATATAGTTACACTTAATTTTCAATTATAAAAGAAATAAAAGAATTTGTCTATTTATTGCAGATACAGCACGCATTTTAAATATTTATTCATATATCATTAAACCATCAATTATTTATAAAACTATATTTCCTTCGACTTTTAAATCTAACTTAAATTCATGTTTAAAAGAAAGTAGACACCAACTTTCAGTGCAATGGCAAGAAGTCGAGAACGTGGGGTGTTAAAAGTTTTCATTGCGTTACCAAAGAACTGTTAGGAGGTGGTCAGTGTGGCGACCGCTATCTCTCACGCCCTCTAGGAACGCCCAACTACATTCCAACTTTTCACCATATTCTCAACGTAGGAGGTAAACTTGAGGTAACAATGTGAGATAAGGAATATAAAAGTGTTGTTATATGTGTTTGAATTCCTATTCTATCCAGTTGTAAGTGAGAATTTTATTGTCTGAATTATAATATTATTTGGATTTATTAAAAAATCTTGCATTGGTATCTTGAGGCAGAAGTAGGCGTTAGTGAATACGTATTTTTTCGTGCTATGGGGACAAAACAAAACTTAAGTCTAACGGCTGCTACTAAGAACTTCTTCCAAAAAACCTTTTTGCTGGCCTCATCAGTGATTTGGATTCCGTACGATATGCCCCGTAGCCTTATAAACCAGCTATAACACCATCACGTCACAGTCATCAATCTAGTCAAATATTATGAAGAAAAGCCAAGAGCTGTATAGCAAAATTGCGATAATTTGTTAAATCCTTAACGGATTACCACTAGTTTGGTATAGACCAAGTGTCATAAAAACACACTTGATGATCGCGTCAAGGGCAATGGACACATGTTCACAAAACATCTTATATCAGAGAATTTTCTCAGTTATTTTTATAACTAAATTCTGACCCTCTCAGACGTTTGCATAATCAATAAATTAACCCAAAGCAACTAACTCATTCTCATTAACAGATAATCTATCATAAATGTACCAACACGAAAATTAAACAATCGTTTATATCTAGTGCCATAGCAAAATTTTGATGCGCATCACTGGATATTTTAACTGGCCGGCGAATACCGTGCATATCGCGAAACTGACCCAAATGCTATCTGGATACGTGAATAATACGATTGGCGATATTATTTATTCAACTGAAGGACGGACGTGTATCATTACGGTAGAGCGCCGCTGCGGTATGAACATTAGCTTAAATAATTGAAACGTGGAATTGAGCGATGGGTGGAGCCGCCTGATGGAATTTCATTTAAATTCTGTTTTGATGTTTGCTCATAAGGCCTAAAAAGTATCAAAATTGCCTGTTTTATTACACAGGTGTATTTAATTCGAGAGATCTTGATGGTCGGCCTTTTACTGTGAATTTTTCGAAGCGTTAGATTTTGAAGGTTCGCTAACACGTGGGTATTAAATCACATGGTTCATCAATGACGATATAAAATTGGAATATAAAGAGAATTTCTTGGATTTCAGATATATAATATTATCAAAATTATACATTTTAATATGTCCATCGGCGTACGAGTGCCGATGTCTAGACCTAATGCTATTAACATTATGTCTCATTATAGTTAAGCTGACAGATTAAGATATTTCTTATAGTCTGATTCACAAGTTCAAAACGTGATGGTTCTTAATAACGCTTATTTCGTTTCGGGCTTAGAAGATAACGTAATCATATAAAGATCTTTATTAATCTACTTCAATTAATCAATTCGGTTAAATACCAAATGCGTTATTAAATTTGTAAGCAATAAGTTTCTCCTGAATTCTTAAAAATTACGGTATATATTTTCAGTTCGATTTTTAATTGTATCATTTCAAATTTTCCGCTACGTAAACTATGGAGTGGTGTATTTTTATCATCAATTTAATTTTATTTTATAATGTACAAATGAAGCTCTTTCATATATAATTGATATTGATCAAATTTACTATATTATTATGTATATTTAAATTCTATTTATATCTCCTTTTTGCCATAGTCTGTTTTGCAAAACAGTAACACTATGTATATTACTTTAGTATATTAAAAATATATTAACCTCTTGTGAGACTGCTGGATGTTTACATTATCGCCCGTTATCGCCGCGTGCCACTTGAGATTTTGTTATTGTTAATTACCGGCCCACTCATAGCTCGTAGAATCAAAAAAATGGTACTACAGAATTTGTTATGATGTCAGCTACGTAGTAAAATATAAACAAGAGCTTTTTGCTGGCTCGCATGCGAGCCCCTGGCACACTAGAGGTTAATAAAATAAATATTAAAAAATATAATGAAAATCTAGGGATCAATTAAAAGAGCTTCTGCAGAATAATTTGATTGCCGATATAAATCTACTACTTTTCAAGTGTTACTTTTCTATCTATGTGTCGATAAAGATAGAAAAGTTGACTTTTATATTGAGAATAAACTTAAATGTTTGCTGGCTGCACGGATGTCAATAGTTGTTATTGCTAATGCGCTGTGTTCTGGGATTAATCCAAAAATTTGTGTGAACTACATATAGTTTTACGATTCCAAGTATTTTCGTGTCCATTGTTTGAATGTTTAGAAAACCAGATTTGACAATGTATTATGTACGGCAGATCTATTTACGTTTAAAAGTTTATATTTGTAAATACAATGGTTTCTAGGTACCACATAAGAGGAGGGAAGCCTATTCCCATCTGCCGGAAACATATCCACAATCCGTGGTGCTACTGAGAATTTTTTGTCAAAAAAACTGAATAATCTCGTCACTGCTCGACCCGGACATCGCACCTGGGACCGCATGAACAGCAATCGCGTATAGTCTTCATTTTATAAGTTCTTTGAATAATTAAGATACTTTATTTATGTTCAAGTTAACAATAATGTAGGTAGATACTTTTCTATGTTTGGTACTTTGGAATGTACAGTATTAGGATGCAAGTTAATCTCTCCGAGTAATGAAGACAGCAAGTACTAATAGCTACAACACAATTCTACAAGAGCAAACTAAAACCAACCATCAACTTGACTGCAGAGTTAGACAAATCGCCGAAATGTACGTCCAGTTTATTACACCATTTTACTTATTCATCAGCTATGCAAATGAAAAGCAAATAAAGAGAGAAATGGCCATCCCCATGTAACGTACGCGTTGGTTTTATCTCGAAAACGATCAAACATTACGATCCCATTTTGCACGACGCATTTCCATATGCGCTATAAATAATGCCGTTTTACCTTCCATTCAAATAAAGGGGTACCGTGGAAACGTTATTTTTACCGAAAATTGCTGGATGCGGTACGTTTTGTAATACCTATCTGCCTTTTCGGCAAACATTATTAGAGTTCAGTTCATGAATAAGCTTTTAGACGATCGCTAATACATAATTCTGATATAATATTATTACAATATTTTATTATCGAGGCTGTAATACTGTTGTGATAGAAGATGCGATTGAAGTATTTATGGTTTCTTCGTCGGTTCTTCGCCTAATGAATACTGGCAATATCATCCAAAATACAATAAAAGGTCTTAGTAACTACTGTGCTGACAACTAATATAATTTGATTATAGACCAAACATTTTAAATATTTGTGGGCAAAGAAGTCTGTCTCTCCATAGGTGTCCCAGAATTAGTAGAAATATTTTTAACAACTTTATTTGCATAGTAGTTTATTTGCATAGTATATATACCAACTATGGACTACTATGCATTCATATGTTGTTCAAATTATAAACAATAATATAAGCGCCACATTTTATTTTTACTTCAGTTTATTTACAATACAGTAACGAGGCGATGGATTTTTTGGAGAAAAAGTTTAAGAAACGTAATTTTAAATATGCTAGCAAGGTAAGCAAATAAAATCAAAATCCTAACCCTAAAAAAGCGAACGTGAGTTTCTTTATTTGTTTATTTGTTAAGCTTTCACTATCTGACCGATCACTGTAAAATTTCGCATACACGTTGTCAGGAGTACGGAACAAGGTCTGTGCCCGAGGAATAGTAATTTATTGAAGTATATTACACAAGCAAAGCCGCGGATAAAATCCAGTAAATAATAATCATGATTGCTTAAATAGCGCTGCATCTCTTTTAAAACTTGCTTTTCGATAGGTATGCTAAGCATGCAGAAACTGTAGATTTCCATATTTAATTAAATACGAATTCATTATGGAAGAAAATAAAATAAAAATGTATCCATACAAATATGTAATGGTATCCATACAAATTTCAAATTTCAAAATCGGTAGTTTTATATTTACTAGCGGTCACCTAGTGGTTAAAATTCGACCAAAATTCCTAAGCTTGCTACTTTGTTTTCTTTATTACTTATAAATAAGGTAAAGGTAACCATAGTTACAAAGAATTTTACTACGTCCGACGAACAATGCCGAAATACTACGAACGCGATTCGACTGCGTATGTCAAATGCATGGATGTGTGCGTGTAGTGTTTTTTCATTAATGCATATTTTATAAAAATATTAGGATTCACCCCTCCTTCTCCATATAAACTTTAACTGTGCCAAATTTCATACGCCTCCGTCCGCACAATTTTCGTAAAAAGGGTACAAAGTTTTTGCTTCACGTATTAATATATAGATGATTCACTTTATATTAAACCAATTTTAACCTTCGTAAGCGGTATATGCAATGTATTATTTCAATAGTTTTCCTTAAAACACTTAATTTAAGCGTTAGACAAATTATTATTTAACAGAGCTTTGACATAGCCGCATGTTAATTATATTGATAACTAGAGGTAAAATATTACGCTGGTTGAATACAAAGGTCTGAATTTAAAATGATTTTACAATATGAAATATTTACATTTTACTACGGATGATATAAAATCTTAACTATAGTTTTGCAAATATTTATTGTAGTGACGCTATTGGTGAAATTTGAAAATAAAATATAGCGTATTCTAAATTACATTAAATATGAAAATATTATTGGCCTAAAATAAAAAAAGATAAGATTAGAAAATTAACAGTACACACTACATTAAGTACCTAGAACCAAAACTCGTGTTATACTTATGTGTATTTTATATGCCTTATTTTAAAAGTAAAAATACACACAAAATTAATACCTCATGCAGCTTTTGTTGCGCAATATTGAACTATTATTACGTAACTTGAAAGTATATCAAAACCTAACGAAGGTAATAATTTTATTATTATATTTCTTAATACGGTGGCTTATCTAGATTTTCACACTATTCTTTAGTAAGCTCGAAAATGTGGAGATTCAGTACAAAAACAGAAAAGCCCCGGGGCGGCACACGAGGCTTTCACGTGCCGAAACCCCGCCGAGATATAGGTGCGGCACGGCCACATAACAATAATTTGAGATCCATTATACTAACGCTGGAACCAACTAGAGCGATGTTTTTGCCAACTTTCTACGCGTACCACCTTCTTATAAAGCCTAAGTACATATATAGGATTTTACGGGAAACGCATTATGCCAGAAGTTGTGAGCGGAATTCATAATAACGTAATTAATGACGGCCTAAACATCGGGCTCTGAACACGTCCGACCTGCATGCAAAAACCCTTTGGAAGAGGCCGAGCTACGTATTATTTACGACTGGACGCAAGAAACGAAATTTTAGTAAACAAGGCTCTGGAATATCGTTCGTGGTTAACATTTTCGCTAAAGTTTGATTAGCAAATTGTTAACATGGTTTTAATAACCTTATATTTATCAAATTTGTATATTAACTGTATTATTAGACTTGTGTTAAATAATATATTTACAGTGCCGGATTAAGCAAGCGCGGGGCCCGTAGCAAATTCTTTGGCGTAAGAGTGCTTGTATACGTCAGACTTTTTGTAGAGCTGATTATTGGGCCGACTGAAATTCTACACATTTATACGAGCGACTTTTTGTAGAACTTGTGCGTTTACCGTATGAAATTCGGTATTTTATTTACGCCAAGGAAATAGTCGTTTACCGATTGTCTGACGTGGATTGCCTTTGTAGGAAAAGTTGTAACATTTCACGTTTTTGTGACATCAAGTAAATTCAATATACCACATCTTAAGTAATAAGTTTCACTCAAATTACGCTCAGGCAAAGATGAGTGGGCTTAAATATGTGGGGCCCCCTTTCGCGCGGGGCCCGTAGCAATTGCTAATCTTGCTACGTGGTTAATCCGGCACTGTATACTTATATTATTAAACACAAGCCTGTAGAGCCGGAAAGGATAAACCAACAATGATAGGAGTCCAATTTAACACAAGATGAGCCTATTGCCATCTAAGCCACACCACATTTCCAGGCTATGCCTGCATCTGAAAATTGCCAATAATTAAGAAAAACCGAATAACACTAATGAAGGTCCAATCCAACTACGAACCCGCATTTTCGGCAGTAAACATGGCTGTCATAATGACATTATGAAATAAAAATTATTGATCAACAAAATTTTGTAACAAGAAAAGTAAGCAGTAATTTCGAAATATCTACCTAACCTCTCCACAAAATCATATGTATATTAATTTGATTAGGACTAGTTTCCGTGTTCCGGCACTTATCAGTAAAATTTAATATTAATTGCTTTTTCGTTATTATTTTTTAATTCAGTGTTTAATTTCTAGAAAAGTGGCTGGGTTTTGTGTTTGCTGAGTGAAGTGATTCTTAAAGAATGTCAAGAAAGTGTAAAAACCAGCTTGGGAATCATTTATAAAAATCACTGAAAATTCTCTTAGAAATCACCTATCAAATGACTATAAAACTATAATTGTCGAGGAACTTTTAGAGAATTATAAAGCTGCAATATGTCATTAAAAATACATTTTTAACATTTACATTTAGACTTTTCCCCCAAACTTGGGTGCCGTTAGTGATGAAGACGGGGAACGATACCACCAAGACATTTTTACCATAGAAAAACGATACCAGGGAAAATGGAGTCCAACTATGCTGGCAGATTATTGCTGCGGATTACATAGGGACGTTCCTGACGCAAAATACAGGAGAAAACCATAAAAAAGTACTTTATAACATTGATAATAATTTAATTTTTGTTAAAATAATTTGTAATTTAAGAAAAGTAAAAATATCATATTACAATAAAACTATTCGTATCTAAAATTTGAGACTACTAATTCTACTCTACTTGACCTTACTCCTAACAGAATCAGCCAAAATTTTTCTTGTTACACAGAAAAAACGTTTTTTGTTGATCATTGATTATATTATAATATCATCAAAACAAGCTACATTTACTTTTAATATAATAAACTGACAAAAAGGACTTTGCCTTTAACATATTTATAGAGAATATTTCTGCAAAATATACTTGACATATTTATTCTACAAAAATAGTAAATATCTGCAAAAATCTGTGTGTTCATCATAAATATATAAAAAGCATTCAATTTGAAATGGGGAGGTGCACCTCGCTGAAGCTTCACCAACTCATCAATAGTCAATAACGTAAGTGAATAAGAATATTTAGGCTACCCTTACCCAAACCCCCATAACACAAAAAATGCTAAAATAACTCCTATTAAGATCCCATTTCAAAAATGTAGAAAGGATCGCATTATTCAAATGAACGCCTATTATTTTCCTTATAGCAATATCATCTTACCTATGGGTACGCTCAAATAGCTATAGGCGTTTTAGCTGGATCAGCACGTTCAGCGTTTCGATATTACTTATTTTAAAAGGGAAACCGCCATATTCAATGTAATAGAGGTTATTCATTTAGGGTATAGACCGTAAATGAATAACCTCTATTATACACAATGTCAGGTTGTCACAGACCATGTCAGGTTGGGTAAATATCGGATTAGCAATAGATGGCAAAATATAGGACTTAATAATATACTTACTGCAGACATTCAACAAGCAACTATTATATTATGGTTATTGCCTGATTGGAACGATACGTTCTTTAAATATAGTTAATAAATTCTAAGCTGATTGGGAAACGGTTGGACTACTATGCGGAGGTCTCGAATCCGGTCTCACCGCAAATTATGTGCGTTTTTAATATTAAATTATCTGCGGCTTTAATGGTAAGGGAGGAAAAATCGAAAAGTATTTGCATGCGTGAGAGCTCTTTATAATTTTATTTAAAGTGTGTGATCTGCCTAAAAAATCGTATTGGATTAGCATGATGGACTATGATCTACACATAGTGAGAAGTGGCTTGTGCTCCTAGTGAGTGAATTAGTTTAAAAACGAAACTGAAGTGTCGAAAATAGTGCCTGCTTTACTGAACGTTAAATTAAATTCCCATACGAGGTGTAACTCTCGCGCGAATAATCTAACACGTCGCAAATATATATTTTAGCGCCACGTTGAAATGGTTAAAAATCCAAAAGAATCTACTTAGTTATACTCATAATTTCATTCGAATCATATTGAACCAATAAGCGAATTGAACTAGTATTTAAGATACAAGCTCGGCTTTCATTAGGTACTAGTGTTCATTTCAATCTTTTGACATAGTAAATAAATATTTTTTTCATTTGCCTATTGATACGTCCGCGTCCCACTGCTGGGCAAAACCCTCTCACTGGGACTTACTTCAAATTACTCTGTTGGTAGATATTCCCTGCTACTCCCTTTCAAAAGCTTCCAGGTCGTACAGCTATTGCCGTTTAGGTCTGCCCCGTCGACGTCGACTATCTTGTGGCGCCCAATTGGTGACGATTGATGCCCATCTCTCTGGGTGCATGCGGAAGACGCGACGTTAAGATTACTAAAATTCTTAAATTAAAGTGCTTCTGTACCGTAAATGTAACTACACAGTGATTACTTATGTGTTTCTTGAGGCAATAAAGCATTATTATTATATAATCGATTCGATCGATATATAGGTATAGTTGTGCACGACGCTGTATTACGTATACTTGTGAAATATATAGTGTTATCGATACAACCGCATTCGAATATAAATGAATAGTATATGCTATATACGATATATATATATATATACTATACGAGCAGCAAACGAATCTACAAACACAGTATTATCCGTATAAAGTTACTTTGTAGTCCGTAAAATCGATTTATAATCGTTTATTGACCTTTGTCTGTGAAACTGGTCATCTGTGTTAGGCTTAAAGAGGCATTTTATTGGTGTTCGGTTACCGTGGGTGGTCGTGGTACAACTAAAAATAGAACAGTAAATGGATCAAAGTAATTAATTCTAAATAAGTGGCATTTTGAAAGGTTGTCTTTCAAACATGGTATATTTTTATGTTTTGTTCAACAGAAAATGTAAGGTGTGCGCAAACAAAGTAAGTTTGTATGTTAGATATTGCAACAAAAATATAAAAAATTACTAACAGTCACTATCATAATATTAGGTTTCTATAAAGTTGAATTTATAGCAAATTGCTGTACGATCTTATAGAAAAACCTATGCTGCATTCAACCAGTACTATTTAATTAAATTTCAATTACTTACCTGAAAGTATTGTATAGCAATTTTTTATAGTACTCAAATTGAGCACTATAATTTTATGTCCTGGGTGGGAATTGAACTCTGCGCATTGACAGTACCAAAATGACAATATATAAAGTACTACACTGTACAGCTTTTATTAAAAAGAAGAAACTGGAGAACTCAAAACGGCAATTAACGACTTATTTCTTATAATTTTACTGTCAGAATTGTCTAATTAGTCTGACGAAGTTAAATTTAAATTTCGTAAGTACCCAACCAATACCTATAAGTATAGTAAGTCAGAAACCTTTGAAATATTTTTAAGAACAGTTCAATAATTACTATTTTTATAATCTTAATAATTTAAATTAGCAATGTTACCGAACGTTACGAGAACCAGCAATAAAAAAGTAGGGGAATCGTAAACTTAAATTTAGATAGGCCTTTTTATTTTTATACCTAATAGTGTTTTAAGTGATAAACTACCATACCATAAAGTAGGAAATTTTAATTTCAATATATAATCTTTGCATAAACGTAAGACAACATTCGTTCCACATAGCTTTTTACACCGTGGTCATGTCTGCTGAAAAGCAATCATAAAGTGGAGGTAATTATGAACTAAAAATTAAATAGTTTAGATATTTTTTATCTTTTAACAATGACAACTCCCCGCACTAGGAATAATTCCTGTGTCGCGGGGGACTTTACAAACATTCAAACAACGGACACAAAGAACACCTAGACTCAGAACAACCATTTGTGGATCGAATCCACACCACTCAGCGCGGCGACAGCGGCGAGGCGACCACTTAAACCATTCCGCCATCCGTGCAGTCAAGATTATTAAATTAGTATCTTTAAGAAATATTCTGCAGCATAAATTAGATTTAATTAATTTGTCTCAATTCTTCAGAATATTGAGACAACTACCATCTTAGTCTCCCCGTGAACATGGCTGCTGTAAAGCAACCGAAACGTCGGGGCAAAGTTTCAACTTAAATATAAATAGTTTTAATTAAGTAAATTAAATAGCTTAAAATATAGTAATAAAGTCCAATAATAGTAGTGTTAGAGTTTTTAAAATTATGAAATAAAAGTGTTTTAAAGTATAATAAACAACGCGACAAAATCCGTTTATGGTGTTTAATTTAAATTTTTATATTGTGGTTTCAGTCTAACACAGTAAGTAGATGTTACCTATTCAAAAGACATTTCGCTTAAAATAATAATAAAAATATTCTACCACATACACACTACACCATCTAGCCCAAACTAAGCAGAGCTTGTACTATGGGTACTAGACAATGGATAAACATACCTACATATATACTTTTTTTTGTAAATACATACATATTATACATAGAAACACCCAGACCAAGACAAACATTCATGTTCATGCACACAAATGTTTGACTTGTGCGGGAATCGAACCCGCGACCTCAGGCGTGGCAGTCGGTTACACTAACCACTACGCCATAGAGGTCGACAATTAGAGATTATATAACACATGTTGTAGTTTCTGTTATGTTTTACTTCGGTCAAACGAACGTATTACCAGGAATATAATTGTTGTGTTTAATGTAATACAATATAATAATATATACTCAAACATGTATTTGTTAGTTGACGAAGTTCATTGAAGTAAATAGAATTTTCTGAGCTTAACACCCACATTTTATACTCATGAATGCATGAATGCCGTAGTGGTTTAAATGGTCGCCTCACCACTACGCCGAATGATGTGGGTTCGATCCCCACACCGGTCCAAAATTTATGTAAACAACAAATGGTTGTTTTAAGTCTGAATGTTCTTTGTGTCCGTTGTTTTAGTGTTCGTAAAGTTCCCCACGACCCAGGACTTACTAGTAGTATGAATTGACTTTGTAAAAAAAAGATATGTACTTATATTCCCGATGGCGTAAGAAGTGTATTACACCCATATTTCGCCAGCTATTTTAAGTCCCGCTTTATAGGGAAGCATCCATTGCCTTTCACTAAGTAGGTATGTAAGCACCAGATTCCGCATTCATAACATTTTACGACCTGGGATTCGAACATGAATGAACTGATTTTGTAATCAGTTGCCAAATTATAAGGCAGTCAGTACATTACAGAAATCACTGAACTATTTTCAATTTGCAATATTATATCAATACATGGTACCTAATATAGATATTTTCCTGCATATAATGCAAGTTATAGGAAACTGGTTGGAAAATCCAATTATCAAATATAATAATTTACTTTGAAACTTTTATGTCATAGTGCGTGTGATAGATTGCCAGGTCAAAAGAACCTATTGATTATAGTAACCAAAAATCAACAATAATAATTGATACATTGCACTTAATCTGAAAAGTTTACGAAATATTAACGCGATGTGCAACGAAACCTCCGTTTAAATCTATAATAGTACCTTAATCTAACATTAATTATTATTATTATATTAGATAATAAATAGGTATATTAACGTAAAGGACTATTATTTGGGATCATTAGAAAATAGTATCTCCAAATCAATTTGGAATTATTTAAGCAGAGTATTTTTGACAGAATCTACTCGTAAACGTTTCAGTGCAAAGTCATTAGAAAATAATTGAAGATTAGCCGGTAATAAAAAGTCACTTCGCTCGGCTCACATTCACTTGTGCTAAGACTTGAGACTTTTCTCTCGATTTTTCAGTTCGTACTTCGCGGAATTCAATTACTTGAAGAATTCTTGACTCTGCTTCCTTAGTCTAGCTGAAACTTACGAATTTATGGTAATCTCCTTCCAAATTTGATCTCCCCGAGCTCGCTTCCTCCACTTTTGTATTATTGCAGGCAATAATTTTTGTTGAACATTAACTTCCCCGTAGACTTTCTCAACTAATGGCGTTGGAGGGATGTTATCAGAAAAGTCGAATATTATAGACTTCGCATTGTATCCAGTTCCCTGTTTATTATTATTAATGTTATAAGCTACATATTTATGTAGCAGGCGATAGCCTAGTGAGTGACTGTTGGACTGCCACGTAGAGGTCTCAAATTTGATCCCAAGGCGCGTACCTCTACTTATTCGAAGTTTATGCGTATTAATAGTTGATTATCGCTCGCTTTAACGGCGAAAAAAAACGTCATGCGGCAAACTGCATGTCAAATAGTTCTTCATAAAGTTCTTGACGATATGTGACGTCTACCAAGCCGCTTTGAGCCAGCATGGTGGATACTAATTTTATTAACTCTGTCTCTCTTTCTCTGTCTGTCTGTCTATCTATTACCTCTTCACAGCTAACCCACTAAATCGATTTGGATGAAATTTGGTACAAAGATAGTGTAAAACCTGGGGAAGGACATAGGCTACAGTTTATTGATGTATTTGTTAGTTAGTTAGTATAATTGTTAGTTGATTGATGACGCGGGCGGAGCCACGCGCAAAAGCTAATATAAGTATATATAATACTCAATCATTATAGGTAAAAATAGATTATTATGATAAATAATAATTTGAGGTATCGATTCGCAAAAATGATTAATCCTATATTGGATCGTAAGCTCAGTATTCAAACTGCCGCGAAATGTCAACGCAAAATGTAATTTAGCCACGATCGTGGGAAAACTAGGAAGTATGTGAAATAATACATAATTGACGTATAGACCTTATTTGATTTTTAAAATTAAAGTCCATTCTATTCTATTCTATCACATACACACAACACCATCTAGCCCAAACTAAGCAGAGCTTGTATTATGGATACTAGAAAATGGATAAACATACATATATATTTTTCTTTTTGTAAATACATACATATTATACATAGAAACAACCAGACCAAGACAAACATCCATGTTCATGCACACAAATGTTTGACTTGTGCGGAATCGAACCCGCAATTTCAGGCCAGTCGGTTACACTAACCATTACGCCATCGAGGCCGTCAAGTCTTTTATTAATCGACGAAGTAACTATATTTTGATGTTTGTTATTACATGCCGTCCCCACATTTTGTCAACTGTTTCATTAAGTAATAGGGACGACGCGACTACTGTTGTCGGCCAGGCATGTAGGTTGTGCTGCTGCTAAGAATATGTGGGTTCGTCCTTTGTGAGCTCCATTTTTTAAGTCCCCAATCAACTACTGATTTCATCCACCGTCTATCTTGCTGCCTTCCTAACCATTTAATCCATCTCCTTCATATTATTATTATTCAATTACATCTATACATTTACTGCCATGACATGTCTCGTCATTAGGTTGGTTAACACATATGATATGTTACACAAAATCTTCACCCCTAATATTGCTTACATCCCGTTAGTAACTCAGTATTGATACCACAGAATTAGTAGAGGGCTTAACCGCGCGAATGTCAATACGGCGTGTAATGAACCGGCCTAATTAGTGCAAATATAAGCGCTCGCTCGTTTGCGGCATCGAATGAGATACTCGGCAAGTAAATGTGTTGTCGGCTTTATTAAGAGGGATAGAGCGAATTTACATTCAGGTTGTAACTGATTGGTTGGTTTTCCTGTAATACAAATAGCAAAATGTTTTGTTTTTGTATTAAACTCTAATGAATTTGGTTTTAACGTGTTTTCGAGGATAAATGAAATGCCGTAGTAGATTAAATGTTTTTATTTTCATAGTAAGGAGGCAACTTGCCTTTTTGATTCCATGGTATAAGTTTGCGCTTCGTGACCTTCACGACCGATCATACGCTGCTAAGTTCGATAACCGGGTCAAGCAAACGTTATTGCGTTTTTCTCTAATACAATTTAATATAGCAGCCAGGCATCGAGAGACGTTACAAAAAGCAGCGGTAGCCCAATGGATATGGTGTCGGACTTGTGATCAGTTCCAATCCCACTGATTGCATTACCGACCCACTCACTCCTAACCAAGCATAATAGCTGACTAGGACGGATTAATAAGGATATTAGTAATTTATAACCCAGTAAATACTTAAATAAAATGTTGGTTTTATTGTATCTCATGTCAAAATTTCGGCCTTGAAGCGTAGACGGCGAGATGTGGTTATATAAAATACACCTGCCTACCCCTTTGAGAACACACAGGCGTGAGTCTATATCTTCTCCCTAGCCTTTATTATTCCCAAGTCACTTGGGGTCGGCTTTCTAGTCTAACCGGATTTGACTGCATATCAGTTTTTACACGGAGCGACTGCCATCTGACCGCCGCAACCCGAACGCTAACGATACCCTAAAGCTAGACTAGTGTAAGGATATTAGAGGGCACTGATTTGCCAATAACGACTGCCATTGATGTTCATGTCAGCCGGGACCAACGGCTTAACGTGCTCTCCGAGGCAAGGAGCAGGCGATAATTGTCAATCAATACGCACATAATTTCGAAAAGTCATATAACTTCCGAAAGTCAGAGGTGCGCGACGTGGGTTCGAACCCGAGACCCTCTGCATTGCAGTCTATTGGTCTCACCACTGAGCTATCGCTGCTTTTGCGTGAGTCTATATATGAACTTCAACTCGAATAATTTTATATTCATATATAGATACATATATACTAGCAGAAGCGTCGTGACCACAACAACCACTGCGCCATCGTACATTCGAATTTCATGACGATGTTATAACATGCCTAATGTGAAACAATCAAGCGTTCCATTTGCTTATTGGACGTGTAACGACTTCAATCATTTACTGAAATTAAAGTTGGATAATGATCAGTTGATTAAAGTAGTGTAGTAATGGTTATAGGTACCCATTTTGTAATATTAAAAACAATTACAGGTATATAAATAGCAACTGTTTAGGTTACAGACATATAGCACTCTGCTACCCTTATGGGAAACAGGTGTGAGTCTATGTATGTACGTTTGGGGCTGTGTTTTAACTGTTAGTGCACGTGTCAAAGCTAATCATGGATATCAGCCGTGTCATTTCGGTGTTGCTTTAAGAAAACTCTCAGAAGCAAAAGAATTTTGTAACTGACTGCATAAGACGATAATTCATAGGAAACTTGGACCTTTTTAGATCTGTAGACAGGCATTGAGCTATGAATTAAAAGTTATGTACGCTGTTCTATGTCAATTTATGCTGTAATGCGTTTTCTCTCTGTCCAAAAGGCAGGCACTGTATTCTTATTCTTTTTAATCCATATTACAATACTTTATTTACTACGACGATGTTCGACTAGTCGGTTTCTACTCTTTCCCTGTGGTGTGGTGACCCATTTTCCTAAGTGATTACAACTGACGCGGCAAGATATGCAATTCATACACACATCATACTTCTACAGACATTTCCTTTGATCAGCATAGCACTAAAAAGAAACAATTCTGCCCGCGAAATTTGAATATAGAATTTAAACATACAACCTACATAATGGAATTGAAGAAAATTGATTTTTTAAGTAGCTTGAAATATTTTAGCTATTTTTACAAATATGTAAGAAAATGTGGAAACGTCATTCAAACAAATTGTTTATGTACTACAAGCTTTATGATAAAATACGTAAATGTATTTTCTTGAAAGTAAGTAATTACCTAAGAAATACATACCTTGAAAAATCTTCAATAAGTCGAATACATCAAATATCACCAGCTTTGTCCTTGATATCTTCTGAACACCTTAAAGTTCTAACTAAACTCAACTCACTATCACTGCACTAAAGTTTAAAATTTTTATTTACAATGCCTCCACTAACATAAACACAATACTGAAACTAACCTAACACATTCACACATAACATCAAGTTTGAACTTGACGATCGAATAACTAAACAAATTATAAGTATAGAAACGCTGTTTTTCAACAAATATATCGTCAAATATTCAATTTTACAAGTAAAATTATTGAAAACAGAGTGTATCCTCGAGGATTGTTGTCAAAACTGTCATTTGTTCGACGCCATGGATATAGCGCATGCGTGATAGGGTAATTTTTGAATGCGCATGACGCCCTCTAGTTGGCTTTAAAAAGATTCTAATAAAGTTTCGAACCTCTTTGGTTCTTTTTAAGACATTTACGTTTGAGTTTTTACTGCTTTTTCTTTGGGAAAATGTGGAAAGCTGAGAAAAGCTCTTTATACGATTTTACTATGTGCATTTATTGACGAGTTTCTGTAATTTGACACCATAACGGCCCTTACATCTTGTGCCGTAATTATATGCCCTTCACATAAATTATATTAATGTGATTAATATTGGTGATTAGATTTTAATCTAAACAATTTAATGTACTTATTAATTTATTACACTAACTATGTGTTGTGGCAAATGTGGCGGTTATACATTAAGTAGATATTGACGTATTTCTAATATGCAGAAGTAAAAGGTATTTGTTTGTATGAAAAAGTAGTCCTTAGAACTATGAAACTGATTCTAGAATTAACTGACTCATATATATTGTTATCAAAAGAAGAAACTTGTTTGTTAGGGCAAAGGAGGAAATAAGTCTAATTATTTATCACGCAAGAAAATTTGCGGATAGATGCTAATTACTAAGTAAATGGAGTTCTTTTCAATGCCACACATAATAATGTTGTAGAAGTATTGATTACTTCATTTAACAGGGATAATGAGAAAATTGTTTGATTTTAACTTAAACTCAATACCAAAATTTTCTAATTACAAAAATTACATTAAGGTAAAAGTTATTCTATCCACGCAAAAGCGTATTATGTGGGTGACTTATGACAAAACTTTGGTGAAATGTTTGAACAAAACGCTTATGTCCGACCGTGCTTAACTGTCTAAAGTTTAATTAAATTTGCGAAAAAAATCTCTCCTTTAACGGCGATAGACTATCAAGATTACATCATCTCGGATTAAGACTAATTAAAGTGAGACTTTTTGTATTCAGGATCGATTAAATGAGTTTTCAAGTTTGTGTAAGTAAAGTTCCGTGATCGAGGTCGGTGTGGCCTTTTTGTACCTATTGATTTAAATTGACACCGTATATTTTTTTGTAATTATAACGTTACGAACTTTTTATCTGTATAGGTAAGGAATTGTGCTGGCGTTTCCTATATATAATTTTGTGTTCGTTGTGTGGGAATAATATTATTATTTTCCATAGTCTTTTAAGATGTGTTATTACGATTTGGATAGACGTCATATTTTTTCATTTTTATTATCTTTTTGATATGTCCCACTGCAGGTCAAAAGCCTTGGACTTCCAAATTACTCTGTTGGTGGATATCCCCTGCCAGTCCCTTTTAATAGCGTCCAGGTCGTCCTGCCATATCCGTTTATACGGCTTATACACCGTTTTTATTTGTCTGCGCTGTAATTTTGGACTGCTCAATAGATATACTCAAACATGTGTTTGTTAGTTGACGAAGATAGCATAAACTTTATGACCTTAACACTCCATTTTATACCCATGACTGCACGGATTGCGTAGTGGTTTACGTGGTCGGCTTGCTACTGCCACTGCGTCAAGTATTGTAGGTTGTTATCCCAGACGAGCCAAAACTTTATGTGGTCCACAAATAGTTTGTTCGTTTCTGGCTGTTCTTTGTGTTTTATGTGTGAATGTTTGTAAAGCTTAGCTCTAGTGCTTATCTAAAATCTCTTCTAAATAGGTTTGCAGTTTGATATAGCAAGCATCTACATATTATTGTAAAACAATATGTTATGTTATTATTGTCTCTGGTTAAGTAAGACCTAAACCATGACTATGGCGAATAACAATAAAGAAATAGTTTTAAGTTCATTTATGAGTCTATTGTCTTGAACAATAAATTTACAACATAATAATATGACCGTAAACTGTGGTAGATATAGCATTAATATAATAAAATGATATGCGAATAATGTACACTAGTAAAGTTCCTATCAAATGGAATGATTTACATAATTTATTAATAGATGATAACTAGCTGCTTGAATATCTCCAATATATCATTCATACATAACATGGATATCGATATCGATGTGATGAAAATACATAAATATGAGCGATAATTGTATGGTTGACTGAAATTAACAGTAAAACGACGATATATTTTAAGCTATAGTTAATCTTGCCCGTAACTTGAACTAATCTATACATATAATAAAATCGTAGGAAAGTGAAAACTGTACATGGAATATTTTTTTAAAAGACTACTTGGGGCGTGATCTACAATCGATATCGAAGCCAAAAATATAGTTTTTAGAATTTTTGTCTGTTTGTCTGTTTGTCTGTATGTATGTCCGGGCTAAACTCAAAAGTACTGCATGGATTTACTTCAAATTTTGCATGAATATTACTAACAGGTCGAGTCAACATATAGGCTACATATTATCACGCTATCACCTACGGGGGAGGAGCTGTGAATCTTTATTTTTCTTAAGCATTCTGTGACAGCGTGTAATCTAACGACGCATATTTAAATGTTGTTTTTGAGTAAGCCATGCTATTATCTAGCTTTACACTATAAAAACTACGCCATTTAAGTAACTTGGGCAGAGAAATATAGTTGGGTTCCGCGGCGACAAACAATTTTTAGTTAATATCTACGCGGACGAAGTCGCAGGTAACAGCTAGTGTAACTATAAAGAAATATCAACAAACGGGGCAAACTAAATAATACCGTTTAACAAGAAGGCTTTATTTGCTTTTTTTATTTACGTGGCATGCGTATGTTATTTAAATATAATTCGTCACACCAACGCTAACCTGATAATACTACAACAGATCCGGAACATCACGATCGATTGTAAACATAAGCGGAAACTTATGATATAAAACCAACGACATAGTTTTATACACAATCTAATTTTAGCAGACTTAAAAGACTACCTCGTCGGTGCAATTAATGCATATGTTGGCTTGGTCTCGGGTTCGATTCTCGGATCGGATAAAGGCAACATGAAATCTGGTAGACAGCGAAAGGCCCATCAGCTATTACGTAGTACCTAAATACATTGCCGGCAAAATTAAAATGTGGTGGCTAATTGTGAGAAAAGTGTAATAAATAAGTACACCTATATATATATATATATATATATATCACTTGAAGGCACGGCAGAAGTTTGTGTATGCCTATCTCTTAATCTCTTTGGGTGAGACTATGTATGTTATTTCACCAGTTCTATTTTGGGATTTTGGGTACTTATCTATTCAAAGTAAAAATAATTGTATTTACTAAATTACTTGGCAAAGCGATTTCACGCTAAGCACTGTTCATAGTAAACTACAGATGCGGTACAGAAACGCCATTATATGTAAGTGTTACGGAGCCGTCTATCGTGTTAATCTATGGGGGCAGCGGACGGCGCCCGTCCCATAGATTTACGTAAATTGACAATTTCCTCTGGCAACCCATTGAAAGGTAAGCCGTGATGAATTTGAAACTATATTTCTGCCGAGCATTTTAAATATGACTAAGTTATTTTGGAACTTGATTATCATTGAATTCATAAGTAAGTACCTACTCTATTTAATAAAAAGGATAATAATGTGACGGAATTAATTCCTAAATCGATGTTGTTCAGACGCCGGCGCCCAGACACAATATTTTCTTCGCGTTTACTTCAGGTTATATTGAAGCATCAAAATGCTTTTTTGTATAATAATGTAATGTGTTGTCCTCCACACTAAATTTCGATCACGGCGGCCAACCTTTACGAGGACTGGCCATCTGCGTAGAAGATATTATAGCGCACAAGTGTGTGCGCTAACACAAGTGTACTCGCTGTTCCCTCATTCTGATGATCCGATGGGACGACAATCCGATACAACTGAAGAGAGACCAGGCGCAGGACCAATGGCATTAAGTCCTTAATATAACACCAAGGTAACATGCGTATAGTCCATCAGAAGGTAAGTCTTCTTCTCCTTAGCCTTTATTATTCCCAAGTCTCTTGGGGTCGGTTTTCTACTTTAACCGGATTTGACTGGATATCAGTTTTCACACGGTGCGACTGCCATCTAACCTCCGCAACCCGAAGGCTAACGATACCCTAAGGCTAGATCAGTGTCAGGATATTAGAAGACGCTGACTTCCCAATAACGACTGCCATAAATGTCATTGGCAGCCGCGATCGACGGCTTAACGTGCTCTCCGAGGCACGAAGCAAGCGATAATTGTCAATCAATACGCACATAATTTCGAAAAGTCATATAAATTCCGAAAGTCAGAAGTGCGCGACGTGGATTCGAACCCAAGACCCTCTGCATTGCAGTTTGTTGGTCTCCCCATTGAGCTATCGCTGCTCCCATCAGAACGTAACTAATTATCTTTAAATATGTAACACCATGCAGACTACTCAGTCTACTCGAACGTTGCTAACTCTGCAATTTTTTACAACTACCACACATGATGCACTACTCTCGAACTGTTTGCTATAAAATTGGTTGTCTCTAAAGTCGGTTTACGGACGATAGTTTAACGGGACAACGTCATAACAAAGTTTCTTACTCGTAACGTTACAATGAGCGTAACGGGACAATGAGCTTAACGGGACAATTAGCGTAACGGGACAATGAGTCATACTTTTTCGTGCGTGCAGCCGGCGTTCATCGATTTATTAGATGTTGTCACGTCAAAAACAGTATATTTGACATGTTATAAATAGTTTAAACATCTCAAACCCCGGTGACGCTATATAGCGTCGTCACATTTGCACCCGTAAAACCCCGGTGACGCTATATGGGGTCGAAGCGTTGGGACGTGTTTTGTTTGCCGTTTTTTTATTATAAGGCCTGTATTTAAAATATTGTGTTGCATATCAATGTTCTCAGAATGAACCGAGCTTTTCGAATGAATATTTATCAACTGAATAATATTTTTCTAAATACTTTTTGTCATGTCACGTGACTTGCGCCACATGTTCATTCGTCTATGTTATTTGTTCCGCTGTTATCTGTTCCGCTGTTATCTGTAGTTTTTATAGGGCAAGTATGTAAGTATAATACATTATTGGAAAGCTTATTCTTTCTATTTTTAGACACAATAAAAACAATAGTGACTTTTGTTATTGTTGTATAACAAACTGAAGCCCAAAATAACCTATTACCATTTCTCAGATTTCCCGCCTTTTTTGATATTTTATTTTTTTATTATTTTATTATATCGTATTTCAGGTTTTAATCACTATGATAGTGTTATTTATTAGCATTTCTATAAAATATGTGAAAAACACGCACAAGGCTACGTCAGAATTTTTTTTAGAAATTTTTCAATATTTACTTTCTCCGCGCTCTAAAATATACTCGTCACGCACTTTCAAATGCTAATATCTAATTTTTTTCTCACAGACATTATAAATTTTTTTTTTTTTACTATAAAAAGTATTTAACTAGGAAATAGAAAAAGTAAAACATCTTATTAGACAAATCAATTAATCTATATAATAAAGATATTATTTATCATCTCATATTTCCAATTCGGTTACTTTAACCAGACGTATAAACTAAAATATACACGTAAATGCGATGATTCATAACACTTATCGTTGCTTACAATGTATACTTCTAAGAAACATAAGCTTTGTTATCATAACTTTGCGTTCTAAATTATAAACATCTGCCGACCGACTCGAATAACGCTCAAGTGTCCTTGAGTGCCCGGGCGGCGCGGGACGCGGGGATTGTTATTGTTTACATTAGCGCGCGCGCGGTGTCTGATAGGTTAAATCATGTGAACCGGGATAGCAGTACAGAAAGAACAAATGACAAGTTGCGATACGCTACCTTTTGACGTGACAACGTCTAATAAATCGATGAACGCCGGCTGCACGCACGAAAAAGGATGACTCATTGTCCCGTTACGCTTATTGTCCCGTTACGCTCATTGTAACGTTACGGGAAATACATTTTGTTATGACGTTGTCACGTTAAATTATTGTCCGTAAACCGACTTTACAGACAACCAATTTTTTTTACCAAACAATTCTATACTAACAAATTAACAAGTGTAACTTTGATATTTACAAGTGTTATTTTATGAATAAACATAGTTGACCTATATGAATAAACATATTTTTGATTTTGGAAAAAGGATCGTCCTTTCAGAATACCATTATATACACCTAGAACCGATATAACTATCTACAGATCGTAAAAATATTTGTTTTGTGCGGCAAAAGAAACCATTGGCATTGTCACATTTTTATATTAATTTCTAGTATTCTTGTTACCCTTTTCCGCTAAGCTAAATGCTTGTGTTTGGAGTGGGCTCACGACGATTATTTAATATAATATCAAGACCAATACCTGAAATATTAGGTTACCGCTGTTTTTTTGGTTTTCATTGGTAGCGACTTAGTAATTATAAAATTCTTATATACCTAAAATATACCTAATAATTATTATTACTTATTATCATTACATCAAACTACCGTCTATAATTTAAAACAAATTTTTCTTATGATAACTTAATCAACTTACCAAAATATTTGGTTGAATTGGTTTTTATTAAGAACTACGATAACTTGGCCTTAGGCATTTGAGCCAAGCCGCCAAGGGAAACTTTTTAAATAGACGATCCCGCGCTATAAAAATACTGAGGGTACTGAAACAAAAAAATTCAAGTTAGTAATAAGTCTTACTATATTCTTATAGAAGTGCTAGAGTGTTCATGGTGTACACGCTAATAAGTATTCTCCTAATATCCTAACTAAAATTATATATGCGAGTTAGTTTGTTTATTTGTTTTTTCTTCTTTGACGCTTAAACTACTCGACCGTTCATCATGAAATTTCGCATACACGTTGCCAGGGGTACAGAAAAAGGCATAGGAGTACCTTTCATTAAAAAATGGTGTTACCAACCTAACCGCGAGCGATGTCACGGGCAAATGCTAGTGTATAATAAGTATTAACATTTGTGAAGATATTTGTTATCCAATTACTTGTATGTATACTAATAAATGGAATTGAATGACATCGGCATACGGATACACCATGCACTGAATCAACACATAGCATACTTTCTAACCTGTTATACGTTTGCTTGGGATTCACTTCAGCGAAAATGCGGTCAGAAATTAGTTTGTTTATTAGTCAATCTATAGAACTATCTATAGTACCTTTTTTTTTACCCAGGAAAATCCTTTATGGATACCCTTCCCCCGGGGGCGGGAGGGTAGTTATGTGAGACTCTCCGCCCCTGAAGGGGGTCGGTATACACACTAAAAACCTGGGGTGAGCAGTCCCTCCGCCGACGGGGTGGGGCGGGATGGGGTCGCGTTAGCAATCACCATCCCGCCCCGGCAGTTGGCCCGGCTGATGGTAACCGGGCCTCAGCACCTGTGGAGGGGTGGCCTTGCTCACCAAGGCCACCCCCCAGACGTGTGGGGCCGTGCAAGCTGGTACAGAGTCCCCCGACTCTGTACCAGTGACCCCACTATACAGGAGCGAGAAGGCGGGCAAATCGCCTCCTCCTCGCTCCCGTCCGTCTGCGCCGGAGAGGATCAGCGAGGGGATTGTTCTCCCTGACCCTCTCCGCGGCCTCCTTCTGCGCCATGACAGCCTCGCAGAAGGAGACCACCGCCTGCCATGATCTCTCGCCGCCGAGCATGGCGTTGATCACGCCCGGCAGGGAGAGATCCCCGCCTATTATGGCCGAAAGCATGTGCCGCTGCGGCCCCCATGCGGCACACGCCTCCAGCGTGTGGAGCGCCGTGTCTTCCGGCGCCCCACACTCGTGGCAGGCCGGTGTCGCCTCCCGTCTCGCGATCTGGTGCAAATACTTTCCGAAGCATCCATGCCCGGAAAGCACCTGCACCAGTCGGAAGGTCAGCGACCCGAATCGCCGCCCTATCCACCCCCAGAGGACCGGGCGAATGGCCTCCACCGTCCACTGACCCGGGACCGGTGGAGCCAGGTCTTCCATCCACCGCCTCAACAGGGCGGCCCGCGCCTGTCGCCGCATGCGTGCGACCTCCTCCCACCCCAGGGGCTCCCCGCAGGACCTCCTCGCCGCTACGAAGTGGTAAACTTCGGCGAGGATCTCCGCTTGTAGCTCCCAGGGCGGGTCACTGGCCAGCACGCACGCCGCCGTCCACGACACCGTCCGGTAACCGCGTATGGCCCTCGTCGCGACGACCCGCTGCGGACGTCGCAGCAGGGTCTTATTGTCGCGACTGAGGGCGTCCGCCCAGACCGGCGCCCCGTAAAGGGCCATACTCCGGATCACTCCGGAGTACAGTCGGCGACAAGTGGCGCTCGGGCCACCCACGTTGGGCAGCAGCCTCCCTAGGGCGGCCGCCGCTCCCAGGACTTTTGGGGCCAGCTGGGTGAAGTGTGCCCCAAAAGTCCACCTCCCGTCCAGGACGAGACCCAAGTACCTCATTTGGGTCCCAACCCGGACCGGGACCCCGTCCAGGATCACTCGCGTACCTGGACGAGGTCCCCCCCGAGGCCCATGGAACACTAGGGCCTCGGTCTTGGAGAGGGCAACCTCCAATCCCAGGGCGCGGATACCTCCCTTTGACTACGACCAGGGTGTCATCGGCGTAGCACGCCACCCGCATACTTGCGGGAAGCGTGCCCCGAAGCACCCAGTCGTAGCCAACATTCCACAGAAGCGGTCCCAGCACCGACCCCTGTGGAACCCCGCAGGATACGCGACGGCGCCTCAAACCGTCGCATCCCTCCACCAGGACCTCGCGGTCCTGGAGGTAGTCGGCCAACAGCCTCCGCAAATACAGGGGCAATCCGTGATACCGGAGCGCCTCTTGTACTGTTCCATGCGGGAGGCTGTTGAAGGCGTTGGCAATGTCCAGCGAGATAGCCAACGCCTTGTTCCCCCCACCGACCGCTTCCTGTGTCCAATCTTTGAGCCAGAGCAGGGCGTCTATCGTGGACCGCCCCGCTCTGAACCCATACTGGGCCTGCGATAGCGCCGGCCCAGTCCCCTCTAAGTGCTGGATGACACGGGAAGCCACCACTCTCTCTAGCAGCTTTCCCATGTCATCAAGCAACACGATTGGCCTGTATGCGGAAGGCGAGGTTGTGTCTTGCCCCTCCTTCCGCAACAGGCACAATCGGCCGTCCTTCCACAGCTTCGGGAACCGTCCAGACGTGAGGCACGCGTTGAACAGTTCCCGAAGTGGATCGCTCATCTCTCTGAGGGCGATCCGGAGGACCCGTCCCGGGATCCCGTCAGGACCCGGAGCCGTCCTCTTGCCACTTAAGCGGCTGGCGGCCGCCTCCATCTCCGCCTCCGATACAAGCGGGATGGAGGCCGGGTCCAATTCCTCCGGGAAAGACGGCGCCATCGTCGGAGGGCTATGGTGGGGGTCCCGTTCGGGAAAGAGCCCCACCAACACCCTGCCCAGGAGCTCCGGCTCCAGGGACTCCGCGACGGGGGGCGTCAGGCCCCGGAACTTATTCCGGGCAGCCTTGTACGGACGCCCCCATGGATCCCTATCCAGGCCCTCCAGGGCCTCACCCCAGGCTCGGGACTTGGCCTGACAGACAGCCAGCTGCAGCTCCGTTTTGGCTGTACGGTACACATCGTACAGCCGGAGCTCAGCCTGCAGCTCTTCGGCAGACAGTTAGTCGCTCGTTCGGCCATGCCGCCGCCGCCTACACCGCGTGTAGGGCCGCCGCGCCGCCGAGCAGGCGGCTCGGAGATCTGCGATCTCCGAGCTCCACCAGTACACTTCTCGGCGGCCGGGGTGGCGGCGGGCCCTCGGCATAGCCGCGTCGCAGACGGCCGTGACCGCTTCGTGGAAACGGCCGGCCGCGACGCCTACCTCCACCGTGTGCATGGGGGCGGCAAGCCACGCCTGGACGATGGCCGCCTCTTCCGCCAGCCCGGCGTCGAGGCGACTCACCGACCAGCGCGGAAAATCCGCCCGCACCACGCGCCGGGGCCCTCCCTGACTGTCGGAGGCGGATATCTCGAACCTTATGTATTTGTGGTCCGAGAGCGTCTCCACCTCCGACATCACCCTCCAGGCCCGGGCACATGCCGCGACAGCGGGGCTGGTGAACGTTAGGTCCACCACGGACCCCCCACACCATCGCACGCACGTGTGGACCGACCCTCTATTGAGGAGGGTCAGTCCTGTGGCAACCGCCCACTCCCTGACTATCTCTCCTCGAGTGTCAGTGGAGCGGTTGCCCCATTCCCGGGCCTTGGCGTTCAAGTCCCCCATTAGGAGGACCTGACGTGGCGCCTGCCTCCTTACCACCGCGGCCAGGAGGTCCATAAAGACCTCCAGCTCCGCGGCGGTTCTGTTGGGGGAGAAGTATGCACCGACGATCGCATACCTCTCCCACCTGGCCACCACGTACCCCGCCCCTCTCTCTTCGACTGAGAGGAGGGGGCCGCCAACCCTCCCAACGATGGCCACGGAGCCGTTCAAGTCACCAGCCCAATAGGGACTGGGGGGGACGAAATACGGCTCCGCGGCGACGGCCACATCGATTTCCCACTGCGCCAGGGTCTGCATGAGCAGGTCTTGGGCCCTGGCGCAGTGGTTCAGGTTCACCTGGAGGAAGTTGCGATGTCCGACCTGGTCCATACTAATCAGACATCACAACCTCCTCGCATACTGCTTCGCGGCGCGCTGCCTCAGGGGTGGCCTGACTGGTGGCCGCAGGGGCGGCCTGGATCCCAGGGGCCTTTCCCTTCGTCTTCGGGGGGTGCAGCTGCGCCCCCCCATAACGTGCCCTGAGGGCTTGCCCGTCTCTGCGCAAATGGCGCAGCGCAGCCCAGCCTTGCCACAGTTGGCCGCCCGGTGACCTGCGTCTCCACAACGGAAGCACAGGTCACCCCTGTCGGCCGCGGCGGGACACTGGGGACGCGTATGCCCCAGTCCCATGCACCTGAAGCAGCGCATGGGGCGCTCTCCCAGCGCGACCACCTTCACCGAGCTCCACCCGATGAGAAGCCTGCCCCCGCTCAGCAGCACTTTGGCTGCCGAGACAGGGCAGGACACAAGGGCGGAGCCGGCGCCATCAAAGCCGGGGCGGATCTCCCCGACCTTGACCAGCCGCACCTCGCATTCGCCCGCCGCCGCGACCGCCGCCGCCACCTTCTCCTTTGTGGCAGCATCGTCCAGGCCCGCAATCCGCAAGTCTGTGGACTTTACGGGCCTGGTGACGCTGGCCACTGCGGATAGGGCATCGCGGAGTTTCTCCGCGAGCCTATCCGCCTTTTCTCCGCTTTGGGAGCCAGGAATCTCTAAAATCCTGGCTCCCGTAGCCGTCTGGCGGAAGCGGAGTTGGTCGATGCCCAGCTCCCTTAGGTCGACCTTTTTCTGTGCCACCCTGATGGCGGTGGCATATGTCATCCCCTTTGCCGCGGCGTCGGGCTGCAACGACAGCACGACTGCCGCGGATTTCGGGGACCTCAGTGCCGCCGCCACATTCCTGGGAGCAACAGGGGCGGCAGGCCGGGCTTTGGTGGCACGGGCCACCTGGGCAGGCGCAGATGCAGTGGAGGGAGGGGAGGACTTTCCCTTCCCCTTGCCCTTCCCCTTGCCCTTCCCCTTGCCCTTCCCCTTGCCCTTCCCCTTGCCCTTCCCCTTGCCCTTCCCCTTGCCCTTCCCCTTGCCCTTCCCCTTGCCCTTCCCCTTGCCCTTCCCCTTTCCCTTCCCTACCACCGTCACCCATGTTTCCTGAGGGACGGTGGCGCAGGGGAACCCCGCTGGCGTTTTGGGTCCCCCTAGAGCTAGAGGGACCCGCGGTCGGTGCCGCTGCAAGAGCGGCGGCAGCTCTGGGGGCCTGCTTGGCCCCCTTGCCCGCCTTGGGGGCAACCGGCTGAAGTGCCGGTATGGGCGGCGTGGCGTCTGCCCCAGCCCTCTTGGCATCCGCTCTCAGCGGAGGGCGGACTGTCGGCGTCGGCAGAAGCCGGTCCTCAAGTCCCGCGAGCCGGGCGCTCAACATCGTCCCGAGCGTGATGGTAAGGGAGCGCTTTAGCTCCTCCACCAGCTCGGGACCCACCTGAGGAGTGGCAGGGGCCGCTCGCGTCTTCGCAGTGGCGGTAGCGGCGGCGGCAGCGGCGACGGTCGCGGCAGTCGTCGCCGCGGCGGCCTCCGTCTTTGCCTCAGTGAAGCCCCGACGGAGCGCCTTTACCTCCGCCTTGAGCGCCTCCCCCTCGAGACGCAGGCGGGAGTTTTCGGCCCTCAGCCGCCGCGTCTCCTCCGCCTCGCTGCGGCCCGCCAGGGTGTCCACCACCTCCCTCAACAGCGATGTCGATCGCTTCAGGCGAGCGACAAACTCGCCCTTTAAATTGCCCGACTTTCGGGCCACCTCCAGGATGCAGGCGAGCTTCTCACCCGCCCGCGCCCTCAATTCTTGAGCATTCAATTCGCTCAAGTCGCCGAGCAATGGAGTGGAATCCGACTCACTGTCGAACTCCATCCCCAGGTCGGCGACAACAGCAGCCGGCCCCTTCCTAAGGCGTCTCCTGTGCAGCGCCGCCTCAAATTCTGCATTCGGCTGCACCGAAGCGGGCCTGAGGAACTCTCCCCTGGAGGGTGCCCCCTTCACCGGTCTCCCCCGCCCTCTGCTGGCAGTGGGCACCTTGGTGGCCGCCGTCCCTTCGGTCTCCGTGTCTGACTCTAAGTGCCCAGGCACGGAGAACGAAGTGGACTGCCGCTTTCGGCTGCCTGCCTCCCCGGAGGTGGCCTCCGCCACCACTTTGGCACGTGAGTCAAAAGACTCCACATCCGAAATATCTTCAGCACTCTCCTGCTCGGAATGGCCCTGAGAAGGGCCTTTTTGGTGGCCCTGATAAGGGCCTTTTCCACCAAACCTTCCACGCGCATTTTGCTGTTGCTTGGGCATGGCCGCAAGCGAACAGTCAGGGACAGACAAAAAGCAAAAAAGAAAACAGACAGAGTAACAATGATACAGAACAATAATAATATAAACAGGCACGCAAGTGCTCTTTAGCCGAACCCCGGTCTGACACTCCGTTACGGTGACAGAACCGGGTCGTTTCCAGGGGACGCGACGAGGACGCAAGCACTATGGGGGGTCCCCCAACTATCCATAGTATCTACTGCAAGCGATCATAAGCTAGCATAAGCAGTTGCTGTATCCGCTTGCCATCGCTTACAATTATTATTTGTCAGGTAGAGATTTAACTAACCTCATTATCAAAGTTACTTGAATTTCTCCTTAACCTGACCATGGATTGTTCATACAGTAATGCTACGTCTATGCTTACTCGATGAATGTTTAAAGAAACAGAATCGAATGTTTAGAAAAACATATTATAACAATATTAATAGAGACCCCATGGCTACAAGTTGCAATTGAATACAAATCGCTTATATTGCGCCCCTAAAAATATCATAAACGTAAACCGGAGCGTATCGTGAGCCAAACGACACAGTTTCTGTCATAAACGGTGACACTAGCTGAACTATAATACTACCAACCTCACAGACCAATATATAAAAAGCCTTCGCGTTCCAGCCGTACACTCTTTGTTTGTCTTCAAATATTCTCTTTGAGAGGGGAGTGGGAGCTCTCACAGCGCTGGTCGGAGAACTGGTAGGATCGTTCCACCGTGTTTTTTTTAAAGAAAACAAAATAGAAGGCTCTAAACATACGCTATCAAGTCGCGGTGCCGTGACTCTTCACTATGTTTTAGTACCACGTGTTCACATGCAAAATTGTTATAATGTAAGGCTGGGAATGCACTAAATTAGTTGCGTTTAAATGCTAAATGGGTCTTTTAACTTTGAAATGAATTCATAGAATTTCGAATTGCCCGTTATGTTATTTGTAAGGAATTTTTATGTTAGGATAAATTATAAATTCTGTAAAGTATTTTTACATCGGCTAATTATTTTAATCGATATGATTTGTTATACGTTTTTAAACGTGCAGTGCTACTAGTTAAATAAAATATAACAAATAAAACATGCATATCCTCGTCTGGATAGGCAGAGGTGCATAATATAACACGCACATTTCACCAATTCTTTTTTAATAGTTGCACGTAATAGTGGGCGATCTCATGGTCGTCTCTCGAGCAAGTTGCCGAACTCTATGGTGCTACTGAAAATTTCTTAAAAGAAAAATTGTTCTACAATATCTTTGGATAATCTAATACTTTGCTCGCCTAGAAAATTGAACCTACGAAGTTTAAGAACCGCATAATTTGTTGTAATTCATTTTAATAGATGTTTAATTAAATAATAATGCCGTGTTTATAAATGAAAAATATATATGAGAAGGTTAATCCATAATCCACCACGCTGTCTCTGTGCACGTTGGCAGACTTCGCATATCTTTGAAAACGTTATGGAGAACTCTTAGACATGCGATTTTCATCACAATGTTTTCCATCGCCGTTAAACTAAGCGATAATTAACTATTTAATAAGCACATAACTTCGAAAAGTCACAAGCCGTGGGATCGAAAGTTATGCAATAATTAGCCACCCGCCCTGGCTTCGCACGGGCGGTATATAACCTTAACAAATTATACATCAAGACATTCCTCAATCAATCTAACTATTGGTGAAAACCGCACGAAAATCCGTTCAGTAGTTTTTGAGTTTATCGCGAACAGACTTTGTTTTATAATATAAATAAATATTTTTCCTTTTTAAATAATTATGATATTCTACCACATTCACACAACACCATCTAGCCCAAACTAAGCAGAGCTTGTACTATGGGTATTAGACAATGGATAAAGATATTTTTTTTTTGTACATATATATGTATTATACATAGAAACACGCAGACCAAGACAAACATACATGTTCATGCAAACAAACGTTTGACTTGTGCGGGAATCCAACCTGCGACCTCAGGCGTGGCAGTCGGTTACACTAACCACTACGCCATCGAGGCCGACAATATGTAGTGATGATAGTGACAGTGATGTCAGAAAAATGAAACAATGTCTATAACTAGCACAGTTTTTAAGAAATCACCAAACGTCAATTGCCAACGAACGTAGTTGTGCGGTCAGTATTCAAGTGGTATAGTCCCACTCATACTAATCCATATTTTTATACGACATGTATCATTTTGCCTACAATTTATACATTTGCTGGTTTAATCAGGAACAGTAAAACAGCGCAGTTATGACATATCGTATTGCAACAACCATACTTCATTAAACTATGTGATCTACTTCTTATTTCGAGTCTAGATGTTTTTGTGTTTATTTTTATCATACAATTTCCAAGTTGTTTATACATACATACATAGATTCACTCCTGTTTCCCAGAGGGGTAGACAGATACTACGGATTTCCATTTGCTACGATCCTGACACACTTCTCTGGCTTCATTCACTTTCATCACATTCCTTATACACGCCCGTCGGTTCAAGGTGCTCTTAACCTTTGTCCAGAACGCCTCCGATCTGATTGAGAAACATTCGGCTAGGTTTTCCTCTTGCGACTGTTCCATTCACACTAGCCTTATAAACTTTCTTAGTCAGTCTTGATTTAGTTAATTAGTTAATTGTTAGTCAATATCCAGGTTGTGGAAGTTGTTAAGGCCATTGTAACATAGGTTTTATCTAAAATACGAGTACGACTATGAATGTAATTATTTTTAATATAATTATAAGTATGTATATTGAATAAGTACTTTTAGAATTGTGTCCGTCTCGGGTTTCATTTATTATTATATCGAAGATTTATCTTAAAAAGTATAGACAGTAGTATAATTACATTTGCGATAAAGAATATTCCACATTGAAATCTCGATAAACTTATTAGTTTTCAGCGGTCAGTAATCCGTCGCCTTTTTATTTATATGACGTCATACTCTAAACTAACAATCTGCTTCCCTAACATATTTGTGTTCCCTACCTAAAAGCTTATTCCACCAAATTAAGTTGTAAACCACGCGCAGGTGAAGCATGTTTCCATTTTTAAACTTTAATCATGGAAAATGTGACGGAAAATTACAGTCTAATCACACTATTTTATGAAGGGGAAACATTTTTGGCCTAATTCATTTAGTCTAACAAATGGCCGTTAGAGGGCGCTTTAATTTTGTTTCGTAACAGCAGCTGTGTTATGTTGAGGTTGCTATGTTATAGGTATCAGGTATTATCTGGCACGTTTACAAACAAGTCTTTTGGCGTTTACTGGTAATAGGTTCTGTAATCCTAACTAATATGTATTATAAATGCGAAAATGAGTTTGTTTGTTTGTTACGCTTTCACGCCTTAACTACTCAACCAATCAACATGAAATTTTGCATACACGTTGTCAGGGGTGCAGAATAGGACATAGGGTACCTTTCATCCAGAAAAAATAAGTGTTGCAAACCTTGAGTTTGTTTGTTTGTTTGTTACCTTTTCACGCCTAAACCACTGAACCGATCATCCTGAAACTTTGCATATACGTTGTCAGGTGTACAGAAACGGACAAAGGCTACCTTTCATCCCGAGAAAAATTCCTATTCCCGAGGAAAACAATAATAACGTTCTTATGATAATAGATGGCGCCACGTGTCTTTCGAATCATGATTGAATTATATTATTATATAGCACAAGCAGAGTACAACCCGAATTGATTGTCAAATTCTAAATTAACGCGAGCGACGCCGCAGGCAAAATCTAGTTATATATGTCGGAGAGTGAAGCACGGAACGTCAAGCCTTAATTAACTTGGGCGTATTCGGAAAGTGGAGGCTGGCAACATCGCGCGAGCTGTCATACTTGTCAAACGTCAATATAAAACATGCTTTCAAACACGTGGAGCGGACACTGGTCGGAGAGACATCGCGCCGAACGCACGTAGAGCCAACCTCTGTCCGACTTCGCTGCGTTCCTAAAGTAATTCGTTTCTATCTGAGCCACGTGTGCTTATTTTAGTGTAATTTTGCACTAATACGTTGTGATTAAAACTATTGAGTGTAAGTCGTGTATTATTTCCGACAACCACAATGGATGAAGAGCTGATAAATAATAACCGCCCACACACAGCTTCGACATATAATATCATTAATTTAAAAATAGATATAGGTACATACATTTAAATACCAGTTATATAGTTAGTATAACGGTAAAGGAAAACATATCTTGAAGAAAGTGACACGTATCTCAACATCGAAAAGATAGACGATAATTATAGACTCGTTCTCTATTATGATATTTTATTGAGTCGTAGCGACACACCGGCGACAAGACGCAATCGATTTTAATTATGTTTAGCTCTCCAAGACTTGACAGGTTAATGGCGGACATCGTAGTGCAGCAGCATTGAATGCGACTGCTGTGCATGATATTTTGTTGCCCATGTCACACAAAGTTCAAAGTCAGCAGCAGTACGAAGCTTGAAGCTGTGCCCGGTAGTCGGCAGTGGGCGCCAATGGTTTTGCCTTCTACTACGTGGCGCCGACGTGGTATGTGGTACCTAAAACAGCCGGCGAAACGTGGATGAAACACATCTGCTTACTTTATAAAACACGTGCAGCGTGCCTAAAAGCTGTCCTACAAAATACTTAACATATTGTTACATACGATTATGCATGATTACATAATATGAGTTTTTTTTATATTTTTTTATTGCCGTTGGTGGCAGACGAGCTAGTAGCCCACCTGATGGAAAGTGGTAACCGCTGCTCATGGACTTCAGCAATGTCAGGACACAGCAAAGCCACTGCCTACCGTAATTGCTCGGATAGCAATCATATGCATTATTACAAAGATCGTACAAGGGCATATTGTCAGGAAATACTCGCCAGCTCGTTAAACATGGCATGTGGTATATGTATGTATTTCATTTAAACATTTATTTTTACTTAAGACTATTATCAGTGAATAACAGCTACGTAGCTATCTATCAAACTGTAAACTCCCCAAAGAAACATTATAATAATATACGTGCTTCTAGTTCCTGTTTTCCTTCTTCGAGATATATTCTTCGGCAGCCCAACCTACTGAATTATTTTACCGGCCATGGCAAAGCCTAAAGGATATTTATGTGACCGCACCACCACAGTAAAACCATTAATAATTAATTGTGTACATATTTCAGCTATGTGAAATATGATGACACGTTATGTTAGCTGAGTTCACTGACCGTAAAATTTAGTACTATTACTAATTACGTATGTTGTTAATACCTAATTATTATTTACGATGTGACGTTATAAACAGCAGGCAGGGTTTATTTATGATGCTGATTTTATGTGTCTGTGTAAATATTAAATTACATACATCTACGAGTAATAATAATATTCTATTCTATTACATACACACAACACCATCTAGCCCAAACTAAGCAGAGCTTGTACTATGGGTACTAGACAATGGATAAACATACATATTATATACTTTTTTTTTGTAAATACATATCTACATAATATACATAAAAACACCCAGACCAAGACAAACATCCATGTTCATGCACACAAATGTTTGACTTGTGCGGGAATCGAACCCTCGACCTCAGGCGTGGCAGTCGATTACACTAACCGCTACGCCATCGTGGCCTATACCCCTAAAGAGAGGTAGGCAAAGGTGTAAAGAGGTTTAATCCACATTTTGCCAGCTCCCAAGTTATAGGGGGTGAGCGTATTGCCGTTTACCGGACATCTTACGCACGAATGGCGTAAAGGTTTAAGTAGTCCCCTCGTCATTGCCGCTGAGCCGAGTGTTGTGGATGCGATCCCTACAAAGGACAAAATGTTGTGTGCTCCACAAATAGTTGTTTCGACTCTGGGTATTCTTTGTCTCCGTTGTTTGAATGTATATCGGCCTCGTTGGCGTAGTGCTTAGTGTAACCGACTGCCACGCCCGAGGCCGCGGGTTCGATTCCCGCACAAGTCAAACATTTTGTGAGCATTAACATGGATGTTTGTCTTGGTCTGGGTGTTTCTATGTATAATATGTATGTGTTTACACAAAAAAAAAGGTATATATGTATGTTTATCCATTGTCTAGTACCCATATTACAAGCTCTGCTTAGTTTGGGCTAGATGGTGTTGTGTGTGTATGTGGTAGAATATATGTAAACTCACAGGACTTGAAATCAGGCCGGTAAAGTCCTTTAAAACGGGATTAAATATAATGACCACCAAAATAGTAATTGCACACTAAAATATGCTTACTAAAATATACGCCTCAAATCACTGCATTACGTCTCGGAAGGGTTAGGTTATGTTAGGTTTCTTCTTAAACCAACCCAAATATAGTCGACATATTTTGATCTCTTTGCTGTGCAATGAATATTTTTGGTATTAAAATGCGGTTTTAATTTTGGTGAACATTTACTATTTTTGAATGTTATATTTTAATATATCTGGTGATAGGTTAAACATTAGCCCTTTAAAACAAATGAAAATAATTGCCAGACTATGTGCTGCTACTAAAAATTCTTGCTAGAAAAACCCAGCAACACTACCCAACCCGGGAATCAAAACCTAGATCTCAAGCACAACAGTCGTATTCACTACTAATGCGCCACCGAAGCATAGTAAATAAAAATATTTACATAATAAACCTCACAACACTATCTATCTAACATTGAAATTCAAACAAAGTTTAAATTATGAACCAGTTGCAACTTTCTACTTAGTCGACAGGCACTCCGCTCTCGATACCGAACGCCTGAAATAGTCATTCGTTAACGCTGTAAACGTAAACAAATATTACGAGCATTAAGCTCGTAATATTGTATAAGTAGCTTTTGAATCAGTAGTAGGTACATTCTGACAGCATATTATAATACGTCACTGTAAATCTATAGGTACTAATATTATATAAATATATATTCTATCACATATACACAACACCATCTAGCCCAAACTAAGCAGAGCTTGTACAATGGATAAACATACATATACACTTCTTTTTTGTAAATCCATACTTATATTATAGGTACATAGAAACACCCCAAACAAGACAATCATCCATGTTCATGCACACAAATGTTTGACATGTGCGGGAATCGAACCCGCGATCTCAGGCGTGGCAGTCGGTTACCCTAACCATTACGCCATCAAGGCAATCAATTAATATCACACGTGCAAGTATGTAAGCACCACAGTCGCATTCACTTATGCTCTATCACCAAGGCAGCTTTATTGCCTACTTATGGTAATCCCTGTATCGCCACAGACTTTACAAATATGAAAACAATGAATACAAACAGCACAACCTCGTAATAATTTAATATTTATCTCATTAATTTTTTGCTTTGTACAGTTATTAAAACATACATTTTTTTGATGTTATAGGACGTAAACGAGCAGACGGATCGCCTGATGGTAAGCGATTGCCGTCGCCCATGGACACCCGCAACACCAGAGGAGTCACAAGTGCGTTGCGTTCCTTTTAAATTTGCCCCCACCAGAAGGGGAAGGACGGTTGGGCCTCCGGTACCCTCACTTACTCGACGAAACACAACACAAACGCTATTTCACGCCGGTTTTCTGTGCGGCCGGCCTTAGTATCACTCTGGTTGAGCTGGCCCATTCGTGTTGAAGCGAGGCTCTCCCACGGTTAAAAGCTACTAATTAAGTTATTCTCCATTCGTACAATCATAAATGTTGTTCTTAAGTAACAATTTAAGAACTTACAGCCTTACGTACAAACCAATGTTAAATAATTAAGAGATAGCTAATTATAAGTTAGCGACTAATCGGCAAACAAGCTTTTTACAATACTTAACGTTGAGTGTTACTTAAATAACAGCAGCAACAATAGTTACGTAACAGCCGCGGACCGTTAATTAGAAATTAATGATTGATTAAGAACTTAAGATCTATTTAGTTGAGAAGTAGCTATGTATTAGATGGCAAAATTTCTATATCTAAATGCCCAGCAGGGCTTTTACCTAAACTACATTAAACAATAAATAGCAATCAACTGCTTATAAACAAGGGCACAAACCTCGGCTCGTAAAGATATTCTTAGCCCAGCCTATATATCAATGCCAGCCTGTCATGAACATATATGACAGTTTATATGACACGTCAGTACCGAAATGTTCTATTTTAATATGAAGACTGGATTAATCTTAAAATATCATCGTCAAAAGCAATTAAAATGGATTTTGGCGATGAATTCAGTGGTAAATGGCAGTCAGATGTTTGTGCTCTAAGTCGGCCTAAGTACTAGTATAGTATTATATTATCTGTGGCCTAAGTTAGAAATTCAAACATTTTGTAATCGCCTGCGATTTGTACAACTAATGAGAGTGGGACATTGTGATCGCTTAAAAGCTCGGTTTTGTTTTTGATTTTCGTGATACGTTCACATTCACACATAAATAAAGTCAACGAGAACTATGAAAACGCTAAAGGCAAACGCAAAAATCTATGTAGGATCCAATTCGTTCAACTTTACCCTTTAGATATTGACGTCCACTGGGTACTTTGCCAGATTACGCGCTACTGCTAAAAATTCCTTATCAAAATACACTTACTATTAGTTGTAGGAATCGAAGATCTTAGAATCTTATTCCATGCGACCAACGAGACAAGTGCCGAGAATATAATAAATATATACAGACATATTCTCACGCCTATACCGTTGAAGGTGTATATAGAAAATTACATCTACATTTCGCCAGCTATGGTTTTAAATCTTGTATGTATTAGATTAGCCACATAATATTTTGCCGTCTACCAGGCACAATTTCAGACTCTGTGCTGCTACTGATAATGTATTAACTAAAAAACTCAATAACAATGTCCAACCTAGAATGGAGGTCGCATGCACACCAGACGCAATAAAAGCATTGACAGGTATATGTGGTATGTAAGAGTAGAGAATACAAAATAGTCCGATAAGAGAGCGTCGTAGCATAAAGGATCTGATTAGGGTAAATGAAGGAAGAACGATGTGTCAAGACGATAACAAGTCGATGGTCCAATATTACAAGGTCCTATGTTACATTTTTGAAAAAGATGAGTTATCAATATTGCATGGTTCTATATTTCATTCCTTTTTGTTTAATCTAATATAGTAATAGATAGAAGCACTTACCACCTCACAATATTAAATCGCAAATAGTTCTAAGTTACTTTTTAAGTTATTTTTACTGATATGCAAATTCTAAACCTAATTTCCCCTAAGTTAAAAAAAATAACATAGCACCTTGTAATAGTGAGCCAGCGAAGTAGAAAACCTTAACGTCTACCCACCCCTTCATTGAATAGGCATGATTTTATTACTGTAGTTTACATACTAAAGCATGTAGCAATCAAAACAAATCTTTTCGTGCATCAAAATAGGTTACAAAATAAGGAAGATGTTAATATTTTAAATTTTGATATAAGAGAATAAGGTGGGGTAGTAGCTGTGAGCTCGCTATCTGCATTTAAATAGTAGTTACATCACAATTCGAGCAGCGGTAGCTCAGTGGGGAGACCAACAGACTGCAATGCAGAGAGTAACGGGTTCGAACCCACGTCGCGCACCTGTGACTTTCGGAAGTTATATGAATTTTCGAAATTATGTGCGTATTGATTGACAATTATTGCCTGCTCCGTGCCTCGGAGAGCACGTTAAGCCGTCGGTCTCGGCTGCCATGAACATCTATGGTAGTCGTTATTGCGAGAGTGTCGACACAAAAGATCCCACTGGGTCGAAGTGTCGCCGGTCTGCACTGACTGGCCCCCACATAAGATAAAATAAGATACATCACAATTCGCACCATGCATCCTTTTTCTGTAATTTGACCACTACCCGTAAGTAAACTCATTTTATTTTAGAGTTTGGATAATATGAATTAAATTTAAAAAATGTGAGTCAACTACCTTATTATAAAAGTTTAATATCTTATCCATAAATCAATCGTCATTAATTGTTACACAAAAACCCCCTCGTGCAACAACACAGTACATTAAAGACGGCGAAATAAAACTGAATTAAATAACATAATTCAATAACCATGTTAGCAACATGTTATATTCCATACACACGTCAAACGATCCCTCAAAGTACCGGCTCCCGACTTATTACTGTTTCGCGTGACTAAAATTATCAAACAGAAATCGATAGAGCAAGCGCTTCGAACTATCCCAATGTGATTGTAACACAGTAAATTTACATTATTTCTGGGTTGAACGTTGAATTGAGTTGTCGAGTTTTACAATAGTATGGTTTAGTTGTGTAAAACTGGGCTAGAATTATGGTTGTTTGGTTATGGAGGGGATCACTTTATCTACAAAAATATGTACAATGTGGATGTAACGTGGGGTGTAATTTTAACTAGTCAACATTTATGGTAGTTATTCAGTAAAATATTATTTAATGGCGGCCACAGTGATGCAGTGCTATTGAATGCAACTGCTGTGCATGAGGTCTCGAGTTTGTTTTAAGCAAAGTGTTATTCGATTTTCCTGTCACCATTCGCAGTAAGTACGAAGTCTAGAAATATGCGCGTTAAACGTCAATAGGGTTGCTTTGTTTAAGCAAATGTGCGCGTAGAGGTATATATGTATGTACATATGTAGTGTTATGCGTATATAGGCATATATCGTATCTATTAATCCATAGACAAAACTGCCAACAATAGTCACTATTAAGTGTCTTATAAATAGATCTATATCTTGACCTCCGATTCACTCGCTTTAATGTAGATTTGTTATTAATTAATTTCTATCCATCCGGAGCAGTACTTTTTTCAGGATGAATGGTACCCTATATACTTTTCTGACAACGTGTATGCGAAATTGCATGTTGATCGTTCGAGGAGTTAAGGCGTGAAAGCGTAACAAACAAACTCACATTCGCATTTATAATATTAGTTAGGATATGGCTGTTATTGCCGGGTAGCATATATTTTCAGCTACACATTGCAATAAAAATAATTCCCGTTTAGAAGCCCCTATGTAGTTTTGTTTTACATGTAAAGTTATGCGTGCTGGGCTCAGATGCCATCCTTACACGGTAGAGTCGATTAGAGCGCGTACCAAAAAGTTTGGGTCCTCATACCTCTGCCGAAGGACCAAGGCATGGCATTCTCTGCCAAGGCACGTGTTTCATTCTTCCTTCAATTCTGGGTTCTTTAAACGGGGCGTGAAAAAGCACCTTCTCAGGCTGTCAAAGTAGAGACCTCAACATCGCCTCGGCTGCTAGGAGGGTGGTGTGGAGGCCACTGCTCTTAGACCACACGACTGCTTACCATCAGGTCATTTTGACGAGCAAAATAAAAGAAAAAAATGTACGAAATGTATTCGTTAGAGATACATTTTAAAACGAAATCATGAATAGACCAGTGTTGCTATGACATAGTAGTCAATTCGTTTAAAAAGCGTCATAGCGACCTAATTTGACACCACACTAGCTTCTACCTTTTGCTCCCGTGATTTTAAATATTTAACCCACAAGTATTCAACACATTTACTGAGTTTAAAATCCAAGTTATACCCATGACTATAAACTGTTTTTATCCAAATAGTAACTACAAGACGTTGCTCTGTTGCTGTAAAGAAACACAAACCAACAAACACACTCTTGCAATTATAATACTGCTGTCTACCCGCGGCTTCACTCGGTTACTCATAAAAGGTCCCTAAGATTCACTATCACCTTGCCAAATTTCATAAAAAATTGTTAAGGCGTTTAGTCGTGAAAGGATAACAGACAGACTTACTTACATTTATAATATTAGTACAGATTAGTAAACGTTTTGAGTTAATAGTAGTCATCTTAAGAAAAAGCGCTGTAATTACTCCGATATAATTATGTAATTAGTAAGGTAAGATATTGCATATATGTATATATATATATTGATATTGTATTATATTCTATGGCAGTCGTTATTGGGAGATTGTCGACACAAAAGATCCCACTGGGTCGAAGTGTCGCCGGTCTGCACTGCCTGGCCCCACATAAGATAAGATAAGATAAGGTATGATATTATAATGAAACATTTGTTCATAATGTAATCTATAAAATGATTATTCAAGTTTTCATTACTAATTTTCAAATTTAATCGAGGTACTTAATCATGAGCGCAACATCCTGGCGGACAGAATCGGGTGCCGAACTCATTTCTATTAGATATTAATATAGCACTATATGCTTACCTATCTTAAAATTCCAGGACTAGCCTAAGGCATTACATCTACAGCCTTAGGCTAGACGTTTAGGCGAAATATTTATTTCACCTGCCTTGTTTTTATTCCTCGTATCATGGAGACTTTGCTGCCTATCGGCTATTCCAGTATTCCCGCTTCTTATCGGTATTTCCCCATAAATAATAATAATAATTTATTGTTCCAAATAGCAACAATACAATGACATAAATAAAATAAAAACAATGTTTTTGTATAGAACTGTTTCATTGACCTCTGGTACCCAAGATAAGATTAAACTTGTGTTATGGGTATAAAACTAGATGCACGCCTCTAGGAATGAACCAGGAACTACTCAAAAGTTGTGCATTTGTCCAATAACGCTAGATTAACAAGTTATTTAAAATGACCGTCTTATAGTGTACTTTTACCAGTCTAGGTACGAAGCTACTTTAAGCCTTTTATAATGAAAGGAAATAGAGACAACAAAAAAGCAAAGCAGATTATTTCTTTCTTTTTGTTGTTCTGAGATTATTTCAGTAGATTGTTATTTATTTTACTTTTTAATGGATTACGTTCTAGATATCCAAGGCCTGTTTGCAGTGTTACATTAATAAGTACTATATACAATTTTTATATGAACAGAAAACGTTAAGCTTACGATGCATACCCTAGTTTTTTAAAAGACTGTTCTTTTTTATAAATATGTATTGTTTTACTGCATATTAATTGAACCTGCTTTTAAGTTTCTAAAAACCTTTCACATTAGGCTAAGACTGTCCTGTGGGAAGCTTTTAAGTACATATTACCAGTAACAGTGACGATATATAATTAAACTTAGGCTGTGTAATTTTATGAACAAATTAGCAATGCGTAACGGTTTTACTCGCGTTTAGTTCTTTTGAATCGCAGGACGGACAATCTAACTCAAAAAGATTTTTTCTATTTGTACGAATAATCCCTGAGACTAGGGATTTTAAATATACAAATTCTTTTAACACATTATGAGGAAGTTTGTTAGGTAATGTTGTTTAAATGTAAAGAAATGGATATATTTTTTTTAATATTCCTATACTGCACAATATTATAAACCACAACTTCATAAAGTTGGTTTTGGTCAAGTCAAAAAAGTTTGCTTATCAATATAGCATTGTAATAGTATAAGAATTACGTCTTTATAGTTATTTATTTATACGGCGTACCAACAGCGTACATCTATACTAATATTATAAAGCTGAAGAGTTTGTTTGTTTGTTTGTATGTTTGTTTGTTTGTTTGTTTGCTTGAACGCACTAATCTCAGGAACTACTGGTCCGATTTGAAAAATTCTTTCAGTGTTAGATAGCCCATTTATCGAGGAAGGCTATAGGCTATATATCATCATGCTAAGATCAATAGGAGCTGAGCACCGATGAAGAATGTTTCAAAATCGGAGGGTATTTTTCCTTTTGAGAGCTTCCGCTGCGTGCACTGCGTAAACAGTTAAAGTTTCGCAAAAATCATGTATCACAGAATTGTTCCCCTTTAAAAATTCTAAAAAAAAATCCGCGACAGCATATGTCTATCTTTTAAGGTTGGCCCACTATAACCATTTTTATGCTAACCAAATTTGTTCTAAAATAATGCATTATTTGCGAAGGTATTATTATAAACATGATATTAATCCTTATCCAAATAAATACGTTATTCATCACAAGTATTTAATTTAAAACAAAATTGCCCTTTACATCATTCGATTTCAATGAATATCTTAGGAGATATCGCAGTTTTAAAATAACATTGCAGCAAAATAATTACCCATTACAGACATAGTACACACGATGTTTCTCCCGGTTTATTCCGCGTTATTACTACTGGTTCGATTTGAAAAATTCTTTTAGTGTTGGATAGCCTATTTATCGAGGAAGACTATAGGCTATATAACATTACGCTACGACCCACGGGGGCGGCGCAGTAACGATAAACGCGAGTGAAACCGCGGGAACATCTAGTCTATATATATAAAAGAAAGTCGTGTGAGTTACACTATTTATAACTCAAGAACGGCTGAACCGATTTGGCTGAAAATTGGTGGGGAGGTAGCTTAGAACCAGGAAATGGACATAGGATACTTCTTAACCTGTTAAAAAATAAAAATAAAACTTTGTTAAAACATTCGAAGCGAAGCGAACAAGCGTCATTAAGCAAGCTTCGCGAAAACTCGGAGTTCTGAACAGGGTGAGGCGGTTCTTCACGCCTGGGCAACTGTGCCTATTGTATAAGGCACAAGTGCGCCCTTGCGTGGAGTACTGTTCTCATCTTTGGGATGGCTCCGCGCAGTACTTGCTGGACGCTCTCGACCGGTTACAGCGGCGGGCTGTCCGTATCATCGGAGATCCAGAGGTCACGAGTTCACTGGAACCTCTGCAACTCCGTAGGGACATTGCCTCATTGGCATGTTTCTACTGAATATACCACGGGGAGAGCTCTGAGGAGTTATTCCACCTTATCCCGCCCTCCCCTTTCCTATCCAGAACAACGCGTGCTGGGCTCAGATGCCATCCTTACACGGTAGAGTCGATTAGAGCGCGTACCAAAAAGTTTGGGTCCTCATATCTCTGCCGAACGACCAAGGCATGGAATTCTCTGCCAAGGCACGTGTTTCCTTCTTCCTTCAATCCTGGGTTCTTTAAGCGGGGCGTGAAAAAGCATCTTCTCAGGCCGTCAAAGTAGAGACCTCAACATCGCCTCGGCTACTGTGGGGGCGATGTGGAGGCCACTGCTCTTAGACCACACGACTGCTTACCATCAGGTGGAGTGTGGTCATTTTGACGAGCAAAATAAAAAAAATAAAAAAATTCGAATATTGACGTGTTTCCATTTTATGCTTGCCTGGTACTTGAAGCAGCCAACTATGAATAAATTCTATATATATATACTCCAGAACCGTCGGTTAAATAGATTGGCAGAAGGCAATGAAAATGTAAGAAACCAGGCTGCAATCACACGTGCTAATGAAAGTCAAGAGCAACGCAACGAACGCCTCGAATGCATTGAGACAAAGACTGGCCCGTCAACGAGTCACCGACACATTCAGAACACGTGAACAACAGCGTTTGCAAGTGTATCGCGCATTGAAACGTGCATCATTTCTTCGCCTTGCGATTGAATATGAGTCGGACATCGTCTATTCGTCACATTCACAAATTGTAATCGGTGCTATGAACAAACAATGCCAACACAATCATGCACTCAAATACAAAGGTGAATCGGCCGGTTTCTGCTGCGCATCTGGAAAAGTTGTATTGTCACCATTGAATTCGTCGTCAGAACCATTGAAAGCACTATTGGCTGGAGCTACATCTCAATCTAAATTGTTTTTTCGTAAAATTCGCAAATTCAATTCAAGCTTTCAAATGACATCACTTGGAGCAACAAAAATCGTTCAGAATGAGGATGGTCGCAATTGTATCTACAGAAGTCATTACCTAATATGATAATAATAGGCAATGTTCTTGAAGTTACAATTTTGAATGACAAATTTGAAGGTGAAGTTGTTCTCCTGCCACGAATCCCAATGATCCCTTCAGACTCACCCATTCCATTCAGACGTCTGCAACTTCCAAATCGCTTGGCATTTGCCATGACTATTAATAAGTCACAAGGTCAAACAATGTCGATTTGTGGATAGATCTAGAAAATCAGGTCTTTTCACATGGCCAATTATTTGTGGCGTGTTCTCGTGTTGGAAAACCGTCAAGTTTATTCATTTATACTCCTCAGGAATTGACTAAAATATTGTACATCAACTCGCATTAAGATAAAATTAAACAAACATTATTGAATATAACGAATTGTTTTTAGAAAAATTTATGTTATTTCAAAATAATGAATAACAAAATTATTATATTATTTGTCTTACATTTCTTACTTTGTTTAATATCCTAATCACTTGGTATACCATGCAGGACAACGTCTGTCGGGTCCGCTAGTAATAATATATAACACCTGAGAAAAAAGAGAAATGAGTCAACTTCGGATATTAGGTATGTATGTACTTGCTTATTAAGTCTATACCTAATAGGCAAGTACTGCTGAATGCTGTATGTACCTAATTATAATTATACACAGCTACATTCAAAACTTTAAAAACGACAATATTTTGTTAAATGTACTATAATTTACGTCTTCAATAAGTTTGCTGGGTCCGACAAAATGTCATAGGATTTTTCTGTTAAGCAATTCATAGCAATACCCAATCTGGAAATGTGCGATGTCAACAGCAATAGGCTCACTCTCAATTACATAGGAATAAAACATAACTGCCGAAATATTGATTTAACCTGTTAAGTATTGGAATATCAGACATAATTACAAACATATTGTGCCTAACCGCCGGTATGCCGCTGCGACTCAATAGGTTTAATATTAATAATACAGCTCCGCTTACACCTCTCGAATACCACCGTGAGTTTATGTAACATTTATCTTATCTTATTAATACCTATTGTAAGAGTGAAAGTTTGCGAAGTTGTTTGTTACTCATTCACGCATAAATCTTTGAACTTATTTAAATGAAATTTGGCACACAGATAGATCCTGGGTTTCGGGTCCTGGGCCTTCATAGGATATGCGTGAGCGAAGCCGCGGGCTATCTTAATCCTAACTAATATTATAAATTCGAATGTGAGTTTGTTTATTTGTCACGCATTCACGGCTTAACTATTCGACCGATCATCATAAAATTTCGCATACAAGTTGTCAGGGGAACAGAAAAGGATATAGGGTACTTTTCATCCAGAAGAAAGCAATGATACTAACGTAACCTACATTTAAGCGAACGAAGCCACGAGCAAAATCTAGTAATATATAATGATATGTTCTCTTAGGTTATGTAATAACTCTGACATAAATACGTAGTACTAGTTATTTTGACGTGATGATTGATGGACACACAATGCAATGTGCTATGAATGATGATTTAGCTCTTTTAATAGACCGTCATGGTATAATACTTAACCAGCCGAAGGCTTCCAAAGGCCATGTTAGGTTAGGTCATGTTATTAGTTTGATTGTTAGACTAGCGCTATGGTTAGGCAATCTACTAAATAATATTTAATGAAAGGCTCTAAACGCGATGCTAATGCTAGCATTAGTGGCAGAACTTTTATATTAATGGACATTCTAATTTTCAAATTGCTGTATGAATTACTTAGTCTGGTATTGTGTTACGGAATTATTACTCAAATAACGTTCCCAAATTTAGAAATACTTATGTTTACGTTCTCTGACTATATCGGCGAAATTCTGGAGAAAGACTTGGTCATGTGTACCCTAGGCCAGATAACCAATATGAAGAATGTAATAATAGCTCATCTGCTAATTGCCTTGTAAGTGTGTTTCTGCCTTTCTCTCTGGGAAACGAGCGTAAACTTTATGTATGTAATAACGTTCGCTTGCTTGTGGGTATCATGTCTTATTTTTAAAAATGTCATTGAATACTACATGAATATGACGCTATATTCAGTATACTATATAAGAAACTGTGCACCACGGTACAACCCTCAAATTTTTGATTATTGCTTCGCTCCCATGGCTCTGATCGTGATGTTATATATCCAACATTCCTTCACAACAAGAGACTTCCTCACCTCATTTTTTCCAATCTTAGCGGCCAGATTTGAAAAAGTGCTTAGATCTTATCGTTTTAATATACAAACAAACAATATTTATAACGGCTATATCGACTTTCGGATCCCGGGGCTTAGACATACCTAATGCTTTTTTCAGTGTCGGGGCCCTGGGATATGAAAATTAACCATATCTAGTATATTCATCATAATAAATACTAATATTTATTTTATTTTATTTCTGTCTCACACAGAATGGTTACAAAAAATCTGGTCTTAAACTAAGTTTTACATGATCGAGTAGGTGTGTCTGTATGAGAGACTGGTATCTGCACTAGGAGGACCTTTATGACAATAATAGTATTTCAATAATATTAGTATGGATGTCCTACTAACGTGGAAGCTCAAATCAACAAATGCATATTGATACAAATTTAGGTAATTAGAATCATATAATTTATTATTTTAAAAAACTACTGCCACACTAGGTATAATTTCTGTGTCGCGGGGGACTTTACAAACATTCAAACAACGGGCAAAAAACTTCCAGACTCGAAATAACTATTGGGATTAAATATAATGACCAACAAAAATACTAATTGCGCAGCAAAATATGCCTACTAAAGTATATCATAATGAGCACCTATACGCCTCAAATCACTGCATTCCGTCTCAGAAAGGTTAGGTTATGTTAGGTTCCTTCTTAAACCCGCCCAAAAATAGACTTAGTTTGATCTCTTTAAAATATTTTAGTAAGCATATTTTGCTGTGCAATTAGTATTTTTGGTGGAACAAAGGCAAAAAATTGAGAAGCAGTTAAATACTACCCATAATTATTTATGTATCACACATTTTTGTTCATGTGGGATTCGAACTGCTAGCACTTGGCGTAGTGGCAGCGGCGAGGGCACCACTTAAATCACTACGCCATTCGTGCAGTCATTGACATATTCATACAATGACATATTTTAAATTATATACGAAAGAATTCGCGGTAGCAACTGTTCAATATTTATTACCATCATAAAGCATAAATTTAATTTAAAATACAAGTATTATCAGAAAATATCGTGTTAAGGACAAAGGGCACTTGTCTGGTGTCAGTCTATATTATAATTAATATTCAATTTTGTTCGCGAACCTATGTTGTAAGACACCAAAGATTACTATAATTAGCGTCGATCTCCTGTGTAAATTGTGGTCACGTTGTGTTTCAATATTCTCATTGCCGGACAAGTTGGACTTTGAACACAAAAATGTATGTATATGTTAGTATTTACGACATCACAATAAAGTTTGCTAACGAAATTCTCGGTTTTGGAATCGACAAAATTGGTAATTTACTTATGCATTTGATTGGTATATTTAGTACTAGTTTTCACCCGCGGCTTCGCTCGCGTAAATGTAGGTTAGGTTAGATTAGGTTTGCAACAGTTCTTTTTACTGGAGGAAAGGGAAAAAAATGGTTAGTTTTGAAACAGTTCTTTTTTCTGGATGAAAGGTACCCTATGTCCTATTCTGTACCCCTGACAACGTGTATGCAAAATTTCATGTTGATCGGTTGAGTAGTTCAGGCGTGAAAGCGTAACAAACAAACAAACTCATTTTCGCATTTATAATATTAGTAAGGATTACGAATAATTTATAAGTCGCAGGGGCCTTTATATCCTTTTAACTACGGTCATAAGGTTTTCCTTGGAAAGAAGGACTCGGAGCAATTGTTTGTGTACCTATCACATTTATTGTGTCACATGATGATCAAACCACAATCCTCGGTGCACAGGCAGTGCACAGCGACCACATAAACGACTGCGCCAACCGTGCAGTCAGACGCTTGAAATGTCCTTTGTAACATTTTAGTGGCTTTTACCGTCAAGAAGTTCTCAATGGCAGTTTATAGTTAGAAATTTTGCGATTCGTTGACTTTGGATGTCTGCATGCCTCCAAAAGCATTCAAGGGCGTTGATTCTATCCTATCGGAGATTTATCATCCCATCGGACTATGACAATGAAGAAATAGAGTGTCCGTTTATGTTTGCGTAAACACTTGCGCAAATCAGGTGGCTAGTCTCCGTAAGAATGGTCTCCGCGATGGAATGTCGTTTTGGAAGATATTACTCGTACATAAAAATGTTACTACAGATGTGTCTGCGCCTCTTCAAGGAGCTCAGGCGACCCTACTGTACTCACTGTAAGAATCCCCAACTTAAATTTCCTGTAGTCTGTATTTATACGAAACAAACGAACAATACTGAGGCATAACATATTGCCAAACCGCAAAGAAAGATACGTTGCGGTATTATAATTAGCAAACATATGCGAAGTAGCGTATAAAATAGGATTATGCAAACTTTTTAACTTCTAATATTGAGAATAATATCCTGTTAAACAATTGGCTGGATTTTCGATAGTAGACAGCATTATTTGATCAATTAGGGTCATCTAAAGATGTATACCTAGAGCCAGCCGAGTGAACCTTTAGGTGTTCTTAAAATTACCGGCAATTGAGTATCGGCTGAACACTCAGGTATGCATAGGAAACGCGCTACTATTTTCCATGGATTTTTGCCCAAAACTTAATGGCGTTTATTCTGGCTAAAGTGAACATATTTTTTTACCTTTCAAAAGACAACTCCCGCACTAGTAATTCCTGTGTCGCGGGAGACTTAGCAAACATTCAAACAACGGACACAAAAGACACCCAGACTCGGAACAACTATTTGTGAATCACACAAATTTTTGTCCTGTGAGGGGATCGTACCAACAACACTCGGCGCAATGGCAGTAGCGAGGCGACCTTGCCCTGATCCGAAAACAAACCTAAGTCCTCATCTCAACCACCGAGGTTCGTGGCTATTATAATAATTTAAACAATACAAGTAATACTACTAAATTTAAGCTTGTACATGCAACTATCTTATCTTATGTGGGGGCCAGTCAGTGCAGACCGGCGACACTTCGACCCGATGGGATCTTTTGTGTCGACACTCTCCCAATAACGACTGCCATAGATGTTCATGGCAGCCGGGACCGACGGCTTAACGTGTTTTCCGAGGCACGGACCAGGCGATAATTGTCAATCAATACGCACATAATTTCGAAAAGTCATATAACTTCCGAAAGTCAGAGGTGCGCAACGTGGGTTCGAACCCGAGACCCTCTGCATTGCAGTCTGTTGGTCTCTCCACTGAGCTATCGCTGCTCTGCACATGCAACTAAGTCGCACAATACAACTTGGTAGTATGCAAAACATGTGTCCAACTTGTATGCAAACACTTAGGTATACAAATATGTGTGAAACATTATTTGATTTTGAAGCACATTGTATTACTGGGTGCTGTCTAAATGCGTCTTCGCTTAAATTTCTGTACAGCGATGAAGCAAGCAAGTTGTGTTGTGTATTTAATATATTTTTCTAAAGACAGCTGTTGCTTTTGCATTAAATTTATTTGTAGTACAATTTATAAGCATTCACGAACACAATGGAAATCGTACCATCAATTGATGAATTTTATAGATCAACTAGTTTTCACCCGCGGCTTCGCTCGCGTAAATGTAGGTTAGGTTAGGTTAGGTTTGCAACAGTTATTTTTTCTAGATGAAAAGTACCCTATGTCCTATTCTGTACCCCTGACAACGTGTATGCAAAATTTCATGTTAATCGGTTGAGTAGTTAAAGCGTGAAAGCGTAACAAACAAACAAACTCATTTTCGCATTTATAATATTAGTTAGGATTATTACTGAAAATATATTATAATAATACAATACACTACACAGTTTCTGTAGTTGTTTAAGTTAGTTGTCAGTGCCCCTTTTGTTACTGGTTCGATCCCCAAAAAGACTAAAATTGTACAATCCGCAAATCAGTCTTCTCGGTCAGTCAGTCATTCAATCTTCTCTAGCTGTTCTTTGTACCCATTTTTACAATATTATAAAGTGACTCGCGATGCAGGAAATGTTCCCAATGCGGTAAATTTTCTTATAGGCTCATAAAATTACGGATGGATCGGACTGCGAAGCATGCAAAGCGTCGAGCGTGTTTCTCTATACAATACAAAGATTATGTGATTGTATTAAGTCTTACTAAAATCACATAAGACTATATGTCGTACCTACTTACGGGGTGGGAGTACTCAAAGTATAGATAATAAATAATAATAATAGGATACGACCTACAAACCTTCAAGAAAAGAGCGTACTCCTTCTTAAAAGGCCGGCAACGCATTTGTAACTCCTCTGGTGTTGCAGGTGTCCATGGGCGGCGGTAATCTCATAAAAAAAGTAATTCTCGTTATGCTCATAAATACAAGCTTGGTTCTTTTCCTTTGCTTCTGCAATCCCAAAAAACAGAGTCATGTCTAAGAGCGCTGGTTACCGCTTACGATATTACTTTATTTATTCATAGCAGCTGGCTAACAGCTTCGATCAGCAGTAAATAAAATATATTACGTCTTATTATATATTACGTATTTAATGTTTCTAAAATCGCCTGCGACGCTGTTTAGGCAGGTTCTTCTAGTGCGCGCATAATCATTAAAAAAGATAAAATAGACGTACAGCCTTCAAACGTATAGGCATTCAAAATGAAAGTGCATAAGAATATTACTAGTGATAACTAATGCAAAATCTTCCATCCGGTACATAACAAATAAACGTTACATAACACTACCAAATGTCACAGTAACATATTTAAACTAAATATCAACAACTTGAAGCTAAAACGATTTCGATATATATTCTATTGAGCCAGTTTTAACATGATTTGTAAAGGTTGTATCTAAGATATGATTGTATACCTACACAAACGCCCACGAGGACAGTAATAGGTCAGGTTATACAATGTTTGCCACATAACTGTGAAATGTGTGATGTATTTTTGTCTTTATAAGATGTCGGCTGCACAGATGGCTTTGTACTTTAGATAGTTTTAGTTTTGTTTGCAGCTTCGCCCACCTGAAACCCACGGATACGCATTGTGTGATAAAATATTCCTATGTGATAATCCAGGGATTGGTCTATTTTTATGTTATGTTCAATGAAATCCATTGAGTGGTTTACGTGTGAAAGTCAATCACAGGTCCAAATATTTATATAAATAATTAGTTTGATCTAATCACCATGTAACTACTAAAGCACTGAATCGCTAGGTGGTCTTTTTTTTCTCATGAAAGGTGAAGCTGATGTATTCTATCCTAATCCTAACTTTCTTAACTAATATTATAAAAGCGAAAATGAGTTTGTTTGTTTGTTACCTTTTCACGCCTAAACCACTGAACCGATCATCCTAAAATTTTGCATATACGTTGCCAGGTGTACAGAAACGGACATAGGCTACCTTTCTTCCAGAAAAATATTACTGTTCCCGAGGAAAACAACAAAAACGTTCTTATGATAATAGATGGCGTTACATTTCTTTCCAATCATGATTTATTTATATTATTATATTACAAGCAGAGTATAACCCGAATTGATTTTCAAATTCTAATTAACGCGAGCGAAGCCGCGGGCAAAAGCTAGTAGTTAATAAAGTGAATCTGACTGATTAATTATTCATCAGAATCTGAATACTCTTTGACTTTGTTATTGCAATTAGTACATTTGTCGGGCAGTACAGCAAAGATAAAAAATTACAACCATAAATGATGAACAAAATTGATGACCTTTTCGAATCTTTTTTGTTACCCAATCAAAGTTTGGACTTATGTGAAGCTTTGAAACTTAGATCGCGGTCAAGAAAAATGTTACGCACAACTTATGTTGTAAGAATTAGTGAGAAAATAAACTTGAAGGTGTAAAAAGTTTGCCAAACTGCGTATATAGCTACCGTAGTGGAATTCTTTAATAAACTTTGATAATATTATGTTATTGAAGAGACCTTATTGTGATACACTAAATGATTTCTCCAAAATCTATTGCTTTAGAAATTTAATAAACAAAGTAATACAAATACTCCCTACTTGTCTTACTTGCTAAGACAATAAAAAGTATAGATTATTAGATTTTGCCCACAGTTTTACTCGCTTAAAGTAGATTTTGTAAATTATCCTCTTCTTCTATCCCTTGGGAACAGAAGGTACTTTATTTCTAGAGGAAAGCCAGTCCTTTTCTATATCCCTGACAACGCGAGACAACAAAATTTCATGATTCATAACAAACAAACAAACTCATATTCGCATTTATAATATTTGTCAAGATATGTATTGATGAGTATGATATGTAGAGATTGAGTATTTGGGTCTTTATTTAGTAAACAAATATGGTAGATACTGGTAGTTAGAGACAATACATAGTGGCCAATTTTTATGTATTGTCTTCCTATTTTGTCATCTCTATTTTATTAAATAGAGATGACAATCTCGGCTTTAGAATAATATATCCGTGCTATTGCACGGATATATTATTCTAAAGCAAAGATTTTTGTTGAATATTTTAATGGCCATGACACACACATACATGTACGCATTTTGCTCTTAACGGTAGATAAGGACTATTACTAATTTAAATCATCTAGTAGTAGAGCCTCGCTGATTTCAGCTTGAATGGGCCGGCTCGACCGGGGAAGGACTACCCTCTCACAGAATATCGACGTGAAATAGCAGTAATAGTACTGTTGTATTTCGTTCGGTGAGTGAGAGTGCCGGAGGACCAATCACCCTCTTTCCCTCTTCCCGCTACTTCTCCTTCCCACTTCCTTTCCTAAAGGGTTGGCAACACGCAAGTGATGCCTCTGGTGTTGCAGGCGTCCACAGGCTACGGTGACCTCTTACCATAAGGTGGGCCGTATGCTTGATTGCCACCTTAGTAGTACAAAAAAGAAAAAAATCTATGATTCTGCACATACATCTTCTGTTTTATTTTTTCTGATCATATTCTTTATAGATACTTGTTCAGGATAGTCTTAAATTTCAGTTTCAATCTTCCCACCATTCAAGTCAGCGAGTTGGCACACCGTGATATGTTTAGTTTCTAGGAGCCGGGAGTTACCATCTTTCCTCGGTCAAGCCTGACATACCCTCTCCGCTGTCCTTACCCGCAGCGAGGGAAGCGTAAATGCATTACCATATGTAAAAAAAAAAGAAAACGAAACTAACTGTTTTCAGAGCATCCCTTCCATGCCACTTAACCAACGAGGAAACCTGTTCTAACCATGCCGCACATCAAATAAGGGGAAGAGCTAAAGGCACAGTATAATTCCCTACAGAAATAAACGTTGCAGATAAGTGCCAAGATAGCTTGTCATGGTCGTAAGCAAAGCTATTTCACGTCGACTCCGCGATGCTAACAAATAACTTAATACAGGTAAATACATTCTAGTTTGTAGATATTTCACGTGTTACATTGCTTGGTATCACTGCATGCATTGCATTAGGTGGTCCCTACCATGGATTTTGTGTACGAGTTCTTTTAAGAGAAAATGGATTATAAAATATAGTTTGTAATTACATAATCGCAAGGATGGGAGAATAGCTTATGTTGTGACTACATTATCAATGCAGTGTTTGTTGTGGATTCGATCACCGCGTGAAATAAGCTTTATTATTTTTATTTTATTGAATAGGTACAGTAACAGACTACAGACTAATACATACACACATAATCTTAAACCGTATACAATACTCAAATCTGGATTCCAATTATAACTATACACATAATTTAGTTAGAAAGAGAGAACTTATGCGAGTGACGATTCGATGCGTAAATGTGCCTAGGTACTCAGGTGTTCTTTGGTTCCGTTGATTCAAAATTTGCAGCGACCCAGCAATACATTCTAGTGTGTGTCGTGGAATTGTCTTTTAATCCATTTAATGCGGCAACAAATTTTGCTTTCACTAGCCAGAATCGGCTCATATTTAACGGAAACGCCGATCGGCGTCAGCAGCACTTGATGAAATAAAAAAAAACAAAATATTTAAAAACTACTCATATCAGGCATTTCATTAGTAAATTCCGAACACATTTGTTGTTTTATTAATATAATATCTTTAAATTTGGGTAAAATATAAAACAACTATACATGACGCCGATCGGCGTCCGCCGAATCTGAGTATGAAAAAATAAGACGCCGATCGGCGTCCGCCGCATTGAATGGGTTAATAGTCATTTACACTTACATATTTAGAAATTCATAACTTAAAAAAGCTTTGATAGAAGACTGTAACACTTTGGTTTATCGATCGATCGATTTTCTCAATATAAAATGTTATAATTCACTCACCTAGATAATGCGATAGCGTCAAATAGTATTTATATAATTTCATTTAGTCAAATTTACGCATATGATATAATATGAATATGTTCTTTGAGAACACCATATCGAATCATGCGAAAAATAAAGATAAACGAACTGTAAACTGAACTGTAACTGAAAAATTATTTGTCATATAGCTTATACATAGCCGAATAGCTTTAGCGATCTGCATTGAATCAGATAATACAGCATTGATTAAGCACTTTGATAGGACCTCGAGGTATAGCCGGGCACCGAGGAAAGCTGTCTCTGTTAATATATCTAGTAATTATATTACATATATTGTTAATTTTGCTTAATCCGAGTGGTTCCAATGGGATTTTGATTTCCCAATACATGCTATGTAGCATGCACCTACATGATGATGAAAGATGGATGGATTTAAGGTACCTTAAATCCATGCCTGAAAAGAATCCTGTTTGAAAAGCATTCCATTTTCGTAGTATTATATATTAGATAGGTCCATTTTATAATTGCCTTAATGCCAAATTACGCTGAATCCAATTATTACATATTGTTTTAATTCATTCTATTTTTGAAACACCGAATTTGAGTTTTACATATCTATCTATGTGTAATTTCTGTCTTTTACTTAACACTATATGGTTTCATATGCTTACAGAAACCCTTACGTAACAAAGTAACCATCATGGCTTGTCAGAGAGTAAAGTAGTTAAAGCGGCACTTTAACTTTACCTTTTTTCCATTAGTTTCCCTTCTCCCCTCTCCCTTGACTATGGTGCCATAAACAGGAGAGAAAACAGATTACAGGCAAGGTATGATTCCAATAAGATGACAGAGATTGTGAACCTTTATCCGTCTACCGGGTACGTTTTGAAATGCAAATTTTATTAAAATATGGAATATGCGTTCATACTTATGCTATAGGATCAATGAGGCAGTTACACGGATACTATTCTTCAATATAAAAGTACATATCACAATAATTTAGAACAATTTTGAGAAACGTGTTCACTGTCGACCGTATAGAAGACAATTTAGATAATTACCTTAATCTACGATTATTTCAAATTTGCTTACCTTATAACAATGTCGAAATTAGTAAGTGGGACATGTATTATTGCATTGAACCTCGCATATGGGTCATTATATGAACGTATCTATGTGAGAAGTATGAGGCCTTTATCGGTTTATAATTCATTTTAAACTCGCTCGGTCTCTTCTTCCCATGGTACAGTGCATGTCAGAGATGGGTATCACGAGTTGCGCGCTTACCCAGGTGTATCCAGTAATAAGGATGCAGATACGTAAGACGACAACTGTGAAATTGCTTGATCGTGATGTATGCAGCGACATTTGGCGCAGAACGAATTTGTATATCGAAAACTATACCAAACGTTTTGGTGAATGATCAGAATGTGGTAATGTTGAAATTAAAGAAGAGATTATAACAACAGAATACTGAATCTGAAGACTTAATCGTTTTGTTTTTTCTTCTGTAGACAGTTAGTAACAATGTTCCTAAGGACTTAAAAATCAGGTTATTAGATTATGCCCGCGGCTTTGTTCGCATTAATATAAATTTTGTAAATAAACTTCTATCCTTCGGAAAAAGTACTATTTTCTGGATGAAAGATATCCTATGTCCTTTTATGTACCCCCGAAAATATGTATGTGGAATTTCGTGATGATTGGTCGAGTAGTCAAGACATGAAAACGTAACAAACACACTCATTTTGATTTCAGTTGTAGTAGCCTAAAACCCCTTTAAACTTAATAAGCTAATTTATGCAGCTACATAAAGCAAGATCTTTAGTAATAATCCACGTCGTTACATAATATATATGTAATACTATTTATACCAGGTCTATTTCAATTTAAAGTTTTTTAACGAACTGAGCTTGAATAGTGTATAGCGTTATTACCTTTTAAGCGTAGGTTATTATTATTATCCGTACTACTGAATACTGCAAATCACTTCAATTACGAAAGCATTAAAACCCAATAACTATATTTTATATTTTTTTTATCTGTTTTAATAGAGGCATTCTAAAATACATACATTTATTATCAAACACAATTGATTAACATAACGTGTCGTCTCAGTACAAGTGAATGTGATGGCTGTTCATTATATTATCTTGTGTGCTATTCCAAGGGCAAGTAAAGTGTTATTGTGTCTTTCTGTTAAACGTATTACAGCTATATACAGAGGGTCTGGAATAATTGCCAGACCCCCATGTTAACGTAATATTTTCAAGCATTAACTCGGTATACGGAAATATGATATTCCCTATCACGTGGTATCTTAAATCATAGCTGGCCAACTGTCGATGTGCTAAATTTTCTGCCTATCATTTCGAGAATACAGGCTATAGTCTACATTATGTTATACTAGATTCGCCCGCAGCTTTGCTCGCGGTAATGTAGACTTTGTAAACTACTGTACCATGAGAGAAACATTTTTTTTCTGGAGGTATGTCCTATGTCCGTTTCTATACCCCTGACAACGTGTATGCGTAATTTCATGATTATCGATTGAGTAGGTAAGGCGTGAAAATGTAACAAGCACACAAACAAACTCACATTCGCATTTATAATATTAGTAAGGATTCTCGAGCTAAGGTTTACGCCGAATCATCTATCAAATAATTATCATAAGATTTTAGATATAAAGGTTATTTTAGTAATCCTCTAACATCTAAATTGAGGGAAAACGTGCAATTTATTGAAGGAATGAAAATAAAATTTCGTTTGCATACGTTCAACCGGTGCTTTCAACCTGCGGTGCGAAAGGAAATTAATTTCCTGTCATAAATATATTTTTTCGGATTGTTTGGCAGAGAAATATTTGATGTTTGGGCTAAAGTGCTTATATGTATTCGTGGTATATGAGAATCATATATCTGAAAAGATTTATAAATGCCTTCATATAATCACGACATGCGGTGGAGGCAGATTTTCAATTGTTATGTTCCTGACCTACCTCGCTTGCTTCGTAAGCTTTCTTTATGCAACAAAAAAGGGCAACTAAAACAATACTATTCCTGTTTCCGAAACTAGGGAAATTAATTGAGGATAGGATGAAATCAATCGATGAAGTAGGTATATGAATCTCTGGTACAAAAGTATCGGAGGCCAATCGAAGAAAATGCAGTAAATAGCAGCGTTACTACTATTATGCTGGATGGGATTCCGACGTAATAGTGGTAACACTAGGAAAGTACAACCCACTTACAGGAGTAAATAGGTTGTACTTCCCTGGGCGAGCCGGCTCATCTGTATGATCACCAATTAATATGGCTGAAACTGATATTTTTGAAATTATAGACACCCAAAAGGTCAATGAGAAGATAAAATTACAAAAAGAAACGAAGTTTTTCATTTACATAAATTTACCTATATATACATATATTATATATATATATATATATAAAATAGAAAATATGTTTCCCTGTGTTTGTGCAAAACAGATGTTTTATATAATTCAGTTGACAATTAAAAGAATATATAAATTATCAAATTCTCTATGAATGGTGCTGCAGAGCAACTGGTCAAAAGAAGGTCGGACACTATAATAATGGAACCCAAACCAACAAGGTCAAAACCATTTTGTGAACTCAAGCCATGGTTATACGGCAGAATCACGAAACTATAATAAGTAAGGGCAAAAATTAATGAATGTAGACAGATGAAGGACGCACTTCCGTCCTTAAACAAACATTTGTTGCGCAGGCTACTAGGCATAATAGCAGGCCATTGCTCACTCAACAAACTTGCTCACTCAACAAACTTGCTCACTCAACAAACTTGCTCACTCAACAAACTTTCTCACTCAACAAACTTGCTCACTCAACAAACTTGCTCACTCAACAAACTTGCTCACTCAACAAACTTGCTCACTTAACAAACTTGCTCACTCAACAAACTTGCTCACTCAACAAACTTGCTCACTCAACAAACTTGCTCACTTAACAAACATCTCTTAAACATAGGTATCACAGACAGCCGAGCGATATCGAAGGAAGCTGCTAACGATCGCATGCATGCCCGAAAATTGCATCACCTTGTGCTTAAAACACTAATTGCGAATGTCAGTCGAGACGTCTCCTCATATGTTAAAAATGATTAGTAAGGTTCTTAAGATGCACACGTGTATATTCATGATTGACACCGCTAATTTAAACATAAAAAAAAAAGAGATATTAGATTATGAGCAAGACGAGTATGCAAGACTAGTACCGCCCGCAATTACATACGAACAAGAAACATCTATAATAGAGTACGTTAAAACGTGCTTTATGACTGGCATACATTTTTATTTGTAAACCGATTTACGAGAAATACTAACAAACAACATTTTAATTGATTTGGCTATTGAGAACATGGACTAACGAATGAAATATGTATAATATGATGTACAGAGACATATTGCAAGTTTGAACTTTTTATGTTTTGGTAATTAATACATACATAGATTCACGCCTGTTTCCCAGAGGGGTAGGCAGAGACTACGGATTTCCATTTGCTATGATCCTGACACACTTCTCTGGCTTCATTCACTTTCATCACATTTCTCATACACACCTGTCGGTTCAAGGAGCTCTTAACCTGAATTGTAATTAATATCTTCACATATTACTTTATTGTCGTTTTTACTTCTAACAAAATGATTGAATCTATAATTTTCGCTGGCTAAAGCGGCAATATTAATATAAAATTAATCACAGATACAAGAATACTACGGCAGAGGTCCTGCAATGCATTTCTGGTCCGTCAAAACGAGGTGATATGATTTTTAAATGAAGAGTAGTTGTAAATTAGTTTCCTCTTAGGTATTGAGATAAATAACAGTAACATATGCTTTTAAGCGTAGTATCGTAATGTAAGATAATAACAGCTTTTAAGTAATTCAGATTATTTTAATACCTATCAGAAAATGTATACCTCGGAAAATTCTGTCAAATTTAATATCTGCTAAACAAATACGTTCATATATAACCCAAACTTACATTACACATAGCTTCATATAAAACATTTCGTATCACCATCTATACAAATAGAAGAACTTTCAGTGGATCCCGTGGATCCTCATCAAACAAACATTAGACAACTGATAAAAAGAGTTCGTTTCATTTCGCTCGATCCGAACCCAACATCACTCGATATTGGCTTTGTTTGACACTTCTGTTCGAAACGTCAATCGAAACAGATAAAAGTAACGCAATCGGCAAAACGATTAAATTTATTATTATTCCTGTTTTGTACGCTTTCGAGGTTTTGTATTTCACGATATCGCTTGCCTTTTTAATGGTAGCAGTCTATTTTTTTTAAACAACCGTTTTGTTATAATTTTTTGAACACTTTAACATTCTTTGAAATTAAACTACTATATACGGATTTTATCGCGTTGTTTATTTGACACTTTATTACAAAATTTTGAAAACTGTTACACTATTATTACTATCAAACTTAACTAATTTTTAAGCTAATTAAATTATTAAAACTTTTAAAACTATTTATACTATACTATTGTACTATTTATATTTATGTTTACACTTTCCCCGACGTTTCGGTTGCTTTTCAGCAGCCATGGTCACGGGGAGACTAAGATGGTACTTGTCTCAATGTTCCAGTGTAGTTATCACAGCAGTCGCACTCACTACCACTACTAGACATAATTATGAGGTCAAAATTCATTAACAATAATACTTTAACTGACCCGAAAATAGAACCCAAGACCTCAGCACAGAAAACGCTTTGACTACCGCTGCGCCATATAGGCGGTCAGACCGTAACAAAAAAGATAACAATACTTTACTCGGCCTCGATGGAGTAGAGGTTAGTATAACCGACTGCCACGCCTGAAGTCGCGGGTTCGATTCCCGCACAAGTCAAACATTAATTGTATGCATGAACATGGATGTTTGTCTTGGTCCGGGTGTTTCTATGTGTAATATGTACATATTTACAAAAACAAAATAAAGTATATATGTATGTTTATCCATTGTATAGTACCCATATGGGGAGGAACTTGCAAGACTATATTAATCAAAGCTGAAAGAGCTCAGAGAGCAATCCTGAAAGTTATGCAGTTCAAGCGCAGAGACTATCCCACTGCACAACTTTACTCTGAGTCGGAAGTACTCACAGTGCGTCAATTATTTATTTTGAGAACATTACTACGCCGCCACTCTTTACTCCCCCTTGACAAAAACATTACAAATAGACGTAAAGGTCAGGCTGTCTGTAAACCCGTACAATGTCGTACTTCTTTCGCAAGCCGTCACTTAATAGCTCAAAGCGCACGAGTATATAATAAAATCAATCGATTACTTGACATATACACCTTGACTAAACATAAATTAAAAATTAAACTTACAAGTTGGCTACAAAAGATGTCATATGATGATACCGAAAAGGTCCTCATCATTAACTCATAGTCTCATTGATACACACACACACACACACACACACACACACTCACACACACACACACACACACACACAGACACACACACACACACATGCACGCGCACACGCACACGCACACAGAAACACGCACTTATTCAAATATTCAACTTTTATAAAACACTTACCACAAAATTACTGTTATTGTATTGCTTTAGCTCTAGTACGTAATTATTAGCCAGAACTGTAACTCGGAGCGGAGACCTGGTGACCTATAACACAGGTTTTTACCTAGCTTAGGCACCAGTCCTCCACAATATTGTTTTTGAGAAACTGTATTACTTACTAAGCATAATGTTTGTAAATATCTGAAATATTGTGGTGAGAAAAATAAACATATTTTATTATTATTTATTATTATAGTACAAAGCTTTGCTTAGTTTGGGCTAGATGGTGTTGTGTGTATGTGATAGAATATTATTATTATTATTTACATGACCCGGGCATCGAACCGGAGACGACAGTATAGGAATCGCATTCACTACCGCTGCCCCACATTGACAGTTAATTGAAAAGAATATCATCAAGAATGACTCCCACTATTAAACAATACGATGTGAACAAGCCACTCGGCATCGATCAGTGCATATTTCATCGCCTACGCTCCATGTATTCCCATTTCATACGTATTTGGCGCAAACGCCAAATTCGATAAGTCGAACGCTTTGAGTGCCACTCGAAATGCAGTTAATGGAATTACGCGACGCGCTTTGCGGTTTTGCGACGGCTAAATGAGTTTTCATGTATTGCCAACAATTTTATACGGGACGCATACATTACTGGTTTATTGCTTTCTTCGTGTTATGATGATTGTGAAAACGTAATGTATGTATTACATAATGCGTTAAATGTAAACAAAGTAATATTGCCTCCACGCACGTGTGTGTGAAGTGCTTGTTGTTTATACATTCTATTTCGTTATTGACTCTTCATACAACTATAGTATTTTACGTCTATATCGCCGAAGCAGTAGGTGCATTGCATTCATATTTCGCCAGTTTTGGTTGTATAATGTAATTAGCTGACCCGCGCAACTTCATCTGCTTCACATAACGGAACTTTCCTCGTTTTTAAAACACTTTTCATTGATGCTGCGCTCCTATTGGTTGTATTGTGTTGTTATATTATTACAGCCTTCCTCGATGAATGTGCTATCCAACACTAAAGGAATTTTCAATTGGAACCAGTAGTTCCTGAGATTAGCGCGTTCAACCAAACAAACAAACAAACTCTTCAGCTTTATAATATTAGAATAGATAGGAGACAAGTCTAAATGATTGTTTAAAGCCTTATTTCTCTATTCTGTAGTTTTAAGTATCACGTAATTGGGCAGCGTCAACCGGGCACATTTTCAGTCTCTGTGCTCAGCCTTGCTTAATATAAAATCTCAATAACTCTTTGCCCAATCTTCTAGTACTTCTTCATAATAATAATTCGTAAAAAAATTTAAGCAGAACTCCAAATTCTCTTCACGATTTATTCTCTTATCCATTTAGTTACTACAATTATTGTTACTCTGATATGGATTGCCATAGGTCCATGACAATCCAAACTTCCTATTGTATGGGATGTAGATACACCTTATTATTACTGTAAATTACCTGAAATGTGAAACTCAGGCAACATTTTTGTCTATACATATATTAATACGTGAAGCAAAAACTATGTACCCCTTTTTACGAAAATTGCGCGGATGGAGGAGTATGAAATTTGGCACAGTTAAAGTTTATATGGAGAAGGAGGGGCGAATCCTAATATTTTTACAAAATATGCATTAGAAATACATCAAATTAATGAAAAGACACACCACACGCAGTCGAATCGCGTTCGTAGTATTTCGGCATTGTTCGTCTGACGTCGTACAATGCGTTGTAACTATGGTTACCTATAGGTAACCATAGTTACAAGTTTTCTTTATTACAATAAATAGTACCTTATTTATCTACACTAATATTATAAAGAGGAAAGATTTTTTGTTTGCTTTTTTGTTTGTTTGTTTCTATTGAATAGGCTCCAAAACTGCTGAACTGATTTCCAAAATTCTTTCACCATTAGAAAGCTACAACTTCACTGAGTAACATAGGCTATAACATATTTTCAAAAAAATTAGGGATCCTTACTAAAATTGAAATAATGTAACCTAAGGTGTGAAAAACTGAGTCATAAAATGTCTGTCATCGCATGCGCTGCGGAAACTATTGATGATAGAACAAAAAAATGTTCTAATAACGCAAATGAAATTGCGCGGGTCAGCTAGTATGTAATAAAGAAAAAAAGAACCAAACTAGCAAGCTTAGGAGTTTTGGTCGAATTTTGACCACTAGGCAACCGCTAGTAATTGATAATTGCTTCTACAATTTGTATGTAAAAGCAAATAAATTTATTATACACAAACAACAAAGGATTATAGAGACTATTTGCTTCCTAAAAAATCAATTAATTTATGTAAGCATATTAAGAATTGATTGATATTTTTATTATACAGGCTGTGACAATAAGGTGTGTGCTATTTTCGTAAAGTATTGATGAAGATATAACCTTATGCAAAATAGATTGCTTTTCATAAAATAATATTTTAATGTACTGGGTTAACAAGATACACAATTTTGAATATAGTTTAATATGTTTTTTATGGCAATATTAATAATAAACAAGCCACTGGCACCCAAAGCCATTACAGTTAAATCGGCTCATATACTTATCTGATAAGACATTCACGCTATCGGCCTTTTTTGAGGTTTATATTGTCAATTGACTTGACTGCGCGGCTAGCGTAATGGTTTTTAAATTGTCGCTTCGCCATTGGCACTGCCCAAGAGTTATGGGCTCGAGCCCTACACGGGACAAACATTTCTGTGATCCACAAATTATTGTTTTGTGTCTACGTGTTCTTTGTGTCCGTTGTTCGAATGTTTCTAAGTGCCCCCGCAAGCAATGAATTATCTTAAGTACGAGAGTCATTTATTAGAAAAGAGTTTTAGAGAAAGGATTATATTAAAAATTGTTTTTTAAAAACCATTACATTTCATACAAAAATGAGTTTCAATTCTAAAATTTAATTTCTTATTTGTTACCTATGGCTTATCTTAAAGTATGATCACACTGTACAGTTATACGCTTTATGCAAATAGAAACCTTTACAAAATGTATAAAACAAAATTGATATTATTGATATCATAACAAAATACCAAAAATAAATGTTATGTATATCAATAAAACGCTCATATATCAGTATTCGTTGTCATATCATACAAGAGGTGGAATAATGACAATAAATTTGGCTTAATGCGGCAATGTAAATATAAATCAATAGGAACGAAAGTCAGTGGTACAATATATATGTACACGTTATATACTTTGAGTGTATATTATGTATGTATACAAAATCTGGTGAAGGTAAAATATTGTGAGCGCACGTGGGTGCACATTAATTAAGAAATGCTATACATGCTATGTCATGTTCCGTATAGAATAGAGATGCACTTATAAAGTCATACATTTGCTTAACCAAGGCATTTTCATGTAGACTACATGGTGTCTAGAATAACTTAGTACTTGAAGAACAGTATCCCTAAATGCGAATGTGAGTTTGTTTATTTATTATGCTTGCACGCCTTAACTACTCGACTGATCATTGAAATTGCTAAATAATATGAAAAAACTTAAATTACTAAGATGACTAGATGACCATCTTAGTCTCCCCGCGAACATGGCTGCTGTAAAGCAACCGAAATGGCGGCGTCGGTGCAAAGTGTAAACTTAAATATAAATAGTTTAAATAGTAGTAAAGTTCAATAATAGTAGTGTTAGTTTTTCAAAATTATATAAATAATAAAAGTGTTTTAAAGTAAAATAAACAACGCAACAAAATCCGTATAAAGTGTTTAATTTCAATGTATAACATTCGCGTCAACACATACGTAAATCTACTGATCATTATAAAATTTCAATGTATAACATTCGCGTCAACACATACGTAAATCTACTGATCATTATAAAATTTCAATGTATAACATTCGCGTCAACACATACGTAAATCTACTGATCATTATAAAATTTCAATGTATAACATTCGCGTCAACACATACGTAAATCTACTGATCATTATAAAATTTCAATGTATAACATTCGCGTCAACACATACGTAAATCTACTGATCATTATAAAATTTCAATGTATAACATTCGCGTCAACACATACGTAAATCTACTGATCATTATAAAATTTCAATGTATAACATTCGCGTCAACACATACGTAAATCTACTGATCATTATAAAATTTCGCACACGCATTGTCAGGGGAACAGAAAAGTTCATAGCGTTACCTTTTATTCGTAAAAAGTACTGTTACTAATCTAACCTAACCTACATTCACGCGAGCGAACCCGTGGGCAAAATCTAGTGAATATATATAATTATCTTTATTTTGATGAAACTAAGTAATATATAATTCGGATTGCAAATGTCTACTAGTCCTATCAAGACTTTCCTGCTGAGCTAAATGATTGTGCTAGCAACGGATTCTAGCCTATAAATGAGATCGGAGTTGAACCCAAGGTCTCGCTAGCGTCATAGTGAAATAAAGTCTGAGCTTGCGCTACATATGTTCAATCCTTTTCTCAGTATTACGTGAAGAATCTAAATATGTGCCCGATATGCCAAAAGAGCATATAAAAAATAGGAACAAAGCAACAAACAAATTTTTATCTACCTAAAGTCAAAAAAACACAAGCCAGGACAGCACTAGATGGTAGTTTTATATCTTTTTTGCCCGGCGTTCATTCTAATAATTCGATGTATCACTATAAATGCATGAGCATCATCGCATAATATTATGATAGGAATGCAAGTTGACACAAAGATTAAACTAATCCGAAGGCAGTATTTCCATATAAGGCACTTGTCCGGCCACCCACGGAGCGTATAAGAGATAATTATTAATAGTTGATAGTTGATTCTTCATAAAGTTCATATTATTAAGTTCTCAATCCATTAGCCCGTCTTAGGAAATCAAAAACTAGTCCAGGGACGGTCCCTAAGTAGTCAGAACATTTAAGTAGTAGATAGAGCCATAGACCGTTGATAGTGTTGCTAACAGAAAAGTGTCTTCTTAATCTCTTGACCAACACTCAAACTATTGATTTGAATTTGGGGGTATTCAGCACAGCCAGGCTGCTACACATTTGAGTGGGGTAATATATTTCGGGTACGTATTACAATACCGAAATTTCATAATAACTATGACTGAAATACCGACGTCCAAAACAACGATTATATCGAAACATAAAATACCGATGTCCAAATGCCCGAAAGGATGAAACCCCGAATGGACGAAATCCCGAATGGACGATTCCTCAGTTCTATGGTAGAACTAATGGGAGTTTTGGACGGAGCCCCGTTTCGCGGGGCTCCTATTTCTGGATGGGTTTACACAAGAGAACCTAACACAACCTACCGCTTTGTGATTTTGAACTTCGGGATTTTAACCTTTCGGGCAAACAAACTTTCGGGATTTAAAACTTTCGGCCAAACAATCATTCGGCGTTTATTTTCTTGGGCTTTCTTCCATAGGTATTTTAAAATACGGTCTTTTAAATTTCGGTATTGTAATACGTACCCTATATTTCTGTATAATCTAGCTTCTAGCCCATTATACAGCATGTACAATAACGTGGGGTTATATTTTTACTTTATAATGGAATGGTGTGACTAAATCATGTTATCTTTTATGACATATTATAATTTTAATAATCAAATAAAGGCATTAAATATAAAAGTGGATTAAAAAAAAAATTATAGTGCATTTCTTGTTGTATTTTTCGAATAAAGCTATCTATGGAGGGTGTCATGCTGGAATATAAAGGCATAAAACCATTAAACAACATTACTTATCTTGTAATGCAAACATAGTAATCCAAGTATGTTTAGAATTTTAAAGCTTTCAGCCCACGATGCTATTTCTGATAAATAAGTACTTTATGACCCTAAGCTATGACCACGCATTAAAGTTACACGCTGTATACTTGTTACATAATATGATACATTAATACAGGAAATATGTCGACATACTTATGACACGCACATAATGCACATAGAAATAGTTACAACAATAATCATTGCTTTGCAATATTACATTGATTTACCGTCCATCGTCGTCCGTCTTGAATGCCTGCATATTATTTACAACGTATGTAGAATGTTCTATTACATATATTGGTTACGGGGATTAGCACAAATTAGTTACTTTCGTTGTAGCATAGGTATATTCTCGAGATGATAGGCAGAGGTGTTCGACAGCAATGGCTCTTACAACATCTCTAATTAACTCTCTATTACGATGAACCTGCAGATCCCACATGATAACATGGCGTCCCTGTTGTTGTATTTTTTCAGTCTCCTTATTCTACTGAATTTTGCCTCACCCGGGAATCGAACCCGAACCCTCGTACATGAGTCGTATCTACTAACTAATTCTCAAAAGTAGCATCTTGACATGCAGGATCATGCAAAATTTTGATTAACTTTAGGCATTTTGCTGCCATTTTTTTTGTAATAAAAAAATAAAAATAATAAAACGAAGACCTCAAACTATTGAATTGAAAAATCAGTAATGTTACATTTAATTTTTTTGTATACTTTTTTATATATAGTTAGAAAACGTGAATTCGATCACTCTGTAAGTAGATACAATTTAAAAAGTTATCATGGAGATCGTCTACCTTTCAAAATATCTAGTTGTACTACAATGCCACCTTTTTTTTAGTAAGTAAATTGAAGTTATTTACCCTTCATTTTACATATCATTAAATATATTATTATAATATACAATAACAAAATTGTCGTTATTAGCTATCAGCGATCCGACAAACCGTCAACGTCGCTTCAAACACCCAACCTTTATCCATCGAACAGTGAAATTAATTACATCACTCATTGCTAATGAAGCCTGTTGGTTGCGAGACAATATTTGCACACACCCGCGCACCCCGCAACCCACCCCGCGCCCGCCTGTACACGTCAGGATCAGCCTTTGTTCTGGTTTCACTGAAGCTATTTTGAATCCGAGTGTTTGTTCCCTTATTATGTTTGTGTATCGATATTTATTATGATTATGCGTGTGCTTGGCAGACACATGAAAGCGGTCTGTAGTAAATACCTTATCATAGAACGAGCAATAATTAGAATAGCTTTAAGTATTAATACTTGAGTTTATAGGTAAGTACGATATTTAATACTTATGAAAATTAAATAGCGGAGTGATGAGTATTTGTCTATTTCAAATTCGAATCATTCGAACAGACTCTCACAATTGCGTTTATACCTATATTAGTAAGGATAATTTGAATAGTTGGTATTTTTTGGTTGGTGAATTAGTATTAACTATTAATTATTTCATTCGAGTTAAAATATTCGGCCTAAAATACGATATGTTACGGTTGAAAGAAAGTGTTCGATATTTCGAACACTTTCTTTCAACAAGTCTCAAAGAAAATCTTCATGCTATTCACGAGGTATTCCTCGTGAATAGCAAGAAGATTTTCTTTACATACAAATATCAAGATTCAAGACAAAGTCTTAGAACAAAGTTCTCACTGTCGTAATGTTTGCACAATTTATCACCACTATTATAATTTAATAGTAATTCAAATATTCGATTATAATTCGAATGACAATTAGCGACAACGAATTGAGTAACATTCGAATGTGGAATCTGATCATAATTTTTTTCCTTAGCTTTTCATCGCTTTTTATCGCTACAGGAACTGCATTTTGTCACAAAGTGTAAGTGCATGCGCCCTCATGCCTTATACTGAATACGTAATAAATGACTTAATATTACTAATATTACCAACCCTGTATATTATCTGTTCTATTGCTGGGCATGGGCCTCTTCTCAGAGTAACATGAGCTAGGTGATAGCCTACTAAGCTGGACCAGTACGGATAGGCAAACTTCACATATCTTGGAAAACATTTTGTACTCTCAGATAAGCAGGTTTTCTCACAATGTCCTCCTTTACCGTTAAAGCGAGCGATAATTTTTTATTTTATTTTAATTTTTTAAACTTTAATACTTACATCACTTTGAAAACTTATGTAAGTCATCCATTAAATATATCTACTTATTATTGCCGTTAAATACTAACACGTAATAAAAAAAATCAATTTCATTAAAATCAACTAAGTATTATTTAAGATATTTTGTACTAGCTTTTGCCCACGGCTTCGCTCGCGTTAATTTAGAATTTGACAATCAATTCGGGTTGTACTCTGCTTGTAATAATATAATTCAATCATGATTCGAAAGACACGTGGCGCCATCTTTTATCATAAGAACGTTATTGTTGTTTCCCTCGGGAACCGTCATTTTTTCGGTATGAAAGGTAGCCTATGTCTGTTTCTGTACACTTGACAACGTATATGCAAATTTTCAGGATGATCAGTTCAGTGGTTTAGGCGTGAAAAGGTAACAAACAAACAAAGTCATTTTCGCTTTTATAATATTAGTTAGGATTAGGGTAGGATTATGATAGGTTTAGGATTAGGATTAAGATGTCATGGTAGCATTGTGTGACAGATGACAAGTTAACGTCCAGACAGGTGACCATATTGAAACGTAGTAACGCACATCTAATATTTTAATCTACCTGCGCAAATAATTGTAAGCAACCATAGTAGTAAAAAAATATTTTTACATGAGATTAGGTTACACCTTAAAGGCCAGACTCAGTGACCTATTGATATTTACATGTCTAGATCACCTTACGTTTTGAGGTACCACCTATGATCTATAACCTATACGATGGTATGAAATCGCAAAACTGCAATATTGCTTGTGTAACATATTTATATAAATATATAATCTAGTTTGCAATACATTATTATTTATTTAGTAGGTTAGTACTTGGATAAGAAAAAATTGTTAAGGTGAATATTAATAGTTCTCGCTTGTATATGTATTCTAGACTTCGTAATGTCATTGAGAATTTCCTAATAGAAATAATCGAACAATATTTTGCCTGAACCGGAAATCAAACCTTACAATAAGCGCAAGCTTATGCCACGGGACCTATATATAACTTTACTTACCTAATACAAATACACCATAATTAACGCGTAGCTCATATCACGTAGGGAATCAAAGTCAAAAATCATTTATTAATTTTGGTCACAAATTTACAGTTATGAACGTCAGAACTACACATTTATTTACATTTAAGTTCGATGGTTTTTTTTACTAGAAGACAAGCAAGTATACGGCGCGCCTAATAGTAAGCAATCACCCTATGATCGTTTTTAATAACCTGTATGTTGCCAACCTTACAGAAAAGGAAGAAAGTATTGAAAGAGAAATGGCAGAGTTAGGAATGTAAGTTACCGGCCATCTCTTAGTCGTTAAGCAAAACAGTAACACTGTTACAATTCTTGCGCTTGGTTTGGCTTGGTTTCCTGTAACTGGCTTGTACTTTCGCAGGTGAGCCGTCTTATTAATACTACCTCCAAACAATTGGCACCGATATTCACTCAAAGATTAAATCGATTGAATCTGTTAGCTTAACCATAATCAGACATAATGATACAGGTATTGTGCCCAGACCCCGGCTTCCATACGCCAATGGATGGGTAACAACTCTCCTAACCTCTCGTAGATAAACATATGTGACTCTATGTATACAAATTGCAATAATACTAAAAGGAACATACACAGAACAATTAAACCCATCAATTAATTTTACGTGAATGTCGTTGTAGCAGATTAGTACTAATAAAACAATAACGACAGTTCATACAAATTCGCTTTTACCTGATGAGTATGTGGCGTGACCGGACACATTTATCGGTATGTAGCATGCATAACATTTAAGTACCTAAGTGAACTAAAGTGGACTTATACGAGGCGTTTGACGCTCGGTCAAGGCCTAATAATGTTGATTTCATGGATGACTTAGGCGTTAACACTCTAATTTTAATATTTACTAGCTGGCATACTAGCTGTTGCCTGCGTACTCGTCTGTGTGGAATTTTGAAAATCGCGCTTTGCGTTATAAGATCTCAGTAAAGTACATATCTCTTAGCATAGTCCTTTCTCAGTGTGCAATAATTTATTGCAATAGGTTCAGCCATGTCTTAAATTAGTCTGCATAAACAGACAGAAAAACAAACAAGTTTTAAAATGATTGGATGTTGCTATAGCGATGTACAATGTGCATATGATCGCAGTTTTAAAACGGATGACGGCGGCAGCGCGGCGATTTTTAAGGTTGTCGAAAGCGTCAACGACTTGACCTTGTCCAGAAGGCTCGAGTAGAAGGAGAAATAAAAGCCTCCCATTTTATGTAGATCATATATTCAATTTAAATTTAAACAAAAGCTTAACTGTCGTACTTCGTTGCTTACTTAGACAACAAATTGATTAATGAAGATAAATCAACAATATTTTTCACGTAAATACAAATACTTAAATTTTTTATATTATTCGTTAAGTTTTTTATATTATTAGTTGGACATTATTGATGGACAGAATTACTTGAGTTCCATTTTTTATCCTTATTTACTATATACTTTTACTACTATTATTATACTATTTATATATTTCAATACTTCGACATGTTATAGAAATAGATTTCTCATTACCGAAATCCGACATCCATTGCCGGAATAATTGTGCATCGTATCTTGTTGAACTACTACTACCTATCTTCCTCAGAAGTATTCACCAGTTAATTAAAAAAAAATATTCGGGCTTAAATCCATTGAACGGGCCACCAATATACTCTTTGAATGTATTAAAACATGGTCTTAGTGTGTCGGTAAAGTGAAAATACAGGATATTGAGAATTAAAAAATTTGCTAAGCAAACTAATACACTAATTCTTATTTAGCTAAAGATTTTCAAATTTTATTCTGTAAGCTCAATCGCAAAGTCATTCTTAGACGGCGCCGTGTATAAAAAAGGAATAGCATAAAAACATCACCCAGGAAAAAGTAACTTCGAAAATCATTCTGACAAAGTAGAGTTACATGATTATTGATAAATACGCAAGTTGGTCCGGTCCGGTTGGATAAAACCTAGTACTGTACTGAGGACAACAGCAAATGTGATACAAGCGAAGAATGTGTTTGTACGCTTATAATTATAATGCTTATTTGTCTGTAATAATGATGCGTATGTTTGACATTGATTGTGCGATATTGCAGTCTTATAAATTATCTGACAGGATCTTTGGAAGGTAACATTACTATTTATTTTTTGTAACCAAAGATTACTTAACCGTGTTTCTAGCAAATAAAGATTATTATTATTATTAAATAATACTTATCGTCCAATCACTACTATCACATATCGTATAAACGTTTATCAAGTTTTGTTTGAAATGATCTAATATTGTAAGCTCAAAGCCTGTAAACTAGTTAGCGCTGAAAGCTATAAAAAAGAATATAAAGTACTTAATTAAAATTGTACATAGTTGCGTAAGACCCGATGTTATAGTGCAAATTGATCAATACTTTTGGCCCACAGTGGACTGTATAGGCTGATTAATGGATTATAATAAGATGAGAGATCTTATAAATGTAGGTAATAAATTTAAATAATAATAATAATGAAGTTCACAAAAAATACATATCAATATAATGCGTGGCGGTTTTAGGCGGCGCTGCTGGAAAGGGGCCCAGAAGACTAGCAACATTGACATATTAATTGGCAACACTACCGTGGTTGCCATTGGCAATTAAGGTGATAAATAAAAAAATGAAATAAACTGTACAAAAGAAATCTTTTTATTTCGAAAAATTTACATTCATGTTGCGACTAGAGGTAAAAAAATTGGCAGTGGTAGAGATGTATTCATAGTTTCTGCTTATTGACTAAATTAACTTAAAGCCTCCTGTTGTTGTCCTGGGGGGGGTGCGACGCGATGTACTCAAGAGACCTGAGGATGTAGTCGGGGATGGGCTGAGGAGGAGGGGCAGTGGGGAGATGAGCGCCCTGGAACAAAACATGACATGTTAGTATTAGTCTTATTTGCTGTCATCCAGATAACTTAGTGATGCTATATTATCCGTTATCCGGATGCAAATTGAATCGCTAAGGTTTTAAAATAAAAAAGTACTGAAGAAGAATCTTGAAGGTAAAAGATGATAAAATCATTTAATTCTGATATTATTAACACTAGTTATTATGCGTATAGTTAAGTTCTAAATTCGATAATACTCAAATCACTGGCCAAAATTAAACGATGTAACTTTTTATAAGAAGTTAATACTTTTGCACGTTCCATTCACTCTGTGGAATAAATGGAATATTTGATATTACTTTTTTCTTAATTATCTTGCCTTTCATAATGACTTAGAGTTTTTTCAACTGCAATAATCATGATTCATGATTTTTTATACAATTAAATTCTTTTAAATATTTACCTGGGGATTGTATCCGTTCTCGTCGGCGGTGTAGGTCAGTTGGATGGGGGTGCCGTCGGGAGCGGTGTACTGGCTAGATCCTTGGACGGAGATGGCTTCATCCTCCTAGATAAAACAATGATGTTGACAATAATTAATATTAAAGTTCTATTTAATTAATTCAAATGGGCTAATCCCGCTCTAAGTTCAAGCCATGTATAGCATATAGTACAAACAGTGAAACACACAAATATTTTTCGTGTGAGATCAGAATCCACAATACAGCGTGGGGTCAGCGGCGAGTCCATGAATTGCCCGCTGAGCCATCAGTGTCTACTACACTGATGACAATCTAACTGCATTAAAATGAATCCAAAGAAACGTATAAACACTAAAGCATTTTAAACATATTAATGGAAGGTCATATAACGAGTTAGATTCTAATGAGATTAAAATCGATTACTCGTCTTAATTTTGTATATTTCCACTATTGCGTATTGGCCTGACCTTAAAAGAAATACCAAGGTCTTACATTTATATGTATGTATTAACATATTTCGTACGCAAGATCATCTGTCGATACTTAAATGTCATCCGACCGGCCTTGATACTCTCGTCGTAATTTATTACTTTTGTGGTTAATCTTTTCATTATTATAATAACCATGTTTATTATCAACAGCAATGATACGTTGTCTTTATAGAGAAAAATAATAAATCACCTAACAATAAGGTGAAGAGGTAGCTCCTTGTTTTGTTATAAAAATAAAGAACTACTAAGGGACTATCCCTTAGTTGTTCTTTTCACAAGAGCGTGGTCAAATAAGTATATAAAATTTAAATATATAAAAAAATAATCTCAAATTAATATTATATAATTGTATAGAGATAATCAGTATCATAATATTTTAGTGTTAGATACTCCGTCGTATCGAAATACTATAAATTAACTTATTTTTGTATTATTATATGATTTTCTTAAAAAATATATTACAGTAATATTACTTTTATAAATTGGACCATAATGTTCCTCGTTAAAGAGATACTTTTATATTTTTTATTAAATCTTACTCATAAAAATAGTTTTACTATCGTAGCAGGTTTAACAAAAGTTCATTTACAAATAAAAATGTGGGCTTTGTATCCATTCAGTATCGTAAATTTACTTGTAAAGTTTACTCATAAGCAAAATAATGAGAGGCTTGAATTATACCTAACAATACTCAAGAATTCTAGCAATTCTGATTCTTTATGATTTATTAAAGTAAAAATTAATTATCTTTTATAAAAAATACTGCCTTAAAATTTGATCGTTTCATAAAAATATACATTCATTAGAAACCAATATGTAATATATAGCTACAGTTTTTTTTTCAAATTTATTTACAATATTATAGTTTTAGAGAATACTTACGCGGCCAACGTTCTTAAGGCTTCCACTCTCCTGGGCAGCGATGCCGTTGCTGGTCTCGAAGGCGTACTGGAAGCTATCGGGTAACACGTCAGCTTCTTGCCTCAGGATCTGGGCATCGGCGTCGGGACCTCCCTTGTGGGCAAGGTGAGAGACATCAGCGGCAACAACGGCCACGACGGCGAGAATGGCGACAAAGGATTTCTGTGAATCAAATATTTGGGTCAGTTATTGGATAAAGTTTTAAAAATACAATCACTGCATATAGTAATTTAATTAAAATTGGAAATCTTATTCAGGATATCACTTCCAGTTCATTGATGTCGAAATATTTTTTTTATCATAATACTTATTGATTCGGTTTCATCCCGAAGGATGGAAAAATCCAGAAGATTTTTTATCACAATCACTTGTGGCGAAGGATTGTTCCGAAGGCGCAATCGCGTATGTTATTTTGCGGTCACATGGGTGCCGCTCTCAAATACCAGTGCTATGATGTAACTGAATCTTCACTCACCATCTTGTGTGTGTCAAAGTTAACAGACGATGTGTAACTGTGATTATAAAATAAACGAGCCGCGTTATATACTCGTCCGTCTTCGTTCGTATATGGTTCTAAGCATCGGCATTTGCATTATTTTGCAACAAAGAAGCTGTGGTCTTTAATATGATTTGTTAGTTTACAAGGTGAACGCGATTCAGTGATTTTTCTGTAGGATCACATCCGTGTTCGAATTCTTTTTTTTACCTCGGACGCCAATCGTCTGGAACATGTCATTTGTAGTGATTATGTGTGAACCTTAATTGATTTACGGGTCTCATTTATTAGTTATTTAGTATATCATTTTTAATAGAAATCTTCTATAAAGTTATTATTCTTATTAAAATCTTACTTTGGACATTTAGTCTTGTTTTAACCTATAAATTCAGTTTTCTACGATGCTGAAGCGCTTTAAAGTTCATTTATTTTTTAGAAAGCTGCATAATATTTAGAATTGTATTTATTTTAGTGAAATGATATAGGTAAAATATTTCAATTCAATATATTCTTTTATTATTAAATTAAATATTAAAGTTACCAAAGACAATGAAGTTAAGAGCTTTTAAAACTTAAATCTTACTAGATTTTGCCCTACTGTAAAGTTTTATCAAACTCCGTTCAGTAGTTATGTGTGAAACAGTTACAAACATCCATCTATCGTCACAAACTTTCACATTTATAAAATCAGTAGGATTACAGAAAGCACATCGAGTAGGATCACATGGCTTTTTGGTTTTACTTTCTTATAATCCTAAATAATATTATGAATGCGTGTGTAAGTTGTTTTGTTTGAACTTTCAAGCTTCACTACGACCGATCATGATGAAATTTCGCTTATACTTTGTCAGAGGTATGGAAAAGTTAATTGTTTTTAAAGACTATGATCATATACAGGTGTTAGTATGTTCTTATCTTATTTTCTCCGATTACATAATTACTATTTTATGTTTATATGCTAGTTAAAATGTGCTACTACCATTACATACATATATGGTGCTGCTGCCATACCTATATGATAGAGTACTGTTTTAGATCTCTAATCGAAAAGAAGTCACAAATTCGAGCTTAAAAATTACGATAGTTAAACCGAGGTAGAGTCGTATAGAGATAATTATTATAGGTATAATTAATATATTAATTATATTCTAGGTAGTAGAGCCTCGCCGATTTCAGCATGAATGGGCCGGCTCGACCGGGGAAGGACTACCCTCTCACAGAATATCGACGTCAAATAGCACTATTCCTCCTGTTGTGTTTCGTTCGGTGAGTGAGAGCGCCGGAGGTCCAATCAGGCGTCCATAGGCTACGGTGACCACTTACGTCGCAATCCTCCGAAACGACTCGCCCGATTTTTATGAATATTTTTATGTATATTTGGTAGGTATAAGAATAGGTCGTAAAGTATATTTCATACTGCGAGGTGATTAGGGTGTCAACCTAAGTGTAGGTTAAATTTACGCGAGCGAAGCCGCGGGCAAATATTAGTCTATTATACTGCAATTTTTCTTAATGACATTGGAATGTAATACAATGCTTGATATCCATCTGTAAGATAATATATCAACCGTTTACGTATAAGGTTGTATAACTCATTCTTAAGTATTATAATACATAATACTAGCTGCGCCCAGCGGTTTTAACCACGTTTACGATTACTGCTCCGCTCCCGTGTCTCATAGCGTAATTTTATATAGCCTATGTTACTTTTGGATAAGGAAGCTTACTAATGGCGAAATAATTTTTAAAATTTGTTTAGGAGTTTCGATGTTTATATATTACGAACAAAAATACCTTTGTTTTATTTATAATATTAGTGTACATGAGTACTTGTTGATAATATTGTGTGTAGAAATCTTAATTGATTAAGCTGCTTGCATTCATGCAAAATATAATTCGCATCATTTATTTTTCTAGAAGTTCTAGAAATATGTGAAATAGCAATAGGCTTGCAGGAGGAGACTTCGAATAAAAAAGAACAGCAAGACCATACCAAAAATATTTAACCTTAATTAAGTTACAATACATGTGATAAAAAAGTGTGACGTTGCTGGATGAGAAGTAAATCGACAAAATTTAATAAACATAAAATAAAAATCCGTAATAACTTCTACATAAATATTATTTTAAATATTTATTGTGTTTTTGTGTAGGTTAAATCTATACTAATATTATAAAGCTGAAGAGTTTGTTTGTTTGTTTGCTTGGTCCGATTTGAAAAATTATTTTAGTGTTAGATAGCCCATTTATCGAGGAAGGCTATAGGCTACATATCATCACGCTAAGATCAATAGGAGCGGAGCACCAATGAAGAATGTTTCAAAATCGTAGGGTATTTTTTCCTTTTGAGAGCTTACGCTGCGTGCGCTGCGTAAACAGTTAAAGTTTCGCAAAAATCATGTATGACGGAATTGTTCCCCTTTAAAAGTTCTAAAAAAAAGTCCGCTACAGCATATGTCTATCTTCTAAGGTTGGCTCACTATAACCTTTTTTATGCTAACCAAATTTGGTCTAAAATAATGCATTATTTGCGAAGATGTTTTTATAAAAACATATAAATCCTTATCCAAATAAATACGTTATTCATCACAAGTATTTAATTTAAAACAAAATTGCCCGCAGGTTAAAGTTAGCGTTAGCCCAAAGTAAATATTCCACGCGGATTTGAAATATTATATTAGTGTTGGATAGCCTATTTATCGAGGAAGGCTATATAACATCACGCTACGACCCACGGGGGCGGCGCAGTAACAATAAACGCGGGTGAAACCGCGGGAACATCTAGTTTACTATATACACGCGTTTTTTAGAGAAATCATTAGCTTTGCCGATTAAAATATGTTTGATAATTTATGTAACTTATTACTGTGAATAAAAAAGCATGGCTACCAAGCGCGGTCTTTAGTGTATAAGTTCATCAGGCAATTATACCTTAATCACATTTCTACTATTGGTTTATATACGATATATATTAATAAAATATTTATTGAGAGTAACAATTAATAGTTGAAAGTTAGTCAATCAATGAAGCAATCGAGTGTCAAATCGACTTTAAAATCGTTTCGCAGTACCTTAAAGTTTAATATTTTGCAAAGTATGTAAGTAAGTGATTTATGATTTGGCGATGTCAGTTCTGTAATGAGGGTTATATTGGGACACCAGACTGTGTTTGACGAAATCATTACGCTTTACACAAATACCGTTGTGATTGAACGTAACGTATCAGATAACAATTGGGTAGTAATGAGTTATGTACATACACGTGACAATTGGTTGCTTTCTCACAGATTGCTTGTATATTCGTCTTGTGTTTGTGACCTCTCTCCGAGTGTTGAAAATGCTAACGTCATTTATTTGTAAAGAAACCTTTAAACCGGCATTATTTTTTTAACTGCATAGAAGTGGCTAGTACTGTTCAGTTTAAAGATATTTAACAATTACATAATGAGAAAATGTAATAACATAATAATAATTATAATAAATTAAGTATCTCTGTAATCACAATACGTTGCAAACAATAGCACCCAATGTAGTATGCAATGCACGGCAATATTTAGCGTATTGTCCAGCCATATAGTCAGACAATTATGATTGGCATATACATACATACATATACATAGATGCACGCCTGTTCCCCAGAGGGGTAGGCAGAGACTACGGATTTACATTTGCTACGATCCTGACACACTTCTCTGGCTTCATTCACTTTCATCACATTCCTCATACACGCCCGTCGGTTCAAGGAGCTCTTAACCTGGCCTTTGTCCAGAACGCCTCCGATCTAATCGAGAAACGTTCGCCTAGTTTATTATTTATTTTCGTTGATTGGCATGGCCGACGAATTCAAATTTGTTGAGATGTCTGGACTATTTAAAATATTATCGTAAAATATTGCCTTATATTTCACTTAGAAACTGCCTTTACTAACTTAGTAACGTAAAAGTTATTTTTTTTATCCTCAGTACTGATGAACGAAGTAATAAAAACGGAATTTAACAACTGCCTTCTACCTACAAACATAGCAAGAAGTGGACGGTATCCAAGAGACACTATCGAAGATCTCGTGTACAATGTCGTAATCTTCAAGTGCACACACATCCCTGTCCGTTGTTTAGCATCGCGATAAGCTATCACACCGAATAATCATACTTTCTGTTCCGGGTTACACAGTTAGAAAGGTAATAGAAAGACCTCACTGACCTCAAAGACACCTCTTACAACGAGAGACTTACAGTTGGTATTAACGGTAGCTAGAATGCTTGTTCTATAAAGTACAGAGGTTAAGAGCCTGCGCAGACGAGGGACAATGGCGGACAAAATGTCCGCGGTTCGCTCTTATTAATACTAGAATAAGGTTGCACTTTGTCAGCGTAATACCTCATGTCGCCTAGTGGAATATATGGACAAAGTGCAACCTTATTCTACTACGAATAAGAGCGCACCGCGGACATTTTGTCCGCCGTTGTTCCTCGTCTGCGCAAACCTTAAGGGTAGCTTCCTTACCTTAGTTTCCACACTACCATTGAAAGTTCTCGGATCATCGTGATTCAAAAGCCACTTATAGAATTGAATAGTCGTAGAGTTGCAACCAATATTAAAGTTCATTTTAATTACGTTCTCAAAACGTGTATTGCTAACCTCCAAACAAGCGTATCCGTGAAATAATTCTTTACTTAAGGCATAAATTGTGTCCTTAAAGTCTATAGAAGGATTAAATTTAATTTCCAATGTTATTTATATTATCTTAGGGACAAGCACGAACGTTCAAGAACTGCTATATTTTAAAGAAAATAAAACATTCAATTTCTGGGACTATAATATTTAAGATATAATAGATTTTACAACTTTTATGTGATCGCAGTTGGTATCTGTTAACTGTATCGTTATTGTTTGTCAAAGGAGGCTTTATTTATTTTTAAGGGTTGCGTTCGGCTTATTATTGTATAGTAATAAAGACTTCATTAAGAAGACATATACATTGGCTTCTAAGCGGCTTTGCTTGCATGAATCCTACAAGTTCTCATACCGGTATAAACAGAATGATAGTCTATATGTGTACCGGATTGCATCCAAATTCGTTTCAACAACGCGTGATTGAGTAACAAAAATTGAAACAATCAAACAAATTTAACATTTGTTATATTAGTATGACATATGATAGGAGCAGGTTTAATGGACAAACTCATTGCTCAGTATTAAGTTAAAACAATCATACTAATTTTGAGCGAGGTAAGAAACAGCAGGACTTATTGAGAAAATTCCTGAACCCGACACACGATGGCAGTGAAACAACCTTGTGTTTCATTCTGTGCTTGCGGTGACCAGGATTTCTAGATCAAGAAGAAGGTATACTAAGTTCCTGTACCGTAAGCAAGATACAGTAACAGCTTACCATCAGGTATTTCGGATGCTTGTTTGCCATATCGACTATATAAAAACGAAAACAGGCGATGTTCCATATCACCAGCTTATTCATAATCATTTAATTAACCATTCAACGATGAGCAGTTTGTAATTAAAAGTAAATTTGTATGAGTGGAATTTGTGGTAAGCGAATCATGAAATCTGATTGAATCAGCTTTTATTCTATTTGTACAACCCTGGATATATTTTATTTGTTGTTAAAAGTGATTTATTTTAATTAAGCTGGTGATTAAGTTGACATTAATTTTAATTATAGTTTTGATAGTAATTATTAATTGTAATACTCCTATCGGTTAATTTAACCTGCCAACTTAACCATATTAAGGTACAATGATAAAAGCATTGTGTTTAGACGCCGGAGTCCGAACATGCTTAATGAGTTGAAAATACTGGATACTAGATTTGCCCGCGGCTTTGTTCGCGTTAATTTAATTATTTACTATAAATTTCTATCCGTCGCGCGTCAAGAACAGTATTTTTTTATGGATGAAAAGTACCGTATGTTCTTTTCTCTACCCGTGACAATGTGTATTTCATAATGATCGGTAGAGTAGTTAAGGTGTGAAAGCGTAACAAACAAACAAACTCACAATCGCATTTATAGTATTAGTTAGTGTACGGGTCAATAACCGTACAATACGTATATATTTTAAATCATTTATTTTATTGCACTTTACGCAGCAATAATGAACTAGTTCATCGTTAGTGGTCATATCGCGCGCGTGACTTAAATCTCTTACCTTTTATTATTTTCGCTCATCCTCATTCTTTAATTAATTTGATCTTTATTATTTATTGTGGACTTTAAATATAGCGAAATTTATTATCTTTTATCTTAGTTTATCTTTATCTCACCGCAACCCCGAACAGTTAGGATAAAATTGGGGAAGTACAGAACACTTTAAGCCATGTAGCAAAGCCAAGAGACTTCTGACAAGTCTTCTTCAGATAGACCTACTTGGTGCCACCACAAAAGTCTACCACCACCCTACAGAAGATCCTTGAGTATTGTGCCTGCGGTGCAGTATCCAGAGCTTCGTGTCATCAAAACTTAACGCAAGGACGTTTGTTCCTCGCATCAGACACTCAGTACTCCATTTTTGCAAAATCAGTATCGACAGGTTCCAAGAATTGCATAAGTTAGGCGAATCAGTTACCATTACGCGAAACAATTGAATCACCTTATATATCAGACAAAAAATACATCTTAGTTACTTATACATCATTTATAGAGGCATTGGACTTGCGATCGAGAGGTCATAAGTTCAAATCCTACCTATTGCAGAATCGTAGTGAACAAACTCCTAACACAAACATCGTAGCTTAACTGGAAAAGGTAACAAATATACTAGTGATTAAAGAACAATTGCAAGTAAGTTTAAAAAAAAATTAAGGGTCTTCTAACCGGCGCTTTGCAATGTGGCTGCAATGTTTTCAATTGTAGCCATCGGCCATTCCAAACATAATTCTTGGAATAGCCATATGTAAAATATAGATGTTTTATATATTTGCTTGATTCAACATTCGTATTTTGAATCTACCTTCAATATGTAAAAATTTAATATTACGCAGTGTATAAAATGTTTGTTCATTTGATTATAATTTATAAGTTTGTAAGGTATTTTACTATGCATGAATTGACGTAGTTATGTCACAGTCGATGATATGATGCACGGTAAAACTCGAAAGAGTTTACGAATGCATCACAAAAAAAAATATATTGTAACTATTATTAATTATGTTGCGAATAAAAAAAATGTATACTAATATTATAAAGCTAAAGAGTTTGTTTGCTTGGTTGAACGCGCTAATATCAGGAACTACTGGTTCGAATTGAACAATTTGTTTAGTGTTAGATAGCCCATTTATCGAGGAAGGCTATAGGCTATATAACATCACGCTACGACCAATAGGACCGGCGCATCAATGAAAATTGTTGCAAAAACAGGGCAAATTTTCTTATGTGATGCATACGAAGTTGCAGTTGACAAAATTATAATATGTGATATAAAATAGTTGTTCTGGATCTGGGTTTCTTTGTATCCAAGTGAATGATTGTAAAGTCCACCGCGACGCAGGTTTTATTCGTAGTTTGAGAGATGTATTTAAAATAAAAAATAAAGCTTATAAATTTATGTTTTAAACTTTAGATAAACTTAATTTGCATTTTACACTCTATTACCATGAGCGGTCAGAATTCATCAATGCGTGTTTCTTCAAGCCGCAATCTCGCGCCAGCTGTAAAGGTCACATAAGCTATTACATAAGCACTGACAGATGGCTGGCTGATCGCCTTATACACCCGAATAACCCGTTTACTTCGAATAAATCAATAATGAGGAAGATATATTTTTGTAATACGTTTATCACCTATGAATAGGTATAATAATACTGAATGAATGGAACTAACCGTTTTATTTTTTAAATGTAAATTTCTGGGAAACATTTTTTGTGAATGTTGATTTTGCCTTCCTCATACTGAATGTCAAGTGTCAATTCTAATAAAACTATTAATACATTTGATCTTGTTCTGAAATCTTCTGAGGATCCTAAGGTTTAAAGTCCGAATGTTGTATAAATTAGCAGCTGAACATTAGGTTCATCAAAGGAATAACTATAATTATATTAACCAGTCAAATCCGGTTAGACTAGAAAGCCGACCCCAAGTGACTTGGGAATAATAAAGACTAAGGAGAAGAAGAACTTAAAAGAGGCGTTAGTCATGGATCTATGTATGACATACCTCTGGTTACGGCATACATACATATAGGCTCGAAATAGGCTCGAAACTATGTTTGTATGCCTGCCTGTTTGTTTGCTCCGACATCACAGACGTTTAAAACGTCAAATACAATTATTATTTTGCAATTCATATGAGAGGCGTTGGACATGTAATTTAGTATACAGTATCAACCGTGGCCAATCGATGCTTTGATTATTTAATTAAACGTAAAACTGACAGGTAGACATAACCGTTATAGCTATATGGCAGAGGTATGGTCTTAAGTGGTTAAATGTAATTGCATCAGCCTTACTGGTGCAGCGGTAGTGAATGCGACTTTTGTGTATATGATCTCGTGTTCAATTCTCCAGCAATATGCTGGTTGAGTTTTTATTCGTTTTAATATACAGAGTCAGGCGGGTCGTATGCCTTTTTTTGCACCATCGTGGCTTAAAATGCAATACTGCATGAATCGCATTCTTTTGTAAATACCATTCAATACTGTTTATAAATTTGAATACAGCTACTTTTGTAAATTTTTATTCTTCCTCCTGCTGGAAGGAGTTGCAGTATTTGCTTATATATAACCATAAAGGTACGTAAATAAAAAGTTGTAACAAAATAAACCATCGAACGCATAAAAATAGCTCCGTAGATACTTGTCGTATCTGCGTACGAGTTTTAGTACTCAGCCAAAGAACCAATAAACCGTTTAAATACTTACTTCCATGTTTAGCATTAGTGACATCAACAATTCAGGTTAACACACATTAATTACGCAAATATTTAAGTGTCAATACCAAGGTAGACTAGAGATATCTATACTAATATTATAAAGCTGAAGAGTTTGTTTGTTTGTTTGTTTGTTTACTTGAACGCGCTAATCTCAGGAACTACTGGCCCGATTTGAAAAATTCTTTCATTGTTAGATAGCCCATTTATCGAGAATGGCTATAGGCTATATATCATCACGCTAAGATCAATAAGAGCGGAGCACCAATGAAGAATGTTTCAAAATCGGAGGTTATTTTTTCCTTTTGAGAGCTTCCGCTGCGTGCGCTGCGTAAACAGTTAAAGTTTCGTAAAAATAATGTATGACAGAATTGTTCCACTTTGAAAGTTCAAAAAAAAAGTCCGCGACAGCATATGTCTATTTTTTTAAGGTTGGCTCACTATAACAATTTTTATGCTAACGAAATTTGTTCTAAAATAATGCATTATTTGCGAAGGTATTTTTATAAACATGATATTAATCCTTATCCAAATAAATACGTTATTCATCACAAGTATTTCATTTAAAACAAAATTGCCCTTTACATCATTCGATTTCAATGAATATCTTAGGAGATATCGCAGTTTTAAAATAACATTGCAGCAAAATAATTACCCATTACAGACATAGTACAAACGATGTTTCTCCTGGTTTATTCTGCGTGATTACTACTGGTTCGATTGAAAAATTCTTTTAGTGTTGGATATCCTATTTATAGAGGAAGGCTATAGGCTATATAACATCACGCTACGACCCACGGGGGCGTCGCAGTAACGATAAACGCGGGTGAAACCGCGGGAACATCTAGTATCTAAATAAAATTCTTCTAATTCAAATCAAAGTTTTAATTACGTACAATGCTTACGGTCTTATTCATAAAAATACTTACTAAAGGCTTATTACGTCAGTAGTTAAATATTTAGTAAGACTAATAAACGTTCTGCAAAAATCATTATTAATAAACATTATGCAAACCTTTATTATCTACAGCGTCGTCATTAGGCAAGTTAGTATATTTGTGAATAGTATAGTTCTTGTCATGATGTTTTAAGACTCTTTTAAGTATTATGAAAAAGCAGCGATAGCCTAATGGGAGACCATTGGACTGCCACGCAGGGGTCTCGAGTTCGATCTCAAGGCACGCATCTCTGACCTTTCGAAATTATATGCGTATTAAATAGGTAATTATCGCTTGCCTTAACGGTGAAGGAAAACATCGTGAGGAAACCTGCATGTCTAGGAGTTCTCCATAATGTTCTCGAAGATATGCGAAGTCTGCCAACCTACACTAGGCCAGCGTGGTGGACTATGGCCTAACCCATCTCACACTGAGAAGAGGCCCGTGCTCAGCAGTGGGACGGTTTAATACAGGGTTAGTATTATTATATTATGAAAAAGTCCGTTGGATATTCCTGCGCTTTCCAATGATATTCTAGGTTGTTTAAGAACATCAAATATCCAAAAGCACAAGACTCAAAACAGCCTGTTTGACGTCACGGACACGATTTTTATTCAATACGGGATCAAGTATACAACTTGATAACAAAGCCAATACGCCATCCTTATAATCAACATTATTATGAAAAATAAATTTATTAAAAACATTTACTTTATTAATTTATTCATAATCGATATGATTCCGGTACAAAAGATCACATTGCATGTTGATATGTTAATATGAATTATATTCAGCGTAAAGCTTTAAATGACATACCTTTATAGGTCACAATATAATAATATGTTGTGTTGATTAACATTTTATTATTCCTGTTAATAGGTTTGCATATTAATCTACATCGTAAAAACATATAATCTCAGAATGTGGAAATATTAACGTAGAAGTACTTAACATAGACTGTTACTTTTTACAAATATTTACTTATTTATTGACCATAAAACTTACGTCTATCTTTACAGGCAAGCCTAATGCGATAGAGTAGCTGAATTAGACTATCTAATATCTATATCTATAGTATACAATATACATACACTTACTATACACTATACTATACGCTTAAATTAAGCTAGTTACTGCAGTGGAAATAAGCAGCATTTGTGAATACGTTCAGTGGACATGTGAACAAATCTATCTGGTCAGACAGTGTGTTGAGCACACGCAGCGCCCGCACGAGCGGCGCGCGCTGCAGCAGGTTGGTGCGCGCGCGAGGCACTGCTAGCAGCGACGGCCGCCGGCGACGACCGAGGTACTCGTTCGGAACGCACAGCTGCACCGTCTCTAAGATACCCGGATTGTGGATCTTACCGCGCATTACACTAAACACGTAGGTAGCAAGAGCTACTTCCCTTCTTATTTCGAGTCTGTAATATCCCACTATTCCTAAAACAAATAAAGTAGGATACAGCAGTCGGTACCCTGGGAACACGCCATACTGCTTCATATATAAAAACCTAACAAATTTGTTTTGTATGCGTTCTAACATTAATTTGTACTTTTCTTCGTGTGGAGACCAAATGACCGCATTGTACTCCAAGTGGCTCTTTAAGAGTGCTTCGTACAGAGCTTTCAAGGCCCCAATGTTGGTAAAATTATTACCCTGGCGTAAAACCACCCCCAAATTTCGGTACGCTTTCTTGCATACGTCTGTGATGTGCTGCCGAAATTGTAGCACGCGCTCAAAGCGCACGCCCAGGTCTCTTACCTCTGTGACGCGCTTTAACGGCAACCCATCCATGACATATTGGTACTGGCTCGGAGCTTGTGCTCGGCTAAACGATAGTACGGAGCACTTATCCACATTAAATTACAGCTTATTGTCTTGGCTCCACGCGAAGATCCTATTGATATCCTGTTGTAGTATGCTATGATCTGTGCTGTGTTTTATTTCTAAAACTAGTTTTAAGTCATCTGCAAATAAAATGTCAGAATGAACAGCAGGGGACCTAAATTGCTGCCTTGACTCACACCAGACCTTGTAGGGTAGGGGTCCGAAAGGTGTCCACCACAGTCGACATACTGACATCTGTCACGCAGGTAAGAGGCAAAGAATGAGAGCATGTGCGGCGTGCACCCCACATCGGCCAGCTTGGATAGAAGTACGTCATTGTCAACTGTGTCGAACGCCTTTCGGAAATCAAAGTACGCTACATCCACCTGTAGCCCTGCGTCCACTGCCGGCACCAGATGCGTCATCAGATTCAGCAGGTTACCCGTTGTCCCCCGCCCAGGACGGAATCCGTGCTGCGCGTCGGACAATACGTAATTTTATTTTATACACAGTTATTATTTTTTACAAATTTTACTTTATATTGTTTTTTTTTTTTTTTTTTTTTTTTTTTTTTTTTTTTTTTTTTTTTTTCGTGGAGGAGTACTGTTCTCCTAGATAGGCTACAGGATAGCCTGTGTTTAGGAGACACAGTTTCGATCCCCTAGTGGTAGATATTAAATTAAAATATAACGTTTACATATATAAGTGCGTTAGTTTGTGTAAATAGGTACAAATTAGGACATACAATAAAATTCGAAAGTAAATAAAAATTTTTGAGCATGTAGTGTTTTAGGGTACTGTGTTCGTTCGTGCGTGTATGTGAATCTGTTTGAGTGAGGGTTTGTGCGTGTGTGTGTGCGTGTGTATATGAGTGTGAGTGTGGATGTGTGTGTGCATGTGTGTGTGAGTGGGCGCGTGTCTGTGTACGCGTGTGTGTCTGTTTGTGCGGCGCGTGTGTGTATGTGCGTGTGTGTGTGAGTGTGTATGTGCCATAGATAATTATGATATAAGTGTGCAGAATGTGATTATATTGTGAGGAATTTCTCGGTGTCATCGTAATTTAATTGCAGGAGAAAAGTTCTAACAGTATTTTTGCAGATGAAGTACGAAAGACCAAAGATTTTGCAAGTTGCGTTAATTTTGTTATAAAGGGAGGGAGCACGATATACAGAGAATCTTTTTATGAAAGATGTACGAGGATGGGGTACTGTGCAGGCTCTATCTTTCCTACGCTTATTAATTTGCCGATAAGGTATTCTACGGTGTTGTCGTAGAACAATGTGTAAGATATATTGTTGTCTTACATTAAGCACGTTACAGGCCTTATACAATTCTGTAGTTGGAAACAAGATTGGTCGAAATGTTGCGACTTTAAGTATTGCTCTGTGCGCGATCTCTAGAGGTTTTAAAGTTGTTTTCGCAGCTCCTCCCCAGCAAGAAATACAATAAATTAGGAGCGATTGGCACAGTGCAAAGTACACATTTCGAATAATTGTATTGTTTGCTACATGTCGTAACGTTTTAAAGATGAAAATCAATTTGCGAATGCGCCCGGATAGGATGTTAATGTGGAATTTAAAGTTTAAGTGGTTATCAAGAAAAACGCCAAGATATTTAGTCTGCATAACAGATGTTACAGGTGGGCACTGGCAGTTTTGTAGAGGAAGAGAAGAACAAGAGTGAGCTTTTATGGTCAAGGGGATTTTGGGTTGGGATATTGAGGTGAGTGAAAAAGTTATAAAATTTGTTTTGTTGATGTTTAGGGTTAGGCTGTGACTGAAAAGCCATCTTAGAGCAGAATTGAAACCATCCTGAGCGGTGGCTTGAAGTTCTGGCCATGAATTGCAGCAAAATGTAAGGGCGGTATCATCAGCAAAAGAAACGATTCTAGCATTTGGTATATTGAGGTTGCAAAGGTCGTTGATAAACACAAGAAATAAAGTTGGGCCTAGTATACTACCTTGGGGCACGCCGTATTGGATGGGAAGCACGTCGCTGTGGTAGTTATCTATGGTAACAAATTGAGAACGATTTGTGAGATAACTTTTAAATAAATTGAGTGTTTCTCCCCTAACACCTACACCTTCTAACTTGATCAACAGAGTTGAAATGGGAACTGTGTCGAATGCTTTTGCCAAATCTAGGAATATAGTTAGAACTTTCTTATGTTTATCTAGATTGTCCACTATATGGTCGACCAAGTCATGGACTGCGTCACAAGTAGATTTGTTTCGACGAAAACCAAATTGGTGTGGTGATAACAGTTTGAAATGTTCTAAGTAATTGATCAGTCTTTTGTTTATTAAGCGTTCGAGAATTTTTGATAGAGCACTGAGAACTGCTATGGGTCGGTAGTTGTTCGCTAGGTTCCCATCGCCGCCCTTAAAGATAGGATAAATCATTGCCTTTTTAAGAGAAGTCGGGAATGTAGCCGTTTCAAAGCAAAGGTTGAAAATGTGGCATAATATTGGTGCAAGTGTGCGGGCGTATCTTTTTAAAAACATAGGAGAGATATCATCGGAGCCGGTCGCAGCGTTGGATCTCAGCGAACCTATAGTGAGTAAAATCTCGTCAGGGTCTGTATGTTCAAGAACAAAGGATTGGACAAAGGGTCTGGGGGTATGGAGTGTTGGTAAGTGTGGGAGTGTTAGGTTGGCGTCTAAATCATCTGCAAGTTTCTTAGCAATATTTACAAAGAACTTATTTGTCTCGTTGCAGGACTGAATTGGTGTTGTCGATTGAGATAACAATTGAGTAGAGTGTTGTTTAATCTTTGTAGTGTTTGTTATTGTTCTGATTTTTACCCAGAGCTTTTTAGGGTTCTTTATAGCCTTGTTTAATTCTTGACTGTCGAATTGTCTTTTTGCCTTCTTTAATAAAGCTGAGCAAAAATTTCTGTATCGTTTATATGTCGTCGTGATAATGATATTGTCTGGTGATATTTTTATTTTTTTGTGCAATGAGTCGCGGTGCCTTATACATCTAAGCAACCCTGGAGTAATCCACGGTTTTAAGGTCCTTTTATTTGCGGGGACTTTTATTGTTTTTGTACAGTCCGTTATGGCTGATTTGGATAGAGAAATAAAGGTGTCTGTCGCTTTGTTTGGGTCGGTCATTGAGAGGATGGGGGTAAAGTTTATTTGCTTTATAACAGTATCGAGGGCATCATAATCCAGTTTAATAGCTGTTTTTAAGGTGGTTGATTTAGGACTATTATCGTTCTTATTGTTCAGACACAGGAGAGAGGATCGGTGATCAGTCACCGTTGTTTCATAGACAAGGGTAAGGGCTTTGATCTTGGTACGTAAGAAAACGTGATCGAGGCAATTATCTCCTCTAGTAGGTCTAGTGTGTGCAGGAAGGAATCCGTTAAAAGCAAGGGAGCTTAGGTATTCATGAGACCGAATGTCTGAAGAATTAGGTTTGATATCGATGTTAATATCTCCGGTGATAATAACCGTTTTGTATGACGTAAGCGAAGCAAGTATGTTATTGAGTGCAGAGAGGAACGTTTGAGTGTTATCATTAGACGGCGAACGATATATGCAAAGTATTGCCATGCCCGTTTTTATTTTAACGATTATACCAGATGCTGATTGATCAAAATCGGGTTCTTCATAGGACGACTCAAGACTAGATTTTGCATAGACTACTACACCGTCGCTCTTGTTTAGATGTTTGGAAGTTTTGTATGTCGTGTAGTTTGGTAAAATGGGGGTATAGTTATTACTGGAACATGCTAACCAGCATTCAGTTAAGACCAGTAGTTCACAGTCGACATTAATACGGTGAAGTAGAATTTCTAGGTCTAAAAAATTAGAATTTATAGAACGGATATTCTGAGTGAGGACTTTAAAATATGTATCTGGATGCTTTACGTACAATTTGGTCTGTTCAGGCATACATTCATATGTTTCCGATACAGAAAATTGATCGATGTCTTGAATAAAATCGGTAACATTATTGGCCATTAGTAATATTCAAAGTTTGAGGGAATATGGGTGAAATATGGCTATTAAAATGTTTAAATAGATGGGTATAGTTGTAAGCAATATGTAGGTAATTTCTGAGATTAAGGGTGTTTGGTTTATGTTCGAGTAAGTTGTGGTTGCAGTAATTGTGTAAATGTGTTGTGTTAGATTTGTGATAGTGTGTGTTAACAGTAGCATTTAGAATAACACAAAATAGAACAATAAAAATAATCAAAAAACATAATAAATTAATAAACATGAAACCGGTGTGAGAACTTATGGGATAACATACTATTAGTAAAATAATAGATCGGGGGAAAAGTCTTTTCGCATATAGTCTGTATAATTTTTTAATAAAATCTCTTTGGCTGTGCTAGTTGTATCTGGCTGGTTTTGATACCATTAAAAAGGTTACATTTCAAAAAGAAACAATTTACTAAAATATTGTTTCCCGCCGGTTTTCATGTTTTTCTTTCTGTCAAAATGAGTGAATCTAATGAAGAAATCAGATACATTTTAAAATGTTATTGCAAAAAAGGAAAATATACTTTGAAAAATAATGTCTTGAGTTTTCATATTAAATGCGAAGAAACTTTTTTATAAACTATATTTTATTATATATTAGCTTTCTAGGATGTACCTTAAATCTCCGTTTATGAAACTTCAACCTTATTACTAGGAAACTGTGACAATTATGTTTATCTGAAATATCATTTTGTGAGAAGTATTTAAGGCAGTAAATTCAAAAAAATAACTAGCTTTTTCTCGCGGCTTCGCTTATCTTATCTAATCTTATGTGTGGGGGCCAGTCAGTGCAGACCGGCGACACTTCGACCCAGTGGGATATTTTGTGTCAGCCCCAAGATTTAACCCTTAGCTATCTCCTTATGAATGTACTGCATAAGCCGCAGTGTACAATTCAGAGGGAGAAGCCTGAAGTCTTCAGTGCTTGGATATGCCACCCCCATCAGACCCGTCCTCAGTCCAGCCAACGCGTCGCATTCACACAATAGGTGCGATATGGACTCGTCCTGTTCACCACAGGCTCTGTAGATCAAATTGTGTGCCAATCTCAATCTGCACAGGAAGTCGTTGGTGCCAAAATGGCCAGTGAACGCTCCTGTGAGCAGGCGCATTTGGCTCTTGCTATATCCACAGAACTTCCGGGTGAAGCCTGTGGCTTCGCTTAAGAACAGTATTGTTTTTCTGGGTGAGAGTTACCCTGCCTTTTTTAGAGTAGTAAAGGCGTGAAAGCGTAACAAACAAACAAATAAACAATCCCATATTTGCATTTACAATATTAATTAGGATTATATCTACAAAAAAAATGTACCTACTTAAATGATATTTATACTAGTTTTGCTTTTACCAAAAATCATTAACCTAATTATTTACTCAAACGTTCAATATTTACCTGCGGCCACGCAATCATGGCTTCACTAGAGAAAGCCTTCTATCATTTAATAAGTAATAGGTGTTTACATTTAAGAATATTGCGCAAGTTATTCTCTGTTTGTGTCTTTAGGTGATAACCAATTATTTTGAATCAATTAGACACTCCGTATCGTCCATAATAGACTAAAACTTAGACCTTTGACATCGTTTTCTTATAGTGTGACAAGTTCTAGGCAGCTTAAAACCGTTTTGAAAGTTTTATGCTTCGTGTATTTGTATGTCAATTTCCTTTAGTAGCGCATCGGTGGTAGATGCGGGTTCTATTCCTGGAACCGGCAAAACGTTATTAGATTTTCTTTCAGGGTCGGCAACGCGCAAGTGATGCTACTGGTGTTGCAGGCGTCCATATGCTACGATGACTACTTACCAGCAGGTTGTTTGCCCCTTTAGAAGTATAAAAAGAAATTCTCAATGGCAGCACCGAGTCTGGAACTGCGCCTGGTATACACCAAGTGACTCTCACGTATTACTTGGAATATAATACCATGGTTAGCGAAATGTGGGTGTACCTGATACACTGGGTTGGTCTGCCGGCGCAGCGCGGCCACCAGCAGCCGCCGCAACTTAAAGATACCTGTAAGTATACAACCATCTTGTACGATCTTGTACCTCAAGCCCGTGTGCTCGCCCTTCCTATTGTATTTCTGGACCAATACGCCCTTCAAACCTTCAAGAAAAGAGCGTATTTCTTTTAAAAAGGCCGGCAACATACTTGTTACGCCTCTGGTGTAGCGGGTGTCCATGGGCAGCGGTAATCGCTTACCATCAGGCGATCCGTCTGCTCATTTGCCTCCTAAGCCATAAACAAAAATAAAATAAAAATTATAATAATTATTTGGCACAAAAACGATTTACCCCTTAGCTGTATGCTGAGTCAATGCTGTCTCTATTCAAAGGTAGCCTGAATATTATACTTCTTTATATCATCATCATTTCATCAATAAATAACTACTGCTTTATTCAAAATTGGGTATATAAATAACCTTAGTTGACCCCGGAATCTAGACCAGAGGCATCACAATCGCTAATTATGTTTGCACTTATGCTTTCGCCACATAACTATCGTGACAGGTCAAGTATTTGTTCTGAGAAGAATAAACTGGGCCTTGCGGTTTTATTATTCAATATGAATGGTCCACATAGGTACTTATGTAACGTCGTCATAGTGTCTTCGAAAAAGCGTTGAGCCCGAGATTTCTGAAATCGCACCTTGTTGATTATAGTCTGGTGATCCTTGGGGTATAGTCGTTAATTGCTAAGTCAGGAATTTATAATATTTTAATAGCAAGTCGGTATTTGATAAAATACTACGTACAAGACTTTCACTTGTTGAAACCATTTCTTTTTATTACATACATTCCCTCTTCTATATCCGTAGGTGTAGGCCACAGGATATCAGACTTACATTTCGCCAATTATGATTTTAGTTTCCACCTTATAAAGAGCGTGAGGTAGCGATTCTGTCGGCATCAACCGAGTACACTTTGGAACGGTCTTCCGGCGTGTTCCCTCCCTTCTATGACATTTGGTCCTTCAAACGTAGTGTGAAGAAGCATCTGGTCAGACCGGCTTGACACTGACGACGGCTAGAAGACATCTATCTTCTCCTCGTCGTCACTGTCTATGGACTGTAACTGGGCTTTCCATCAGGTCCGTTACTATCCCTTTGCCGTTTCACTATAAAAAAAAGAAAAAGTCTCAGACTCCGTGCTGGTACTGAGAATTACTTGACGGAAAATTCCAATAATACTTAGTCCGACCGCGGTATCGAATTCAAACGCTCATGCATAGCAGTTGCATTCACTACTGCTAGGCAACCTAGGCAGTAACTTTTAGCAATATTGTTTACTATATTAACTTAACAATTATTCAATCATTAAAGGCAGCCACACGCTGAATAGAAAATATGCAATATATTTAACGAGGTATGAATTCTCAATAACCAATGAATAAGATGGGACAGTGGAAAGGAAAAGTAGAGGCAAACGCACTCGGACCAGATCGACGGCTTTCTGAAGAAAGATAACAAATGCCCTAAACTAAAAAACGTGCCTAAAGTTTGGAATTAGAGCCAATGAAGTAACATGTTAAAATCTGTTATCACTGGCTTCGTAAAATAGGCGTAATGTGTGTGTATATATCTTCTTCCTAGCCTTTTTTTTTATACAACTAAGGTGGCAAACAAGCTTACAGCCCACCTGATGGTAAGTGGTCACCGTAGCCTATGGACGCCTGCAACACCAGAGGTATCACTTGCGCGTTGCCGACCCTTTAGGAAAGGACGTGGGAAGGAAAGAGAGCAGGATGGGGGAAAGGGGATGATTGGGCCTCCGGTACTCTCACTCACCGAACGAAACACAACAGTAGGACTACTGCTATTCCACGTCGATATTCTGTGAGAGGGTAGTCCTTCCCCGGTCGAGCCGGCCCATTTATGCTGAAATTAGCGAGGCTCTACTACTCACTCACTTGGGGTCAGCTTTTCTGGTCTAACCGGATTTGACTGGATATCAGTTTTTACACGGAGCGGCTGCCACCTGACCTCCGCAACCCGAAGGCTAACGATACCCTAAGGCTAGACTAGTGTCAGAATATTATAGGGCACAAACTTCCCAATAACGAATGCCATAGATGTTCATGGCAGCCGGGACCGACGGGTTAACGTGCTCTCCGAGGCACGGAGCAGGCAATAATTGTCAATTAATACGCACATAATTTCGAAAAGTCATATAACTTCCGAAAGTCAGAGGTGCGCGACGTGTGTTCGAACCCGCGACTCTCTGCATTGCAGTCTGTTAGTCTCCCCACTGATCATGTGTGTATAAATGGTGATAATTGACAATTGTTTAACGTATAGTTGCTATAGCAATATCATAAGACTGTTTGTACATATTGTGGTCCATTGACACAGTTAACAAAAACAGCTGGTAGGTGGTACACAATTAATGGTATTTTTTACATTGTGAGATTTTATCTTACGCTTAATACCGTCTGGTAGCTCCGTGCATAATATTATTAAACATTTATTTTTTAAACAGGCTTTACTAGATCCGTATAAAGATATCTTTATGCAGAATTTACAATTAAAATCTGTTTATTGTGAGGTGAATTAATGTAATGATGGTAACCGATTACCGTAGTTAATAGTCACTGGCAATACTAGAAGTATGACTCGCTTATTGCGGACTGTATGGAGAGGGATAGAAAGGAAAAGACTGAGGGTAAACGCGAGAGGTAAGTATGTAAACTCTCTCTCTTTCGGGAACTATTATTACTCACCAGGCGCAACGCAGTAAGTGTTACTGTTCCCATGTCAATTTACTGCAAGATAGTGGCGAAACAATTCATTAATATAATAATATAAATCCTGTATATAACTTGTCCCACTGCTAGGCACAAGCCTCTCCTCAGTTTGAGAATGCCCTATGGTATGATGACTGCTGGCTCAGTGCGGGTTGGCAGAATCCACACATCTCCAAGATCATTATAGAGAACTCTCAGGAATGGGCTGGCTTCATCGCGATGTTCTTTCTTCGCCGTTAAAGCGACTGATAATTAGCTTTTTTATAAACACATGTCTTCAAATTCATAGTTGCGTGCCCTAGGTTCAAGCTCGAGACCTCTGCGTGGCAGTCAAACGGTTTCCTACTAGGCTATTCCTGCTATAATCATTCATAGCATCACCAACTTATTGCCAACGGCGCTCAATAACAATTAATTCAATGCCTAATCCCATCCTAAAATAATAGTAAATTGCACAATAAACTTGAACTTTCCTCATGACCAGTCAATAACCGTAGGCTATATTGCAATAAGCTATAGTTTAAGTTGGTTATCAAATAGCCCATAGTTATTCAGAAAGCACGATAGGGTTGAACTAACTTTATGTTATCAAATATTTTATTATAGGCTAAACGTGACGTGCCTTACAATATGAAACATAATTATGTTTATGAATAACCAATATTTCTGAAGGGGTTCCATAGGTCGCTGGTTCATATCCGGCTCGAAGGACCAAAAAGATGATGGGGTTATCTCGTCGTTGATAGTAACCGGTAGTTATTTGTATAGTTGTAGGTTTAGTATATAATTCACAACGCACCACTTTACGTTAAATAGTTTATTTCACTATAAAAACATATGTCTACGGCTATGTTTAGGTATCTGAGGCGCACTTTACGTAATATTAAGTTATTATTATAAACACTGATATATGATACACATTAGCGCGTGACATATGTTTAGGTACGACTAATTAATTAATTGTTTGGTTGCCTAATGCATAAATACGAATTGTGCTGTATGAGCGTTATCGGCTCGTACAATTTCCTAAATAATATCTAGCGTTTACGCGGGCGTTTTGTGAAATAATTAATCAACTTTAAACTTATTTTCCGTGTTTTATCTTATATCTGCAAATCCTAATTAATACTATGTATGCGAATGTGAGGTTGTTTGTCACGCTTTCACCTCTTAACTCCTCGATCGATCATCATAAGATATTGCAGTTGTCAGAGGTACAAAAAAGGACTTAGTACCTACTGTTTCCAAACGCACGCACTTATACAGTCAACAACATACACACTAGGCAAATTTCAATTGTCTCAATCATACAAAATTATAGCAAAAAATAACATTAAGAGTTATAAGATAGTTGAAATAATAACAAGTTAAAAAAATATATAATAATAATAAGTTTTTTGTTCATAGAATACTTTTAAGTGATATAATGTTAATAGCATGTTTTTTTTAGGAAATAGAAACTTTATTAATAAATAGAAGTGCATGCTCGATTGGTACCCAAAACTGGGACTGAAAACTTTACGAATGTATAGTGTACATATTATTGGATTTTATATCAAAATAAACACAGCTAGCTTTTGCTTGCGGCTTCGCTTGCGTAAAAGTAGGTTAGGTTATCTTAGTAACAGCAAATTTTTGCCTATGTTACTCGCTGATAATATAGCTTTCTAATGGTGAAAGAAATTTTAAAATAGGTTGAGTTGTTTTTGAGTTAAACCCTTACAAACAAACATATAGAAACCAAATCTTTCCTCTTTATAATATCTATATATTAATACGTGTAGCGAAAACTTTGGATCCCTTTTTACGAAAATTGGGCGGACGAAGGAGTATGAAATTTCGCACACTTGTAGTTTATACAGAGAAGAAGTGACGAATACTAATATTTATATAAAATATGTATAATAAATACATTAAATTCATGAAAAAACACTACACGCACACAACCATGCATTTGACACACGCAGTCGAAGCGCGTAACTATGGTTACATATATCAATATACGAGTATAATGACATGACATAATATTTATCAGTTGGTCGAATTTCGAGCACTAGGCGACCGCTAGTTAGTATAAATATAGATAATAGTGTAGAGTACAGGTTCATATAAATAGTAATGGGCTCGACCATCTTAGATTATGTGTTAGATGTGAATAAAGTTAAATGGCCTGACTGTCTGCTTAAATAGGCGTGCCAAGGTCATTCGAGGCAAGCGGCAGATTAATAATAGTTGTGTGGTTGATTCCCTTCTTCTATTCATTGGTGTGAACAAAATACAACATAGACTACGAAAAATCTAATGATTTGCTCTGCCTTGTGTGCATAAGGCCTAGCACGCACTGCCTTGCGTTTTTGTAATGCATAATCTGTGAAGTATATAGTGTCATAGAAGTGCGCGCATTGCGGTGAAATAAACGTAATGGGTAAAGTCGTCGTTGGCCTCCCGCTGCAAATTTACGGTGAATCTACATCACATATTTTTGTATCGCATAGAGATCTCAAGAAGTGCGGCGCACTGCGGTGAAAAAAACGCACTGAGACACTCATTCACTTGCTGTTGGGACGCGACACAGATATGTTACCTGGCGTTTCTCCGGTGATGGAGGAAAGCTTTTTTGGATACAAACGTAGATCGTTATACTTACGAAAAAAAGTCCTTCATAGGCCTTAAGGCCGTGAAGGGACGAAACCAATAAATACCGTTTAAGTATCCTTTTTTTACGCAATAATAAATATATACAGATAGCATAACGATGGCGTGTATGCACCACAGTTGGAGTTCGAATGATAAAACGTGCGTTTTTTTTTTGCTGCAGTGCGCGGCCCCGTCAATGCGTTTTTTCTACCGCACTATAGAATAAACGCGAACATGCGTTCTATAGCACATGCCAACTCGTCCTTCGTTCGAGCACTGATAACTACCGCCGCGGCGCAGGTAGTGAATGCGACTGATGTACATGAAGTCTCGGGTATGAATCCCGGGTCGAGCCTACACAAAGTTATTGGGTTTTTCTAATAAGAAACCTGAATAGCAGCCCGGAGTTAGGAAGTTGGCGGTGTAAGACACCGCAGTGCCTCGGCAAGCACGTATAGCCGTTGGTCCTTGGCCTGATCTCTATCCGATCGTGTTGAATTGCCGTCCCATCGGATCATGAGAGTTAGGGAACAGAGAGTGCACTTGTGTTTGCGCACACACTTGTGCACTATCGCCTGCGCAGATGGCCAGTCTCCGTTAAGATTGGTCACCATGAAATTCGATTTGGAGGGCATTATTATTATTATGTTGAACTTGCTTCTGACAACAGAGTCAGAGTGTGATCTGTTTGCTTCAAGACGGCATAATGTATGTCGTAGTTGATTGAGATTTTGTGAGATGATTTATGTATAATTAAATATTTATGCTGTGAGTATTTTATTGTAAGTACTTATGAAATAAAATGCATTAATAATTTATGAATACTTAGTAAGTATATCATGTTCAGAAATATATATGTTTTTAGGTAGCGACTTCATTGTCACATAGAATTGACATATCATTACAAGTTTTAAGTGCACAAAGATATCGTGTATGCTGTAATGTTGTCCATTTATTTTACATTTTACCAATAAAATAAAGTTAAAGAGTTGCTTTGTTTGAACGCCAAAATCTCTGGAACTACCAGTCTAATAAAAAAATAATCTTTTTACTTTTCTAAGTCAAAAAACCTTTATTGTCATAAGAATGTGCAAACAATTCTTGAACAACAATTTGTCGGCCCTATCCTTGAAAATGATTATAAACAGTGTAACATCACGCTATGAGGAGCGGATCCAAATTATAAAAGTGGGTGAAACCGCGCTAAACTAAAAAATAATGAAGCCTATATTCAACAGTTGCCCTCAAATATTTCTGATGAAGATTTTGCATATTATAAATCGTGGCTATAATTAAACTCCTGCATATCTCCTGCCATAATAAATATACATAATATCATCGTAATATTACGAATAGTAAATATTTAAAATTAAACCTTAACATTTTAAGCTCATATTTCCTTATTCGGTCAGTTTAAGTGTTAATTATGAACAGTATCAATAAATTACAATGATATTACTATAAGCTTGAATTATTGGTTAAAATACCATCTGAACACGATTTGGATTTGGCTTGCGAAGTATCTTGGTTAACGTATGTTTGGCGCTGGTAGTGAATATGACTATGCATGAGGCGTCAGGTTCTATTCTCGGGCCAGGCAAAGCGTTTTTGGACATTTCTGTCAATATTTTTTTTTTTTGTAACTGTCCGAAATCTGGAACTGTGGACGATAAAAGGCAAAGCGCTCGCCCTTATTACGTGAGATGTTAAACCATAACTGGCGAAATGTGATTGAGTGAAATGCACTTTTATCGGTAAGTATATAATTATCTTCAAAGATAAAGAGGTATCTTTGGAGATATATGCGTATCGCTGATTTCAACATGAATGGACCGGCTCGACCGGGGAAGGACTACCCTCTCACAGAATATCGACGTGAAATAGAAGTATTCCTACTGTTGTGTTTCGTTCGGTGAGTGAGAGTACCAGAGGCCCAATCACCCCCTTACACTTCCCGCTTCTTCTCCTTCTTACTTCCTTTCCTAAAAGATCGGCAACGAGCTAGTGATGCCTCTGGTGTTGCAGATGTCCATAGGCTACGGTTACCACTTACCATCAGGTGGGCCGTATGCTTGTTTGCGACCTTAGTTGTATAAAAATAAAAATTTATGTATGCCACCGATGGCTTATTAAATTATTCTGAAGATGCACCTACATCTCCTAAAAACAGAGCGCAGACTCATTACAATTTATTAATTTATTAATGACTAGATTTGTGTGCAAGTCAAGTCGTATGAATTATAACTTACCACGTTTTTCATGGAAAAATTGCCTCACGCAGGTATATTTTGGACACCTAAAATTCGATTATATAAATACCGAAATAATAACTTATATAAAAAGAGCAAAGGGCAGAGCCGTCATAAATTGTATCATCCATATCCAAACATGGTCTTTATTTTAGAACAATTTTGAGACATTGATAGCAGATCCATAGCGTAGAACGATTTAAAGAAAAGGAATATCAAAGATCATGACATTTTAAATAACTGTAAATGGCATTTAAATACGCCACCGACTTTTAATAATCCTAACATATTTAATCTGTTTAATAAAATTATATGTATTAAACAACAACACATAGCTATTTAAAAAAATACAAAATAGCTGGCCTTGACTTAATAACAGGCTGTGGATATCATCAATCCAGTTATGAGTACTAGCTAGTATTTATAACTCATGAGAAATGCATAATGCATATTTTGCCGCAGTATTGGAATAATTTAACATCGACATCATATAAAATATTACTGATTGACATCGTATAAATTATTAATTAATAATATAACATAAAGGTTACATGTTCATATAAATTCAATAATTTTAATCATAAGTATTCTAGTAGGGTAATTGCCTGTGTGTGATTTGGTATGTTATTTTACCTGTAACATCATATGGATGGAATGACATTCAAAGGGAATATTCTAACAGCATCAAAATCGGTTCAAAATGAGGAAGCACTTAGTATTTTAAATTTGAGTACATGAGTAAATGTGGATGTTATGAGCATATCCTGCTGTCATCCTCGCACGTTTTTACTTAAACAGGACACAACGTGTTACATGCATCCTTTTTCAGTCATTTGACAATAACCCTTACTATCCCCAATCCCACTTGTAATGGCATGTAGAAATTCCTTTGTCCTTTAGATGCTAGGCAACGTAGCTTTTTTAATAAAATAATAAAAAATATGAGTTATCTACCTTATTTATACAACAAGAGCTAATTTATTAATCTTCAGATATCCCATCTAGGGATTTTTTCCTTAACTAAACCACCTGAATTTTGCTAAAGTGACAAAAGATTTGCCCAGCGCCATGTGATGTCTACTATACGCTATATTCGTTAGCTAAAAAGACAATTAAGAAAAATTGCTTGCATATTTTCATATGAGAGCTCTAACGCACTTCAAACGGTATGCTATACAAGCTACGAGAAGCATTTGGACGAACACATCCACCACGTAAACAGTGCGTTATTGGTCCAATTACTTGCCTTTTGAAAATGATGACTTTACAAACGAACCCCGTGAACGTGCCGAGGAAATGGTTGATAATGCTGAATTGGTTTCGGCATTTCATGCTATTGTCAAACATTGGCTACTCCAGCAATGTTTGCATCAAGTCGGTAATATAAAGTACCCTGGCCTATTGGCTAGCTGAACAACTGAAGCGATCTTCTCCGATAAGCCTACAGCCAAATCAAATACAATCATATGTTCCACTATTATCTTCTATGGAAGATCTATTAATATTTTAAATAGATTTTGATGATTTGTGACTCGGTCATGTGTAAACAATTACACCGATTTGGATGCAACTTGATACGCAGATTGATCGTAGATACTATGTACTGGACTACCGCGTACGAAGCCTTGGGCAAAAACTACTAGTATGTATGTATAAAAGTTTAGGAAAAATTGTATTGCACTTACATTTAACCGGCTATAGTTTAAATTTTCATTAATAGGGCACGCTCCTATTAACGTCTAACATGCATAGTTCCAGACACTATGCTTCTTCGATAGAAAAACTTATAACATTTTGCCTGCCTGATAAATCGAGCCCAAGAGGTTATGCACAGCTATCGCTTTTACTATGACTTCTATTTTAAGAATTACAACTCTAGGAATAATTCATATGCCATGTGCCGCGCGCTGTGGGCAATAAACAATAGTCAAAAAGAACGCCTAGAAACGGTCATACTATTTGCAACTAACACTACTTTTTGTCTCATGTGGGAATTGAAGACACAACACTTAGTACCATAGATAGTAACGAGGTGAGGGATACCTCGAACTCATAAATAAAAGAATAGGATTATGGATTACAAGATAACTTAATTTAGCATTAATTATTATATTTCATACTAGGAATTATGTTTATGTCAATTTGACATTTAGATATTAATTTACATATATACATATTAATTGTATAATTAAACGTAATTCAGGATGTTGATCTTTCAATTATTTTTTATATAAGGTGTATAGTTTATTAATTAGTCAATATTAATAAATATTGTTCATAATTTGTTAGCACGTTACTTACACCGAAGATAACACTTGCTTATTCATTTTGTAAATAATTGTACGGCTGTTGAAATATCGACAGAGTCATATCGATATTTTTGAGATCGATATAGTATCGATAAATTATTTTTTATTAGTTATCGAAGTTTAGGCCGATTAGTTTTGAGATCCCTAATTATAAGCAGAGGGATCTATCACTGCATTGTCAACGTTCCGTACAAAACGAATTGACTATTTCTAGAGGATCGCTGTGGCTTACCACCCTTTAAATTATTTGTCTATATATGTATGATATGTGAAAAGTCCTCCGCGACGGAGGGGCTTAAGCCTTGTGCCTCAATGTCTACTTGATACTTCATATACCCATATTTTTTATTTCAAATAAGTGCTCTGGTTATTTACTCCTGTTTGTTATTACTGAACAGTTTTTTTTCTATTTCTATAAGTCGATTCGATAAAGGGCAGAAGTAGATAGATTAGATTTAAAAGGAACGTTACTTTTTTCACCAATTAGCTGTTGCTTTATTTTTTTTAGATTATCTTTCTTATTCTACCATCGTGTATGTTTTTTTATCAGATAATTAATTATGGCAGTGGTTGGTTGAATGGTGACTTAGCCTTTTCTGCCACGTTGAGTATTAGTTCGATCGCCATATGGAATAAATAAATGTGTGATCCACAAATGGTTGTTTTGTCTCCAAGCTGTTCTTTGCAGCTATTGTTTAAATGTGTGTAATCCCTGGGTCGTTAGACATTTTTTAAGCTGGTTCAAGTTAAATCCTCGAAATCCTAATAAATAGAGAGGGGATCCTCCCTTCATCAACATCAAGGATTTAATCTAGTAATCAACGTGAGCCTTTTGAGATAGTTCTCAAGACTCTTGACGATAATTCCCTTGACCACCCACTTTTATTATTATTAGATTGCTTTATAGCTTTCTTTGTAGTTCTTGACTGACAAACCTAAAAATCTAATAAAGAATATAATGCCTTTGCCCACATGATAGACACATGTTGATATGACCCACAAACTACTTCCTTGGCAGGTATAGTGCTCATGAACTCATTATTATAAAAAAGAGTGCTGTTTTTATAAGCTGTTCAATTATTGGGCATTGACCTCCTCTCAAATAAAAACCTATGGCATAGTCAAACCATAGCATCTAAATCTGGTTTGGCAGACCTCACAGATTTTCAATAACCTGATGAAGATTTCGCATGCATTCACATTTTATCATAATGCTTACATAATTATCTTTTTAAAACGCATACATCAACTGTCAGTTAATGTCAGAATTAATAAATAAAATTAATTAGTTACATAATTATAGAAACATGTTTAATAAATGATGGATCTTGACTTTTTTGTTTTCACATAACAATATTCTTGTTCTTGCTAACGATGAGATAGCAAATATTTTGCAAATTACATGTGCTAATCAAGCGAATTATTGCAGTTATATTATTATTCATTCTGTTTATAGTCATCTAAAGTAGTCAAGGTCAAAGATCCATTTATATTATTATTAACGCTATAAGCGGTAGCTACCAACCGTCAGTCACACAACTTCTTTTTTAAAGCCTGTCTCCCACTTTACAAATATATGCATTATGACATTAGAACGGACACAAAGAAAATCAAAACTCGGCATAACCATCTATAGAACATACAAATCTTCGTCTTATGTGGGGATCAAACCCACAACACTACACATTAGCAGTGGGGAGTCGACTACATGATCCACTAGGCCATATATACAGTCTAAAATTGATTTACAATAATGTCTGGCCGAATGTACCAATGTAGGCAGAAGCATACTTTATCCTTCAAGGGATCAGTACTAAAGTATTCGATGACGACCAGGGTCAACGCCGATGGCAAGGTGAATCTTAAAGCACAGCTCGCACCATATATTCCAACAACTAATTAATATTTTTAAGAATTCATTCACTTGATATTAGACTTTATAAGAGTTTTTATTAGTAATTTTAGAATAAAGACTTTTCACGAATTTGCTGTTTTCGGCATTAGCCGTTCCACGAATTAATATATTCAAAATTTGGAAATCATTTCGTGAATTGTCATTGTTTGTCGACAAAATGTTGTTTTTATCCTGTCACAGTGACAAATAAGTAGTTATAAGTACATAATATAAGGGGTAAGTAGTTATCATAACCTATAACACTTGCACCATCAATTACTTGCCTGTTACCTACCCTGACAAGGTACCTACTGCTCCCAGGACGCAAACAGTCAAGTACACCCTGGTCCTAACTGACAGCACAACGCCTCTCTAAGGAACTTGGCACCGTCTCACCGCATTGATACAACAATTTTGTAAAGATTTTTTGAAGGAGATTAGGGGTTACTGTCGCAGCTTTGCCTTCTAACACACGTATTACTACAAATTTATTATTATTTTTCAATATCAGCTCGGAGTCTAGAACTGTGATGGTTGAGATTGAGAGAGAGATGACAATTTAGAGACAAAGGTTCATATGAGACGAAGATAAAAAAAAAACCGAATATAGCAATGTATTACGCCTTCGAGATATAGGCGTCAAACTGTGTATATGTATGTGTAAAATTAAAACAACCAATAAAAAAAAATTGGGACAGTCTTTGGACACTGCCGATAGAAGTGAAAACTTTAATCCTTGATCATAAACGCTTCTTTATAAACCTAAAAATAAAACAAAAGCAAAAAGGGACGGGTCGGATACTCTTTTAGGGGTTATTAAGAGGGTCAAAATTTCGTTATTTTTTGTGTAGGACGCACCATTCTGAGATATTGTTAATATTCTAAAATAATTCAAATGGAAAGCGTGGAAGCGTGACGACGACGCAAGTTCTATGATTTTTGTTCACCCAAGAAGTGCTCAACACGCCTAAAGAAGTTTTCACTTAAAAAAAAACAATATTTACGCAAGCGAACTGTCAGGTAACAGCTATTCAATAATTTAGATATTTTATGTATACTTCTATGACATTTAAGAAGCCACGTGTTAGAATGCTGATGAAATAACAACGAATCATTAATATTTTTTGCCGACATCTTTGCTCTTGACCCAAATATAAGATTATGTTGTTATTATAAATAACATGCGTCAAGTATAAACACATTACTAAATTTAATGGAGGAAAAAAGCATTAGAACATTTAGATTCTAGACAGTTAGTTTTTGTTTTGTTCCGTTATTGTACAAAGTCATTTAGTTTAGTTCTGGTTTATGTAATGCATTTACTCATACATATGAATCTTTTATCTTTATATAAGTATATCGAATTTTAGTTTTTGTATGTTTATGGCATCTGGAAAAGTGGTCGTTCGATTGCCTTTTTTATACGCCGATGCATTTCTATAAAATATTTTTTTATATACTTTTTATGCCAAAGTTGCCATGTGAACGGGAAATTTAGAATATGACAAATAGAAGATAAGCGAACACTCATAGCGTTAAGCTATATTATTATAAAGACATTAATTTTTATACAAATAAATCTATACTGCTTTTTTGTTTACACGCTGGGTAACTATGTACTATCGGCTCCAGCGACGGATGACCATTTCAGAAAAATTTTCGCTTGCACATGTTGACCAGTTGAGTTTGTATCGCCTTAGAATCAGTAAACAAATGTAAAGTGTAAAAAAACTCAAACAAAGAAAGGGGCGTGTCGCGGGTACGGGTACCAAGTGTTGGCCTGCTATGCGATTTTAACCTTAGGAGTGGTCATCCGTCGCTGGAGTCGATAGTACATTGACGCCCTTTTTGGCTAGCCTAAAAATACGGCAAGTATAAAAGCCAATACTCTAATCCTTATCCTATTTTAGAAACCATAGCAGATAGAATAAAATCTGCAAGATAGTCCTGTATAAAATTGTCTACTGAATTCGGTTAGCAATAAAATCGCGAGAAGTCACATAGCTAACTTATCTTGTATATTAACAATACATAAAATTTATTTAAAAGATTACTTTCAACTTGAGTCACAAATTACTAGTATTCTTGTGGACCCTTCTGCTAAAGTAGAATACTTATGTTCGCAGTGGTTTCACGTCGAAAGTGCAATAGTTAGACCTTGGTCGTTCGGCAGAGATATGAGGACCCAAAAAGTTTGGGTCCTCATATCTCTGCCGAACGACCAAGGCATGAAATTCTCTGCCAAGGCACGTGTTTCCTTCTTCCTTCAATCCTGGGTTCTTTAAGCGGGGCGTGAAAAAGCATCTTCTCAGGCCGTCAAAGTAGAGACTTCAACATCGCCTCGGATACTGTGGGGGCGATGTGGAGGCCACTGCTCTTAGACCACACGACTGCTTACCATCAGGTGGAGTGTGGTCATTTTGACGAGCAAAATAAAAAAAAAAAAAAAGAAATAAGAAAATTCCAACCGGCGACATCTCAATCGCAAGTCTACCTTGTCTATTGAGCTACCACCGCTTGTTATTATGTATTCAAACGCTATAAGCGTTTGAATACATAACATTTATGTTATAATGCCACGATACCAAAGCTGTGGGTGTAAGCTGATATTATACACATATGTAAGTACATAATCTCGATATGAAAATATCAAAAACGAACTCCTGTAAGCCTCTTTACTGTCATGACCATTTTGCACATTATACCAGTACAGGCTTATGCTCAACATATTCTTTTAAATATTTAGATTGAGTGTAAACTCATACAGAATTTTTAACGATTATGTTTCAGTATTTTTGGTCGCGTTAGAATATGAAATAACAAACAAATTTTGATAACAGAGCTCATAATATGAAAAGAATCAAACAAGAACATTAGAACAGAAATACTTACGTATACTGTACGACATTATATATATACTTTGATGTAGTCTATCAAGTCTTAGAATACCACACATTTTTTTTTCATATGGTTATCCAAATTAAGTCAAATTTTATACTTTACTTTATTTTGATTTAATTTTTATACAATATACAAATTACAATATTTTAGACAAAGTGTTGAATTATAAAAAAATAACTTGGATATTTTCTTTAGCTCAGTATAGATACGAAATTCAAGATATTATTATTGCAATGCAGCAATTATGCTTCATTTAAAACTAATGCAAGCGCATTATAATGTACGACTATCAAACTAATATATGCTTTTGCATGTTGTATGTATAAATAATATACTTAGTTGTTTTGTATGTAACATGTAGCTTGAATACAACGTTTCTGCTTAGACAAGCATCAAATTAGAGACACGATGTATTTAATTGTTAGATATGAAATGTATAGTCATGTTCCATGTAGTTGGAGCGACAACTAGCATCACAGCCCAATTTACATACATAGATTCACGCCTGTTTCCCAGAGGGGTAGGCAGAGACTACGGATTTCTATTTGCTACGATCCTGACACGCTTCTCTGGCTTCGGTCACTTTCATCACATTCCTCATACACGACCGTCGGTTCAACATGCTCTTAACCTGCCCTTTGTCCAGAACGCCTCCGAGCTGATCGAGAAACGTTCGCCTAGGTTTTCCCTGTCGTGAAATGTAATGAACAGTAGAATTTAATGCAGAATAAACGTTATAACGCGAACTATTATTAAGCTTTTAATACTTATATATAATATTGTTTGACCAAATACTAGAACGCTTTTACTATTTATTGCTTACATGAATGTTTAAAAGCACAGCAGTGCAACTTTAAATTTAATTTAATACCAGAAATTACAGATATATCTTTATGTAAAAGACATTATGGTTCGGCATAAGCACCTCTATGACTTTATATTTCTCTCGTGGCGGTTCAATTTCACTTGTATGTCGTTGACAAGCATAATAAAACATACTAAAGGGACGCTAGTACCAGATCGAACAAGAAATAAATGTAAAGTAATCAACACCTATATTAAATAATCCATTTGCAGCGAAACAACACGTTTCAGTTAAAAACATAAAATAGCCTTACGGAATAAATGATGAGATAGCCTGGAACTTTATTGTTATCAAAAATTGCTTATGCACCATGCTGTGCTGGAAATATATATGTGAAAATATATTCAGTCTCAAGCATATCTAGCAATTATGCAGAAATGCGAATATTACGTCAATTTGCTTTTATTATTCTTAAACAAAATTCGCCTGACAGGTTGCAAATGTTTACAACATTTAAAAGAAGACAAAGATTTAATAGGCCGTTTCGTAAATTCCAAAGTGCAAAGTTGAGCCGTGCGATAGCTCCAAAAACAGTTTGTCATCATGAATAATCAACTTTCTGATATTTTAAAGTAGTCAATTATGAAATTATGAATATAATATACAACTAGAATATTATGGAGTAATACTAATATGAATTGCAAGAATAGTGAATGGTTTTAGTGGTCAATCCGCCGCAAACGTTATAGTTCAATCCCCACACGGGACAATAATGTTATTTGTGTAATCCAAATTCGTTGTTCCGATATTGTTCTTTGTGTCCGTTGTTTGAATGTTGCGTTAGAAAATTTCGTCAAAATTTTCGTCGTTGCGTTGAAATTTCAATAACAAGTTGTACCTTTAATTATTTAGAGCAAATAAATTAAAAGAGATTAAACCAACAATACACACGTCTGCTAAACTTTTTTCGCAACCCAATTCGCGGTTGAAAGACCTCTGCTACTCCAGTGACAGGTAATTTGCCTTCAGAAGGCTTTAGCCCTTCGAAAGCACGGTACGAGTTTTTAAAGCACGTTAGCACTTCAAACCGTATGTGGTGTAAATATCGAACAGTAATGCGACTTAAACACAGAGTTAACAAATACTACACACAGGTGTTGTATACAGTAAGTGTAGATACGCTGGCTGTCCGTCCGCGACGGCTCCGGGAAGACAGCGGACTGCTGTGGCGCAGATCCGAAGTGCTCCCTCAGCACAAGCCGGCAAATGGGAGCCATCTTAGCTCTCTCGAAGTCCGAGTCCCTCGCCTTTGTGAGGGACAAGCGCGATAGGGTTACCGCAGCAGCATGCCCGCGTCATTAGTGCCCTCTCAAGGCGCTAGTCCGTAGGCCACTGTGGTGGTTTTAGTCGGTATGCTCGGCTCACTCTCAAGGAAAGTGTATGCCTTAGGCCTAATATTATAAATGCAAATGCGAGTTTGTTTGTGTTATTCGGCCTCGATGGCGTAGTGGTTAGTATAACCGACTGCCACGCCTGAGGTCGCGGGTTCGATTCCCGAACAAGTCAAACATTTGTGTGCATGAACATGGGTGTTTGTCTTGGTCTGGATGTTTCTATGTATAATATGTATGTATTTACAAAAAAAAAAACAGTATATATGTATATTTATCCATTGTCTAGTACCCATAGTACAAGCTCTGCTTAGTTTGGGCTAGATGGTGTTGTGCGTATGTGATAGAATATTATATTATTATTATTATTATGTTTTCACGCCTTAACTTTCAACCGATCATCATGACATGCCGCATACAGGTTGTTAAGGTAACAGAAAAAGACGTAGGGTTCTTTTCATTCAGGAAAAACTACCTACTGCTACTAACCTAACCTACATTTAGGCGAATGAAGCCGCGGGCAAAATCTAGTCCACTTTACAAGTTGTACAAGCACACTTTATTGTCACATGCTGTATATTCATACCATATTTAATTAAATAACAGTATTGAATAAACTTTACCAAAAAGCTGTGCTACAATAGTTCCGTTGAAATTTTCGTTTGTCATTTATTATGGAAGTACAATAGCGTACAGCATTCGGTTGCGCATAAATGCATACGTCTATTCATATACATTTAAATAACGTCATCTTTTTGGACGTTGTCATTTGACACACAGCGCCAACATAACATCTCAATAATTATAAGTATAGTAATATTATCACTATTCCTCGTATTGAAAATTTTACTCTACCGTTCTCTATCTAATAAGTAAAAACACTCTTCTTTATTAAGACACTTTTGGTGCGATCTATATACGGTGTAAGCATATCTATAATTTAAAACTGCGAATACATATGTGAGTACTCGTATATATGTATATATGTCACTGAAAGTCGTGTCATCAAGCCGAGAAATCCTAATAATATAGTTACGTGTACCAGTGGGGTTATAAGACTTAAAATTTTTTTTCCTTTACATAATTTGTTATAGGAATCTGTAAAATAGTCTTCTAAAATGATCCTACTAATTTTTTATTTGAGGAATTTTGTAAAGATGTTTCGATATTTGTATCTCACGCCTATATCCCCAAAGTGTTAGGCAGGGGTGAATAACACCCACACTTTGTGCATTTTCGAGCGAACCTGGTCGTTTATCGGTCACAATTCCAAGCTTCGTGCTGATATTGAAATTTTTTAGACAGGAGAACCCTATAACCCTTTGGCCGACCCGAAATATCTAATGCATAGCAATCTGCAATTTGTTACTCAAAAGCGCACAAACCGTTAAACATATTTGTGTGAAACTTGTCACAAGGCAACTTGAGGCAAGATAATGATTTGGATTAACACATAAAATACCGTTCAGATCGGTATGCAATACTGCAGGAATCACCAGTAGCTAATCAGAAAGAAACAAATAATAAAATTTACAACAACGTTTTATTGACTAATATAAAGTTTCACATCTTGTTTTGTACTAGTTGGTCTGGTCTGGGTGGTATTCTTAACCGTAGCGGGCGGGGTTGACGGCGGAAGCAACCCTGGCGGCTTCTGGTGGGGGTGGGTGGGCGGCGATGTAAGCAAGGCTGCGGGCGATAGCCTCAGGAATTGGGGGACTGACGGGGATGTGGCTGCCCTGGAAGCAAAAATAAATAAATTAAGCATCATTTACTATACAATAGCTTTAGCTATTTTGTGTTTGATGCGGTATTTTGCAAGTTGGAGTACGCCCGAATCTCACGACACGGTAGTCGATTATCGGAAGAGTTTGGTATTGTAAACTTTTTCTGTTGTTGCAGTTCAGGGCAATCCGAGGATGGCTGGTTGCCTCACTTTTTAATTATTTAAAACAGTATGTATCCAAAATATTTAAATTGTCTTTTGTTTTTAAGTCGTATTTATATCACTAAGTTTTGAATAATTTGTATGTATTTCTAATCACCTAAATATTTTTTTTATATACCTAAGTGAACGTGGAACTTCGGCATCGAAAACCAATTATTATAGCAAACTATCTAAAATTACAAAGAAACCATTTATTTCTACTTACCACTGGCTTGTAACCTTCCGCGTCAGCGACGTAGGACAGTTCCACGGGTGTACCGTCAGGGGCGGTGTACTTGTAACCACCAGAAATTACCTGAGCGGGGTATTCCTGTACAACAAATAAAATAATACATTATTGAATGTCGAACATTATAAACCATATGGTACCTAATTTTAGCCTTTTAGGTCCAAATAATAGGGGGTTCGGGCCCATTTTCGTCTACCGGATCAAGACTTCATGCTCCTACTACGTGTATCATGACAGGAAAAAACTATTTTGTCCGAGCCGGCAATCAAATCCGATACATTATATTATACATTTATGCACCGCAGTCGCGTTCACTACCACCGCATCACCAACCAAAGAAACCAGTTCGATAAAGACATAGTTAAGTCTTTATTGAACTGGTTTGTATATGATTTTCCTCGACATATAGAATTTTTATTACAAGTTATCTATACATAATCATCTTGAATTCAGAATGTATATCATCGTAAATAGAGTAATATATAATTAAAATAATCGTAAAATTCTGTCAAACGTAACACGAGTTGATATCATGAAGAAAACCAGTTTCATAGATTTGTTTGCCGACGACAAGGTTAGTCTTGTTTAACGATCGACATCATTCGAATATATTTTTGGTATTTCTTTTTGTTTATGCATTACTTTAACATATACTTAACATATATAAAAACCTTGACATCAGATTATCAAATGATTAGTTTATCAAGACAGTAGGCGAGAATAAATCGAGTATAGATGGTATTTACTGAACAAGGCTGAGCTCACCAACATAAGATATGACGAGACAATGAACTTCAAGTATGTTATCTTCATAAATATGAATGATGGCTCATCATCATTATGTTCTAACATTAGCATACGAATTGATTCATTAGAATCATTGACGGATTTTAGTTCTAAAAGCCATGAACTTAGCCATCTGTTTGCAGTGTAGTTAATTACGAATATTGATTACCCTCCAAATATTAAAAACTAGCTGTTACCAGCAGTTTCTTTCACATTGATAATGTCTGTGATCGCGTGATTCGTAGCGAGGTTTTATACAGCCAGGCATCTTTCTAATGGTGAAAGATTTTTTAAATCGACCTATTAGTTTTTAAGTTTATTCGTCACTAAAAAACATACAAATCTTTCTTCTTTATAACATTTGTATGATAGATAGAGTTGAACTGAACTACATATGTCTGTCGAAATGCAACACGTTAATTTGAAAGGTTAATAACAGGTGACGCGTTATCAGAATAGGTCCACTTAACTACGTATAACTACGTTTGAATAATGCAGTAAACTTATTTCATTGAATTTGTAAGGGAAGTTGTATCAATATGTTCTTTAACAGACGCTTAAATTTCAAGTTATAGACGCATGGTCCGTCTTTGAATAATTTAAAAGTCTTTACTTATTTTTATGACTAGGATCTTATATTAGACTTTGAACCGGCTGATTTCTTGTAACCCCAAAATATATTAGAAATATAATTATATTTCGTGTAATATATTATTATGCTCTAAATTATCAATTCCCAAATGAATTATACCTAGGCTATGGTCAAATTAATATTCGCACCATATAAATATTTACTAGCATTATTTTACTCGACGAATAATGTATGCATATTCCACGCACGGTCATCGAACCTTCGAAGCAGCGATAAAAGCGCTATATAATCCATGCGGGCTTATACTATGGTTCATACTTAAGCGGTTAAATAGCCTCTATTCCAATCCCCTATTTCTCGGTAAAACTCTAAAATCAATAACAAAAGCAAAATCCAAACAGGATATTTTATAGAACACTAGACTTCACTTCGCTCGCGTTAATGTACATAGATTTTGTCAATAGATTTTTATCCTACGGGAACTATAGATAATATTTTTCTGTATAAAAGGAACTCCTCAAATAAAAGGTACCTACGTCCTTTTCTGTACCCCTGTCCACTTTTAAGCAATATTTCATAATTATCAGTCAAGTAGTTAAAGCGTGAAAGCATAACAAACAAAAAACTGACATTCGCATTTATAATGTTAGTTAGGACTTAATATAAGCAAGTCATCAGAATATATTTTTAAAGTCGTATTATCTATAGACTAGTATTTAACTGTTCCTCAATTTTTTGCCTTTGTTCCACCAAAAATACTAATTGCACAGCAAAATATGCTTACTAAAATATTTTAAAGAGATCAAACTAAGTAGACGTTTAAGAAGGAACTTAGGTTAGGTTATGTTAGCATAACCTAACCCTTCCGAGACAGAATGCAGTGATTTGAGGCGTATAGGTGCTCGTTATGATATATTTTAGTAAGCATATTTTGCTGTGCAATTAGTATTTTTGGTGGTCATTATATTTAATCCCATATATAAATTTTAAACGTATACGCAAAACTACATATTTTTGGTAAAACGTGAATAATATATAAATTTATAAATATATCAGAAATGCAATTATTTTCGCGACCGATTGCTTTTTATTGGATGCTCACTGAATGAAGATTAAACGTCCTTTTCTCAGAATTAATATTAAAAAGTTAACGACAGCGATGGTTTATGCGATTACGTGCATGGCATTTAAGGTTTAAAAAAGTTATATTTTAAAACATGTTTTGTATGTGCATATTTTTAAGTATAGGAAACAACATTTTATTTTTTTATCCAGTTCCCGATATTGGCGAACTCATTATCAACCAATCTCGTACTGAACATAGTGTTAGTTCATGAACTATCTGTAAAATAATTCTTCTATTACTATTAATCATTTCGAGGTAACTCGAACAGCCTCTAAATTGTTGGTTTAATGATTTTAAATACTAGATGAATCTCAGTTATATGATGTTCATCGCTGATTACATTGGCAAATAATATCCAGTACCACTCTAGTAGCAGAGTAACATAATATAGCTAATTACTTGTTTAAAAAACCTGTAAGCATATTGCCAAAAAAGAACCTAAAATCTTATACACTTTCTACGAGTCTACTCTTCAATATTTCTGAAATAGATTGTAGCGTCTAAAAGCAATGAATTAATTCCTATAGGAAAGAGACTAAAAGACACTTGATATCTAAATAGATATAAAAAGGTTTTAGTCTCTGGCAAGCCCGAGATTAGCTAGAGGCTATTCCGTCTCTCAAACTATAAATCATAGTAGGTACCTATCACATTTAATTCGTTCATCAGCTTACGGACACCGGCGTCCAGTTACAATGCTTTAAAATATATCTTGATATGGTTAAGCTGACAGTTTAAATGTAGAATAGCAATTCACTCACAGAGTTAACGTTCTTCACTTCACCGGTGGCCTGAGCGTAGATACCGTTGCCGGTCTCATAGGCGTACTGGAAAGCACCTTCGGGGCTGATGTCGTAGGATGATTTGAGTACGGGAGCGGTAGACTCATCCTTCAAGTGGGAGACGTCGGCGGCGGCGCAAGCCAGAGCAACGGCGAAGACAACAAAGAATTTCTGAAAGAAAATTAATAATATACCTACATTTCTAACATAATATGATTTATATAATACAGTATTAATTATATATATATATAGGTTGTGACCATGTACATTTGATCAAGTTAATAAAGTCGTATGACAATGTTTATTTTTTAGTTTGATCCGATAGGTGGCACTCTATCAATTCTATATTTCTCCCGTTATTGAGTTATTATAATATTATAATTTAACAATTGATTCAAAATTCTTAAAACACACTTTATATATGTACATTTAGTGCCAAAGAAGATAATAAAAAATCTCCAATAAGGACTGCTACGTACACATCATACAATTTTTCAATAAGCACTTTTTCTACCGGAAGGAGCAGAAAAACTGAACCCGCTGATATGAATATTAAGAAAATAATATAGGGTCACTTTGTTACACAGAACTTCTTATTATGACTAAAACTAACACCTTTTGATCACTTTATTACCATAAGTTAAAAGAATTTAAATTATGTAATAATCAGAATATTTGACCATGAATACCATATCCAAAAACGAATGAAAGAAGACTAAATGTAGATCAATAAAAATCTACTTTATAAACTTGTTTTGCCACAACCTAAATATCTCACTCACTACTTGATGAAATAGCAAAAGAACAAATCTTACCATTTTGTTAGTGGATGTCAACTTTTGTTTCGATCTGACTGAAATATTTTATGAACGTCTTTATATACTAAACGTCCAGAATAAGAATGAGGATGTTTTATTTATTTTTACAACCTCGTTCTGTCAAAGATTATAATATGTGATACAGATTATGCACATATGCATTTATAGATAAACTTACTTTGTTCCGCCGAAGGCTGTATGTTTACAGAATACAAATATGCTATGTTTTATCACGAACCGCTATCGAGTTAATTCAAGTATGGACAATTGGAAATATATTATTAATTCACAGCCATAACCATCGTTTATCTGGAATACAGTTACGTAAACAAAGTAATTTTAATACATTTAAAGTTAAATAAAGTCTACTCCGTTACTTGTTACAACACATAGTTTTGCACAAAGAAAATGCAATGTGAATTTTCCTTGTGCAAAACTGTCAGCCTAGGGCATGGTTAAAATCATCTATTTATTTTCGTATACATTTGCTTTGGTTTGCTGGCTTCTGATTCATATAGTTTTTATATTACTTTGTGAAATAAAGAAAAACAACATAAACCATTTAGTTTTACATTTTACTTATGAGTAGTGAAAAACCAGTTAGCCGTCGCTTTCGAAGGTTAACTATTTATATATAAAGTAAAAAAGTAATTAATTCATGTTTTCCCATCGTGGAACGCCTTATCTCTGACCTGTTACCTCTCAACTGTTATTATGTGTTTGGTTATATTGTAACAATTTGTCTGTATGTATGTTTCTTACCAATAAACTAAGTATAGTTTTAGGACACCCTCATTAGTGGATGCGTCAAATTTTCTAAGATTTAGATGCTACTGTATCTGTGCACAAACTCTATCACTATTCTATGCACGTATATATACATATAGATATCACTATATATGACAATACCAAAATATTGTTACATTCGGAAAAATAAAGCTGATGATTACGCATGTAAACTTTGCACGCACCGTATACGACAACAAATACGTTAGGGCGATCTTATATGTACCGTACATATAAGATCGCCCTAAAAAATTAAAGAATACGTATAAACCTGTTATGTAATTTACATTTGCCTAATTATTTAGCTTTATTTTAATATTTTCTCATTAATATCAACCTTATATTTATATTCGTTTATAGTAAAAAATGTTTTGAGATACATTGATTTGAGTTCCATGAAGATTATATATGTTAAACTTTATATTAAGGCAAAGAATGATAATTTTTCGAAATATTAATCGAACAACCTTTTCAGATAAGTATGTAGAACTAGAATAATATCCATTGTCCTACTAACTACTAGAAGCTAAAGAATTACTCATCAATGTTTAGCAGCAGAAGCTATATAGATATACAGGAGGAACAATAAATCTAGACTACTGTTTCTGCGTCAAATAAATAACAGCACTATAGCAAGTGCTGTTATTGTCTTTATTTCATTTCCTTCCTGATTTGAAGCTTCGTATGAAAACAGAATTGTATTGGGACCCAGTATTTTTCCTTATGTTTCTTTGAGTATTGCCTTCTGGATCCTAAAATAAATAGTATAAGAAAAGTCAATCTCATACAATAAAATGTAGAAAAAGTTGAATAAAATGTCAAAATGTTTTTCGTTTTGCCATTAGGCAAAATACTTCGATACATTTCGAACTGTCTCATCTCCGTTCATCTCACATGCATAATCATTGCTCCCACCCAATAAGATATTATTAGACCATGTGATATTTAATCAAATTTATGCTGTGCGAGTAGGTGAACGTAAAGCCTGGGCTTTACTTAAGATTCAAGGTCCAAAGCTTCTTCTACTGAATATGCGGGTTTTTTTACTCTTGTTGTCAGGTGCAGTCATTTGTTAAGTTATTAATATGTCCATAAATATTAGTGTCATGTTACGTTTGACGTGCTATTGTCATTGTTACGCCGTTAGTTCTAATTATTGATGTATCTGTCAAGTCTTAGAATACCAGACATAATAAAAAATATATTGTGTATCCACCGGTGTGCCGCTGCAACTCAATAGGTTAAATATGTACGTATTGAGCCTGATGAAACCCCATTAAGCTCAATATATACATGTCCGGATGTCCGGTTTCATCAGGACAGCTTATAAGCAGTGCTAATGTCTTTAAAATGTCTTAACAGTTACTATTATGGATCTTTCTAATATAAGCGTAATATTATAAAATAGTTACACATTTGGGTTAGGAGGTCCTCCCAGAATGAGAAAAGGACTCCAGATTAAATTTCGATCACGGCGACCAATTTTGACGTAGATTGGCGGATGGACAAGTGCGTTCGCAAATACAAGTGCAGTATCTACATATATTCTAGCTCTAATAATTCGTCAGGACCAATTCAAAATTCAACCTTGCTGGCGAGTGCTCAGGTGCAGGACTAACGGCATTACGTACTTTTTGAGGCACGGGGTTGTTCAACACCGCCAACTTCTTAATTCCGAGTTGCAATTGAGATTTTTTTGATAAAAATCCTATTAACTTTTTGGTTGACCAACCCGGGACTTGAGCCCGAGACCTCATGCAAAACAGTCGCATTCACTACCGAGGCACGCAAAATGAGAAAACTAGCAACAATTGACGGATTGCCTACTAAAGTATCAGCTTACTATCTTGTCGCGTTTTTAAGGCCCGGTTCCTATATTAAGAAACAAGACGTTTTACAATTAAACACATATTCATATTCATATTACACATATTACACATTGACACATATTCCATGAAAAATGTGTCAACATTTAACTGCTTGTAACTAAAACGACTCATTTCTTGATACAGAAATCCGGCTTAAGTAGGCACGTATAAGTAAATATGTAATCGTACAGTATACTTGACAGATTTCTTCATCTTTATGAGAGTTTTTCGAGAGAAGTCCGTCAGCCGTTTGCTGAGGGGCTCCTCTCGTGCACATAATTAAAAAAAAGTAATATGATCAGTACCTTCTATTTGATTGAGATTATGGCTTAGCAGTATTGACAGCTGCACCTAACTGCATTAGCAGCATATTGCATAAGAACAGCATACATATATTTAAACATAAAAGCAAACTGTTCTCTCAAAATAAGATTTTTTTTAACTTTAATAGGAACTAAGCACTTATCTTCCATTAGCCAAAATATAAAAGTGAAAAATAGCTAAGGAAACAAAACTTTATCACGAATCGACAGGAGCTTCCTAATTTAATAATAATAATAATATTTCATCACACACACACAACACCATCTAGCCCAAACTAAGCAGAGCTTGTACTATGGGTACTAGACAATGGATAAACATACATATATACCTTTTTTTTTGTAAATACATACATATTATACATAGAAACACCCAAACCAAGACAAACATCTATGTTCATGCACACAAATGTTTGACTTGTGCGGGAATCGAACCCGCGACCTCAGGCGTGGCAGTCGGTTACACTAACCACTACGCCATTTGGAATTAGAATTTGTCTTAGAAATTAATTTTAATAGAAGACACTCTCTTTCAATATATAAATAAACCTTTTAACTTTATCTTAAAGGACTGATAGTGTTTAAATGTCAATGTTATTTACTTTTAGTTCCTCGCCTGAACTCGGTTTAGGTCTTTTTATTATTAAATTAACAAGCTCAATGAACATGTTTATCTCGTGCTTGAAGAGCTTCTTCAAGGCATTACTAAAAAAAATTATAAAATTTAGGTGAGGCACCATATCAACCTTCGTGTTAGTAGCCCATTAAAAAAAGGATAGGTATCTGTGCTACTAACGCAAGAGCCTTCTATTAAAAATCGCCTGCTACCAGTCCCTGCTTAAGAAACCTGGATACCCTTCTCATCGCGAGAATACAGCACCAGGTCGAATGACTTGCGATCTTGTCGGATCCAGATCTTAGTGATAACATAATCTCTGCGGAAAAGGTAATAATAATACGTAAATGGTATTGTTTATTTATTTATTGTACCATCTACAAAGATACACACAACTTAAAGCTAAATACAAAAGTGTTAGGTCAATAGATTAAGTGTGAACCCTCACTTACAGTAGGCCACAGCATGCAAAGTAAAAACGTACATATACAGTTGGCGAAATTGGACAAAGTTACAAATAGCAGATTACTAATAATTAATTAAAAATGAATTACAAATAATATCAATTCATTATTTGTATTTCATTTCACAAATAATGAATTGATATTTTAAACTGTCATATATTTTATATATTTATTAAATGACAAACAATGTCCCACCTCACATCGTGCCCTGCGTGCCCGACAACTTGCAGGCAGGAGAATCTAATGGCTGCCTCTGACAACGCAGCTAGCGAAGCTGCTTTCTGGACGGCAAATATATAATTTAAAAGTGTTTGCCAACGATACGCTAAGAAGAAGAAGAGACATATATTTTGATATGTCATTTCGTGTCCATTAAACAGTTAAAGCTGCACAAAGGCGGTGTAATCGCAGACGTCTTTTCCACACTACTTTCATATATCATGGATCCAGGAGCCATGCCATAAGAGATCTGCTATTGCATAGACGTTATTAATTTAGGGTACCCGGCCTACATTGTCGTGTTCTGAAATTGTTTTCTAAACTATAACAAGGTTGTGTCTATACCTTGGAGACTTATTTGCGAAACGAATTTGGATAAACTATTTAGATAGGTTTAAAGCTGCAACCAAAGGTTTGGTTTTATGTTTGTTTCGTCATCACAAAAAGTCGCAAATCAGATTTTGATGTGGTTTTCACAATTGGATAGCTTTGACTTAAAATCGAAACAATGCTTGATCTTAATATGTTCAGTGGAATCGGAGACATATATATATATAGTTCATAATTATTTATGTAAATGTCGTGGACTAATTGTAGTACACACGAACTAAGGCGTAGTCATAGACTGGTACTGATAACTGAAACAAACTGCATGCTAAATTTAATGTTATTTCGTAATGCTAGTTGTGTTCATTGGGTAATAGATCACTGACATTCCTGTCTATCAAATTAATTCACTCTTCAAGATTAATAAGCGTAAAATTATTAATAACAGTAAATATTATAGGTAATATTAAGATGTAAAATGTAAATCAGACTTATTTTGCGACAGCTTTCATTCTTCATAGAGCATTATCCCAAATTTATTTATTCACCTTTAGAAATGGTGCATTTTTGACCTTTGGTATTATTGTTACAATATTTACGAGCGTGTCTAGTCTTCATTTCCTCACTACTATAAATTATGTTTTTTAATGTCGGATATCTTTGACTAGTTTTATTATTTTGATACGTTTATCAGATGACGCTTGCATTAACTTATCTTTTTCTAATGTAATATTTCAATGGTTACGTTCAAATATTTGTGCTTTGATTAATTCGAATGAATTCTTTATTCATTTATTTAACTTCATCGTTGGCTAGTCGTCGTAAGTACATCACGTCTCCTTATCTCTGACGTAAGGTTAAAGGTTTATTAGTTTTAAGTGTTACTGGATTTATTACAGAAACTATCTTCTTTCCTTTACTGATGATGGCTAATAAGCCAGCCCACAATAGTAAGTGGAAACAAACGCTAATAAATATAGTTGTCTTTTCTGCAATAACAGAAGGAAACGACCAAGATGTGCCTGTCATATACCACATAGGTAACAAACAAACACACGGTCTGCCTAAAAGTAAGTAGCTATCGTAACCCATATGAAGAAGACTGGGGGCTAGCAGGTAGGATAAGGAAGGAAAGATAACAATCGAGAGCGTCATTGGAACACCGGCGCTCTCAAATTCGCTTGGCTGAAATTGTGCCTCATGGATAACGATAACGTCTAGTTCGCATTCTTTACAGATGTTATTAATTATTAACTGTCTGCATAATAATAACCAATTAATTAAATTTTCCAACGTTCAATAAAAACAGTAAAAGGATTAAATAAGGTGGTATTAAAATTTCACTCAACTCGGAGTAATCATACCGACGAAGTATCATAACTAACACAAAAATGGCAGCACTACAATCTTGTCTGTGTATCTTCGGTGTGAGGACTTTCAGATTCCATGAGAAGACGGTGAGCTGTAAGCTATGTGTTTTTCGTCACGTTGCAGCATATCTGCTCTTTTTTATGGGCATCATGCGAGTGGTAAATATCTTAGCAAGCGTTACCTTATCCAATTGGCCTGTCCTTTATATATTACAAATGTAAAAGTTTGTGAAGATGTTGAGATGTTTAGATATTCGTTATTCAACCACGGATTTGGATGCGAGTAGGCACACTGATAAAATATATTCTGAATTTAGATTGCTTTATATCTCGCTTATGCTATCCATTAGGATTCACATAAACAAAGACTGCGACCTAAACAAGGAGGGCATACAATAAAATAATTTATACAGCCGATCCTGGAAATGGCTCATCATCGCATCATTATTCTATCTCGATGACTATCAAGAAGTATGATATAGCAAAAAACACTTGATTTTCATTTGTCATTAATTTTTGTATTATAATTTTTTTTTTTTACTTTTAACTTTTTGTATTATGTAATTGATTTGGGTTTTCACGATACAGGCTTGCCTAGTGTGAAAACCACAGAAGTATTTTTGTTTAATTTTGCCAGCGCTTGGCAAATTACTTTATTTTATTTTATAAGGTGTTTTAAATTGATAAGGTTTTCTAATTTGTTAAACGCTGTAATTAAACAATTTTTCATTTTTCATTTTCATTTCCATTTTATAAAAATCGATTTGACTCTGTGGTTTCATCCAAGCTTCATCATTGCTGCACTCCTCCCGTGGTTCATAGCGTAATGTTATACATCCTATATTCTTCCACAATTAAAGAACTACGTAATATATCATACTTCTTGATAGTCATCGAGAAGAATAAATATATTATCATTGACTACGGCTGAGTACACTTGATAAGCTGTGGACACGCGCTCTAAAGCAATCTCAATCTAGTATTTATGTATTCTTTATATAATAATGAAACGCGGCAGTTTTGGACTTATCACTTTCTGGAATTTTTAGACATAAATATATTATATTTTATTACTGTAATTGCGTCAGTCTATAATTGAGTAGATTCGTAAAATCAAGTTCATGGCTGTTTGAAGAATGTCACCTGTCTGTGTTTCCTAATTTAAGGATGATGTCATGTGTGAGAATCAGCTAGGCGTGTTTGGAATAACAATACATTGATTAACACAAAAAAACTAATAATTGAAACGAGTATATATCGTCGGTATTTAAGTAGTACACATTTATGTAGGCGACAAAATAGTCAAAGAATACACAATTTTCTTGTTTTCTCTCGTCGGTGAATTTAAATTTATACCTATAGAAAATTTTTGTTACGTCACACATTTTTGCTGTCGTTCAAAGCACAAGGGTAACATGAAGTTTATATCGTTTATGACGAACTGTCATGTAAGCAAATTTATTTTATGACTACATACGAAAACAAGACAAATAAATAAAAAAATCTACCTACAACCGAGTTAGAAGTAACGTATATTAAAAATTATGTAATTTAGTAAGTACAAGTACGCAAAACATTTTCCAATTATCAGACAAATATCTCCTAAATTCTACTAACAAATTAATTACCTATGTTATGGGGAACAAACAATGATAAGGTAATTAATAAGTTATATTCGGTTAATCACTTAAAATAACTTATTATTATTTTATTTGTGATATCTGAAGCTAAGCAGAATAAGTATTGCCATTCAACGTGGCAATCCTGCCAGTCTCCTGGGCACGTTGCCAATAGACGACGATGCGGAGGTATATTATGACGCTTTTTAATTTTGTTGTTTTATTTTTTCTGTAGCTAATATGTCTTGTAAATAATTTGTGTATATATTATATTAATTATTTGTTTATTTGATGTGCAATAATAACAGCTAAGCTAGGGATCGAATCCACAACTTCTCGATCGCAGGTCGCGTTTATCCATAGAGCTACCGCTACCTAAATGCTCTTTCTATAATCTAGTTTTATCTAAGGTTACTCCTTTCATCAATTTTGTCTATCACTCACGTTCACACATAGAACAATTACTAGCTTTAAATATTAGTTTTCCAGTAAATTCATCTTCATTAGTGCTGCCACTAAAAGTACCGTTATAATGGGAACTTTCCACTACTAATGATTCGAAGAAACTAGACTCTTCCCTCTCAGTAAAAGTTGAATTGTTTTTTTCTTTAAATAAAATCTTTTTACAGAACAGTATTAATTTTATGAAAAGGATATTTCTGCATCGACAGTCTCCTTTTGACCTAGTTTAAAGACGATTATGAAGACTGACAAGTCTTTTTAATCGTAACGATTCCATAATTTTATAAAATTGAAATGCCTGTTTTTTTTTTTATCCTGCTAAGGTGGCAAACAAGCATACAGCCTACTTGATGGTAAGTGGTCACCGTAGCCTATGGACGCCTGCGATACCAAAGGCATCACTAGCGCGTTGCCGACCCTTTAGGAAAGGAAGTGGGAAGGAGAAGGAGCGGGATGGGGGAAAGGGGGTGATTGGGCCTCCGGCATTTTATAGCACATAGGATACTATGCCATTTTTTTAAAGACTTGTCCTGCACCACGTAAAAATTCTATGTGGCGGCGATCTTTACAAATATTCAAACTACGGACACAACGAGCTCAGACTCGGAACAATTATTTGTGGATCACACAGATTGTTGTCCCGTGCGGGGATCGAAACCACAACACATGGTAAAGTGGCAGTGGTGAGCCGACCATACCATTCAGCCACTACGTATCATGTTGTGCGAAGCCCGCAAATGCTTCAGATAAAAAAAGAGTCGCGCAGTCCTAACTAATATTATAAATGCGAAAATGAGTTTGTTTGTTTGTTACGGTTTCACGCCTTAACTACTCAACCGATCAACATGAAATTTTGCATACACGTTGTCAGGCGTACAGAATAGGACATAGGGTACCATTCATCCAGAAAAAATAACTGTTGCAAACCTAACCTAAACTAACCTACATTTACGCGAGCGAAGCCGCGGGTGAAAACTAGTATCTTATAAAGTTATGCAAGGCATGCATTTTATTAGCTATTCTTATATAATATCGCGACAGTGTGTGGTTGTTGCCTTGTCATAGAAAAAGCAATAAAGTGATTAATGGCGCTAGACGAGATAACGCCGCAAGCTGACTGCACGGATGGCGTAGTGGTTTAAGCGGTCGCTTCTCCTTGCCGCCGTTCCAAGTGTGGTGGGTTCAATTCCGATATGAAACAAATTTTTGTGATCCACAAATAGTTGTTCAGAGAGCGGATGTGCTTTATGTTCCATGTTTGAATGTTTGTAAGGTGGAATTTGCGACACATGAATTATTCCGAGATGGCGATTTAACGTTGCTTGAGTAATACACCATAGTTACGTTGACGTCGCCGATGCAGTTTTGGTTTAAATCGTTAACTTGATTTATAGGAATTTATTCATTGAATCATGTTTGTTAATTGCTTAGTGCCTACCTTAAGCATTAATTTGTGTCAACCAAAGCTACTCGTATATGTGTGTGCTTGATTTACAGGGTTAATTAAAAATATCAATAGCCCGTGTCTTGTAATTTGTAAGTTACAAATAAGCCAAGTATATTTTTATAAGTTACAAATAAGTAGGTTACATATAATTATTTTATAAGTTACAAATAAGTGAAAACCACTTATTTCAAATTTGAAAAGTTTTACTTAACTACTTTTGTTCTAACTACTTTTCATAATACCTTATTTGAATACTTTTCATATTAAATACAAATATTTGATATTGGTTGCTCTAATCGTAAGACTAAGACTTAAGACTACACAGTCATGGTCGCATAAAAAGCTGCGGCGTATTCAAACAACAGGCCACGTCGTTCGGTTGCAATTTTAAACTTGTTAAAATATGTTTTATGGTTAAAGTATTGCGTTTTGTAAAAAGTGGTAATACAGTTTTTAAGTATAGTGCAAAGGAGACACGTATAAATAGTTACAATTGTTTTTCATTAAAACCTGTATACGTCAGTGTAATGGTCAGATATACTATAATTTATTCATGGGAGTTTAATTAGAAGGTACATCCTTTTAGGTAGCTAAGCAAAACTTGTTGATATTGACCGCCAAGTCAAGATAGCACAGTAACCCACTTTCATTCGTTTCTCAATAGATCCGGTTATGCCCAACACGTTTCTTTTAGTTATAATAACATATTTTTTTAAGAAAATTATGAATGTGATGAAAGCAAATGAAGCCAGAGAAGTGTGTCAGGATCGTAGCAAATGGAAATCCGTAGTCTCTGCCTACCCATCTGGGAAACAGGCGTGAATCTATGTATGTATGTATGTATTTTTTAAGCTATGTATTATCCAGAGTCATTAAGCAGTTACAAATGAACAGCAGTTTGTTTTGTCTGAACGTGAACAGGACAACACAGTGACAAATGACGAATTTATAATGTCTATAAGTTATCAATAAACCTAGGGTTGAATCGTTTTATTTTCAAAATTATATTAGCACAATATAATATATTATCTGTCATTTATTCGACAATAAAAAAGAACCTTGACATTTTAAAATACGAGTTTTTCTATAATCTAATATCAATTTTTTTATTGCTGGCCGTAATTTATTCACTGATAAAAAAAAAGGTTTTGAAAATCACTCCTAAAGCCGGCTCTACACTCGCGGCGCGAACGGCCGCGAAAGCCCGCGACAACTGCGAATCACGAGTGTAGATGTTGTTCACGCCTTCACGTTCGCGCTTCGTGCCTTTCCCCGATCAGTTTTCGATCCGCGACAAAGGGTTTGCGGCGCGCGAACGTGAGCGCATCTACACTCGCATTTTTCCGCAGTAGCGTACGGGACATCTTTAACACAAAGGTAATTGTAATAAGCAATAGCAAGCAGTGACACAGCAGCAGCAGAAATCACGTCCTCGTCGTCCATAGTCACGAACAAGACTATGAAGATTTGCGAGTGTGGAGGGACACAGTTCACACATGGATCGCGGCATACATTCACGGCGTGAAATAACGGCGCGACTTCAAGTGCGAGTGTAGAGACGGCTTTACAAAAAAAATGTTTAGTATGGTTCAAAGGATATTGGTAGTGAAACTGGTTTTATACTTTTATGTAAATAACTAGATTATGCCCGCAACTTCGCTCGCATGAATGTAGCATATTTGTAGGTTATGCCAATTTTCCATCCCTAGGAAACAGAACTATTTCTGGATGAAAAGTACCCTAAGTCCTTTTCTGTACCCCTGACAACATGTATACGAAATTTTATGTTGATTTGTCGAGTAGTTAAGGCGTGAAAGCGTAACAAACAAACAAACAAACTCATTTTTATTATTTCATTATTCATTACAGTTCTTTTTTCTGGACGAAAGGTATTTCATCCAGAAAAAAGAACTGTTGCAAACCTAACCTAACCTACATTTACGCGAGCGAAGCCGCGGGTGAAAACTAGTAAAAAATATTTTGGATTCTTTTTATGAACTTACTATGCTGTTTATCTCATATACCATCTGATTCTAAAATATAACCACACCTTTTTGTTACACGCTGTATATTCGCATGGGAAAAGCCCATGTCCCACAGTAATTTGTTACAAACTCAGCATGTAGGCAGGCTAAAGCTGTTACAGCATGGCTTCACACAATACAAATTTATTTGTACTTTTAAAATGTAACGTTTAGATTGGTGCAAGTCGCGGGGGAAATGAATACGTCAGCAACTGTAACTTTAATCTGTAGCGTGCTTTGTTGACGTACGGTACACTGCTGGACTGCTGGTATAGACATGGAATTTAATAGGTGAACATACATAAGTACATATTTAATAATATAATCCTTCTTCTCCCTAGCCTTTATTATTCCCAAGTCACTTGAGGTCGGCTTTCTAGTCTAACTGGATTTGACTGGATATCAGTTTTTACACGAAGCGGCTGTCACCTGATCTCCGCAACCCAAAGGCTAACGATACCCTAAGGCTAGACCAGTGTCAAGATATTAGAGGGCACTCAATGACTTCCCAATAACGACTGCCATAGATGTTCATGCCAGCCAGGACCGACGGCTTAACGTGTTTTCCGAGGCACGGAGCAGGTGATAATTGTCAATCAATACGCACATAATTTCTAAAAGTCATATAACTTCCGAAAGTCAGAGGTGCGCGACGTGAGTTCGAACCCGAAACCCTCTGCATTGCAGTCTGTTGGTCTCCCCACTGAGCTATCGCTGCCTCTTTAATAATATAATATAATATTCTATCACATACACACAACACCATCTAGCCCAAACTAAGCAGAGCTTGTACTATAACACGTTATATGTAGATAGATTTAGAGTACCTTGTGGATTCAATGGTCTTTTGACTGCACGGATGGCGTAGTGGTTTAAGTGGTCGCCTCGCCACCGCCATTGCGCCCTATGTTGTGGGTTCGAATCCCACACGGGACAAAAATTTGTGTGATCCACAGATCGTTGTTCCCAACTGACTCGGAAATCGATTCTAAGACCTCACAGTTCTTTACAAACACAAAAGCAATCTTAAGCCACTACCATCAAAGCAATATTTTTAAGTTCATTATAATATATAATGCACTTCATATTAGAAGGACAGCATTCGAGTTTTGCTAATTTACTTAAAGTTTGGATTAAATTCTAATCGAAGGAAATTGTTTGATTTTTAATAAACTGATGCATATTTTCAAGTATTCATTAAGTTTCAGTTTTAGTATAGATTAAGCACATGTAGAAAGAAAAACAATGTTAATATAGCATAACTAATAATGTGTTTGTAACAATGTACATTTTTTTAACACAAAACTAAACTAGTAGAATATACTTGCTTTCAGCATCACAATAAAATGTTGTAACTTTTAAAATCCTTTCGCAATTAAAGGTCTTGAAATTAGAACGTGGAAGTTAAAAAGCGCCACTGTTCTTCTTTATTTTGTTTTCTATTTTATCCTAATCCTAACTTCTTAATCCTAATCCTAACTAATATTATAAAAACGAAAATGAGGTTGTTTATTTGTTTGTTACCTTTTCACGCCTAAACCACTGAACCGATCATCCTGAAATGGTGTATATACGTTTTCAGGTGTACAGAAACGAACATAGGCTACCTTTCACCTCGAAAAAAATTACTGTTCCCGATGAAAACAACAAAAACATTCTTATGATAATAGATGGCGCCACGTGTCTTTCGAATCATGATTGAATTATATTATTACAAGCAGAGTACAACCCGAATTGATTGTCAAATTCTAAATTAACGCGAGCGAAGCCGCGGGCAAAAGCTAGTTCCTATATAATTTAATTAGTCATTGAAACTACGGGCTCAAGGAACACGAATACTGAAACGGATTTTTGTGGATCTGACACGTTTTGTAACTCGACATTGTGAAGAGACGACCATTTCAACCATCGTGACATACAGTTTTAGTAACGAATGTTTATGTATCATCACACCTCATTTCTGTCGGCAATAATAATGATAATTGCAATCAACTTAGCTATTTTGTTCAATCATTTTTAATAAGTCATGTATGTACCTACCTACTGGCTACCTTATAATACTATATTTTCATATTCCTATAATAAGGATGCGCTATCTTCCCCGTATACTCGATATTTTAGAACTATTATGATGTACTCGCGATGTGTATTGGCTACGACCGTCTTAAAAAGGCTACCTCGTATTGTGTCCACTTGAATACGTTACGTACAGCAAAAGACTGTTCGTAACACTAAAGTATGGTTAAATTTTTACTATATTCTGGCTAAAGGTTAACGTTTATGTTTGCGAGGATTATATACCCGGGTCGGCCAAAGTGTTATTGTGCTTTTTAATTTAGAGAACCTTTTTCTTTGAGGATATAAAACCGTGAGTTTTATATAGTGTGGAGGTTTTCACTTGCTACGTTCTCTCAAGATTCATGCAGTCAAAATACGTTTATCATTGTTATAATCTTTATATTCTCGTGACTAGAATTATTATTAAATTGCAGAATCGATGGACATTATTTATAAACAGGAAGAAAATGTATTCAATTATAATTGTACTGATAGAGAAGACCAGCGTTCTTCATTTTTAGAAGGTCATCAGCGACTTGTGTACAGAAGGTGATTCACTTTTAAATCAAATCTTATTTAGGTACCTAATATTATCAACTAAGTACATACAAGGTCTATTATATAACAGTTTCTTGCCCGCTTCTTTTTATAGGAAATCGAGCATAGATACTATTTTCAATGCAAAATGTGAAATTCCTTTATTTTATTATAATATTTTTTAATATATTGATAAGTTAATTGCGGTGTACAAGAAGTGTATAAACACTTAAAGAACAAGAAGTGTAATAACATTTAAAGAAATAATCAATAATTTTCGACTGACTAAAATTAGAACTTAAGATATCGTAAAGTTTAAATATATAATAAATATCTTTAAAAATAATAAAGGTAAACAATCCCCTAAGGAATGACGACGAATAAATTCTGGGTGAATAAAAGAAACAGAAAGAACACTCGAACTCGGAGTCACTATTTGCGAGTTGTAATCGGATTTGAGTTCGGGGCTGGTATCGGACTACCGCTGTATGTGACCGTAAAGGTTTACGGGCGGTTTAAAAATGGTAACTATAGTATTTTTAATTCTGTCTTTTAGAAAAGACAATTAAAAATACTACAATTACCATTTTATGTTAGACAACCCTAGGATATTAAAAGAACATTTGAAGCTCATTAGTTATTTCCGTGAATTGTGTTTATTTCCTCTTAAATAAAAAATAACTGGTTATAATTAATAATATAAGGTCGGGGAAAAAGTTTCTTCGCATTTTATATGAAAACTCAAGACATTATTTTTCAAAGTTTATTTACATTTAATTACAATATATATGTGCCATTTTGTTCGATGATTGTCTGCCATCTTGTAGGTAGTGACATGATCCCGTTGCTGTAGAAATTTTGGGACTTCTGATCAAAAAAATGCGATAAGTAGTTTTGGCAGTCCTCTCTTGATGTTAACCTGATACTGTCTAAAGAATTCTATAGATACAGGTGGAAATCTGAAGGTGCAAGGTCAGGGCTATATGGCGGATGCATTAACACCTCCCAGCCAAACTCTCTTAATTTTTGCTGAGTGATTAAAGATGTGTGAGGTCTAGCGTTATCGTGATGAAATACCACACCCATTCTATTGATTAATTCCGGCCACTTTCTCTCAATTTCTTGCTTTAATCTCATTAGTTCTTGGCAGTAGAGATCCAAATCGATGGTTCTGCCCAGCGGTAAAAGCTCATAATGAACAATACCCTTCCAATCCCACCATACACACAGCATCACCTTATTGCCAGTTAGCCCGAGTTTTGCCACAGTCTGTGAAGCCTGACCGACCTTTGACCACGACTTATTTCACACGTTCTAATCGTACGTGATCCACTTTTCATCACCAGTTATCAATCTCTTCAAAAACGTTTCGGTTTAATTAAATCTCAATAAAGAATTGCAAATGAGTACACGGTTCATTAGGTTTCTTTCACTGAGCTCGTGTGGCACCTAAATATCGAGCTTTTTTGTATACCTAGCTTTTTCAAATGGGTCAAAACTGTTTTGTGGTCAATTCGCAGATCTTCACTTATGTTGTTACTACTGAGATGCCGATCTTGCTCCATTTTTTCAAAAATGGCGTCAATTTTATCCGTGACAGGGCGACCAGAACGAGATGCATCTTTGACATAAAAATTCTCGGATTGAAAACGTTTAAACCAATTTTGTGCTACTCTTACTGACACCGCATTATCCACACGACATTGACATTGACATCCATAAACGTTACGGCTTGCGTTGCATTTTTTCCTTTTCTGTAATAAAATTTTAAAATGTATCGAATTCTGTGTGATAATTGGTCCGAGGACTTTCTTCATTAGATTCACTCATTTTGACAGAAAGAAAAACAAATGAAAACCGGAGGGAAACAATATTTTACTAAATTGTTTCTTCTTTTGAAATGTAACCCTTTTAATGGTATCAAAACCAGCCAGATACATATAGATAGAGTACAGCCAATGAGATTTTATAAAAAATGTATACAGACTATATGCGAAAAGACTTTTTCGCCGACCTATTATAATGGACATCGCCATGCAAAGCATGTTTTAATTATGTGTCAAGCTGTTAATCTGTTAATAATTACAAAATACAAGATTGCATATAATATATGCATCCATAAAAGTTATCACTATGTAAATTTCTTTTTTACAAGATACATTTTAATGAATGCATATTTTAAATTTTAGACGAATTTCTAATAATATTATAGGCAATATGCCTATTTCTTTTTTATATTGTATAATGTTTAAATACACACAAATTTTATTTTTTATTTTTTTTCTCGTCATAATGTCCACACTCCACCTGATGGTAAGCAGTCGTGTGGTCTAAGAGCAGTGGCCTCCACACCGCCCTCATAGCAGCCGAGGCGATTTTGAGGTCAAAATTTCATTGACCAAATTTTCCAGTTATGCTATGGTGGCAAACAAGCATACCTCTTGCCTAATGGCAAGCGCTTGCCGTCGTCAATGCTTACAACATTACAGTCATTCGAGCGATTGACCATTCAAAATTGGAGTCGCTATGCTGTAAGCACAAACAATATAGCCTGGTAGACCTTTAATACAACATACAGTGAATTTAGTGTTATTTCTTATAGAGTAGGGTATAAAGCATTTACTCTAGTTAAAGCGAAATCCCAAGTTTAAGCCTAAGGGGAGGGGATTCCTCTATGGCCTACCTCAAATACTTGCAAATAAGTTCGCATAGTCAACTGAGATATAGGTTAAAGTAAGTTGGCTATACCTGAAACAGCTTGACTGGATAAGTAGTTCCAGCCCACAATAAAACCTACAATAGTGTTCCTACAGTGTGCAAGAATTTTAGAACTCTTGTGACATCGCTGTTCACAGTGCAGTTTCTGTTCTTATGATAGAATTTATTAACTTTCTTAAATACTTATGACGTTATGGCAGTAAGGACAAATCATTGACGTCAACGACTAGCGGGGTCGTGACTCCTTCGCGAATCTCAATATTAAAATAAGACAACTTTAATATGTATCTTATATATTTTATTAATATATTATAATAGTATGTATTATTATAACATGGCGCTAAAGTGAGTGATACACGACCCAATTTGGATTTGCTAAATATCTAATCGGTACATCTACTGGGACCAATCAAATTGTGTATAATTTTTATACTTATATATTCTTTGAACATATACAAATTATTTTGTATTAGTCTATTGTACAATTTCCTTTTTTAATTTTTAGCAAATAGTTCATATAATAATAATATCAGCCCTGTATTTAACAGTCCCACTGCTGGGCACGGGCCACTTCTCAGCGTGAGAAGGGTTAGGCCATAGTCCACTATGCTGGCCGAGTGTAGATTGGCACATGACTTAACATATTTTCGCACATTATGGAGAACTCTCAGATACGCAGGTTTCCTCACGAAGTTTTCCTTCACTTCCTTCACTGTTAAAATAATTCATAGTTTGTGTAAAATAATTGCATTTATGAGCTACAAAATTGCAAAATCATGATTCTGTTTTACTATCCACAATTTTGGCGTTATTGTCATTAGTTGTGTATCCTGGAGAAGGGTTCGATCTCAATAATATACTGACACAATCTGGTTGGTGCAAATGGAACAATTATTATAAATTGTAGGCGTAACTATATCAACAGGCCATAGCACGTATGGTATGGCTTCTCCTCGAGTCTATATTTATTCTCATAAGGGTACTTTGTCAATATCTGGCAATGTATGAGCATATTATGCTTTTTCTCTTGTAGTCACAAATCCAGCATTGTAAAGTTCCTTAGCAGTAGACAACAACCATGTTATTCACTAAAGATTAAAATTGTCGTGGTATAGTTGATAGCTTGTTACTAATGACTGCCTCCGTGGCGCAGCGGTAGTGAATGCGACTGCTGTGCATGAGGTCTCGGGTTCGAATCCCGGGTCGGGCCAACAACAAGTTATTGGGTTTTTCTGTTAAGAAATCTCAATAGCAACCCGGAGTTAGGAAGTTGGTGGTTTTAGACACCCCCGTGCCTCGGAAAGCACGTAAAGCCGTAGGTCCTGCGCCCGATCTCTCTCCGGTCGTGTCGAATTACCGTCCCATCGGATCATGAGAGTTAGGGAACAGAGAGTGCACTTATGTTTGTGCACATACTTGTGCACTATAATATCTCCTGCGCAGATGGCCAGTCTCCGTTAAGACTGGCCGCCGTGACCGAAATTCAGTCTGGAGGAACTTTAAGTGACTTCACTAGAATATATAATATATATAGCAACCACAAGTGTGCAATTCCATGATCTTGCCAAAAACTGCTAAGATAATCTAGGACGGGACGAGCGGATGCCTGTGCAGAGAGAATACCACTATCATATTTTGTTAGAATGCTAGATACATGCTATGTTTTGGTCGGTATATTGATATGCATACTGAATTCTATCAGTATACCGAGCAGAACCAAGTGTGCCGTTGTTGTTATTTGTATCTAATAAAACTTGAATATTATCATTTCTGCAGATTATTGTATTGGAAATCTAGAAAGAGTATGGACCCTGAACAAAGATGACAACTACGATATTATAAAAAGTAGTTCCTTACCTGTCAGAAAGCATAACTGAGAAATAAATATAGCAGATTTACAATGTACATTATATTTGTCAAACATAAAATAACTCAATAAATAATAGTTGCCTTTTCAAAGATTTATTTGGTGACTAGAATCGACGTTATCTTTTTTAATACGGTGTAGTTAGAAATAAGGTAGGTTTGAAATAAAAATCTAGATATTTCAATATTAGTAATAAGAAACTGTCATCCAACTAACGAGTTCTTATGTTAGCATAATCCAATTTGTCGATACAACTAATTGGGCCGACCGAATTGGCCCGTGTGTGAGCGCCTAGAATACCTAACTATTATTTTAGCATTAATACATAATTGGAATTTTCTTTTGACATAAAATATTCGACTATTCAGACTGAGATGCATATTTTTCTTGATTATATGTTTACGCTATTGCATTTTTATTATTTAAATTATATGTTATATAATATACATATAATTATCTGGAACAGTCTAGGCTATTCAATGAATAGGTGTTTCGCATAAATCACTTGTAATATTTATTCCTTGACATTTGAGTGCCTAATAAACGTAATTCTATAATTAGATAATGATGCGCCTAAAGGCAGTAACTGACTTAACAAGATGGTTATGTAACCATTGCGTATTGCTCTAAAGGCTATTAAAAGTTTGTATAGATACAGATTTGTTTGAAAAGTGGCGTGCTCTAAAATATATAAAGTTATTTATATAAATACATACATACATACATACTTACGCCTGATTATCTCCGGAAGTGTAGGTGGCGGTATGTACCTAGTCATATAATCCTAACTAATATTATAAATGTGAAAATGAGTTTGTTTGTTTGTTTGTTCGTTACGCTTTCACGCCTTAATTACTCAACCGATCAACATGAAATTTTGCATACACGTTGTCAGGGGTACAGAATAGGATATAGCGTAACTTTCATCCAGAAAAAATAACTGTTGCAAACCTAACCTATCCTAACCTACATTTACGCGAGTGAAGCCGCGGGTGAAAACTAGTATATAATATAAGGCCAGGTTTATATTTTATTCCAGCATTAATTTCATTCATTCACCACCTATACTTTTGTTCGCATGGCTTAGAGAGTGAGTTGCCTATCATACACATTTCCAGGGATTGTTTAGCTATAATGGATGTCCAACCAGAAAAAGCAGATAATGCTTTGCCCGACTTGGGATCGAATCCAGGTCCTCACACGACTATAATGAACATTGACAATCATTAGCATATTAACCATTTATTAATGTTGATATAAAAATAACCTTGTATATAAATTGTTTCACTGCTGGGCACAGGTCTCTTCTCAGTGTAAGAAGGGTTAGGTATAGTTCACCACGCTAGCTCAGCACTTAACATATTTTGGCGAACTCCCAGACAAAGGTTTATCCACGATATTTTTTATCGTCATTAAGGCGAGCGACAATTAGGTATCTATGTATAAAACTTCGAAAAGGTGCGTGCCTTGGAATAGAACTCAAGACTTCTTCGTGGCAGTCCAATATCGCTACCACTGTGCCACAATCGCTGCTATGTTTTTGATCATATTACTTGACGGCTAACGCATGGGATTACTTTTTCTGACCTTAAAAGGCTGCTTTAACTTATAATAGAATAGTTGTATAAGTTTTGTTGTGTCGTCTAGTCCTTCGCAGGTAAAGATGACTAGACCCGATTACTATAAGGTCAGTTAAGATTATAATAACTGTGTTATTTGTTAAATAACAGGTTCCGGTATCAATATTGAATATCTGCCAGTAATTTTTTGTAGCAATATCACATTCTTCAAATTATACATTACAATTTTGACAGGGCACCTGTGCATCGATCTTTATAACGCAAAAAATGTTGCAAAAATATTGATCATTTGCGATAATTTCATATTTGTTTATTTTGTCTTTGAATTAAAAAAGTTGTCTCCTTTTAATATAATGAAATAAGTGTGCTTTTAAGCCGAATAAATTAGTAATCCTTTAGTCCAATTTATCTCTAAAAAGTACAGACTTACATACATAACGTCACGCATATGTGTGCCATTCCATGACACTGTGGCTTATTGGGATATAAATTCCATCTAGGCGATTTTAGGTGCGCATAACAGGGTCGACTCTATTGTATCTGTAAAATCGAATCCGTAAACGTCATTGCAAACATTGGCACAAACTTATGCTACAGTGCAGTTAAATTATACGAAAGAAAGACGAAAAGTAAGAGTTTCTGAAACCCTATTCAAAAGCTGTTCATAAACCGTATCTACTACAAAACTTTGCTGCGGAATGTGATAGTTCTTATATACACTTATATAAGTATCCAAATTTAAATAAATAGCCATATCCGATGCATAGAGTGCAGCTATATCAAATGTAATATTGTGACTTGTTGAAAGATAAAAATGCATAGCATTATAATAAATTAGATAACTAAATAATAATGCGTCAAACATTAAATAGCAGTTTAAAATATTTTAATTAAGTTTTGAACATTTATTATTTTAAAGAATCATTATTTTTATGTGATGTCGTATCGCTTTACAGATTTAGAATCAATTTTAATAAATCGGTATTGGTTTTGAGTGACATTATTTAAGTGATAATCATCTAAATAATCGTTTAGCATTTGATTGAGTAATAAAGCCGGGTCGTTTTATATCATTTGGATGGCTAAAAATGGCTTGGCAGATTGCATTGATGACTGCACATAGCAGGCAATCGGTCGCTTCGGTTCGCATTTATTTATAATAATTAATCTGAGTTTGTGAGTACTTTGCACCAGTTAATTTTTTGTTCGAAAAGTGGAGGATTTTAGCAACAACACCGGGCTTGAACCATGAGATTTTAACCTATTGAATCGCAGTGTCACGGAGGCAGAGTGCCGGTGATCTAATCGCTCCTTCATTGTCTCCTTCCTTTACTTCTTTCTTCTGCCCGCTACCACTCGAAGGCGATGATAACTGGTTATGAGGCGGACCCGCTCCTTGTTTGTCACCTATGTAATTTGCAGTAAACACTGCTTCTGTGATGTCAAGCAAACACAGCCATTTCCGTGGGCAGTTACTGCTTACCATAAGTTAGCTCATCTGCTACCAACAATAACAAAAACTATTATGACAGCTATAAAGCGATTTTATATACATCTACTTTGAACAACGACTTTTAAGTAGAAGTAGGTTATGCATTTGTATTATTCAAAATTAGATACTATATGATATCTTATCTTATGTGGAGGCCAGTCAGTGCAGACCGGCGACACTTCGACCCAGTGGGATCTTTTGTGTCGACGCTCTCCCAATAACGACTGCCATAGATGTTCATGGCAGCCGGGACCGACGGCTTAACGTGCTCTCCGAGGCACGGAGCAGGCGATAATTGTCAATCAATACGCACATAATTTCGAAAAGTCATATAACTTACAAAAGTCAGAGGTGTGCGACGTGTGTTCGAACCCGAGACCCTCTGCATTGCAGTCTGTTAATCTCCCCACTGAGCTATCGCTGCTCTTATATGATTATCTTACTTGACCATTTGTTGTGATAGCGTTAAGGTGGTACTCCCTTGGGTGCAATGGTAAATACCACCCATTTGGGAGTTTTACAAAAGTGCCTCGTTCTGCTGGTGTACGAGGCGTATAAGTTGCCTGTTATATTTTCGATTAGTTGTGTGTTCTCATAGTCGGTAACCGGATTAAACGGTGATATTTGGTTTCTCTGATAGCAGATTCTCAATATCCAGTTAACACTGGCGGTGGCTTTCACTCGAAACAATGCACTTGTTTAATCATTAGTAGTCCTAATACTAAGACATTAAATTTTCCCATAGACTACGTTCATGTAACCGGGTAAATGTTATTATTTGGCTCATAGGTAACATATATAGCATATATTTATTATTAAGAAAAAGATGAATGTGAAAAATATATTCATACATTTTTTATGATAGTCATTACACATCATGTATGAAATTGTTTATCCAAGCAAATTTGTTTGCTCTTATTAATTTCTTACAAAATAACCTGCAGATTGTACCTATTTATGAAGTTTTTAATTTTATCACAATAAATCGAGCTCTTTGATGCTTGATTTTGATTGATTTGATGACATTGTTTTATAACTGGAGTTCAATGAAAGAGCAGGCTCTATATTCTATTAAAATAAATTATTTTATAAATTTTAATAGGGTCTACCCGTAAACATGTCTGCTGCAAAAAAGCAACCGGAACGTCGATGGGAAGTCTAAAATTAAATCAAAATAGCTTTTATAATTTAAATTGCTTAAATAAAAGTAATCAGTTAGTATAAGAGTTTAACAATAGTAGTTTAAAGTTTCAAAATTATGTAATAATATTGTTTAAAAAAAATAAACAACTGGATAAAATCTGTATCAAGATGTTTAATTTCAATTTGAAAAGGATTTTTGAAGTGAAAACTTCTTTAACGGCGTTGTGCACTTTTTTGTGATGGGTAAAAAATGTTAAACTCGCGTCAGGACACGTGACCTGATCGAAAATTCGTAAGACGGAGGGAGAATTGTCATGTTTGTGTACGATAGCGCAATAAATGAATATTGTAGTTTACTACATAAATGATAGTACTTTTATACTGATAATTAAAGAAATTCGTGCAAAATTATTCCCTAACCATTCCAAAATATCAAAAATGCACAACGTTAATACTCAAGTTTTCACTTCTGCCGGCACTCCCAGAGTGCAACCCGTTGATTTTTTTATTTCTTCACCGCTAGAGCGAGTGATAATTAACTTTTGATAGACGCATAACTTAGAAAAGTCTGAGGTTGGGCCTTGGGATCGAACTCGAGACCTCTGCGTAGTAATCCAACGGTCTGCGACTAGGCTATCGCTGCTGCATACTATAATTTTGTAAAGTTTGTAATGTAAAAAGTACTTCAATAATAATAATATATTCTACCACATACACACAACACCATCTAGCCCAAACTAAGCAAAGCTTGTACTATGGGTATTAGACAACGGATAAACATACATATATACTTTTTTTCGTAAATACATACATATTATACATAGAAACACCCAGACCAAGACAAACATCCATTGAAATTAAACTACTACATACGGATTTTATCGCGTTGTTTATTTGACACTTTATTACAAAATTTTGGAAACTGTTACACTACTATTACTACTAAACTTTACTAATTTTTAAGCTAATTAAATTATTGAAACTATTAAAACTATTACTATACTATTATACTATTTATATTTGTGTTTACACTTTCCCCGACGTTTCGGTTGCTTTCCAGCAGCCATGGTCACGGGGAGACTAAGATAGTAGTTGTCTCAATGTTCCAGTGCAGTTATTTCAAAGTACCCGAACATAATTTAATCATGGGTGTTTCTATTTACGCAGAATGTGCTCAAAGTATCATGAAGTCTAGCTGTAGTTTGCTTCTTCTTGGGTTTGACTATTTGAATTACTGGATCCCAAGCTGGTGGTACATTCCAACCATCTTAAATCAAAATTAGTAAAGTTTATAGTAAATAAAAAATCAAAATTAGTAAAGTTTAGTAGTAATAGTAGTGTAACAGTTTCCAAAATTTTGTAATAAAGTGTCAAATAAACAACGCGATAAAATCCGTATATAGTAGTTTAATTTCAATGAATAACATTCGCGTAAACAGAAGACAACATTATACAAACATTCATGTTCATGCACACAAATGTTTCACTTGTGCGGGAATCGAACCCGTGACCTCAGGCGTGGCAATCGGTTACACTAACCACTACGCCATCGAGGTCGTCTAATTTAAATTAGTTAGTGTTAGTCTTCCCTATCCACTTATTGCGTATATTATAATAAAAAAGAGTGTGGTAAAGATTAAAACAACAAAATAATTATTGTAAACGTTTTTACATTATTTATTGTCTAGAAAACAAAAACAATAAAACATAATAAAGATCTTAAAGCCGTTTTACGCTTTATGCTGAGATAACATACGTTGGCAATTTGGTTCTTAACTTTGTACATTGAAGGTTATAATTTACAGTTTCTTCTCGACGTAGGGGTGAGCCTTGATGTACTCGAGGGACCGGAGGATGTAGTCCGGGATTGGTTCGGGAGCGGGGGGAGTAGGCAGATGAGCACCCTGTGAATAAAAGAACAATCAGAATATTAGATAAGTATATAGCTGTTACCCGCGACTTCCTCAACTTGAAATTTAACAAAAAGAATATGTAATATAAGTAGCCTAATTTACTCCTTATAACATCAGCTATTAGCCAGTGAAAGTCTCGTCAAAATCAGTCCAGCCGTTTCAGAGATTATTCGGCACAAACAGACAGACAACAAATTTAAAAATTGTGTTTTTTAACGTAAGTATAAACTTTCTTATGCATTTCGTAAAAAGCTGTTATTTTGACATTACCTACAAACAGACACTCCAATTTTATTTAGTTGTATGTATGTACTGATAAAGCATAGGATCGCATTAATCCCTGACCATGAATAGCTTAGTTGGCAAAGCGACGACATCATTTGTTGACTTCGAAGATTCAAGTACTACTCCATGGATAGTATTTTTCCTCTGTTATAATTTACATACTACCTTAGCATTGAAATGCTTACGTAAAATCAATCTTACAAAATATTGTATTACACTATTTCCAAAATTTCTATTATTATTATCATTTACATAGATATTCAGTAAAATAGAATAATAACTGTCTTATGACGATCAATTAGAAATCATATATTTATTTTCACATAGCATCTACTAGTCTCTTTAGTAATCCATAGTGTGTGCATACAAATTGCTATACTTAATCAATAGAAAAAACGATGATATCATTAACCAAAACCGTCGATCTGTATATTATCTTTAAAAGGTCATACTACATTATGTTATGTATTTCTCCATGACCCTTTCACCTATCTTAGCAAACACATTAAGAGCTTAGTAACATATGATGACATTTGATTCAATTTCTAAGAGGTTCTCGAGTGAAGGTCGGTCCTAATCACAATCATCGCGTGTCTGCGGTTAAAGAGAGGCTATTTCTATAACACATTATTTACATCATATGTTTATAAGTAGATGAAGGTGGAACTGAGATTCATTAACCGCAAAAAGCTATTGTAGGTGCTTGACCTTCATTAGCCATGCCTCCGTATTATATTAAACATAGTTTTGTTTTATAACAGTAAATAGAAATATAGAAGTGTGTAAAGGCATTGCTTAGTTAGAGTACTCGCCATATTCTACCATCAGACATATAAACAGATCGTCTGAGTGTAGATTGGAACGCACGAACTGCTTTGGTTCCACTTTTATAATATGACTAAAGTTTGCTCGCGGCTACGCTCGCGTAAATGTACAGTATTCTATTCTGGATGAAAGGTAACCCTATGTCCATTTCTGTTCTCCTGACAATGTGTATGCGAAATATTATGTTGTTCGGTCAAACAGTTAAGGCGTGAACGCGTAACAAACAAACAAACAAACTAAACACAGTTAGGTTAATACGTACTGCTAAGGAGGGCTTTTTTCAGTGCTTATATCTAAGATTCCTAATTAGCACAGTCTTAGTGTCTTTAAGTCGACCTTCTAGAAAAACATGTTCGCACATCGTCGCCCTGTACATATAGGTAATCGCCTACTCCTGCAGTCGCATCAAATACATTCTAATATAGTTAGTCTAATGGCATATACGGCTGCCGATCTTAAGGTCAAGGGTTCAAATTTTAGACCGAGATAGCAAAAATTACGGAGTGTTTCCTGTCTAGAAATTCTCTTCTCTCTCTCTCTCAATTCTGTCAACTTCCTAACTCTGGATGGGTTAGGAAGTTGGCTGTGTTTCATTTCCGTGCCTCTGCAAGCACATAATTATAACCGCGCCAGTTTATGACTGATTTTTTCGGACGTATTAGATTGCTATCGCATCGGACAATAAGAGAGACTTTCCTCACAAAAATCTATATTTCTAACATTGTGTTCTGCATTTAAATTCTATGCTGAAATACGTCCGTGAGTATACTTTCTAGAAAGTTTTTAATAAATAACACAATTTACCTGGGGCTGGTATCCTTTCTCGTTGGCGACGTAGGTGATGGCGAAAGTCTCGCCTTCAGGGGATTGGTACTGGTTGGCGCCGTTAACTTCAAGTGCTACCTCATCCTACGGAACATACGTAGCGTTATTAACTGACATTACAAAAACTTATAGATGGAGACAACTTATGAAATGCACACCGCAAATATTAAAGGCATTCATTACAAAAAGCAAAACCATTAAAATTTTAACATTTACACATATTTGTATAAAAAATCAATATCATGCCAAAACAGCATATTACATATTATATTTTCTTTATCACATCTTGTAAAATATTTTTTATAAATGCTATCGCACTATATCTAATAGAAGTATACAGGTTCGCTTAAAAGGCATACATATAATCAAATATAGCATATTTGATTATATTATGTATGCCTTTTAAGCGATAGTCCCTATCCTATCCTACATCCCTATCTTTATATTTTTAATGCATCATAATCGTTTCCTAAAATGCGTCTGCCGCACTAGGAATAATTGTTGTATCGTAGGGCAATTTACAAACATTTAAGCAATGAACAAAGAGAAAACTAATTTAGATTACGCATTTTTGTCGAATCAAACCTACAACTCTTGGGTCACTATTATGTGAGAGCTACCACCTAACCATTTCAAAAATTATGTTCATTTAGAAGAACTGACATTATTTAATCCTCTCAAAAGGAACCAGTCTTACCTTGCCCAAAACCTTGACTGCGCCTGAAGCTTGTGCCTGGATACCGTTGTCGGTCTCGTAAGCATACTGGAAGCCACCCTCGGGGGTCTGGTCGTAGCTGCTTCTCAAAACCTGGGCGGTCTGGTCGGTGGACCCGGCGTAAGCGCAGGCGACGAAGCAAAGGGCAATGATGAAGGATTTCTAAACAAAAATAAATACTATTAGTGCGAGTGGTAATTTTACAAAAATAATAAATATAGCTATAATTATTATTAAAGTCATCTTTAGAGCATTTTTCTGAATAGCTATTCACAAAAATGCTCTAAACATGACTTCACTTTAAAGTGTTGAATAAATATGACAAATACGCATTTACTTTTTAAATAACTTATAAAATATAGTAGTAACCAACACAATTTAAAAGTATCTTTTGACATATAATATATCTATTAATATTAAGATGAGATAAATTGTGGTAGCTTGTAGGTAGGGATAAATTCTAAAACTACAGGATCAATTCTGCAAAAATGACAAATATACAAAACTATTCCTGAGTCGTATAGACTATTTTAACTACGTTCAATAACCACGAACGAAATCTAATATCTAAATAACTACATAATATAAATCATAATATTTGTTTCACATCTAATGATATGATTTGAATAGTCTTAATATTGAATATTAATTCATTTTAATAATTAGTTTGACTAATATTTTTATTAGTATTAGTTAACTTATAATAAATAATTTAATTTCTTAATAGCTTTAAGAAAATGTAAGTTACAATTTATAAGTGACCATCGTCAGAAGTTATATTTAGAACATAAGTAGTGACTATAACCACATGACTACAACTTCCAAAATGACACAAATCCACAAATTTTTATTTACGCGAATGTATTTGGAATATTTTTTACCTTTTAATATAAAAACATTAATATTAATTCATGTTAAACTTTAAAATAACTTCACACTTCAAGATTGAGACGCGCACCACCTTATTCACCCCGTGACAATGCCTGCTGAAAAGCAGTCGAAACGCCGGGGAAAGTGTAAATATAACCAGTATAAAAATTGTAATTATTTGAATAATTCGCGATCAACACCGTACTAAAGTTATACTTAATGATTATGTCAAACAATATCATAATGTAGCCAGATGTGCAACATGGCATTTTGATCCATTGCGTAAACATTTTTGTAACCATTCATTAAACGAACAAACACACACGAACAAAAGATTTTATGCGTAGCTTTTAATGTATTTATAATAGCAATCAAATTGGGCACTGTTTAAAAATTTACGTTTACAAGTACTTATTTATTTTAAAATTAATTTATTTTAGATTTGAATTTTAATCACTTTTAATATATCATTTTAGGGCACATGTAGATTTATCTTAGAGCACAGTATTAACGTGTTTATTGCATGCAGGCAAGAAGCACACTTACCATTTTTGTGTTGCTTACTCGGCCTGCTAGATCAATCTAATGCTGGAGCTGAATTCCAAGTTTCTTTTATACACAGCCCAAGAATATAAGAATATGATATCACACCTACCAATAACTTCACCAGTAGAAAAGGTCAACTTTTGTTTTTTACTCTTCGGCGTTTCTTATCGGATAACTTGACATTTTAGTTTCAAATAATGAGAAACTCGTTTTAGTAGTTAATGAAAAATATTAATAACTTCTTCATATGTGGAATTTTACTTCAATGTAAAAAAAAGCTTATGCATGCAAAGTGCATCTTTGACATTTTAAACGATGCAATGTCTACATACGTGAATTGTTTTAAATGTACCTACTGAACTGAAAATAATTCATAATTTTTCATCTTGTCGTTGAATTTTATGAATTAATAATAAACATATACATATGCTTTATAACGGCTGTTTCGTATTGGTCTTCGTCATTCGTGAACATTAGCAATTGATTTCGGCTTATACTTAGGTTCTCAAAGACCATGGTAATGATCTAGTTAGTGGATGGACGTGGACGGTGTAAGAGTATGGTATGGCATGGGGGAAAAGCAGGCCATCATGTCATTTCTGGTCTATAAATTACTATTATTAGATATTATTACGAAACCTGAATTGTCCATTTCTTTAATATTATTAAACCATAGGATATCGAAGTAAATGTAATCGCAAAACAATGACAATTATTTTAATAAAAATATAAATTATCATTTTTAATATTATGTTTTAAAAATTTAGAAACATCACTCACAGATTAGTACATTTTTTTTTGGTTTGTTATTGGTATGCAATAGCTTTGACAGTTGTAGGGCGGGCGACCCATACGCGAGTCGTGAGGTTAAGTATACTCGTATATTCCTTTTACGGCTACTAGACCGTATATAAATTTAGAAATAATATGTACACTTAATATATAATATTATAATATACTCACTGCTACTTTATTATAAAATACTAAAATCATAATTTTATATAATTGTGATTGAAAAGGTGGCCTTTATTTTATTACAGGTATCTTTTCTGCCTGCCCCGTAACTAACAAAAAAGTAACTTCAGTAAATCCAATTAACTTTAACGTTCGTGTGTTACTTCAGAGTAGTAGAGCCTCGCTGATTTCAGCATGAATGGGCCGGCTCGATCGGGGAAGGACTATCCTCTCACAGAATATCGACGTAAAATAGCAGTATTCCTACTGTTGTGTTTCGTTCGGTGAGTGAAAGTGCCGGAGGCCCAATCACCCCTTTCCCCTTTCCCGCTCCTTCTCCTTCCCACTTCCTTTCGTAAATGGTCGGCAACGCGCAAGTAAAGCCTCTGGTGTTGCAGGCGTCTATAGGCTACGGTGACCACCTGCCATCAGGTGGGCCGTATGCTTGTTTGCCACTTTAGTTGCATAAAAAAAAACTGTGTGGACTTAATTCTTGACTTTAATTTTAAGGAATTATCTTGAAAATACAAATATATTTAATTTGTATGTAATTCGTACTCAAGTTAATCTCAGCAGTACAGGGATTTACAAATGATCTAACCACAGAAGGCGCATTAGGAGTGACGAAACGTCCACTCAAACCATTGTTTGTGATCATCCTGTTATCAATAAGTATTAACGAATTTCTTTAGTCGAGGAATTTATACCATATACTTATTTTATCATTAAATTATATATTTAGTAAATTATAGATATTACCTATTTACGTTTGATAAAAAAACATCTGAATTTTAGGCAGTAGTCGGAGTGGTGGTCAATAGATTCCTGCACATAGGTTATCGGGTTCAATATCCGGGTGGGATATAGTGTATGAATTTATGGACAGAAGGACTATCTTTTTGTCAATAAATTCTCAATAGCAGCACAGAGTCCAGAACTGTGCCCTGGCGTCTCCAATCTCCAGTCGCCCTCTATCCCATAGACCTAAAAACATAAATGGCGACATGAAGGTGTATAATCCAGCTCTGCCTGCCCTTTCGGGGATATAGGCCTGAGGCTATGTATGTAAGATGTACAAGAGTAGCAGTGGTAACTCACTACTACTCTTGTACATCTTACATACATAGGGTCTATATTTGTTTTTCCACCTAGTAAGTCTATCTTGTCCTCATTAGCCCAAAGTATCGCCTTCTTGTGATTGGATACTCTGTATTTCAAATCGGAATGTCGGCCACCAGTCGTATTTAGTAGACAGGCACTGTTGGGTGAGAAAGAGTACGTCGACGTATCCGAAAATAACATATACAAAAGTTATCTTAGAAATAAGTAAATCAATTAAAGATCGATTATAATCAGCCTCACAAATCGATTAGAAATGCAGCATTACGAACAGATGTCGCAATTAACATTAAATTTGCTCTTTGAAAAAAAAAAGGAATCTACACAATTCGCAAGTATGTCGAGGTTATAATTTGAGTAATCCTGCTTTTAATCATCTTTTTTACATTATTCACTGCAGTAAATCATTCTTGATACTTTTCTACGTTATTTTAATAAACTAAAATATGAATTTGTTGCGCATACACATTTACATACATAGGTCAGTAATTATTTTCAAATATATATAATATATTCTACCACATACACACAACACCATCTAGCCCAAACTAAGCAGAGCTTGTACTATGGGTACTAGACAATGGATAAACATACATACAGGGTGTGTCGTAAATAGTGGTCCAGAGTAAAGGAGTCGATACACTGTATTCTTATGTATCACATACTGAAATTTTAAGCATTTTCAGTTAAGGGTCTCCTAACAAAAAATAAAAGTTCTTTTTTAAAATTTCTGCACCTTGCTTCACGAATTTGGCTGTCATTTCAACAAATATCAATATTTTTTAATTCTGTTTTTTTATTATTACTCTTGAATATGTGTACTATCATATCCAAACCCTTTTTTATGTTTTAAAGTCAAAGGTACTTAAAGAAATTAATCTGTTTCCAATTTCAATACTCATCTTCAGCAAATCATATGAATTTAGGGCCATAAAAAATATGGTTAAAATTTCGGTATGTGATACATAAGAATACAGTGTATCGACTCCTTTACTCTGGACCACTATTTACGACACACCCTGTATATACTTTTTTTTTTGTAAATACATACATATTATACATAGAAACACCCAGACCAAGACAAACACCCATGTTCATGCACACAAATGTTTGACTTGTGCGGGAATCGAACCCGCGACCTCGGGCGTGGCAGTCGGTTACACCAACCACTACGCCATCGAGGCCGACATGGTTGTTTAATGTAATTCACAAAGCGTAGGTAATCGTGTTTGGTAGGTTACTTATATAACAAATAATCAAAATAGAAATAAAATTATTAAAGCTTTAAAATTATAAAATATTGAATTATATATTGATCATTAACATAAATTATAAATCAAACTCATATCGACTTTTTATTGACTGTTGCTAAATCACAGTAGTGGACTTGCGGTTAGACTACCTATTTATTGTTTTGATCTGCCTTCAGAAACCGGGTATATTTAAAACATTCGTTAGGTCAACTGAGGCCGCTCGAACTTATCCCGCGGGATCAGTTGACCTAACGAATGTTTACATATTAAACATATACTATACTAAAGAGCCGTGAAATAGACGTGTATAATGGCTATTTACTTTTATTCTGATTAGTTGTAAGATTTTAAATATGTTTTAACAAATAATATGGATCTGTTCTATAGCTGAAGGATGTAAGCTTACACTTCGGTGTACTGATCGTAAAGTCCCAGTATTGCTCAATTTAATCTGAACGTTTTAATAGCGAAACAAGGTCGCTTCTGTTAAGTAAATATTTTAAGATACCACGTCTAAACAAAATTGGCAAATATTCAGATTCAATATCCTTTCCGTCTGCCGTCCTCCGGTGACACACAAAAATGACGTCATAATATGCATTTAACGTCTTCATTACAAACCCAGGGCTTGACAAGGAGAATGCATACAAAGAGGTGAGCACATACTGGCGATAGACACCCAAGAACGGCCTCGTCATCAAGGCAGGCTTATTTAACACTGTCTTGATGACCTGGAAACCCTTACCTAGACAGGCTGTGACAGACGAAGAAGAAAAATGGGTTAGTCCATAAGGAAAGTATTTTCTCTAAATTAAAACAGAATAGATTGTATTGTGTAATAAGCATTGGTGTTCATTTTTGCTTAATTTGCTAGTTGCTTACATTTAATTAAATTTATTTAATGCGAGTTTTGAATTATCAGCACTAATGGGTTAACAAGTGCTGAGCAATTATTGATTAAAATCGTATTTTTCGAATGTTCAACCTAATAAAAATATAATTCAAAACGATCAATCGAACGAATCGACCACGTCAAATCTATTAAATCATGTTTCGAATATTCGTTTAAGATTTGAATCAAAATCAGTGACGACGAATTTATCAATATTCGCACGCAAGAGGTATCTACCTAAGTTTCGAATATTCGATTATTATTCGTAGTAATTGCATATCGTTAGGGCCTTTTCATTGTCATGCGTGTTTGCGCCCGCGTGCAGGCCAGGCACGCATGCGCGCTGCGGGCCGCACGCAGAGCAGATATTTTTCGCCCCGCCGCCCGTGCGCCGTGTGCGTTTGGCGCGCATGACAATAAAAACATGTATGATACGATAGGTTGCGGGCAGCACGCATGCGTGCCTGGCCTGCATGCGGGCGCAAACACGCATGACAATGAAAAGGCCCTTAGGCTTTACTAAGTTCTCAATACCAGGCCTGGAGTCCCTAACTAATTTTATAAATTATAAATTTGTGTTTGTTACGCTTTCACGCCTTACCTACTCGATCGATCATCATGAAATTTCACGTTTGCTTATAGGTACGTCGTCTGGGCTACAGAATAGGATGTAGGGCACCTTTCATCTAGAAAAAAGTACTCCGCAGCGAGTGACGCCGCGGACAAAAGTTAATTGTTCATAATGGCAACCTTCTTTTAAATAAAACATTACTAGTAAAAACAACACCCGATCAAATTATCTCGAGCGAGCTTTAAAAATTCATCCTTATTAGTATTCATTGCATACCTACCATGCAGAAATAGACAAACAAAACATAGTTGACATTCCACGCCTTAAACATATAGAATAAGAATTAAAGACTTGGAACAAAAAATATTTAAATATCAACTGCTTATCATTGACTCGACCTTGACATGTTGGGTGTGACCTAGTAATATTTAAAAATTGACACGCATATAATACATGAGAGAATATACGGAGAAGAGCTATTGTTCTGCACACCCACGACTTGTAATTGCATTTTGAATGACAGTACGATGAGTAAACGCTAGTTGACACCCAAGCTGAAATGTAATACCGGTTTTATTCAGTTGCATGTAACTGTCATCGAAACTTCGCTTTAAGGTTCTTGTAGACAGCTGGATTAATTGCCTCATTGACGCAGTAGTAGTCAATGTTACTGCTGTGCGTGTGGTCTCGGGATCGAATCTCGGATAGTGGTTTTGGGTTTTTTGTCAATAAATTGTTGATTTTGAAACTGTTTTCAGTGGGTGGTAGTGGCATTCTCTATTAAGTGACATGTAAAAAATCAAAGCTGGTGAAATCTTAGTAGGTTTAGTAGCGACAGCCTAGTGGGAAACCGTTGGACTGCCACGCAGAGGTCTCGAGTTCGAACCCAAGGCGCGCATCTCTGACTTTTCGAAGTTAAATGCGTATTAAATAGTTGATTATCGCTTGCTTTAACGGTGAAGGAAAACATCGTGAGGAAACCTGCATGTCTGAGAGTTCTTCATAATGTTCTCGAAGATATGTGAAGTCTGCCAACCCGCACTCTGCCAGCGTGGTGGACTATGGCCTAACCATTCTCATAGTGAGAAGAGGCCCGTGCCCAGCAGTGGGACAGTTAATACAGGGCTGATATTATTATTATTAATACATATCTTGCGCAGATATCATCATTTGAGGATAAAGTGGCTTTTATTTTAATTTACAAAGACAACTCCCGCGCTAGGTAAAAGGCCTGCGTCGCAGAGGACTTTATAAAAATCGAAACATTGGACGCAAAGAACATCTAGACTCAGTACAAATATTTGGGGATTACATAACTCTGTGGGGATTGAATCTGCAATAATCCTTACTAATATTATAAATGCGAAAATGAGTTTGTTTGTTTGTTACGCTTTCACGCATTAACTCCTCAACCGATCAACATGAAATTTTGCATACACATTGTCAGGGGTACAGAATAGGACATAGGGTACCTTTCATCCAGAAAAAAGAACTGTTGCAAACCTAACCTAACCTAACCTACATTTACGCGAGCGAAGCCGCGGGTGAAAACTAGTATGCAAATAAAATCTTACGCAACATTTTATCACTAAGATCCCATAGAAACTCAAATTAAAAATATCCAAATGACCAAGCCAAGTATGGGCGAGTTTAGCTAATTAAATATAATTATGTATATTTCTAAATTATTTAATTAATATATAAATCAAACTATACGGTAAGTATGTAATAGAAATGAATAATAATACGCTATCATAATTATAACACGATCAAATCCTATTATATCTATACAATATGTATGTATAACGAAACAGCCTTTTAATAATGTTGAGCAAAGGTTCTCATCAATCACGTCGATGGTTGCCGAAACCTCCACGCCTCCTCGGCGCCATAACAATCAGCTGCCCGAAGCTTCTTTATAATTACCACTGTAAGAAACAAAACCTTGAAGAAACACTGATTGACTTTACTGGCAGACCACACACGTTACTAAATTTATACCAGATTGTTTCAAGTTTACTGTTAATTTGGTTTGCAAAATATTCTTGTTAATCCCCCAGCTAAGTTAGAATGCTTGCGTTAGAAGGTACACGACTATCTCCGTGGCACAGCAGTAGTAAAAGCGTCTGCTGTGCATGAGGTCTCGGGTTCAAAGCCCGGGTTGGGCCATCCAAAATTAACAATTTTAATAGCAGCCTCAAGTTAGGTAGTGGCGGCGTCTGACAGCCCGTGCCTCGGTGAGCACGTAAAGCCGTTGGTACTGCGTCGATCCCTCTCCTGCTGTGTTGGATGACAGTCCCATCGGATCATGAGAGTTAGGAAACAGAGGGTGCACTTGTGTTTGCGCAGATACCTTTGCACTATAATATGTGCTGTGCTGTTGGCCAGTCTCCGTTAAGATTGGCCGCCTTAACAGGTCCGTCTGCAGAACATTACCCAATGGGTAGGATTGGAAACTATGATCTCTCCATTAGGCTTTCGCCGCAATGATATCTGGGATTTGCATTATGTCTGTTGGCATTGGTGACGCATAAGTTTTATGCAGTGGTCCGACCGCCAGCGAGAAAACCACTAACTATCGGCGATTTTCTCTCTCAAGAAACGCACAAATAATATACATTCCGTGTAAACGAAAGAGATGCATATATTAAAAGTTGCTCGCTGACTGTTCACACTGCCGGCGACGACTCGCTTTACTAGTTTTGTCGCTGAGCGACAAGAGCTTTCAAAAATAAACTCGCTCAGCGATACTCGTTCAGCGATGCTCGCTCGTCACCGCGCGCAGGTTTGCACAGGACTGAGCGACCGCGGGCGAGTGGCGCGAGTAATCGCTCGTCGCACTTGCACACTCGCATATAGCCCGGCGACTACACAACTATCGAAACTACACACTCGCTTCCCGCTGATCGTCAACTCGTTTATAGTTTCTAGTTTTACTCGTTTCTCGTTCATCGTTGGCGGTCGGACCACTGCCTTATATATAAATATTTGGTACAATGCCCAGTATTAATGTTATTTTGGTTTTTGTCAATAATTTTTAGTAGTTTGGATTTATGCCCTGTAAATTGTCTTATTCACCTATATAACGTTGAATCTAAAACCTTAGCTGGACATATGAGGATATAATATTCAGCCTACTCTTTTGCGGATATGTGATTACGTATGTTTCTATTGGTACCTACTAGATAGGTAGGTATAGTAGGGTTTGAATTCAAAATTACGTAATTTGAACCAGAAATCGCACCCAAGACATCTTTATCAGCAGTTGTACTAGACACTACTACTGAACATTAATAATTCACTACTTCTTGATAGATAACGGGTTTGATAATAAATTAACGTCTAACCTGGCGCATTCATTTTGAAATGAATGGGGACGAGTCCAAGACTCGTATTCATTCATATACAAGATTTTATCCGATTATTATTCCACTAATCGGTGTGGTCTACGCTAACGGCAACTAATCTGTCTATAGAAAAAATGACAATACTAAATGCCACTGTTATTAATGTAGTCCGAAGTATCAAAGATCTAGTTCTAACTGGTATTGCAATATCAGAGAGTGTACGAATCAAACAATCAATGCTAAGTCTGGACAAGAAACACGTTTGGCTGCCTTGATGGTGCATTGAGAGTGTATGTGACTGCTGTGCGTGTGGTCCCGGGTTAGCTTCCCGGATCAAGCAAAGTGTTATTCTTTGTTTTTGTGAAGTATTTTAGGAAGCAGCACGTAGTCTACAACTATGAGCGCTAAACAGAAAAGGATCGCTTCTTATTAGAGTGGATTTAAAATCTTAGCATTGAAAATGTTAGACAATGGGTCTTACTCGAGATAAAGTATTTAAAAGGTAATAAATACCTATCGAAGTACCGACAGTGCGAATATAAATTTAATAATAGTGACTAAGTGAGGGTAGTTGCCGAAATCCGTACTTCACGAAGGCGCCGCTGAGCTCACATCAGTCAACCCGTGACCACGATCGATGCAAGTCGGTCAAAACGTCGGGCAATCAATAGGTATTTATTACCTTTTAAATACTTTATGGTTTGCAACAGTTATTTTTCTGGATGAAATACCTTTCATAGGGTACCCCCTATGTCCTATTCTGTACCCCTGACAACGTGTATGCAAAATTTCATGTTGATCAGTTGAGTAGTTAAGGCGTGAAAGCGTAACAAACAAACAAACAAACTCATTTGCACATTTATAATATTAGTTAGGATTAGGATTGTACAAATCGCGAAAGCCTAAAAACTTTTATTGAAAATGTTGGTATATTACACCTCTGCCGTCTCCTTAGGAAATATATGCGTGAGGCTATGTATGTATCTAGTATGTACTTTTATTCATGTAACAAAAGTATCTTCTAAATTATATACTCAATCAATGTTTCATTAAGTACAAATTAAAATCATATATTACCATTTAAATTTCACGAATACCATTTACCACCGGTATTTTATTGCCGAATTCGACATCCCAAAATACCTGATTTATGACTCAACCCACTATTTTCACTTTCAATATACCTGTTTAAGATTTACTTCGTTACCAAGCAAAAGTTTCACGTGACGAAATCCTCTTCCATCCTGTCTGAATATTGAGAGACTGAATAAATTTATATATAATAAATATAATATTGAGTGAATATTTATGATGTTGGCAAACAGGATTTTAAAGTTAACCTTTTAACATTTCTGATCAGTCCGTGGGCCATGTAATTTTATAGCTGGTTTGCGTAATATTGGCGAAAAAAATGGCGGATTAAAAATAGCTGATTGAAGAAAGAAAAAGACTGAAGAAAATATATAAATATCACGCTAAGATTTATAGCGAAGTATGACGCGAAATCTCATACAACGCTAAATTATAATATTATTTATTGGTTTTCCGTCTTTATAACTAACTGTCTCCGTGGCGCAGCGGTAGTGAATGTGACTGCTGTGTATGAGGTCTCGGGTTCAAATCCCTGGTCAAGTCAATAAAAAGTTATTGGGATTTTCTGCTAAGGAATGACAAAAGCAGCCCGGCGTTAGGAAGTTAGCGGTGTTACTCGCCCCTGAGTCTTATCTCTCTTCGGTCGAGCCAGATGGCTGTCCCATCGGATCATAAGTGTTAAGGAACACAGAGTGCACCTGTGTTTGCGCACATACTTGTGCACTATAATATCTCCTGCACAGATGGCCAGTATCCGTTAAGATTGGCCGCGAAATTCGGTGTAGAGGATTATTATTATCATAAATTTAACGAACAAATCTTAGGGATCATAAATTTACCTTGGTGTTCTTAACAACGGACTCAAAGAAGACCCAGACTCGAAACAGCAGTTTGTGGACTACACAATATATTTTAGTCGTGCAACAGTCGGCTCAGATGCAGTAGCAAGGCGACCATTTGAAGCCCTACATTTAAAATCGACACTGTGTTTTATCTTATCCGATGGTTAGGATAAATTTATTTCCACTTATACAAATATCAATACCATGGACAGTCCGCCGTACAAACGTCTCGTTCCTAAAAGAACTGAAAATAGAGGATACTCAGCGCCTGTCTTCAACCTGTTTGCGACGTATAATGCAGTACTTTGGACACATTGCACGAAGAAATGACAACAGTTTGAAACGCCTGATAGTGACAGGGAAAGTGGAAGGAAAAAGACCTAGAGGCCGAGGTCAGACCAGATATCCAAACAACTAGCAATCCCGTTTAGTGCTACCTTACATCAAGCAATGGATCGCAACCGATGGAGACAGATAGTTGACAGAGTCAGAAAGAGTCACGATCCTCAGCAATGAGGGAAACGACTGAAGAGAGTGAGAGAGATACAAATATCTTTACATGTCAACATTATGCAATACTGTAGCCACAATAAAGAAACATTTCAACTTAACTTAATGCTAGGCTGTAACCACAAACAAAAAACATTATACGAATATTCCCAACACACAAAAAGTACCAATGAGTTGTATGTGATGGCCATTTATCACTAAGCTTCCATGACACTATAATGCAAATTCTGAAGATCCACCTTCATCATATTACTAAATATTTACACATTCATCTAGTGCATTAATTAGTTATTCACAGACATCCTACAAATTTATCGAAACCGACATTCCTTAACATAAATTCTCTTGACCTATAACCCAACAGTCAGGTCGACCCGGTCACCTTGGCTCACACACTTTCATCCGAACGTCGATATGCAAGAGGTAAATAGCTTAAAAATTAAAACATTTGTTACTGACCATAACCTTTGTTTTTTCCTTATATATATGTACCTATGTGGGTATCTTCTTTTTTTAACGAACATTGATGACTACTTTGTAATTTGAGCTGGCCGTTTCAAACATTAGAATAGAAGCATTTTTTACTGGTATAGTTATTTGTTTCTCTTTCACGGGTATATTCCTAATACGTTAGGAAAATACCCGGCCCTTTGGGAGGCTTACACGGAGACATGGGTCCTACGTGAAGAGGCCCTTCGAGAGTTTTAATCAAAGGTGGGATCGAACACCTACAGTGGCACTAGCCGCAGCAGGCGTAGGATTATTGCTATCTATGGATTTTAATATATGGGCTATGGGTATGGGTGTTTGATGGACTGGTATATTGGTAAGTATAGTTATTATTATTGTATTTGTTGATCTAAGTTATATAGGTTTTAGTATGTTAATAAATAGTATTGTATTTTGTCTATCATCTTTCCCAGCTTTTTCTTAAAATGCAAAAGATAAAGCTTACCTGTAAAAATGTACATAAAGCTTTTAAAATACTGTAAATCTAGTCTATCTCTTATTAAAAATATTGGAAGACAATAGCAAATAATAAAAGTATTTCGACTATTCATGTAAATATGTAGAAGAACCGATAGTCTGATAGGGAGATCATTGAAGTGCCACGCAAAGATCTTGAGTCCGATTTCTAGGCACGCATCCTGACTATTCGAAGTCATGTGCGTTTTAAATAGTTAATTATCGCTTGCTTTAACCATAATGACAAACATTAATAATAAGTTAGTAACCTGCATGTCTGAACGTTGTACATAATGTTCTCAAAGCTGATATGTGAAGTCTGCCAACCCGCACTGTGTCAGCGTGGTAGCTTATGGCTTAACCCTAACCCTTTTCATACTAAAAAAAGGCCCGTACCCAGCAATGGGATAGTTAATACATATATAGGGCTGATATTATTTACATTATAAGTAAATATGCACTCTATAGCTAGTATTCCATCGCCTAGGTTCTATTCTATTTGTTTGTTTTTGCCACTTATCGCTATCCGGTACTATTATGACGCGTCTTACCTCTAGCAGTGATGGAACTTAATTATGATTTTTATTTGAATAGAAACGACGTCACGCAATCAAAAATGTATTACCTAGACTTTTATTACAAAGTCGTATTCATAACATTGCCATTAACATCCTAATCCTAATCCTAACTAATATTATAAAAGCGAAAATGAGTTTGTTTGTTTTTTACCTTTTCACGCCTAAACTACTGAACCGATCATCCTGAAATTTTGCATATACGTTGTCAGGTGTACAGAAACGGACATAGGCTACCTTTCATCCCGAAAAAAATTACTGTTCCCGAGGAAAACAATAATAACGTTCTTATGATAATAGATAGCGCCACGTGTCTTTCGAATCATGTTTGAATTATTACAAGCAGAGTACAACCCGAATTGATTGTCAATTTATTGCGAGCGAAGCCGCGGGCAAAAGCTAGTATTTATATAAATTCGTCTTATTGCACTTCATAATTGAATTCATGTTTTAGCAACAAAACCCGTTTTACAACAAAAGTAAATCACAACATAAGCCGATTAACTATATGTTAATCTTTGAAGATGAAGAACAAATTATCGTCACCAATATTAAGTATTATTTAAAGCAAGAACAACAATATTATTATGACATAGAAACGAGGTTGCCTGTAATTTAGAAATAATTTAGCAGGCAATATTTGTTTGTCTGCTTACTCCGGCATCGCAAGAAAACACGCAGGTTTTAAAGATGTTAAGTAAGTTCAAGTTAGAATCTGACCTAAGTTTCATATCATGTCTAGATATTAAATATAACTTGGCTGCTACCTACTTACTTACTAACTTGTACTTCTAGCAGGAGATACGATAGTACATGAAGTGTGTGACCTTTTGGTAAACGAAGTCACGAGAAAACTTATGTTTTATTATTGTTCCTAATATACATAGTATCAAGCCTATCTCTCGAGAGTATGCAGTGGTGCAATTCACCCAAATTTCAGCAAGTATTGGTCCTACGTAATAGGAGACCATCCCATTGCCGTATACCCGGCACAGTTCCAGACTTTGTACTGCAAATGCAAAACCAATTGATTAATCTGTCCAAAAAGTCTCGGTCTCAGATACGTGAACGTACATGAATTAGACTTTGTTTGACCTGACAATCGAATCCAAGACCTCCTGCATAGCAGTCGCTTTCTTTACCGCTGCGTCATCGAAGCAATCAATCGGAAAATCGTCGATTCGAGCGTCGAATCTACAAGTCTTAAATCGAAATTTCGATGACAACAACATGAACTGGTTTAAACAGGTATTATAATTCAGCCGAGGTGTCAGACGTGCTCATCATATTGTCACTCAAAATGCAATTACAAGTCCTTATTCTCGGCAGTCGCATTCGCTACCGCCGCGCTACCAAACCAGTCATTATAATCATTAAGTAAATTGCTTTACAATATGGCACTGAACCTTAACTTTACGTCGAGAGCAGCTTGCGGTTTAATCTTTAGTCCACAGTAGATAAAATAGGTTTTTAATTATATCTGGCATTCCAATAAGGTTACATAAATACTAACATTATATTATTATCATAAGCCACTAAACACAATTTTGTCGACATTTATTACGTAAGTATTTTAAACCCGAAAAGCCTATCAATTTAACCATGTGGAGACATAATGATAAAAGTATTGTGACTGTGTGTTGCGTCATGTCAAATACTTGCGGGTATCTGCCAGATAATAATCAAGCCATCTACGGTACACTGCATCGATTATTTCAAGACTAGGTAGGCTCTGGACTGACTGCTACCGTGTTGCCCGAATGCGTTAAAAACACTAATATCACGCTCTACAGCGTACTACCACGAAACACCTTGCTTAATGTACTTACTTAATTGTACTTTGCCTTAGGAGCTGATTCCAGTTTTCTCGAGCGAGGCAACGTCACCCCTACCGAAGGTGAACTACCGCCCTACTCGTAAGCGGCTACTGGGCCGTTCCCAAGTTTCCAACGGAGACTCACCGGTCTGGCCAGTCTCAAGGGCGAGCGAGCCCAAGGAGCAGCCCATAGTAATGGGCCGCAACATTTATCACCTTAAAGAAGCCATCTCCAAAAGTTTCCCTTCCCCATCCCAGGGAGGTGAATAGAACATCAAGAGTATTACGATGGCACATGTTATGGTAGTTTTTTAATAATAGTAATTTGTGTAATCCATAAATGCTTGTCCCGAATGTTGGTGTTCCTTATATCCGTTGTTTGAATGTTCGGAAAGGCCCCGCGACACAAGAACTATTCCAGGTGAGGAAGTTGTTTTTAGAATAACAATAATTCAATACCTTCTATATAAAGCCAAGCAAGCCTACAATAGCTTAGCAGGCTGTAGCGATGGCTACCTTAGAGTTGAGAAAATACTTTTATTACCACTTGTCTTGTCTTTTTTGTCACTAAAGGAATAAAAAAACAAGCCTTTTGTTTTTTATTGCCTTTTGGTCGCATCATCACCTAGCGAAGCTTGAAGAACAAGTTTGAAAAATGCAATATATTTTATATAAAATGTAGAAAGCACTTGTAATTTCTGTTCACTTTTTGAGATCAAAAGGGACTGAAACTAGTTTTACTAGTAGTGTCAGCACAAAAAAGTATATTTTCGGTTGCGGTCACTTCACACCATACTGACATAAAACCGATTACAGTTAATATCTACTTTATTATTAAACAATTTTCGTTGATGGGCCGGTTTTTAACAGTTACCATTTGATTTGAGATACTGCTATCAATACAGTCACATACAAACCACAACAAGTCATAGTAAAATATGTAGTTGCAGTTTGTAGCAGTTCGTCATAAACAGATTTATACAAAATCAGTTTAAACTATTATTTACCGACCTAAACTAAACCAAATCAGAACAATTAAAAATATATTTTAAGGTTAGCAAAGTAACCGTCCTGAAATAACAGTAGTAATCTAATAAAAGGGCATGTTGACGTCCGGTTTGTCCTGCCAGATATTTTTATATACATACATATAACAATTAAGCTTCCGTATCTTTGTGTTCGCAAATCAAGCAGTAAATGGTTTGACTTGAGATTTTACACGGACTTGCTCCTCTATATAAAATGCTTTGTGTACTTTATATCCCAAAGTTCTCATCGGAACTATAATACTTTTATTTAAACCATTTATTTTCGTTACACATATAATATACAAAACTTACATACAAAATAAATATAAACTGGCATAGATACATGCGTAACAAAGGTCTCCAGCTCAGTATTTGCTGCGCACATGCACAGCACTGGTTTTCAGCAGGGCCCTAACAATTGAATTAATATTAATAGCACATAAATGTTAATTTACTTACCTAATAGTTAAAAGCAAACTAAGTTACCGCGAAGCGTGGACAGGTTTAGCTGTTTTTATAAAATAACTACACAATTTATATTTTGTCTAATATCTCATAAATAATATATATTTTTAGAACTTGTTTGTATGAACTCTCGGTTTCGATTCAAAAGTTTTATTGAGTTTAACAATAGCGGCACGAAGGCCCGGCTAAGCTCTTGTTACGTGGAACATAATACCATACTTGGTGAAACGTTGCTTTGATATCTTTTTCTGCCTTTACCATACCCATACAGACGTGGAATATATGCATCTATAAGGACAATCCTATTCCTAATTTCCTAACTTCCTAATTCTAATCCTAACTAATATTATAAAAGCGAAAATGAGTTTGTTTGTTTGTTACCTTGTCACGCCTAAACTACTGAACCGATCATCCTGAAATTTTGCTTATACGTTGACAGGTGTACAGAAACGGACAAAGGCTACCCTTCATCCAGAAAAAAATTACTGTTCCCGAGGAAAACAATAATAACTTTCTTATGATAATAGATGGCGCCACGTGTCTTTCGAATCATGATTGAATTATATTATTACAAGCAGAGTACAACCCGAATTGATTGTCAAATTCTAAATTAACGCGAGCGAAGCCGCGGGCAACAGCTAGTGTATAATAAAATTGTTTTTCCTTTGTCTCTCCCCTTTGCAGATAAAAATATTCTTTTATTCAACTTGTTAAAGAAAATAATAAGTTTGTAAATGGGATAGATCAGACAACTCTCGAGATACTTTCTTGTGAAATTTGTCTAATATTATTACAAAGAGGCTCTCTTATTACAAGGAAAAGCACAAGGACACATTGAATACCCAGATTTGGAACAAATATTTGTTGATCACACAAATGTTAGCCTCGCGTGTGACTAAAATGATGATGAAAGCTTTCCAATGACTGCAAAAAATGTTGAATATAACAATGAAATATTTGTTTACCTTTAAAACACACCATGCGTTTTGTTTTTGTATTGTTCAAATTAGTATAAATTGAATTAGTCTTACACTAATTCGCAGAACAATAAAACTCTATCTCTGGTAGCAATCCGCCTCCGTGGTCTGTCGGGCTTAAGGAAGCTATTATACTGAGATCTTCACACTTTATATTGAAAGCGCAGTGACTAACTATGTGACGAATTGGCAACGCCAAAATATCTTTAAAAAAGTAAGAATGGTTTATTACTGCAAAACATTACAAAAAGGAAAACATAAATACTTGTGCCACAAAATACATATTAATACTATAACATATATTAATACTAATATCTATCCTATGTATTGCATATATTTTGCAGAAAGCTTAATTTCAAAACCTAAGTCTCCTTTGGTTTTCTCACTAGGCAAGCCTGTATCGAGGAAAATCTTTGGAATTGCAAGCTGCTGTACCCACGTACTATCGGGTGAGCTGCAAGCTTACGAGTATATTCTACCTGCCTACTGCCTGCCTGCTTACTTTTTGTAAGCCTATGCAGCTGCCATAACTAAGGAGTTATATTGGCAGCAGCTGCATACGCTGGCAAAAAGTTTTCTATCAAGCAATTCTCAATAAGAACCCAGAGGACATATTATGTAGGCGGTGTTACACAACCCCGTGTCTCGAAAAGCACGCAATGCCGCTTAACTCATGGTCTTACAGCTGATCTCTCTCAGGTTCAATCTGATTATTACCCTGATAAGCATAAGAGAATAAATAGAGCGTTTGTGTGTACGAATCCACAAATGCAGAGTGCATTTGTGGATATTCTCTTCTCTTTCTCTTAGTACTACTACTATTCACTCTCTTTCCTATAGCGCAAAAGTAAATGCACTATAAAATCTCCAACGCAGATACCTCTTACCTACCTTCTTGATAAAGATTGGCCATCGTGACCGAAATTCGGCGTGGAGAACATTATTATGCCTCCTCATTTGTATAAAACACTATCGTCGTCACTATTAGATACCTAATTACCATTTATAATGATGTCAATAAACCCATTTATAGCTAAAATAAAACTGTTAACTTAACTAGATGTCAATGACTCGATCTCGTAGGTTGTTACAACATTATTGCACCAACCTTATAACCAAGTTGACGAAACATTTAAGACCTTTGATTGGTCATTATGGTAGGACATTAAGATTGTCTTAATAGAACTTCTCTATATACCAAAACTTGCTGCAACTATGCACGTGTTAATTTTGTTTCAGAAGAGCTTTATAAGTTTCTTAATATCACAACGTTGACTGTGTAATAAATGTCATAGTTATATTTAATTTATCGGAATATTTTATACAACAAAGGTGTTACACAAGTATACCACCGGTAACCATAGCCTGGGGTCACTTACGATACAAGGAGGTATTTCACGAAGCACACCCAAACGAAGCACACCCAGACGAAGCACACCTAAAGTATTCCATGAAGCACACCCGTAGGTGGTCTTCAAATAAAAATTTAAAATAATTAATTTTCTATTCCACGAAGCACACCTAGTCACATAGTGCGGGGACTAAGAAATAAAAATGTCGGTAGAAGAAAATATTTATTATGTAATAAGTCTAACTTTAATTTTTAACATCATTTAGTTTCGTTATATAATTGTGATGCAATACTTGTAATTTTTATAATCTTACTATTTTAAATCACAGATATTTTTTTTATTAATTATTGTGTTATTTTCTTTTTTTCTAAATGATGTTAAAAATTAAAGTTAGTCTTATTACATAATAAATATTTTCTTCTATCGACATTTTTATTTCTTAGTCCCCGCACTATGCGACTAGGTGTGCTTCGTGGAATAGAAAATTAATTATTTTAAATTTTTATTTGAAGCCCACCTACGGGTGTGCTTCATGGAATACTTTAGGTGTGCTTCGTCTGGGTGTGCTTCGTTTGGGTGTGCTTTGTGGAATACCTCGATACAAGAGGTAATCCTAGTGCATCGCCTAATAGGATAGGCAATATTGTAGTCACCGCTGGTATTAAAACCTACAACTTAGGTAAAGGAAATTAAAGATCGTTTTCTGTAAGAACGGCCTTCCCCGACGTTGCCAATTATTTGACGACAGCACTAATAATCGGCTCGCCCTCTTAAAGGAAATCAGCGTAAAAGTGGTACACTAAGTACGTTTTCGGTAAGAAAAAATTCCGGATGCTCTCATACTCATCCGTCCTTTATCATTCCTTTCATCCCATCTTTGATTCATATGTTCTAATGTCGGCAACGCGTGAGTGAATGGTTTTAATAATTATGGGCTACGGTAACCGCTTAATCAGACGGACAATGTGATGTTTCGACATTTCTGCTGTTTTGTTAATGTTTTATTAACACCTAATTTCTGCATACATTGATATTCTTGCGATAGTTGTAACTTATCAAGTTAGCATATTAAATATAGTTATTAAACGGTTTATTATATCATTTTACGTAACAACGGAGCAAAGGATCTTTTGGAAAAGATAAACATGGTGCTTAAACTTTATGGACTGAGGAGTGACAGGCTATTATTAGATCCATATTATCCCGAAAAATGCACATATCCGTGTTTGGGTTAATTTTCCTTAGAACAACAGAAAAGAAGCAGCGGGCAAAAGCTAGTTAACATAATTATAAAACAACACAATTTACACTTACTTAAACTAAATGTGAACACAGCAACGTGCAGTGTGTTTATTTTAGTGGAGAGCGTAGTATGCCAACTAAGTCCATACATAATTACTGTGAGCATGTGAGTTAATACTGGCGCTCATCGTACAGACTGCTTCAATGAATTTTATTTGTTTTTACAGCAAGGGTCACGGCTTGGTCATGAGATTTGCTGAGTTATACTTGTAGCTCACGTGACTAGAAGCACGTGATTCGACTGCTATTATCACGTGGTTTTAGCACTTTACAGGTACAGGCAACACTTGAGAATGAGTGTGCTAGTTCGTTAGCTACATTTTGTTTAATATAATAATACTAGCTTTTGCCCGCGGCTTCGCTCGCGTTAATTTAGAATATGACAATCAATTCGGGTTGTACTCTGCTTGTAATAATATAACTCAATCATGATTCGAAAGACACGTGGCGCCATCTAATAACGTTATTATTGTTTTCCTCGGGAATAGTAATTTTTTTCGGGATGAAAGGTAGTCTATGTCTTTCTTAACTTAACTTTCACAATAACTTAAAGGTAAAAGTAAAAACAATAAAAATTAGTTTAATAATATTCAACTTTAAAACTAAATTAGCAAAAATTTATTTACAGATTGCAAGTAATTGCTCGGTTTGGTAATATGACAAAGTTTGAATATAATAAAATTATTCATTTATAAATGATTAAATCTCTAATAATTAGTCTATTGTACATACTTAGCCCTAGAAGTACAAAAAAAACGATTAATAATATCATCATCTCTCTCATGGTGAATTTTATAGTGTAATAACTGTAATAAATAATAACTTAAATGGTATCTTTGCAAGCTATTGTACCGAGGGTATTTTATTTTATTGTTATTGAAAAACTTACAGCTAAAATGGTACAATATACACATTCATGACATTAAATACGGCCCATTAAAAGTTGTCACATGTAATTTGTGATAAATAATGAAAATGAAAAAAAAACTAAACAAATTAACTTAAATACTAACACATTTAAAAAACCGGACAAGTGCGAGTCGGACTCGCCCACCAAGGGTTCCGTACAAATTTGTAGGTACATATTATTAAAAAAAAATTGTACGTGCATAAAGACACTGTTTTTTATCATTTAATAACAAATGTATAGTTTTTAGTTTTTTTCCTATATTTGTAGTATAAGACGGTATTACTTGCCAAATTTTATAGTTCTAGGTCAACGGAAAATACCCTATAAATTTTGATATACTTATAGCACACATACCATAGATAGATTAACAAAAGTAGAATAAAATGTAACTTAAACACTAATACTTATAGCACACATACCATAGATAGATTAACAAAAGTAGAATAAAATGTAACTTAAAACACTAATACTTATAGCACACATACCATAGATAGATTAACAAAAGTAGAATAAAATGTAACTTCAAACACTAATACTTATAGCACACATACCATAGATAGATTAACAAAAGTAGAATAAAATGTAACTTAAAACACTAATACTTATAGCACACATACCATAGATAGATTAACAAAAGTAGAACAAAATGTAACTTAAACACTAATACTTATAGCACACATCCCATAGATAGATTAACAAAAGTAGAACAAAATGTAACTTAAACACTAATATTTATAGCACACATACCATAGATAGATTAACAAAAGTAGAATAAAATGTAACTTAAACACTAATACTTATAGCACACACCATAGATAGATTAACAAAAGTAGAATAAAATGTAACTTAAAACACTAATACTTATAGCACACATACCATAGATAGATTAACAAAAGTAGAATAAAATGTAACTTAAAACACTAATACTTATAGCACACATACCATAGATAGATTAACAAAAGTAGAACAAAATGTAACTTAAACACTAATACTTATAGCACACATACCATAGATAGATTAACAAAAGTAGAATAAAATGTAACTTAAAACACTAATACTTATAGCACACATACCATAGATAGATTAACAAAATTAGAACAAAATGTAACTTAAACACTAATACTTATAGCACACATACCATAGATAGATTAACAAAAGTAGAACAAAATGTGACTTAAAACACTAATACTTATAGCACACATACCATAGATAGATTAACAAAAGTAGAACAAAATGTAACTTAAACACTAATACTTATAGCACACATCCCATAGATAGATTAACAAAAGTAGAACAAAATGTAACTTAAACACTAATACTTATAGCACACATACCATAGATAGATTAACAAAAGTAGAACAAAATGTAACTTAAACACTAATACTTATAGCACACATACCATAGATAGATTAACAAAAGTAGAACAAAATGTAACTTAAACACTAATACTTATAGCACACATACCATAGATAGATTAACAAAAGTAGAACAAAATGTAACTTAAACACTAATACTTATAGCACACATACCATAGATAGATTAACAAAAGTAGAATTAAATGTAACTTAAACACTAATACTTATAGCACACATACCATAGATAGATTAACAAAAGTAGAACAAAATGTAACTTAAACATTAATACTTATAGCACACATACCATAGATAGATTAACAAAAGTAGAATTAAATGTAACTTAAACACTAATACTTATAGCACACATACCATAGATAGATTAACAAAAGTAGAATTAAATGTAACTTAAAACACTAATACTTATAGCACACATACCATAGATAGATTAACAAAAGTAGAACAAAATGTAACTTAAACACTAATACTTATAGCACACATCCCATAGATAGATTAACAAAAGTAGAACAAAATGTAACTTAAACACTAATATTTATAGCACACATACCATAGATAGATTAACAAATGTAGAACAAAATGTAACTTAAACACTAATACTTATAGCACACATACCATAGATAGATTAACAAAAGTAGAATAAAATGTAACTTAAAACACTAATACTTATAGCACACATACCATAGATAGATTAACAAAAGTAGAACAAAATGTAACTTAAACACTAATACTTATAGCACACATACCATAGATAGATTAACAAAAGTAGAATAAAATGTAACTTAAACACTAATACTTATAGCACACATACCATAGATAGATTAACAAAAGTAGAACAAAATGTAACTTAAACACTAGTAACATAGCACACACATTGAAACTAACAAAAATAATACAAACTATAACTCTAAAAGTAATACAATTAAAAATCAAAACATAACTTATAATATATCTATAACCTTTAAAAAATTAATAAGCTTTAGCAAGAACCACCACGATTGTTACCAAAAAATTGAGTACTCAAAATATTTTTCATTTTGGAAACACTTGTGGTGAAAAGGTCAATATCGATCTGGCATTTCGCGTTGTATATACGGCTCGCCCATAACAGAAAAGAGTTTTGTCTGTAGTTTGTACTCACCATGGGAGTATTAGGTGCGATCTGCGTAGAAACACCGAGGGTACCCGTAGACCGATTTTGCCCACTAACTCATTATTCCTTATACCCGTCGTTTTTATACTTAAAACCGAAAACTTCGTAGCACATTTTGCCCAGTGCAAAATAAAAGTTTTGAAAAACATGATGACGTTTCTGACATGTTTCAAAAACGTGGTCAACCATAGTCACTTTTGTAGTCATTGTAAATTTTATCTACAAAACGAAATGGAGTTGCCGTTTCGTATTGTGGTGAAAGTACCTTTTAAAATACAAAAATAACAGAAACGTTTCATCGTTTTCATTTATAATTCCTCACGTTTTTATGAAAAAGTAGACCCCACAACAATTTGGTTTGTTCACAGCCCACACAAAACAGGACGAGATAAAAATACGCACATAAAGGAAGCTTAACACTCATTAAAATAAAGTATGCCTCAAGAAAATCACGTTTTTGATTTAAAAAGCCGTATTGTGCAAAGCTACGGCGATGACATCCTTTCAAAACAATGGCTTCTACGGAACCATTGTGCACCATGATTTATACTGTTTCCGCCTCGAGCTCACAACGGTTACTTTTCTTTCGTTATTGGCCGTTTTATGGGTTCCTTAGAGGGTTTTCTGCGATTCCTGCCCGAGATTTATAATTTACATATTTGCTTTGAATGGGGGAATAAAAGCTTAATTCCCTTATATATTAGCGAGCTTGTCTAGCGCATCTTGTAATTGTATACCTATTATAATTACATCTCAAATCAAAGCTAAAAAATTGTTCAATTATTTTGATTGAATCCATTAATCTCAGGAACTGGCAGTAGGATTTGGAAATTCGTCGTTTAATTAAAGTAATCATACATGTGGATGCAACCGCGGGGATAGTGACATAATATATATCTACTAAGAGTACTTTTTTAATTAGGAGTTGAAACGTTTGTATGAACAATATATTACTGATTCCTACACCGAAACCGTGTTTACGTAAATATTATATTGTTTCAAAATCCCTTAAAGTTCTACATCATTACTTAGCGCCTACGTAAAATGTATCTTCATTTTTTAATCCAGCTTATTAAAAAAATCCCTGTGGATAGTCTAGCATGGAAATTTATGTGCAATCATTGCAAGAGGGTGGATTATTAAGGGAAATAATTCATGGACTCAGCGTACTTGTACCATGTATTAAAGATATTATCATATTTTATATTAATAATAGAATAAAGCTAAAGAGTTTGTCTGCTTTAATCTCTGGATGGTTACTTTCAGTCGGATTTTAAAAGTTATTTTAGTTATACGACTCGATGGCGTAGTGGTTAGTGTAACCGACTGCCACGCCTGAGGTCGCGGGTTCGATTCTCGCACAAGTCAAACATTTGTGGGCATGAACATCGATATTTGGGTGTTTCTATGTATAATATGTATGTACTTACAAAAAAAATGTATATATTTATGTTTATCCATTGTCTAGTACTCATAGCATAAGCTCTGGTTAGTTTGGGCTAGATGGTGTTGTGTGTATGTGATAGAATATTATTATTATTTTAGTATTTGATTAAGAAAGGTTTGTTCCAAGTCTGAGTATTCTTTGTGTCCTTTGTTTGAATGCTTTGCGACACAGAAATTATTCCTAGTGCGGAAAATGTCTTTATTAAAAATAAAAATGAATGAAATAATAAGAAGCAAAGCAATAATCATAAACATGGGTGAAACCGACGCAGACAACGAGACATAATTATAAAAGTCAGTATAATATCACAGAGAACTCTTTGGGATATACCCTAACTGTTACAGATATTTTATTTATTTAGGATAACTTACAAAACATACACTAATACAGGGCTTACAATCTGTTTTAAAAATATGTGCTGAGTGTTGTTTCACTTACAAGTTGCCACGGCATGATTTGGGACAGTTTCACACAACTTTATTTTATCAAACTAATGAACATAAAAACTAACACTAAACTTAATACTAACACAAAACCAAGGAAAAACAAATTATCAAAAATTTTACAGATAACATCTGTGAGAAAGTCAACATGATAGTTATATACATTCAAAAGACACATAAAGCTTACACAATCCATATACAAATACAAAAAAATACAAATACAAAATATGATCGAGATTACAGTTCACAGTGACACATTTAGTCTCGCGATAAATACATGCATTTAATCTCAAGGAGTATTAAATGATGCAATTACCTTGCTTTTACATTTTGGAATGCTATGTTAGATGACGGTGGTTGTAAGGTAAGCAATAAACTTGCGATTATGTTTATTTATTTAGTAGCTGACCCGCGCAACTTCGTTTGCTTCAAATATAATATAATATTCTACCACATACACACAACACCATCTAGCCCAAACTAAGCAGAGCTTGTACTATGGGTACTAGACAATGGATAAACATACATCATCATGTCAGCCAAAAGACGTCCACTGCTGGACATAGGCCTTCCCCAAGGTTTTCCACACAGACCGGTCTTGGGCCACCCGCATCCAACCGCTTCCCGCGACCTTTATCAGGTCGTCGGTCCACCTTGTGGGAGGCCTACCCCTGCTGCGTGTTCCGGTGCGTGGCCACAAACGTACATACATACTTTTTTTTGTAAATACATACATATTATACATAGAAACACCCAGACCAAGACAAACATCCATGTTCATGCACACAAATGTTTGACTTGTGCGGGAATCGAACTCGCGGCCTCATGCGTGGCAGTCGGTTACACTAACCACTACGCCATCGAGGACGACAAATAAGAGAATTGCCCCGTTTTAGCAACATTTTCTATTGATATACCGCTCATATTGGTCGTAGCATGATGTTATGTAGCCTATAGCATTCCTCAATAAATGAGATATCTAACACTAAAATATTTTTCAATTCAAACCAGTAGTTCCTAAGATTAGCGCGTTCAACCAAAGAAACAAGCTCTTCAGCTTTATAATATTAGTATAGATTTATCGTGGAAGACTTATAGCTGACATAACAATATCTATATATTAATACGTGAAGCGAAAACTTTGGATCCCTTTTTACGAAAATTGGGCGGACGGAGGAGTATGAAATTTGGCACAGTTAAAGTTTATATGGAGAAGGAGGGGCGAATCCTAATATTTTTATAAAATATGCATTAAAAATACATTAAATTAATGAAAAAACACTACACGCACACAACCATGCATTTGACACACGCAGTCGAAGCGCGTAACTATGGTTACATATATCAATATAAGATGACATAATATATCAGCAATATCTTACAGGCAAACTTGGGTCGAATTTCGAGCACTAGACGACCGCTAGTAGTAATAGATGTAGCTATTTGACAGCCAATTACTTTGCTTCTAGTTGTCAAAGAACATCGAGAATCGGGACAACCATTCATGGACCAAACAAATTTTTGCCCCGTATGGGATTCGAACCTACATTACTCGGTGCGGTAGCAGTGGCGAGGCGACCACTTAAAGCACTACGTCATCCGTGCCGTCAAAGACAATTGTTTGTGTGATCCACATACATATTATTGTTTTAAATCTGTAAGTTCTTTGTTGGGACTCACGAGTCTCAGAGCTTAAGAGCTTGTCCAGAAGGGGCGAATTCGCCGCGATTCTCTCGCCCGTATCACGCGCGCTCATTGCGTCTAGAAGAAGCGTACCAACGCGCGAGCATTTGGGGACGAATATAGACATCCATTTCTCTCAATACATGCACTCGCTCTGGAGTTCGCGCGTTAACTGGACGCAACAAGGCATCTCTATTATCTCGACTCGCGCGCAATTAGCGCAAATCAAGCGCGAGTCGAGAGTCTGGCGAAGTGCGCGCGATTTACGCGCGTATTTTGAATTCGCACGATGCTTGTGGACGCAATGTATTGGCGTCTAGTATCTCGCTAACGCGCGAACGAATTCGCGCGTAACATTTCGCGGCGAATTCGCCCCTTCTGGACAAGGTCTTAACATGAATGCCGTAGTGGCAATTAAAAATCTATTTACAAGAATCAGAATTGTGATCTATATACACTGCCGTCATAAGAAAAAAAGACATAAATAACACATTTTTATTTTCGGAATTAAGATCTTTACATATTTGGAATCAGTAAAACAAGACGAATCTGCCAGTATATTTATAAAGAATGTTCTTTTTTTGGCAGATACGTCTTTTTTCCTTATGACGGCAGTATAAATTGTGTATGTTGCATCACTCAGCGCGGGTTTTATTATATTTACTGTAAGATCATATTACAAATACATACAAAATTATGTATATCCCTGAGGCACTGGAAAGAGGTAAGTACATAGTAATATAACATCCTGACGTCACCTGCTATAATTTTCCTCTCCAAGGTGGCGAACCTAGTGCCATGTGAAGAGCTGATACAGGCAATAAAGCCGGTACTTCACGGCCAACCGAAAGCTTAAGAGCATTTCATACCACACGATCACTGAGGCTTAACTAACTTATTAACGATATTCATATTAAGGCTTCAATCCTTTATAAGTAACGCCGGCTTGCCTAAATAATTCGGCCTGGCCTTTTATTCACCTCTAAATACAGGTAAGTCGTTATAAGGCTACGAAATACTAAAGACAATTTCGTGTGTCCTAAATGTTCCTAACGACTCATTCTTTGTTCCTAAATCAGGTTAAAAGGACGATATTTCTTTGTATCCAGAGCTCAGACAAGAAATACAGCCTTATTTGGCTAGATCTTCAACACAGTTCATCTAAAGCTTTGTTTGCACAAATAAATATTTTTGTTTGACGTCATTGATTAAAACTAAGCCAAACAATTCTTTCTTGTCACTTTAAATGTATAAAAATTAAACGATACCTGATACGAAGTCTGTCTCCGCCTTAAACCGCTACGCCATCCGTGTAGTCACACGGTTGGCGTAGCGGTTTAAGGTGGAGACAGACTTTGCGAGGCATGCGCCGCGTACGGCGCACAATCAATGCCTCTGCTTGAGGCGTGCATGTCGAAGCAAATGCAAGAGAAGACATATGGCGTTTAATTTCGAATGAAGTAAATATGCCCGTCGCGCTTCGTGTGGGTTGTTTCGGTCCGAGCATGCGCTGTTTGGCCCGACCAAACGCAGTTTCATTTTCTCAGTCGAGGCGTGCGTGGATATAGTGCGCGGCATACGCCTCATAAAGTGCATGCGCGACTACGTCCACAACTAATGTAATGCTCGCACTGAGGCGCTTTGATCTTGAAGCGTTTGCCGACATATGTTGGCTCGCCCTCGCACGTGCATAGCACATGCCTCGCCACTAATATGAAGGTACACATCTTGCGAGGCATTCGTTGTGCGCCGTTCGCGGCGCATGCCTTGCAAAGTCTATCTCCACCTTTACGTGGTCGCGTCGCCATAGTTGTTCCAACTGGGTGATCTCTGTGGCTATTATCTGAATGTTTGTAAAGTAACACACAAATTATACCCAGAAGGAGAGCATTCTTTTTATAAAAAAAATATATTTTATAATTTAGATTACCTATGTGTGAAAATGCACATAATCTAAACAATTTATAATTTCTTATAATTCTTTTTTTTATAGTACGTGTAATTACAATATCATGTCTGTAAATATGTCGAGAACGCAGATCAACTATTTGTATATGTGAGCATTGATACATAACTAAATATTACTACTTATGGAATAGCCATTTTGCTAGTAGCATAAAATAATAGATGATAATGTAAATATCATTAATGAGTCAATACTATCATATCTCTCCACAATCAAAAAGGCATTGTGTCTAGGCTTCAGGGCCCGAAAGTCGACGTAACCGTAAAAATGTTTCGAGATAGTATTATGAGCTGTTTAGTATATCTAAACAAAATTTAAGAATATGTGGTGTGGCATGATGTTGCTCAATAAATTGTTGCAGAGTCTAACTTACGAGGGAATGACGTAATATACCAAAGCTTAAAATGTGGCTAACGCTAAAAGTCAGGAGGTTTCTAAAACAAGTATCTATTGAGTCTTTATTTAATTGCTTTCTCTAAGAACAGGTGAATGGATCTATTTTACTGGCGAAATCTTCTAAAATCTTTGTCTTTAATGATAATATGTCTAAACATTACTACCTGATGGGTTCCTCGTTGATGGAGTGATATAAGCGGGATTTTTGTGCAATTGGCGGTCATAAGGATTTGGGTTCGATAGCAGAATTCGTCAAATGTTATAAAGTTGATCTATGAGATCACTTTTAAATGAAAGAGAACTGTTTATATATGTAGGGTAGACAGGAATAAGCTATTCTAATCGCATGACACTTAGAGATAGCTAGTGAAGTATAGGTAATTACTGGTACAGTATTCTGTTTTATTGAAGTGAAACTTCTTTATCGACGTATGGGAGAAATTTTGTAGCAGTGTAAAAAAAAATCGTCACGTTTTTCGGTTACGCGCCATGTTGCTTTTTTTATCAAAGTTTAGTATAGTGACGTAAAGAATATAATGTAATATATTTATAATAATAACAACAATATATTAGTTTTGAAGTTTGGTTTGAAATAAGAATAACAATATATTAATTTGAAAGTGATAAAATAAAAAGACTTATTCAAATTTAAGTGAATTTACAAGAAAAGTGAGAGTGATTATATATTTCGTTTTATAAATTCAACACGTATGAGCATGATTTTAATATTTATTTGAGGTTAACCTCACTTTTTGATTGTAAGTATCAGTGAATGTATATAAATCTGTTAAATTTAGCAAGTATTAATAAATATGACTGTAAATCTAGTGAACATTATTAATTCTAAAAACAATAAAAAATATAAATTAAATAATAATTTAAAAATAAAACAAAACACGATTAGAAAATAAAGATATGTATACGTACATCTTTTTTAATTATTCGTTTTTAATGATTTATTTATTCATTTTTAATTTTATAAAATCGTTGCATTTCTACAAGATTAACTGTCATCATATAATTGTATTACTTTGAAAAGATAATTCCAATTATTTATTCATAACTTGTGTAATTGATTAAGTCATTAAATATCTGCTTTGAGTTATTTTTATTAAGTTATGAAATAAATATTAATATTAAAGTTAGTTAAATAATTTTTGTTAACTAATTAACTAATTAATGTCGTAAAGAAGTTTCACTTGTTACCTGTGTACTCTGGTACACACACACATTTTTTTTATTTATTTAGGAACAGCAATAATATGCAACTTGCATATACAGAGTGATGTTGTAAGTGGCAGCCAATATTGTAGATTATATTATGTTATATAATGAATCTAATGCATGCACTTTGGTACAATCGAACATTGTGGATGCCTACGCTATGAGGTCCACAACACCTCAACAGAACTCATCGAAGAAAGACAGCCGTGATAATAATATCAATACATATTTTTTATAAGTTTTCAATAAATAACAACTGTGAACTATTCCACCAGTGTCTAGTGCAATTTTCTCTTGATCACGGCTGCTGAAAATCAATCGAAACCTAAATATAAATAGTTTAAAATAAAAAAGTAATAATAACAATAAACCACGATAAAATCCGTATAAAGTAATTAAACTCCCAAATACGTACCTAACGCTAAAAGTTTGAATCCTTGCAAAATATACTACAGTAATTGAAGTACTTTTAAACGACTTAACATAATTAAATGTAGGTAGTTATTTGTGACGTCGGAGTCGGCGTGTCGCCGCCATAGAGCTAGATTAGTCGCAATCCTGCAATTAACTCTTGCAAAGCTCTAATATTGTAAATTCAGTCGCACGCCCGACACTGGCCTACGTGACTGACTACCGTTGAAATTAAGACAGTATTATGTTCGTTTCTTGTCTATAGATTTTACACTTTGTTAAACTACGTATTATAGGAATCTTGGTAAATAAAAGTTGTGTATTGCGATTTCAAAAAATTTAGGTCACTTGTAGTAACAGGTATATTTTATCATCCCAACTGATTGTTACTGAGTACATTAATGTTTTTAGATATGAAATAAGAAAAACGATGCGCATGCACAGTATGATATACGCCTTGCTATCGTAGCTCGGCAACACGATTCTCGGCGTGCGACAAAGGATCTTTATGCATAAGTAGATGTACAGGTAGTAAGGTGTGCGATACACGGTTTGAAATTTGTTATTTTGCTTAATGAAAAAATAAGTTTCGTTATGTGTATTCATAATTAATAATATCGGTTTTTAGAATAAACATTATATACCTCTGTACATAACTGTAAAATTGTAGTCGCATGTTTGATCGCTACCAACTTTATAAAATGGTACTACCAACATATCAAATAGATAAAAGAGTTAGACTAATATACATTTAGTAACTTTTCTCATAGAAGACAATGAAATCTTTAGTAAGATTTACTACATTGCACATAGTCAAATTGCCAACATTACCAATATGCAGTGAACAAATCGTAAAGCAACGTCAATGAGAAGATCATTTCATTGCCACTAGACGTCTTGAGTCTAAACCCACGACATACACCTCTAACTTGTCGAAATGCCTAAAAGAAAAAAAACACTATTTTTTTTCTTTTAGGCAATTCTTAGTAGCAGCCCAATGTCACTGAATGTACGAAATTGACGCCAATAGGCTCGTCCTATAATACATAGGACCTTAAAATATTGTTGGTGAAGGTGTGAGTATTATACATCTGCTTACTCCTTCAAAAAGATAGAGTGAGAGAAAGAAAACCTAGAGAGATATATACATATGTAAGATTAAAACAGTATAAGCTTTTGTATATTCAGCTTTTGAGTATTTACTTTTATCAGTTTGACCATGTAAAGAACGCACAAAGAATAATTTAAAACATACAAAATGTAGAACATAAGAGTAAAACCCAGACGAACCTATCACGTCCATAAGCGCTCTAGTATTCCAAATATGATATAATGTAATGAAAGAACATCTAGACAGAGTGAGAGGGTCTTCCCAAGGCCTGTACGTGACTGACATAATTATACTAAAGAGAAATATGTCTTAGGGATATTGTAATACTTACTTGCTGCCTACGGATTTGGCTTGTCATAATAAGTTTCAGCATATAGTAACCAATTTAAGTAGACACTTAAGTTATATAAACATGTCTGCTTTCGAGAGCTCAGCTCGTTTATGATTTATAACAGTAAGATCTATAATAGTAAATCTTCCGAAAATAATCACTAAAAGTCGAAAAATATCCGCGAATTTTGTGGTTTTTATATATTGGCAAATTTTACGTCAAACATCTTGCTGCGAGACTCAAAAGTAACAGTTATTATAAAAGTGGAATTCAAAAATATCGACTCAATTTAATAACACACCTTTTTATTAAACTATCACAGAGCAAGAAACTGTCGGCCCCGTTTTTGAAAATCGCCAATTTAAATACGATACTGATCGTCTGCAACGCATATGTTCTGCATAGGTTCTGGTTACATACATAGACTCACATCTATATACGTCGAAAAGCAAGTGTATTATACCTACATTTCGTCTAATAATCTGGGAAACAGTCATTTTGCGGCACGGTAAGTCAATTTTGTGTAACTTCAGTATGTTGCATACGAGAAAAATATCAGATTTGTTAAATTTACTCTATTTTATGAGATAAGATTTTATAACTATATGACTAAACGAAGGTCGAAATAAAAATACAATTACATATTAAACACATATTACAGAAGCGGCTATATAATTGCGTCAATAATAATTAATACATTTATGCTATTAAAAAAAAATCATAAAAAAATATTAGAAAAACTTTATCTGTAAGCTTTTCTATTGTGTTTATGTTCAGGACAATCCCTTATTAAACTCAAGCAACAGTCTGCCATCATAATATGGCTGTCCCATCGGCCTTGGTATCTTTCTTTCATTGTTCTAATGTCCTGATGGAACCGTTCTTTATGTTAAATATCTCAAGAATTAGAGTCAATTTTCGGATATGACTGATGAATGTGTTTATTAAAACCAGTAACAAAATTAATGCAGCAGAAATTATATTTTTTTTGTTCCTTGTTTTTTTTGTTCTTTCTTTTTTATGTAATGGTGCCTATTAAAGCCGTCCACCACTAACATCTCCAGATGCCGTGCTGCTACTGAAAACTACCTAGTCCTTTGCGATACTATTTAAATAAAAATTGAACAAAGGTGTTGCATATAGAACTGCCACATATATCAAATTCGGTTAACAACTACTACTATAATAAATAAATAAAATGTCGCATTAGTCATGTGATATAATTGTAGCCACACATACGTCTGAAAGTACTTTACGCCTAGCCGATGTGACTTGATAAATGGGTACATTTCAACGTAGATAAACGTAGGTTATAATAAAATGTTCGTGGCATGAAATCACGTGTTAAAGTTCCCTAAAAGGTTATTCTTTTTTTGAGAAACGAGGTGCTACATTTACTCAGCATAAATGACTTTATATTTAACTTTGTGGGAGCACCCAAACAAACTGGGTGACCTTACCTGAAGAACTGTAATCCATTAGTTAAAGACTAGACCTTAAATATTATAGTGATCATCTATAACGGACTAGCCTTTTTCCGGAAACACTTTTTCCAGAATGAAAAAAATAATTGCTTTGAGACTTGTGGGACATCAAGGTAATTTTACATATTTTATTATAATAGATAAATAGCTAAGCAATTAATGGAGCTGATGTTAGAAGAAAATGTTCAGGCGAAGCCTATTTTCAACACTAAACGTCATAAATCTAAAGTAGTAACTGTAATTTGACGAGAAAACAAAAAGTACTTTGTTCATTAGATATTCTTTTTCTATATTTATCCTATCCACTCCACCCAAGAGAATCATTATATAAAATCTTATACACTTTAATCAAAACCGGCTCCCTAATTCAATGGGATTTTGATTTCGTGCGCAAAAATTCGATATAAGTACTTATCGATATCTCGGTCGGCTAATCGGACACGAAAAATGTTTTGAATAGCCAATCGCCAGTCCGGGGTAGCCGGCAAATGCGCTGGGTTTTTTCATCCCCATTTGAATTTGAACGCGTTCTTAATGAGGGGGAATTGGCTTTTGACGATATTACTTCACCGGCTCTCAATTTCAATCTTATTGAATTTTCTGCGAAACGTTTTGCCAATGTTATTGAATTCTATAGCGATCCCGTTGGCTATCAAGAATCTAAATCCGCTTTACTTGTTTACTTCAATTTACTATTTATAGGTTATAGTTGTTTTTTTCTTGTTAGAGGATTAAGTGCATCTTGTTTGGTACATAAACCCTAATAAAATAACAAAGCTGATCGCGCTCTATTGCTGGCTATTGAACTTACCTTATTGGCGTGTATAATCATAGAAGCATTGACCTTATTGGTGCAATAGTTACAAGCACGTCTAATGTAATTGTAAAGTGCAATGTTTGATATTTTCATCAGCAAATTTCTCTTCACGTACTTCATATTCTCTATAAACGCTCGTTGTCACAGTTATAGTAAATTACTCTCTCTTTCCTAAGCTTAATAGTTCTACATAATGTTCGTGACAACACAATCTTCTTGAAAAAGGTTCAAAATACAATTCTATTAAATATTATATATTCTCTACTGGTTAACCGAATATACAATGCAATAAATAAATAAATGTATTTCAGGTAACCATCGAACTCGAAGAGTTTCTTTAAAAGTTATTTAAAAAACCTTTTTCATAACCACTAATTAACAACCAACCTGAAACGCGGCGGTTGGTTTCTAATTAGTGGTTTGCTTACTGTTTATGATCTCCCTTTTACTTTAAAACATCACGTCAATTAAATAAATTAAATGACAGCAATTTCTTTACGTAAGTAAACATTACATTACTTAATTAACTGTGGTTTAAAAGGTCACCTCGACCTTGCCAGTGCGGTGCCTGTTATGAGTTCGATCCCACAGAATAATTGAAAAAAAATTCGGTCTCTAAAATAGTTGTTCAATAGTTGTTCCAAGTCTAATATGCAATAATGCAAAGTATTGTACCTACCTATCTATGTATGTACATACCTACCTAGTAGGTATATCTTGTGAAAGCCAGAATCTACCTGAAATCTTATTTATCTTTAACATAAACTAATTACTTCTCAATTACATCAAAATTGATAAATGGATTTGAATAAAACTTGGCACACAGATAAGTCATGTTATAAATACAAAGGGAATCTTTTTACACAAGTATTCTAGTGGACTTCATGCGGGCCAAGCCGTAAGCAGAAGCTAGAAGATATATATTTACCTACGTACTTGTAAAATTATTTATGTATTTATCGTGGTACATACAGTGACACATCAACCTAGACTGTTTAGACTTTGAACTATTAGAAGTTGAACGCTGCGAATCGTGCGAGAAAGTGCGTTGTATTTTTGTTATTTTGTCTCACTCACGCTGAACAAGACGCGACGCTCTATCCTTACCATTACATCGACACCACTATGCACTGTCCCTTTCCGACAATTCTCTATTTTGTATGTAGCGTAGTTATGCGTATATAGGGGTGTCTAAACTTGATGTGTACTAAGTAATTTTGTTAGTTCAAATAATTTCGTTACGCACTTAAACAACTTATTATAAGATTATGCTAATAACGATAAGTGCGTGTTGGCAAACACTTAAAGTTATTACCGTATTTGATCGCTTCGAATACAACAACGGTATTTTATTTTAATACAGTATTTAGTAGTGTATGTAAATGCTGTTCATATGGTGGAGGTTTGATTACCGGCCAAAATGTTATTGAGTTTTTTTAATTAGGTTCAGCACGGAGTATGGAAATCTGTCCGATTGATGGCAATAGACCCGACCTATATTGCGTAGGGCCACGTAAACTCCTAGCTGGCGAAATACGGAAGCATTATATCTCTGCTTTCCCATTAGAGGATATAGGCGTCAGACAGTGTATGTAATTAATATGACATTATTTTTACTTTTTGAAATAGTAAAAGTCATGTCAATGATTTCCCTAACAACCTACATACCTTTGTTCCTTCTAAGTTAGATGCATTAGGCCCAACCTACATTTTTACGTATTTCTATTTAAAAGATACATTTTCCGCACTAATTATAATTAATGTGCTTTACAAACATTCAAACGCCACTGACACAAAGAACAACCAGACTTAATTATATTATAGAATCCACTCATTTATGTCCCGTGTAGAATTCGAACCAATAACATTCGGCGCAGTGGCAGTGCAGGCGAGACGACCAGTCAAACCACTACACCATGCAGTCGCTATAAGACATATTATACATATGCATAAAATAGCAGTATTCCTACTGTTGTGTTTCGTTCGGCGAGTGAGAGTACCGGAGACGCAATCACCCTCTTTCCCCCTTCCCGCTCTTTATTCTTCCCACTTCCTTTCCTAAAGGGTCGGCAACGCGCAAGTGATGCCTCTGGTGTTGCAGGCATCCATAGGCTAGGGTGACCACTTACCATCAGGTGGGTCGTACCTATGCCTGTTTGCCATCTAAGTAGTATAAAAAGAAGATGTATAAGTAAATTCCCTAACACTTCACTACACCAAAGGACAGAGCTGTGTATTTTGTATTCCATACCACGACCTCCGACTTAGAAGTCAAGCGCCCATCAGACTATTTATCATAGCCTCCATATATCATTACTGTTCATGCATGTAAACGATCACATATCTATGATCTCACTCGCAAGAAACAGCAACCGTTGCATATAAATATGCTATCTAAAGGCTTTATATATTTTATTTGACAAGGCTTTACTGTGTTCGTACAGTGGGCCTTGCGGCTGTGGATTATGTAGTCTCGAATTCCGTTTCCGAGTCGAAATAACAAAAAAATTTATAGTTTTGCTTGTCAAGAAATTCTCGGTAACAACCCGGAGTTAGGTTCTATATGACGATATGCTTCAGAAAGCACGTAGAACCCTTGATCTATAGATGATCTCCCTTCGATCAGGGTGGATAGCCTATTCATGGAACTATGAGAGTAAGGGAATACATTGTGCTTGTGTTTGCACACACAGCATTGATGACCGAAGATGGCAGACAGAGAAGAGGCAAAATGCATGAGTTGAGTAAGTTTTTCAGGAGTTCAGTAGGTCAGTAAGGATAGAAACCAGCAGCTTTTGAATTTTGCGCCGACAACGTAACGACCCCGTATTTAGTCTTCTCAATTAAATATGACTATTTTTTTTATAGCTAGAAGCGCTAGTATTTCCCTAATGAGCAATCATAGTCTGACGAGATTTCAACGTCATATTCGAGGCTTAAAAAAGTTACGTGAGAATTTGTATATGTATTGTATGTTTTATTACAATGGATTACTAAAATAGTCAGTATAATATTTACAAAAACGAACTGTTTCTAATTCAACGTAGCCTAAATATTTAGCAGTGCAACGTACTAGAATAAGCAGGCTACAGATAGTAATATTTATATTATATAGGTATTTACAAACATATTTTTTGTAACGGGTATTTTGCGTAAGTCTAGTACAAAAATCTTTACAAAATGTTGATAAAAGAAACAATCTTTTCAGCACAGAAGCTTCCCAATCGTACACGTATCGTTAAAATCATAAAATCGTTAGAAACCTACCAAAGCTATAAACTCAAAAACATATACATTCATTCGGAAGCTGGCTGTATCTCGTCACAAAGGCATTCAGCTTCATTAGCCACGAATGTTGAGGCTTTGGCAAAAAATACTCTTTTGATGGAGAATCAAAAATGCTATTGAAACCGAATTATTAAAATGTGATTCAGTATATATCATATAGCACAACTCCGATTATATGTATATCATCTTAATATATAAAAATTAAACTCTGAAACTACTGAACCGATTTTGATCAAACTTCGTAACTATCTGTAATTTAGTCCAACTTAGAAGATAGGATAGTTTTATCTTTTTTTTTTTGCCGTTTCTACAGGACAGCGTCTGTCGGGACAGCTAATATTATACATATATGTACATATATATCGTAGCTCCATAGTACGAGAGGCTAGAGCTGTTAAACCTTTGTCATTTTAGCAAAGCTAAATTTACATTTAATGAAATAAATATTTAGTAGGTAAACAATGTAGGCTACCTCACTATTTTTTAAATTCGGGACATATTTTTATTGAGCCTTTCGTATCAATCTATCCACTTACAAATAGGTTTGAAATAGTCTAAATTAAACACATACTTATAACACGGAAAAGTTCAGACTTAGTACTTAAATAAATTAACATAAGTTATAGTTGGCGTAAATTACGTCTGTAACTTAGTCTAAGTTATAAATGCTAGCTCCTCGAATTGGCTTTTCAATATTCAATTTATGTACTATTTTATTTTGAATTAATACTGAATTATTATTAAGAATTCATTTTATGAAAATAAACTATACAGAATTTTGAATTAGGTAGGTAGGGCCTTTTCATTGTCATGCTTGTTGTGCCCGCATGCAGGCCAGGCACGCATGCGTGCTGCCCGCAACCTATCGTATCATACATGTTTTTATTGTCATGCGCGCCAAACGCACGCGGCGCACGGGCGGCGGGGCGAAAAATATCTGGTCTGCGTGCGGCCCGCAACGCGCATGCGCGCCTGGCCTGCACGCGGGCGCAAACACGCATAACAATGAAAAGGCCCGTAGTAATAACTTTTTATATCAAATCTTTGGGTGGCCCAAGACCGGTCTGTGTGGAAAACTTTTGGGGAGACATAATAATATGTCCAACAGTGGATGTCTTTCGGCTGAGATGATGAACTTTACATGACTGCACGGATGATGTAGTGGTTTAAGTGGTGGAAAATTACAGTGGCAACACTGTGATACACAAATGGTAGTCCTGACTTCTTTGTGTCCGTTGTTTAAATATTTGTAAACACGACACAGGAATTATTCCTAGTCCGGGACTTTCTTTTTGAAAAGAAAAAAGGAAAAAAGATGTCTTTGATTTACACAGCTAACAGACAGCCTGACAAAAAGATAACTTATACTTGTCTATTCCCGAAGGGCAGACAGGGACGTTTACGTCGGTAATGTTTTTCGGTAGCATCCTATCCTAATCCTAACTAATATTATAAAAGCGAAAATGAATTTGTTTGTTTGATACCTTTTCACGTCTAAACCACGGAACCGATCATCCTGAAATTTTGGATATACGTTGTCAAGTGTACAGAAACGGAAATAGGCTACCTTTCATCCCGAAAAAAATTACTGTTTCCGAGGAAAACAACAATAACGTTCTTATGATAATAGATGGCGCCACGTGTCTTTCGAATCATGATTAAATTATATTATTATACAAGCAGAGTATAACCCGAATTGATTGTCAAATTCTAAATTAACGCGAGCGAAGCCGCGGGCAAAAGCTAGTATTATTATAAAAAGGGGGCAGCCTACAGCCTGCAGGACCCATTACCAAAATCTGTGATGCTTCTGAGCACTTCTAAACAGTGAAATACTTCTTTGCGTTAGGGTAGGCAGAAACACGAGTACGAATACCCTGGGCTCAAGTATTTTATTACATTTGTTTTTAACTATATCGTGGGTTCGGATCCACTCAAAACTCAAACACTCTAGCTTAGCAATAATACCAGTAATCTGTAGCAAAAATTAAAAAACAATGTGCAGTTATATTGCAAGTTATCATACTATAACTGCTTTTCATCGGGCGGATCGTATGCTTCTTTGCCGCCTTGATAATACAAAAATCAAACGTATTACTAGAAGCTAGCTTGTTTGTGCCATAAACCCCCTAGCCATGAGTAAACATTCTGATTCTAAAGAGCAATTTTATCATACATTATTTATGACATGTATTTTATTTGATTTGCACATACTTACAAACAAGCTTAAACGATATCAAAATTAGAATCAATTTAATCGATATTTATTGCCTGAATTAGCAAGATTTGTGCATAAATTCGGTATTTTAATGACAGACTCAACATCATATGTCTGCCTATGTGGTTTAACCTTTTCTTGGTGTTATAAGCCTCATATATACTATGCATATTGATACTAGAAATATGTATGATGACACTTTATCGAGTAGGTCAATATACTATTTAGTGTAACTATATTATAAAGCTTAAGAGTTTGTTCGTTTGAACATACTACTAAGAACTTCTAGTCCAACCTGAAAAATCTTTTTAAGTTTATTGAGGAAGGTTATAAAGTATATGCTTTATGATAGATTTATAGATATATAGATTTTGCTGTTTTGGTAGGAAAACCTATTAAAGTTAAAGAGTTTATCTGTTTGAAAGTTTGTTATGTTATGTCTGAAACGCCCAATCCGATATCTATCATTTTGTTTATCGAGGAAGGTTAAAGGCTATATAACATTACGTTAAGGTGCACATGGACAGTGTTGTAAATGCCTTATACATCAACTTACCCAAGTTTCTTAGCGCATCTGCAATGATTTCTGCCCAGAAAACAGTAAAATTAAAGGGATTAAATATAATGACCACCAAAAATAGTAATTGCGCAGCAAAATATGCTTACTAAAATATTTATATCATAACGAGCACCTATACGCCTCAAATCACTGCATTCCTTCTCGGAAGGGTTAGGTTATGTTAGGTTCCTTCTTAAACCCATCCAAAAATAGGAGCCCCGCGAAGCGGGCTCCGTCGACTTATTTTGATCTCTTTAAATATATTATGCTGTACACTTTGGTGTTTTACTATTTTTTACTGTTATATTTTACTATATCTGGTGATAAATTAAACAAGCCAAAATTAAATGAGATATTACAACGTATGCGTATTAAAACATTATAGGAAATAGTTTCTAACTATAAGCTAGTCGACTCTTTTTTGTATTATTCTAAATAAATCAAATGGTTACTTCACTCGAAATTTAGAAATATAGAACATTTAATTACATATAATTATATCAGCACTGTATTAAACTGTGCCACTTCTGGGCATGGGCCTCTTCTCAGTGTGAGCAGGGTTAGGCCATAGTCCACCACGCTGACCCATTGCGGGTTGGCCAATATCACATATCTTCCAGAACATTATGGAGAACTTTCAGACATGCAGGTTTCCTCAAGATATTTTCCTTCACCTTTAAAGCGAGCGATAATGAACTATTTAATAAGCACATAACTTCGAATAGTCAGAGATGCGCGCCTCGGGATCAAACTCGAGGCCTCTGCGTGGCAGTCCAATGGTGTCTCACTAGGCTATCGCTGTACTACACTATAGGCGTTTAAATAAGTTGAAAAATAAATTATAGTATATCCATATCTGGTAGTAGGGTCAGTTGTTAAATGACAGAAATAGGATGCACAATACACAGTATGACGTAACCCGTATTTAATTTTAGGTGTGCGAAAGAGATACCCTGTTATCCTCACTATGCCGCCGTCACATATTCTCATACCAAATATTTGTAGTAGTTTTGCACGATATTTCTGTTACGTATAAAATAATGTCCAGAATAAATATATGCGACTATCGTATTATATCTATTATCTGATATAACACGAATGCATTTTATTCTAGTTATTTCAATAATTCTTCTGGCTGTGCAATATGCATGTCAAGTGAAGCAATATCGTTGAAGACTGCGAGTTCCACTTGAGAATTCATATGTACGTACCTACATACCTCTACAGCAGTACCTGTTACGTAAGTATGAAATATTAAAATATAATTTATGCGGTACACGGGCTTTGGATTAAATCGTCTAAGTATACGAGCGGAGTAAGAAGCATGAGTTATGTACGATGAAGTGAGTTAGCTGCGTTCTTAAACTAGCCGTTTTATATTGAGTTAATGATCATAATCAGTAATGATGTACTTTGAAATTTGTATGTACTTAAGTGACATATAAATATGGCGACTTAGACTTACGCTGTATAGCCTTGAAGGGGTAGCCAAAAGTGTATGATATTTATATTTCCCCTGCTATGTTTTTGGTCACTAGTGACAGGGGTCAATTCGAGTCTATTGTTAGCAACGAGACAGATTTTCAAATTCCACGTTCCTACTGAAAATGTTCTACAAACAACCCTAATACCTGCCGGACCCGGGATTCAAACCCGAAACATTACAATTGCATGCGGACATAAATGCAATGTTCCGTATAACGTATTCAACGAGGTAGCACAATCGCAAATATTATCCATATTTATGTACATATATATTTATGTGATATAAACCAGATGAGTGACTTGCCACGGACTATGGCTTTAGCGGTCCAACCATGCCATATTCGGCGCCAAGGACCACTGCGGGGTATGTAACCAGGCAGTAGGCACTATCCTCGCTAAAAGAGTGGCATCTTTCATTTGGCCAGAATTTTTCGGACACGGACTTCGGACTTCGCTTGCATTAAGTGTCAAATACCGAATGGTAGCAATACGCCTACATATTTTATATAGGGATTAAATATAATGATCAGCAAAAATACTAATTGGTCATCAAATATTGCACAGCATAACGAGCATCTATACGCCTCAAATCACTGCATTCCGTCTCGGAAATGTTAGGTTATGTTAGGTTCCTTTTTTTAAACCCACCTAAAAATAGGAGCCCCGCGAAACGGGGCTCCGTCGACTTAGTTTGATCTATTTAAAGTTTGCTGGCCATGAGTTGCTGATCAATTAGCTTTTTTTGCTGCGCAATTAGTATTTTTTTGCTGTGCAGTTAAATACTACCCTTTTATATACCTACTTAAGATTTTACCCGGTGACTCGCTTGTACCGTGACATAAAAATGCACTTATGCTTACATGTGACAGTGAAGTATCGACTTCGATTCCCGGAAGGTGCATAGTGTTATTGGGAATTTCTGTCAATAAATTCACAGTATTAGCACGGAATCTAGAATAATGCGTGGTAGACTAAAACCAATTCGATCCCTATGACGTTAACCTAAACACATAGCTGGCAATAATTAGGCATACAGGTGTAGTTCCATGTAATTATTTTATTGTGTTCATTTAAGGAAGACTTATAATCTATACTTATATTATAAAGCTGAAGAGTTTGTTTGTTTGTTTATTTGAACGCGCTAATCTCAGGAACTACTGGTTCGATCTGAAAAATTATTTTAGTGTTGGATAGCCTATTTATCGAGGAATAAAGACTAAATAATATCACGCTACGACCCACGGGAGCTGCGCAGTAACTGTAAACGCGGGTGAAACCGCGGGCACATCTAGTATTATTTGAATAATTTCCAAGAAGATCTGTGCCACCTACATTGTAACATTTCCTCAACTGTAGGTTTAGCAACTTTATTGTCTAAGCTAAGGTCATGATGAGTAAGGAGTATTGCTTCACAATAAGTCATTATCTGACACCTACGGCTAGATTCCTGCATATTGTACTAACATGTGGGAACATTTTGTCTGTTGAATTCTCAGACGTCCTTATAACATTTTAACAAGCATATTACATAGAGTTTACACTGCTCGCGACGGTTTACCAGTAGGATAGACCGAGACTAGCGAAATATCGTGAAGAAATCCATATGTCTGGGTGCTGTTCATAATTTTCTCGAAAGTACGTTAAGTCTGCCAATACACACTGTCCAGTTGACTATGGCTTCTAAAAAAAGGCCTGAGTTCAGTATTGGGATTATGTATATGCAGGGCTGACATTTATAATGAAATAGAAATAATGTCATAAATATAAAAGAATACGATTTGGTTAGCCACAACAATGTACTTACTATATTGACATCTGCAAGTACAACTACAACTACCAACACCCAGAAGGAAGAAGGAGCACAACTGAACAACAAATTACCAGATGAAATAAGAAACACTAAAATCCTAGCATTGTATAAAAAACATTTACTAGATTATGTCACAAAACATTATTAATTTATCATCTCTTACCTTAACGTAACTCAGACTGTATTTTATAGAACATACTAAAATTATATAGAATATCAATATTTAAGTGTATTTAGTACCTGTTCTTTTTGAGAATAAATAAATCTTTAACCCGAAGTCATTATTATTATTATCTCTTGAATAAACATTGATTAGCCAGTTATTCTGTTAATACCAGGTACAAGTATCTGGGTTAATTATTATGTACGTTAATTATGTGAAATACAAGATCATAATGTTTTTGAATTCACTGTAGTACTAAGAGAATTTAATTATTAATGTGTCAATTTAAAGGTCTGTTTTTACTGCCTCGGAGATGCAGCGATGTTAATGCTTTAACTCATAATTTTACAAAAAAGTTTTTTATCTATACATTTAATAAAATTGTAACTGGTCGATGTATGTACACAGAAGATATTTAAGAAAAATGTATGCTTTATTAACATTCTAAAATATTTTTTTGGTGTCTCTTACACCAAAAACATATTTTAGAATGTTTGTCATTCATGCACATTTCACGCAGAAACTACCAAACCAAAATTGAAATGCAGTTACCACAGTTGCATTGCTGGAGGTCTTACTTAAAATTTGGTTGATGTCTCATCTTGATACGCTGCTTAGAAGTTGAGTATTAATAAATAACCCACTTCCAAATTCCACTCGTAAGAAGTCGCGGGCAATAGTTAGATATTTTATAATTCGAAACAACTTGCTTTATGCATGACTTACTAATCAAAAACCATTTAGCAGTTACAAAAGGGTAGTTGGCTAAGTTTGATTCGAACGTTACTTTATACGCAACAATAAATAGCAATCAAAGCCAATCTTTTTGTAAAAAATAGCATTTAAAATTGGTTTCACAATGAGGCAATAATCTATATTATATAATTATTATGGTATGAATAAAATTGGATTCGTAATGTGGATATCTCGCTATTTCTATCGCACACCAGTACTTTAACAACTTACATCACAAGTTATAGGTAGCATACATCCTTTTTCTTATACTTGACAATTATCGCCTCCACAAGATTTTAAAGCATTCTATCTTGATAATTTTAGGCTGGGACTCCACCAAAGCGGAGACAAGACGAGCGGAGAGGAAATGTTTTTTAAACAACCAATAGAATTGTGTTATTGACACATCTCCTCTCCGCTCAGCTTCAGTGGAGATCGCTGTGCGGAGATGTGTAATATTTGTATGGCGCGATGGAAGCGGAGATGTGAGCTGTGCGCGGACGACGCACAGTGGAGACGAGAGATGTGAGCGGCGTGCAGTGACCGATGTCACCCTCCCCCCTCTCGCCCGCTAGCAACTCGCAGAGCCCCGCGCGCGCGCCGGCCGAGCCGGCCCGAGCTGAAAAACATCTCTTCTCGCATAGCACACAGCACACCGCACACATCTCCGCTTTGGTGGAGTCCCCCGAGCTGAAAAACATCTCTTCTCGCACAGCACACAGCACACCGCACACATCTCCGCTTTGGAGTAGTCCCCCGAGCTGAAAAACATCTCTTCTCGCATAGCATACAGCATACCGCACACATCTCTGCTTTGGTGGAGTCCCGGCCTTAGGGTTGATTTAAAGTTGTTTTAGTATCTAGATTTTGAATACCGTAATGTTGCTATTAAAATAAGAAACACTCTATTAATATTACTCTATTCATTATAAGATACGATAAAGCACAATAATCATAACCAGCAATAACGGACAATAGAAAACGTGAATGCTAATATCCTTCGAAAACAATACAAATTACAAACCATATCGCCTCCCGCCAAAATGTGTAAACAAAATGCCAACATTCAGATCCACAAAGCACAAAATACCAGCCAACGACATTCCGAAAGTTCAACACCCTGACCAAACACGAAAACCGAAGTCCCAAAATTAATTAACAGAAAGTCGATAATGAAGAAGAATCAAAGTCACAAACGGTCCCCATTTCAAAGACCCGGTCACAAAAAATATTCGAACAACTCTGGTGTAACACAGAGTGAATTTTATTCGTGCGATTCATTTAATCATGATCTATTGCCGGACTTTGTTTTGAGCTATCTTTCGCTTTCTAGCAGTTTTAGAGTTTGACTTCTGATTAAACTATGACTACAAATAAAGGTGAAAGGATACTTTTTTCAAATGAAAGAGCTGGCCTTTGCTTATTATTCGGTGATAGTACGATTAAACTGGCTTGCCTGAATAAGTACCATAATCTAATAAAAAGCGGCTTTAAATTAGTACCACTGTTACTGCGTTACATCTTATGAATAATAAAAGAGTGCCACAGGTTTACACTAGATGCCTGCCTCGCCCATTTATTTTTCTTTTCATCCCACTCGGACTAATATCGACTTCGCGAGGCATACCCCTAGTATTTCGATCATAGGTTACTATTTGTACTGCTTAATAGTATATATATATTAGTAGCCTATAGTAGCTATCTAGTATGTTTGTTCGCCACTTTCGGAGTATATAGAAAAATAACAAAAGAGAACGTGAGTGTACAAAATTACATTTCATATTCAAAATACCTATATTTAATACATCATAAAAGAAGTAGTTACGCGTATCTATATTAATGTATAAGTGTAAAACACGAAAACGCGTAGCTCATTTGTGTATCAAACGATATTCGAACATCTCTTGTTTGCGTGTGACCTAAATAATTCTCCAGAATTCGGAATATTTGAGCTGATGATTTGAAATAATATGTTTTCCATAATTGTTACAAACTTGTTTTAAATCAGTCGCAATACAACGCTGAAACAAAGAAAGAAGTATTTTATTTTTATTCTACTGTTACTAAAACTTCACTTACAAAAAAACGCCAGGCTAATTTGCAGCATCCAAGATTCGAACCAGGATTCTCAAAAATGGCTATAATTATGTGATAGTCTCATTCCTAAACCAACAAGGCGACTGCCTCGTTCGTTTTACATAGAGGTGCACTGACGTCATAGTTACTAGATATTACCACCACAAATCAAAACATAATATCACTAACCCACATCACTAAACTGACCTCAATACAGTTCTAAAATAGCTTTATCGGATAAATCTTGTGCCGTTAATCGCCACGCCGATAATCCGATGTTCAGCACTTTTCTAATAATTCGCCAAGATGGCGAGATAATAAAATGGCTGTGTAATTTCATGTATCGCAATACGTACATTAGTGCGACAGGTGCAAACGTAGCTGTTCCGCAACCTTATTCTGTAATATGTTACGTAAAATCATTGATTGTTTTAAATGTCAATATTAACACAGTCACACGCCTATATGCGGTTCCAAAGGAACTTTCTGCCGCGGACGCTCAGGTTGTGGAGTTGTCCAAAAAGGGGCGTTAAAAGGTTTTTACAAGGTCGGCAACGCGCAAGCGATGCCTTTGGTGCTGCAGGCGTACATAGGCTACGGTGGCCGTGTGCTTGTTTGCCACTTTAGTTGTATAAAAACAAAAATAAACATGGCGTAAGGGGTAAGCAGAAGTGTTATCCACGTTTCGCTACGTAATAGGTGGCGTCTATTGTAGTTTGCCGGATATTGCAGAATCATATAAATAGTGTATCTACTAAGAATGTCTGCAAATAAGCTCTAATAATGCTTAGCAGAACCAGAAAATCGAATCTGAGAGCTCAAGCATAGTAGTAGTACTCAGTAACGCTGCGTCATCAATATGAAGTGTCAATGCAAATGTGCAAACTAGATGTATACAGATGGGTGGTCCAATATGCACGAGAAAACATACACACATGTTATAGTATAGTCACTATAGACTGTATAACTGCACGATTAGCATGATGGTTAAAATGGTCGCCTCGCCATTATCACTGTGCCGAGTGGGTTATGGGTTCGACCCTCACAAGAGACGAAAATTTGTGTGATTCACAAAGAGTTGTTTCAATGTTTGTAAAGAAATGATTATACAGGTTTTAAAACTAGAGCTCAGGTTGTCTTTTTAAAAGAAAAGAAAGTAGAAGACTTAATTGTAAAGTGATATTGGATTAAAACGGACTAAAGCAGATATTGACATACGGAGATTTTGGCATGTGTATCGGTCGCAAAAAATTACCAGTATTGTAAGACGAAATTATATAGATAATTGTTGCTTTCAATAAATTGTCGATGTAAAATTTGTATGGTCTTATTTTCAGCCTAGTATGTATATTCTTCTAAATAAATGTGAAGTGAAATGTGTGTGAGTTGAAATGATTTTGATAAAATCTGAAGCAGAGAGACCATTTTCTTAGTAAACACATAGGATACTTTTTATCTCAGTATGCGTTCCGTGAGATTCATTATGAACGAACTCCAAGCATATTTCTTCTACAAAATGATAGGCAAAATTACAAACGCACACATCTGATATCTTTGAACATCCCAATTTTATTGCTATCACTAAACATAGCATACCTCTAATGCGTACATTAAGACCCCACCTAGCGATCGTGAAAGGTCAAACACCATTTACTTAAGCAATCATCCTCTCAGCTGTCGAATGATCCGATAACTATTTAACTGAGACTCTGGGAGCCGATGCGAAACAATAGGTTGCTTGTGGATTTTGAAGTGGCTAATAATATTTTATTTACCGTATGTTATGGCGAAATATTTTTAGTGACACTTATTATATTGGTCGGTACTACAATCAGTTGTTCCAGCCGATGTTACTATACAGGCTGATTGGTAAAAGACTGGACATATTGAAGGAGATTCAGTACTCGATTGTGGACACGAACATCTAAAAAAATAAGGTACTTAGAATTTGACCTAGTTATCTAATAAAAACTTAATATGCGGATACTCTTGCGCATATACCAAAGCTAAACAAAACCTCCGCCCTCGTCCCCAGCTACCGCACCCCGCATTCATCCAAATTTTCACCCCCGCCCGTCCTTTTCTTATCAACGGTCATTAGCTTCGACAGCTGGGTGCGCAGTGTACACATTTTATAAATATTTCATACAAATTTTTATAAAAGTTTTCTTTGCAGGTTATACAGATTTTATTTTTATTTCTTTTTTATACGTTACGTCTGACCATAAATTATCATGTCCTTAAGTACAATGTTTAACTAGTCACACTATATACTAAAAATCACAAGTATACTAACGTTTAGTCAACATTATAAAATGTTTTTATTTAGAAAGTATTGGTACCTATATTATTAAAACTGAATTACAAAGGCAGAATTGGTTTGTATTTAAAGTATAGCCTCTGAAACATCTAAACATATTTCTGTATTAAACAGTTGCATTATCGCTACTGGTTTTCGTAACTACGCGGATAATATATATACGCAAGTTGAAGTACTTGCGCGTGTTGTACGCATCGTAAAAACAACCGATGCGAGACACCCGCGCAAGAACCCTTTTTGATTGACATGCCCATATAGGCCCGCACAAGTAGCTTACATATTATGTAACTCCAGTTGCATCGCGTACAAGCGCAATAGATAACATATGCTTTGTTCTAATAACATAATCATGTGAGCCATCATGTTATTATGTCCTAAGTTGATCACCAACTTCAAGTACTCTTACGCATCGCCAGCGTACATAGACATCGACCAAGACTATTATGTAATACATATACAAAACAATCGGAGTGAGAAGTCAATACATTTTATATTCTTACATACAGTTACTACCAAAAATACTCAGGAAGGGTTAAGGTCACAACCTATACTAACATAATAAAGCTGAAGAGTTTGTTTCTTGTTTGCTTGAACGCGCTCTTTAGAACTACTAGTCGGATTTTAAAATTCTCATTTGATTTTTATTTGATCGTCCAATTCTTGAGGAAGTTTACAGTTATATAAGATCAAGTTGTGACCGAAGCAGTTATCGTAAACCTGGGTGAAACCGCGAAAAATAGCCATCACACGTAAATTACATTCAGCTATATCAGGTTACACTCGGAGACGTCTGGGAATAAAAAGGCTGAGAGAGCTCTCGATAAAATCTCAGTGTCATACACATGTTCTATTAATTTTTATTCATGCATTGATGAATATCCTAAGAACATAGCAAAACAGAAACGATCAGTATCAGCAACAGCTAATAGTTATGCCGCACAGAATAGGGCTCCGGTTGCATATTTTAATGTGCAGCCGAATGCGACGAAGCGCGAAATGGAAATCTTTCTGGATCGTAACTGCCTGCCTTAACTGCAGCGCAATATCGGAATACTGTTTTGGAAAAAATATGCTATCAAGGATATTGCCGAGCACATTCTGAAATACTTTACAGAGGATTTTTAAATTAATTTTCATTGAAACTGGTCACGTGTATGGGCTGCTGCTAAATAAATTTAGTTTGATACGAACTACTAAGGTACGGTTGCAATATATATGTACGTTTAATACCTTAAACATATAATTTTAGATAATATATGCTTTTGCAGTTGTCAAGATTGATTAGTATTCGGTTAGTTTTTCAGTAGTTCTAATTATAAATATGCATGTCTTCGACAAAATTATACTCTATTGACTTATTCGTTTTTCAATTCTTAGAAGATCTTACAATTAGTCTTCTATTATTGTATTTTATTATTTTTATACATATTATATAATAGTGCTACATTTCTAGGACATTAAAGAAAGATACAAACTAATATCGTTATAAATAACTTGGAAATGTTTTTTGCATATGAAAAATTTAAAAAACTTAGGGAAAAATAAGAACCATCTTATTTTTGTCTATGTTGTCCATGTTTTTCTCACAATCCGATGACCAACAATCAAAAACAATAACAAAACACTGAGACCGTAACTCGATAGTGCCCGTTGTCATGATAGCCATTTCTAGGCGTTAATAAATAATTGGCGATACGATCAACCCACTGTCTAAACAAGCCTAAATTCGAAAAATATCAAGCTGGAATAAGTTTTCAGCCAGTACTTGAAGTACATCAACGAAGTATCTCCATTCTACTGAAGATCAAACCAAATAAGTTTGTTGTATTTCTGTAGTTCGTAGGATTTTTTTTAGATTAAGTAATGGCAGAAGATGTTTTGATGCCTTCGCTGAAGAGAGCAGTTTCTCTTGCGAAGGTAGCAATAAGCGACTCGTGATGTCACAAGCCTTTGCAGTATGTAATAGTTTCCCATTAAACAAACGATTACCTTGTTTAGAGTCATACATATACTACAACTTGGTATATATGGTACTTCAGAAATTGCAGTACTTTACAATAAAACCAATTTATTAGTCTTGAATACAATGTACCAGTCAAAGCTCGTTGACCGATTAACTGTCGCAAAGCTAAAATAAGTAACGACTATCGAAGAAAATATCTTAACAAAAGAAGTTACAATAGCTTGCCTGAGGAAATCCTGTAACTCAAAATCATAATAGCAGAATTTAATTGTTATAGCTAGAAATAAATATAATAACAGCAAAATGGAAATTGATGCGATTTAAGTCGTATCAATTTCAAAGGAAATTGAAAAGAGCGAAAAGTAACAAAATTTATTCTGTTTTGAAATTGCTTAGTATTTTAATACAAAGGTCTTCGATTAGCATGATCTACAATATTATACAAATACAGTTATGGTCCTTATAAATAGGCTTAAAAAAAGTCTGAAATTAGTGTGTGTGAACAAGTGCAACAGGGACCAACCACTACCTGAGATTTGACAAACTACAGATTCTCGCTAAAGAAACCGATTCCTGCCAAGGATGCTTCGCGAGGCTATTGAGATAAAAAAGCATCCTAATTTTAATAGAAAAGATGGTTGGAATGTACCACCAGCTTAGGATCCAGTTATTCAAATAGTCAAACCCACGAAGAAGCAAACCACAGTTAGTCTTCATGATACCTTGAGCTCATTCTGCGTAAATAGAAACACCAATAATTTAAATCATGTTCGGGTACTCTGAAATAACTACACTGGAACATTGAGAGAACTACCATCTTAGTCTCCCCGTGACCATGGCTGCTGGAAAGCAACCGAAATGTCGGGGAAAACGTAAAATTAAATACCAAATAGTTTTAATACATAATACATAGATTCACGCCTGCTTCCCAGAGGGGTAGGCAGAGACTACGGATTTCCATTTGCTACGATCCTGATACACTTCTCTGACTTCATTCACTTTCATCATATTCCTCATACACGCCCGTCGGTTCAAGGAGCTCTTAACTTGGCCTTTGTTCAGAACGCTTCCGATCTGATCGAGAAACGTTCGCCTAGGTTTTAATAAATTAATTAGCTTAAAAATTAGTAAAATTTAATAGTATTAGTAGTAGTATAAGAGTTTTCAAAATATTATTATTTTGAAAACTATGTAATAAAGTGTTAAATAAACAACGCGATAAAATCCGTATAAAGTAGTTTAATTTCAATAAATAACATTGGCGTAAACAGAAGACAATATTAAGTAATTCTCAAAGTCTCTCAGCGCACTTGGAATCGCTTTGCATAAAAAGAAGTCCATGGAACCAAAGTAACGGACATGGTCCTAATAGTTAGTAAGTTCAAGTGGCAGTGGCCAGGTATGTAGTGCGGCGAACCGACAGCTATTAGGAATGTAAAGTTTTCGAGTGAATATCGCAGATAGGTAAACACAGCGTGCGATACATAAATTTACTTATTTAAGAACATATTGCCAATGTTAGTTTAGAGTCCGAGAATGTAATTGATTCATACTATATTATTGGAATTACACTGTCTGATACTCCTCAATGATTCCCAAAGACATCAAGAAACACGGCAAGCTAAGCAAAGTACCACAACCTAGTCCTTTGGATTATCCTCAGTAGGGCTTGCCAGAGACAATTATTTGCCTTTCACTACTCTTACCATATCACTTGAGATCTATACTAATATTATAAAGAGAAAAGATTAGATTTTTTCTTTGTCTGAACTGAATTTGTTTGTTCTATTCACAGTAAAATACACACAATAGTTATTTTTTTCTACCTAAGTTAATTTTTCGAAATGTATTTATAATAATCAACCATAGAATTAGATTCAGTTATTCATTGATTAGATATGTGAATGACAACACATCAAGGTAAAAATTGATTCAACTACTTTAAAGCAAAATCGTTTTTCTCATATTTGTTCGAATCTATCGATAATTGAAATGTTGTAACGTCCTTAATTGCCCAACAAAACCGGTAACTAACGTACATCCGAAAGTTGTAACTTAGCAATAAAACCGCAGCACAAAATACAATGTCGTATTTGGAATTGCATTCGAGTTTCGGTAACATCAATGTTATTCGTTAAATTATTGAAGCATTCCACGTAGATACAATTAGTGCCCCAGACGTAGTATTATTAAATCAATGGCCACCAGATGGCTAAAGATTCGAAACAAATACTAATGATAAATAAACAATAATACAATTTGTTATTATTGCAGCGGTTTGCTGAAGCTGAAGGTTTGTTTTCTTCTTGCTGTTATTATTTCTTGAGTATTTATAGAAAGAATTGCAAATTAATCTTTAGTTGAATGCTGTTGAATAAATATAAGATTATCTTATACAGTAAAGAAAGAAAGAAAGAAAGAAAATACGTTTATTTGCAACAGTACACTTACAAATATGGTTAGCAAAAAGTAAAGTAAAAAGGAACAATAACATTACTGCAGCAAATAGGTCGCAACTCAGCAAGATGCTAGTTGTAAACAACTAGCGCTGGTCTTCCGTTGCGACTCTGTTTATAATAATAATATATAATACATAATATATATAATACTAATAAAATGATTATGATATATATATAATACTAATAAAATGATATTATAATATTTATGTTTAAATTAAACTAATTTTATTTGACAAAAGCTATAATAAATAACTGATGTGTGAATCCGAACGCATCCCCATGTGTCAAGACTGACAGTGAAAAACGACAAATAACTGACTGCGCTAACGCAATAAATTTTGTTTTTGCTATGAAGAAGAAGATTATGATATACAAAAATTATAACTAATGGCACCATACAGGTAAGAAAAGTTCCGCTCATTGTAATGATGATTTTTGTTGGAATAGCAGAATTTCTTTAAATTTACTTTGGAATGTACGTAATGTTTTTGTGTGCTTGTGTGCACGTATTACTTATATACATATGTACCTACTCTTTGTATGCAGCACTGGCAATCTTCTAACGTCTTATTAGGTACTGATTATGTGCACGCATTGGTGGGCAAACCCATTAAAATAATCAAATAAAACGCATCAGTATCCTTATCAAATCCTACGATTGGCAAAGATTTTTCATGTGACTATGAAATATGTAAAAACAAATACGGTAACATATGAGGTTTAACATGCTATTTTTATACCACAACTCCTTTACAAAGGCTTTCTTCTGTGACACCGGGGTTACCTTATGTCACTGTGGACTTAACAAATGTTCATACAACGGACATAAAACCTCAAGGTACAATCCAAATATCTGTGGATCACACAATCTTTATAAAAACAGTCGGTGCATTGGCAATGGCGAGGTGAATATTTAAACCATGTCTCATGCGTGTTGTTTTAATTCAATATATATTTTTTAAATTCAATATATACATATATATAGTAGATCCTGGCTGGTTTCAGCATGAATAGGCCGGTTCGACCGGGGTAGTACTACACTCTCACAGAATACCGGCGTGAAGTAACAGTACCCGTGCTGTTGCGTTTCGTATCGGTGAGTGAGAGAGCCGGAGGCCTAGTTACCCCAATCCTTTTCCTATCCGTTCCTTCCTTTCCTTTGTCCTTTCCCTCCTTCACTCCTTTTTAAAGGGCTGGCAATGCACTTGTAACTCCTTTGGGGTTGCGGGTGTCCATGGGCGGCGGTAATCGCTTACCATCAGGCGATCCGTCTGCTCGTTTGCCCCTACGCCATAAAAAAAAAAATATATATTTCATCTTTTTTATTAGTGTACCACTGCAGGTCAATTCTGCTAAGAAATTAATCTCGAAGCCGCTTGTCGCCTCGCCAGTAACCATAGTCATCAACTGTTATTAACATGGTTACTGTACAAAAACTAAAATTATATATACACGGGTATGTACGATCCTCATGAATCACTCTGTCTATTGGTGAAAACTGCATAAAAATCTGTATAGTATTTTTGAGGTTGTCGCGTACAGACGTGGCGGGGGATTTTGTTTTATAATATGTAGTGATGATTTGGATTCAATAGAATTGACAGATGCTTTCGTACATGACGCCGTCGGGCTTACGACGTGACTCGAACCATTTCAATTTGCTTACAGATTCACATCGGAAAGGAGGAAAACTAAAAGAACGAGAGTATATTTCGGGCAAATATAAATAATGACGCTGGGTTCGGTAACACTACACGTCTCAATATATCATTCGCGTGAAGCCGCAGGCGATAGTGAGAAATTTAATAATAACGGAAGAAAAACAAACATTTATTCAATAGGTATATGATATGTGATTAATAACCTTTATCTTAATATTATAGGATTGTTTAAGATGAACCTCCTAAGGGAAAATTACTGTACTTATTCTTAGAGTAATTTCACTCAAATATTCGTAAACCTATCAACTGTTAAAACCATTTTACATAAAAAAACAAAACACGAATACGAGAAGAGATATCTTCATTCCAAATTTCATCTAAATCGGCTCAGCGGATTGAGCGTGAAAAGGTAACAGACAGACAGACAGACAGAGTTACTTTCGCATTTATAATATTGGTAAGGATTTACTTGCCGTCAATGTCAAGATCTCAAGCCTATTGATATAATTGAAATTAAACAATTTTATACGGATTTTATCGCGTTGTAAATTTTTTATAAAACACTATTATTACATCATTTTTAAACTTTACTATTGTTAAACACTTTCACTAGTTACTGTTTACTTCTGTTTAAGCTTTTTAAATTATATTAGATCTACATTTTATTTTTACACTTTCTCCGACATTTCGGTTGCTTTTCAGCAGGCATTATCACAAGGATAATAATAGTGTTTTATAAAAAATAAACCACGCGATAAATCCCTATAAAGTTGTTTAATTTCATTGTATAACATTAGCACAAACGTAAGACAATAACTATTGATATAATTTACAATAGCGACACGGCTTAGTTTATTAAGCCTGGCCTTTTTTATTATTCCGTGGTGCCATTTTTTGCGGTGAAAATACTTCCATGTTTTATTGCCGTTCACTGATTTATTACATAAACAAACAAACTAGCACCATCTTCGCCGACAATGTACATACAAAAGTACTAAGCCATCTCCACACATTGTTGAGTATCTTTACTGCTCGAACAACCGGTGCAAACTTCGATAAGTTAGTGAGGGATTGAGGCTTTGAATAGCATTCCCCTCGGCGCTTAGCAAAGTCTTGTTTTAGACACGTGCAACCTTAGTGATTTTAATCTTATAATTTGCCGTAGAATAATACAAAGTCTTGAATAAAAGATGTGTAAAGAAGTTAATATATTACAACTATTTTCTGCAGTCATATTCAAGCTACCATTTCAAAGGGTCTGACTGTTGCCGTAAACGTACGTACTACGTAGAATTATAAAGTACTAGCTATTGCGAGCGGCTCCGCCCGCGTGGTACCTACATCAATAAAAAGTAGCCTATGCCCTTCCCCAGCTTTTAAACTATATCTGCACCAAATTTTATCTAAATCGGTTGAGTGGTTAAGCCGTGAAAAGGTAACAGACAGACAGACAGATACACATACAGAGTTACTTTGGAATTTATTATATTAGTAAGGAAAGTAAGGATAATATTTCACCCGACCCGGGATTTGAATCAGGGACCCTGTGGTCGATCGCAAACATATGCCATGGATACAGCGAAGTATATTTTACTTATTTTCCCATTCCAAAATGTAACATAAAGACTATTCAACATTCCTTCAGTAACTTTCGTAACAAAATCTTACAGGTTTATAATTTTCTGCCTCATATAGAAAAGCGTAACAAAAAGAGAATTTTTCTTACGATAATCTATAGTCCTAACAATAACTTAATGTGGCTTATTAGTACTGTAGTCCAAATTGTCGCAAGCATTCGCAAGTAGTGCCACCTATGTCAAATGCCAGAAACTACCAACATGTGAATCTATCAAGCTTGGAACGTTCGCCTCGATAACTGCCATTAATTTGTTTAGCAGCAAAAGTGTGTTAATTGTCGCGATGTGGACAGCATTTCTCACTTTGATCAGTTATAGAAAAACGGGAAACATAAATAAAACCTGAACTAACTATTTTTTTATTTGATAAGTTGTGCGAGGAAATGAAGTGACGCTATGTTTATTAAGATATTAGGATCTGCAGTAATGAATGGCGTGGGAAAAGTTATGGATACAACTTTTTTTTCCACATATTTTATTTTTTTGTATACAGAATTTTATTGATGTTTCCGCCACACTTTTCATAAATATTTAACATTCGCGTAAATATAGGACTACTCATTTAGGCCTATATATTTATTAAGTAGATACGAGGGAATCGGATGGTAACCATGGAGCCTAAACATTTTTTCTTTCATATAGGCGTGTACATAATTTAGAATAAGTCATATTTTACTTTGATAGCTTCCCATCTATTAAAGGCTTAAAGCCCAGGCCGGTAGATAGTTATTAAAATTGTGTTATGTAATAATTGAATAGCTTTGTTTTGAATAACTTAATTTAAAAAAAAACAGCTGTACGTAACAGGTGCTTTTGCTGAAATACCCTTTTGTAGTGTAAAGGCCCCCATATACGGAACGATTCGTTGTAACGCTGGATCTGAAGAAAATCGTTACGATCCATCGCATCGAATTGTCACTCAATACACGAAACGATTGATCGAAACGATTAGTTGTTGCGGGCTGAAGCAAAAATCGAATCTTCGATCGCAAAGAGCCATACACCTTCGATCTATCGTCACGATTTTCATGATTGTATTGGTTTCTGTTGCGATCACGATATAGTCCTCGATCAAGTAAATCGTTAACGATTTGGACATACACCATCGATTCGACGTTTCGATCGGTCTGAAGCGACGGATCGTACAGACGATTCGTACCGTATATGGGACCCTTAAAGTTAGTGCATGCTTATCTGCAGTTTACATAAATGTTACACATTGAAATTAAACTACTTTATTAGATTTTATTATGGTTCATTGTATGAAAGCATCATTAATAGCTACTTTTGGTCGCGGTTTAGCTCGCTTTAATGTAAATTTTGTCAATCAATCCTATCCCTCGGAAACAGTAAATTTTTCTTAGTAAAAAATTATGTCCTTTTCTGCTTCTCTGAAAACGTGTATGCGGATTTTTGATGATGATCAATTAAATAGTTAAGCGTAACATCGCTCTCAACTCATTCTCGCATTTATAATATTAACTTAGCATTGTTGAAATATCAAACTATTTAAATTTGCAATTTTCCCGATGTATTGATTGCTTCAGCAGCTTCACAGGGAGACTAAGACCGTGGTAATTTTAATGTCTTGAAGAGTAGTTATTTTAAAGAACCCGAACAAGTCTTTATGTACGGATAATCTATACACCACTTGTGAAATGTGTCTAACACACCTTTGAGCAAGCTTCCATCGTACAGATGAGATTATATTTTTATTTAAAGAAAACTAATTACCTCAGTAACAACCGAATATAGTGCTTTACGCAACAATATGTCTCCTAATATTAGATAAGTAAAACTAAGGAAAACTATTTACGTATCATGAGTCAATGTGTCAACTCGCACGTCACGCCGGTCACTGGCTGGGGTTCTAGTGATTGGACAATGCTGTGATGTAATAGAAGTCAGTCACGCGAAAGGATATGAATCATTGCACAGAGACATCATGTTATTATCATAACCAAGATCAATGGTACCAGGCCATATAGTTAGGGACGCCGCGCCGTCTCCTATGCAGTCTTTCATTCGATATTTGCTAGTTGCTTTCTTGTCTGTCTGATATGTAAGTTGGTTGGTAGTATTTTTTACTTTAGTAGCTTTTACCCGCGACTTCTTACGCGGGGATACTGTTTTCTTTCTATGCGTGTAAGAAGAAGCCGATCTACACACATAATACTTGAGTTCTAGGCGGCATATCCAAATGAAACATGCATCAGTTCATTTAAGTTAGTCCTTCAGTAATACAAGTGTGCAAACCGCATCTAATTTTGGGCATTATCTCTGTGCTACATAAATTTTCTTAGTTCAGGAACTAAGAAAATGTATGTAGCACAGAGATAAGTACGATTTTTGGAACGAATTTGTTTCAACTTCATTATATAGGATACAGAGTATACATACAAAAAATTCTTGATAATTATCATACACTTAATTTCCAAATAACATAGGTAAGTACAATAATTGAAATTGTATATGCATATTTCAGTGACTAAGATTTACAAAGGAATCAACCAGTTCACAAAGAACGTAACTAAAACTTACGGACATGTTTTTGACCGCAGCTTCACCCTCGGAACTCAAACCGTGAAATACGCATTATGGTAAAAGTGTTAATCCAGTTCATAAGCTATACAAATTCGTGCAAAGGCTCATGTGTGATTGAGTAAACATCCAAACATCTTCACAAACTTGCATATATATATAACACTAGATTATGCCCGCGGCTTCGCTCGCGTAAATGTAGGTCAGGTTAGGTTAATAACAGTACTTTTTCTAGATGAAAGGTACTCTATGTCCTTTTCTGTCAAGTAGTTAAATCGTGAAAGCGTAACAAAAAACAAACTCGCATTTATAATATTAGTTAGGATTACCAGTATAATACACAGATTTCAGAAAAATCGATTACTATATTATAATGCAAACTCAATACGAGGAATTCATCTAACCTAGTTTAATTCCAAACAACTAATATTTATTATTATTATCAATCATCAAAGTGCATTCAGATTATTGTATACCATAACCGGAGTGCTTCTATAATTAGATACCTATATAAGTTTAGATCGTTATGTTCAGAAAGATCGCATCAATCTTTCATTTGGTTACTATATTTCTGCTTCCGAGTAGATATTAGAGGGAGAACACATAACGAAGCCATTTCAACTCGTCGTACGTTGAATTATTGAGACGCGAGCGTCGAAATTGGGCGCGCGTGTCCACGTACTATGTATGTGAACGTAAAATATGCTTGCAATGGAAAACATTATTGAAAAAATATTTTCGTACATACTCTAAACTTATGTAGCATAAAGCAATCTCATTCACATTCACCTGACGAATAAACAGATGAAAAACTGTTGCGTTATATTTATCGCAATATTAATAACAACCGAATCAATAAAGTTGTTAGATAAAAGTTATTGAATTTTATACGTTATCTCTCAGTAGTGCATACACTCAAACTGAAATTAATGGAAAAGATTTTTATTTCGGCAAGTATACAGGGCGTAATAAAATAGATAAAATCTAAAGTGAAAACAAGAATGTAGTTTTAGATAATATGGAACAAGAGATAGATAAGGCGGTGAGTGTTAAAAGTGCCTGTACGTCTGTAGTGGTTAGCGTGGCTACGGTAGCGAGTACAAGCGAGCACGACCCTGACGACCCGGCCACCGCCGCCCGCTGCTCGCACATGCGCACTTCACACTACCCACCGCACAAATCACAAAATGACGCCGGCGGACAGCATAACGTCACTAATATCTCTCAAAATAAACACCGTGAACCCATAAAAGTGAAATTAATAAACCATTTATAATCTCTGAACATTATTTAACAATATCGTGCAGTACGCGAATAGACCCACACGCACGCGCGGTTCTATGTCAAAACAAACCAGTGTTTTTGCGATGTAAACATGAACGAACGTAAGATCCTGTTTTTTATTCTCTCCGTGGTCGTTTATTGTATGTACAGTGTGCATATGTGGTTTATGAAACAGAATGTAGAAGCAAATGTCGTAGTGACCGAAAAGAATGTTGAGCCTGCAATTGCACCAGAAATTGATCTGAAAAATCAAGTGCAGGCAAAAAAACGTCTTGTAAAAATAAAAGTCATTCCTCTGTATATAAGAGATGCTTGCAGTGTTTTAGAAGTGTTCACTAAAAAGCCTCCGGCAAAATTCAAACGTAAACGGGAAGTACTGAATACCGATAATAATACGGTTACTGTTATAGGCATCACTGTATTTCTCATGATACTTTTGATAAACGCTATACTAGAAGCTATCAAAGTGAAGGAAGATGAAAGGGCTAGAAGGAAGTTGAACCCGGACGGAGAAAGGAGGCAGTCGTTAGCAGAATTTGCTAATAAAAAATATTTACGTCGCGAATCGAGCAGGTTTGGGCTGCAATTGTTTCAGATCGCAGAATCGTTTGTGACTCAAGAGGAAGAGAACAAAACACGACGTCAGGTTAGACCATATACGCGAGGAGATTCAACTAACTCGTACCTAAGCGAGCCACACAGGAAACCTCAAGAAGGATCGGCGCCGGCATCAATTAACGAGACCGCTGCTGTAGAACCGAGACTCGTCAAAAGACAATCAGTGGCCAAGCTCTTCGGTATGATTTTTATTTATATTTTTAACAATACTCTCGTACTAACAATAAGATTTAACGACATAATTTATGAGTTAATTGCAAGTCTGCTCTTGTATTGATCTAAATTTTGATGTTTAAAAAGTGAATGTAAATGTTTATAATTTTAATATTCTTTAATGTTCTATCTCTCCTATCACTATTTATATTTTCTGTTTCATAACAAGGTCTGTCTGACGACTGAAAAAGATTTTCAGGTAATTGATGTTACTTACAGTAAAAATTAGAATTGATATTTTCTTACTATTTTCAGTAGTTTGATTCTATAATATTTTTATCACAATGTAGTTGAATTGTCATTTAAATTGTTAGACGCATTGCCAGGACGCAACAGCACTTCTCCCATTAAGCTCTTTACAGTTCAATAAATCCCTTTATAATGTGCATGTAAACAGATAGTATCTCTTTAATGCCTTTTATAGACATATGTATAATGAAACCGTCAATACCATATAGATTTAACAGTATACTGGCAAGTCTGTATGTAATCAATTCAACTCACAGTCCATTGAACACATGATTACATTCCAAATGGTTAATCAAAGGTAATATTCAGATTGTACTAGCACCAGAACTTTCTGTTATGGATCCGTTACCGATAGAACCTTCGTGTTGTGGTGGATTTAGTCGGTACATAATTAGCTTTTAGTTGTCATAAATCGGTTTAGTATGAAAATCCCTTCATCCAATTTATAATTACACACTTGTTGAATGACAAACGATTGATGTGACTCGAGTCGTCGTTAATTGGCACATCTTTTGTAAAATGGTAAGCTCCTTGAGTATAATACGTATGTATATTATAAATACCGCCACGTGATCGACCACGCCTTATTGACGATATATTTATATTAATTGTATCGAAAAGTAACATTAGATTATTATTAATAATAATTAAGCGTGTACAAGGATTTCGTAAGTATATTATCGTTAGCGACAGGCAATATTATAGTATTTAATTTTAAGTTTACGCTTCATGCAATATGTATGAATTAAAACACTAAAAACCATCATTGGAACTGTTTATTTGTTTGACACCAACCCACCAAAGAATCTGTCTTTACCAAGTCTCAGAACTCACACAAAATATTATACGTTTTAATGCAACGCTTTGCTTTTAAGAAATATTTCTAATGCTGACATAAACGGTCACATAATTCAACGAAGTACTATTTGGCACTACAAACGCTTTGAAGAACACTCAATATCTATAAATTTAAACGTGTTATAAACACGTCACATAAAGCTTTCGCTTGCCTTTGCCAAATTTGCATAGCTCTTATTCATTTCACTAGAAAAGTGATTTTATTGAGCGAATTTACCGTTGAATTGGCCAGAAGTCTAAGCTTTATGGTCTAAGCAACTTTACAAAAGTTTAAATTTAATCAATATCTTTTTAGCCGAATTGAGAAGCTTCTGCAATATATTATGTGTTTTATTATTTTCTTAAGTTTAACATTCATTATTTGTTCTATAAAGGGGCTCGTCCAGTACCAATGGTTCGTCGTTCATCATTTCCTGCTCTGCCCCTGAACCCTGAAGTACAGGCTCTGATGTTAGGACACCGGCAACAATCAGTCGACAGCGACGATGAAGGCGATGGCAAGGGACGTCGAGTGAGAATCATTCGTAGATATTAAGTTCTATAACAAAACATATTGCCATATCTCTAGTCTTTCCATTGTTGCCTAATTTATTCAAAATATCAATACCTAACATAGGTCCTCTATCTAAAGCAAAAGATAAAATATAAGATTTAAGGATTCTTTGTTATATTTGATATTTGTCATGAAGACAATAATTTATTTAGTTGCTTAGAATGATGGTTAAATTACCTAGTTGTTTATTTTGTGTATGCCTTAATTTATAATAAAATATCGCAGATGTTATTTTCTACTAAACTTATAGTTTAAAAATTGACAAAAATACATTCGTATTCTGTAATTATATGTATAACGTTAGTACTACAACTACCAGTAAATGAAATTTCCCTCACTGCACCGAAACGTATTTGTGATTAAGCTTTAAACATTTTGGCCAACAATGAAAAATTTACTACGAAATTAAAATTTTGCTGATAAAGTGATTTTCTAGTACATAAGAATATTTATTAAAATGAGGCATAATTTATATTCTAGTCATCAATTTTCCAAATATAGGTATAATAAATAAATGTTTATGATCAATCTACGTATATCTTAAATGTCTAAGATAATAATCAATTCAAAAGTATCGACCTTTGGAAGAATTATAGAAAACCTTTAAATATTAAAAAAGTCTTATTATACACTTCTTATCTTAAATTTTTATTTACAAAACGCTAGGACGTAACTACGGGACGTAATCTTTTTGGAATACTAAATTTGATATTTATTAGTATATAATAATATGATGATATATATTATATTATATATAATTTATAATGTGTACCTCTCTACTATTCTTACTTTACTTAAGTATGGTATGTATCAACTATTATAACAATGCCTGATATCAGTGTGTAAAAAAAATTTTAGATTGTATATTCTCCCTCTAATTGTTACAAATCCGGTTCGTTTTTCAATATGGCTACGTGAAATTAACTAAGCTGACTGAGTCAGATTAGTCACCATTTTAAAAATGGTACCTACATATCTAGCTTTACCGCGATAATCGCCATCTTACCCTTTAAATATAGGGCTGGTATTTTAAATGAATATTGTATGACAAAATTTTGTCATTTTAGAAATTCCTCGATTGGTGTAATGTGTGGGGATAGCTTAAACTTTGCGAGACATGCTCAGGACTATTAAATATAACCGTAATGGGTATCAAAGAGTACAGATCAAACTATTCCGAACATCTGTACAATACACTGTCCTAAGAAAGCTAATGTTTAATGAATTATTGTAAACTGGTGAAGACTACATCTTTTCAAAATGAAAAGTGTTTCAGTACTTGCATTTATTTACAATTTTAAAGAAGCAATCTGCCTTGAGGAATAATAATTATTTATAACGTGCACATAATAAAAATAAACAATGTCTTTTATTATTTCAGCTTTGGTTTAAGCAGAAGATCAAGAATTTTGTTTTGTCATAAAAAAGCACTAATTCTAACATGGTATAGGGTCTTCGTTAATTTCATCTCTTTAATTACTATGACATTTTGAGACATATTCAGATGTTTTTTCATTAGATTTATTTATCACAATAGTATTTTTAAAGAGATACTCTTAGTATCGAAATCCTCCCAAGTCGATATTATCCAAGACATTGACTTATTTAAAATACATTTTCATTGTAACTTTTAAATTTAAATTGATCAATTTCCAGCTTTTTGTTACTGACTGTTTTATTAGTTGGTCGAATTCGATTTTCATTAAATAAACACTATTCACCTGAATTGACAAGACTATATAGGAAGCGATTAAAATGTGAAAGAAAATAGTAAACACAGGATAAAAATGAAAGTATATCACGACTTGTCTCTTATTCTATTAATTCGAATAGAAAATATTGGAAACAATGTTATTCTGTCTTGAGTTTGCATTTGATATGTCATTGTCATTGTGCTATCATGAGTTTCTGAAATATATAAAATATTTTTCTATATTACCTAGTTATATTGTATAAGCTAGGTATAACTCCTATTGCATAGGAGTTGAACATAATTTCTGTAATGTGGGTTTAATATCTCTTTTCACTTTGGATATACACATGTCTAATCTAATGAAACATTATATAATTAATTAATATGTTTGTTCTAATTTATAAATATTCTTGATTAAAGTAGCTTGAATTCATTTTTACCCTGTGGTTATATTATCCCACCTTAACTGATGTGATGTATCTTAATTACTTCAAAGTCTGATCTAAAATCTATGTGTACTGAATGTGTGATAATTATGTATGTATTTATATTAGTGTTCACAATGTGATCCTAAATTTTGTATAGCACCTTTTGTGAATTATAAATGAATATAGACGATTCCATTTAGATTTTCTTGAAATAAATTAATATTATGACAATAATATTTTTTAATATATCTGCTCTCACCTAATAGTAACCATAGCCTATAGTAGCTTGCAACACTAAGAATTTAAATTCCACGTTATGTATCCATCGAGACTAAAAATGATGTCACTACACTGTCAGCACAAAGGCAAAAGATGATTAGTCTCCTATCAGTAATCTGATATTACCATATGACTTCATGGCTGGTGTAATAGATAAGCAATCGCATCACTGCTTCTACCGAGGCATGTATTGTGGGTTCGATACCCATAGTGGACAAATATTCGTTAAAAATATTTGTCCTCATCTAGGTAATTGCTTTGGGTAAGCTGTAATTAGTGCTCGTTAATAGTATGTTTCTAATTCCACTGCGACTCATTCGAACCCTAATGCGGGAGTTGTCTTTTAAAATAAAGAATGGATCCTATAAATTCTTTATTACTCTGCAACACAACACAAACTAGCTTGCATTCTTCTATAAAGAATAATCTTAAAATAAAGATTGCAAAGTATAGTATAGTTTCAGTAGTGGCCAATAGCATTATTAAAATGACTTCGATCCTCACACGAGACTAAAAATTGACTCATTTTTACAATATTATGTTTTCTTTGTTTCGGTGTTAATGAGCAACAGAGGGCTTATCCATTAACAGAGTTACAAAGCAACGCAGGAGTTCATCGACGGACAATGATCCTTATACAAAAGAAAACAGCACCTAATTTTCAATTGACGCATGTACATATGAATACAAGCATAAATACCTAGTTATTCATCAACACATTTAGAACAAAACGCATATGGAGCATATCAGCCTTAATGTTTTCGTCTGAAACTTCAAATATTGAGAATAAGTAAATACTATGAAGCCGTTCAAGTACCGCTGTTGTATATTTTACGATCTAATCGATCGTTACGATATTCTGATTTGCTGAGCTCGCTAATGTAACCTACATTTTAATGAAATAAACACGACAGCTAATTCTAGGTTTGTTGTTAGTTCTAACAGTGCCAAGAAACATCCTAAACGATACGCCAGTAATAATTATAGTAGACTAATGTGAGTAATTAAACAAATAGCCAGATGTTATGAGTAACATTAATGACATTATTATGTAATATATAAAGGTACAGTATTATACATATGTATAGGACCCATCACGTATATAGGTATACGAATGGAGCTCCTTCCGAACAGTAAGGTGGACAAGTGTAAATTTAAAAGTTGGTGCAGATAGTCCACTTTGCCTCCTTTGGTCTTCTTATTGTAGTATTATAGTGTACAAAAAAATAAAAATAAAAGTTTACTATTTTGATCAAAATATTTATAGGTAAACCAGCGGATCTTACAGACGTTGTACTACCTAAAGTAAAAAAATGCCTAGGTCCGAATTGCAGCGCCACCTACTGGGTCCAATTGTGAACCTAAAGCATCCAAGGACCCAATCAAACATACAGAAAAATAATCAGGATCGATCCAGCTGAGTAAGAGGAATTCAGTAACGTATAAATGTAGCCTAATCTGTAAAGTTATGCATCTTTAAGTGTACAAACTACTTTTCTTGAGATATAAATATTATTATTAAAAAGTAACATACACACGACAAAAAGATTAACAGCTTTAAAAAAAGATGAAAATGAGTTTCTCGAAAACATTGAATTTTTAACGCCTACGTTTTAATATGAACACAGCTTTCTAATACCCGCTGTTAAACCAAAAACAACAAAATGACATAATTCCATGGAATATTAAACTTCATATTATTTAAGCTTAACATTTTCTATGAAGACCTGATTTTCTTGTTTGAATTTATCCCAATTAGCAACAGAGAGATTCCGACCGACGAAAATAGCAATGGCTGAATTAATGCATGTACGTTTTTAGCATTCGTTATGACATGATAAATTCTTGCGGCAGCAACTTGTTCCTATTCAACTAGAGCCATGCCAACATTTGAAGTTTATTATTTTAGATGTCGCTTTGTATGAATAATATTCAATTTATGGATGTTTTCCTTGTTGATTTCAGCTGGTCTAATTTTGTAATAGGTAATGTTAAATGGGCACACCTTGTATTAATTTGTCATAAAGAGTGCCAAAGCACTGTAATACTAATTTGTGATTATTTGCTTATTTATTAATCTGTAAGTATATTAAACTTTGCTGAGATTTCTAAAATTTGGTTGTTACTTTAACTATATATGAGTCTTTTATTAGAGATTTTACTACTACTATTACAATACAAATATTATAAATGGGAATTTAACTCTCTCTGTCTGTTACACTTTCACGGCTAAACATCTAAACTGATTTTGATGCAATTTGGCACAGATATATTCGGGTAAAAAGCATGTAAAAGATAGCATGTGCTATCTTTTATACCAATATGTGGCCCCGAAGTGCAGAAATGAATACATTATAATTATGAAAAGTTTTCTTGTTAAGCAATACTCAATAGTAGCAAGAAATGTGGCAAATTAATCTATTGATGACATTTTAAGTTTGCGATTTTTATCTGCGATAAAAGAAGCGATCCAGCATCATGCAGTTAATGAAGAGAATAGCCATTGCTGTCATTTATTTATTTATTTATTATGGGATAATAAACAACTACAACATATAATATAATACATAATGCTAACAAAGAAATTGTAGTAATGTTGCAGTCCACTACATTATCCTCAGATACAACATATTTATAGGTTAGTATTTATAATATAAACTACCTATAATTCATAAACAGGCCTACACGGTACTAAATAAATCCTATCTTTCAATTTCTCGAGCACTTTAAAATACACTAAAGAACTTCAGGGTAGTACCTGAAGTTCTTTCAATGAATTGAGAGAGAATACAAATTACAATAGGTACCTATGAACGCGTCATTTACCGATACAATGATGTTAGCCGCACGTGGCGCTGATATTTCATCAATGATGCGGACTCGTTATTTGTTATTGTGTTTCCAATGTCCTCGACCTAAGGCCAGCGGGCGTTTTGGATCTACGCCAAACTCCTCGTCCAATACTGATCGTATCACTCCACCTTGTATTGCTTTTTAGTTATAATGTTTGTTATGATAATATGGAAACCGTATGCATTTAGTAGTAATAAAATGTATGCATTAAATTCAAGTTTTCTTTGACTGGGAGTCTTTGACTAGAATTTTTCTAATTACCAAAGAGTGTCAAGAGATCAGATGTGCTAATGGTGGCAGCTTAGGTATCTAAGCATTGCACTAATGACCTAACTTAGTTTAACCCACTTAGCATTTAATATAAGCATTTAGCTAAATTGGATATATTAATTTACAGATTAATATAGATACTTTAACTACATATAGTAACGTAACCGAAAACTTTTATCAAAAGTTATTTGTAAAGAAAATCTTAATTTATTTTATGTAAAGACTGGAGCATAAAACAATATATTAGCCCAGGAATTTAATAGACAACCGAATTAATTTTAACGGAAAACTATAGCAAAGACCTTGTTATAGTTTTAAAAATAATTCACGTGCGGCCGCGCGCGTTGAGATGCAGTGTTCTTCAAACGGGATTCAGGAGAGCGCGTTTCTTTCACGTGTAGACAGGCGAAAGAACATACGAAACTTTTATACCTCTAAACATTTTAACGTAAACACATGAAGAACTGAATACATTAGTGCATTCATCCGAAGAAAAGCATAAAAGTGAAGTGAAATATGAACCACATGTTAAACTAGATTAACGTAAACATTAAACTTGCGCAAAATTTTAACGTAAATATGGATTATAGTGAAGATTTAATCCCCAGCACAGTTCTCCACTGGAACTATAGGGGTTTTACAGAGTTCCCATTATACCAGCTGCAAGGTGAAGAAGCAGAAGTGACTGATATTTATTTAAAAGAAAATCTCTTGACACGTTTGCCAAGTAACATCGGAATTTTGGAGCATTTAGAGAGTCTGTACGTAAGCGGTAATGATATAACCGAGTTGCCGAGAGAGATATCTAAGTTACGATGTCTGAAGTGCTTGGATGTGAGCGGGAATAGGTTGAAACGTATTCCTGACGAGATAGGTGAAGCGCGCAACTTGAAGTTCCTGATATTAGACGAGAATGAGTTGACGGAGCTACCATTAAGGATCGCTGAACTGAGACGTCTACGGTACCTATCGGTTTGTGGTAATTTCATTCTGCTATTACAATTTCACCTGATAGAGATAACTTATATTTATATTTGCATATAAATTTCACTGTATGTCTGAAGTAGGTACATTATTTTCATTGTATGAATGAATACCGCGTTAATCTAGTGTTGCTTGCGGCAATGTGGACACTATGAATCGTGGGTTTGATTCCTAAGTTACCTTAAGCATTATTAGACGTTTTTGGAAGAAAATCCCGAACAGTAGAACTTTGGATAGAACGTAAAGTAGCCGGTTTAAGATACCGTAAACGCATTTGGCAATTTATAGATTTTAAACATTTTCACGAGTGATGGTTTCGAAAAAAACATTCTCAGGGTTTTAAAATTTTCCTAAGTTGGCTACTAAGTAGGTATACGAAAAGATAAATAAATGCACATGTAGCTTTAGACTCAAAGAAAATTATAGCACAAATACTCGAGTAAGTTCAGTTGAAAGTGTTTTTCTGACCCAGATAAGGCTTATGTATGTAAAAGCCCTATCTACACAATGCATACAAATCTGAATGTGGATGCGTGGTTCATTTATTCTGGAGCTGTATTTTTAACTGGCACACTAAGTTAGTTGCCAGTTTTACATAAAATAACATGTGTTTCGCTAGCATTGTGACCTGCGAATAAGTGTACATAATTGTATACATTGTATTTAGACAATTTAAGACATCGTACCTTGATATGAATCTCATAACAACAAACGGACAGCGTGTAAAATCTTTGATGTATAGTCAAGTATTAATTACTGATATTGTCGTAAACAACCCTTATAAATTGTTAAAATAAAATCTGCCCAGAAGTAATTCAAATAAAGTTGTATAGTATCATAGTTAGACATTTAAATCACTACTTGAAAATTATAGGGGAGAGTAACCTATATCGGACCACTTTTGATATAATGATATATAATTATCTCTGAATCCGTTTAAACTATATAATGAAATATGACTCATAATATAGTTTGGTTCAGTAACTAGATAATATCAGTCTGTTAATACTGTAGCACAGTCGCGTCTGTTGAAAAATAGCTATTTATTTAAGGTTGTCGTTCGGTCCAATTAACCCAACTAGTATCTTAAATTGGACCACCAGTACCCTAAATTGTACCACATCTAATAAAAACACCAATATTCACAAAAATACACGGTTTATTATAATTTATTCTTCAGACATAAAAATCAGTCTTTATCCGTTGAGCTTAATCAGTATTTTAAATAGGAACAATATAAATTAACAATTATCTTTAAAAATCTTACATAATCAACATGACCACAATATCTTAAAGCTTTCTAACAAATTGTAAAGTCATTATAAACTCAATAAACTCAAAAATATAAAATAATCAACAAAAATGTATAACCCTAAATAGGATAATAATTATTATATTAATTCAAGCAATTATCACATATATCAGGGTTAGTTGTCAGGTGCAATTTAGGAACTTAGGGATGGTCCAATATAGGGACCATGGTAGATTTACAAAATGTCATAAAAAATAAGAACATAACCTTTACATATTCGTGTTAATTTGCCGGTATTTAAATCAGTATAAAATATGCTTTTTTATAGAATATCTATATAAAATTATAACTTATCATTACAATGAACAATGTCCTTAGACAACACAAAGAAAATTAACATCGATACAGCTCATAAACAATTTTTTACTCTCACAGCTGTAATACCTGTCAGACGTCTATACAAAATGACAGAATGTTAGTGGCGCCACAGTCGCCTCTTTTTATGTTGTCGGTATAAAGGCGGCTGTACACATTGGGCCAAGGTAGTGAGCCAGCGTGTTGGGCCAACGTGTAGAGATAGAATAGATTTCTACACGTTGGCCCAACACGCTGGCCCACTACCTTGGCCCAATGTGTACAGCCGCCTTAAAAAATACTGTCAGTTTGCTAGAAATATAGAAGTGGTACAAGCGCCGATTCAATATGGGTTACTCTCCCCTATAACACAATACTATTTTCCTGCATTTCACTTGCAAAATGACGCAGCCTAATTGTTCTACTCAACTTAATCAGGGCTTAAAGAAGTAGTTTGTATATACATATATCTCTAACTTTAGTGTGTTTAGAACTAAAGTTAGAGATACATACTACTTTGTATCATACTTTCACATTCCTGTAAAATATCAAAGCAACCAAAGAAAACAAAAATCCATACGATGTTTCTCCGAAACTAGTTACACCACAGAGCCCATTTAGCTAACCAACACGTAAAGTAAACGTACATACCTACTACTGTAGTTACTCTGCGAATACGCTCCAGTTACTGTTTTACTGTCCATCGTAAAGTTAAAGACAGTAGTTTTGGCGCCTTAGATAACAAACTATCCTCGATAAATCAACATTAACGTTTCCTCATTGATTTGGTTGACCCATTTTGGTTGTATGTGGTGTAAGGAGACCACCTCACAATGTTTGAATTAAGAAGTGATTTGGTTTATTTTAAAAATGGAGCTTTAATGAGACTTCTTTGTAAAGAGAACGCGTGTTATGGCGTCGGTTAGTTTGTATAATAATATTTACTTAAAATGGCTTAAGTAGTATACGTTGTAGATCCTCGTAACTAGTTTTATTACAATCATAAAAGTTGTAGTTTTGGCGATTTGTTCATATCATGAAATTATATGGAGAATTAGAATAGGGAGTGGGATGCCTTTCAAATCATCAAATCATCAAATCTTTTTTCTTTATAATATTGTAAAGAGGAAAGATTTGATATTTTGTTTGTTTATTTCTTTGTTTGTTTGTAAGGATATAACTCAAAAATTTCTCAACCAATTTAAAAAAGCTTTTACTATTAGAAAGCTATATTATCACCGAGTAACAAAGACCATATTTTATTTTCAAAAATGTAACCTAGCCTACTTTTACGCGAGCGAAAAGCTAATTATTATATAATTATGGATGAATCCTGTTATGAACAAAGTATTCTACAATATCTCAGATATTGTATTTACCTATAAAAAGTAATAAACTCATTTAAATGTTCAGGTCATACTTCTAGAGATTATGTTAAAAAATAGTTTAGTTAAATCTGAGTGCGATTGTAGTCACATAGGAGCCTCAATTTATGTGTCCACGATATTAATTACCTTACCAATTATTATAACCATCAAATGTCGAATAGCTTTTAATTCATACGCGTAAATTGATTAGATTTATGCTATTTTATTCTCTACTAGCTAAGTTTTATTTGCATGTATAACCTAATAATGGTTTATTTCATTGCAGTGAATGGTAATAGGGAACACAAAGCAGTTCTTGCTTAATTCGGAGACTCCGTGCGCAAATAAAATATCATTTATGTTTAGTTAAATATGAGATTAAATACCACCAAAAATAGTAATTGCGCAGCAAAATATGCTTACTTAAATATGTATATCATAACGAGCACCTATACGCCTCAAATCACTGCATTCCGTCTCGGAAGGGTTAGGTTATGTTAGGTTCCTCCTTAAACTGACACAAAAATAGGAGCCCCGCGAAGCGCGGTTTCGCCGACTTATTTTGATCTCTTTAAATATATTTTGCTGTGCAATTTGGTGATCATTTACTATTTTTGACTGTTATATTTTCTGGTGATAAGTTAAACATAAGCCGTTAAATATATTATAGCGTGCTTTTGTGACCGCTATTCAATTATAATTCGGTTTCGTCTAAGTCTATGTATGGTATTTTAAAGCCATTTAACATTTGAAGTCTGTAATTGTTAAGACCATTAATATCGTGGACACACGATTTGAATCCTACTAATATTATAAATGTGAAAGTTTGTAAGGATAGATGGATGGTTGGATGAATGTTTTTTACTCTTTCACGCAAAAACTACTGAACGGATTTTGATGAAACTTTATGGTATTATTGTTTATACAGCAGAATAATATATAGGCTACTAAAAAATCTATCTTAAGATAAATCCACATTACCGCGAGCGAAACTGCGGGCAAAATCTAGTACTTAAATAAGTTTTCGTATTGTTGTCAAATTGAGCCCTTATTTAACGGGACTCACAGTAATATGTCGACAAAAGTATATTTTATGTAAATATTCGACTACGAGTTGGTAATTTGTTTGAAATTCCACAGATAAAATTTTACTCAAAGAATTCATGCGAATGTCACATACAGACAACAAAATAAATTCGGAAAACCAACCAAAAAGTTTTTGCTGATACAACGCAATAAAATACTATATAAATCAAATTATATAATTTCAGATAATAAATTACAGTGGCTGCCTCAAAGACCGGTATACAACTATCACCATTGCGAATTTAGATTTTGGAGAAACTCCAGTCTGAATACTTTGCCTTACTCGCTATGGTATCACATGTTTAGAGATCAGCAAACTAGATGTCTCAATATTGGGTAAGTTTTGATGGTGCTTGTATTTGCCAACTATTTCCAATAAATCCACGTAAGCACTTGTAGGCATCGTATCTCTAACATTAATAATTTAAGTTATATCAGCGTATCTTACACGTGAAATTGACTAGGCTGTTAATCGGAGCAGGTATTTATGGGGACTCACGCCTCTTATTACTAGTATTAGAATAAAATTAATTGCTTTCTATGCATGTATAAGTGAATCTGAAATGTGTATTTTGGCTTTCTTGTGATTAATGATGCGCAAAACATTCTTCTTTTTATCTCTTTGTGGCAATTCTCGCACAGAATTGTTGCCGTCCCCAAAAGTCCCTAAGTGGAGCACTACACAAAAACACGGTACAACTACTTGCGGATTATAGAAATATTTGTTGTTACCGTATGGGGATCGAACTCATATAACTGATAATAGCTAGGTGACCACTTCAACTACTACGCCATAACGTCAGTCAACATGTGTATTGGTGCAAATTGATGTGAGTATCAATTCTGCTAATAGTCGCTATAAATATACTTGACATTTGTATGTCTCGAAGTGTTCTTATCGAGTTCTTATTATGTCATATGGAAGCCGTCAATTTTATATCATTGTCAGCGTCCAGCATCTATCACAAAAATAGGCGAACAGTTCAAATTATTATGATGTTTTGCATGTTGGACGTATGTGATGAATTTTGGAAGGAACAAAACATAAGCATATGCTTTTCGAAGACTGTCGTTACATAACTAATCCAAATCTATTGCTTTAAGAAACGTTCATGATTTAAAGTTTTGTAAAGCTCAGTATTCTGAGGTAATTATCAAGTAGCCCTGTGTTAAACTGCCCCATTTTCAATATGAGAAGGGTTCGGCCATAGTCCACCACGCTGGCCCAGTGTGAGGTTGGCAGATTTCACATACCTTTGAAAACATTATGAAGAATTCTCAGAAATACAGATTTCCTCGCGACTTTTTCCTTCACCGTTAAAGCGGGCGATAATTAACTATTTACGCATATAAGTTACAATCGAACTTGACACCTCTGCGTGGCATTTCAACAATCTCCCACTAGGGATAAAATATAGTTTTAATTCAGTACAACTAACAAAAATTGTTTTTATTGCAGATGCCTAAGTGCTGCTAATAATCAAGATCTCAACAAAAATAACTGCCAATGTAAATTAAAATTAAGTCAAGACTCGATACAATGGGAAGTATTAGTCGAGTGTCCACCTCAATACAATGTTATATTAGAAACAACAAGCTACGCGCCACCGAGCCTTTACGAGATGGCCAAAAGACAGTTCTACCAAATGATGACTAATGCTGTGAAAGAGCTTAATCCACAAACGTACAGCTTTTACTCAGAACACGTAAGAGAAAATCTATACAACGAACATAATAATAATATAATAGATCTACAAGAAAATTTTCAAGGCATTAATATTGATACCAGTGCAGTAGATAGAAAATGTGATGAAAATGGTAATAATTATAAACCAGCAAATAAAACAGAAGGAAAAAAAGTTTCAAAAGGCTACTATGTACCTGCAGATATAATTAAGGAGCATTTTAATTTCCTGCCAAGTTTTCTTAAGACTGCTCTCAGTAATGGACCCATTTCAAGGTGCGAAAACGTACATTGTAAAACGCCAGTTTTCGATCACGCCTTCTATGAATTTTCTATTGGGTAAGTCGAATCAACCAATCAACAACGTTCTATGGCTGTAAAAAATATCCTTAACTGTTTGATTAAAAACATTTTGATTCTTGTAAGCAATAAATTACTGTCTGGCTAATGTAATTATAGTATGTCGTAGTCATGTAGAATGTAATGTAGTAATAGAACAGCGTTTGAATTATACTCGATATACGGTAATATGTAAACTTTAAGCATATTCCAGAAATATTAGGTTCGTAAGTTTGTAAATTATAGAAAGTTGGGACGCTACTCGTAGTAACTGTAGTAGTGCTTTTTACGACATTGATGGCAAGGCTGTACCAGTTATTGTAGCTTATGGACGTTTAGTACACAAGGAGTACGAAGTACTTTGATAAAGTTCGATTAGGATCTAAGATCCTAACTACGGGCCTCCCTGCTGAATAGTACAGTGTCTGCTTGAGGGAGTTCTATGTTCCATGTATTGAGTGATCTTTACTCACCGCAAAAGCGCTGCGTTCGTTTATACGTCATACGTTGAACTGTTTGTGATTGCGGCGTTCTATTGTATTGCATATATAGCGATTACAACGCTTTTCGTTTTTCGTTGAACCCAGTGTCAATCGTAGCTTGAGCTACGTGTCATCTTACGGGGTGTCCTGCGTGAAGGACGAATGCGACGCGATGCGACGCGACACGACACGATGCAATGCGACGCGATGCTACACGCGACAAATGTCCCACGTGATTTTGGCCATTACTTCTCGAATCATGGGGAAGCACATTGCAATTTTGCTTGAAAGTTTATACTAAAAGAAGAGACTTTTAAAAATATAGTAAAATACACAGAAAGAAAACAAATATAATATTTTTACAATAAAACATGTTGCGAATTGGCGAATTCCATCATTTATATCCAAAATTAAGAAACGCGATTATAAAATGTTTAAACAATATTGTGGCGTGTTACCGTCTACTTTCGATTACATTATTGCTGCTATTAAGTCTGAATTTGAGAATCAACTATTTCGTAGTAGGTACGTGATGTCGATGTCGCGTCTAGTCGCCTACAAAACAAGTAGTAAGTACGCGTTACGTCGCGCCTCGCCGCAGACTGCCATATAGGCCGTAAGATGGGTGGGCCGTTGTTTTAATCGCGTTCGTCGCGTTCAAAGCGTCGCGTCGCGTCGTGTTCGTCGCTCACGCAGGACACCCCATTAGGTAATGCAGACGGGGCAAACGTGCGTTTAGCACATGACGTGTCGTACCGCACACACACCACATATGTATGTAATTCAAGATGTCCTTATTGTGTGTATGTTATACCTATCTTATCTTATGTGGGGCCAGTCAGTGCAGACCGGCGACACTTTGACCCAATGGGATCTTTTGTGTCGACACTCTCCCATAACGACTGCCATGTAGATGTTCATGACAGCCGGGACCAACGGCTTAACGTGCTTTCCGAGGCACGGAGCAGGCGATAATTGTCGATCAATACGCACATAATTTCGAAAAGTCATATAACTTTCGAAAGTCAGAGGTGCGCGACGTGGGTTCGAACCCGAGACCCTCTGCATTGCAGACTGTTGGTCTCCCCACTGAGCTATCGCTGCTCTTATGTTATACCTATACTAACACTTTGTTTTTCTACAGGGAAATCGTGCTCATTGATAAAATCGAAGAGATTCTACTTAGTGCAACGTTTTGTTCTAAGTCTTGTGCCGACTTATGGAAAAGAGGCAAAACTGTCATACCGTGGAAGTTACTGTAAAACTGATTGTTTTAAATACTTAAATTAATGTTTTTATTGTGCTATTACTCTATTAGAAATAAAATAAATTATTTTATTTGTACCCTTCGCATTTTCTAATTAATACGTACATAACTTCGAACAGTCAGAGATCAGCCTTGTGATCGAACTCGAGACTTTTGTGTAGCAGTCCACGGATCTCCCACCAGGCTAGTATTCTCATGATTGTTGACGTAGGAGAGCAGAAACGAAGAGCTGAGTTCACTCAGGTAATAAAGTATTATACATATAATTTTGTATTGGTATATACTTAATCATCAGTATTGCAAATAAACATTATAGGTATCATATTATTTTGCTACTAGCTGTTACCTGCGACTTCGTCCGCGTAGATTTTAACTAAAAAGTGTTTGTCGCCGCGGAACCCAACTATATTTCTCTTTCCAAGTTACTTAAATGGCGTAGTTTTTATAGTGTAAAGCTAGATAATAGCATGGCTTACTCAAAAACAACATTTAAATATGCGTCGTTAGATTACACGCTGTCACAGAATGCGTAAGAAAAATAAAGATTCACAGCTCCTCCCCCGTAGGTGATAGCGTGATAATATGTAGCCTATATATTGACCCGACCTGTTACTAATATTCATGCAAAATTTGAAGTAAATGCATGCAGTACTTTTTGAGTTTAGCCCGGACATACATACAGACAAACAGACAAACAGACAAAAATTCTAAAAACTATATTTTTGGCTTCGATATCGACTGTAGATCACGCCCCGAGTATTCAAATCAAATCAAATCAAATCAATTTATTTTTGCAGAAAGCACTGTACAAAGTTGTTTTATAATATATAAAGGTCTCAAGTGTTCCTACCTTGAATGGCATGCAAAATGTAATTTTAAGTTAACAAAATTAAATTATACATTGGTAATTGTAGAAACAATATATGGGATTAAAATATAATAAAAATGTCCGAAATGTAAAAATAAAGAATACAATATAAAATAAAATAAATATAATGAAAACAAAATATGAAATTAAAATTAAATTGAATACATTAAAATTTGTCATTTAAATAATCAATAATTTTATAATAACATTTTTGTATTAAAAATAGTTTAAATTTTTTCTTAAATAGATTTAAGTTCATAGCCTTTAAGTCTTTAGGTACTTTATTGTATATAATAGGTGCCTTATGAAATATACTTTTGTGCATGAGGGTGGTGTTGCATTTGCTTAGACACAACCGGTAAACATCACGTTGTTGTCTAATTGAGGATGCGTTATTATAGAGATTTAGATTTTGTTTCACAAATACGGCGGTTTCATAAATGTAAAGGCATGGAAGCGTTAAAATTCTATGTTCCTGAAAAACTGATTTACATGAGTCAATTACTTGCATCCCAAACATGGCTCGAATGCAGCGCTTTTGCGCTTTAAAGGCTAACTCTATGTTGGTTGAGTTTCCCCAGAAAATCACACCGTACCTTAACACGGAAGCTACAAGGCCATGGTATGCAGTCAAAATGGTATCAATATTTGCAATCTGAGACAATTCATAAAGAGCATAAACTGATTTACTAACTTTTTTGCAGGTTTGTTCTATGTGTAACTTCCAGGATAATTGGTTATCGATAGTAAGCCCCAAAAATTTGATTGACTGGACGGAAGAAACTTGGTTACCATTATAGTTTACAGTGGGCAAGGAAACACTTGTACGTTGACTAAAGTGCACTATAAAATAGTGTGTCATATCCATGAACAAGGCACATATAGGTGTCCGATTGTCAACACCATTCATAATTATATTTAGAAAGTCATATATGGCGTTATTTATAGTTTTATCTTTCCGAAATCCTTTTTGTTCTTCGACTAAAATTTTATTCTTTTCGAAGTAATCATATAAAATATTATATATGTGCTTTTCAAAAATTTTTGAGAATATAGTTAACAAAGCTATAGGTCTATAGTTTTCTAAGTTTTCTTTACTACCTTTTTTATGTACCGGTATAATAATTGCTATTTTTAGGTTATCTGGAAATGTACCAGTTTCAGTTGATAAGTTTAGTATATGACTAAGCGGGTGACTAATATAATCAGCTACATATTTTATTACTTTAGTGCAAATGTCATCATGGCCAACACTATTAGATGCTTTCAGTCCTTTAATTATCATTATTACATCATTTGGAATGCAAGGTTTCGTGAATAAAGAATTAAGTCGTGATGTCAAGTATTGTTTATATTGATATTTATCATTAGTATTAATAGGTGTAATTTTATTTATAAAATAATCATTTAAAATATTAGATATAGTACTAGGATTGGTTACAGTATTATTATTAAACTTAATGTGTGAAATAGAGTCTGTGGGTTTATTTTGTGTTGAGCTGTTTATAATCTGCCATACAGTTTTTGATTTATTTGTTGAGTTTTTTATAGTGTAGTTATTTTGGGCTCGTTGCGTTAACTTTACAATTTTCTTAAGTCGCTTGGTATAGTTTATTAGATTAGATTTATTATTCTTGTTAGGATATTTTCTGGATTTCCACAGGAGTTCCCGTTTCCTTGCACTACAGGTCTTGATACCCTTTGATACCCACTTAGGTTTTTTATAGAGTTGGACAGTTATGAGTTTATAGGGAAAACAAAGGTCATAAAACAACATGAATGTGTCTAAAAAAATATTAAATGCCACATTAGGGTCACAAGTATTGCACACGTCTGAGAATGACAACTGACCCATACAATATTTAAATTTGTCCAGATTCTCTACGCAAAAATCTCGCCGCTTTATTTTCCAATATTTCATAGTGCATACCTCACTAACCTTACACCTCAATAGCTGTGCAGTGTGATCGGATAGAGCAAGCTCAATAACGTCGGATTTACATTTATTCGCAAAGTTGTGGGCAAAATTATCAATGCATGTCCCACTCGACAGTCTAGTGGGTTCCCTAAGTTGTAAAATTAAATTATAGTTCAAGAGTAAACATTCAAACTCAGAAGTAATATTATTTCGTTTAAGTGTATTGATATTAAAGTCTCCTGCTATAATTATTTTATGTTTGTGATAACTTTTATTCAAAAAAGTAAGACGTTATTTAATTGAACAAAAAATACATCTAAATTACTAATTGAGGGCACCCTGTATACACATACTATGACAATTCTGTAGTCCATCAGCTCCACACCACAACACTCAAAAGCAGAATATACAGAATAGTCTAAAAGTAAAGGGATACTTCGCCATTTAATACCTTTTTTCACAAATATGCATGAGCCTCCTCTTTTGGAGTTTGTTCTGCAATAACAAGATGCTAAACTATAATTAGGTATTATACAGCTATCCTCTTGCTCAGGTACCATGAAGTGCTCTGTTAGGCAGACAATATCAATGACAATTTTTTTATCAAGAAGTTCCTGCAGACACACTGTCAAAGTATTGGACTTTGATTTTAGCCCTGCAATATTCTGATGCAGTATATTTATGAAATTATGTGCGAAAAAAAGTTGATTTCAAGGGTGATACGTGAGGCAGTGCCTCCTCAGGGTGTTCAATTGAAGTTTCTTCTAAAATTCCCAATGTCAGGTAATAGAGATCCCTGAAAATAACTTCAATGCCTTGATCATTCAAAGATCCTGAGTGCTTGTATGCAGAATGATGATAACTCATATTCTTATTTGAGTCCAAAATATAAGCGTACTCATGGGTGATGTTGTCCAGATATAACATGTTATTAAAAGTTTCAATTCTTGAATTAAATAGGTGATTATTCTTTTAAAAAAATATTCTATATACAGTTTTGACTTTCCTACGATTTTATTATATGTATAGATTATGTATTCTGCAAGAACAGGAGCAGCATTGTTTTATTTTTAAGAATACTAGTGATTTGAGGTATAAACTAGTACTCTTGTCAACCCTCCAGCTAAGATAGAATGCTTGTGTTAGAAGTGAGTCCAGTTCAATAGTGGAATGAGTGGTACTCAAAACCACGTGGTTTTGAGTAAAAGAATAATAGAAGAAAATAATAATAGATTTATGGTCAAGATGACGTCATCTTGACCATAAATCTATTATTCTTTGGCTATCGCTGCAAGTAAATGTATATATAGTCCTTTTGGCTACGGTTTTGTAACTACTGAACATATATCTGAGCCAGTATCTAAGCATAATAATAATAACCATGAATTTTTACAATGGTATGTAATAAATTGGTGATGTCTTAAGGATAGGTTACACAGTGCGAGCAGCTGATATGACAGTAGACAGCTACTGTGCATGTGTACTCGTATGACAGTAGCTCGACTCGCCTCGCTCGGTCACACTATGCGAACTGCTGGCGTCGCAGGAAGACAGCTACTGCACCAGTGTACTCGCATAGTTCGTCTGTATCATGTCTCGTGCAATGTTGTCGCAAAATACACGTTTAATCACAGTGCATACCACTATAAAAGCAGTTACGAAAATACTTTGTGTTGAAATTGAAAGAGCTATACAAAAAAAGAAGAAGAAGAGAAGTGTTTGGGTCAGGACTTGGCTGTAAAGAAAAGGGGCAACGAATTCAATATTTAAAGAGCTATATGATGAAGATCCCCGAGAATATAAAGCGGTTATGAGATTGACAACTGAACAAGTGGAAATACTTTTAAATTTGATTGCTCCAAAAATTCAACGTGATGATACACTAATGAGGGATGCGATACCTGCGAGGGTGAAGTTGGAAATAACCCTAGTATACCTTTCTTCTGGGATATCGTATAGACTGTTGTCGGTATTTTTCAGAGTTTCAAAAGCATCCATCATTAAAATAATACCAGAAGTGTGTGCTGCTATCAATGAAAGTCTAAAAGATTATATCAAAGTAAGTATTTTTTTTTATTCATAATCAAATTCACAATGGTTTTGTAAAGTTTTTGTACATATTAAACGTGAACTTTACATATTAATACTTAATAACTACAGTACTACATAGCTTAGTTCGTTATTTTTTAATATTAGAGATTGATATTGCTGCAGCAAGTACATCATTAGATTGGGGTATAGATTCAAATTGATCCAGCAGTGGCGCAGAGAATGCAGATGTTGTAGGTTCAACAGGTTGATAAGCTTCAGTAGCGACCTCTACAAGCTGGTAGGCTACAGGCTGTGGTGATAGCGTACATTCATTATGGAGTATAGATTGTGAAGATTGTTCCACTTGCATAGAGAGTGCAGACATTTCATAATTTACTGTAGGCTGTGGTGATGGCGTACATTCGGAACTGTAATTAGAAGGTGTGTACACAATTCTACCACAGAGGGCTCTCTTACGGTATCTAGAGAGTATCGCCTGTATTTCATCTGTCGCATCAATTCTATCAATCGAAGATAACTGTTTCAGCTGCAGTGCTACATGTCTTCCAATAACATCACATTCATCTTCTAATTCTCTTGTAATCGGGGCAGACACGTTTACTAAACTACTATTTAGTTCTTTGAGTTCATTTACGGCTGCTTGAATGTCAGACCGTTCTGATGATAATTTCGTCTTTAACTTTAGAGTTTTTGGTGGCTTTACCACTTTTATATGAGCAGCTTTGTTGCTATTGTCACTAGCATCAAGGTCCACGTTATTCGTGGCCTCCTCGCTTCCTGACGCTGATGCGACGTTGCTTCCTGACGTTGATGGATGATATGGTTCCTGAAATTAACATTACTCTTTTATTTTTCAGATACCGAATGTGGAAGAATGGCAAGATATCCAAATAGGATTCGCTTCGAGGTGGAATTTCCCTAATTGTTGTGGCTCTATCGATGGGAAGCATATAACAATTCAAGCACCACCAAATTGTGGCAGTGAATATTATAACTACAAAGGAACAAATAGTATAGTGCTCATGGCTGTTGTGGATCACGATTATACTTTCAGATATGTAGATATAGGCTCATATGGTCGTAACGCAGATGGTGGGGTATTCCAAAACTGCTCTTTGTATCCTTATCTAGAAAACAATTTATTGTTGCCTGAAAATGGTATTCTAGTTGGAGATGATGCCTTCCCTTTAAAACCGTATTTACTAAAGCCCTACAAAAATACATTGACCACCGCCGAAAAGATTTTTAATTATAGGTTGAGCAGAGCAAGAAGGATTGTGGAGAATGGGTTCGGCATTCTAGCATCTCGTTTTCGTGTTTTGGGAAAGCCAATTCAAGTTACAGAGGAAACTACGATAAAGATCGTCTTATGTGCTTGTACATTACACAACTGGTTACGTACTACTGCATCAAATACTTATACACCACCAGGAACTACAGATTATGAAGACATCATAAACTTTCAAATCATTCAGGGCCAGTGGAGGTCCGAAATTAATGAATTACCGAGTATTCGTCGCTCGAGAATTAATAATAGATCGAAATTAATAGCAGAGAAAATGCGTGATAAATATAAAAATTATTTCAATGACGACGGAGCAGTTGCATGGCAAAATGATATGATTAGGTAATTATAATTACCTAGTAGTAATTAGAATATAAAAGGGAAGAGAAAAATAAAGGATAGTAAATTTTGTGGACCCTGACTGGTTTGGAATGTGCCTTGTGCCTTTGTAATTATAATTTGTAATAAAATACTTACCAAATTACTTGATGTTTCCTTTTCTTTAAAATTAATTATTTTCATAATATAATCCATAGAATCGAACCATTTGATAGATGGTTTATAGATCTCATCAGTGCCAGATCCACTTTTTTTGCTCTTTTCAATTTTCAATAACTCCTGGTTATACGTTGAGCGTAAATTTTTGATTTTTTTTGTAACTTCATTCATGTTTTGTAAATTGCATTCCAAGCGGATGTGTTCTAACGACGCTTTACGCAAATCTCTGTTCTTGTAATTAGGATCCAAACAATTCCATAAGTTCGTTTGATTCTTGTTTAGCTCCACAAACTTTATATTTTGATCGGATGTCCACCTTTCCGCCATTTTGATGTCAACGCAAGAAACCTACAAAAACACTGCACCGGCGGCGTGGGCCCGAGCGTACGAGCTACTGTCATTTCGCGAAATCATGCGAGTTGACGACCGAGCGACGTGCGAGTGGCGTGGTGGGGGAAGGCCAGTTGCGAGTAAAAACAAAAAATGTTGAAGTAACTCGCTTGCGAGCAACTGTCCCACTCGCACATAACAGTTACTCGTATGATGCGGTCACACAGTGCGAGCTATTGCACCTCAGTAACTGACACGGTCAGCTCGCATGCTAGCTCGCACCGTGTAACCTAGGCTTTATGGTGTCTACTGAGTATCAACTCAAACGAGATCATTCATATACTACCTACATACTTGTATATTTTTTCTCCTCTGTCCTTGATATTTGTAGATCGAATGTCAAAAATAAATTAAATTATAATTTTCAGTTGTATATAAAGTACTCTGTGATTATAATATTTCGTTCTTACCACATCTATCAGCGTATTTTATGTTATTATAATATAAAATACAAAGCCATGTCCGAAAAGCAGGGAAAACCTGAAGAAGAAGAGACGGCCAAATATAAAAACTTGATGAACAGACCAGTAACTACTAACGAGTATTTCCATGGGCACAAATGTCACTTGGACCCGGAACAACTTTCTGTTTACTACGTCAAAATTACTAATCCCTTCATACGTCTCGTGTTTAACTTCATCACCATTCGGATCAATGACTACAGGGCCTTGAACATGTATAGGTAAGTATATAAATACTTAGTCTCACGTCTATGTTACCTACGTTCCGGTAATACCCGGTAAGGTGACGGTAGACAGAATAGTTTGCTAGCTGTTTTTAGATTTCGTGTCGCGTCAGTGGCCTACAGGGCACAGTTCCAGTCGCGGAGATTGGAACTGTGTACTGTAAAAAATAAACTGTAATAGCATTATTACAGCTTATTTCTTGACAGAAAACCCTATAACAATTTTCCCGACCCAGGAATCAAATTCGAGATCCCTTGCATAGCAATCTTCATTAATACCGCAGCTGCACTGAGGTAGTCAAAATTTAAGTAAGTCAATGTAAACAAATACTAACAATTCTGTGCCTGAAACAAATCGGTAAAAGCCTGAGATGATTTATTCAGGAGTCCATAGCTCATCGAAAACACCAAAACACCACATAGTTATAAATAATCTCAGTCGTAGTCTAAACAATACATTCTTAACCTATCGAGTCGCAGCAGCACACCGGTAGCCAAAAACAATTATTGATTTTAAATTAGAATATCGATAATATTCTAAGACTTGAGAAAATGTGTACCAAGAATTGTGTATGGTTGTTCTAGTCAGTTATTACAATACCTACCTAAAGGATGTAGATCCTCAAAGTATGTATTTCACATTTTAGCATTGTAATAATATAGGGCAAAGAATTACCTGGGTGAACGTTATCTGACCGCTCGGTGACGTTCGATGAACGATGACGTTGCCAGGATTGCAGTAAGTAGTAACCCATAATTCCTGCTTAACAGAAATAGGGGTAAATCTATGTGTATCTATGCATATAATAAAATCGTAGGAGAGTCAAAACTGTACATAGAATATTTTTTTAAAAGAATACTTGGGGCGTGATCTACAATCGATATCGAAGCCAAAAATATAGTTTTTAGAATTTTTGTCTGTTTGTCTGTTTGTATGTCCGGGCTAAACTCAAAAAGTACTGCATGGATTTACTTCAAATTTTGCATGAATATTACTAACAGGTCGGGTCAACATATAGGCTACATATTATCACGCTATCACCTACGGGGGAGGAGCTGCGAATCTTTATTTTTCTTACGCATTCTGTGACAGCGTGTAGTCTAACGACGCATATTTAAATGTTGTTTTTGAGTAAGCCATGCTATTATCTAGCTTTACACTATAAAAACTACGCCATTTAAGTAACTTGGGCAGAGAAATATAGTTGGGTTCCGCGGCGGCAAACACTTTTTAGTTAAAATCTACGCGGACGAAGTCGCAGGTAACAGCTAGTGTATCTATAAGCACTGAAAACACACTATTATTATTACGGTAGAGTGTATTTGGTAACGTTACACACATTACTGGAATATGTCGAACATGTGTCATTCGAATGCATGCATTGTTTGCAAGTTGCATGCCACTGCCTTACATGCTTGGAAAGCCATTGGCAGCGCATGACTCGCTACGCATGTAGTATTCGACGCGGGCACGCAGCCGTCCTGCCGGACTGTCATATCGTCAGCCACAAAATTGCTATTATATAAAACGCATTCAAGCGACACGCCTTATTAAACGCTTCGCTTATTGTAAAGTGTGGACACAGTGTGGACTCATTCTTGAAAGCGAAGCGATAAAATTAATCTATACTAATACTAAAAGCTGAAGAGTTTGTTTGTTTGGTTGAAAGCGCTAATCTCAGGAACTAATGGTTCGAATTGGAACATTCTTTTAGTGTTGGATAGCCTATTTATCGAGGAAGGTTATAGCCTATATAACATCATGCTACAACCCACAGGAGCGGCGCAGTAATCATAAACGCGCGTAAAACCGCGGGCACAGCTAGTTAGGTAATAAGTTGTTAAAGGGAGTAGGTAATATTATAAAAGAAGAGGTGTTTTCACCCATATTTTGCCAGCTATGATTTTATATCCCACGTAATAGTGGGTAGAAGCCACGCTAGTACTGAGAATTTAATAACAATATAATCCGCTGCTGTATAAGTCTTTGCTCGACCTCGGCACTGAACCCGAGACCACATTCCCAACTGTCATTTTAGGGGAATATAGGCGTAAGATGAAGTAACACGAACTGGCACTAACTCAAAATGTAAACGACTTTTTACTTAAAGATAGGTATTATAATCAACAAGAAGTAGGTATAGGTACCTATGCAAACAAATGTAGTAACAAAAAGCATGCATCATGCGCATAGTGAATCTTTACACGCCGCTAAAGAATGCGATGCTTTGTTCCCGTGCTCTGTGATGGCAACTACACCTTGTCATAAAAATATACTAAATATAATACGAATCGGAGATATAGTCGCTCACTATGGCCCTAATCAGAAGTCAAGGTCAAGGTTACTCAGAGGGCGATGGAGGGCACAAGGCTCGCAGAAACGATAGCTTTTGGGCATAATGGTTCTCGAATTGTGACCACGTACCGAAAAACCCAACAGAGATAACTAAGGTAGACCGACGATCTGGTAAGGATTGCGGCTAGCGGATGGATGCAGGCGGACCGGTCTGTGTGAAAAGCCTTGGGGGAGCCTATGTCCAGCAGTGAATTTCTTAGGCTGATGATGATCATGAGACTTAATATAAATTATTTTGCTTAGGTCATATGCAACTCTGTGCATCGAGAAGTACCGCCACTACATATTTTATACATATGCTATACATCCATTCAGCAAACTGCGGTTTTATTTGGAACTGACTTGCGTAGTTCTGATGATTGTCTTAGGATCGTTCCTAGCAGCATATTACAGCAAAGTAGATTCTCCCTTGAAGGTTAGTATGTTCAATATCATAAGTGCCTAAACTTTAGAGACCTTTACGGAGTAAGGTATTGTGTGGCAGCCGTGATGTTGGCAGAATTTAGTACCTAGTATATAGTACCCGGTATGTAGTACCCGGTATGTAGTACCCGGTATGTAGTACCCGGTATGTAGTACCCGGTATGTAGTACCCGGTATGTAGTACCCGGTATGTAGTACCCGGTATGTAGTACCCGGTATGTAGTACCCGGTATGTAGTACCCGGTATGTAGTACCCGGTATGTAGTACCCGGTATGTAGTACCCGGTATGTAGTACCCGGTCTGTAGTACCTGGTATGTAGTACCCGGTCTGTAGTACCCGGTATGTAGTACCCGATATGTGGTACCCGGTATGTAGTACCCGGTTTGTGGTACCCGGTATGTAGTACCCGGTTTTTAGTACCCGGTTTTTAGTACCCGGTTTGTAGTACTCGGTTTGTAGTACCCGGTTTGCAGTACCCGGTTTGTAGTACCCGGTTTGTAGTACCCGGTTTGTAGTACCCGGTTTGTAGTACCCGGTTTATAGTACCCGGTTTGTAGGAACCCGGTTTGTGGAACCCGGTTTGTAGTACCCGGTTTGTAGTACCCGGTTTGTAGTACCCGGTTTGTAGTACCCGGTTTGTAGTACCCGGTTTGTAGTACCCGGTTTGTAGTACCCGGTTTGTAGTACCCGGTTTGTAGTATCCGGTTTGTAGTACCCGGTTTGTAGTACCCGGTTTGTAGTACCCGGTTTGTAGTACCCGGTTTGTAGTACCCGGTTTGTAGTACCCGGTTTGTAGTACCCGGTTTGTAGTACCCGGTTTGTAGTACCCGGTTTGTAGTACCCGGTTTGTAGTACCCGGTTTGTAGTACTCGGTTTGTAGTGCCCGGTTTGTAGTGCCCGGTTTGTAGTGCCCGGTTTGTAGTACCCGGTTTGTAGTACCCGGTTTGTAGTACCCGGTTTGTGGTACCCGGTATGTAGTACCCGGTATGTAGTACCCGGTATGTAGTACGCGGTATTTAGTACCCGGTATGTAGTACCCGGTATGTAGTACCCGGTTTGTAGTACCCGGTTTGTAGTACCCGGTATGTAGTATCCGGTATGTAGTACCCGGTATGTAGTACCCGGTATGTAGTACCCGGTTTCTAGTACCCGGTTTGTAGTACCAGGTATGTAGTACTTACGGCCCGCCAGGTACGGGTAGCTGGCAAGGGGCCGAAGGTACTAAGCCAACATCAGGGCCTACCCCGGTAAATAACAATCCAGCGCTCGATTTGATTGCGCTCTGGATTGTTTTAATTAATATATTTGTGAAGAAAAACACTTTACAAACTTCGATTAGAGTGCCTAGTGCGAGTTTGTTTTACGTTAACGCGATCAACGTTGACGTTCGGCGCTCCGATTAGCCAAGCTCTTAACCAATCAGATTGCCAAATGCTGTAAACCGACTGACTTTTTGTGACGACTGCACGGATAGCGTTGTAGTTTAAGTGGTCGCCATGCTCGCAAAAAATTGTGTGTACACAAATGGTTGTTGTTTACAGGTTCGTCCCCCGCGATACAGGAATTATTCCTAGTGCGGGAGATAAGAACGTTTCGATCACGTAAAACAACTCGCACTAGGCACCCAGGACGTAACTTTAATTACCTACGTTCGTTTAGTATACAAGATGTCCGGTAATTAATGGATAACCTTGAAATGTCTAATAGTAGAACTGATGGCCGTTCAGAAAATATTAAGAAAGTGCAATAGCTAGTCATACTTTATACAGATATAATTTTATTTAGGATAGATTTTTTTTCTGAGCGTCCATCAGTTCTACTATACGACATTTCAAGGTCCATAATATATTATATTGGTCCATTAATTACCGGACAACCTGTATGTGAGCGCCACACGCTCTGAGTACCTAGTCCAAATAATACACTCTTATATTTCTAATTCTAGGATTACTATACCACATTTATGATTGTCTGCGATATCGTCTACATAATCAACATTGCAGCCAACTTTTTTACGGGATTCGTAGAAGGGCAGACTCTGAAATTCGTTGTGTTGGACCTGAACAAGATTACATTAAACTATATCAAAACTTGGCTTATAGTAGACGTGTTGAGTTTAGTATCCATCATTCCAACTGTGTATGATACAACCGCCAACCCTGCCATTAACGCTTTACTTGAAGGAACTAAGTTTCTAAGAATGCTTTCGACAGTCGTATACCTTAAGAATATTTTGCATGGGCTGGGCGCTACTGTAAGTTTGTATTTATTTGTTTATACCTTTGTATTGTACAAATACCTTTGTATCATTGAAACCGCCGTATGTGTGTCGATCAAAGTTCCTAACTTTGATCGACACACATACAAAAGAGAAGAGAACATTAATAGACATACACACATAAAACCTTTCTGTCTCCTAAATAAAATTAGGCTAGCCAACTATATTGTTAAGCCCCACATAGGAAAAAGCGAATCTATTGGTGTTACCCGTATCCAATGCCAAAATTCGTACTTCTATTGAAAATGTTCTATCATAAAAACCAAATAAAACCGGAAATCGAACCCGACGGCATAATTGGCCGCCAACTTATACTGTGAGACCAACAAGACAATAAGCAAGTAATAGGTAAGTAAGTATAAAGAATCTCTATATTATCTATAGTCAAAGTTTCACCAACTGGTTCTTCACAGCAAAATTTTGACGTCGTGAACAGACAAGGTAGGTAAATAATCCCAATTTTGTTCTATCAACTGATATATTTCTCCACAAACTGATTTTTATAAACATCATAATTTTTTTCGCCAAATAGAAAACTTTCTAAATAGCCTTAATATTGTCTTAGCCTCGGTATCTTCCTATAAAAATATATTTCTGGTGGGTGACATAAATATAAACATTCGTCCAACAAATAATGACCCGAATTACAATGAGTACATGAATTTAACTGGCTCACACGGTCTCTTACCAGCTTACACTTGCCCTACCAGAGAAAGTAGCTGCCTGGATCACGTGATGATTAAGGTGGTGAAATCTATTGTCATTTATTCTGGATAGTCATATTACAGACCATGTGCCTGTACTTGTTTGTATTAAAACTATTGCAAAACGTCAAACGGCAAATATTTTCTCGAAAGTTGATTTGAATAGCGTAGTTTCAGAGATAGCAGATACCGATTTCAGTACCATTTTGTTATCCAGTAAACCTAATTGGGCTACTGAATATCTAATTAATAAGATTATGTCAATAATTCATAAGAATACTATAATTAGATGCGTTCCTTCAAGGCTGAGGATTATCAAACCCTGGATAACCACAGGTTTATTGATATACATAAGAAATAGGGATGATCTGCATAAAAAACATCAAAAAACACCGGACAACTATACTTTGAAGTTAACATACATACGTTACCACAATTTTTGTAACAAACTACTTCATAAACTTAAAATTAGTTACGAAAAAAATGAATTTATCAAAGCCAAAAATGACCCTAAAAAGACCTGGAAAGTTATAAACACAATAACTAATAAACAAATGTCCAAACCTCCACCGACGGCGTTATTATGTTTGTCCAACCTTGACAACAAATCATCCCTTAATATGGTTAATAATTTCTTTGCAAATATTGGCACGGATCTCGCCAGTAAGCATGTTAACATTGGTACGACGCATGAGTAGTATGTCAGGGATGGCACTCAATTAAATTCAATTGTCCTTCTCCCTCCGGATCAGGCGGAAATAGAGAATATAATAACCAGTCTCCGTGCTGATTCTGCTCCAGGATGGGACGGAATAAGTCCAAAGCTTTTGAAAATTAGCAAGCAGACTCTTGCCCCCCATATCACTCACATATGTGCTATCTGCATCGCTGAAGGTGTATTTCCGAACGTTTTAAAGAAAGCTGTTGTTCATCCTATTTATAAGGGTGGGGACAGGGACAGCGTGAACAGTTATAGACCAATATCGGTTCTGCCAGTACTGTCAAAGGTTTTAGAAAGGATGTTGAATAATCGTCTCATATCTTTTTTGGAAAATCATAAGATCTTATCTGACAATCAATTTGGCTTTCGTAGGGGCAAGTCATGTGAAGACGCGTTCTCAGCCCTTATTGATAGTGCAGTTAGGACACTTGATGAGAAGTCTAAGTGCCTAGGAATGTTCTTAGATCTATCCAAGGCGTTTGACACTGTCTCTGTCCCGCTCCTACTAAAAAAAACTGGAGAGAATTGGGGTAAGAGGTCCTGCACATGCTATCTTCAAGAGCTACTAATCTGAACGAAGGCAGTCTGTTAAAGTTACCTCATATATCAGCGATGAATGTGTATTGTCTTATGGGGTGCCGCAGGGCTCCACTTCAGGCCCAACACTCTTTCTAGTGTATGTAAACAGCCTATGTGATCTAGCACTGCCAAATTGTTCCATTTACACATATGCGGATGATACGGCCCTTTTAGTACATGCTCGAACCTGGACAGAAGCTCGCAATAGAGCGGAGTCAGTCCTTAGTATTATCATGTCTTGGCTATCCGCAAACAGTCTGGCGTTAAATGTTGAGAAGACTAACTATATTCTGTTTACACTTAAAACTTCTTCGCAATCAGATAACTCTTTCTCAATCAAAGCACATGTTTGCAATGGTTACTCAAACCAATGCTCTTGCCTTCCCCTGATAAGAAAGACCACTGTTAAGTACTTGGGAATATTGATAGACAGTCTTATCTCGTGGAAAGACCAAATTAACGCTTTGTCTTGCAGAGTTAGAAAGTTAATAGCCATTTTCAAAAACCTGCGTTATAGTGCTGATGGTAATACCCTACGTATGGTTTATTTCTCTCTCTGCCAATCTATTCTATCTTTTGGCATATCGGTCTGGGGTGGTGCTCCAAGGTCAAGTATGTTGCAATTGGAAAGGGCGCAGAGGGCTGTTCTTAAGGTTATGACCTTCAAACACTACCGGTATAGTACTACACAGTTCTACAAAAAATGTGAGGTGATGACAGTGAGGCAGCTTTATGTATTAAACAGCACGTTACGCAAACACGCTACTTTACCGCTCGATCCCAAGCTCCTGACAAAACGAAGGATAGCAAATGTGTGTTCCATTGAAAAACATAAAACAAAATTAGCAGAACGAAATTTTAGAATTCTTGGCAGTCGTATATACAACGCAGTTAACAGGCAATGTAATATCTACACAGTCAATATATTTGAATGTAAAAGAATAATTAGAAAATGGATCGTTGGTCTTAGCTATACACAAACACACACACACATATTGTAATACAAAACACACTATACACATACTTACTTTTTTTAGTTCTCATTTTTATTTTATTTTTCTTGCATGTAAGATATCTTTATTTACTCCTATTTAAAAATGTATCTAGAAAGTAAAACACCACGTCACACACGACATAATATATTTACGTATTGTAATAAAGGAGTCAATTTTTGAGGGCCCTGACACCCATAACACAAGTTCAATCTTAGCTTGGGTGTCAGATGGTTACAACACTGTAATAACCTACAATTTGTAAAAATTGTAAAACTGGGAATAAAGGTTATTATTATTATCATCAGATAAACCAAAAAACTGCCGTAGAAGTATTATTCTACATGATAATATACCTGACGTGGAATATCTATATTCAATTCTGTGTGGAGTATGCAATCGAAGGCGCGTATTACCCAAAGGACCCCAGACATTGCTCCTGGCTGACGTATGGTAAACTGTGGAACGAGACTTGGTGTGTCAGATTCTTTTATGCTGCGAGTCGTGGTGGTGAGTTGCCCATTTCGTCTTTTTAAAGACTACTTGCATTTGAGCTTACAAATTACAAATACCTATACTTGATTTCGTAAATTATAAAATTTGACGCACGATTTTGCAATCTACGCGCATACAACGTACTTAGGTATTTAGTTATTTAATTAGAATGAATAGCTCGGCATTAGCTTCTCTATATCCTGGCTCGTCCCAGCTAGTTATATTGGGTATGAGCGTTTATTAGGGGTCGCGAGCTAATACTAAACGGTACCTATCATTAGCTTTGACACCAGCTTCTTAACATCGTCGTCAACTAAACAGATAGCCAGTGTTGGAACGAAATGTATAGTTTTGGAACGAAATGTATACCTACTAAGTAAGTAGGTAAGTCACATGTTATGCATTCATAACCTCTTTATTTTAGTTGGAATGTTAACAAGGAATACTAATATGAAAATAATGGAAGACGACAGATATAAACAGGGATGTTTTGAGATACTTTTTGTCGCAGCTTGGCTCATTTCTAAGGTAATTATTAGCTGCTTATTATTATAT